>JASDDO010000012.1:490353296-491651002 GCA_030015575.1 Agapanthus africanus | reverse complement strand
CGTTCCCAGTGTTTAACACTGATTATCTTTTAGTGTTTAACACTAGCTTTAGCCCAATTGGCTAAGTTTCTAGAGGCAAAGCCTCTCCTTCAATGGACCAACAGAGGGCCAATATTTCAAACATAATTGGACTTAGCCCAAACTGGCCATAAGTCCTCAAATCATCTTGAACTGAGCACATCTGCTCTTTCAACCAACTCATTGGTTCAAAGGTACATCTCTGAACTCCTCTGATATTTGTCGTTGTAATCCTTCAACGTCTTCAGAGAGGTGACGGGTCCCGACAACCACACATCAACACGGACTGTGGGGTCCTTAAACTCATGGACTTATACGTCCTTAAACCAAGATACGGACTGTGGGGTCCTTAAACCCGTGGACTTATGCGTCCTTAAACTCACGGACTTATAAGTCCTTAAACACACCCATATGGACTGTGGGGTCCTTAAACTCATGGACTTATGCGTCCTTAAACTACCGATGGACCACCACGTCCCTAAACTGGAACTTGGACCACCACGTCCCTAAACTGGAGATGGACCACCACGTCCCTAAACTGGCGATGGACCACCATGTCCCCAAACTGGAACAATAGAGCCCCCAAATGCTCTTTTGTCGGATCTAAACGATCCCGTTAAGTCGATCTTAGTCCCAAACTGGACTAACGTATCCTTAACAACCGTTTAAGTTGATCTTAGCCTCAAATACGGCTAACGTATCCTTAAACCTTCAAACAGACTTTAGTCCCAAATTGGACTATAGATCCCCTAAGCCACTTTGGTTCAAGGGTACATCTCTGAACTCCTCTGACACCTGTCGTTGTAATCCTTCAACGTCGTCAGAGAGGTGACGGGTCCCGACGGCCATACATTCAATGGACCACCACGTCCCTAAACTGGAACATGGACCACCACGTCCCTAAACTGGCGATGGACCACCACGTCCCTAAACTGGTAATGGACCACTACGTCCCTAAACTGGCAATGGACCTCCATGTCCCTAAACTGGAACAATAGAGCCCAAATGCTCTTTTGTCGGATCTAAACGATCCCGTTAAGTCGATCTTAGTCCCAAACTGGACTAACGTGTCCTTAACATCCGTTTAAGTTGATCTTAGCCTCAAATATGGTTAACGTATCCTTAAACCTTCAAACAGTCTTTAGTCCCAAATTGGACTATGGATCACCCAATTAACTCTGGTTCAAGGGTACATCTCTGAACTCCTCTGACATCTGTCGTTGTAATCCTTCAACGTCGTCAGAGAGGTGACGGGTCCCGACGGCCATTCATTAAATGGACCACTATGTCCCTAAACTAGAACAATAGAGCCCAAACGCTCTTTTGTCGGATCTAAACGATTCCGTTAAGTTGATCTTAGTCTCAAACTAGACTAACGTATCCTTAACAAACGTTTGAGTTGATCTTAGCCTCAAATATGGCTAACGTATCCTCAAACCAAACCCCCAAACCCAAATCTAAGATAATACGGATTTGGACTAGTCCACGCCCTACGGGCGACGACATAACTCGGTCTTCGTAAACAATCCACGGGAAACCACAAAAAAAAACAAACACCCACGACACGAAGTGACCATCTAGAGAAGGAGAAAGTTGTTACCGCGATGCGGTAGCGTAATTAACTGCGGGGGCTTGCGCCTGCAGGGAAGAGCGTCCCCACAATCAAAAACCCCTCAAGCGAGGGGGAATCTGACGAAGTCTGGTACATCGGACGCATCCGTTCAAACCTTCGATACACGGTGCCATAAATCAACTTGGCATCTTCGGAGAGGTGGACGGATAGCACCTATTAACATCTGCCCCGAACCTCAGGCCAGACAGTCCATGTCTTGGCCGCCGTTCGGAGGGGAACAGATTCTGGCACGCCCGGTGGGACCAATTAGCATCTGCCCCGAATCTCAGGCGAGACGTCCAGTCGCGCCGCCGTTCGGAGGGGAACACATGGTAGTATGCTACTTGGTTATATCTATCTTAATATGTGTGTACGTATTGATAGAGCCCTTAGAATCTTACTTGACTACCAGCGTTGTGATAGCAGTCACACTAGTGGGGGCTGGGTAGTCTACAAGCACATCCTTTTTCAGGTCCCTAGTCGTAGGATTATCGAGACAGGGCATCGATACTCCGGAGTAGACTAGTGTGTACGCTTCTCATCCCAGTTGGAGAGATGGTCCGTCCCACAGCCATCAGTACGTCGTACTGGAGATAGTATACAGGTGCTCGTTGGGTTACGGGTACACCGGACAGGACTCGCAGGGAACTGTTGGTTGGTATTATACCCGTCGTCAGTTAACAGTTCCCAGGTGACATGAGTACAGCATAGTCCGCAGACTTGACACTGCTGCTTCGCCTCGAGTGTATTCCCACTATTCTTAGATTGCTACCCTACCACAGCTCAAAGGAGTCGTGCAAACATGTAGCAGTTGGGTGCAGTCCCGAGCACTTGGAGGCAGTGGCGATTAGACTGGATTCGTCTCTCCCGGTATTGGGAGTTGATATCGCGCTGTGTCAGAGAGCCATTACGCAAAGTCCCTGGCCAGGGCAAGCGAGATTTACTGGTAGGTTTTCCAGTAGTTTCTCAAGGTGTAATGGGCTTCACTCCGACACGACTTATACCGCTTTTAGGGGACTGACGCTTGCCACCCCCTAGGCCCGATATGCGATAGTCCTAGATGAACAGATTGGACTGTACGGAGATTGTCACATCAGGCTCAGTAGGAGTTCGGATGGGTTTTCTCATCGGCCTTCTTATCGACATCTACCTGGGGACCGTTACGTACAGCTAGTGCCGCTTGCGGTCTATGGTTAAACACACTGCCAGCGTAGTAGTCGAGTCTTTAGAGTCCCACACAGAGAGTTTCCCTGCTCCGGGCGAAACGATATAGAGGTCGTATGGTTTTACGACAAGGGTTCGGACGCATACGTGTTTTTACGCACGTACGATGTTCGGATAGTTTTTATTAGCCGGCTTTGGTTTAAGCCAGATTCTATCGGATTATTGGATTTATACAGTCTAAAGTTTTTCTGTGTTTTCACGGATAGGAGGGGCGTTCTCATAAATTTTCGAGAAGCTTATAGAAGGATGATGACTTGGAGGCTAAGGTGGTATTTGCATTTATTGATTTAGTGACTCATTTGTGTGATTCATTCATGTAGTTAATGGTGCATTTAATGACTAATGACTCATGAGATGAATCACTCATAATGAATAAATGAAGCATGGTTGATAAATCATTATGCTTTATATATTCAAATGATATCATTATTTCATTTCATTCTCACTCTCACCTTCTCTCTCCCACCTTCTCTCTCCTCAAGCTCTCTCTCTCTCTCTTCAAACCTTAACCCTAAGCTCTCATGTGTTGAGATCAAGGATTAGCAAGATATATTAATCCATAATCACACTCTATATTCCCTAGGTGACTTAGATTAGCACTTTGAGTAACCTAGTTTCCTCAAGTTAGAGGCAAAACTTGGAGTAGTAGATTTCGGATGGATCGTCTATTACAAAGAGGAGGCCGACGAGGAGGTGGTTAACGAGAAGAAGAAGGACTTGGTTCATTAGGTATGATCTTTTTTCATAGTAGCTAATTACTCATATGTTAGTGTTAGTTATAGTTTAGCAAAAATCCTTTCGGTTAGTCGATGTTAGTTTAAAGAAAAAGATTGTTTTTCATATTTCTGCCTCCCCGCAACTCGTGGGGTGTACAACGTCGACTTACATCTTTAGCCAAACTCATCACCACCAACCTCCCCATCTCCATGGCCGAATACCCTGGCTGAGATCGTGGAAATGCCAAGATCGTTCCGTCGTCTCCGGGTTTCCGTTTCGTCGACGTTTTGATTTTGACCGAGACGGTGCTCGATGAAATGTCTCAGTGAAAACTTCTGTCGTTTCCTTGCGTTATAACCACTTGTAAGTCCTCTCTTCCCCCACCATTGTTTGTTTTGATTTCATTTTGCATGACCTTTTACTGGTTCTTATTTATGTCGTTGCTGTCAATATATATTAGGCTATTACATCTTTTAGGTATCTATTTCATTGTCCTTATTCCTAGTAGAATCTAAGGAAAGTTTGTTTTAAGTTCTTGATGGCTGAAGCTTGAAGCATCCCAACTAATTTATGTTTCAATACATGCAATTCTCTACCTTTCTCACCGGTTTTGAAACGATCTGTGTTGATTGTATACACAGCCTAGCAAGCAACCAACAGAAGTTAGCTTGGGTGTTCCTTGAATTAATCATGTTAATCATTCATGCTAAAATATTCACATAATTTCTCAAATTTTAATTCGCTTGCTTGGTCATATGAAAGTATTTAGACATTTGAGGGCAAATACTTAATGGGTCACAATATTAGGATCTGAATTGCTTGCTAGATTATGGAGAAATCATAGCGAATCCCTCGCACCCTCTCCTCTTGTATTTTATTTTTTTCGCCACTTCATTAGAATACACAAGTTGGAAAAGATATAAGTTAAATTAATTTGTTAATTTATAAGTAGTTTAAAATAAAATATTGCAGGAATTGTGGTATGTTAGCTTTGTATTGGTATGCAATGATCAAATGCATTAATATTTGTGTTTGAATGTTTACAGATGTGAACGTATTTTGTCCATACATTAAGTATTTTACAACACTTATAGTTAAGAGTGTGATTGTTAATTGTAACCGGTTATAGAAGTGTTTATCAATATATAAATGAAAGTAAATTAATGCAATATCGGATAGGATTGAGAAATATGCAAGTTGAACATTGAATTATATACTCATTTCAAAGTTATATTATTTGAAGGTATCATGAATAATGGCCACATATTGAGAGGAGTGTTTACCCATTTCTTATGGGTTACAATACCACATAAGTAAATTTAGGTATAGATAAATAATATATTGTTGAAAAGATACATTATCTAATATCGTTTTCCTTTATATAAATTTTGCCTGTACAACCCTGATTAGGGGAACTCTGTTACGGATGGTGCTGGTTAAAGCACATCCTGGGTCTGGTAGAGTGAGACGCATAGCTCTTTACGGAGCGCAGTCTCGAAAGGAAAAGTGAATTGAGAAAATAAAACAATCCTTAAAAAAAATTAAAATAAAATAAAATACAACAAGTTATATTAATTTGGGTTATTACTATTATTTCTAATTAGTTAAAGACAAACAAAGTTTTAAATTAGAGTTTCTAAGAAAATACTCTTAACTCTGGAAGGGCTAGTTTTTACTAAAATACCCTAAGTTACCTAAAAAAAAAGTTATTTTATCAAAACACCCTAGACTTTTAAATACTAATTTCTTTTATCAAAACAATCTCACGATATTAAAATGTAGCATTTTACATAAATACCATGAATTTTCTGATTGGTTTATTTACACATATATATCCTATACATGATATCCTACATGACTTAATATGAATTCTTAAACACTTGACATGACTACATGAATACTTGACATGTTTACATGACCACTTAATATGACTTGTACTAAACTAACATGCTTGAACTAACTTAACTCTATCCATGAATACAATTGACATGAGTTGCACTTCACATGATACATTATTCTTGACATGAACTCAACCTTGAAAAGGTGATATTATATATCACCTTTTGTATTCATGAATTCGAGCAAGACTTGTAACTGTAATTATAATTTTAGAAGCGCGAGATGTTGGGGTAGTTTGAGTATGAATTCAACGGAATCTCATGAGTCTCATTAATACAAATCATGTTGCTGTGGTACCGGGCTGAAACGGTACAAATCATGAATTCACGAATGAGGGCCCGTGTTTTCAAGCCCATGGATGATAGTCTGTTGGGTTTGGAAAACTTCAATAACAATTGAAGTCCTGATGTTTTTGGGCCCGTGATTCCTTACCCCTGGATGATAGACTTGGATTCGAGAATACTCTTGAGATTGGTTGATATTCACATTTGAACTCACTTTAGTTAATTTAACCTTTTAGAGACCTTTTAGGACACTTACAATCACTTCATGTTCACTATATCTACACTTCACGGCCATACTATACTTGTTTGCTATGCTCATATTATATTGCCATGCTTACATAGTTGTCATTAACATCACTATGTTATACTTGTTCATGTTTTATTTCCATTCATACTATATCACATGTCACCTGCATATTCATTTATATATTTTCACATCCTACTTTTCTTGGAGACTTACCGAGCGCAAGTTCGCTGACGGCACATGGCCCGTTGTAATGATAGTTTATAATTTGTCGCCTTGGTTGGTTATGGATCAATCCTACTTTATGATGCCTCTTCTTATCGACGGACCAAACTCACCGGGAAACAATATCGACGTCTATCTCCGACCTCTGATTGATGAGTTAAAATCTTTATTCATTGATATTGTAGAGACTTACGATGCAAACACAGATACAACCTTCACACCGCGTGCGGATTTAATGTGGACAATTAAAGACTTTCCTGCGTATGGAATGCTATCAGGTTGGTCCGTACATGGTCATAAAGCATGACTTTATTGCCATCAATATACAATATCGAAATTCTTGAATTTTAGCAGGAAGGTTTGTTGTTGCGGTTATCGGCGTTTCCTGCTACTAGACCATCCTTACAGGTTAGACGCTGCTCACTTTGATGGTCATCAGGAGCTTCTTGGGCCTACATCCTCATTGTTTAGAGAGGACGTGACTACTCAGTGGGATGGTTACAATAATATAACCTTCGGGATAGATCCGGCAAAACAGGTGAAGCCACCATACTGGAACAAGTTAAGCATTTTCTTCGAACTTCCGTACTGGTCAACAAATTTAGTGCGTCATTGTCTAGACTTCATGCACATAGAGAAGGGAGTATCCGAGCATGTGCTCAACTTGCTTCTTTGTAAAGATGGAAAATCGAAAGACAACCTCCGTGCTCGGATGGATCCTCAGGATTGGGAAATTAGAAGTGAATTGCATCCTAAACCGACCGCGGGTAAATCAGGCAAGTTTGTACTTCCCAATGCTGCGTATCATATGTCACAACCGGAGAAGAAAAGATTCTTGCAGGTGTTGCATGATTTGAAAGTTCCTACAGGCTTCTCAGGATCATTTATGCACGTATGATATGTCACAACAAATTTAGTCCTAGACGCCGCACACGGAGGGCACCACGGAGGGTGGGAGAGAGGCCGGGGACTGGATCCTAGCAGGGCCCATATATGGTTGGACTCCACTTCGACGGTTACTTCCCCTACCCCCCTTGAGCGACATCTAGAGCATGATTTTTTCCGCCTTAAAGACCATCGTCGAGGAGTTGAAGGAGATGGTATGTATACTACTTAATAGTAAAATATTATATCACATTATAGATAGTAACATATGCAATATTAGTAGCTTGAACTTATTTGGTTGTAGACTTAGCTTTGATTAATCATACTTACATAAAACTATCTAATTAAAATAAACTACGGCTTTCCAAACTAGATGCCTAAACGAGACCTAAGTCCCTAAGTATTCTTAGATTTGAGTTTCACAATAACTTGATAATGATACAAACTCGACTAAAATCTAATACAACGTTCTTACTCGTTTATTACACACAAAATTTAACAGGTGCGACAGGTTACTTCGGCTGCGGCTCCACATGCATCTCCTTCGGCTGCGGCTCCGCAAGCCACTAATTCGGCTGCGGTTGCCTAGACCACTCCTACAGTTCCACAGCTCGCTCAGACTCCCGCACAGTCCGCTCCTTCATTAGTCGATTTTTTGACGACTCAAGGCTGCACCGAGGAGCAGATGCGCCAGATTACGTCGATTACCAGAGGTGGAGAAGCTGGACCGAGCTAGGGTAGCTTTATTTATATTTTTGAGGATGTATGTACTTATCTGATACATATTGTATAAATTTTGGACGATAATGGTGGTTGTTTTCTTGTTCACGATAATTTAGTTTGATATCGTATTCCGTTTGTTTATTTCTTTTATATATTATGCTTGAGATGTTGATTATGAATATTTCTGTATTTGGTTATATGATGTATATATTATTGTGCTCAGGGCGGGGAAAAAACAGGAAGCCATTTTTTAAAAAAAAAACCCTAATATTTTGTCCCTATGGACTCAGTAAAACTCGCCCTTACGAATTAATCCGTAGGGGTATTTATCTGGACCTACGGATGTAATCGTAGGGGCACCAATCAGGCCCTACGGATACATCCGTAGGGGCAATTATTTTATTTTATAAACCAATAAATTAAAATATTTATCAGGACCTACGGATTCCTCCGTAAGGATAAGTGTCCTCACGGATTAAGACATAAGGGAAATTATTATTCCGTAGGGGCATGCTCAGGACGAAGACTTGCACCTGCGGTCTTTGCACCTACGGGGTATTTTTTTGCCCCTATGAATATATCCGTAGGGGCAGTGTTTTTCCCCTACGGATAAATTCATAGGGGCGAGCCTCCATTTTCTTCCATACTTTTCGTTGCCTCGGTCTTATTTTCCTCCATACTTTTCTTTCTCGTTGCCTCCTTTCATGAAAGCTCTTTTAAAACAAAAGAAAAAGAAAAATTGATAGTGCTCGATATTGACGATCCCCAAGATCGTGACACGTGGCAGGTGACGTGTCCTAGAACTCAGAAGAAAGGGCCTGCAGGGGCCGATCAGGCCATCCCATGCCCGACCTGCAAGCACAAGCTGGCCCCTCTCGGGCCCCCTGCAAATTGGCCTCCTCGGCCTCGCAGCTCTCTCCCGAGCTACCACAGGACCAAGACTCCTCGGCCTCCATGCTCGTCTACGAGCTCCCGCCGAGGACGTCTTCCTCGGCCCTCTGACCTACTCTCAGGCATAACCGCCGCTCCGCGAATCTCGCCATGCGCGGATTTTACGCTAGCAATGTCCCACGTTCCACGCCATCATGATCCCCATTAATGGGCGATCCGCTCTCTACGCGGGCGTGACGTCGGGAGAGTAACGGCCGGCGAGATTCTCGCGCCCGCTGCTGCGTGCTCCACCTCTATATAAACCCCAATCACAGAGGGGTCAAGTAAGCCATCCTTTACACTTTTATGCCGTTATTCTGCTAGGATCTCATCACTAACTTGAGCGTCGGAAGGTCCTTGGTGGTACCAAACCACCCCGGGACTTCTTTGCAGGTATTCGGCAACAACTTCCTCACCTCACCTCTTCCTCTAAAAACCCATTGAGACCCACACGCAACGAAGGATAATCAGCTAAGTTCACCGCGAGATCAACGGAAGACAACATCTGACGGAGGCTCGAAAAGGAGCTCCATCAGTTGGCGCCGTCTGTGGGAAAATAACTCCACAAAATACAAAGTTAGTCTTCCTATCTCCATCCTCATGGCAGACGACCATCCTGGGGATCCCGGTACCAGCCGCCGTCCTCCACTCACTGAAGGCGGGGATGAACCTCCTCCCCTGATAGTCATCAACGCCCTCGCAGGCCGGATAGATCGCCTGCAATCCTGTAAGTCCATGTCACGCACCCCACGAACTTGCGGGGAGGCGGAATATATGAAAAACGATTATCAAAGCTTTGTAACACGGACTTGAGCGCATGAATCGTTATCTAAACCATTGCTAACAATCTACTAGAGGTTTAACTACTCGGATACGAAGTTATACCTCACGTTACTTGTCCTTCGGGTCTTCATCGCGGTCCTCCACTCCTCATAGGCTCCTTGGAACATCGGCACCTCAACGGCCTCCTCGAATCAAAGACGATCCACCCGAAAGCTCCTACGCCAAGCTTAATCTCAAACTTGAGATAACTAGGTTGCTTAAAGTGCTAATCTAAGCTACCTAGGGGATATAGAGTGAGATTATGGATGTATGAGTCTAGCTAACCCTTGATCTCAACACATGAGAGGTTAGGGTTAGAGTTTGAAGAGAGAGTGAGCTTGAGGATAGAGAAGGTGAAGATGAGAATGAGAATGAATAATGAGCTCATGTGAATTTAAAAACCATAACAATTTATCAAATAAATAAATATAAATGATTAATCATCATGGTTGATTCATTCACTTAGTGTGATTCATCATATGACTCACTAACTAATTAATGCATCATTTAATACAAAGGACGAATCACACAAATGAGTCATTAAGCATTAAATGCTTATGCCACCTTAACCCCTTAGTCACCACTCTTCTAGAACCTTCCCGACAAATTACGAGAACGCCCCACCAATCCGTGAAAACACGAAAAAAATTTAGACTGTATAAATCCAATAACCTGATACTAGAATCCGGCTTAAACCAAAGCCGGCTAGTAAAAACTGTCCGAAAAGTTGTACGTGCGTAAACACACGTATGCGTCTGAACCCTTGTTGTAAAACCATACGACCTCTATATCGTTTCGCCTGGAGCAGGGAAACTCTCTGTGTGAGACTCTAAAGACTCGACACTACGCTGGCGGTGGGTTTAACCACAGACCGCAAGCGGCACTAGCTGTACGTAACGGTCCCCAGGTAGATGTCGATAAGAAGGCCGATGAGGAAAACCATCCGAACCCCTACTGAGCCTGATGTGACAATCTCCATACAGTACGGTCTGTTTGTCTAAGACTATCGCATATCGAGCCTAGGGGGCGGCAAGCGTCAGTCCCCTAATAGCTGTATAAGTCATGTCGGAGCGTAGCCCATTACACCCTGAGAAAACTACTGGAACCTACCAGTAAATCTCGCTTGCCCTGGCCAGGGACTTTGTGTAATGGCTCTCTGACACAGCGCGATATCAACTCCCAATACCGGGAGAGACGAATCCTATCTAACCGCCATTGCCTCCAAGTGCTCGGGACTGCACCCAACTGCTACCTGTTTGCACGACTCCTTTGAGCCGTGGTAGGGTAGCAATCTAAAAACAGTGGGACACACTCGAGGCGAAGTAGCAGTGTCAAGTCTGCGGACTATGCTGTACTCATGTCACCTGGGAACTGTTAACTGATGATGGGTATAATACCAACCAATCAGTTCCCCTGCGAGTCCTGTCCGGTGTACCCGTAAACTAACGAGCACCTGCATACTATCTCCAGTACGACGTACTGATGGCTGTGGGACAGACCATCTCCCCAACTGGGATGAGAAGCGTACACACTTAGTCTACTCCGGAATATCGATGCCCTATCTCGATAATCCAACGACCAGGGACCTGTATAGGATGTTGCTTACAGACTACCCAGCCCCCACTAGTGTGACTGCCATCATAACGCTGGTAATCAAGCAAAGATCCTATGGGCTCTACTAATATGTATAAGTGATACGTTACAAGAAACATATGCACATATTAAAGTTGATACAAACCAAGTAGCATACTACCATTTTTAGCAAGACTGTATATACAACTGTTAATATCCCAAGCTTCCATTAAGTAATATACATACAAGTATGATACAATAATGGCCCCTAGGGCATATACACTAACAAATCCCTCGTGGAGGCCCTTGTCCGAGTCCAAACGGCCGAGTCCGGGCCCCAGATCGTCGCTTCACCTCCTCCAGAAGGCTCTATCCCTATTTGGATGGCCGACCACCAACAGGCCGCGTCCCCTGGCCGCCGGCCTCTCGAACCGGTGCTCCCTGAGGCCCGTAGGGCGCCCCAGGGCTCTACGCCGAGATCCGCCGCCAGGGCGCCTCGCCTCGAGCCTCCTCGTGACCCTTATCCCCCTGAGGAGATGTCGGTCCCCTCGCCTATCCACGGGCATGGTCGACCCCACCACCATCGACGGGGCCGCACAGAAGAGGTCCGCACAAGCGGCTCAAGTGCTACCTCACCTCGGGACCTGAGGCACCTCATTGAGAGGAATCGGGGCCGCTCCCAGACGCAGGTCACCAGCAGTAGGGGCCGGGGATACCGAGGCGCCGATTCCTCGGGGTACCACGGTCAGCTCTGTTAGTTGTCTGTATGCCCTAGAGGCCAGTATTGTACAGATGATGTATATTATATTGGATGCTTGGACATATATAGAGATGACTTTCTTGCTCGATATGATAGTATGCTATATGGTTGCTCTTTATCTTAACATGTATACTAGTCTCTTTATACTGTCTTATAGTTATATGTTGGTAAAGCCCTTAGGATGTGTACTTGACTGCCTGGACTATGATGAGGATCATACTAGTGGGGACATGGTAGTCCATAAGTACATCCTTCAAGGTCCCTAGTCATGGGTGTATCGAGACAGGGCGTCGATATACCAGTGTAGACTAGCGTATACGCTTCTCGACCCATGAGATGGGCGATGGATGATCCCATATCCATTGATGTTTGACATCAGAGATGGTATACGGGTACTCAGTGGAGACTGGGTACACTGGACGGACTCGCCGAGAACTTTCAGATGGTATTATACCTCACGTCAGATGGCAGTTCTCAGGTGACACCAGTGCAGGTTAGTCTGTAGACCCGAGATCGTCATAGAGTCTTATGTGATTCCCACCGTGCTTTGATTTCCACCTTACCACGTCCATGAGGGCGTGCAAAACGGTGGTTTTTGGGTACAGTCCCGAGTCACATGGAGGCAATGAGCGATAGGAGGGGTTTCGTCTCTCCCGATATTGGGGGTTGATGTTGCGCTGTGCTCGATTGGCCGTAACAGGGAAGTCCCTGGCCAGGGCCGATTCAGAGATTTGCTGGTAAGTGTTACCAGTAGTTTCTCGACCCGTTATGAACCTCACATCGGCACGACTTATCGGTTATTGGGGTCTGACGTTTACCACCCCTAGACTTGATATGCGACATATCAGACGAGGAGACCGGACTGTACGGGAAGTGTTGCTAGTTGGCTCGACGGGAGTTGTAGCAGATTCGCTTGTTTTCTTCTGATCGCTCAATACCCGGGTGGCCGTTACGTTTAGCTGGCCGCTTGCGGCTTGGGGGTGCTTGATATGATCATCACCCACTGCCGGCGTATTGATGAGTCTTAGAGTCCCACAAAGGAGTTACCTAGTCCAGGCGAAACGTTGTGGTGCGCGTATGCGATATGCGCATGGACCCGGTTAAAATGCGCGTATGAGATACCGTATATTAATCGGGCGGTTTGCTTTTGCTTGGGTCGTATGTGATATGACCGAATTGATAAATCAAGTGTTGATTTATCATTTAACCATTATTTTCTCACTAGAAATCCTTTCTTGTATTTTTTGATGTATGCATGCATGTATGCATTCTTTTATGTTTCATGCACATATGGATGTGCATGCACACATACATACATACATACATCATTCTTCATGGTTGCATATACATGGAAAATGGTGGCAATATAAGACTCACACCATGATTTTATATATATGTGTTATTATTTCATTTGTTTTAAAACAAAGGAAAAAGAAAAGGATAATTCATGGATGAGTTCTACACTCTTCTTGACCTAACCATGCTCACCTACCTTCTAACCATGAGTTAATCTTTTCTTTTATGTTTTAACTCAAGTGAAATAATATCCATATGATTTAACCATGGTTTGAGATGAGAAGTGATAAATATATATGTTAGTTATGTATATGCCCTAGAGGCCATTGTTGTACATATGATGTATATTATAATGGATGCTTGGATATATATATAGAGGACTTTCTTGCTCGTCATGATAGTATGCTATTTGGTTTCACTTTATCTTAACATGTTGACTTGTATTGGTTTACTGTTTTTCTCTCACATGTTGATAAAGCCCTTAGGATTTGTACTCGACTACTGGGACTATGATGAGATCATACTAGTGGGGCCATGGTAGTCGATGAGTACATCCTATAACTGTTCCTAGTCGAGGGTATATCGAGACAGGGCATCGATACACCAGAGTAAACTAGCGTATACGCATCTTGACCCATATGATGGGCGATGGATGATCCCATATCCATCGGTGTTTGACATCAGAGATAGTGTACGGGTGCTCAGTGGAGACTGGGTACACTGGACGGACTCGCCGAGAACTCCCAGATGGTGATATACCACACGTCAGATGGCAGTTCTCTGGTGACACTGGTACAGGGTAGTCTGTAGACCCGAGATCGTCATAGAGTCTTGTGTGATTCCTACTGTGCTTTGATTTCCACCTTACCACGTCCAAAAGGGCGTGCAAAACGGTGGCTTTTGGGTACAGTCCCGAATCACATGGAGGCAATGAGCGATAGGAGGGGATTCGTCTCTCCCGGTATAGGGAGTTGATGTTGTGCTGTGTTCGATTGGCTATAACTGGAAGTCCCTGGCCAGGGCTGATATAAAGATTTACTGGTAAGTGTTACTAGTAGTTTCTCGACCCGTTATGAGCCACAAATCGACACGACTTATCGGTTACTGGGGTCTGACGTTTACCATCCCTAGACTTGATATGCGACATATCAGACGAACAGACCGGACTGTACGGGAGTGTTACTGATTGGATTCACAGGAGAACGTACAGGCTAGCTTGTTGATCTTCTGATCACTCAATACCTGGGTGGCTGTTACGTTTAGCTGACCGCTTGCAGCTTGTGGGTGTTTGATATGATCATCACCTGCTACCGGCGTATTGACGATTCTTTAGAGTCCTACACAGAGGTTTCTTGGCTCAGGCGAAACGGAGTAGAGGCACATATGTGATATGTGAAGGACCGAGAATAATGCGATATGAGATACCGTATTATATTCTCGTGATATTTAGATATGAACCGGGTCATCGGATCAAGTGTTGATTCGATGAATCGGTACATGATATATTAGTCGGTAATATTCGATATAGCCGGATCGTCGGATCAAGTGTTGATTCGATGATTTAATGTATAATAATATATATGATATATTATATTACATTATCTAATATTAGCTCGCTTTATTATTTCATTTTCTCTCTGGATGATACATTGATATATACGCGATATATGTTAATTGTATTATTTTCTTTTGTTGCAAATATATAATATATATGTGATATATATTATTGTGACATGATATGATTTATTATTAAACATGTTTAAGGATGATTAAATGGGATTAGGGTTTGATTAGAGTTAGCTTCTTCTTGCACCTTCTAGAAGCTTAGCTTTTGTCTTGGTTAAGATATTATGGTTGATATTTTTCCATGACTCATAACTTAACCTAACCAAACCCTAACTCTAGTTTTTTCTCTACAAACTCTTAGCCTATCATCCTTGACTATGGTTCTATAATCAATCATATACATTTCTTTTCTATTTATCACAAAAGGATTATCTTTTCCATTATCATCATCTTCTCTCTTGAGTTCAAAAAGAAAATGCTTACTAGTTAATTCTTTTGTGATGATTTCTTGTGAGAAAGTGAATAAAAAAGAAAGCATAATTACTACTCCCTCATCCTCATCTAATCTAGCCCATTAGATTAGGGTGTTCATCTCTTTAGAGTGAGAAAGCTTGGGTTAAAGCAACTTCGACGTAGATCATTGGAGAATCGGAACACTTCAAGCTAGTATGGATCGTTCGAGTCGTGGAGCCTCTCTTGAGTCCGGGAGATCATGGATCGCGGAGAAGGGACTTCTACTCGGAGCTTGTGAAGCGAAGGAGCGGACTACAAAGGTTGTAATCCCTCACACTTAGATAAAAAGATGTTATCTTGCATGCTAAACCCTAATAATTTAGCAAAGAACTCGGCTTTGGGTTGTTCGGCACGTCTAAAATTTTATCCGGGCATGTTTGATGCCTTATGAACCTTCACAAGAGTGCCTAGGAACCCTACAATATATACATATATTTTCATTTTCTTTGAAGAAGGGTTAATCTTTTCTCTACTTCTCAAAAAGCCATCATCTTCTTCCTCCTTCTTCCATTTGCTCTCTAGATTTTTGTAGTGAGCAAAATACTCATCAAGTTAGGATTTTGAAGTGAGAAAAGCCACCACAACATCATTCTACACAAGTCTTGCCCACTTGTTTAGAGTGTTAGCTTCCATTTTCATTCTTGATCTTGTGAAGTTGCAAGTTTGAACAAAGTGGACTCTGGGTGGATCATCGTGGACCTAGAGGAGTTCAAGCGGACCTTTTCCAAACCCCAAGTAGCCGAGGAGTCTAGCGTAGGGAGCTACAAAGGTCGTACTCTCAAAACCCTAGCTTTTCTTACTTGAGATGATGTGCAATTTATTGAAACCCTAATTTTCTAGGAACGATTCTTTGTATGTTTACTTAGCACCCAAAAAATTTAATCTTTGGTACATGTAATACTTCCAAACCCTTCATGAGGTGCTAGGTAAACCCAACATTGGTATCAGAGCCGACCTAGAACATTAGGCGACACTTTAGCGAAGTTAAAACCCCGATCGAAACAAAATACGGCTTTTTGGGACACTCTCTGAACATTTTTTTAAAACAGTGATTTTTCAGAATTAAAAATCCTTAAAAAATTCAGCAGGGAAATCTAAGCACACATGTAAAAAACGATGACATGAACAGTACTTATCACCGCGGAACCGCGGCAATAGCCTGCTTGGGCCGCGGTTCCGCGGCCGTACGGATGAATCAAATTGTCGTTTTTGTACATTAATTGTTTTGTCTGCTTGTATACTTTTTGGGAATTTTTAATCTGAATTTAGTGCTTTATGTTCTGGAGATTGTTTTGGAGTCGGTGATTCGATCGGAATTTTAACTTCATGTTTTTCCGGATAATTAGAAAGTATTGAATTGTTCGAACGAGTGTCATTTGCTCACTTTTCACGGGGTTTAAATCTTTCGGAATTACGTGCAAGTTTTGTGGTGGACCCTCTAGAAGACAACAAACCTTAACTCGATTATGTGACCGTCTTGAACTGCCTTTTGAACCTTAGGGTTTGGGGCGGTACGGCGTGCCACATGTGAGGCGTTGGCTTGACCCTTCTACGGCTGGACCGCTACTACTGTGTTACACTCCGGGTTTTTGAATTCCGCTCAAGTGTTGAGCTTTAGGGAATTTTGGGTATTTGATCATTCGTTCGAAAACTTTAATACCGTCTATTTATCTGGAATGTGATGCAATGTGTGGAATTCATATGGCTAGATATGAAATACGAAATATGTGATATTTCGCATTTACGATGTCTAAAGAGAATGTGGATTCCAGATATTGCAGTTTTACACTTTTTTTCTGTGACCGTAAGTGTAGTATGTATTTACCGATTGTCGTTGCTATACATCGACGACGATCAGTGTATGCATACTTACTTACGTTGATGATATGAGATATTATGTGTTGCTGAGATATGATGTGCAGGATTGTCGCGATTGAATAGCCGGGGGGTTTTATGTGAGATGAGAGTTTTATATTTTCATTCATGTAAATTCAAATGTAATGTAATATTCTTTTATTTGGGGCACTTCCGGGTTGAGGTCGATGCCACCAGTGTTGTATATTATTTACTTTTCCGCATTAGGATGGACCCAAGGAGGGGAGCACAGGTGACCGGGTTCTGGGGTTCAGTGGGAGGCCATCTCGAGGAGTCGAGACCGGGTCTCCTAAATTCCAGAATTGGTAGGGTCGCTTGCCGCTCTCGTAGGGGTCCAGGGTGTGGGCTTGGCTATTCATCGTGACTGTGGAATCCGTATTTTCTATTGTTGGCTAAATACTAAATACGGACGTCCTAGTATATCCCATATTATATCTATGTTTCTGCTGCGATATCTGTGATGTGATTATTTGATATGTTCTGATGGATACAGTATATAGTATATATGATATATTATATAGACGTTACTTATGTTTTACACCCGCACTAGCCCTGCCCTACTCTGTCGTTAGTTACCTAACCTAACGGTGCACGAGGGGACATCGAGGCGAATGCGGATGGCATAAGTGTACGTCGTATTTATCTGTGATGTTTAGGTGACTTAAATGATGAGACTTCATTAATGTGATTAATGAAAGAAAAGAAACCTAAAAGATGTTGTAGAATCAAATTTTTTCAAAAAGGGTAGCTACAGTCTTGCTTTGCATAGCGGTATATATGATATACTCTGCACCTTATTCGATGGGGAAAGAGCCGAGATCCCTTCACCGGGAGTGACCTCTTTAGCAAAACTGGCAGATGCTACAAAACTCGGTTTGGTTTTTGATTGCTTTTGGAGTTTTGCTTTGCACAGTGATATAAATGATATATCCCGCACCTTATTCGATGAGGAAAGAGCCGAGATCCCTTCACCGGGAGTGACCTCTTTAGCAAAACTAATAAAAGCTTCAAAATCTCTCCATTTCAAAATTCACTTGATTCTACAACGATATCAAGTTCATTACGCTCATGGTTTTTCTATAAAAAAAAACCTGCGTAGCCCTCCGTCATTTCAGATAAGTACTACTTAGTATTCATGTTGCGGTAGTTTGGCCTCCGTCAAGGCGTAGTGTATGGTAGCTAACTAGTGCTTATCTGCCAGCATATGATGCGATTGGATTAGGGTAATCGTACGGCGTAGTTTGGCCTTCGTCAAGGGTCGTACGGGTGGGTTTAATTCAATCAAGAAATGACGGGTTGAACTTGACTAGCGCCCTATGGGTAGTTTGGCCTCCGTCAAGGTCATGGGACGCTAGGGGCAAAAGCATTATCGGGAATTTCAAGTGTTGAAATTTGCAATGAGATTGCATACCTTCTATGAGATAGTTGGATCCCGATACCCACTGCGAGTAATTGTTACTCCCGGGAGAGTTTTACACAGGACAATTAGCCGATCAAGTAGGTGTCTAGAAAGGTGTCAATGGGGTTACGCCTCTGGGAAAACGAGGTTTACTTTAATTAGGTCCGTGCGAAAGCACGGGGAACCTCCCTCAAAGTACCGACACTGGCCTGGCTGAAAGATTGGCGAAGTTGTAGGGTGTAATTAATCCCGGCTAGTCTTTCCTTTTAGGGTTTGAAGGAAGATTTGATAAAAACAGTGGAAGCTATCCTGATTAGATAAAATAATAACCAATCTGATCTTGCAAGAGCATACGCTAAAGTGTTTTCTTCTCTCTCTCTCCAGGTAGCGACCATGTCATGCCTTAATCAAGATAATAATATGGATGTATTGACTGAACCCGCTTATTATACTGAGCAGGGGAACGTTGGACCCGTTCTTTCTTATAAAAGTTATAAGACTGAACAGGGAATAAGAGAATATCTGGATTCTCAAGCCGCCCAAAAGAACATGCATATTGATGCATCTTCTTCAGGTGTGTTAGTTATTGAGAACTGTTTCTCAGTTCACCCTACGTCCTGGGTATTAGATACCGGATCAGGATCCCATATATGTAAATTGTTACATGGGCTACGGAAAGGTAGAGAACTGGAAAAAGGTGATCATTCCGTTCAAGTAAGGAATGGGGCAAATATTGCAGCCAAAGCAGTTGGCGAATATCACCTTGTATTACCAAGTGGTGATACACTGATTCTAAATGAGTGCTATTATATACCGAACATGATGTGCAACATTATATCAGTTTCTTTATTAAGTAAAGAAGGATATAATTTTGTAGTAAAGGATAATGTTATGAACATATTCCTAGATCAAAAGTTGATTGCATCAGGCTCGTTACATAATGGCATATTCATTCTAAATCAAAATACAATCCTCAATATACAAAACACAAACAAGAGGAAAAGTTCAGAAATGAACGAATCCTTCTTGTGGCATTGTAGACTTGGTCATATCAATGCAACACGACTGGCTAAGTTACATAAAGATGGATATTTGAAATCGTTCGAATTATCATCTTATGATACTTGCCATTCATGTCTCAAAGGCAAGATGACCAAAACTCCGTTTACGGGACACGGAGAAAGAGTTACGGAACTCTTGGGACTGGTGCATAGCGATGTATGCGGTCCCATGTCTACACATGTCAGGGATGGTTCTTCCTACTTCATTACATTCACTGACGATCTCTCAAGATTCAGATATGTGTTCCTAATGAAACACAAGTCTGAAGCTTTTGAGAAATTCAGAGAATATAAACACGAAGTAGAGAACCAAACGGGCAAAAGTATTAAGATCCTTCGATCTGATCGAGGAGGAGAATACTTAAGCAATGAATTCAGAGATTATCTAAAAGAGAATGGGTTCTCTCTCAGCTTACTCCTCCTTATACACCACAGCACAACGATGTATCGGAGCGGAGAAATCGCACCCTATTAGATATGGTGCGCTCTATGATGAGTACAGCTGAGTTACCTATTTCTTTCTGGGAATATGCACTGGAGACAGCTGCATACCTATTGAATAGAGTTCCAACCAAATCAGTGCCTACCACTCCATATGAGATATGAAATGGTAAGAGACCATGTCTTAATTTTATTCAGATATGGGGTTGTCCGGCCTATGTTAAAACACAGAATCCGGACAAGCTCAAGGCAAGGTCTGTTCTAAGTAAGTTTGTTGGATATCCCAAACATTCACGAGGGTATATCTTCTACCACTCCGAGGATCAAAAAGTGTTTGTTTCTCAACATGCCACTTTCTTAGAAAAAGGTTTTCTTATGAAACAGACTAGTGGCATTGAGGTAGAACTAGAAGAAGTTCCAGCAGAACAAACTACAACAGATGATTTGGTAGAACCAGAGGATTCAGTAGTACCCGACGAACCCCAGCCTCTCCGCCGATCTAGCAGGGTTTCTCATCCGCCTGAGAGATACTACGGTTTTCTCATTGATGGTGATGGAGGATGATGACCCAACTAGCTTCGAGCAAGCCATCACGAGTAGGGACTCAGTGAAATGGCTGGATGCAATACGGTCCGAGATGGAATCCATGTACACCAACAAAGTATGGACTTTGGAAGTTGCTCCTGAAGGGGTAAAACCCATTTGGAGCAAGTGGATCTTCAAGAAAAAACTTGGTGTAGATGGGAAAGTGGAGACTTTCAAAGCCAGACTTGTTGCAAAGGGTTTTCGTCAAAGACCAGGTGTGGACTATGACGAAACCTTTTCTCCAGTGGCTATGCTTAAATCCATCCGGATCATGCTTGCCATCGCTGCATATCATGATTACGAAATCTGGAAAATGGATGTTAAGACCGCCTTTCTAAACGGTGATTTAGAAGAGTGCATGTACATGACTCAGCCAGAGGGTTTCGTAGATAGTGGGAGCAGCGGAAAGGTGTGCAAGCTGCTTAAATCCATTTATGGATTAAAGCAAGCATCGCGGAGTTGGAACATCTGCTTTGACGTCGTTATCAAAGAGTTTGATTTCGTCAAAAACGTAGATGAACCTTGTATCTACAAGAAGGTGGCAGAGAGTAAGGTTGTCTTCCTCGTATTGTGCGTGGACGACATACTCTTGATAGGAAATGGCATTCCTATGCTGCAATCGGTCAAGCTCTTCTTATCACAAAGATTCTCAATGAAAGATCTTGGTGATGCCTTCTGCATATTGGGAATTAGGATCTATAGAGATAGATCCAAACGGATATTGGGATTGTCCCAATCCAGGTACATTGACACCATACTAAAGAGGTTTAGTATAGAAGAATCCAAGCGTGGGAACTTACCCACGATCTCTGGAGTCACTCTCTCCAAAGAAATGTCTCCCAAGACTGATTTGGAGAGAGCTCGCATGCAAGGGATACCCTATGCTTCGGCTGTAGGCTCTATCATGTACGCGATGCTATGTACCAGACCCGATGTAGCATACTCACTAAGTGTAATGAGCAGGTATCAAGCTGATCCTGGAGAGAGTCACTGGACAACTGTGAAGAGCATTCTTAAGTACTTACGAAGGACTAATGAGATGCTCTTGGTGTATGGTAATGGAGAACTCCAAGTGAAGTCCTTCACCGATTCGAGCTTCCAGAGTGATAAGGACGACTCTAAGTCGTAGTCGGGATTTGTCTTTACCCTATACGGAGGGGCGGTTAGCTGGAAGAGTTCCAAACAGGAAACCGTGGCAGACTCGACGATGGAGGCTGAATACATCGCTGCCAACGATGCTGCCAAAGAGGCTGTCTGGATCAAGAAGTTCATTACTGAACTTGGAGTGGTTCCATCCATTGAGCATCCAATACCTTTGTATTGCGATAACAATAGAGTGGTGGCTTTGGTCAAGGAACCCAGGTCCCATCAGCGATCCAGGCATATTCTGAGGTGGTATCACCTGATCCGGGAGATACTGTAAGTCCACGTTGCGACCCCCGGTTCTTGCGGGGAGGCGGAAACGGTATAAAAATCAAATTTTTAGCGCATGGGGCAACATGGACTAACAAAGTCGGGATCTTTTCTAAACTAAACTAGCAAGAAAGCTAAAGAGAGTTAGCTACTCGGAAAAGAAGTTATACCTAACTTGAACTCCTTCTTCTTGAAACTTTTGTAGGGGTTGATGGTTCTTTCCTCGTTGCCTTCTTCCGTCAAAGATGGATCCACCTGAGGGTTCAACCTTCGGGCTCTTTCTCGAACTTTGAGTGAACTAGGATCTTCGGCTTGCTAAACCTCTAACCCTAGAGTGAGTAGAGAGTGTCTTTGGGGTGATTTTGTCTCAAGGAGAGGGATTCTCAACACATGAGAAGGATTCTCCTTGAACTGGAGGAGGAAGAAGAAGAAGTGAGGAGAGAGAAGTGTTATGATAGAATGAGCTATCTTTTTCATTCTACAACCATATCACAAAAGGAAAAGAATTATCAAATTAACAATAATAATAAAATGAAAAATAGTTGATGGATGGTTTGGAATGACCATTATCATTACATTCTTTAAATGGTTTGCTAGAATCAAAAAGCATCTTTCTTATGTAATGATGATGGTCAAACCTTCAACCATGGTCAAAAAGTCAACCATGGTCAACAAGTCAACAAAACCCAACCATGACACAATTTCATTTAATTAATATTATTAATTGATATATCATAATTCCATTAGGGTTTGGAAAAAGACGACTGTCAACTGTGCATACGCACCCGTTCTGAAACCCTAATGAAAATCCTCTTCCTCCGCCTCAATCAACTGTGCATACACACACGCATTCTTGTTCCGAGGAACATGAATACCAAGAGATAAAATCAATCCCAAAACA
Organism: Agapanthus africanus; assembly: GCA_030015575.1. Lineage (NCBI taxonomy): Eukaryota > Viridiplantae > Streptophyta > Magnoliopsida > Asparagales > Amaryllidaceae > Agapanthus > Agapanthus africanus. The sequence continues at coordinate 491,628,037 of JASDDO010000012.1, read as the reverse complement.
TATACCAGTATCTGGCTCAAACCAGAGCCTACTAGTAATATCTGTCCGGACTCCAAACGTGCACAAGTGCGCGGATGAGAACGAACCCTGTCGCAAAACCATGCGACCTCTACTCTGTTTTGCCCAGAGGCGAATAGCCCTCTGTGTGGGACTCTAAAGACTCGACACTACGCTGGCAGTAGGTTTAACCACAGACCGCAAGCGGCACTAGCTGTGCGTAACGGTCCCCAGGTAGATGCCGATAAGAAGACTGACGAGGTGAACCCCATCTGAACTCCTACTGAGTCTGAATGTGACAGTCTCCGTACAGTCCGGTCTATTCGTCTAATACATCGCATGTCGGGCCTAGGGGGCGGTAAACGTCAGTCCCCTAATAGCGGTACAAGTCGTGTCGGAGTGAAGCACAAAACACCCTGAGATAACACTGGAAGCCTACCAGTATATCTCGCTTGCCCTGGCCAGGGACTACTCGTGTAATGGCTCTTCTAGACACAGCGCGATGTCAACCCCCAATACCAGGAGAGACGAATCCTGTCTAACCGTCACTGCCTCCAAGTGCTTCGGGACTGCACCCAACCACTACCTGTTTGCACGACTCCTTTGAGCCGTGGTAGGGTAGTGATCAAAGTGTTGTGGGAACACACTCGAGGCGAAGTGCCAGTGTCAAGTCAGCGGACTAAGCTGTACTCATGTCACCTGGGAACTGATAACTGACGATAGGTATAATACCAACCTGTCAGTTCCCGACGAGTCCTGTCCAGTGTACTCATAATCCAACGAGCACCCGTATACTATCTCCAGTACGACGTACTGATGGCTGTGGGACAGACCATCTCCCACACTGGGATGAGAAGCGCATACGCTAGTCTACTCCGGAGTATCGATGCCCTGTCTCGATAGTCCTGCGACTAGGGACCTGTATAAGGATGTGCTTATAGATTACCCAGCCCCCACTAGTGTGACTGCCATCATAACGCTGGTAATCAAGCAAAGATCCTAAGAGCTCTACTAATGCGTATAGGTGATATACTAAAATAAACACATGTATACATTGAAGTAGAAACAAACCAAGTAGCATACTACTATATTGAGCAAGATTGTTTATACAAGGTGAATATCCCAAGCTTCCATTAAGTAATATACAAACTAGTATGATATAGTAATGGCCTCTGGGGCATATACACTAACAAGTTGATCGCCGGGAGATCGAGGTCAGGAGGGTTGACACGAAGAATAACACAGCGGATCCACTTACGAAGGCCATTCCCCAGATTCAGTTTGAGAGACTCTTCGGGATGCTCGGTATGCGATACTACAGCAGCTGGCCCTAGTGCAAATGGGAGATTGTTAGTTGTATGTATGCCCTAGAGGCCAGTATTGTACAGATGATGTATATTATATTGGATGCTTGGACATATATGGAGATGACTTTCTTGCTCGATATGATAGTATGTTATCTGGTTGCTCTTTATCTTAACATGTATACTAGTCTCTTTATACTGTCTTATAGTTACATGTTGGTAAAGCCCTTAGGATGTGTACTTGACTGCCTGGAATATGATGAGGATCATACTAGTGGGGACATGGTAGTCCATAAGTACATCCTTCAAGGTCCCTAGTCGTGGGTGTATCGAGACGGGGCATCGATATACCAGTGTAGACTAGCGTATACGCTTCTCGACCCATGAGATGGGCGATGGATGATCCCATATCCATTGGTGTTTGACATCAGAGATGGTATACGGGTGCTCAGTGGAGACTGGGTACACTGGACGGTCTCGCCGAGAACTCCCAGATAGTATTATATCTCACGTCAGATGGCAGTTCTCAGGTGACACCAGTGCAGGTTAGTCTGTAGACCCGAGATCGTCATAGAGTCTTATGTGATTCCCACCGTGCTTTGATTTCCACCTTACCACGTCCATGAGGACGTGCAAAACGGTGGTTTTTGGGTACAGTCCCGAGTCACATGGAGGCAATGAGCGATAGGAGGGGTTTCGTCTCTCCCGATATTGGGGGTTGATGTTGCGCTGTGCTCGATTGGCCGTAACAGGGAAGTCCCTGGCCGGGGCTGATTCAGAAATTTGCTGGTAAGTGTTACCAGTAGTTTCTCGACCCGTTATGAGCCTCACATCGGCACGACTTATCGGTTATTGGGGTCTGACGTTTACCACCCCTAGACTTGATATGCGACATATCAGACGAGAAGACCGGACTGTACGGGAAGTGTTGCCGGTTGGCTCGACGGGAGTTGTAGCAGGTTCGCTTGTTTTCTTCTAATCGCTCAATACCAGGGTGGCCGTTACGTTTAGCTGACCGCTTGCGGCTTGGGGGTGCTTGATATGATCATCACCCACTGCCGGCGTATTGACGAGTCTTAGAGTCCCACAAAGGAGTTACCTAGTCCAGGCAAAACGTTGTGGTGCGTGTATGCGATATGCGCATGGACCCGGTTAAAATGCGCGTATGAGATACCGTATATTAATCGGGAGGCTTGCTTTTGGTTGGGTCGTATGTGATATGGCCGAATTGATAAATCAAGTGTTGATTTATCATTTAACTATTATTTTCTCACTAGAAATCATTTCTTGTATTTTTTGATGTATGCATTCTTTTATGTTTCATGCACATATGGATGTGCATGCACACACACATACATACATCATTCTTCATGGTTGCATATACGTGGAAAATGGTGCGAATATAAGACTCACACCATGATTTTATATATATGTGTTATTATTTTATTTGTTTTAAAACAAAGGAAAAAGAAAAGGATAATTCATGGATGAGTTCTACACTCTTATTGACCTATCCATGCTCACCCACCTTCTAACCATGAGTTAATTTTTTCTTTTATGTTTTAACTCAAGTGAAATAATATCCATATGATTTAACCATGGTTTGAGATGAGAAGTGATAAATATATATACATATATTTTCATTTTCTTTGAAGAAGGGTTAATCTTTTCTCTTCTTCTCAAAAATCCATCATCTTCTTCCTCCTTCTTCCATTTGTTCTCTAGATTTTTTGTAGTGAGCAAAATACTCATCAAGTTAGGATTTTGAAGTGAGAAAATCCACCACAACATCCTTCTACACAAGTCTTGCCCACTTGTTTAGAGTGTTAGCTTCCATTTTCATTCTTGATCTTGTGAAGTTGCAAGCTTGGACAAAGTGGACTCCGGGTGGATCATCGTGGACCTAGAGGAGTTCAAGCGGACCTTTTCCAAACCCCAAGTAGCCGAGGAGTCTAGCGTAGGGAGCTACAAAGGTCGTACTCTCAAAACCCTAGCTTTTCTTACTTGAGATGATGTGCAATTTATTGAAACCCTAATTTTCTAAGAACGATTCTTTGTATGTTTACTTAGCACCCAAAAAATTTAATCTTTGGTACATGTGATGCTTCCAAACCCTTCATGAGGTGCTAGGTAAACCCAACAAGCTCGACGCCCTCGAGAAGAAGATCGAGGGCATGCGCCGAGAAGCTCACCTTTCGAGCGACGGAGCTAAGTACGCCTCCGACTCGCTCACGAAGCCGTTTACCGAGGAACTGCTCGCCGCCCACGTTTCCTCGCGCAACAAGCCCCCAAAGGTCTCTCTGTTCGACGGGAAAACCGACCTGAAGGACCACTTGGACGCTTTCACCGCGGGGATGAGCTTCCAGGATCACTCCGACGCCGCTCAGTGCAGAGCTTTCCCGGCCACCTTCATCCGCGCAGGTCGGGACTGGTTTCGGGGGTTCGAGCCCCGCTCGATTTCGACCTTCGATGAGTTGGCTACTCAATTCCTCGGCCATTTCGTAGGGAACCGGCGACAGAAGCGCACGGTCGACTACCTCTTCATGGTTAAGAGTGGGGATAAGGAAACATTTAAGGCCTACATTACCCGTTTCTACAACGCCCTTCTCGAGGTGCCCGAGCACTGAGACGAAACCGTCATAACGGCACTCAGATCTGGTCTGAGGCATAAGGAATGGTTACGCTCGTTCGCGCTGGCGCAACCTAAGACCATGGCCGAGGTCAAGGCGTGGACCGAGCGCGAGGTCAAGCTGGAATCCGAAGTGAATGCTAACCTTCCCCGGGCAGAATGGCCCGACCAGAAGAAGAGGGCTCGGGAGGAGAGGCCGGAGCGTCAGCAGCCCTACCACCCGAAGTTCCAGGAGTATACCCCCCTCAACGTCTCCCTCGCGGTGTTGTTGGAGGAGGCCCAGAACGAGGGGTTCTTCAAGTTCCCCCTGGTCCAGCTTCAGGCCGCAAAGCGATCTCGGGGCCCCTACTGCACTTTCCACCGGGTACTGGGCCACGCCACGGAGGACTGCAAACAACTGAAGGATTACATCGAAGAGCTCATACGGTCTGGGCACTTCGCCGCCAACCTGAGGGACAAACGGCAGACCGACCGCGAGCAGGAGCAGCATCGCCCTCCCACCGACCTGACCATCGGTCAGATCATGCTTGTTTCAGCGGACGGCCAGCCCGGAGCTCAGGGAGCCCCATGCCCTATACCAAGCGCGGGGGCCGACAGCCCTTCGGGGAGCTCAGCCCAAGCCAATAAAGTCATCTTCTAGCCTATACCCTTCTCTTAAAGCAATGTACATTCTTCCTAGGATCTATTGTTAATTTAAGAAAGATCAATGGAGCATTGCGAAAAAGAAAGAAAAGCTTTGTTTATTCAAAGGGTATTATGGGCTCCTCAGCCATACATGCAAAAAAAAAATTACAATAGTAGGGGAAAGGGGTGCAGCGAGCACTGTTCGTGGTACTCGGTAAAAATCTCCGCCAACCGGGGCCTCACCAGTTCTAGCCTCTGTCCCCGGTTCCCCCCGCGGGCATCGACCCGAACTTCAGCTCGTAGCATTCGCGGACGAGCGCCTCTGAGCGGGCCAGCCGGTTCGCGGAGATTAAGCCGAAGCGCCTCAAAGACCGCAGCTTACCCACGGCCTCATCAAAGAGCAGCTCAGACAGGGGGTTGTAAAGCCCCGTTGATGCCCTCCAGATGGAGTACATCAGCATCTGCAGCAGGGAGGAGCGTCGGGGGAGCAGCCGGCCAAAATGGTCCTCGATGCTCCAGTAGACCAGCTGCACCATGTCCTCGGTGCAGTACGGGTCGTAGAGGTACACGTCTTCAATGTGGACGATGTCGGGGATGGTGAACGGGAAGTCCTGCATTCTTGGCGACCTGTTTATGAAGGATGAAAGGACCAGCACTCCTTCAGCCTTATATAGCCCACTGCGCAGCCCAACCGTCGCACGCTTTCGCCCAGGGAGTCGTTGCCACGCGGCAACCATCAAGCCTTCTCCGGTGGAATAGAAGCGACGCGCCCCTAGCACTTCGCCTTCCCCCGCATTCAATAGGCTAGCTGCACGCGCCGTTGCCCCGACCGTTCCCATTCCCCACACCTGCAGCTGAACGGTCGGGACACACCACGACAAGATTCAGCCCAGCAGGTTCCCTGCTCGGTCGTCCCCAGCGGGCAGCTTCCCTGCCACAACGCCGGGGATCAAAAAGCCCTCCCAGAGGTAGTCGAGCCCGAGGTCCCCTCGCTCGGCTATCCCCGGCGGGCAGCTTCCCTGCCACAAAGCCGGGGATCAAAAAGCCCTCCCAGAGGCAGTCGAGCCCGAGGTCCCTTCGCTCGGCTATCCCCAGCGGGCAGCTTCCCTGCCACAACGCTGGGATCAAAAAGCCCTCCCAGAGGCAGTCGAGCCCGAGGTCCCCTCGCTCGGCTATCCCCGGCGGGCAGCTTCCCTGCCACAACGCCGGGGATCAAAAAGCCCTCCCAGAGGCACTCGAGCCCGAGGTCCCCTCGCTCGGCTATCCCCGGCGGGCAGCTTCCCTGCCACAACGCCGGGGATCAAAAAGCCCTCTCAAAGGCAGTCGAGCCCGAGGTTCTCTCGCTAGGCTATCTTTCAGGACAAAAGCCCTCGCCAAGAGGCACCGGACAGTAACCCTGCCTGGCCAAGGATCCTTGGTAGGCTTCTTACAGCCCTATAGCTCTTCCCGCGCCAAGAACCAAAGTCCTCCCGGAGGCAGTCGGGCCCTCGCTCGGCTATCCTCGGCTGGTAGCTTCCTACCACAATCGATAGGGATCAAAGCCCTCGCCAAGAGGCACTGGGAAGTAACCCTGCTCGGTCCCCGTCCTGAAGGATCAAAGCCCTCACAAGAGGCAACCGAGCAGCTACCCTGCTCGGTAAAAACTCCGGCTAGTAGTCGCCTACCCACGACGCCAGAGGTCAAAGCCCTTGCCCAGAGGCCGCCGTGCAGCTCCACTGCCCGGACACCCTCAGTGGGCTTCGTACAGCTCCTCAAACGCTAAAGACCCAAGCCCTCGCAAGGAGCGACTGAGCAGCTACCCTGCTCGGCCATCCTTGGTGGGCAACTCCCCTACCACCGTGCCAGGAAGCATAAAGCCTTTGCAAGGGGTGACGGGGCAGCTACCCTACCCAGTCAACCACGGATGGTGAACAATGCTCGGAATCAGAGATGCTCTATGGTCGTGGAGGACCTGAGACCCTAGTGAGGGGCGTCAGGTATGTCCAAGTCTAAACGATCTTCCCTTGACTCCGGGGCCCAGGGAGATACCTCCTCAGAAGCGCTCGTCGGCAAGTGATTGCAGACAACTCGACGGACGATCGCTAGACAGATGGCTAACCTGACGTAAAAGCGCAACGACACAGGCAAAATATATTCCACGAGCATTCTTCACAAACAGATGGCAGAACACAATTCTATGGAGCTGAGAAAAAAATACTTTATTACTACTGCCAAAGACAAAAGTTTTTTTTACAAAGGGTATTCTTCGGGTTCCCCAGCCTTACAAAATTCAAATGAAAAACAAATTGAAGATGGGAGAACGTGGGCTCTACACCTCGGGTCCGGGCGCGACCTCGGGGTCCTCGACCTCCACCACTTGATGCGTTGGGTCCTCGGCTGCCGCCTCGCCGGGAACTTCTCCCCCTTGCTCGTCGGCGCCCACGAGGGGGAGCTCAGCCCGAAGATCCGCGTCGTCGAACCACGGCATCCGGGACTTAACGGCATCGAGGGCGTCGTGCCAAATGCGGGTCGTGGCCACGGCCAGGTCGTTATAAAAATCCTTCGACCCATTATAGCTCGCCATGGCCCTGGACTCGGCCGACTTAAACGCCTCGGCTGCCGCCCCCAACTCCTTTCGGAGGGCCTTTACCGTCCTCTTCAGGTTGCCGGCAAGCACCTGGGAATCCTTGAGCTTGACCTCGGCGATCACGTGGCTTCGCGATGCCGGGAGACCTCCCTTTTCCCGGCGACCACCTCGCCCTCCAGGGCGGTGATCCTCGCCGACATCGCCTCCTGCTCTCTCCTGGAGCTCTCTTGCAACGAGGCGAGCTGACCCACGGCCTCCAACGCCGAGGCTACCACCTCGGTCTCCACGCGGAGGGCGAGGGCCACATACTGGAGAACCTGGGAAGACACAAAAGGATCAGAAAACAGAAAAGGGCACCAAATCTCACGATGAACTGGGGGATTACCTGCACGGACTCTTGGGCGATCGACGCCAGCTGGGCCCTGAGGGTCCCTCCAGGAACTCGACCCCCGGCTGAGGTCTCTATTTGGTGCAGGAGGCTGTCCGCGATCGACAGCCCCGACGGCACCGCGAACCGGAGCCCCCCTTCCTCCACTACGGTCGGCGAGGACCGGCCCCGGGAGGGTCTCCGGGAACTCTTCTTGAGCGGCTCCGAGAGAGAGCCGATCTCCTCTTCCGAAGCCGTGTCCTCCAGAATCAGGGTCCGCTTCCGACCCGATGCTCTGCTGGGTCCCGGGACATCATCCGCCACCGAGCATCCTCGAGGCGCCGCCTCCGGGGCAGCAGGGGCCGGAGCGGGCTGCGCCCGAGAAGAGCTGGCGCCCCCGGCCCTAGTAGGCTGCCTCGGCTGGCGCATAACATCTCGGAGAGAGCCGAAGTTCATGGATCCTGCATGAAACGAACAAACACCCAACAGAACAGCAACACGAGTAAAATGTAAACCCAAAAAGCAAGCCTAACTTACCGACGAACTTGACGGGGCTAAGCCCGGCCCAGCTCAAAACCCTCTCAGACAGCAGCACGTTATGTCGAGGTACGGGCTCCCATGACGCCACTCTCACCGCGGTGGGGCCATCGGACAGGTTCCCTGGCAGACACTTCTCCCTCGACCATTTGATGGGCACTGGCCAGTCCTCGTCCTCAGGAGGGGAAACGAAGAAAAATTTCTTTTTCCAATCGTGAATGGAGGAGGGCAAGGCCACGACCCCGGTCCCGGTAGCGACCCCGGGACGCTTCCTAAAAGTAAAGTAAACCCATCTCGGGTCGCCGGCTCGACCGCCAGGGTGACTCTTGAAAACAAGGGAGGAATCGAGAAGGGAAAGACTGAAAGGAACCACCTGCAGCCTCAGGCGGATCAAGAACCCAAGGAGAATCCTCCACGCGTTCGGCACTAACTGGCCCAGGGACAAACCGAAGAAATTCAGAGCGGCGATGACCCCAGGAGAGTAGGGCATGCGCATTCCGCCCCAAAAAGCTTCCAAATACAGGGCAATCTCCCTGCCCCGTACCTGGTCTGCCCTCTCTCCCTCCTCGGCCAGACGGAGCGTGTAGCGCGGGAGAATGTGGAAGCAAACCCGAGCGTTGGCGAGCTCGTCCTCCTGCTTCACCCAGCACGAGGTGCTGGGGGCCACATCTGCCTCCTCCTCCCTGGAGTCGGCCCCTGCCTCACGGCCCCAGGAAGAGGGCCCAGCCCCTGCTCCCCGAGGAGACTCAGACACATCTAAAGGGACCCTAGCATCTACTCCTACAACGTCTATTGATTCTACAGAGGAGGACATCTAACCTGGGAAAGAAATTCTTCAAAGGTTGGAAACGAAAGAGGGGAGACGAGCGCCGAGCAGCTGAGGCTTGAGAGAGGAAAATATGAAAGAGTAAAGGCCCTAGGGCGGACCCCACCCATATTTATTGCCGCATATGGCCTCATTTAACGGCGCCCATCGTCTCCTGCCGAAACGACTCCTCACACCAGCGGCTCCGATCGTTCCACGTGGCAGCCCAGTGCTGGACCGCGTCCCATCAGACGCCGCAGACCTGCGCACGTCGCATCGGCTAATCGACGCTCGACACGTGGACCGTCGCTTCGACTGCAGAGTGCATGAACCGGCGCACCTTCTTTAAATGCAAAGATCTCGTCTTGATCCGCTAGCGGAAAAGACAACCGACGGCCCGAGGGCTCGCCCCGATGAAACCATAGAAGGGATCTCACCTCGGGAGGCCCGGCAGTCCACTCCTGACCCGACCACTAGCTGGTCGGAACAAGAGTGGGGGGCTAATGATAGTGCTCGATATTGGCGATCCCCAAGATCGTGACACGTGGCAGGTTACGTGTCCCAGAACTCACAAGAAAGGGCCCGCAGGGGTCGATCAGGCCACCCCGTGCCCGACCTGCAGGCACAAGCTGGCCCCCCTTGGGCCCCCTGCAAATTGGCTTCCTCGGCCTCGCAGCTCGCCCCCGAGCTACCACAGGACCAAGACTCCTCGGCCTCCGTGCTACTCCCCGAGCTCCCGCCGAGGACGTCTTCCTCGGCCCTCCGACCTACTCCCAGGCGTAACCGCCGCTCCGCGAATCTCGTCATGCGCGGATTTTACGCCATCAACGTCCCACGTTCCACGCCATCACGATCCCCATTAATGGGCGATCCGCTCTCTACGCGGGCGTGACGTCGGGAGCGTAAAAGGCCGGCGAGATTCTCGCGCCCGCTGCTGCGTGCTCCACTGCTATATAAACCCCCATCACAGAGGGGTCAAGTAAGCCATCCTTTACACTTTTACGCCGTTACTCTGTTCGGATCACATCACTAACTTGAGTATCGGAGGGTCCTTGGTGGTACCAAACCACCCTGGGACTTCTTTGCAGGTACTCGGCAACAACTTCCACACCTCACCTCTTCCTCCAAAAACCCATTGAGACCCCACACGCAACGAAGGATAATCAGCTAAGTTCACCGTGAGATCAACGGAAGACAACATTTGACGGAGGCCCGAAAAAGAGCTCCATCAGAAATTAAAGAACAAAAGAATTAAAATTAAAAAAGAATGAAAAATTATATAAAAACATGGTAATTAATCATACCATCTTCTTCTTCAGTTTTTTCATTCTCTGGGTCAATGTCTTCACCAGAGAGGTTATTTTAAAAAAATTAGATTTGAAATAATTTACAAGAGAAAAGATAACATGCATGTTTGAAAAAGTTAGATTTGAAACATCGTTATAGTTGTGGGCTTGAATGACAATCAAATGAGTGTCAGGGCTTATGAAAGCTATGATTATTTAGGTAAAGCTTATAAAGATTTTGATGAAGATGAAAAGATGGTGGCTACCGTAACTTTTAGGATCTCAATTTTCACTAGGTTGATGTAGACATAGCGCATGTTCTGCATGCTCTCATTTTTTAAGTTAAAGAGACAAAATCTAGTAAGTTCTCCAAGAGTATATAGTTTAGTTCCGAACAATAACCAGTCAAAAGCAAATACCAAAGGAGCTAAATATATAGCTCAAAATATGATATTACATCAAGTTCAAACATAATTGGTTTCAATTAAAAAAAATAACAAGGAAGGAAATTAAGTCAAATTGCTAACAACTTACTTGTTGGGAGTAGTTGAACCCCATACGGTTCCAACCATACGGAATTATAAAATAAAATGTTTGGTTTCAAGTAGCTGCTACTTCAACTTATAGTTGAAAAAGTAAATTGTGTTAAAAAGCATGCAGTTGCAACTACACTCAAATTGAGTGCTTTTGCAACTACATGAGTTGGAATATAAAAAAGAATAGAAAAGTTTGTTATTGTGTTGCAACTATATCCAAACAAACACATACTTCGCAAAGCATGTAGGTGTAACTCCATATATACTAACCAAATAAAAGAATGAAGTTGCAAAATCTTTTTAATCATCACCAAGAAATTGGGTTGTTTGGTGTAGTTGGGAAAACAATGTATTTTCAGCTATATGTGTTTTTCAGGTAATGATTGAAAAGATTTTGATGAAGATGCATATATAATGGGGACCATAGCCGCGACCTCAATTTCTATTAGGTTAATATAGTCATAGCAAATGCCCTACATCCTCTTAATCATTATTCTAATAGAAAGTTAGATCAAACATGGAAATTTAAAAATTTCCACTTTTGCCCCCCACACCCACCGAGCTTTCTATTAGTTTGAGTTTACGGGGAAAATTAGTAAGTTAGCAATATTGTTGTTTTTGTGAAGATACGGGGATATATTGGAAATCCCATGGCAAAATTTTTTCTTGTCCTCTTGTGGAGATGTTGTTAGATATGTATACTCTAGAGGCCATTATTGTATATTATAGTGGATACTTGGATATATGTATCTACAAAACAGCCTTACTCGATATGATAGTATGTTATCTGGTTTATCTTTATTTTAACGCGTTGGTGTGTTTTTTACTTGCTATTACATATTGTTAATTATTGTTGATAAAGCCCATAGGATATTTTCTTGATTATCAGGATTATGATAAAGATCATACTAGTGGGACCTGGTTAGTCTACAAACACATCCTTAAAAGTTCCTATTCGTGGGAGTATCGAGACTGTGCATCGATACTCCAGAGTAGATTAGAGTATACGTTTCTTGACCCGGATTGGGGCAATGACTGTTCCCACAGATATTGGTGTTAGACACCAAAGATTGTATACAGGTGCTCATTAGAGAATGAGTATACTGTTCATCACGAAAAACCGCATTTCAATACCTCTCATTAAATATCATTTTTGTGAATAATCGGTGCTATTAACCCGTGTCTGCTCAATAAGTATAGAATCATGTATTCGTGACAAAACACTGGAAATATACTCAAAATTTATGGATACGACATATGTGAGCCAATACTGCAAACCGGACGAAGAACCGATCAATATTTAAGAGTTTTTTGCAACAAGACATGTGTGGACAACAATTTTTAAATAAATGGTCTAACATGATACATGGATTTTCAAGTGTGAACACTCATGGGACATCCATGGTACATGTGGGCATGCAAATGGGGGTGCAAGTGGGTATGATCTTAACGAGATGTGATGTGTACTTTTGTAGAAAGTCTTGCTCATTTCCCTCCAAAACCTCCAGATATCACCCTCGTGACAATTTGAAGAAATAACAATGCCGGAGAGATGATGTTGAAAACAGAGAACTACACTGAGAAGATGGGATCCATTGCTCACAACTTGGCCGCCAAAATATTCATTTTAGCCGCAATTGGCGGCTGACTCTTCTCCAATTTGGCCCGTTTTTCTTTTGTGGCCCCCACACTGTCTTGTCATCCCATTTTTATAGTTTGTTTTTGGACTTGCATTGTTTATAAATAGCAGATCAGAAGAAGAGGTTAGGGTCCAAGTTTTAGACTAAGTTCTTTATTTTAGATGTTATCTTGTAATTTTCATTTTGTAATCTTGAGTTCTTGCCCTTTCTCTTGAACTTGTAATTTTTTCATTGAACTTACAAGCTTAAAATTTAGATTCTTGAATTCAATAGTTTGTATCTCTTTTTTCCATTTCAATAAAAGTTTCATTTCAAGTTTCAAGTTGTATGTTTGTGATATTAAGAATTTAGATTTTGAATTTCTTACTTCTCTCTCATCTTGCAATCTCTTTATTGAGCTTGCAAGTTTAGATTGAGCATATTGGATTCATTTGATTGAACATAACAACACTGACTTACTTGACTACTCACTATTGCACATTGGTTCTTAGTATATTGTAAGGTGTTTTTCGTCACCCCATTGAGATGGGAATGCCCACGCTTGTCAGGTGTATACAGATTCCTTTTGCCTAGGGTTGGCTGGGTTTTATTGATTGTGGGGATCTAAATCTCCGGCAGCCGCAGACTAAGCTGCCGTTAATTACCTCTCGCCTTTGAAGCGAAGAAACCTCCAATTGACGGGTCAAACTAGTCATGCGAACTCAATGTGTGGTGTATGTAAGTTGTATTTTGGACATATCGAGAGCCTTGCAGAGTTTACAGGGGTCCCGCTACCTGGATAGCTGGTTGGGGATCAAGGGGGCTAGCAGCCCCCTTGCGGGATGCGGGGCAGCACCCCGTTAGAAATTTTTTTCTAACGGGGGAGGTATTTTTAGTATGGAGTGCGTGGGTAAAGAAGGGCGAGGAGCATCCTAAGGACATGTGCGTGGCGCGTGGGCGCTGGGCACCAGCATCTCACGCACCCAGTACGTGGGCGTTGGGTGTCCGCGGGCCACATGCAAGGCACATGGACGTTAGGCGCCAGCGCCTCACGCGTCTGGCACGTGGGCGTTGAGCGCCTACATAGAGAAAAAAAGAGGGCTTAACCCCGAGATTAAGAGTTAAACTCCCGAGAGACTTTGGAAACTCCTGAAAGATTTTTATATTTATGGACTTAAACTCCCAAAAGGATTTTGAGTGGAGTTAAACTCCCAAAAGAAATTATTTATGGAGTTAAACTCCAAAAGATTGTGAAAGCCTTCCTCCTCCTTTCTGTTGAATGCATCTTGAGAAAGGGGGGCGGGACCTAAAAATCTCCCCTTTTAGAGATTTGATGAGAGATCCGAACTCCCATTCAAGGGTTTTATGGTGAAAAACTATTTCATTTTGGAAAAGGGAGAGTTAAACTCTCAATTTAATTCAAAAAAAAGAAGTAGATTTAAAACCTTAAGGAGGAGAAGGAGGCACAGAACCCTAATTTTTTAGGGGAATCAATTATTGCCTTTCATTTCAATATTATGTTGCCTTATATAGGCTTACAAGTTTACACATAACCCCTTGTGTTTTACAAAATGGCATTTTGCCCATCTCATACCTCATGTGCTTATTTTTTTTGCACATGAGCCATGAGCTTTACAAAAATTTGGCTTTATACCCATTTTCCTTACATTTATTCATAAAAATTATACAAAATTATTTATTACATAATTTTTATTTTGGTATGGGGCAGGCCGGCCGCGAGGCTCGACTTGGGCATGAGCCTACTTAATCTGGGCTTGGGCCCTCTTACTAGGGGTTGACTTCGATTTCGACTTAGTCAACCGGGTGTAATTTTTTACCCCAACAAAGTGCCCCCCATCAATAAATGTACACCGCGTATATGAGTTGTGTATATGAAATTGATAGATCTTGTTCCGAAGAAGTTTGATTTTGAAGTGGAGCATCATTCCAGGGGTGGAGTGATTGATCTGTTTTAAGAGTGTTTTCGTAAAGTAACCGCAATCAGAACGGTGTCGGTATTAGCTAGCCGTGATGAGTACGGATTGTCCCAAGGGAAACGTGAACCTTTTTCTTGTTTTAGATGAGTTGATGGAAGAAGGATAATTGGTTGTAGTTACGGATATACTACAGTTGTAAGATTTATCAAAAAGATACTTGTAGGGTTCATAGAACTTAGTAGTAATGGATGAAAAATTTAAAATGACTCCTTTTATCTTTTAATAGTTTAAAACTAGATCGATAGTGATGAATGTAGATTATGGTTCTTTTGGAAGAAACTATGGTTTCCCTACTCTTAACCCTTGTCCTTGCATTGATCTCTATTCAAGTCTAGCCCTTAACAAAACAAGTGTTGAACAGATCTCGAATCGTGGTTATGACTAGCAATAGATTGGTAGCGCGCCCGATAAGGATGTTAACATTTATTTTGCTAAACTTTATAGACTTTAAAATATATAAAAGAGATTAAATGATTTTATCATCCATTGATCTACCCTAGCCTACGAACCCTAGCAATCTAGGAATTACTTGCTCATGGTTTGAGATTTAGAAGAAAGATCGAAGAATGAAAACATGATTAAGATGCAGAAAGTAAATACAAAAAGAAATAAACTAAGATCTACCTTTATTAATCAACTATTTCATACAACTCTCCTTTTTGAAAGTAGATTACAAAGAACCCTATTTTTTGCTCTCACCCTCTCTCTTGTTAGAGGTAGATGACTAGCTGATGATCACCTGGATGCGCGGATCACTTTTGTAACAATTAGGAAAAAGCTAGAAATAAACAAATTTAATTAAAATAAGAATAAGTTGATAAATCACAAATTGGTTAAAACCAAATATGTCAATCTTCATAAGTTATATGTAATACAAATTAAATTAAAATTTTTAAATGTAATATAAATAAGTTATAGGGGTTTTAATGAAAATTTTAGCTTCATTTTAACAAAAGATGTGTTTTATAATAAGTTAAGTTGTGAGGGGTTAAATTGTAAAGTTAAGTTTTTATGCAAATAGGGTATTGTCAAGGGTTTAAGTGAATAAAGATTATCATTTCAATTCTGAATTCAAATCCAAAATAAATCAAAAGAAAATGGAAAATAAACTAAAAAAACACCTCATGCTTCAATTAACCTTCATCCTCCACCTCCTTCTTGCATGAAATGCACACCCTTCAAATCTTGACACCACCTCCTTAGCCTTATCCCTTCCTCCTCCCATACAAATAGCTCAATTTCAGTTAATTTCAGAATCAAAAACTGAAAGAAAATCAAAAGAAAAGAAAAGTAAAGGAGGAAAGAAAATAAGAGGAAGAAGAAGAGAATTGAGGAGCTTGTTCTAGGTGATAGTTCTTCATCAAGCTAGGAGGAGCTTGTAGATCCTTGGGGGTTATTCCTACAGCAAAATAGGAGGGTAAGATTCTTATTCACAGTAGGTTAATTGGCTCTGTAGATCAATTAAAACAGATTGAACATGTCACATAATATTGTATTTAAGCTAAACTTATAGTCTGTTAGAATCTGCTATAATCTGGAACTTAATTAAATTAATTCAACAGAGCTAAAATGATATAGGAATCAAGTAGAACACACCACAAGAAGACGACACCAGGGGGCCGGTTTTGGGCCGGCGACAGTAGAGTTTTGGCCGGCGTCGCCGGCCATGTGAAGAGCTTTGTGGGTTTGGGTTTTTGGGTAGTCTGCAGTGTGGAATTTAGGCTATTTTGGCACTGTTGAATTTACTTAGTTTCACTGTAATTAAAATCTGGGAAGTTATATCGGAAAGGGTATCATAAAACACTAAATACGACACGATGAAATCAAGTCGCGTTTTAATTTCTGAACCAGTACAGATTTAGGCTAAAATCCAGCAAGATTAAGTGTTTTATAACTTGATATAATCAGATAATAGGTAACATATAAGTAAGATAACGTGTTTCTATTTCCGTTATATCGGACTAGTCGTTTTGCTTATACATGTAAACTTGGTATATTTAGACGCGGATACAAGAAGTACGGAAGCCGCGAGGAAAGGGAAAGGATTAGCGATTCCGGAGTAGATTCGACTTTCCAGTGAGTAGACTAAACATCTACCGGGGAATTTAGTAAAGATGGCGTGTTTCGCCCATGGTTTTACTTAATGTGATATTCATACCATCATGTTTAAATGTTAGAATTTCATTCATTAAAATACTTGTATATTGCTTAGTTGTTAGAACACTTCACAATTATCGACGAGCCATGCCACGTGCACTTCTTATATGCTACACACACCTCGTCGATATTGCCATGTCACATACACCTAAATATCATACTTATTAACATAAATTATATCGTATTTCACATGTCAAGTATATTGGTAGATTGCATTCTTTACATCCTGTTGCTTTATGCGTATTTCTATGTTGGATATGAGATAGATACAGAATTGAGGATTTATGGTTTTGAGTTTTGAATACTATTACATAAATCCAGTATTTTTCATGATTGATGAGTCATGTCCACCATGAGATGATTTCTGTTTTTGGTTTTATTCCGGACCGAGTGGGGGAGATATACGGTCGCGGATTTACGTTATCCATACTGAGTGGGGGAGATATACAGTTGGATACATGGTGGACCCGGTCGAGACCGAGGGGCAGGATAGCCGTATTGAGACGGGGGAGCCTAGCGAGGTTACTCGATACCGGAGTTGGTTATAGAAATACGGCGTGTATCTAGAGGATAACGACCGACATTATGAGTATAGGATCATTCGGGGAATGATGCCTATAAGAAATGAAGATTTTGTGTCGTTGATGGACACCGAGAAATGATTTACTTGAGTTGTGATTTCAGAAGTATAATGAGATTATTGTTGGATTTCACATATACTCATATATCATATTGATTCATATTCAGTAGCATGATTGTCATATTTACTTTATTCGCCGTTATATGTTAGTCGTATTCACTGAGTTGGCAACTCATCCCCGTTGTGCCACAGTTCCTTGCAGGGATAGAGTGGACGGGTAGCTGCGAGGCAGGATCACTTTGTAGTTGTATTCCATCTTTTGATAGGTAGGTTACATGTGCAGTAACCTTCCATTTTGTATTTTGTATCTAGAAAGACTCCATCAGACTTGTATTTTGACTTAGAAAGGAGAGATGGTATATATATGTACAGTTGAGATATGTTGATCAGTTTTATAGTCCTTTCCATATGAAATTCAGTGATGTTTATTTTGTGTATATGCATGTTCATTTTTGATATCGTTGATTCCAACTAGGAATACAACTAAACTTAACCTTATTAATCGTTTAATGATTTAAATTCATAACTTGAGATTTTTACTTAAAAACTAAATTTTCATAAATAATTCCGAAATAAGGTATTTGATCTTGGTTTTTGGCTTACTTGGACTTGTGCATATCTTTAGATATGATACAAATCTAAGTGCATGTCACATCCAAACTTGGGTCGTGACAAAGTTGGTATCAGAGCTTAGGAGTAACCTTACGGAATTCAGTAAGGGATTTCAATAGGTTGATGTAAGTCTGAGAGATAGGATGACCTTTGGTTTGATGGAGTAGGTGAATTAGGACGAATGCAGTACCGTACGTATGTTCCGCGGCATATTTACGTTATCGTATTCAGCCTAACTAACCTTAGGATGTTTATCTTGATCTATTCTTCCGTTGATTCTCCGTTATTGAATTCTTCTGTTCCCACACCTCATCAACTCTCGTTTCTTATTCCAGTTGCTATGGCTACGCGGGCTAGGCGAGCCGCAGCCAGGAATGCAGCTAGGGCGAGTCCGCCTGTGACTAGGACTGGTACACCGGACGTTCCGGCGGTGCATGAGCATGTTGATCCTCCTCCTCCAGATCGCATGACTAGGATTGAGGAGGGTATGTTGGGATTACAGCGAGTGGTAGGACAGTTAGCTGAGACCACTCGAGCTTTGAGATCAGATCCAGCACCGACTGTAGCAGAGTCCGAGGTACAGCCTACGCAGACGGTAGCACCAGTAGATACGAGAGTGATGGAGGTATCACTTGCAGAGTTTATGAGATTGAGACCCCCGGTATTCACAGGGACTGATGTGGCGGAAGATCCTCAGTCTTTTCTTGATAGGATGGCGAGAATTGGCAGATCATTGCGATGTTCTGATGCGAGGTCAGTTGAGCTGACTAGCTTTCGTTTGGAGGGACTTGCACAGGAGTGGTGTGAGTCGATGGAGAGAGGGCGAGCTGCGAATCATCCTCCGATGACGTGGACCGAGTTTTCTACAGTCTTTCTTGCCAGATTTCTTCCACAGAGTGTGAAGGATGCTAGAGCTAGCAGTTTCGAAGCGTTGAAGAAATCAGCAAGTATGTCAGTAGCCGATTATGACTTACGCTTCACCCAGCTATCGCGATATGCCCCATACTTAGTACCTACAGAGGAGCTTCGGGTGAAAAGGTTCCTAAGGAGTTTGGACACACAGTTGTATTTGGCGATAGGCTCCCAGCATTTTGATACATATGCACAGGCCATGGATGCGGCGATTCGAGTAGAGGAGCGTTTGAGCCAGTCAGGAGTCGTTCCGGAGCCAAAGAGGAGTAGGCCATTCGTGCCGACAAACAGACAGTTTGGCCGAGGTAGAGGGTCCTATCCAGGCAGATATACTCCAGGCCGCAGTGTTGGACGAGGTTGGACACATGGCCAGATGTTCAGTTCTTATCCTGATGATCAGAGACCACCATTTACTTGTTATAGTTGTGGACTTCCCGGACACTTTGCTCGAGATTGTAGATCTCAGGGAGGGACCGTTGCTCCACAGGCTGCTTTACCCCTTCCATCTCCTACACCGATGGCTTTACTTCCTCCCCCAGTTAGCGCTACACGCCAGGCAGTTGCACCAAGAGGTCGAGGCTATGCAGGACGTGCTCAGAGAGGTAGAGGAGATAGAGGTAGAGGACGACAGGATGCGGGCAGGGGCCAGGCACGGGTTTTTGCGCTGACTCCACAGGATGCCCAGGCATCAAATGCAGTCGTGACAGGTACTCTTACAGTATGTTCATTAGAGGCACATGTCTTATTTGATCCCGGTTCTACACACTCTTATGTATCTTCACGATTCGCACTTTTATTGGGGAAGGAGTCGTCATTGTTAGAGTTACCTTTGTTAGTGATTACTCCAGTTGGAGATTCCTTTATAGCTCGGCACGTATTCAGATCGTGTTCGGTGCGTATTGGTAATAGAGATTCGCTAGTTGATCTGATTCTCCTGAACATGTTGGATTTTGATATACTTCTTGGGATGGATTGGTTAGCCGCTTGTCATGCCTATGTAGATTGTAGAGGAAAAGCGGTTAGATTCTGTTTTCCAGGTGAACCGGTGTTTGTTGTGCAGGGGGACTGCAAGTTAACCCCTGTCAACATGATTTCTGCTTTTTGTGCGGGGCGATTCTTGAAGAAGGGTTGTCAAGGGTTCTTGGCTTTTATTCAGGACATAGGGGTCGCTGAAGTTCCATTGGACCAAATCCCGATTATACGAGAATTTCCTGAGGTATTCCCAGCTGAGTTACCAGGATTGCCACCTGATCGAGATATTGAATTTTTCATTGACTTGATTCCGGGTGCAGGGCCTATTTCTATACCACCATATCGAATGGCACCGACGGAATTGAAAGAACTCAAGAGTCAGTTGCAAGAGTTGTTAGATAGAGGACTTGTTCGTCCCAGTGTTTCACCGTGGGGAGCTCCTGTGTTATTCGTAAAGAAGAAGGACGGTAGTATGAGAATGTGCATTGACTACCGACAGCTGAATCGCGTCACTGTGCGAAACAGGTATCCATTACCACGAATAGATGACTTGTTCGATCAGTTGCAAGGAGCCGGATTCTTCTCAAAGATTGACTTGAGGTCAGGGTATCATCAGTTGAGGGTTCGGAAGGACGATACTCCGAAGACGGCATTTCGTACGAGATATGGGCATTATGAATTTCTGGTGATGTTGTTCGGACTCACCAATGCTCCAGCAGCTTTTATGGATATGATGAACCGTATCTTTAAACCATTTATCGATCGGTTTATTATAGTATTCATAGATGATATTCTTGTATATTCTCGGAGTCAGACGGAGCACGAGCAACACTTACGTATCACGTTGCAGACCTTGAAAGAGCATCAGCTGTATGCAAAATTTTCTAAGTGTGCTTTTTGGCTCGATAGTGTGGAGTTCTTGGGTCACATAGTTACAAGAGAAGGTATATGCGTAGACCCAAAGAAGATTGAAGCGGTACAACACTGGCCCAGGCCTATGTCAGTTACGGAGGTTCGGAGTTTCTTAGGTCTGGCAGGTTATTATAGACGCTTCGTACAGGATTTCTCACGGATAGCGACACCTTTGACAGGATTGACTAGGAAGGAAGTTCCTTTTCAGTGGACAGATGCATGTGAGCAGAGTTTTCAACAGTTGAAGACGCGTTTGACGACTGCACCTGTATTAGCTTTACCTTCCGGGTCAGGGGGTTTCGTAGTGTATTGTGATGCTTCTAGAGTGGGCTTAGGCTGTGTGTTGATGCAACACGGCAAAGTTATAGCATATGCTTCTCGACAGTTGAAGAGGCATGAACAAAACTACCCCACTCATGATCTAGAAATGGCTGCTGTAATATTCGCATTGAAGATTTGGAGACATTACTTGTATGGAGAAACGTGTCAAATCTTCACAGATCATAAAAGCTTAAAGTATATCTTTCAGCAGAAGGATCTAAACCTCAGGCAGTGTAGATGGATGGAACTGGTGAAAGATTACGACTGTGAGATTTTGTACCATCCAGGCAAAGCAAATGTTGTAGCAGATGCCTTGAGTCGGAGGCCTGGAGGTAATTTATCTCATTTGAGCATTTTGCAGAGACAGTCTTCTACAGACTGGCAGATCTTATGTGATAGTCGTATACAGTTCGAGTTTACATCGACAGGAAGACAGTTAGCACATGTTCGCACCAGACCTCAGCTATTGGATCGTATTCGAGATGCGCAGCCTACAGATACTCGCATGATGGAGATTATGGATCATGTTAAGCAGGGCAAGGAGACGGAGTTCGTGATTGATGATCTTGGAGTATTACGTTTTAGGACTCGTCTCTGTGTGCCAGATTCTGACGGATTGAGGCGTGAGATTTTGGAGGATGCCCACAGATCAGTATATAGTATTCATCCTGGTTCCACCAAAATGTATCGTGATTTGAAGGATAATTATTGGTGGGAAGGAATGAAGAAGGATGTTACGGATTTTGTTTCTCGATGTTTGACTTGTCAGCAAGTCAAAGCAGAACATCAGAGGCCAGCCGGGGAGCTGCAACCCTTACCCATTCCAGAGTGGAAATGGGAACAGATTTCTATGGATTTTGTGGTGGGTCTACCCAGGACTAGCAGAGGGTATGATTCCATTTGGGTGATCGTTGATAGATTGACAAAAGCCGCTCATTTTCTTCCAGTGAAGACGACATATGGATTTGCTCAGTATGCACAGGTTTATATCGATGAGATTGTACGTCTACATGGAGTGCCGACATGCATAGTATCAGATCGAGGTACCCAGTTCACGAGCAGGCTATGGCAGAAACTCCAGGACGCTCTTGGTACACGATTGAGTTTTAGTACAGCTTTCCACCCACAGACAGACGGTCAGTCGGAGCGGACCATTCAGATACTAGAGGATATGCTTCGGGCTTGTAGCCTAGATTTCGGTGGTAGTTGGGATCGTCACCTACCTTTGGTAGAATTTTCGTATAACAACAGTTTTCAAGAGACGATCCAGATGACACCCTTTGAAGCCTTGTATGGAAGGAAATGCAGATCACCTGTTTGCTGGACGGAACTTAGTGAAAGTGGTATATTGGGACCGCAGATAGTACAAGAAACTACAGAGAAGATTCATTTGATACGAGATAGAATGAAAGCGGCTCAAAGCAGACAGAAGTCATACGCAGATCGACGACGACGTAAACTTGAGTTTGATGTGGGAGATCATGTGTTCCTTCGAATATCTCCAATGAAAGGTGTGACGCGCTTCGGGAAGAAAGGGAAGCTCAGCCCTAGATATGTTGGACCTTACGAGATTTTAGAGAGAGTGGGCGCTGTGGCTTATCGGTTAGCACTTCCACCTGGTTTTTCCGACGTACATCCGGTGTTTCACGTTTCGATGCTTCGCAGATATCTTCACGATCCATCTCACGCGATCCAGCATCAGACTCTACAGCTTGAGCCAGATCTATCCTTCACAGTACAGCCTGTTGCTATTCTGGACAGGCAGGCAAAGCAACTACGATCGAGGATACTGCCATCTGTAAAGGTTCTCTGGAAGGGAAAGGATCGCGAGGAGATTACTTGGGAGACGGAGGACGCGATGCGGAAGAAATTTCCACAACTTTTCTTAGGTATGTTTAGTAATTATTTTAAATTCGGGGACCGAATTTTCTTAAGGGGGGAATATTGTAACAATTAGGAAAAAGCTAGAAATAAACAAATTTAATTAAAATAAGAATAAGTTGATAAATCACAAATTGGTTAAAACCAAATATGTCAATCTTCATAAGTTATATGTAATACAAATTAAATTAAAATTTTTAAATGTAATATAAATAAGTTATAGGGGTTTTAATGAAAATTTTAGCTTCATTTTAACAAAAGATGTGTTTTATAATAAGTTAAGTTGTGAGGGGTTAAATTGTAAAGTTAAGTTTTTATGCAAATAGGGTATTGTCAAGGGTTTAAGTGAATAAAGATTATCATTTCAATTCTGAATTCAAATCCAAAATAAATCAAAAGAAAATGGAAAATAAACTAAAAAAACACCTCATGCTTCAATTAACCTTCATCCTCCACCTCCTTCTTGCATGAAATGCACACCCTTCAAATCTTGACACCACCTCCTTAGCCTTATCCCTTCCTCCTCCCATACAAATAGCTCAATTTCAGTTAATTTCAGAATCAAAAACTGAAAGAAAATCAAAAGAAAAGAAAAGTAAAGGAGGAAAGAAAATAAGAGGAAGAAGAAGAGAATTGAGGAGCTTGTTCTAGGTGATAGTTCTTCATCAAGCTAGGAGGAGCTTGTAGATCCTTGGGGGTTATTCCTACAGCAAAATAGGAGGGTAAGATTCTTATTCACAGTAGGTTAATTGGCTCTGTAGATCAATTAAAACAGATTGAACATGTCACATAATATTGTATTTAAGCTAAACTTATAGTCTGTTAGAATCTGCTATAATCTGGAACTTAATTAAATTAATTCAACAGAGCTAAAATGATATAGGAATCAAGTAGAACACACCACAAGAAGACGACACCAGGGGGCTGGTTTTGGGCCGGCGACAGTAGAGTTTTGGCCGGCGTCGCCGGCCATGTGAAGAGCTTTGTGGGTTTGGGTTTTTGGGTAGTCTGCAGTGTGGAATTTAGGCTATTTTGGCACTGTTGAATTTACTTAGTTTCACTGTAATTAAAATCTGGGAAGTTATATCGGAAAGGGTATCATAAAACACTAAATACGACACGATGAAATCAAGTCGCGTTTTAATTTCTGAACCAGTACAGATTTAGGCTAAAATCCAGCAAGATTAAGTGTTTTATAACTTGATATAATCAGATAATAGGTAACATATAAGTAAGATAACGTGTTTCTATTTCCGTTATATCGGACTAGTCGTTTTGCTTATACATGTAAACTTGGTATATTTAGACGCGGATACAAGAAGTACGGAAGCCGCGAGGAAAGGGAAAGGATTAGCGATTCCGGAGTAGATTCGACTTTCCAGTGAGTAGACTAAACATCTACCGGGGAATTTAGTAAAGATGGCGTGTTTCGCCCATGGTTTTACTTAATGTGATATTCATACCATCATGTTTAAATGTTAGAATTTCATTCATTAAAATACTTGTATATTGCTTAGTTGTTAGAACACTTCATAATTATCGACGAGCCATGCCACGTGCACTTCTTATATGCTACACACACCTCGTCGATATTGCCATGTCACATACACCTAAATATCATACTTATTAACATAAATTATATCGTATTTCACATGTCAAGTATATTGGTAGATTGCATTCTTTACATCCTGTTGCTTTATGCGTATTTCTATGTTGGATATGAGATAGATACAGAATTGAGGATTTATGGTTTTGAGTTTTGAATACTATTACATAAATCCAGTATTTTTCATGATTGATGAGTCATGTCCACCATGAGATGATTTCTGTTTTTGGTTTTATTCCGGACCGAGTGGGGGAGATATACGGTCGCGGATTTACGTTATCCATACTGAGTGGGGGAGATATACAGTTGGATACATGGTGGACCCGGTCGAGACCGAGGGGCAGGATAGCCGTATTGAGACGGGGGAGCCTAGCGAGGTTACTCGATACCGGAGTTGGTTATAGAAATACGGCGTGTATCTAGAGGATAACGACCGACATTATGAGTATAGGATCATTCGGGGAATGATGCCTATAAGAAATGAAGATTTTGTGTCGTTGATGGACACCGAGAAATGATTTACTTGAGTTGTGATTTCAGAAGTATAATGAGATTATTGTTGGATTTCACATATACTCATATATCATATTGATTCATATTCAGTAGCATGATTGTCATATTTACTTTATTCGCCGTTATATGTTAGTCGTATTCACTGAGTTGGCAACTCATCCCCGTTGTGCCACAGTTCCTTGCAGGGATAGAGTGGACGGGTAGCTGCGAGGCAGGATCACTTTGTAGTTGTATTCCATCTTTTGATAGGTAGGTTACATGTGCAGTAACCTTCCATTTTGTATTTTGTATCTAGAAAGACTCCATCAGACTTGTATTTTGACTTAGAAAGGAGAGATGGTATATATATGTACAGTTGAGATATGTTGATCAGTTTTATAGTCCTTTCCATATGAAATTCAGTGATGTTTATTTTGTGTATATGCATGTTCATTTTTGATATCGTTGATTCCAACTAGGAATACAACTAAACTTAACCTTATTAATCGTTTAATGATTTAAATTCATAACTTGAGATTTTTACTTAAAAACTAAATTTTCATAAATAATTCCGAAATAAGGTATTTGATCTTGGTTTTTGGCTTACTTGGACTTGTGCATATCTTTAGATATGATACAAATCTAAGTGCCTGTCACATCCAAACTTGGGTCGTGACAACTTTGGACCTCTTGATCTCTTCGGTTTTATCATTTTAGATGTGAAGCTCTCGGTCCTCTATATAGTCACAGAAACTAGAAACCCTAGATACCCTACTTGAGGATATGCAGCTAGAATCCAAACCATAAAATTTGAAATCCTACGGCTCTAGATATGCAGTGGATCCGCTGCGAATCATACTCTTTGGCCACCCAACCACGGCACTTTGGTTGGATCATCATGTGGGATTTTTTCTACTCTCTTCTATTGACATTTGGAGATCTCTTCGATGTCTGAATTCTGAAAATAATGCACTGAGTCTCTGCCGTTGCTAAATCTTACGATTTGCTTCCATATTTCAGCAGATTTGATTCCGACATCTCGGATCTCTTGGATTCTAGTCCTGATCTAATGCCTGTACAATATCTCAAGTTATGGTGTTAGTAATATTTTGTATTTTTGAGATATTTTCCTAACCATTTTATATGATATTATATGTTAAGAATATTGATTAAAAATATTTGATATGATATGCATATTTTAATTACTAATATTTTATATAAATATTATATGCATGTATTTTCCCTCATTATGTTAATTATAAAGTAAAAACATATGATAATAAATATTTTACACATAAACCTTCATATGTTCTATAATTACAATAAATGTCTTTTAGAACTTAACAATAGTGGGGAAAATAATCATTCAAATGTGCAATATTTCAGACTAATCATGGAGCATCCTTCCGATGTGCGGAGCATAATTCCACGGTCAGAGCATCATTCCGAACAGCGGGGCATAATTTCAGGGGTCGGAGCATCATTCTGAAGAGCAGAGCATAACTCCAGGGGTCAGAGCATCATTCCGATGTGCGGAGCACAATTCCACGATTGGAGCATCATTCCGAAGAGCGGAGCACAATTCCAGGGGTCGGAGCATCATTCCGATGTATGGAGCATAATTCCATGGTCGGAGCATTATTCCGAAGAGCAGAGCATAATTCCAGGGGTCGGAGTATCATTCCGATGTGCGAAGCATAATTCCAGGGCCCGGAGCATCATTCCGAAGAGCGGAGCATAATTCCAGGGAAGGATATATTCTGAGACGAAGCGTAGTTTCGACACAGCATCACGGGGCGAAGCATAATTCTGACGCGGACAGGTGTATCCTAAGACGAAACATAATTTCGACACAGGGTTCCAGGACAAATCATAATTTCGACACGGGACAGGTGTATCCTGAAACGAAACGTAATTCCGGCATAGGGCAGACATTCTGACCGAAGTATAGTTCCAATGTAGAGGTTGATTCCCGTGCGAAGCATAATTCAGACAAGGAAGGCAGATACTCCGAGGCGAAACATAATTTCGACACGGGGTACATTCTGAGATGAAACATGATTCCGACGCAGAGGTTGTTGGTTGAATTGATTCCGAGATTGTCACGCCCCGCTTCCCAGTGTAAGGCCAAGGGGACGCGACGAGGCCCGCTACGTATATACTCAGAAGTACATACGCTAAGCGTATCTAAGCAATATAAAAATAAATCACAAGAGACAAGAAATATAGAAATAACATATTTATTAATAACATTCTTTTGTACAATGCATGAAAAGTAAATACAACTGAAATGGAAAGCGATGCCTAAACAGTGGCATAACAGGAAATGAAAATACTGAAAAGAACAAGGTACAATATCTAGAGCTCGGGGTCTTCGTGAAACTGCTCCAAGTCTTCACCGGTGGGCTCGATCTCTGCTGGGTCCAAAGCACCTGACGACATTCAAAGAAGAAAGAAATAGAATGTCGTCAGCGAACAGGTCGCTCGGTAAGTCCCAAAGATAAGGGAGAAATAGACAGAAAGTAAGAAAGAGAGAGAGAGAGAGATAGAGATAGAGAGCTTTTAATGTTGTATTATAATATTATAATATTGTATTAACGTTGTTGTTTGTAGCCTGGTACATAAGATGCCAGTGTATACGAGGGGAGTCCCACTTACGCCGGGGACCTTGGTAACCTGTAGTACAAGGCTTCGTCGATAATACCACGGAACAACGGCATGGATGTAATTACGTCTTAAGTGACCACCTCATGCCACCTTTAATATATTCCGTACCAGTCTACCCCTTAACCCCGTAGTGTTTTGATAGTATTGTATTATATAAGTCGGATGACTGATCAAGACCATGATATCAGTAAATATGTTGTAACTGCATAATCAGGTAAATGGAATAACGGAATAATGGATGTATATCCATGGTTTGATTCAGTCAAGTTGTAATGATTGTTAACAGGATTCTGGGATTCATGTATTCATATTGAGTTGGAATATTAAAGAATATAGATTGATAACTGGATTCTGGAATTCATGTGTTCATATTGAGTTGGAATATTAAAGAATATAGAATGACTTGAATATGATTCAAGTCAGAAATAGTCAGACTCAAACCCGAGTCAGACTAAAAGAAATGCAAGTCGAAGTTCTATATTTGTTAGGGTCCTTATTGTAAATTATAAAACTTGAGGGGGTTCTATGTAAAAAGTTCTTTTGTATAGTTTTCAAGATACACCTCAAGTATTTATTATTCGTCTTTATGGTTATAATGAGTGTGATTTTATTTAGTGATATTCTAGTGAATATATCCTAATAAAAGTATTAATTTATAATATTGATTTATTTGAAATTCATGGTATTTTAATGTAACTTTTAATCTTGTAATTTTTTTAGGAAAAGGTGGAAACTTTATCTTATAACAAAATAGGCGTTTAAATGATAATTATATATATATATATATATATATATATATATATATATATAAATACAAGAATAATTTTAAATAAGTATTTTATTTTCCAAAATCTCATTTTTCTTAAATGTCGTATTTTAAACCTTTCGAGACCGAATTCTCCTTGCGGAGGTCTGAATCTCGCACTACTAAGCTTGAGGGTGCACGATAAACCGTACTATTCCTAACGAGTTCCCCAAAGATGGGTTGTAGTGGCGCTTTGCAAAGATTCAATAAATACTAATCATTTAGAAAACGGTTTTATAAAGATAAGGTATTATTTGTAAAAAGGTGTAAATTTCCGTATTTTAGTTTCTAGGGTTTCCTAAGCCAACTAGTCTATTTCTAAAGGGTCTAAACGATAAGTCGTTAGAAGCCTCAAATCGCCTCTTCACCGCCAATTGTGGCTAGGTAAGTACAAGTGAGGAGGGAGGGATCCGCTCACGAATCGTGAGGCGGGCCTTTTAAAGTTATCCAAGCTCACTTGTCTAGCCTAGACACTACAAAGTCAGTTTAGATAAACGATCGATGTCCATGACATATCGTATTTTCCTATTAAAAGGTTTTGTTTTAAAATTGTATACAACTTAGAACTTTCATAAAAGGTTTATAAAGAAAAGGGTATTTTAGTGTAAAGTCTTGTATTATCGTATTCTAAGTTTTGATGATATCAATTAGGGTTGTAATTGCGTGTGTGTGGAGGTAGGTCATTACCTCATGATCTATGTTAAGGTTTAGCAATTGTTAAGGGTTAAATGTGATAACTAAATATTGTGGTATTTAAGTGAAAGAAATACGATAAATGGAAACGTTATCATTTCATGTGAAAAACTTTATCCAAATTGATTTTTAAGTGATTAATAGTCAACATGAATATGTTTAAGTATTATGTAATTTGTGACAAGTGAGTTTTGATAGAAAACCGAATCGGAAATCGGTTTGTTCTGATTTCCGTCGGGTTTTAAAAAGTCGTATTTTTCTTAAAAGAAAAGGAAGATAGAAAGAGGGGGACTTACGGGTTTTGGACACGTTGGAGAGTGCTAGGAAGGTAGTGGGTTTGCCGGGCGTCGAATCGTCGTGAAGAGTCCTAGCACGATCGCCGGAATTCGTCGTCGATTTCGGCAGCGCTTCGCCTTTCGCTCGTTTTCTAATGTACCGAGTTCTCTTGAGATTTCGGAAGAGTGGACTTAGGAATGTAGGGTGAGAAGGTAGAGGATATGGGGGTTTATATAGGGCTAGGCTAGGGTTAGGGTTTTAATTAAAAAATATTTAAAATATATAAAAAAAAACATTAAAAATCATTAAATTTTGGAATAAAAGTGATTTATTGAGAATCTGGTAACCGATAAAAAAAAAATAAAGTATGCAGGGGGTATGACCAAGTCAACACGGAAAAATTCCGTGTTGATGACTCGGCCGTCCGGTCGAGTCCGGCCGGCGGCGCTGGCCCGAGTCGGGCCGAGTCAAGGTACCTATGGGTGGGGAATCTTATGGGGGGAATTTTGGTATATTTAACTTTTTGGGTTCAGTATAAATTTTGAGAGTTATGACGGTTTGACTGTTGACTTTCAGAAAAATCAAAACAAAATAATATAAAAATAATGTGGGGCATGAGATTCGAACTCTGGTGGCTTGGTCCAGCAGTGCAAGGTATTACCAATGAGCTACAAGCTCCTTCTTGTAATTATTGTGGTATTTAATTACTTAAAATGGTAGCAGCAAGAATAAATACTCCTTGTATACATTAAATTTAAAGTAATTTCTTGTAAACTAAAAATGGAGTTATTACATTCTTGTAGCTTGTAATTAAAAACAAAATAATTACCTATATCTTGTGCTCATGCCAAAATACCCCTTTGTGGATTTTAGAAAAAAAAATATTTGAAAAAATTTTGGTATAGAAAAATTAGGGTTGTTACATTCTACCCTCCTTATAAAAATTTCGTTCTCGAAATTTGTAAAAGGAAAGTGTAACAGTTTGGTGACAGAACTAAAGATTGTAAAGAAGTTTTGGTCAAAGTTGTGAGAGAGTTACCTGGGTTACCTTGGTTCACATTTTCAGGTTCTATGGCTACTAAGGTGAAAGCCTGTCGCCGTGGCACGTTCCTCCTAGCTGGAGGCATATTCCCCTGTACTCGAGGCATATTTCTCAGTGCCTGGTGGAGTTGGAGATTTGGCTGAACAGTGAATCTACGTGGAGGTGGTGTTGGGAGTGCAGGATGAGTTGCAGGAGCTTGGATAGTTGGCTGCTGTGGGTAGTTGGCGGGTGTGTGTGCTGGGTTGCGTCTATAAGGACGGTTTCCAATTCCGTGATTGGACGCGCCACAAACCAAACATAGGCCTTTTGCACGCATACGGTCCTTCCACAAGTGTCCTTCTCTTTTGCAATAAAAGCAAAAATCGGGTCTTGACCGATCCTTAACTTCTTCTAGTTTTCTAGGTTCAACAGCTGGCCTTGAAGAGGCCCCTCCTGCCATTTGAGTGGCAGGACGTTTCACTCCTACAGACTGAGGTTTGCCCCTTTCCTTTATCACTGCTTCATAGCTGCGGGCAGCTTCCCGAGCATCTTCATGAGTCAGAAATTTTCCCGTAGCTAGAGCAGCCTGAATCTCCGTGTCCAGTCCTTGTTGAAAGCGACGGGCTCTGATATCGTCCGTCAGTATCAAGTGTGCTGCGAATCGGCTTAACATGGTGAATTCAGCGTCGTATTCATATACTGATTTGTTCCACATCGATCCTTGTTGTAGATGAATGAACTGCTGCTCCATTGCAAACCTGGCAGTCGCTGGAAAGTATTTCGCGTCGAACTTCTCGCGAAAAGTCTTCCATTCAATCGGCTGTACCAGACGACTTTCTTCCGCCTTCCACCAGTTGCGAGCATTATCCGTGAGCTGTAGTTTTGCTACACGGACCCAAGCGTTGTCTGGCACTTGAGCTGCTGCCAGATCGTCTTCGATGCTTTGTGCCCATTCTTCCGCTTCAAGAGGGCTTCCTTTACCAGAGAACTGCTTGGGATGTAAAGCCCTGAATGTCTTTACTCCCGGTGCGTCAGTCTCGGGACGGTTCAGAAGTTGTTGCTGTCCCTCGAGAAGGCTGCGGATCGCCTCAAATAGCATTGTTTGCTCTGTGGGTGGTGCAGGAACAGCTGGTGCGAGAGGTAGTGCTGGAGGTGTGTTGTTGACGTTGGTGCTGGTGTTGTTCGGGGAATCCATAACCCTGAAGAAAAATTTGGGTTAGGACAGATTCAAATACATAAAATGATAAGATTCAAGGAATAGAAATTTGTAAGATTAAGGAACATGAATTGTAAAGAATGTTTTAGTTGCTGGTTCTTGTGTTATATTGCTTAGGTTGTTCACGCAGACCAGAACTGTATGATAGGGATTCATACAGCTCTGACCTGCATGGGCCACCAACAAAACCTGTCACGCCCCGCTTCCCAGTGTTCGGCGAAGGGGACGCGACGAGGCCCGCTACGTATATACTCAGAAGTTGTCACGCCTCGAAAGTACGGAACATGACCGACACTTAAACTACGAACGTCTCAAGGCGTACGTAATCTAAGTGAGCCGAAAACCCAGAAATCCAAACCAAGAAAAGTAGTAGAGTGAAGGAAAACTGATTTAAAACAAGTAGTTTTAATAGCATAAGCCAAATTATGCGGTTTTTAAAAAAAATATCAAATATTTCCCGAAAATTTCGGCAGAGTCTCCTTTGTAAATACTGGCCCCTAAATGGGATACAACATAAATAGTATACGAAATCAATAAAAAGGCATCCCCAAGCGGGAGCTAGCTCTTCGTCAATCGACGGTCACAACCACACAAGCAAAAAAATATACAACGCCAAGGGCGAGGATCAAAATTCAAAAGGAAACTCAAAACCACAAGAAAACCACAGAAATATAACGCGCGACTCTAAGGTCGAAAGAATAACATCACTGGTCTCTATCTCAAAATATAAACATGTTTGGTTGATGGAACTTCTAGATACAACAGAATAATAATATACAAGATATATAATGGGGGTACGATACAAGTAAACCCACCTACTAGCAAATCACCCGAAGGGAACTATGCCCGCAAGCCGTAATGAAACCTGTACGGCAAACCTGCAAGAAACTGGGGCACAACGGGGGTGAGTTGCCAACTCGTGAATAGAAAAACATCTACGCACAGAAATCGCATAAATAACGCAATCTAGGTCAATGATCATAATATATCCTTAAATATGAATAACATGCAGCTTATAACAATGGCTAGGGTAATATCTAACCCGAGTGTGATCTCATGTGCCCGTGTCAGTGCTTCAGGTAGCAATATATCATATGAATGAGGTATGAATGCATGAAAGCAGAATACATGTAAATGAAGAAACTGTTTTCATAAATTAGTGAGATTTCCTTTGTATTTTTAAAATGAGGTATCATAAATGAAATCAGCATCAACAGTGTCTAGCATCGTCACAAAACATAAATCTCAATGTCTCAAAATCTCAGGCTCCGGCTATCCGGACTGGCCTGTATCATCGAATCTCAGTACCTCACTATCTCGAAATCTCAATGTCTTAATCTCAATATTTAGGGCGCCGTCAGTCCAGACCGACCCCTACCATCCATCTCAAGACTACGACGGTATCCTCCGGATATCCGACGCGTCGGGTAAAATCACCGGTAGGTAGTCTTCCCCTGCCGGGCTCATCGTCATCACCACGAGCTTCTTGCCCCGGGGTACCTCACCGGGTCTACCATGTACCCGAAACGGTTCATCCAACTCCTCGAATCGGGTCTCGAAATCCATCAGCAAACTCATGGTGGACGACTCATACATCATGGGAAAAACCGCGCTTTTCATTTAAAAAGAGAAAGAAGTTTGTATATGTTTTGCGGTTTTCCCCAAATCCAGAAAATCTCATGGAAATCCGAATCCAAAACCTCAATAGCACGTAAAAAGTGAATAAATGCATGAGAATCCATGAATGCGGCATAACAATGAATAACAGTATGCATGAAGTAGCAGGTAATAACTACAATGTCTAAACTAACATATAAGGCGAGTACACTAATATCATGTCTAAACTATTAGCAAACGGGCTATGTCAAGCTATAATATTTTCTAAGGTGTGCGTGACATGGCAATTACCGATGAAGATGTGTGTGAGCCGGCAAGTAAGTATACGTGGTACATACGCATCATCGGTAATGGTGCTGGTGTCCTAACCACAAGATATCAACAGTAGAATATGAAGCATAATATAAGCATGCGATGCGGAGCGAACAACAATAATGAGCGGGAGCTGAATACTAGACGCAACGATAACTAATCTGCATTAACCTAATATAAGTCCTACAATGGTGCCTTTTGAAATAACACGAATCGTGGGGTTTTGAAAATAGGGGCTACGGTGTTTTTAAGAAAAGATACGTTTTTTTTGAAATATCCGTAGAATCCCTTGACTTGTCTTTTAAAATACGCACGATTCGTAAGCTTTGAAATAGGTAGGAACCAAATCTAATCTAACGACTAACTAAACTAAAGGGCTAAGCTACTAGCTAGACTACAGGTAACGAAACTGCCTAACATCTGAGTCGATACATATACATACCTGTATATATTAGTCGGTGATCCCGCCTCAATAATATCATATCCGATACCATATCTATAATCAGACATCCCAAGTCAAGAGTGCGGATCAATCATCAAGATATAACTCGTACGTAAATCCGTCGTACGGCATCCCTAAATCTGGGTACGGGTCAATATCATATTTCTCACACTATTCCTCTGGTATCCTCTTTATCCAAGATCATAGTCTAGGGTACTGACCTATGTCTAGTACAATACTAATATCCTCAATATACTCATGATCTGACTACTGATCGACAATCTCGTACAAACCGATATCGTCAGCACATATCATCATCAAGGGGTATACATCGCCCGATACGGCCTAATATCAATATCCTAGCATATCATTCCTCATATCACGATCACATGTCGACCATTTTATTTATAACACTATTCACCCGTATTGCCGCCCCAAGATCCGCTATAACACCAGGACGTACCTCAAGTACGAATCCTGCCATATCACCGATATCACAACCTCAACACAAATCTCATCGACTCATCTCAATCCCAAGTATCATCCTCAAATCCGTATGTGAACACATAGTCCCATAACCATGTGAACACATAACTATATATATTCCCATAAACACAAATGGAAGAAGAATGTATGCATGTATGGGTGGGTATGTGCATGTATGGTGCGACCACTACTCTAGGGTTTCGCGATACTAAACCATCCATATTTATCATCAATAAACTCAACAAAATATAATCAATAAATGTGTGTATACGTATTCGTATACATCACCACGACTGCGGGGGTGCTATACGCCATCCACCCGACTTCTCCCCGTAGATATGAATCTACTCACCTGGTCCTCGCTCGCCGGTGCCGACGTCGCCACGCGCTTGCTTGTCGTATCGAAGTCCACATGGGGTACCTACATATCATAACGCACCATATAGCATTAAAATCCAACTCATGACCAAAACGACACATGAATCCCACATAGGTCAAAACCTATGATTGCTTTCACAAATCGACCAAAAAACCCTCGACGTCGGCGTACAAACGCCAAACCATCGAGAAAACTCCCAACACACTCATTTATACAATTACAAGCACTAATTATAATATAAAATAGCTTAAAATTCACAAAAACCCCAATTTCACTTAAAAAGTCATTTTTTCCGAAAATCTAGCAAGCACAAATCACCGTTTTAGTACAAAACTCGATCTATAAACGAATCTAGCGGCCACAATATTCACTAAATATCTTAAATAAGTCATAAAAACAACTCCCATAATTTAATCTCGTTAAATTCCAAAAACCCTAAAATTCTAGTTTACAAAATACCTAAATTTTAACAAATTTATAGCAAAATGCACAAACCATAATTTAGGTTGGATTTCCATGAACTAAAGTGTTAAACTACACTTAATAATGTTAATGAAGTCATGAAAAACCTAATTAGATTTTTAATCCCATATTTTAATTAAATTTCTAAAACCTAGTTAGCAATATAGCTTAATTATAACAATATCAACCTAACCATTTGCAAACTAACAATTAGGTTGGGTTTTACAATTCCACAAGATGATAATCTACACTTGATTATCCTAATAGTGTTGGTTAAACCCAAATTAGCTTCAAACCATATTCTTGAATTTTCCAATCATGCAATTTGAACCCATATAAAACCTAATTAACACTTAATTAAGCTAACACAAGCATTAATCAACAATTCAACAAAAAGGTCAAGATTTTTATACCTCACAACTCATTGATCCAACTTGAAATCTAGCCCCTCAAATTGCCATCTTGTTCCCTAGATCCATACTAGAATGGTCAAGTAAAAATGGGTAGGAATTAGATTTTGATTTTGTGGAATTTTTGAAGCATTTTGGATAATATTTTGATGGAATTTTGAAGAGAAAAGAGAAGAAGAAATGAGAGGCCTGTTGTTGCTGCAGGTTTCAGCCAAGGGGAAGAGGGAATGGGTGAGGGAGGAGAGAGAGTGAGGTGGAGAAAGTAACATCTAGTCAAAGTCCACTTTTGTTTCTTTCATTTTTTATTCTTTCCTTTTCTTTTCTTTTGAAAAAAGAGGTGATTGGAGAGAGGGAGAGAGGGTGAGGTGTGGGTGTGTGGGTTAGGGAAAAAGATAAATGTATTACCCCAATTCCCATTAACACTAATTTCACCGAAAAAGCCTTTTTTTCTTCGATATTTTTCTAAACCGTTTTGGCAAACCATTTCATTTCAAAAACCATATGATAAATTTTTATTTAATGTGTTATGATGCACAAAATTTGTTTCAACTCATTTCAATTTGTAATTTTCCCTAATTAAATGTATTAGTGACGGCTTAAATAATATTAAAATAATTAATTTCGGAAAAAAATTCAGAAAATTTGAAATTTCACCAGTGGCTCAATAAACACCAATTAATAGCAATTACATAGCTAGAATATATATATTTAATTTTATAATAAAGATATTTGTATTTTGACTTTTTACAGAAAACCCCCTTATTTTGCCGATTTTCCGAAATTTCACCGAAACGATTTTCAAAACGTTACAATCTTCCCCCCTTAAAGAAATTCGGTCCCCGAATTTAAATTAAAACTCCCCCCAGATACTAAAACATCTAAGCAAAACCATCAAGTCGTCGGGGCTCCGAAATCATAAATACATAAAACAATTCGTAGCGCAACGCATGCGCATGAAAAATGAGAATATAACTCAAATCAAAACTCCGTCAAGCATCCCGCAATCATCGGAGTCATGGGGAAGACATCAATGCCAAATCCAAATCAAAACCAATATGATATAACTCGAAACTATACATGTAAATATCAAATCTATACATGCAAATATCAAAAGGAAATGCATGCCAAATCTTTTAAGTCGCTGTGCAATGCACATAACACTGCACAGTGGCGGACGTCTATCATAAGATAATAACTATATACATATATACCTTTGTTTGAAACGTACGTTCCGCCGTTTTAGGAAACAATTTAGAAGGGTTTCTTTATTTTAAACATTTCGTGTCATATCAGACACGTAGGTAAATACTGAGACAATAGCTCGCTTTTTGGAAATCCCTTCAATAACTATCAATGAATGCAAAATATATTCAGGTACTATCCTCTGACTAGTCCTGCTCAGTATGAAAACACATAGCAAATATCATAAAAACGTACTGCTCTATAAGAAATCACTCCCAAAATATGCATACGAATACTACGTGTGTCTGGTGAGCATGGAAATCAAAATCCATATATGTGTCAACATGTGCACAGAAACAAGATCTAAGTGCATCGGGTGTGCACGAAACATCTGTCATAGGCAACGTGGGTGCCTGACAGCAAAATCAGGTGCATCTGACATGCACGAAGAATCTCGATTTAGTGCATCTGGTGTGCACCAAAATCGCACCTCAAAACATGCGCCCAACATGCGCGAAAATCCAAATCAGGTGCATCCATCGTGCACAAAATCATGAAATCCAATATCAAGCGTCGAATATGCGCAAAATCCAATCCGGTCCATAAGGTGTACAAAACAAATATCAAACATCACAATCGAAATCGAAGTCCAGTGCATCTAAGTGCACAAAATGCGTATCACTGCACTGCAAGCATATGTGAATCATACCGAGTGCAGAAACCAAAATCAAGTATGGCGGAATAGTCCCGCTCAAGCACATCCTCCAAGAATCTCTGGCCAACTGTCGTGGTCACTCATAGCATGTCTCATCGACGAACCTGAGCTCTGTCCTGCCGGTGTGCGTAACATGACCACTCCTGGGTCCAAGTCTCCTTGTAATTCATTCCAGAAAGGTCCTGTCGAGATCTTTCCCAAATCTCGTCTCTGCCGAACTGTCCGGAAGTCATCGTCCCTTACTAGATCTGTTCTCGTTCCGGAAGGGCTGCATACTCATCGCGACTCCTTCTGGAAGGTATATCCAGTACTCTGCCTCGGCATGCGCATTGCATCTCTGATGTCGGCGGAGGGGAACGTCATCATATCCAGATCTTGTATGAACCTCTTACTCTATTTTTCTCTAATGTCGACCGCTTCGGACTCGTCTCGTCGTGGCTGCATGGACTGAGCTCCAACGGCTATCCTCGTATCGGGAGTCTCCCAAGAAATGCATCTCACCACCTAGCATCCGAATTAAGTCGAACCATCCAATCGATTGTCAAAACCTCATAATTCCCCAAGGGCTCAACATCTTGGGCACAGTTTAATAGTATCGAGTACATACCACAGCATCGGTGGTCCAGCCGTAGAAGGGCAAACCCAAGCCTCACTAATGGCGCCGTGGAACTGCCGCAAACCCGAAGGTTCAAAGGCTTTCACACGGTCATTATGTCGAGTTAGGGTTTCATTCTTCTAGAGGGTCCATAGAATTGCCTGCATGTCTTTCCGACTACTTTAAACTTGGAATAATAGGTTTCTGACATTCGATCGTCTCTGTCGACTCTCAACGTCTCCGCGTGAAGTCGTCTTTAGCTGGAATCAATCTATCTGATGACCTCGCATCGGGGTAGGAGAACGATCCACATGTCCTAGTCATTCATCCTCGATGACTAGCGACCTTCTATCATCTCTTAGTACAACTCGTTCTGCACTAACTCCAGCATCTGGGGCAATATCTCGTCGTTCGCAGCAATAACTGGCTCGCTCGTCTGCACGCTGAACAGTGCCTCGACCATCATGAATAAGCAATACACCAACGGTCATCAAAATCTGGATGGCCTCTGTCAGTGGCTCAATCCTCTGATACTGATCGGCACGTCCGAGAAATCTCATAAAGGCAATCCGCCAAACGCTCGTGGCACAGAAACACAGTAAAAAGACACATCTCCGCAATCGTGTGTCGCCGGAATTTCGCCCTGGTCAGTTCTCGTTCGTAACGAGCTCGTGCTGACCGCAACTCTAGCTGTAGCTCTCCTTGCCCGTAATCGTGGCAGCAAACGCATAACTAGTACTGATGAGGCTAGATCGGAATGAATATAATACTGAGTAAAGAAATGTACATCCTAAGGCTTCTTAAGTGGAGTAGCGTATCGTAAATATGCCGCGGAACATACCTACGGTACGCACTCTACTTTAGTCACCTATTCCATCAACCAAGGATCATCCTACACTCCGAAGGTAAAACCTAATGCTCTGATACCAACTTTGTCACGCCTCGAAAGTACGGAACATGACCGACATTTAAACTACGAACGTCTCGAGGCGTACGTAATCTAAGTGAGCCGAAAACCCAGAAATCCAAACCAAGAAAAGTAGTAGAGTGAAGGAAAACCGATTTAAAACAAGTAGTTTTAATAGTATAAGCCGAATTATGCGGTTTTAAAAAAAACATCAAATGTTTCCCGAAAATTTCGGCAGAGTCTCCTTTGTAAATACTGGCCCCCAAACGGGATACAATATGAATAGTATACGAAATCAATAAAAAGGCATCCCCAAGCGGGAGCTAGCTCTTCGTCAATCGACGGTCACAACCACACAAACAAAAAAATATACAACGCCAAGGGCGAAGATCAAAATTCAAAAGGAAACTCAAAACCACAAGAAAACCACAGAAATATAACGCGCGACTCTAAGGTCGAAAGAATAATATCACTGGTCTCTATCTCAAAATAAAAATATGTTTGGTTGATGGAACTTCTAAATACAACAGAATAATAATATACAAGATATATAATGGGGGTACGATACAACTAAACCCACCTACTAGCAAATCACCCGAAGAGAACTATGCCCGCAAGCCGTAATGAAACCTGTACGGCAAACCTGCAAGAAACTGGGGCACAACAGGGGTGAGTTGCCAACTCGTGAATAGAAAAACATCTAAGCACAGAAATCGCATAAATAACGCAACCTAGGTCAATGATCATAATATATCCTCAAATATAAATAACATGCAGCCTATAACAATGACTAGGGTAATATCTAACCAGAGTGTGATCTCATGTGCCCGTGTCAGTGCCTCAGGTAGCAATATATCATATGAATGAGGTATGAATGCATGAAAACAGAATACATGTAAATGAAGAAACTGTTTTCATAAATTAGTGAGATTTCCTTTGTATTTTTAAAATGAGGTATCATAAATGAAATCAGCATCAACAGTGTCTAGCATCGACACAAAACATAAATCTCAATGTCTTAAAATCTCAGGCTCCGGCTATCCGGACTGGCCTGTATCATCGAATCTCAGTACCTCACTATCTTGAAATCTCAATGTCTCAATCTCAATATCTAGGGCGCCGTCAGTCCAGACCGGCCCCTATCATCCATCTCAAGACCACGACGGTATCCTCCGGATATCCGACGCGTCGGGTAAAATCACCGGTAGGTAGTCTTCCCCTGCCAGGCTCATCGTCATCACCACGAGCTTCTTGCCCCGGGGTACCTCACCGGGTCCACCATGTACCCGAAACGGTTCATCCAACTCCTCGAATCGGGTCTCGAAATCCATCAGCAAACTCATGGTAGACGACTCATACATCATGGGAAAAACCGCGCTTTTCATTTAAAAAGAGAAAGAAGTTTGTATATGTTTTGCGGTTTTCCCCAAATCCAGAAAATCTCATGGAAATCCGAATCCAAAACCTCAATAGCACGTAAAAAGTGAATATATGCATGAGAATCCATGAATGCGGCATAACAATGAATAACAGTATGCATGAAGTAGCAGGTAATAACTACAATGTCTAAACTAACATATAAGGCAAGTACACTAATA
The DNA here is from genome assembly GCA_030015575.1 of Agapanthus africanus. NCBI lineage: Eukaryota > Viridiplantae > Streptophyta > Magnoliopsida > Asparagales > Amaryllidaceae > Agapanthus > Agapanthus africanus. Next base: position 491,587,482 of record JASDDO010000012.1, on the reverse strand, counting down.
TCATGTCTAAACTATTAGCTAACAGGCTATGTCAAGCTATAATATTTTCTAAGGTGTGCGTGACATGTCAATTACCGATGAAGATGTGTGTGAGCCGGCAAGTAAGTGTACGTGGTACATACGCATCATCGGTAATGGTGCTGGTGTCCTAACCACAAGATATCAACAGTAGAATATGAAGCATAATATAAGCATGCGATGCGGAGCGAACAACAATAATGAGCGGGAGCTGAATACTAGACGCAACGATAACTAATCTGCATTAACCTAATATAAGTCCTACAATGGTGCTTTTTGAAATAACACGAATCGTGGGGTTTTGAAAATAGGGGCTACGGTGTTTTTAAGAAAAGATACGTTTTTTTTGAAATATTCGTAGAATCCCTTGACTTCTCTTTTAAAATACGCACGATTCGTAAGCTTTGAAATAGGTAGGAACCAAATCTAATCTAACGACTAACTAAACTAAAGGGCTAAGCTACTAGCGAGACTACAGGTAAGGAAACCGCCTAACATCTGAGTCGATACATATACATACCTGTATATATTAGTCGGTGATCCCGCCTCAATAATATCATATCCGATACCATATCTATAATCAGACATCCCAAGTCAAGAGTGCAGATCAATCATCAAGATATAGCTCGTACGTAAATCCGTCGTACGGCATCCCCAAATCAGGGTACGGGTCAATATCATATTCCTCACACTATTCCTATGGTATCCTCTTTATCCAAGATCATAGTCTAGGGTACTGACCTATGTCTAGTACAATACTAATATTCTCAATATACTCATGATCTGACTACTGATCGACAATCTCGTACAAGCCGATATCGTCAGCACATATCATCATCAAGGGGTATACATCGCCCGATACGACCTAATATCAATATCCTAGCATATCATGCCTCATATCACGATCACATGTCGACCATTTTATTTATAACACTATTCACCCGTATCGCCGCCCCAAGATCCGCTATAACACCAGGACGTACCTCAAGTACGAATCCTGCCATATCACCGATATCAGAACCTCAACACAAATCTCATCGACTCCTCTCAATCCCAAGTATCATCCTCAAATCCGTATGTGAACACATAGTCCCATACCCATGTGAACACATAACTATATATATTCCCGTAAACACAAATGGAAGAATGTATGCATGTATGGGTGGGTGTGTACATGTATGGTGCGACCACTACTCTAGGGTTTCGCGATACTAAACCATCCATATTTATCATCAATAAACTCAACAAAATATAATCAATAAATGTGTGTATACGTATTCGTATACATCACCACGACTGCGGGGGTGCTATACGCCATCCACCCGACTTCTCCCCGTAGATATGAATCTACTCACCTGGTCCTCGCTCGCCGGTGCCGACATCGCCACGCGCTTGCTTGTCGTCTCGAAGTCCATATGGGGTACCTACATATCATAACGCACCATATCGCATTAAAATCCAACTCTTGACCAAAACGACAAATGAATCCCACATAGGTCAAAACCTATGGTTGCTGTCACAAATCGACCAAAAAACCCTCGACGTCGGCGTACAAACGCCAAACCATCGAGAAAACTCTCAACACACTCGTTTGTACAATTACAAGCACTAATTATAATATAAAATAGCTTAAAATTCACAAAAACCCCAATTTCACTTAAAAAGTCATTTTTTCCGAAAATCTAGCAAGCACAAATCACCGTTTTAGTACAAAACTCGATCTATAAACGAATCTAGCGGCCACAATATTCACTAAATATCTTAAATAAGTCATAAAAACAACTCCCATAATTTAATCTCGTTAAATTCCAAAAAACCCTAAAATTCTAGTTTACAAAATACCTAAATTTTAACAAATTTATAGCAAAATGCACAAACCACAATTTAGGTTGGATTTCCATGAACTAAAGTGTTAAACTACACTTAATAATGTTAATGAAGTCATGAAAAACCTAATTAGATTTTTAATCCCATATTTTAATTAAATTTCTAAAACCTAGTTAGCAATATAGCTTAATTATAACAATATCAACCTAACCATTTGCAAACTAACAATTAGGTTGGGTTTTACAATTCCATAAGATGATAATCTACACTTGATTATCCTAATAGTGATGGTTAAACCCAAATTAGCTTCAAACCATATTCTTGAATTTTCCAATCATGCAATTTGAACCCATATAAAACCTAATTAACACTTAATTAAGCTAACACAAGCATTAATCAACAATTCAACAAAAAGGTCAAGATTTTTATACCTCACAACTCATTGATCCAACTTGAAATCTAGCCCCTCAAATTGCCATCTTGTTCCCTAGATCCATACTAGAATGGTCAAGTAAAAATGGGTAGGGATTAGATTTTGATTTTGTGGAATTTTTGAAGCATTTTGGATGATATTTTGATGGAATTTTGAAGAGAAAAGAGAAGAAGAAATGAGAGGCCTGTTGTTGCTGCAGATTTCAGCCAAGGGAAAGAGGGAATGGGTGAGGGAGGAGAGAGAGTGAGGTGGAGAAAGTAACATCTAGTCAAAGTCCACTTTTGTTTCTTTCATTTTTTATTCTTTCCTTTTCTTTTCTTTTGAAAAAAGAGGTGATTGGAGAGAGGGAGAGAGGGTGAGGTGTGGGTGTGTGGGTTAGGGAAAAAGATAAATGTATTACCCCAATTCCCATTAACACTAATTTCACCGAAAAAGCCTTTTTTTCTTCGATATTTTTCTAAACCATTTTGGCAAACCATTTCATTTCAAAAACCATATGCTAAATTTTTATTTAATGTGTTATGATGCACAAAATTTGTTTCAACTCATTTCAATTTGTAATTTTCCCTAATTAAATGTATTAGTGACGGCTTAAATAATATTAAAATAATTAATTTCGGAAAAAATTTCAGAAAATTTGAAATTTCACCAGTGGCTCAATAAACACCAATTAATAGCAATTACATAGCTAGAATATGTATATTTAATTTTATAATAAAGATATTTGTATTTTGACTTTTTACAGAAAACCCCCTTATTTTGCTGATTTTCCAAAATTTCACCGAAACGATTTTCAAAACGATACAGAAGTACATACACTAAGCGTATCTAAGCAATATAAAAGTAAATCACAAGAGACAAGAGATATATAAATAACAACAACTTTATTAATAATATTCTTTTGTACAATGCATGAAAAGTAAATACAACTGAAATGGAAAGCGATGCCTAAACAGTGGCATAACAGGAAATGAAAATACTGAAAAGAACAAGGTACAATATCTAGAGCTCGGGGTCTTCGTGAAACTGCTCCAAGTCCTCACCGGTGGGCTCGATCTCTGCTGGGTCCAAAGCACCTGACGACATTCAAAGAAGAAAGAAATAGAATGTCATCAGCGAACAGGTCGCTCGGTAAGTCCCAAAGATAAGGGAGAAATAGACAGAAAGTAAGAAAGAGAGAGAGAGAGAGCTTTTAATGTTGTATTATAATATTATAATATTATATTAACGTTGTTGTTTGTAGCCTGGTACAGAAGATGCCAGTGTATACGAGGGGAGTCCCACTTACACCGGGGACCTTGGTAACCTGTAGTATAAGGCTCCGTCGATAATACCACGGAACAACGGCATGGATGTAATTACGTCTTAAGTGACCACCTCGTGCTACCTTTAACATATTCCGTACCAGTCTACCCCTTAACCCTGTAGTGTTTTGATAGTATTGTATTGCATAAGTTGGATGACTGATCAAGACCATGATATCAGTAAACATGTTGTAACTGCATAATCAGGTAAATGGAATAACGGAATAATGGATGTATATCCATGGTTTGATTCAGTCAAGTTGTAATGATTGTTAACAGGATTCTGGGATTCATGTATTCATATTGAGTTGGAATATTAAAGAATATAGATTGATAACTGGATTCTGGAATTCATGTGTTCATATTAAGTTGGAATATTAAAGAATATAGAATGACGTGAATCATATTCAAGTCAGAAATAGTCAGACTCAAACCCGAGTCAGACTAAAAGAAATGCAAGTCGAAGTTCTATATTTGTTAGGGTCCTTATTGTAAATTATAAAACTTGAGGGGGTTTTATGTAAAAAGTTCTTTTGTATAGTTTTCAAGATACACCTCAAGTATTTATTATTCGTCTTTTTGGTTATAATGAGTGTGATTTTATTTAGTGATATTCTAGTGAATATATCCTAATAAAAGTATTAATTTATAATATTGATTTATTTGAAATTCATGGTATTTTAATGTAACTTTTAATCTTGTAATTTTTTTTAGGAAAAAGGTGGAAACTTTATCTTATAACAAAATAGGCGTTTAAATGATAATTATATATACATAAATACAAGAATAATTTTAAATAAGTATTTTATTTTCCAAAATCTCATTTTTCTTAAATGTCGTATTTTAAACCTTTCGAGACCGAATGCTCCTTGCGGAGGTCTGAATCTCACACTACTAAGCTCGAGGGTGCACGATAAACCGTACTATCCCTAACGAGTTCTCCAAAGGTGGGTTGTAGTGGCGCTTTGCAAAGATTCAATAAATACTAATCATTTAGAAAACGGTTTTATAAAGATAAGGTATTATTTGTAAAATGGTGTAAATTTCCGTATTTTAGTTTCTAGGGTTTCCTAATCCAGCTAATCTATTTCTAAAGGGTCTAAACGATAAGTCGTTAGAAACCTCAAATCGCCTCTTCACCGCCAATTGTGGCCAGGTAAGTACAAGTGAGGAGGGAGGGATCCGCTCACGAATCGTGAGGCGGGCCTTTTAAAGTTACTCAAGCTCACTTGCCTAGCCTAGACACCACAAAGTCAATTTAGATAAACGATCGATGTCCATGACATATCGTATTTTCCTATTAAAAGGTTTTGTTTTAAAATTGTATACAACTTAGAACTTTCATAAAAGGTTTATAAAGAAAAGGGTATTTTAGTGTAAAGTCTTGTATTATCGTATTCTAAGTTTTGATGATATCAATTAGGGTTGTAATATTGTGTGTGTGGAGGTAGGTCATTACCTCATGATCTATGTTAAGGTTTAGCAATTGTTAAGGGTTAAATGTGATAACTAAACATTGTGGTATTTAAGTGAAAGAAATACGATAAATGGAAACGTTATCATTTCATGTGAAAAACTTTATCCAAATTGATTTTTAAGTGATTAATAGTCAACATGAATATGTTTAAGCATTATGTAATTTATGACAAGTGAGTTTTGATAGAAAACCGAATCGGAAATCGGTTTGTTCCGATTTCCGTCGGGTTTTAAAAAGTCGTATTTTTCTTAAAAGAAAAGGAAGATAGAAAGAGGGGGACTTACGGGTTTTGGACACGTTAGAGAGTGCTAGGAAGGTAGTGGGTTTGCCGGGCGTCGAATCGTCGTGAAGAGTCCTAGCACGATCGCCGGAATTCGTCGTCGATTTCGGCAGCGCTTCGCCTTTCGCTCGTTTTCTAATGTACCGAGTTCTCTTGAGATTTCGAGAGAGTGGACTTAGGAATGTAGGGTGAAAGGGTAGAGGATAGGGGTGTTTATATAGGGCTAGGCTAGGGTTAGGGTCTTAATTAAAAAATATTAAAAATATATTAAAAAAAACATTAAAAATCATTAAATTTTGGAATAAAAGTGATTTATTGAGAATCTGATAACCGATCAAAAAAAATATAGTATGCAGGGGGTATGACATAGTCAACACGGAAAAATTCCGTGTTGACGACTCGGTCGTCCGGCCGAGTCCGGCCGGCGGCGCCGGCCCGAGTCGGCCGGTCCGCCGGCTGACTCGGCCGAGTCAGGGTACCTATGGGTGGGGAATCTTATGGGGGGAATTTTGGTATATTTAACTTTTTGGGTTCAGTATAAATTTTGAGAGTTATGACGGTTTGACTGTTGACTTTCAAAAAAATCAAATCAAAACAATATAAAAATAATGTAGGGGAATGGGATTCGAACTCTGGTGGCTTGGTTCAGCAGTGCAAGGTATTACCAATGAGCTACAAACTCCTTCTTGTAATTATTGTGGTATTTAATTACTTAAAATGATTGCAGCAAGAATAAATACTCCTTGTATACATTAAATTTAAAGTAATTTCTTGTACACTAAAAATGGAGTTATTACATTCTTATAGCTTGTAATTAAAAACAAAATAATTATCTATATCTTGTGCTCATGCCAAAATACCCTTTTGTGGATTTTAGAAAAAAAATATTTGAAAAAATTTTGGTAAAGAAAAATTAGGGTTGTTATAGAGATGGAGCATAATTCCGATAAAGTGGTCATCAGTTGACTTACTAATTTGACTTGATTTGGGAGTTTCTTATACGTCCAGCGGGGCTTTTGAGCCCAGGACTTGGAATTTGGGTTTTTATTTGGTGTTAGCATCGCTACACTGGAATATGTTACTAGGAGCGAATCTTCATTTGCCATGGAGAACATGAGATTTGGGTTAGCATCAGCATCCTTCATTCCCAGTTTAATGACTTAGGGGTCATCTGTTCCCAGTTTAAGGACTTAGAGGTCATCTGTTCACAGTTTAAGGACTTAGGGGTCATATGTTCCCAGTTTAAGGACTTAGAAGTCATATGTTTCCAGTTTAATGACTTAGGGGTCTATTGGATCGAAAGTTTGGAATTTTAGGGTTGGGGTCGACATCAGCGTTGCTAACACTAAAGCACAGGTGCTAGGAGAAATTCATCATTTGCCTTTGACTGTTGGAGAGCGATGGCTTAGAAGATAGGTTTAGCTCCCTATCACATAAGGTTTTTCAATTTTATGAGCTGTAAGGGTCCCATAAAAGTATTTTCTCCCTACAAGTTGAAAGGATCTCGTAGGTGTATTTTCTCCATATGAGTCATGGGGACTGTAACGACTCTAAAATTCCTATATCTTTGTATTAATAAAATACTGTATTTGTATATTTTTGTTTCCATATTATTAGTTATATTTAATCCCTTCATCTTTTTTTCGCATCTAAGTATATTTTAAAACTCATTTCTTTTTACCCAAACTTATTCTTTAAGCCCAATTCCATTCTTTTCATTCCCAATCTCTTAAGCCCAAAAAGCCCACTTTCTTTTCAAGCAACCGCATATATTTAATTCTAATTAAATATGTGCATGGACAACCTTGTAGCTCATTGGAAAGACCTTGCACTGCTGAACCAAGCTACCAGAGTTCAAATCGCATGCCCCACATTATTTTTAATATTATTTTGTTTTTTTGATTTTTAAAATACCAACAATTTACACGTGCATTTCTCACAAAAACCCCACTATACCCCATAAAATAAATATACCAGTGAGAAGGTAGAACGACGACACGGCCCCCGACCCCTTGACTCGGTTTGACTCGGGCCGGCGCCGCCGGCCGGACAGCCGAGTCCCCAACACTAAAGTTGGGGATCTTCCTCTCCCCTACCCCCCTGCACACTTCATTTTCCCAGAGCGGTTCCAGAGACTTTTGAAATCCCCATTTACTCCATTTTTTAATGAATTTTAATATATTTTTTTACAGTTTTTCCAATTTAAACTCTTCATTTACCCTAACCCTAGCCTAACCCTATAAATACCACCCCTACACTCTACCCCATCACCCCAAAATTCTGAGCCAACTCTCAAGAAATCTCTAAAAACCCTAGTGTGCAATCGAAGTGAGCGAAAGGCGAAGCTCCGGCGGATTTTCCGGCGACAACCGTAGGAACTCCCGGCGACGAAACGACGCACCGTCGACTCCTCTCGTCTCCCCTTCCTCTCTTTTAAATTCCTAAACCCGTAAGTCCCCCCTTCCCCCTTCTCTACTCTATTCTAAATTACGAAATTCTAAAACCTGACGGAATCGGAACAAATCCGATTTCCGATTCGGTTCTTTATAAAACCTAACTTTTTCTTTAACACAATCATGCTACAACCATTACATGTTGACTATTAAACACTAACTAATCATATTGAGCAAGATTTATATCAAAAGTAATTGCTATTTCCATTTTACCGTATTTCTTTCATCAAAATACCATATAGTTTCATTTCAACATTTAAATCATCAAACCATGCTATACCTTTAAGTAGATCACGAGATAATGACCTACCTTCTCACAACACTCATATGAAACATATCACAATACCTCGGGTGTAGGGTTCCTAGGCACTCTAATGAGGTCTCACAAGGCATCAACTATGCCAATTTCAAATTTTATGGGTGCCTACAAACCCTAATACGGATCGTTGACTAGAGATTAGGCGAAACTAGCAACTAGTTAACTACTTTAACTAAAAGAGAACGGAAATACAACCTTTGTAGATCCGGTCCTCCACCTCCATATCCCCGCAATGAAGTCTCCTCGCTGTCCAAATGGAAACCCGGGCTCTAGCGTCGGCTTCATCGGAGAAATGGGCGGGCAAGGTCGTCGGCTTCGTGCCGAAGATGATCTACGTCGAGGCATCACAAGATCAAGCTCCCACTTCACCAAGTCATGAAACTTGTGAATAAAACACCCTATACTACTTGGCAAGAGGTAGAGGGTGAAGAAATAGGAAGTGGGTTCACTTTAGAATTGGATTTCTCACTCATTTTCAAGAGTTGCCATTGATGGAGGCAAGCTTCTCTTCATGAAGATGAAGAAGAAGAAGATAAAGTAATATGATAAGTGTTAAGTAAAATGAAAATAATAAGAATACTTATCATCTACCAACCATGGTCAAGTGTAGAGACTAAACTAGGGTTAGTGGGAATGGTTAGGGTTAAGCATGAGACAAAATGGTCACATAGTCAAAGCTTCATGAAGCTTCAATATACAACAAAGTTAGCCACCATTTTCTCTTTATGCTTTTCATTTTCCAAAAAGAATAAATAAATAAATAAATGAATAAGAAAATGAAAAACCCTAACCATTACACAACCATGGTTTAATCTTTACATAAACCCAAGTAAGCATGCATCATCAAACATGATACAAACTTGTGCACAAAAATATATCACATATACAATGTGCACAAACAAGTGAGAAAAACCATTTAAAGTGAACCAATACTAGTTAATGCAATGTAATATATCAAATATATAATTATGCATTAAATCATTAAATCAACACTTGATTTAACGATCCGGTCGTATCGCATATAACCGACTAGTATCCAATGTATCGGCTTATCGAATCAACACTCGATTCGATAACTAGGTTATATCGCATATAACCATTCGATACATTCATCGCGAGAATAGAATACGGTATCACATACACGCATTATTCTCGGTCCCGCACATATCTCATATGCGCTCCTATTTCATTTCGCTTGAGCCAGGAAACCTCTGTGTAGGACTCTAAAGACTCGTCAATACGCCGGCAGCAGGTGATGATCATATCAAACACCCACAAGCCGCAAGCGGTCTGCTAAACGTAACGGCCACCCGGGTATTGAGCGATGAGAAGATCGACGAGCAAGCCCGCTCACCCTCCTGTGAATCCAACCAGTAACACTTACCGTACAGTCCGGTCTGATCGTCTGATATATCGCATATCTCGCCTAGGGGTGGTAAACGTCAGACCCCAATAGCTCGATAATTCGTGTCGATATGAGGTCTATAACAGTTCGAGAAACTACCGGTAACACTTACCAGTAAATCTCATCAACCCTGGCCAGGGATTTCCGGTTATAGCCAATCGAACACAGCGCAACATCAACTCCCTATACCGGGAGAGACGAATCCCCTCCTATCGCTCATTGCCTCCATGTGATTCGGGACTGTACCCAAAAACCACCGTTTTGCACGCCCTCTTGGACGTGATAAGATGGAAATCAAAGCACAGTGGGAACCACACAAGACTCTATGACGACTCGGGTCAACAGACTACTCTGTACCAGTGTCACCAGAGAACTGCCATCTGACGTAAGGTATAATACCATCTGGGAGTTCTCGGCGAGTCCGTCCAGTGTACCCAGTCTCTACTGAGCACCCGTATATCTCCTCTGATGTCAAACACCAATGGATATGGGATCATCCATCGCCCATCTGTATGGGTCGAGAAGGTACACGCTAGTCTACTCTGGTATATCGATGCCCCGTCTCGATACACCCACGACTAGGGACTTTGAAGGATGTACTTATGGACTACCATGTCCCCACTAGTATGATCTGCATCATAGTCCAGATAGTCAAGTACACATCCTAAGGACTTTACCAACATGTAACAGAGAGACAATCAGTATACACGTTAAGGTAAAGAGTAACCGGATAGCATACTATCATGTCGAGCAAGAAAGTCCTCCCTATATATGTCCCAGCATCCACCACAATATACATCCTATGTATAGCAATGGCCTCTAGGGCATACATATAACTAACAATCTCCCACTTGCACTAGGGCCATCTGATAGCAGTGGTTGTAGTATCTCATACTCAACCATCCCTTAAGAGTCTCTCTCTGGGAATAGGCCTTTGTTAGTGGATCTGCCGTGTTGTCCTCTGAGTCTACTCTCCTAACCTCGATCCCTTAGAGATCAACTATCTCCATGATCAGGTGATACTGCCTTAGAATATGTCTGGATCACTGATGGGACCTGCGTTCCTTGGCATAAGCCACAACTCCATTGACACACAATGGGAGGAACATAGTTCATCTCATGAACCAATATACACCCAAACAGCCTCTTTGGTAGCATCTTAAGTAGCGATGTATCCTGCCTTTATCGTCTAGTATGTCACGGTATCTAGCTTGGAACTCTTCCAACATACCGTCCCTCGATAGAGGGTAAAGACAATGCCTGTGACTGTTATTCAATCGTCCTTATCACCCTGGAACACTTCCAGCGATTCTCCCCAGGATCATTTGATACCATCTCACTACTACTGGTGAGTATCCTAACTCCATTTAAATCTATCTCATAGATCCAAAACCCTGGATTTAGTAGGTATCACTTTGATCCTATGTGGAGAATCATTGTGATAAGCGGAGATTGATCGAGCGTAGCATAGGAAACTCCTTCCCTATCAAGAGTATGACATCCACGTACTCTACGAGGATCACCACCATACTCCCTACTACCTTTTTGTTTATACAAAGTTCATCTACCATTTTGATGATGTCAAACTCTTTGACTATCTCATCAGAACAGATGTTCCAACTCCGCGATGCCTGCTTTATCCTATAAAGCATCTTGCACACGTTTCCGCTGCTCCCACTGTCTACGAGGCCCTCTGTCTGTGTACTTATAGACGCACTCTTCTAAAACATCATTTAGAAAAGCAGTCATGACACCCAACCGCCAGATATCGTAGTCATGGTATGTAGCCGTGGCAAGTAGTATCTGGATGGACTTAAGCATAGGTACTGGAAAAGGTTTCATCATTATCCACGCCTGGTCGATGACGAAAACCTTTAACAAGTCTAGCTTTAAAAGTCTCAACTTTTCCATGTACACCAAGTAATCTTCTCAAGATATACTTGCTCCTGATGGAGATTTAACCCTTCAGATATAGCAACCAAAGTCCATACTTTGTTGGTGTATAAGGATTCCATCTCAGATCGCTAAGCATCCAGCCATTCTTACAGAGTCCCACTCCTGATGGCCAGCTCGAAACGAGTTGGGTCATTATCTCATGATGCAATCCTCGCTCCCACTGTTATAGAGAAACAGAAGTATCTCTCAGGTGGGTGAGGAACCCTACTAGATCGGCGGAGAGGCTGATGTTCGTTGGTCTCTACTGAATCCTTTGGTTCTATCAAATCATCTGCTGTAGTTTGTATAGCTGGAGCCTTTTCAGTTCTACATTACAGACCTTGCCTCGAGTTTGTCCGGATTTTGCTTTTAGACATAAGCCGGACAACCCCAAATCTTAACTAGCTTAAGACACGGGCTCTTCCCTTTCCATATCATATATGAAGTGGTAAGCAATTGATTTGATTGGAACCGTATTCAATAGGTATGCAACTTCCCAAGTGCATAACCCCAAAAAGGAAATAGGAAACTCAGTAGTACTCATCATAGAGCACACCTTATCATATAGGGTGTGATTGCTCCGCCCTGATATACCATCATGCTATGGTGTATTCGGAGGAGTAATGCTGAGAGAGAATCTCATTCTCCTTTAGAATAGTCCAAGAATTCCGTGCTCAAGTATTCTCCTCCATGATCTCATCATAGGACATAATACTTATACCCGTATTTTGGTTCTCTACTTCTAACTTATATTCTATGAATATCTCAAAAGGTTCGGACTTGTGTTTCAACAGGAACATATGTCTGAATCTTGAGAGATCATCAAAGAACGTAATGAAGTATAAAGAACCAGTCCTGGCATGTGTAGACAGGGGACCTTACATACATCATCATGTATCATCCCAAGAGTTTACTAACTCTTTCTCTGTTTCCAATAAACAGAGCTGGTGTCATTATATCTTTGTGACATGACTGGCAAGTTTCACAAGATGTAAATTCAAACTGATTTAAATATGCATCTATATGTAACTTCAGCTAGTCGGGTCACATTGATATGACCTAGTCTACAATACCTTAAGAAGAATTTGTTCATTTCTGAACTCTTCCTCTTATGTGTGTTCCATATACTAAGAACTGTAGTTTGATTTAGAACATCAACGCTTTTAGATAACGTGCCTGAACCGATCAACTTTTGATATAGGAAATGTTCAAAACATTATCCAACAATGCAAAATTTTATCATTTCTTTACTAATAAAGAGAGTGATATGATTTTGTATATCAGGTTCGGTATCTAATAACATTCGTTCAGAATCATTGTATTGGTAATACAGGGTGACAGTGACCAACAGACTTGGCTGCAACACTTGCCCCGTTTTCTGCCTCATGAAACTTATCACCCGTTCTCAGTTCTCTACTTTTCTGTAGCCCAATGTAACAGATTACATATCTGGGATCCTGATCCGGTATCACATACCCAGGACGTAGAGGATACAGAGAAACGGTTCTTTATAATGAACACACCCGAAGATGATGCATCATCATGCACTCTCTTCGTTTGGGCGGCACGGGAAATCTGGTATTCCCCAATTTCCTGCTCTGTCTTATAACAATTATAAGTGGGAGCGGGACCAACGTTCCCCAGCTCAGTATAACAAGCGGGTTCGGTCAATAATCCGTATTATTATCTTGATTAAGGCGTGATATGGTCGCTACCTGGAGAGAGAGAGAAGAAAACACTCAGCGTGCGCTCTATCAAGAATATATTGGTTATTATTTTATCTAATCAGGATGGCTCCCACTGTTTTTATCAAATCTTCCTTCAAACCCTAAAAGGAAAGACTAGCCGGGATTAATTACACACTACAAGTTCGCCAATCTTTCAGCCAGGCCAGTGTCGGTACTTTGAGGGAGGTCCCCCGTGCTTTCGCACGAACCTAATTAATGTAAATCTCGTTTTCCCAGAGGCGTAACCTCGTTAACACCTTTCTAGACACCTACTTGATCGGCTAATTGTAATATGTAAAACTCTCCCAGGAGTAACTCTTACTCGCAGCGGGTATCGGGATCCAACTATCTCATAGAAGGTATGCAATCTCATTGCAAATTTCAACACTTGAAATTCCCGATAATTTTGCCCCTAACGTCCTATGACCTTGACAAAGGCCAACAAACCATAGGATGCTAGTCAAGTTCAACCCGTCATTTCCTGATTGAATTAAACCCACCCCCACGGCCCTTGACAAAGGCCAACAAGGTCGCACGACTACCCTAACCCAATCTGCATCATATGCATAAGCAGATAAGCACCAGTTAGCTACCGCACACTATGCCTTGACAAAGGCCAACAAACGCAGCACGAATTCAAACTACTACTTATCTGAAATGACGGAGGGCTACGACAGGTTTTTCTGAAAACCTATTGCGTAATGAACTTGATATCGTTGTAGAATCAAATGATTTTGAAATGGAGTGTCTTTGAGGCTTTTCTAGTTTTGCTAAAGGAGTCACTCCCGGTAAAGGGATCGTCGGTCCTTTCCTCGTCGAATGAGGTGCAGGATATATCATATATATCACTGTGCAAAGCAAAAACTCTTAAAGGAAATCAAAAGACAAACCGAGTGTGTAGCATCAGCCAGTTATTGCTAAAGGAGTCACTCCCGGTGAAGGGATCTCGGTCCTTTCCCTATCGAATAAGGTGCAGGATATATCGTATATACCGCTGTGCAAAGCAAGAACTGTAGCTACCTGTTTTTATTTTGAAATTCGATTCTACAACATCTTAGGTTTCTTTCATTTCATTAATCTCATTAATGAAGTCCCATCATTTAAGTTACCTAAACATCACAGATAAATACGACGTACACTTATGCCATCCGCATTCGCCTCGATGTCCCCTCATGCACCGTTAGGTTAGGTAACTAACGGCAGAGCGGGGCAGGGCTAGCGCGGGTGTAAAACATAAGTAACGTCTATATAATATATCATATATACTATATACTGTATCTATCACAGAACATCACATGATCACATCACAGATATCGCAGCAGAAGAATCATATGAAATATTGGATATACTAGGACGTCCGTGTTTTCAATACGAGCCAGTATAAAACACGGATTCCACGGTCGTGATGAATAGCCAAACCCACACCCCAAGACCCCTACGAGAGCGGCAAGTAACCCTACCAATTCTAGAGTTAGGAGACCCGGACTCGACTCCTCGAGTTGGTCTCCCACTGGACTCCAGAACCCGGTTACTTATGCCCTCCTCCTTGGGTCTATCCTAGTGCGGAAAAGTAAATAATATACAAAGGGTGACATCTTCCGCAACCTGGAAGTGCCCCAATAAAAGAATATTACATACAACTTTTTACATGAATGAAAATGAAAAACACTCATCTTACATAAAAACCCCCGGCTATTCAAACACGACGATCCAATATAACATATCCAGCAACACAAAACATCACATGTCATCAACGTAAGTAAATATGCACATCCCAATTGTTGTTGACATATAGCAACGAAACCGGCGATATCACATATTACACTTACGGTCACAGAAAAGAAAGTGTAAAACTACAACAGTTGGAATCCGCAATCTCTTTAGACATCACATGCCTAATCAAATGAATTACTTAGACATCGCATGCCTAACAATTATAAACCCCGCATTTTAGTCTCATTATCGAAAACACTTTTCAATATCAAGTCGGGCAATTCAACAAGATTCCCGACATTTTGATCGAATGCTCGTCGCAAACTTCAGTAGACGGCCGCACCCCCGATACCGTCGACGAAGTGCACCAAGGCGGAACACCGCTACCGCGAGCACCCAAACGGATGCTTTCGGCGACGGGGTTCTCCTACAGTCACTTGGTCGGGGCTATAGGATGAGGCTGTCTATTAAGTTTACCCGGCGAGTATCCGCGTACGCTACGTGATTGCGACGGACTTTTGATCACATCAAAATTCCATGGCAACCGATCAAGTGAGACTAAACCGCTAGATTTATAACATTCATTCAGTTATCTCATAACTACTTGTGAATTCCAATTATTGTATCACATTCCGGATAAAAAAAATGTTAAACTTTCCGATCGAACAATCGAACACCCAAGTTTTCCCGAAACAGCTCAACACATGAAATAAATTTAAAAACATTCATTTCGTGCCTCAGTACCAACGGTCCAGCCGTAGAAGGGTCAAGCCAACGCCTCACATGTGGCACGCCGTACTGCCCCAAACCCGAAGGTTCAAAGGGCAGTTCAAGACGGTCACATAATCGAGTTAAGGTTTGTTGTCTTCTAGAGGGCCCATCGCGTTACTTGCACTACTTAGAACGTCTTTAAACTACAGAAAAATCCAACACTTGGAAATTTTCCGGCAGGGGAAAAGTTGGGTATTTATATCCGGTCAAACTTTTTAACATATTCAAAAATTATCCGGAAAGCCAAATAGACAAAGTTAAATAATCCGATCGATTCATCGAATCCCCAATACAACCCCAGAACACTCAACTCTAGAATCAGTATTAAAAATGCCCAGAAAATATAAACAACAGAGATATGAATTACTATGCAAAGAACTGTCGCTAATGCCATAAATGTGCCGCGGAACCGCCGCTAAAGGGGGGTCAACGCCGCGGTTCCGCGGTCAAGTAGAGGAATTAGAGGCTCGTTTTTCATGGTAATTCATATAACACCCTGCTGAATTTTTTAAGAATTTTTAATTTGGAAAAATCCCAGATTTTGAAAAAAGTCCAGAGAGCATTGTCGGGTTAGGGTTTCGAGTTGATCGGGTTTCAAACTTCGTCTACGCATCGCCTAAGGCTCTAGCTAGGCTCTGATACCACTGTAGGTCAGGCAGCCACCCCATCCAATGGGGTCACCGTGGCACCAACGGGTCCCTCAGCCGCTACTTCTTACGCATTCCCCCTCGCGAGGACTACAACCCGCCGGAACACCTTCCGGTCTCGGGACACCCTGGGGGTAAGAGCCTATGCTTCGCCACACTGTCACACAGTGAGAACCCCCCATAGGTCGACATCCAATGCCTAGTAGCTCTGATACCACTGTAGGGTTCCTAGGCACTCTAATGAGGTCTCACAAGGCATCAATCATGCCAATTTCAAATTTTACGGGTGCCTACACACCCTAATACGGATCGTTGACTAGAGATTAGGCGAAACTAGCAACTAGTTAACTACTTTAACTAAAAGAGAACGGAAATACAACCTTTGTAGATCCGGTCCTCCACCTCCATAGCTCCGCAATGAAGTCTCCTCGCTGTCCAAATGGAAACCCGGGCTCTAGCGTCGGCTTCATCGGAGAAATGGGCGGGCAAGGTCGTCGGCTTCGTGCCGAAGATGATCTACGTCGAGGCATCACAAGATCAAGCTCCCACTTCACCAAGTCATGAAACTTGTGAAGAAAACACCGTATACTACTTGGCAAGAGGTAGAGGGTGAAGAAATAGGAAGTGGGTTCACTTTAGAATTGGATTTCTCACTCATTTTCAAGAGTTGCCATTGATGGAGGCAAGCTTCTCTTCATGAAGATGAAGAAGAAGAAGATGAAGTAATATGATAAGTGTTAAGTAAAATGAAAATAATAAGAATACTTATCATCTACCAACCATGGTCAAGTGTAGAGACTAAACTAGGGTTAGTGGGAATGGTTAGGGTTAAGCATGAGACAAAATGGTCACATAGTCAAAGCTTCAATATACAACAAAGTTAGCCACCATTTTCTCTTTATGCTTTTCATTTTCCAAAAAGAATAAATAAATAAATAAATGAATAAGAAAATGAAAAACCCTAACCATTACACAACCATGGTTTAATCTTTACACAAACCCAAGTAATCATGCATCATCAAACATGATACAAACTTGTGCACAAAAATATATTACATATACAATGTGCACAAACAAGTGAGAAAAACCATTTAAAGTGAACCAATACTAGTTAATGCAAAGTAATATATCAAATATATAATTATGCATTAAATCATTAAATCAACACTTGATTTAACGATCCGGTCATATCGCATATAACTGACTAGTATCCAATGTATCGGCTTATCGAATCAACCCTCGATTCGATAACTAGGTTATATCGCATATAACCATTCGATACATTCATCGCGAAAATAGAATACGGTATCACATACACGCATTATTCTCGGTCCTGCACATATCTCATATGCGCTCCTATTTCGTTTCGCTTGAGCCAGGAAACCTCTGTGTAGGACTCTAAAGACTCATCAATACGCCGGCAGCAGGTGATGATCATATCAAACACCCACAAGCCGCAAGCGGTCTGCTAAACGTAATGGCCACCCGGGTATTGAGCGATGAGAAGATCGACGAGCAAGCCCGCTCACCCTCCTGTGAATCCAACCAGTAACACTTACCGTACAGTCCAGTCTGATCGTCTGATATGTCGCATATCTTGCCTAGGGGTGGTAAACGTCAGACCCCAATAGCTCGATAAGTCGTGTCGATATGAGGTCTATAACAGTTCGAGAAACTACTGGTAACACTTACCAGTAAATCTCATCAACCCTGGCCAGGGATTTCCGGTTATAGCCAATCGAACACAGCGCAACATCAACTCCCTATACCGGGAGAGACGAATCCCCTCCTATTGCTCATTGCCTCCATGTGATTCGGGACTGTACCCAAAAACCACCGTTTTGCACGCCCTCTTGGACGTGGTAAGATGGAAATCAAAGCACAGTGGGAACCACACAAGACTCTATGACGATCTCGGGTCAACAGAATACTCTGTACCAGTGTCACCAGAGAACTGCCATCTGACGTAAGGTATAATACCATCTGGGAGTTCTCGGCGAGTCCGTCCAGTGTACCCAGTCTCTACTGAGCACCCGTATATCTCCTCTGATGTCAAACACCAATGGATATGGGATTATCCATCACCCATCTGTATGGGTCGAGAAGGTACACGCTAGTCTACTCTGGTATATCGATGCCCCGTCTCGATACACCCACGACTAGGGACTTTGAAGGATGTGCTTATGGACTACTATGTCCCCACTAGTATGATCCGCATCATAGTCCAGATAGTCAAGTACACATCCTAAGGGCTTTACCAATATGTAACAGAGAGACAATCAGTATACACGTTAAGGTAAAGAGTAACCGGATAGCATACTATCATATCGAGCAAGAAAGTCCTCCCTATATATGTCCCAGCATCCACCACAATATACATCTTATGTATAGCAATGGCCTCTAGGGCATACATATAACTAACATCGGGAACATAGAATACGGGAAACGACATTTTTACAAATAAATACCATTACTAATAAAACCATTTTCTAAACGATTTAGTATTTATACAAATCTTTGCAAAGCACCGCTACAACCCATTTGGGGAACCCATTCGGGATGGTGCGGATTATCGCACATCCTCGGGCTTAGTAGTGCGAGATGCAAACCTCCGTAAGGAGCTTTCAGCCTCGAAAGATTTAAAATACGATATCTTAAGAAAATGAGATTTTTAGAAATAGTAAATATATATTAAAATTATTTTTATATGAATATATATATAAGTAACATTAAAATATCTATTTTGCAAATAATATAAATATTCCAACTCTTTTTAAAAATCACAAGAATCACTTTACATTAAAATACCATGAATTCCATGCAAGATCAATATTACAAGTTAATACCATATATTATGGAAATTAGGTCATTCTTACTAGAAATGTCACATGTATAAAATCTACATTCATGATAACTTCAAAGACGATAACTAAATACTTGGGGAGTATTTTGAAAAGTATATAAAAGTATTTTTACATAAAACCCCCTCAAGTTGTATAAATTACCCTAAGGACCCTAGTAAACATAGATTTAAGCGGGACCAATCTCTTGAGCCTCAGAGAGCCGGAGAAGTGGGTGCTTGCCTATCTAAGGTAGAAAATTAACAAACGGTGTTATCAACACGGTAATCGTCTTTGAAAAAGACATAAATTCTGCCGTCCATGTGCAGCAGTTACCGATAACATCAAAACAATCAGGACTTCAATTTACTTTTCTAATTGTCTGACTCAGATTGAGTCTCTTTAATAATCTGACATGAATATGATTCAAGTACAATCTACAATCTACAATATTACAATTTAACATGAATCAATGAATCTATTATTCCATATATTCAATCTATCAATCTATACAACTTGACCGAACCGAACCATGGATATACATTCCATTTACATGATTATACAGTTACATCCATAATTCTACAGTTACATACATGATTCTACAGTTACATCCATTTACTGATATCATGGTTTCGGCAAGTCATCCAATTATACAATTCAATTTACAAGACATTACAATACAATAAAATACTATCAATACAATAACTACACGGGGTATTGGGGTAGTTCATTCGTGAATTCAACAGAAGCTCAAGAGTCCTCCTAGATCATGAATCCATGTCTACTAACACAAGCAAACAATCATGAGGGCCCGTGTTTCCATGCTCCTGGACTGTAGCCTGTTGAGTTTGGAATACTTCGGCGACGGTCGAAGTCCCGCTACTAACATATCATTCGGTCCCGTGGTTCCCTACCCCTGGACTGTGGCCTGTTGGGTTTGAGAACATTCTTGAGATTAGTTGACATTCACCCTTGAACTTACGATAATAACAGCATTAACATTATAACAATATAATACAACTTTAAAAGCCACACTCTCTCTTTCTTCTTTTCTACTTCTCCCTTATCTTTGGGACTTACCGAGCGATTTGTTCGTTGCCGACATTCTCTTTCTTTCTTCTTTGAATGTCGTCAGGTGTTTCGGACCTTCTGGAGACAGAGCCCAGCATCGAGGACTTGGACCAGATTATTAAAGACCCAGAGCTCTAGCTTCATTGTACACATTTCATTCCAGTACTTTTCTTTTCCTGTTATGTTATTGTTTAGGCATTGTTTTCATCAGATGTATTTACATTTCCATGCATTGTACAGAAAGAATGTGAATAAATAAAGTTGATGTTTTATTATATCCTATCTCTTGTGTATTTACTTTTATATTGCTTAAATACGTTTAGCGTATTTACTTCACAGTAAATACGTAGCGGCCTCGTCGCGTCCTCTGCCCGTATACTGGGAAGCGGGGCGTGACAGGGACCCTCAAGTGTGTTTTTCTTTTATGAGTCGTAAGGATCCCACGAAGGTGTTTTCTTACGAGTCGAGAGGATCTCGTAAGTTTTGTTCTCCTTATGTATCGTGAGGACACATGAGTGGGTCTTCCCAAATAGAGCACAATTCTGATGGCGGAGACCGGCTGTGGAGCTGGTGATTATTGGTGGGACATGGGTGTGATGAGGATTATTTGAGCCCATGGATTATATACGGTATTCGATTTTGAGGGCTGGCCGTAAGGCTGGGAGAATTTAGGGAATTTGGTTGGGATGGAGATTATTTGTGCCCGTGGATTGTATACAGTAGTCCGTTTGGGGACCGGCCGTAAGGTTGGGGGAACTTGGAATTTTGTTGGCGTCTGCATCGCTAACACTGTTATATGGTTTCAGAAGCGATTCATCATTCTCCTTTGGAAGGGTATGAAGTTTTTTTTACCGCGATTGTTCTATCATTTCAGCTTTCTTATCGGGAAGGTCGCGATTTCCTTATCATTTCGGCCGTTTATTCACGGTTGCCCCATCATTACGGCTTTTCCTTTATTTACAATTTTTTTACACTCCCAGTTTAACAACTTAGGGATTAAATGTTCCCAGTTTAACGACATGGTAGTCAACTGTTCCCAGTTTAACGACGTAGTGGTCAACTATTGGAGCTGGGCTCGATTCTACAGGAACCACAGGCTCTTTGGCTTAATTGCATAAGCGGGCTCTTCATCATCTAGACCGAGCCGGTGTTGGATGGAAACAACCACATCATCGTCATGGCTATAAGGCGCAGGAGGACTTGTTCATCTGGGCTCCATCATGTGGACCTTATGGGTTATGTACATGTCTATTGCTTATTCATTGGTAATGTTGCTCGTTTGGCTCTTAGCTTGTTGCCTTGGTCCGCTCTTTTCAGAGAAAGGCAGATGTCTGAGAGAATCAGGTTCCTGAAGAGCTTCGGTCTCTATTTGTATGAAATTGGCGGTCGCAGCTTGACTGTTTGTTAACACGCCTTTAGACAATTCTATCTCTCCTGCCTTGTATTGCTTTTCGACCAATCTTTAAAGACAAAGCGGTCTTCAATAACATGACCTATCACTCCGTGATAGGGGCAATATTTAGGGTCGGCGGTCATATTCGCTTCTTGAGGTCTTTTTGATTCTGGCAATTGTAGACCGTTTCTTAAGGCATTCTTGAATATCTTGTGGACTTTGTCCCTTATGAAGGAATAGACATTATCCAGCTTCTCTTTCAGGAAGATACTCCTCCTTCTCCCAACACTGGCTTCTGAGGCTGGTTGGCATTAGGCCCACCCATCCCTCTCTTATTTCGGTTAGCTGAAGTGTTAAAAGATTCCGCATCGTCGGAATTTCCGCCTTTGCGATTATCGTCCTTTCGGTTTATCTAGGATTTATTGTTATTTTGGGAATCCGAGGAAGACTCCTGCTTTGAGCGCTCCAGCATTTGAACTTTCTTGGTCAGTTCTTGGAACATCTTGAGACCCGCGGTGCATAGAAAAGGATTCATCCAAGTGCCGAGATTTCCGATGAGGAGATTAACGGATTGGTCTTGTTCCAACGGTGGCTCACATTTGACGGAGAGATTGCGCCATCGGGTTATAAAATTCGTATTGCTTTCGTTGTTCTTTAGCTTGATCCTCACGAGGTCGGCAATGGTGATCTTATCGCTGACACTCATGAATATTTTCTGAAACAAAGACTCCATTTGGACGAAAGTAGTAACGGAGTCATCCGGTATGCTCACGTACCAGTCGAAAGCGACATCAGTTAAGCTATTAACGAACTGGTGGAGGAGAAGCGCATCATTGCCCCCGGTATCCCCGCATGAGGCTTTAAAGTGAGCGATGTGTTGATTTGCATTTCCCGTCCCATCGAATCTTCCGAATTTAAGGATGACATAGCCACTAGGAAACTCTACCAGATTGTACCGAGCAGGATATAGTCTCCCACTACTGCTGACATCCTTTTGCACTTCGGCTTCGGCTATCAATGTTTCGACTTTGTTGGCGACCAAATTCATGATTTGATCTTGAGTTAACAGGTTGCTGTCATCGGTAGTCAAGACATTTCTTGAGATAGGATGCGACCGTCTTTCATGCGGTTCGCCCACGTTTGGATTTGAGGGAATAGGCGTCGGCTGTCTCGGGACACCATTTCCCGGTTCATGAGTAGAGCCCTGTGCTTGATTGGGCGGCTGAGAGGCAACTTGGGCCGTGAGCTGTAAGACGGCGTTTGTCAAGTCGTCAATCTTTGAGTAGAGCTTGGCCATCTCCTTGTCTTTTTTTCTGAGCTGCTTCTGGAGCTCATGGAGAAGTCGCTGCTCTGCGGTCTTGGGACAGAAGATTGGCTCCTCTTCGCTTTCTGAGCCCGACTCCTCATGAACTGAGGTATTTCTCTGCTTATCAGCCTCACTGGAAGGTTCTTCATTACCTTCTATAGGAGGCTGGTCTTGGAAAGTGGCAGCCGCATTCACACTGGATTGGATTTGAGATGTGGTAGCCCCATCCTTACTCTTACTGCGCGTGCCCGCCATGTAGACAGTGTGGACCACATATCCAGCCATCTCTTTATCTTTGACGGCTGATTTTTCGGACCATCGTTGTGTCCCTTCCTCTTCTGAAAAAGACAGGTGACTGAAGACGGTTGGTCTGACTGGGTCCTTGGGTGGCGCTGTCCGGATCACGGCTTTCTTGACTCTTGCGGTTATGGCATTCTTCTGAACCAATTTCAGCGGTTCAAAATATTTAGCGGGCTTCACAGTCGATTCAGCTGTTATTGCGGGGTAACCCTGTTCTTAGAACCTCATGAAGTTCAGCCCGGCAGGAGCCCTAACCCTTTTGTTGGCTCTGTATCTGAGCCTTTTCTGTCTTAGCTTCTTTATTTTGAGGGCTTGACGGGCATCCGTTATCCAGGAATCCATCGTGAGTCTGTTCCCTGATAAAATATCAGGAAAACCCCAATGCGGTATCACGTGCTCACACGTGACCAAGGGTCACGTGCTGACACGTGATGGTTTCCTGGGGACTCTGGTATAATAGAATTAAATTCTAATCAACGGGGGTAACGTGTCCACACGTGATGGACCTTTAAAAATCCCACTGAAGGAATTAAAAGATATAATAAAAACTCAGAAAAACCCACAATGGGGCATCACATGCTCACACGTGACCAATGGTCACGTGCTGACACGTGATGATTCCTTAGTTCTTTAAAACAGCAGAATTAAATTCTAGTTAAAATATTAACCAAGAGGTCACGTGCCAACACGTGATGAGTTCCTAAGCTCTTTTATTAATAGAATTAAATTCTATTTGAATGATCAAATAATGGGATCACGTGCCAACACGTGATAGGCTTTTAAGCCTTCCAAACTAATAGAATTAAATTCTAATTAAGAAGGAATCAAAAACCCTAACTGGAAAATATCTCTTTAAATCTTTCCAAACAAAAGAGATGGTGCTCTGTAAAATGGAGCACCGTTGGATTAAAAATCCAATGGTGATTAAAAATCACCAATTTATGGAAAGATTTTATGCAAGGAAAGATTTCCCTGAAATTTGCCAGGAATAACAGATAAAATATCTTTTGGATTAAAAAATCCAATGGTAAATAAAATTCACTGGATGATCTAAAAGATCATGTTGGTTACAAAAACAACCAAAATCTTTCAATGAAAGATTGACTAAATAAACTGATTCTTTTCTTTCTCCTATAAATAGGAACCAAGAAGAGAAGAGAAGGATCTTGGAATTTTTTCTAGAAAATACAACAACAGAGAGAAAAAGAGAGGAGAATTTAATTCTCAAGAGAGAAAAGAAGATTTCTTCAGAAGAGAAAAGAAACCCTAGGTGAGAAAGGGGAAAGAGATCTAAGCTCCATAAGAAAAAGAGAATTTAATTATCAAATTAAGAGTTTAACTCTTCTGAATAAGAACTTAGTTCTTCCTTTGGTTGAAGATCTGCAGAAGCAGATCTCCCCACAAGTTGAGAATTTAATTCTCATCGGGGAGATTCTGCCATGCAGATCCAAAACCTAGAGGGAGGATTGAGTTTAGGGAATTTAATTCCCCCAAATTCATAAGAATTTAATTCCTCCAGATGAAACTAGGGTTTAACCCTATATGAGAATTTAATTCTCCCAAATTCGTAGGAATTTAATTCCCCCAGATGAAACTAGGGTGTAACCCTACATAAGAATTTAATTCTTCCAAATACATAGGAATTTAATTCCTCTAAACAGAACTAGGGTTTAACCCTATAAAAGAATTTAATTCTTAAAAAATAAGTGACTTAAACCTCTCCATGCACATAAAGATCAAAGTATCCAACGTGATCACGTGGTGACACGTGACCCTTCATCCCAACGAATGAAAAAGAACGAACAAGACTAGGTCACGTGCCCCCACGTGACCCTTAAACAGACCCCTCAAAATGAGAAAGAAAAAACATGAAGGCAATGCCTCACGTGCCCACACGTGACTCTCAAAACAGAAGGGGACAAATTCAAGAGCAGAATCAATTTTGGGCACCCTCACGTGTCCCCACGTGACCCCTAATAAACACTTTACAAATCAATGCATGGGTACCCATCATGTGCCCACACGTGATGGTCTGAAGACCAAAAGTGTTTACTTATTTGAATACTCAGAGAACAAAATAAAGGAAGTTTGGCCCCCATCTTTAGACGTCTCACGTGACTTCACGTGACCAATTCAATTTTAGTGTTTAACACTGTTTTCAGTACATCACGTGGGAGTACGTGATCGCCAAATATCCTCTAGTGTTTAATACTATTCTAAAGCCAAGCTTAGCCCAAATTGACTAAGTTTTCCAGAGGAAAATCTCCCCCTCAAATGAACTTTAAAATCCAGAGCTATAATGAATGGTTAGTGCTCAACTAAAGACAAAATGTTGTCAGAACCCTAAACCCCTGTTTAGCATTGCTAAATAATGGGGGGCTGAACCTAGACAAGTGTTCAACAGTCCAAACAAAAGTCCAGCTTTTTAAACCTAATTGGACTTAGCCTAAGTTGGCCATAAGTCCTCAATTCAGATTTAACTGAGCCAATGTGCTCATGATCTAATTAATTGATCTTAGTTCCAAATTGGACTACAGATCTCCCAATCAACTTTAGTTCAAGGGTACATCTCTTCACTCTTTTGATATTCGTCGTTGTAATCTTTCAACGTCTTCGGAGAGATGACGGGTCCCGATAACCAATCATTCCATGGACTGTGGGGTCCTTAAACTCATGGACTATGATATCCTTAAACTTTATAGACTATGACATCTTTAAACTGGACTGTGGGGTCCTTAAGCCCATGGACTATGATGTCCTTAACCTGAACTGTGGGGTCCTTAAGCCCATGGACTATGATATCCTTAACCTCGGACCGAGATGTCCTTAAACTAACTTTGGACCGAGATGTCCTTAAATTAACTTTGGACCGTAATGTCCTTAAACTAATGTTGGACCACCATGTCCTTAAACTGGTAATCGACCGCAATGTCCCTAAACTAAACAATAGAACCCAAATGCTCTTTTGTTGGATCTAAATATTCCCGTTAAGTTGATCTTAGTCTAAAATTAGACTAACGTATCCTTAACAAACGTTTAAGTTGATCTTAGTCTTAAATGAGACTAATGTATCCTTAAACCCAACCCAAAACCCAAATCTAAGAAAATACGGATTTGGACTAATCCACGCCCTACAGGCGACTGGTTGGTGTCAAAAACTTGTAATTACCGCAATCAGAAACGGCGTCGCTTCGCAGCTAGCCGGTGAGTGCGGGTCGATCCACAGAGACGGGTAAATTTCTTTATTGTGTTTTAACGAGTTGATTATATTTGTAGTTTTGGTTGGTTTATAGAAATCTAAATACTGGATCTAATTAATCTAATTTAAGAATCTTGCTAGGGTTAGGCTTAGGGGAAGTTTTGGAGATTAAAGTTTTTCATCACCGCTTTCAATGCCTACTTTGTTTTAGATCTATTAGATATTAAGTTAATTATCAATAAAGTGGATACAAATCTTTTGGGAAGATGTTTCTTCCTCTAGATTTGTACCCTACCTTTGTTGATAATTATCCTAACCCTCACGGAAAACGTGCGGAACCGGCCCTTTATACTACGGTTCATCGTTACCTCGAAGGGTAGGATGCCGCAGGGAGCGGTTGTGCTCGTATGCGTGAAGTTCTAATTAATTAGGTGAAGGTGGCATTGAAAGGGGTGAGAGATTTCATCTCTCAACCCTTTCCCTAGGGCTAACCCTAACAAGCGAGGAGACTACTCGCTCATTAGGGGATGAGAAGACATTATAATTAAGAGAAAAGACTTACTAGATTGACGGCTCCCTCCAAACAAGAAGAACAGATCTGAATTGTCACCTCCAGAAATTCTGAATTTTATTGATTGAAAAGAGGCATACAATTTTTAGATCTAAGATTACAATTTATAGGAAAAAAGGAAACCTAGGGTTACAGACTCTCGCACATGCGCAATTACTGATTTGCCCACTTAAAATCACAACACTCACAACAGCGCACCGTCACAGAAAAACTGCGCCGACACGTGTTCTTGATGGCCGCGGAAGCGCCGCGCCAGGTAGGGTTTGGCCGCCCTTCCGCGGCCAATAAAGGGAATTGGGCAATGGTTTTTCTTGGCTTGGTTCCCTGGACCTTTGGGCTTCTGTTTCTTCACTTGTTTTCTTTTTTGGGCTTCTGGTTCTTCTCCAGATATTTAGTGAAGACTTGTATTGGGCTTTTTAACCGTTTCACTTGACTTTTTGGACCTTGCACTGTTCTTCGGCTAGGCTTGACTAGGATCCGTCTACTTGTTGGTCAAAAGTCCCTTTTTCTGTTGTTTTGTGTCTTTTTCACTGTATTTGCTCCAGAAACCTGTAACCTGTAATATGCAACAAACGTGCGTCAAGAGTACCTGTTTATTTATAAAAAGGGTAAGAATAGGGGAATGATAAATGCAATATTATGGTCTGAACAGCGACAACATAAATTAGTCTCCGTATACAATCCACGGGCAACCAAAAAACAAAACAAACACATACAACACGAAGTGAGTATCTGGATAAGGAGAAAGTGGTTACCGCGACGCGGTAGCGTAATTAACTGCAGGGGCTTGCGGCTGCAGCGAAGAGCGTCCCCACAATCAAAACCCTCTCAAATGAGGGGGAATCTGACGAAGTCTGCTATATTGGCCGCATCCGTTTAAACCTTCGATACACGGTGTCATAAATCAACTTGGTATTCCCGCCAAAAAAAATATCTGCGCAAAAGAGCCCAAGATATCTAATGGCAGCGATACGTTTAAGAAAATGTGAACCAGTATTTTCCGGGCTGTATTTTGACAAACTCCCGAATGTGAAACAGCTAAATTCTGATGGTATTGAAAGCGTCTCGAAAAAGCCTTCGATTTGATATATTATGGGCTTCATAATTCATCCGGGATCAAAAGTTATGAGCAAATATGCTATGCATGTGTAATCTAAAAAAGAAAATGTGAACCAGTATTTTCCGGGCTATTTTTTGATAAACTCTCGAATGTGAAACAGCTAAATTCTGATGGTATTGAAAGCGTATCGAAAAACCATTCGATTTGATATATTATGGGCCTCATAATTCATCCGGGATCAAAAGTTATGAGTCATCACGTGCGCACACGTGACTGGGCATCACGTGCCCACACGTGACCGGGCATCACATGCAGACACGTGACCATTTACAGGTAAAGTCTGTAGGCACTGAATAAAATAAATAGTTGAAAATAATTAATCAGTGGGGTCACGTGCCAACACGTGCTGGGCCTTTAAACCCACTGAAAAGAATTAAAGGTATAATAAAATAATAAGGAAAAACCCCAATGGGGCATCACGTGTCAACACGTGACCAAGGGTCACATGCTGACACGTGATAATTCCTGAGTTATTTAAAACAACAGAATTAAATTCTGGTCAAATGCTTAATCAGGGGGTCACGTGCCAACACGTGATAGGTTCCTAAAGATCTATGAATTAATATAATTAAATTCTAATTAAGAGGGAATCAAAAAACCCTAACTGGAAAAATATTTCTCTAAATCTTTCCAAACAAAAAAGATAGTGCTCTGTAAAATGGAGCACCGTTGGATTAAAAATCCAATGGTGATTAAAAATCACCAATTTATGGAAAGATTTTATAAAAGGAAAGATTTCCCTGAAATTTGCCAGGAATAACAAACAGAATATGTTTTGGATTAAAAATCCAATGGTGAATAAAATTCACTGAGTGATCTAAAAGATCATGTTGGTTACAAAATCAATTAAAAATCTTTCAATGAAAGATTCACTAAACAATTTGATTCTTTTCTTTCTCCTATAAATAGGAGCCAAGAAGAGAAGAGAGGTGATCTACTTTTTTTAAGAGAAGAACAGAGAGAAAAAAAGAGAGGAGAATTTAATTCTTAAGAGAGAGAAAAAAGAGAGGAGAATTTAATTCTCAAGAGAGAAAAGAAAATTTCTTCAGAAGAGAAAAGAAACCCTAGGTGAGAAAGGGGAAAGAGATCTAAGTTCCATAAAATAAAAGAGAATTTAATTCTCAAATTAAGAGTTTAACTCTTCTGAATAAGAACTTAGTTCTTCCTCTGGTTGAAGATCTGCAGAAGCAGATCTCCCCACAAGTCGAGAATTTAATTCTCATCGGGGAGATTCTGCCAAGCAGATCGAAAACTTAGAGGGAGAATTGAGTTTAAGGAATTTAATTCCCCTAAATACATAGGAATTTAATTCCTCCAAATAAAACTAGGGTTCAACCCTGCATGAGAATTTAATTCTCCCAAGTTCACAGGAATTTAATTCCTCACAAATAAAACGAGGGTTTAACCCTACATGAGAATTTAATTCTCCCAAATAAGAATTTAATTCTTCCACATACATAGGAATTTAATTCCTCTAAACAGAATTAGAGTTTAACCCTAGAAAGAATCTAATTCTTAAAATAAGAGACTAAAAGCTCTCCATACATGTAAAGAACTTGGTCACGTGGTAACACGTGACCCCTATCCTCAAAGATCAGAAAAGAGCAAACAAGATGAGGTCACGTGCCCCCACGTGACCCATTAACGGACCCCTCAAAATAAGAAGGAATTGGCCCAGAGGCAATGCCTCACGTGCTCCCACGTGACCTTCAAAACAAAGAGAATAAAGCCAAAGGCAGAATCGATCTTGGGCGCCCTCACGTGACCCCACGTGACCTCTAGAACGGATCCCTCAAAATGATAAAGAAAAACTTGGAGGCAATGCCCCACGTGACCCTCAAAATAAAGGGAACAAAGCCAAAGGCAGAATCAATTTCGGGCGCCCTCACGTGTCCCCACGTGACCCCTTAATAAATACTTTAATAATCAATACATGGATACCCATCACGTGCCAACACGTGATGGCCTGAAGACTAAAAGTGTTTAACACTTATTTGCAGATTTGAGGGTAAAATAAAGGAGGTTTGTCCCAATTCTCAGGCGCCTCACGTGCCCCACGTGACCACCCCATTTTTAGTGTTTAACACTATTTTAAGCATTTTGTCCCTAGTGTTTAATACTGTTTTAAAGCGCATCACGTGGGAACACGTGATCGCCAAATATCTTCTAGTGTTTAACACTATTTTAAATCCAATCTAGCCCAAATTGGCTAAGTCTTCCAGAGGCAAGACTTCCCTTTGAATGAGCCTCAAATATATCCTTGTCTTCCAAGATTGATCATCTCATATGGCATATGAGTGCTCAGCACTCAATAAAAGATAAAGACATGATCAGAACCCAGACTCATGTTTAGCATTGCTAAATAATGGTGGGGCTGAATCAAGACAAATGTTCAACAGTCCAACAAAGGGCCAACATTTCAAACTTAATTGGACCTAGCCCAAGCTGGCCATAAGTCCTCAATTCAGATTTAACTGAGCCCACGTGCCCCACGTGCTCATAATCTAATTAATTGATCTTACTTCCAAATTGGACTACAGATCTCCCAATCAACTTTGGTTCAAGGGTACATCTCTGAACTCCTTTGATATTTGTCGTTGTAATCCTTCAACGTCTTCAGAGAGGCGACGGGTCCCGACAACCATACACTCCGTAGACTATGACGTCTTTAAATTGGACTGTGGGGTCCTTAAGCCCATGGACTATGATGTCCTTAACCTTGACTACGAGGTCTTTAAACTCATGGACTATGATGTCCTTAATCTTGACCGGGATGTTTTTAAACTAACAATGGACCACTATGTCCTTAAACTGGTAATCGACCGCTATGTCCCTAAACTAAACAACAGAGCCCAAATGCTCTCTTGTTGGATCTAAACGATCCCGTTAAGTTGATCTTATTCTAAAACTAGACTAACGTATCCTTAACAAACGTTTAAGTTGATCTTAGTCTCAAATGCGACTAACGTATCCTTAAACCCAACCCCCAAACCCAAATCTAAGAAGATACGGATTTGGACTAATCCACGTCCTACGGGCGACAACATAAATTAGTCTCCGTATACAATCCACGGGCAACCAAAAACAAAACAAACACACACGACACGAAATGACCATCTGGAGAAGGAGAAAGTGGTTACCACAATGCGGTTGCGTAGTTAACTGCAGGGGCTTGCGCCTGCAGGGAAGAGCGTCCCCACAATCAAAAACCCCTCAAATGAGGGGGAATCTGACAAAATCTGCTACATCGGCCGCATCCGTTTAAACCTTCGATACATGGTGCCATAAATCAACTTGGCATCTTCGGAGAGGTGGACGGATAGCACCAATTAGCATCTGCCTTCGAAATTCAGGCCTTGACGTCCCAACGTCCCGGTCGCGTTTTTCGGCGGAGAACAGATTCTGGCACGCCCGGTGGGACCTTTTCCTCTTTCCACTCCACACTTCGTGTGTCATGTTTCGCGAACGAATCGCAGTTTGCTATGGTTGCCCCTGGATTCGAGGTACTAAGATTTGGTGTCTTGCTCCGTGCAGAAAAATAGAAGATCAATGGCTTCAAACTGCACTAACTGCAACAGCAACTCTCGCTCTGTCCCATCTGGAGGAGTGACCTACGGGCCCCAAGCGGCCTCCCTTTTCACTATGCCGGTGGAACAGGTGACTCAGGCCACCACTAGATTGTTCTTCGAGACCATGCTCCCGCCAACGAGCTTCAGCTCTCCTGTACCATCGCAAGAAGCTCCTAAGAAGTCGGTCTTTAATCGGCTCACAACTACTGCGGCCCCGCTCAACGGGTCATCCAGCTCCAACGCCTCAGTCTTTGACAGATTGGGCCAAAACTCATTTGGGCTCATGAAGAAGCCCGCGATACCAGATAGGGTTATCCCTAAGCGGATAGTCATTCCTTCTCATGAAGTCGTCAAGGCGGCTTCTCCTGCCAAAGGGTTGGTCTTCACAAGACTGACTGTTCCGGCTCTCCCTCCAGGCGAAGTCCTCAAAGCTGTTTCCCCTGCCCAGAGGTCTGTCTTTGACAGATTGGACATTGCTTCTCGACGGACGTCAGTTATCGATAGGCTGGCACCAACCGCAACCATCAGCCAGAACAGGGGGCGTGATGAAGTCACCTCTACAGCTGAGACAATCCCATCCGCATGACACGCTCGATGTCGCCACTGGCGCCGAGTGAGGAAGGCTGGGGCTGTTAGTTATATGTATGCCCTAGAGGCCATTACTGTACATACGATGTATATAGTAGTGGATGCTAGGACATATATAGGGAGGACTTTCTTGCTCGACATGATAGTATGCTATCTGGTTGTACTTTATCTTAACATGTACTCTGATTGTCTCTATATTACAAGTTGATAAAGCCCTTAGGATATGTACTCGACTACTGGGACTATGATGAGATCATACTAGTGGGGCCACGGTAGTCGACGAGTACATCCTATAATTGTTCCTAGTCGTGGGTGTATCGAGACAGGGCATCGATGCACCAGAGTAGACTAGCGTATACGCATCTTGACCCATATGATGGGCGATGGATGATCGCATATCCATCGGTGTTTGACATCAAGGATGGTGTACGAGTGCTCAGTGGAGACTAGGTACACTGGACGGACTCGCCGAGAACTCCCAGATGGTATTATACCTCACGTCAGATGGCAGTTCTCCGGTGACACTGGTACAGAGTAGTCTGTTGACCCGAGATCGTTATAGAATCTTGTGTGATTCCCACTATGCTTTGATTTCCATCATACCACGTCCAAGAGGGAGTGCAAAAAGGTGGCTTTTGGGTACAGTCGCGAATCATATGGAGGCAATGAGCGATAGGAGGGGATTCGTCTCTCCCGGTATAGGGAGTTGATGTTGTGCTGTGTTCGATTGGCTATAACCGGAAATCCCTGGCCAGGGTTGCTGAGATTTACTGGTAAGTGTTATCAGTAGTTTCTTGAACTGTTATAGACCTCATATCGACACGACTTATCAAGCTACTGGGGTCTGACGTTTACCACCCCTAGGCGAGATATGCGACATATCAGACGACGAGACCGGACTGTACGGGAGTGTTACTGTTTGGATTCACAGGAGAATGTACAGGCTTGCTTGTTGATCTTCTGAGCGCTCAATACCTGGGTAGCTGTTACGTTTAGCTGACCGCTTGCGGCTTGTGTGTGTTTGATATGATCATCGCCTACTGCCGGCGTATTGACGATTCTTTAGAGTCCTACACAGAGGTTTCTTGGCTCAGGCAAAACGGAGTAGGGGCACATATGTGATATGTGCGGGACCGAGGATAATGCGATATGTGATACCGTATTATATTCTCGCGATATTTGATATCAGCCGGGTCATCGGATCAAGTGTTGATTCGATGAATCGGTACGGATAAATATTAGTCGGTTATATGCGATATAGCCGGATTGTCGGGTCAAGTGTTGATTCGATAATTTAATGTATAATAATATATTTGATATATTAAATTGCATTAACTAATATTAGCTCACTAAAAGATTCTTTTTCTCACTCGGGTAATACATTGATATATATGCGATATATGTTAATTGTATTATTTTATTTGGTTACAATAAATATTATATATGTGATATATAATATTGTAACATGATATGGTTATTAATGCAACATGATTAGTGGAGATTAAACATGGTTAGGGTTTGATTAGGGTTAAGCTCTTCTAGAAGTTTCTAGAAGGTTTTTGTTTTGTTTTGTGTAAGATATTTTGTGAAGATATTTGCTTAACCAAATCCAAACCCTGGACCATGGTTGTTTCTCTACAAGGGTTAAGGATTCATTCTTAACTATGGTTGCAATTCTAACCTCACTAATGAGTTATTGATTATTCATCACAAAAGGATTCCATCTTCTTCTTCATTCTCTTTTCATGAAAAAGCTTCCTTGATTTTGATTTTGTGATGATAAATGAGTGAGAAAAAGATAATAAAAGAGAGCAAAAATCCTACTTCATCATCCTCATCTTCCCTTGCCATTTAGATGAGGGTGTTCACATCATTTCATGAGTGTTAGCTTGTGTTAACGAAACTTCAAGATAGATCATCTTTGTATCGAAGATCGGAAGCAAAGGTTGCATCTTTCTCTTCGTGGAACCTCTCGAGAGTCCGGAACCCGATGATCGCAGCGAAGGGACCACAACACAGAGCATATGAAGTGAAGGACCGGATCTACAAAGGTTGTAATCCCTCTCACTTAGTGTTAAAGTTGTTAACATGTTAGTTTTCGCCTAATCTCTAGTTTAAAGATCCGTATTCGGGTTGTTCGGCACGGCTAAATTTTTAATCGGGCATGGTTGATGCCTCGTAGACCCTTGTACGCGTGCCTAGCAACCCTACAGTGGTATCAGAGCTACTAGGCATTGGATGTCGACCTATGGGGGGTTCTCTCTGTGTGACAGTGTGGCGAAGCATAGGCTCTTACCCCCAGGGTGTCCCGAGACCAGAAGGTGTTCCGGCGGGTTGTAGTCCTCGCGAGGGGGCATGCGTAAAAAGTAGCTGCTGAGGGACCCGTGGGTGCCACGGTGACCCTATTGGATGGGGTGGCTGCCTGACCTACAGTGGTATCAGAGCCAAGCCAGAGCCTTAGGCGATGCGTAGACGATGTTAGAAACCCGATCGAACCCGAAACCCCAATTTTACATGCTCTCTGGACTTTTTTCAAAAACAGGGATTTTTTGGAATTAAAAATTCACAGAAAATAGAGCAGGAAATTATAAGGATTACTGCAGAAAACGAAACCCTAATTCCACTGTAGAGCCGCGGAACCGCGGCAATAGCCTCCTATTGCGGCGGTTCCGCGGCCGTTTGTACTGGTTAGGGATTCGTTTTGATACAGTAATGCCCGTATCTGTTGCCTCTGTTCTCTAGGAAGTTTTAATCTGCACTCAACAGTTGAGTTTTCTGGGGTTGTATTGGGACTTTGGTGATTCGATCAGATTGTCTAATCTTGTCTGTGTTTTTCCGGATATTTTTTGAATATGTTAAAAAGTTCGACCGGATATAAATACCCAATTTTTCCCCTGTCGGGAAATTTCCAAGTGTTGGATTTTTTCCGTGGTTTAAAGACGTTCTAAGTAGTGCAAGTAACGCGATGGTCCCTCTAGAAGACAACAAACCTTAACTCGATTATGTGACCGTCTTGAACTGTCCTTTGAACCTTAGGGTTTGAGGCAGTACGGCGTGCCACATGTGAGGCGTTGGCTTGACCCTTCTACGGCTGGACCGTTGGTACTGAGGCATGAAGTGAATGTCTTTGAACCTATTTCATGTGTTGAACGGTTTCGGGAAAACTTGGGTGTTCGAATGTTCGATCGGAAAGTTTAATATTTTCTATTTTATCTGGAATGTGATACAATAATTGGAATTCACAGGTAGTTATGAGATAACTAATTTGAATATTATAAACATAGCAGTTTAGTCTCAGATGATCGGTTGCCACGGAATTTTGATGTGATCAAAAGTCCATCGCAATCACGTAGCGTACACGGATACTCACCGGGAAAATTTAATAGACAGCTACACCTCTTAGCCCCGACCAAGTGACTGTAGGAGAACCCCGTCGCCGAAAGCATCCGTTCGGGTGCTCGCGGCAGTGGTGTTCCGCCTTAGTGCACTTCGTCGACGGCATCCAGGGGTGCGGCCGTCTACTAAAGTTTGCGACGAGCATTCGATCAGGACGTCGGGAATCTTGTTGAATTGCCCGACTTGACATTGAAAAGAGTTTTCGATAATGAGACTAAAATGCGGGGTTTATAATTGTTAGGCATGCGATGTCTAAGGAATTCATTTGGATAGGCATGCGATGTCTAAGAAGGTTGCGGATTCTAACTGTTGTAGTTTTACACTTTCTTTTCTGTGACCGTAAGCGTAGTATGTGGTGTATCGCCGGCTTCGTTGCTATACATCAACGGCAATCGGGATACGCATACTTGCTTACGTTGATGATATGAGATATTATATGTTGCTGTGATATGTTGTATTGGATCGTCGCGTTTGAATAGCCGGGGGTTTTATGTGAGATGAGAGTTTTTCTTTTTCATTAATGTAAAATTCATTTGTATGTAATATTCTTTTATTGAGGCACTTCCGGGTAGCGGAAGATGTCACCGTTGTATATTATTTACTTTTCCGCATTAGGTAGACCCAAGGAGGGGAGCACAAGTAACCGAATTCTAGGATCCAGTGGGAGACCATCTCGAGGAGTCGAGATCGGGTCTCCTAACCCTAGAATTGGCAGTGTTACTTGCCGCTCTCGTAGGGGTCTAGGGATGTGCGTTTGGCTATTCATCGCGACCGTGGAATCCGTGTTTTATACAGGCTCGTATTGAAAACACGGACGTCCTAGTATATCCAATATTTCATATATGTTCTTCTGCTGCAATGTTCTGTGATGAGATCATATTACTGCCTGAGACGAATGTTTATATTATATATATATGAGATATATGTTATATTGCAGATTTCATTTCAAAAGAGATGCTTGTGAAGCATAATAAAATGGGACTTCATTAATGAGATTAATGAAATAAAAGAAACCTACGATGTTGTAGAAACTTGTTTAAAAACTGGTAGCTCTAGTTCTTGCTTTGCATAGCGGTGTTCCTTGTAGAACATCCAGCACCTTATTCGATAAGGAAAGGACCGAGATCCCTTCACCGGGAGTGACTCCTTTACAATAACTGGCAGATGCTACAAACTCGGTTTGTCTTTTGATTGCTTCTATAGTTCTTGCTTTGCATAGTGGTATATATGATATATCCTGCACCTTATTCGATGAGGAAAGGGCCGACGATCCCTTCACCGGGAGTGACCCCTTTAGCAAAACTAGAAAAGCCTAAAAAACACTCCATTTAAAATCACTCGATTCTACAACGATATCAAGTTCATTACGCAAAGGGTTTTCTGAAAAACCCGTCGTAGCCCTCCGTCATTTCAGATAAGTACTAGTTAGTATTCGTGCTACGTTTGTTGACCATATTAAGGCGTAGTGTGCGGTAGCTGATTAGTGCTTATCTGTATAAGCATATGATGCGATTGGATTATGGTAGTCGTGCGACTTTGTTGACCATGTTAAGGGTCGTGCGGGTGGGTTTAATTCAATCGGGAAATGACGGGTTGAACTTGACTAGCACTTATGATTTGTTGACCATGTTAAGGTCATATAGCTGCTAGGGGCAAAATATTATTGGGAATTTCAAGTGTTGAAATTTGCAATGAGATTGCATACCTTCTATGAGATAGTTGGATCCCGATACCCGCTGCGAGTAAAAGTTACTCCTGGGAGAGTTTTATACATTACAATTAGCCGATCAAGTAGGTGTCTAGAAAGGTGTTAACGGGGTTACGCCTCTGGGAAAACGAGGTTTACTTTAATTAGGTTCGTGCGAAAGCACGGGGGACCTCCCTCAAAGTACCGACACTGGCCTGGCTGAAAGATTGGCGAACTTGTAGCGTGTAATTAATCCCGGCTAGTCTTTCCTTTTAGGGTTTGAAGGAAGATTTGATTAAAACAGTGGGAGACATCCTGATTAGATATATTATATAACCAATCTAATCTTGCAAGAGCATACGCTGAGTGTTTTCTTCTCTCTCTCTCCAGGTAGCGACCATATCATGCCTTAATCAAGATAATAATACGGATATATTGACCGAACCCACTTGTTATACTGAGCTGGGGAACGTTGGTCCCGCTCCAACTTATAATTGTTATAAGACAGAGCAGGAAATTGGGGAATACCAGATTTCCCGTACCGCCCAAACGAAGAAAGTGCATATTGATGCATCATCTTCGGGTGTGTTCATTACAGAGAACTGTTTCTCAGTATCCTTTACGTCCTGGGTATGTGATACCGGATCAGGATCCCGCATATGTAATCTGTTACATGGGCTACAGATAGGTAGAGAACTGAGAACGGGTGATAAGTTTCATGAGATAGAAAACGGTGCAAGTGTTGCAGCCAAGTCTGTTGGTCACTGTCACCCTGTATTACCAGAATACATTGATTCTGAACAAATGTTATTAGATACCGAACCTGATATACAAAATCATATCAGTCTCTTTATTAGTAAAGAAAGGATATAATTTTGTATTGTTGGATAATGTTTTGAACATTTCCTATATCAAGAGTTGATCGGTTCAGGCACGTTATCTAAAAGCATTGTCGTTCTAAATCAAACTACAGTTCTTAGTATACGGAACACACACAAGAGGAAGAGTTCAGAAATGAACGAATCCTTCTTGAGGTATTGTAGACTAGGTCATATCAATGCGACCCGACTAGCTAAGTTACATATAGATGCATATTTAAATTAGTTTGAATTTACATCTTATGAAACTTGCCGGTCATGTCACAAAGATAAAATGACCACAGCTCTGTTTATTGGAAACAGAGAAAGAGTTAGTGAACTCTTGGGATTGATACATGTTGATGTATGTAAGGTCCCCTGTCTACACATGCCAAGATCGGTTCTTTCTACTTCATTACATTCTCTGATAATCTCTCAAGATTCAGTCATATGTTTCTGTTGAAACACAGGTCCGAAGCTTTTGAGATATTCACAGAATATAAGTTAGAATTAGAGCACCAAAAAAAAATACGGGTATAAGTATTATGTCCTTTGATGAGATCAAGGAGGAGAATACTTGAGCACGGAATTCCTGGATTATTCTAAAGGAGAATGAGATTATCTCTCAGCATTACTCCTCCGTATACACCATAGCACGATGGTATATCGGGGTGGAGCAATAGCACCCTATTTGATATGGTGTGCTCTATGATGAGTACTGCTGAGTTTCCTATTTCCTTTTGGGAGTTATGCACTTGAGAAGCTGCATACCTATTGAATAGGGTTCGAATCAAATCAGTTGCCTACTACTTCATATGTGATATGGAAAGGGAATAGCCCATATCTTAAGCTCGTTAAGATTTGGGGTTGTCCGGCCTATGTCTAAAAGCAAAATCCGGACAAGCTCGAGGCAAGGTCTGTTATGTAGAACTGGAATGGTTCCAGCTATACAAACTGCAGCTGATGATTTGGTAGAACCAAAGGATTCAATAGTTTCCAACGAACCTCAGCCTCTCCGCCGATCTAGTAGGGTTCCTCACCCACCTGAGAGACACTTCGGTTTCTCTATGATAGTGGGAGCGAGGATTGCATCATGAGATGATGACCCAACTAGTTTCGAGCTGGCCATCAGGAGTGGGACTCTGTAAGAATGGCTGGATGCTTAGAGATCTGAGATGGAATCCTTATACACCAACAAAGTATGGACTTTGGTTGCTCTATCTGAAGGGTTAAATCCCCATCAGGAGCAAGTATATCTTGAGAAGATTACTAGGTGTACATGGAAAAGTTGAGACTTTCAAAGCTTTGCTTAAGTCCATCCAGATCCTACTTGCCACGGCTACATACCATGACTACGATATCTGGTGGTTGGGTGTCATGACTGCTTTTCTAAATGATGTTTTAGAAAAGAGCGTCTATAAGTACATAGCCAGAGGGCTTCGTAGACAGTGGGAGCAGCGGAAACGTGTGCAAGATATTTTATATGATAAAACAGGCATCGCGGAGTTGGAACATCTGTTTTGATGTGGTAGTCAAAGAGTTTGACTTCATCAAAATGGTAGATGAACCTTGTATATATGAAAAGGTAGTAGAGAGTATGGTGGTGATCCTCGTAGAGTACGTGGATGACATACTCTTGATAGGGAAGGAGTTTCCTATGCTACGCTCGGTCAATCTCCGCTTATCACAAGGATTCTCCATATAGGATAAAAGTGATACCTCCTAAATCCTGGGTTTTGGATCTATGAGATAGATCTATTTGGATGTTAGGATACTCACTAGTTGTAGTGAGATGGTATCAATCGATCCTAGGGAGAATCACTGGAAAGGTTCCAGGGTGATAAGGACGACTGAATGTCAGTCGCAGGCATTGTCTTTACCCTCAGTGGAGGGACGGTATGTTGGAAGAGTTCCAAGCTAGATACCGTGACATTCTAGACGATTAAAGGCAAGATACATCGTTACCAAGGATACTACCAAAGAGGCAGTCTGGATATATATATAAGTTCATAAGATGAACTTCGTTCCTGCCATTGTGTGACAATGGAGTTGTGGCTTTAGCCAAGGAACTACCGTCCCATCAGAAATCCAGATATAATTCTTAGGCAGTATCACCTGATCATGGAGATGGATGATATCCAAGGTGATCGAGGTTAGGAGAGTAGATACAGAGGACAACAGCGCGGATCCACTCACAAAGGCCTTTTTCCCAGTAGAGACTTTTACGGGATGATTGAGTATGAGATACTTCAACCGCAGCTAATTGTTGGGTATGCGATACCACAACAGATGGCCCTAGTGCAAGTGGGAGATTGTTAGTTATATGTATGCCCTAGAGGCCATTACTGTACATACAATGTATATAGTAGTGGATGCTAGGACATATATAGGGATGACTTTCTTGCTCGACATGATAGTATGCTATCTGGTTGTACTTTATCTTAACATGTACTCTGATTGTCTCTATATTACATGTTGATAAAGCCCTTAGGATATGTATTCGACTACTGGGACTATGATGAGATCATACTAGTGGGGCCACGTTAGTCGACGAGTACATCCTATAATTGTTCCTAGTCGTGGGTGTATCGAGACAGGGCATCGATGCACCAGAGTAGACTAGCGTATACGCATCTTGACCCATATGATGGGCGATGGATGATCGCATATCCATCGGTGTTTGACATCAAGGATGGTGTACGGGTGCTCAGTGGAGACTGGGTACACTGGACGGACTCGCCGAGAACTCCCAGATGGTATTATACCTCACGTCAGATGGCAGTTCTCCGGTGACACTGGTACAGAGTAGTCTGTTGACCCGAGATCGTCATAGAGTCTTGTGTGATTCCCACTATGCTTTGATTTCCATCATACCACGTCCAAGAGGGCGTGCAAAAAGGTGGCTTTTGGGTACAGTCCCGAATCATATGGAGGCAATGAGCGATAGCAGGGGATTCGTCTCTCCCGGTATAGGGAGTTGATGTTGTGCTGTGTTCGATTGGCTATAACCGGAAATCCCTGGCCAGGGTTGCTGAGATTTACTGGTAAGTGTTATCAGTAGTTTCTCGAACTGTTATAGACCTCATATCGACACGACTTATCAAGCTACTGGGGTCTGACATTTACCACCCCTAGGCGAGATATGCGACATATCAGACGACGAGACCGGACTGTACGGGAGTGTTACTGTTTGGATTCACAGGAGAATGTACAGGCTTGCTTGTTGATCTTCTGAGCACTCAATACCTAGGTAGCTGTTACGTTTAGCTGACCGCTTGCAGCTTGTGGGTGTTTGATATGATCATCGCCTACTGCCGGCGTATTGACGATTCTTTAGAGTCCTACACAGAGATTTCTTGGCTCAGGCAAAACGGAGTAGGGGCACATATGTGATATGTGCAGGACCGAAGATAATGCGATATGTGATACCGTATTATATTCTCGCGATATTTGATATCAGCCGGGTCATCGGATCAAGTGTTGATTCGATGAATCGATACGGATAAATATTAGTCGGTTATATGCGATATAGCCGGATTGTCGGGTCAAGTGTTGATTCGATAATTTAATGTATAATAATATATTTGATATATTAAATTGTATTAACTAATATTAGCTCACTAAAAAATTCTTTTTCTCACTCGGGTAATACATTGATATATATGCGATATATGTTAATTGTATTATTTTATTTGGTTACAATAAATATTATATATGTGATATATAATATTGTAACATGATATGGTTATTAATGCAACATGATTAGTGGAGATTAAACATGGTTAGGGTTTGATTAGGGTTAAGCTCTTCTAGAAGTTTCTAGAAGGTTTTTGTTTTGTTTTATGTAAGATATTTTGTGAAGATATTTGCTTAACCAAACCCAAACCCTGGACCATGGTTGTTTCTCTACAAGGGTTAAGGATTCATTCTTAACTATGGTTGCAATTCTAACCTCACTAATGAGTTATTGATTATTCATCACAAAAGGATTCCATCTTCTTCTTCATTCTCTTTTCATGAAAAAGCTTCCTTGATTTTGATTTTGTGATGATAAATGAGTGAGAAAAAGATAATAAAAGTGAGCAAAAATCCTACTTCATCATCCTCATCTTCCCTTGCCATTTAGATGAGGGTGTTCACATCATTTCATGAGTGTTAGCTTGTGTTAACGAAACTTCAAGGTAGATCATCTTTGTATCGAAGATCGGAAGCAAAGGTTGCATCTTTCTCTTCGTGGAACCTCTCGAGAGTCCGGAACCCGATGATCGCAGCGAAGGGACCACAACACGGAGCATATGAAGTGAAGGACCGGATCTACAAAGGTTGTAATCCCTCTCACTTAGTGTTAAAGTTGTTAACATGTTAGTTTTCGCCTAATCTCTAGTTTAAAGATCCGTATTCGGGTTGTTCGGTACGGCTAAATTTTTAATCGGGCATGGTTGATGCCTCGTAGACCCTTGTGCGCGTGCCTAGCAACCCTATAGGGGCAACTCTCCTTCTGGACTGACTCCGCCGGCTCCAACGGCGGAAATTGATGCTGCTGTTCCAACTAGGAACAACTTTGAACCACTTAGGAGGGTACGTAAGAACTCTTCGAAGGCTGTGCTAAAAAGATCTCCTCCACCTATGGAGAAAGCCCCAAAGGCAAAATTGGAGCAGCCCCCTCAGCGGCTGTCCTCTAAAATCTACAAGGTCTGGCGTCAAGTCCAAGACTCGGTAATTGATCAAGATTATCCCTGCCGACGGAAAAAGGTGAAAGTTCAGCGGGAAGAGGACCGTCCTATTAAGCCAAAAAAGGCAACAGCTACTTGGGTGCCCACTGCAACGGCCCCCTCAACTTCGACCGCTCACAAGAGAAGAAGGCCGGAGAAAATCCCTGGGTCTGCGACGAACCGCAAGACCACTGAGCCCAAACACCCCAAGTCTAGGGGCATGGTGGTACATACCGTCTATATGGCATCCGGAAAAGAGGAAAGCCGTGTCTCCACAAGTCATAGACCACTTACGCGATCAGTGACTAAGGCTCAGGAGCAACAACAACAAAAGCTCCAAGAAATTCTAACAGCCATGTCCGCACTTACAGGACCGAAAGCAAGCCCGGAGACATCCTCGGAGCAGCGCCTGAGCAGGAAACTGATGCCGAGTTTCTTCGGAGAATCCTCGAAAAGAAGGACAAAGAGGCAGCGGAACAAGCTGCCAACATAAAACAAATGGCGTTCTTATTCCAAGACATGGTCGGGATGATGTTACAGCCGGATCCTCCAGCTGAAAATCCTCCGATTATCCTCGAAGACGACCGAGTGGAGACGTCAAACCCTCTTCCAGCTTGTTCAGCAGCCAAGGAGGAGACCATCTCTAAAGCCACGCTCGATGATTATATAGCTCAACAAATACGAGCTCATCAAGCGAATGAAGCGGCTAGGCAAATTGTTAAAACTGGACCACAATATCCAGGATGGTACGATCAGATCAAGTATCCGCCAGGATACACGATTCCTAAGTTTCACGTATACAAGGGGACAGGCAATCCCCATCAACATGTCGCTCAGTTCAGAGCTCTTTGCGGAAATACCGGAGGTGACGACAAATTGTTACTTCGTCAGTTCATCGGCAGCTTGGCGGAGACGGCGTTCGAATGGTATTCGAAGCTCCCTAATGAGT
Source organism: Agapanthus africanus (assembly GCA_030015575.1). Lineage (NCBI taxonomy): Eukaryota > Viridiplantae > Streptophyta > Magnoliopsida > Asparagales > Amaryllidaceae > Agapanthus > Agapanthus africanus. The sequence goes on along the minus strand of JASDDO010000012.1, from coordinate 491,543,615 downwards.
CCGTCAAAACCATTACGGAGATGGAGCTGCCATTCACCCAGCGTTTCGCAAGCGCTAGCGAACACACCCCAATCACGGCATTGATCAATGCCAGGATGAAACCTGGAGAAACATGGGTTCAATATGCAATACAGTGGCGAAATTTATGGTCGAAGTGCAAGCAGCGCATCGAAGAAGCGCCGGCAGTAGGCATGTTCGTGGGTACTCTCGACACTCAAGCGACCATCTCGCAATTCATGATGTTCATCAAGCCGACCACCTTCCAGGCCTTGATTGACAAGCTGGCCCAAATGGACCAGATGGGCTATAGACCGTCTCCTTCAAAGACGGATCCTCGGAATGAAAACGGGAAAGGAAAAGCAACTTTCGTTGCCAATACTCAACAACAGCCGAGCAACTCAAAGCCGGTTGTTCGCCAAAACAACGTGCGTCCACGCCCATCTCTCGAGGAGAGACTGGGACGTCCTTACTCGTTTCCCCGGGATAAAACGAGGAGACTGTTCGAGCTGGCAGTGCGCAATAGGCTCATCAATCTGCCGGACCCTAAACGTCCGTTGCAGCCAGGCGATGTCAACAATCCTAATTACTGGCCTTACCACCAAGCAGTAAGCCATACAATCGAAGATTTCTTCGTCTTCAAAGGCTGGATTGAAGACCGATACCAACAAGGCAAGTTCGCATTATCCGAAAATTGGAAGGTGAACCCACCACAACCTCACGCCCCTAAAAAGGTGGACATGCCGGGGGCATCGTGCTCATTCATAGAGAAAACCCCTTGGACCGAAAAGTCCGTAAACTAGAAACTCGCCTCAAATGCGGCAACGATGGACCGAAAAGTCCGTAAACTGGAAATTTGCCTCAAATATGGCAACGACGGATCGAAATGTCCTAAAACTAATGACGGACCGAAACGTCATTAAACTAACGATGGACCACTATGTCCTAAAACTGGCTGTTGACCGAAACGTCTATAAACTACTATGGACCGCAGCATCCTAAGGCTGACGCAAAAAAAACGGTACGTCCATAAGCAAGATGGGCACGGATGAAAACCCGAAAGGGCTCCGTGAGTAAAAACAGCAGGACTACCGACGATGTTTGTGAAAACCCGAAAGGGCGCAGACTCATTAAAAAAAACGGTACGTCCACAAGCGAGATGGGCACGAATGAAAACCCAAAAGGGCTCTGTGAGTAAAAACAGCAGGACTACTGGCGAGTTTTGTGAAAACCCGAAAGGGGGCAAACTCGTTAAAAGACACTTGCAAGGTCCTCTCGACCTTGTGAGGAGAAACCACCTGCGTGAGATCCTTACGACTCACAAGGGAGCAACACACTTATGGATCCCTATGATTCCTAAGGAGAAATTACACTTACGAGATCCTCACGACTCGTAGGGAGAATTCCCCCTTTGAGACCCTCACGACTCATAGAATTCAAAAGTATTAAGCTACAGGGATCTGAACCTGTTCTTAAGCGGCCACCACAACCTCCAATGCTACCCTACAAACGGTTCAATATTAACCCTTGTATACAATTCACGGGCACGAATGAACATTTCCCTAACAGAGTCCCACCAGCGACTAGGGATATGCTCACACGGTGAACAAACACCTGTAGGTCCTCTTGACTTGTAAGGAGAAAACACTCTTGTAAGATCCTTACGACTTATAAGAGAACACACACTTAGGAATCCTCACGATTCCTAAGGAGAAAACGCACCTACGAGATCCTCACGACTCATAGGGAGAAACACCTTTATGAGACCCTTACGGCTCATGAAGTCAAAAGCCTTAGTCGACGGTATTCTAACCCTGTTTGCTAAGCCACCTATGTTCGACATCGACAGAGGCAAATGATGATTCGCTCCTGACAATATCCCAGTTATAGAGATGCTGATGCCTAAATCGTTATCAAATTCCAAGTCCTTTCATGGCAAATGATGATTCGCTCCAGGAAATATCCCAGTTGTAGCAATGTTGATGCCTAAATCGGTATCAAATTCCAAGTCCTTTCATGGCAAATGATGATTCGCTCTTGGCTATATTCCAGACGCAGCGATGCTAATGCTGAGATTGACACCAGATTCCAAGTTCCACACTCGCGATAAAAAATCAACGAGCCAAAAATGCATATGAAATAGCCGAAATGATAGGGCAACTTGCAACGAAATCAGCAAGTAAAAATGTATGCCTACAAAAACAGCCGAAATGATTGGGCAACTCACAATAAAAAGCAGCGAGTAAAAAGAAAAATAGCCGAAATGATTGGGCGCCGTGAAAAATAGCCAAAATGATAGAGCATCGCGAAAAAAATTTAAAAAAATGATAAAAGAATGAAACTTTTTGCCCTACAGGTGAGATCACATCGATCCCTGTATACAATCCAGGGGCACAAACAAAGAGGGAACCATACCTCCCCATCAGGCTCCATCAGAATGCGAAGCCAAATCTCGACGGTTCATAGACAACCTAGAGACAAGCTCGACATTTGTCACAATATTGCAGACACAATGTCAACAAACGAAGCAAAGGAAAATCCCTAGCTTCAGGGTCTCGAAGTCAACATCGACAACTTAGAGATCACCAACGGCGTTTCTCCTCACTCCAACCAGATGCAGACGTGACGTCAACAACCGACCTCAGAGTCACAACGAAACGGAACCATGGAAAAGTCCTTAGTTCCAAATCTCAATGGCCACATCTACAGCCTAGATGTCAACAACGGTGTGCCTCCTCATTCCAGGAGGACCCAGATGTTACACCATCAAACGGAGCCACGGCATAGTCCCTAGTTCCAAATCTCGACGGTTCACAGACAACCTAGAGACCATCTCATCATTCATCTCGTTACACCAAACGTAATGTCAACAACGACGTTCCTTCGCAGTCCAGCAGGATGCAGACGCAACGTCAACAAAAGACCTCACGGTTAAAACAAAGCGGAGTGACGACAAAATCCCAGCTCCACCTCAGCATTCGTCTTGTTACACCAGACACAATGTCAACAACGGCGTTCCTTCGCAGTCCAGCAGGATGCAGACGCAACGTGCAACAAAAGACCTCACGGTTAAAACAAAGCGGAGTGGCGGCAAAATCCCAGCTCCACCTCAGCATTCGTCTTGTTACACCAGACGCAATGTCAACAATGGCGTTCCTTCATAGTCCGGCAGGATGCAGACGCAACGTCAACAAAAGACCTCACGGTTAAAACAAAGCGGAGTGACGGTAAAATCCGAGCTCCACTTCAGCATTCATCTCAATATACCAGACGCAATGTCAACAACGGCGTTCCTTCGCAGTCCGGCAGGATGCAGACGCAACGTCAACAAAAGACCCCATGGTCGAAACAAAGCGGAGTGATGGCAAGATCCCAGCTCCACCTCAGCATTCATCTCGTAACACCAGACGCAATGTCAACAACGGCGTTCCTTCGCAATCCAGCAGGATTCAAATGCAACGTCAACGAAAGACCCCATGGTCAAAACAAAGTGGAGTGACGGCAAAATTCCAGCTCCACCTCAGCATTCGTCTTGTTACACCAGACGCAACGTCAACAACGGCGTTCCTTCGCAGTCCAGCAGGATACAGACGCAACGTCAACAAAAGACCTCACGGTCAAAATGAAGCAAAGGCCAAATTCTTAGTTTCAGGGTCTTGATGGTAACTTATATAAAACTTGAAAGACTACCGGAGATCATCCTACATGGAGTGGTCACCACCATGACGTTCGTCTCGATACAGCAGACGAGATGTCACTACAGCGTCCTTCTTCCAACAGGATTCGGACAGGCCGAAGCAAACGAAGTGAAGGCCAAATTCCTAGCTTCTGGGTCTTGACGGTAACTCATATAAAACCTGAAAGACAATCGGAGATCATCCCACACCAGCGCGGAGTGGTCACCACCTCGACGTTCGTCTTGATACAGTAGACGAGATCTCACCACATCGTCCTTCCTCCAACAGGATCCGGACACGCCAAAGGAAACGAAGCGAAGGCCAACTTCCTAGCTTCAGGGTCTTGACGGTAACTCATATAAAACCTGAAAGACTACCAGAGATCATCCCACATGGAGTGGTCACCACCTCGACGTTCGTCTCGATACAGCAGATGAGATGTCGCCACAGCGTTCTCCCTCCAGCAGGATTCAGATGAGACAATCAAACAACGGAGCCACGGCAAAATCCCTAGTTCCAAACCTCGATGGTTCATAAACAACCTAGAGACAACCGCGACATTCGTCTCGATACAGCAGACGCAATGCCAGCAAACGAAGCAAATGCCAAATTCCTAGCTTCTGGGTCTTGACGGCAACTCATATAAAACCTGAAAGACTATCGGAGATCATCCCACACCAGCGCGGAGTGGTTATGACTCATCGGGGCTCTCCAAAATGAGCCTAACCTTAAGTAAAAAGCCGCATGGCAAAATTCCTAACGCTTGCTCTTCCGACGGTCAAACTGCCTAAGAAGATTGCTTGAAGACGTCTTGTCCAGCCCCCGAAGGGATCAGAGACACGACAGTCGCAAGGCTACTCGAACAACAAGATTGCCTATCGAGGAATACATCAACCAACGCGATGGTACGACGGGCAAAACCCTAGTACCACAGACCCTAACGAACCTCTGTCGTAAAGAGCAGAGATTAACTGTGACGTTAGGACATTCTTGCAAGAACTTCTCGATTCGTCTCGACTTGTGAGGAAATTAGTGTCCTTGCGAGAACTTCTCGATTCGTTTCGACTCGTAGGAAAAAGCCTTAGGCAATGGGGATAAGGACCTGTTTCCTAAGCACTGGGGCCCTGCAAATCAGTCCAAAATGGACTCTTGCATACTATTCACGGACCACACTCTCCAAAGTCGAATCTCGACAAGAAGGGAAACAACTACTTACGAGTCCTCTCGACTTGTAAGGGGGAAAATTCTCTTGTGAGATCCTTACGACTCTCAAGAGAAAACGCACTTAGGATTCCTCACGACTCCTAAGGAGAAAATACACCTACGGGATCCTCTCGACCTGTAGGGAGAAAAGCCTTTATGAGACCCTCATGGCTCATAAAGTTGAAAAGTCTTAGGTGGAAGATCTTAACCCTGTCTCCTAAACCATCGCTGCCCTAGAAAGAGTTCAAGAGGAACTGTTATCTATCATCTATGGGCCACACTTGCCAAAGCTATATGTCACCGAAATGGAGAAGTTGCTCATGAGCATATAAACTCCTTCACACCGAAGTAAGACATACAGAAATAGAAGGGTGAGGCTCATGGAGCTGAGGGTTTGGAACTATATCCCTTAAGAGTCAAGATTTGAGTCAATGATAAATGACGACGCTTGTGTCCGCTCGTTATCTTCTCAGATCAAGATTATGAAAATTATATACTAACCCAAAACTGGTCATACGCTATGAATTACTCTGCACTACTTCACCCACGTATATACTTATGTGGGTAAAGTAGTGGGGGGCATTTGTTCCCGCCAAAAAAAATTTCTGCGCAAAAGAGCCTAAGATATTTAATGGCAGCGATACGTTTAAGAAAATGTAAACCGCTATTTTCCGTGCTGTATTTTTATAAACTCCCGAATGTGAAACAGCTAAATTCTGATGGTATCGAAAGCGTCTCGAAAAAGCCTTCGATTTGATATATTATGGGCTTCATAATTCATCCGGGATCAAAAGTTATGAGCAAATATGCTATGCACGGGTAATCTAAGGAAGAAAATGCGAACCAGTATTTTCCGGGCTGTTTTTTGACAAACTTCCGAATGTGAAATAGCTAAATTCTGATGGTATTGAAAGCGTCTCGAAAAACCCTTCGATTTGATATATTATGGGCCTCATAATTCATCCGGGATCAAAAGTTATATGGCATCACGTGCGCACACGTGACCAGGCATCACGTGCCCACACGTGACCGGGCATCACGTGCAGACACGTGACCATTTATAGGCAAAGCCTGTAGGCACTGAATAAAATAAATAATTGAAAATAATTAATCGGTGGGGTCACGTGCCAACACGTGATGGGCCTTTAAACCCACTGAAAGGAATTAAAGGTATATAAAATAATAAGGAAAAACCCCAATGGGGCATCACGTGTCAACACGTGACCAAGGGTCACGTGCTGACACGTGATAATTCCTGAGTTCTTTAAAATAACAGAATTAAATTCAGGTCAAATGCTTAATCAGGGGGTCACGTGCCAACACGTGATAGGTTCCTAAAGATCTATGGATTAATAGAATTAAATTCTAATTAAGAGAGAATCAAAAAACCCTAACTGGAAAAATATTTCTCTAAATTTTTCCAAACAAAAAAGATGGTGCTCTGTAAAATTGAGCACCGTTGGATTAAAAATCCAATGGTGATTAAAAATCACCAATTTATGGAAAGATTTTATAAAAGGAAAGATTTCCCTGAAATTTGCTAGGAATAAAAAACAGAATATCTTTTGGATTAAAAATCCAATGGTGAATAAAATTCACTGAGTGATCTAAAAGATCATGTTGGTTACAAAATCAATTTAAAATCTTTCAATGAAATATTCACTAAACAATTTGATTCTTTTCTTTCTCCTATAAATAGGAGCCAAGAAGAGAAGAGAGGTGATCTACTTTCTTTAAGAGAAGAACAGAGAGAAAAAAAGAGAGGAGAATTTAATTCTCAAGAGAGAGAGAAATGAGAGGAGAATTTAATTCTCAAGAGAGAAAAGAAAATTTCTTCAGAAGAGAAAAGAAACTCTAGGTGAGAAAGGGGAAAGAGATCTAAGTTCCATAAAATAAAAGAGAATTTAATTCTCAAATTAAGAGTTTAACTCTTCTGAATAAGAACTTAGTTCTTCCTCTGGTTGAAGATCTGCAGAAGCAGATCTCCCCACAAGTTGAGAATTTAATTCTCATCGGGGATATTCTGCCATGCAGATCCAAAACTTAGAGGGAAAATTGAGTTTAAGAAATTTATTTCCCTCAAATACATAGGAATTTAATTTCTCCAAATAAAACTAGGGTTCAACCCTGCATGAGAATTTAATTCTCCCAAATTCACAGGAATTTAATTCCTCCCAAATAAAACCAGAGTTTAACCCTACATGAGAATTTAATTCTCCCAAATAAGAATTTAATTCTTCCACATACATAGGAATTTAATTTCTCTAAAACAGAATTAGGGTTTAACCCTACAAAGAATCTAATTCTTAAAATAAGAGACTAAAAGCTCTCCATGCATGTAAAGAACTTGGTCACGTGGTAACACGTGACCCCTAACCTCAAAGATCAGAAAAGAGCAAACAAGATGAGGTCGCGTGCCCCCACGTGACCATTAACGGACCCTTCAAAATAAGAAGGAATTAGCCCAGAGGCAATGCCTCACGTGCTCCCGCGTGACCTTCAAAACAAAGAGAATAAAGCCAAAGGCAGAATCGATTTTAGGCGCCCTCACGTGACCCCACATGACCCCTAGAACGGATCCCTCAAAAATGAGAAAGAAAAACTTGGCGGCAATGCCCCACGTGCTCCCACGTGACCCTCAAAATAAAGGGAACAAAGCCAAAGACAGAATCAATTTTGGGCGCCCTCACGTGTCCCCACGTGACCCCTTAATAAACACTTTAATAATCAATACATGGATACCCATCACGTGCCAACACGTGATGGCCTGAAGACTAAAAGTGTTTAACACTTATTTGCAGATTTGAGGGTAAAATAAAGGAGGTTTGTTCCAATTCTCAGGCGCCTCACGTGACCCCACGTGACCATCCCATTTTTAGTGTTTAACACTATTTTGATCATTTTGTCCCTAGTGTTTAACACCGTTTTAAAGCGCATCACGTGGGAACATGTGATCGCCAAATATCTTCTAGTGTTTAACACTATTTTAAAACCAATCTAGCCCAAATTGGCTAAGTCTTCCAGAGGCAAGACTTCCCTTTGAATGAGCCTCAAATATATCCTTGTCTTCCAAGATTGATCATCTCATATGGCATATGAGTGCTCAGCACTTAATAAAAGATAAAGATATGATCAGAACCCAGACTCATGTTTAGCATTGCTAAATAATGGGGGGCTGAATCAAGACAAATGTTCAACAGTCCAACAAAGGGCCAACATTTCAAACTTAATTGGACCTAGCCCAAGCTGGCCATAAGTCCTCAATTCAGATTTAACTGAGCCCACGTGCTCATAATCTAATTAATTGATCTTAGTTCCAAATTGGACCACAGATCTCCCAATCAACTTTGGTTCAAGGGTACATCTCTGAACTCCTTTGATATTTGTCGTTGTAATCCTTCAACGTCTTCAGAGAGGCGACGGGTCCCGACAACCCTACACTTCATAGGCTATGACGTCTTTAAACTGGACTGTGGGGTCCTTAAGCCCATGGACTATGATGTCCTTAACCTTGACTATGAGGTCTTTAAACTCACGGACTATGATGTCCTTAACCTTGACCGAGATGTCTTTAAACTAATAATGGACCACTATGTCCTTAAACTGGTAATGGACCGCTATGTCCTTAAACTGGTAATCGACCGCAATGTCCCTAAACTAAACAACAGAGCCCAAATGCTCTCTTGTTGGATCTAAACGATCCCGTTAAGTTGATCTTAGTCTAAAATTAGACTAATGTGTCCTTAACAAACGTTTAAATTGATCTTAGTTTCAAATGTGACTAATGTATCCTTAAATCCAACCCCCAAACCCAAATCTAAGAAGATACGGATTTGGACTAATCCACGTCCTACGGGCGACAACATAAATTAGTCTCCGTATACAATCCACGGGCAACCAAAAACAAAACAAACACACACGACACGAAGTGACCATCTGGAGAAGGAGAAAGTGGTTACCGCAATGCGGTAGCGTAGTTAACTGCAGGGGCTTGTGCCTGCTGGGAAGAGCGTCCCCACAATTAAAAACCCCTCAAATGAGGGGGAATCTGACGAAGTCTGCTACATCGGCCGCATCCGTTTAACCCTTCGATACATGGTGCCATAAATCAACTTGGCATCTTCGAAGAGGTGGACGGATAGCACCAATTAGCATCTGCCCTCGAAATTCAGGCTTTGACATCCCAACGTCCCGGTCGCGTCTTTCGGCGGAGAACACTTGGCATCTTCGAGGAGATGGACGGATAGCACCAAATAGCATCTGCCCCCAAATTCAGGCAAGACGAACCTACGCGGTCACGTCTCTGTATTTAGAGGAGAACGGATTCTGGCACGCCCGGTGGGACCTTTTCCTCTTTCCACTCTACACTTCGTGTGTCGTATTCGCGAATGAATCGCGGTTTTAATATGGTTGCCCTTGGGTTCGAGGTACTAAGATTTGGTGTCTTGCTCCGTGCAAAAAACAGAAGTTCAAATGGCTTTCAACTGCACAAGCTGTAACAATGGCAATAACTCTCACTCCATCCCCGCAGGAGGAGTAACCTACGGGCCTCAGACGGCCTCTGTTTTTACAATGCCAGTGGACCAGGTGACTCAGGCCACCACTGGGCTATTCTTCGGGACCATGCTCCTACCCATGAACTTCAGTGCCCCGCTGCCGTTACAGGAAGCCCCAAAGAAGTCGATCTTTGATTGACTCACAACTACTGCGGCCCCTCTCAACGGGTCGTCCATCTCCAACGCCTCAGTCTTTGACAGACTGGGCCAAAGCTCATTTGGGCCCATGAAGAAGCCCGCGATACCGGAGAGAGTTGTCCCTAAGCGGTAGCCATTCCTGCTCATGAAGTCGTCAAAGCGGCTTCTCCTGCCAAAGGGTCGGTCTTCACAAGGCTGACTGTTCCGGCTCCCGCTCCAGGCGAAGTCCTCAAAGCTGCTTCCCCTGCCCAAAGGTCTGTCTTTGACAGATTGGACATTACTTCTCAACGGACGTCAGTTTTCAATATGCTGGCACCGACAGCAACCCTCAGGCAGAACAGGGGGCATCAGGAAGTCACCCCTACAGCTAAGACAATCCCAACGGCTCGACACGCTCGACGTCGCCATTGGCACCCAGTAAGGAAGGCTGGGGCAACTCCCCTTCTGGACTGACTCCGCCGGCTCCAATGGTGGGAATCGATGCTGCTGTTCCAACTGGGAACAACTTTGAACCGCTCAGGAGGGTTCGCAAGAACTCTCCAACTGCCATACTGAAAAGATCTCCTCCACCTGTGGAGAATGCTACAGAAAAGAAGCCAGAGCAGCCCCCTTAGCGGCTGTCCTCTAAAATTTACAAAGTCTGGCGACAGGTCCAGGAATCGGTGATTGACCACGACTACTCTCACCGACCAAAGAAGATCAAAGCTCGGCAAGAAAATAGCCATCCCATAGACCAAAAAAGATGTCATCCGTCTGGGTGCCCACTGCAGCGGCTCCCTCAACTTCAACTGCTCACAAGAGAATGAGGCCAGAGAAAGCCTCTGTGACCGTGGCGAACCGTAAGTACACTAAAACTAAACGCCCAAAGCCTGGGAACACGGTAACACATACCGTTTATATGGATTTTGGAAAAGAGGAAAGCCGTGCTTCTACGGGTCATCGACTGCTTACTCGATCGATAACAAAGGCTTAGGAGCAGCAGCAACAGAAACTTCAGGAGATGCTAACTACAATGGCCGCACTCACTGGTCCGAAAGAAAATCCGGAGACCTCAGAGCAGCGTCAGGAAGAAGAAACCGATGCTGATTTCCTCCGAAGAATGCTCGAGAGGAAAGAAAAAGAAGCCGCGGAACAGGCGGCCAACATAAAATGAATGGCTCTTTTGTTCCAAGACATGGCCGGGATGATGTTACAGCCGGAACCTCCAGCTGAAGACCCCCCGATCATTATTGAAGACGACAGAGGGGAAACATCTAACCCTCCTCCGGCTCTTTCAGCAGCCAAAGAGGAGACCATCTCCAAGGCCACTCTGGATGATTACATTGCTCAGCAAATACGAGCTCACCAGGCGAATGAAGCGGCTGGGCAGATAATTAAGACTGGATGACCCTATCCGGGCTGGTATGACCAAATAAGGTACCCGTCGGGATATACGATCCCCAAATTCCACATATATAAGGGGACGGGAAATCCGCATCAGCACGTCCCTCAATTCAGAGCCTTGTGCGGCAACACTGGAGGTGATGATAAACTTCTGCTTCGCCAGTTCATCGGCAGCTTGGCGAAGACAGCGTTCGAATGGTATTCAGAGCTCCCCAATGAGTCTGTCAAAACCTTTACGGAGATGGAGTTGCTATTCACCCAGCGTTTCACGAGTGCTAGTGAACGCACCCCAATCACAACATTGATCAATCCCGGGATGAAGCCTGGAGAAACTTGGGTCCAATACGCGATACGGTGGCGAAATTTATGGTCAAAGTGCGAGCAGCGTATCGAAGAAGCACCTGCGGTGGGCATGATCGTGGGTACTCTGGACCCTCAAGCGACCATCTCCAAATTCATGATGTTTTTCAAATCGACCACTTTCCAGTCCTTGATTGATAAGCTGGTCCAAATGGACCAGATGGGTCACATGCCTTCCTCTTCGAAGCCGGAGCCGCGGAATGAAAAAGGGAAAGGAAAACCAACCTTCGTCGCCAATGCTCAACAGCAGCCTAGTAGTCCAAAATTAACGGATCGCTTAGATGAAAGACGGCGGTACTATAATGAAAAAATAAAGCGCCCTTATTCGTTTCCCCAAGACAAAACGAGGAGATTATTCGAGCTAGCGGTGCGCAACAGGCTCATTAATTTTCCGAATCCAAAGCGCCCATTACAACCCGGTGAGGCTAATAGTCCCAATTATTGCCCCTACCACCAAGCAGTAAGCCATCCAATTGAAGATTACTTCGTCTTTAAGGGCTGGATCGAAGACCAATACCAACAGGGCAAGTTTGCACTGTCCGAGAATTGGAAAGTGAGCACGCCGCAGCCGCACGCTGTCAAAAAGACGGACACACCAGGGGCATCATGCTCTTTTGTAGAAGAAGCTCCATGGGAGGTCGTTCTTTCAGCCAAGACGAAAAGAATGCTGAAGGATCTCCAAACATGCCCGGCGATCAGATGGAAAAATCCACTGGAACCTAAGATCATCGAGGGAATGCTGAAACCGCGCCTAACTCCAAAAATTGGTGGTGATAGTCAAAGAGCCCACACCCAGCCGTCAAAGTATTCGAAGAAGAAGAAGAAGACCAAAAAGCCCGTGAAGCCTGGTGACAAGCGCACGGACCTGCAAAAACAGATTGACGCGTTGGAAGAATATAACCAGAAGGCGCGGACCCCAGTCACACTCCAAGAATTTCTCAGACACGTCCTTGAGGACGAGGATGATGACAATGGAGAAGACTCGTCGGACAAGTCTGAGGATTATGTGGCAAGCTGTCATGTGATCTCTCACTCGTTAATAAATGGTGAAGAAGCTCTGGATGCAGAGAAACCAGGGGCAAATCCTGAGCCTGAACTTCTAGGACCATCAGACGAAGTGATTGATGCATTCCTAAACGAAGCTCTTTTGAAAAGCAAAGCTGATCGAGAGCACGAGATGGCCATATTTGAGAAGGCCAAATGCCGGCGAAAGGTTGAAACACTCCCACCAGATCAAAGTACATCCGTCGCAAATAAAATCAGGTTCAAGACGAGGAAAAGGTTCGCCAAAGCCATATCGATGGGAATGAAGCTGCCACCCTCCGAAGGAAACACTCCTGATGAAGCAGATATACGTCCTAGCTACTGCTTATATCATCGAAAGATTGCACACCCTACCGAAGAGTGCAACGCTTTTAAAAGATGGTGGCAGGGATATGCCGCTCACAAGCAACACTTCAAAAGGATAAAGCGTGAAGCTCGTCGACAGCAAAAAAGCGCGACAGATGAACGCAAAAGAACCACCGGCAACTGTCATATGGTTGACTACGGGGGATCGCAAGTTCTCACTTTCGGGAGCGACTCTGATGAAGAAATGACTCTTGGCCCTCTCTTTAAAGAATCCACCTCTGGAAAAGAGGAAGAAATGAAGACCTGTGAAAATATTCAGCTGCGCAATCGTACGCTGCCCGAAAAGAATCTCGGGCCCCGCGAACAGTGGGTCGAATAGAAAAGATAAGGGGAAAGAAAAAGTCCCTGAGAATATCGCCCAAGATGATCAAGTCGTCAAAGAGCTAACAGACAAGGATCAGCCTAAGAAAAACAAGGTGGATTACAACGTTCTGGTACACCTGAGGAAGATCCCCTCACAGCTGAGCATTCTCGACGCCCTTCTGTTATCCAAAGAAGCGAGAGATTCTTTGATCAAGACACTACAAGAGCCCGAGCAATTCCAAGCTTTCCTCGCCGAAGAAAAAATGAAGGACGAGCTGGAAGAAGTGCACACAGCCGATATCACCTTCGGCGATGAAGATCTCCTCCTCGGGACATGTGAGCATAACCGTCCCCTTTATGTCTCTAGATACTTTCATGATATCAATATAGGCAAAATCCTGGTTGACAATGGGTCCTCCGTCAATCTCCTCAATGTAAGAGTGTTGAAGGAAATCTGCATGAGCGTTCAGCACCTCGCTCGTGATAAAATCACCATCTCTGGGTTTGACTCCCAGTCATCATGGATGCTCGGGTCTGTAATATTGACACTACGCTTTGGACTGCTTGTCACAGACATCAAGTTTCATGTCATTGACGCCAAGACTTGCTACAACGCTTTGCTCGGCAGGCCCTGGTTACACGAGTACAACATCATCCCTTCTACACAACATCAGTGTATGAAGTATTTCAAAGATGGTCTCGAGTATACTGTGACGGGGGAGTTAAACCCATTCTCCGTGAATGAAGTCCGAAAGTACGAAGATGCAAAATACTTCTTACCAGATTTCGAAGACACAAAAAGATGTCACAAACCGAAGAACAAACCTATCACCACTATTCCGGTCTTCGGGAGTGATACCGAGGAGGAAGAAGAAATAGTTTATTCAGGGTCGTCCCAATGCAACAAGCCAGGACCATCCACCCCTATGTTGATCTTCGGCAGCAACTCGGAAAATGAGGTCTGTTCCCGCCAAAAATTTCTGCGCAAAAGAATCCAAGGTATCAAATGGTAGCGATACGCTTAAGAAAATGCGAACCAGTATCTTCCGGCCTGTATTTTGATAAACTCCCCAATGAGGAACTGTTAAATTATTATGGTATTAAAAGCATCTCGAAAAAACCTTCAATTTGATATATTATGGGCCTCATAATTCATCCGGGATCAAAAGTTATGAGCAAATGTCTATGCACATGTGATCTAAGAAAGAAGATGCGAGCTAGTATTTTCCGAGCTGTATTTTGACAAACTTCGGAATGAGAAATAGCTAAATTCTGATGGTATTGAAAGTATCTTAAAAAGACCTTCGATTTGATATATTATGGGCCTCATAATTCATCCGGGATCAAAAGTTATGAGCAAATGTCTATGCACATGTGATCTAAGGAAGAAGATGCGAACCAGTATTTTCCGAGCGGTATTTTGACAAACTCCGGAATGAGAAATGGATAAATTCTAATAATATTGAAAGCATCTCGAAAAGACCTTCGATTTGATATATTATGGGCCTCATAAATCATCCGAGATCAAAAGTTATGAGCAAATGTGTTATGCACGTGTAATCTAAAGTAATGCTCTACTACATGCGGAATGCATTTTTTAGTCCCACATCGGGAAAAGGAGAGATGGCTTCTCTACCACTCCCATATAAATAAGAGGGTATACCTCTTAGAAAGGGTAGAGTTCAATACTCAAAGGAGCTTAGTTCTCCAAAGGAGCCTAGTTCTCCATATATAGAAGCCCTGCTTCTCCTCATAATCCGCATGTGCGTTTCGTGCAACGCACGTATGCCTGCTACGCGTGCACCACGTGCAACGCACGTGCGCACCACATGAGAACATTTAATAATATTAAAAGGAGCCTGTTTATCCCAATCAGAGCAAAGCTCTGTTCAAATTCTAAGGCGGGAGATGAAGCAACGCTTCATCTTCCCCCAATCAGAGCAAAGCTCTACTTTGAAAATTTAAACTTTAATAAATGAAGCAACGCTTCAGATCCTCTGCGCTGCGCGCAGAGCGCCACGTGTCAAAATCAGACACGCCAGCGCAGAAAGCACAGCGCCCAAGACAGCGCGTCCAATCAGAGCAAGGCTCTATTAAAAAACAAAATTAAAAGAAGCAAAGCTTCAGTTACGCAAGTGCTGCGCTGCGCGACACGTGTCAGCGCAGTTGCGCAAGAGCAGCTGCGCTGCGCTGTGCGACACGTGTCAGCGCAGTCGCTTTTGCGCAAGTGCTGCGCTGCGCGATACGTGTCAGTGCAGTTGCGCTGCACTGTGCGCTGCGTGACACATGTCACGTGCTGGGGCATTGGCGCCAAAAAGACTTAAAATTTTAAAGAAATCTTTCTGTTCTTGTTAAAACAAGAAGATTTTCTTCTGTAAAACAGAAGCCCTTGGATCTTTTGATCCAACGGTGGGGAAAATTCCCTAAATCACTCAGATAAAGATCTCTTTAACAAATTTTAACAAATTTATGGGAACTATATAAAGGCCCCTAGACCCCAAATCAAAGGCATGAACAATGTGAGAAATCAAGAACTTCAAACAGAGAGAACTCTGAAGAAATTTCAAGAAGAAAAAGGTAAAAGACCTTTAAGATAGAAGAATTTCTTCTAATAGATCATTGATCTAAGAACAAGATCAATGATCTTCAATAAAAAAACAAAAAAAAATAATAGTGCTTTGCACTTATGAACCGTTGGATCTCTGAGATCAAGAAAAACAAGAAATACTTATTTTCTTTGATCTAAATTAGATCAAGAAATCAAACAGTGCTTTGCACTTTTTCATGAACCATTGGTTCTGCAATCTGAAAGATTCTCAAATTAATAGTGCCTTGCACTTGCAAAACTGCACTGTTGCGCTCCTGGGTTGGCGCAAGCCACCAGAGAGCGCCACGTGTCAGCATCTGACTCACTTGCGCTGTGCGCTTTTAAGATAGAGCTTTGCTCTCTGAAACTGGCGCAACCCACCAGAGCGCGCCACGTGTCAACAACGCAAGCGCAGTGCATTGGCGCAGCGCACTGCGCTTGCGTGACACGTGTCAATACCACAAGCGCTTGCGCTCTTTGATTGGTGCAAAGCGCCTGACAAATGCAATGCATTTCTTTTGCTAAAGGGCCAGGCCCAAATCAAAAAGACCTAGTAGGCCAAAATAAATTGCAAAGCAATAAATGGGCAGAGCCCAGGTAAAATTGATGCTCTGCATCTTTTATAAAAGGGCAGAGCCCAAGTAAAATTGATGCTCTGCATCATTTATAAATGAGCAGAGCCCAAAACAAATTGATGCTCTGCATTCTTTATGGGCAGAGCCCAAACAAAAATAAAAAGTAGTGCAATGCATTATTTAAACACGCGCAAAGCCCTAGCACAGGTCTAATAGACCAAAAACAAAACGTTGAATATTCTCAACTGGACTTAGCCCAATCATGGCCGTAAGTCCTCAAATTAAATTGATTGAGCAAAATTGCTCTCTTAAATCAATTTACGACCGGTTCGAGGATACATCTCCGAACTCCTTTGACACCTATCGTTGTAATCCTTCAACGACGTCAGAGAGGTGACGGGTCCCGACGACCACACATCAACACGGACTATGGGGTCCTTAAACTCATGGACTTAAGCATCCTTAAACTAAAACACGGACTGTGGGGTCCTTAAACTCACGGACTTATGCGTCCTTAAACTAAAATACGGACTGTGGGGTTCTTAAACCCACGGACTTAAGCGTCCTTAAACTACCAATGGACCACCATGTCCCTAAACTGGAATATGGACCGCCATGTCCCTAAACTGGAATATGGACCGCAATATCCTTAAACTACCAATGGACCGCAACGTCCTTAAACTACCTACGAACCACTACGTCCCTAAACTGGAATAATAGAGCCTCCAAATGCTCTTTTGTCGGATCTAAACGATCCCGTTTAAGTTGATCTTAGCCCTAAACACGGCTAACGTATCCTTAAACATTCAAATGGACTATAAAACTCTAAATCAACTTTCGTTCTAGGGCACATCTCTGAACTCCTCTGACACATGTCGTTGTAATCCTTCAACGACGTCAGAGAGGTGACGAGTCCCGATGGCCATATATTAAATGGATCACCACATTAAGTTGATCTTAGTTTCAAACAGGACTAACGTATCCTTAACGAACATTTAAGTTGATCTTAGCCTCAATATGGCTAACATATCCTTAAACTAAAACACCAAACCCAAATCTAAGTAAATACGGATTTGGACTAATCCACGTTCTACGGGCGACGACATAAATTAGTCTCCGTATACAATCCACGGGCAAGCACAAACAAAACAAACACACACGACACGAAGTGAAATTCTGGAGAAGGAGAAAGTTGTTACCGCGATACGGTAGCGGAATTAACTGTAGGGGCTTGCGCCTGCAGAGAAGAGCGTCCCCACAATCAAAAACCCCTCAAGCGAGGGGGAATCTGACGAAGTCTGCTACATCGGCCGCATCCGTCTAAACCTCCGATACACGGTGTCATAAATCAACTTGGCATCTTCAGAGAGGTGGACGGATAAAACCAAATAGCATCTGCCCCGAATCACAGGCAAGACGTCCCCACGTCGTCGTCGCCATTTTTCTGAAGGGAACAGATTCTGGCACGCCCGGTGGGACCTTTTCCTCTTTCCACTCCACACTTCGTGTGTCGTATTCGCGAACGAATCACGGTTTGTTAATGGTTGCCTTTGGATTTTAAGTTACTAAGATTTGGTCTTTTTCCTGGCGCGGAAATCAAGCATCGATGGCCTTTACCTGTTCGAAGTGTTCCAACTGCAGCTGCAGCTCGCGTTCCGCCTCAACGGGGGCATAACCTACGGGCCCTAAGCGGCCTCTTTGTTCACGATGCCCGTGGAGCAGATTACTCAAGCCACTACAGGGCTGTTTTTTGGAACCATGCTTCCACCAACAAGCTTCAGCACCCCTGTGCCCGTACCAGAAGCTCCTAAGAAGTCGGTCTTCGATCGACTTACAGTTACTGCGGCCCCTCTCAACGGGTCGCCCAACACCAGCGCCTCGGTCTTCTCCAGACTGGGCTAAAACTCCTGCGAGCCCCACGATGAAGCTTGCGGTCCTAGAAAAGTTTATTCCAAAAAGAGTAGCCAAACCTGCTTCTGAAGTCGTCAAGGCGGCTTCTCCTGCTAAGAGATCGGTCTTTACAAGACTGACCATCCCAACTCCTACTCCTGCTCCTGCTGCTCAAAAGACATCAGTCTTCAATAGGCTGACGCCGGCAACAGCCCCACACCTGAACAGGGGGCAAGAGGAGGCTGTTTCTGTCTCTGAGCCAATACCGACAACTCGTCGTGCCCGACGACGCCACTGGCGCCGGGTAAGGAAGACCGGGGGAAACTCCCCTTCTGGGATGACTCCGCCAGCTCCAACGGTGAAAGTTAACTCTGCTGTTCCGACTGGGAACAACTTCGAGCTACTGAACAGAGTACGCCGAAACTCGCCAACTGCGGTGCTTTAAAGATTTCCTCTACCAGTAGAGACTACCGTGGAAGCAGAAAAGCCGGAGCGGCCTCCTCAATCGCTGTCTTCCAGGATTTACAAGACATGGCGACGAGTCTGAGAATCTGTGATTGATCCTAATTTCTCTCGCCAACATAAGAAGTCGAAAGGTCGGCAAGAAGAAAATCCACCGGTCAAGCAACGAAAGGCGACGACCGCTTGGGTGCCCAAAGAAACGGCCCCCTCAACTTCTACGGCCCATAAGAGAAGAAGGCCAGAAAAAGTCTCTACAGCTATGGCGAATATCAAGGGTGGTAAACCCAAACGCCCTAAGTCTGGGGGCATGGTAGTTCATACCGTCTACATGGCGTCTGGTAAAGAGGACAGCCACATATCAACAGGTCATAGACCGCTCACGCGATCGGTGACCAAAGCGCAGGAGCAGCAACAGAAGCTCCAAGAGATGATGAACGCTATGGCTGCACTTACTGGGCCAAAAGAAAGCCCTGAAACGCCTTCGGATGAACGCCAGGAGCAAGAAACCGACGCTAAATTCCTTCGTCGAATATTGGTCAAGAAGGACAAAGAGGCTACTGAACAAGCAGCCAATATAAAGTGTATGGGCCTCCTGTTCCAAGACATTGTGGGGATGATGATCCAACAAGATCCTCCGGCCGAAGATCCCCTGATCACCCTTGAAGACGATAGGGGAGAGACGTCAAATCCTCCGCCAGCTCTGTCAACAGCTAAGGAGGAGACAATCTCCAAAGCTGATTTGGACGAGTACATAGCCCAACAAATACGGGTTCACCATGCGACTGAAGCAGCTGGCCAGGTCGTAAAAACAGGGCGGCCATATCCAAGTTGGTATGATCAAATCAAGTACCCGCCCGGTTACACGATTCCCAAGTTCCATGTCTACAAGGGGACGGGCAATCCTCACCAGCATGTTACCCAGTTCAGGGCGCTTTGCGGCAACACTGGCGGTGATGATAAGTTGTTGCTTCGCCAGTTCGTTGGTAGCTTATCGGACACAGCATTCGAGTGGTATTCCGAGCTCCCGAACGACTCTATCAAGACCTTTGCAGAGATGGAGCTGCTATTTACCCAACATTTTGCAAGCGCCGGTGAACTCACCCCGATGACGGCACTGATTAACGCCAGGGTAAAGCCAGGCGAGACATGGGTTCAATATGCTATACGGTGGCGAAACTTATGGTCGAAGTGCTAGCAGCGCATTGAAGAAGCTCCCACGGTGGGTATGTTTGTGGGAACCCTTGATCCGCAAGAAACCATCTCGCAATTTATGATGTTTTTCAAGCCGACTACCTTCCAGACCTTGATTGACAAGCTAGCGCAAATGGATCAGATGGGCCATAGACTCCCTCTTCCAAGGCCGGACTCCCGAAATGACAAGGGGAAGGGAAAAGCGATCGTTGTCGCTAATGCTCAACAACAACCGAGCAACTCGAAGCCGGTTGTTCGTCAAAATAATATGCGCCCGTACGTAGCCCTTGAGGAGAGGCTAGGACGTCCTTACTCATTTCCCCGAGATAAAACGAGAAAGTTATTCGAGCTGGCATTGCGCAACCGACTCATAAATCTGCCGGATCCAAAACGTCCGTCGCAACCAAATGATGTCAATGAGCCCAACTACTGTCCTTATCATCGAGTACTAGGTCATCCGATCGAAGATTGCTACGTCTTCAAAAATTAGCTTGAAGACCAGTACCGACAGGGCAAGTTCGCGTTATCTGACAAATGGAAGGTGAATCCCTCGCAGCCCCACACCTCTAAGGGGACGAATACGCCGGAGGCAACATGCTCTGTCGTTGAAGAATCTCTTTGGGAGGTTGTATTATCAGCTAAGATAAAAAGGATGCTAAATGATCTTCAAACATGCCCAGCGATTAGGTGGAAGAACCCGCTGGAACCTCAAATCATTGAAGGAATATTGAACCCGAGTCCAACTCAAATGATCGATGGAGGTGGCCCAAGCATTCATAACCAGCCGTCGAAATCTTCAAAGAAGAAGAAAAAGAAATCGAAGAAGCCCGTGAAGCCTGGCTACAAGCGCACGGACTTGCAAAAACAAATTAACGCTCTGGAGGAATACAACCAGAAGGCACGGACTCCCATTACATTCTAAGAATTCCTCAACCACGTCTTTCAAGAGGATGATGAGAGAGATAGTTCGTCGGATGAATCCGAGGAATATGTGGCGAGCTATCATGTGATTTCCCATTCGTTCATGGACGATGAGGAGACTCCTTGTACTGAAATGCTGGGGGCAGATCCTGAACCAAAAATTCTGGGGCCATCCGATGAAGTAATCGACGCATTCCTCAATGAAGCTCTCTTAAAAAGTAAAGCTGATCGGGAACACGAGGCGGTCATATTCGAAAGGGCCAAACGCCAGCGCTTCGACGAAAGAATTGAGATACTCCCGCTGGAGCAGAGTATCTCCACTACTGACAAAAGCAAATTTAAGATGAGGAAAAGGTTTGCTAAGGCCATATCAATGGGAATGAAGCTACCATCCTCCGTAGGAAACATTACTGGTGAAGTGGAAATGCACCCCTCCTACTGCTTATATCATCAGAAGATTTCGCACCCCACCGAAGTGTGCAAAGCTTTCAATAGATGGTGGCAAGGGTATGTTGCTTACCGACAACATTTTAAGCGGGAGAAGCGTAAAACTCGTCGGGAGCAGAAAAATACGACCGAAGGGTTTAACGGAACTACCGGTGATTGTCGCATGGTTAGTGCCGGGGGATCACAAGTGCTTACATTCGGGAGCGATTCCGATGAGGAGCTGGCTCTTAGCCCCCTCTTTAAAGAGTCCACTTCGGGAAAAGAAGAAGAGCAGAAGGTCTGTGAAAATATTCGGCTGCGTAATCGCACGCTTCCCGAAAAGAATCTCGGACCCTCAAACAGAAAAGATAAAGGGAAAGAAAAGGTCCCTGAGGAGATCACCCTGGATGACCAGGTTGTGGAGGAGCTAAGTGCCAAGGACCCGCCGAAGAGAAATAAGGTGGATTACAACGTCTTAGCGCATCTGAGGAAACTACCCTCGCAGCTCAGCATTCTTGACACCCTTTTGCTATTGAAAGAGGCGAGAGACTCGTTAATCAAGGCACTACAGGATCCGGAGCAATTCCAAGCTTTCCTGGCCGAGGAAAAGATGAAGGATGAATTGGAGGAAGTGCACACGGCCGATGTCGCTTTTGGTGATGAAGACCTTCTCCTTAGGACGTGCGAACACAATCGCCCCCTTTATGTCTCAGGATACTGCCACGATATAAAGATAGGCAAAATCCCGATCGACAATGGATCCTCCGTTAACCTCCTCAATGTGCGGGTGTTAAAAGAAATCTGCATGAGCGTCCAGCACCTTGCTCGGGATAAGATCACTATCTCCGGGTTCGACTCCCAGTCATCAAGAACTCTTGGGTCTGTGATACTGACGCTACGCTTTAGGCTACTCGTCACGGATATTAAGTTCCACGTCATAGACGCCAAGACATGCTACAATGCTCTGCTCGGCCGACCATGGTTACACGAGTACAACATCATCCCTTCTACACAACATCAGTGTATGAAGTATTCTAAGGATGGTCTCGAGTATACCGTGATAGGAGAACTGAATCCGTTCTCTGTGAACGAGGTCCGCAAATATGAAGATGCCAAATACTTCCTACCGGATTTCGAAGACACGGAGAGGTGTCACAAGCCGGAGAACAAAGCTAACACCACCATCCCTGTCTTCGGTAGTGATACTGAGGAGGAAGAAGAGATAATTTATTCGGGTCCGCCCCAATACAGCAGGCCGGGACCATCTGCTCCGACATTGATCTTTGGTAGAGACTCAGAAGACGAGGTCCATGCTGTATTCTCTACTCGACCTTCAATACAGACGTCTGCTGACGAAGAGCAAAGTCTGCAAGTCGTCATGGTGCCGCTTAAACACCATAAAGAGCTGGATGCACTTGATATTTACAATGTAGAAGAGCTGCAAACGTTCTATATCCCTCCCAGGCGAGACGGCGAAAAAGCAATTCTATTCTACCGCTCTGAAGAAACCATAGTGGAGAAAGAAATCTGGCATGGCGCGGATCCCACGCTTGACAGGCTTCAGCCCATTCGTCTCCCCAGATATTATACAGAAGGCTTGAAGAAGTTGCTGAAGCGCCAGGGGATATCCTTCAAGCAGACAGTTTGAAAAGCCAAGTTCTATAACAAAGTCTCGAACGTTCCCGGGACTCAACGCAAACTACCTAATGGGAGAATGGAAACAAAAGGGCTTGGATACATCTAGTCAAAGAAACGAGAGCTACTACACGGTTGCTACGTCGTGCATGACTTCGATGAAGAAGCAGATGCTCAATGGGAGGACGCTAATCCTGAGCCAGTGAAAGTTCCAGATGCAAAAGTGCCCAGTCCGTCATTCGAAGAACAAATGGACAAACTTATAAGGGAAGCTGGTCAAAAAGTCCGAGACGACCATAACCGTGAGATGATCATCTACGAGAAAGCCAAAACGCAACGCCTCCTCCAAAAGGCCGTGAAAGATGAAAATGCCGCTCCTTGTCAACCTGTTATAAAGAAGACTCGACGCAGAGGCAGAAACATGTCGAAACGCGAAAAAGACGCTCAACAGCAACGAAGCGGGGGTAAGAGGCCACGCGAACGAAAATCGAGCGGTTCCGATCTATCCCTCATAAGAAAAATGGGTCGAGCGTACTCTTTTCCTCTAGACAAGACGAAGAAAATACTCAACCTCGCTTTAAAACATCAGATACTTACACTGCCGGAGTCTAAACACCCCGAACAAGCAGGCGAAGTCTCTCACCCGGACTACTGCCCTTATCACCGAGTGATAGGGCACCCTCTCGAGGACTGCTTCACCTTCAAGAATTGGGTTGAAGATCAGTATCAGCTTGGCAAGTTCGCTCTGTTTGACAAGTGGAGGGTAACGCCGCCACAGAAGCACGAACCCAAGGCCACGGAAGAAGAACCAGTTCCACATTGGGATTGGAAGCGAATTCGTACTTGTCACGTGATAACCATATCAAAAGAAGAGCCCGAGAACATGGATGACCTTCCCTGGTGCTTTGAAAATAGCAACGACGAGGTGATCTCAGAGTTCCCACCAGCGCCAAAAGAGCTGGAAGATGGAATCCATACCACTGCAGATAACCTCAAGAAAATTGATCTGGGGACGGCGAACGACCCGCGACCGACATTCATTAGTGAGCTGCCGTCTGAAGAGAAGGTGGCTTCGTTAAAAGACCTGCTTATGCAGCATAAAGATTGCTTCGCATGGAACTATTCCGAAATGCCGGGATTAGATCCAGAAATTGCTGTGCACAAATTGGCGATATCCCCATATGTCAAGCCAGTCAAGCAGGCACCAAGAAGAATGCAGCTCGAGCTTGAGATGAGCATTAACGCCGAGGTCAAGAAGCTGATCGACTCTGGCTTCATCCAGGAGGTTCAATATCCTGAATGGATTGCCAACATCGTCCCCGTAATAAATAAAATGGGACAGTGCGCATATGCGTGGACTTCCGGGATCTCAATAAAGCCTGCCCGAAGGACGATTTCCCAGAACCAGTCACCGAACTGATGATAGACAATACGTCCACTCATGAGGTTTTCTCCATCATGGATGGCTCGTCAGGGTATAATCAGATAAAGATGCATCCCGAAGATCAGAAGCACACCGCTTTTCGGACTCCTCTGGGAATATTCTGTTATAAAGTGATGCCCTTTGGTTTAAAGAACGCCGGTGCTACTTACCAGAGAGCCATGACGCAGATCTTTGATGACCTTATACACGAAATCGTCGAATGCTATATTGACGATCTCGTGGTTAAAACCAAATCATATGCGGAACATCTTGAGCATCTGAAGACCGCATTTCAACGCCTTCGGCAATACAACTTGAAGATGAACCCTCTCAAGTGTGCATTCGGAGTTTCCTCCAGCAAATTCCTGGGATTCATCGTCCGACACCGAGGTATCGAGATAGATCCGTCAAAGATCAAAGCGATCATGGAAATGCCTCCGCCGAGAACTCTCAAACAGTTGCGGTCTCTCCAAGGGAAGCTCGCATACATACGGCGATTTATAGCCAATCTTTCAGGCAAGTGCCGTCCTTACAGCCACCTGATGAAGAAGGGAACTCCATTCGTCTGGGATCAAAAATGCTAAGGTGCGCTAGACGAAATTAAACAGTACCTGCAGAATCCGCCAGTGCTGGCTGCTCCGGTCAAGGGAAAACCCCTCATTCTTTATACAACCGCCCTCGAAAGTTCTTTGGGTGCATTATGGGCGCAAGAGAACGACCAAGGGAAAGAGATAGCTCTCTATTACTTAAGTCGAGTTCTACTGGGGGCAGAAAGCAAATATTCCCCTATTGAAAGACACTTCTTGGCGTTGATCTTTGCGATAACAAAGCTCAGGCACTATGCATTGGCACATGAAGTCCGTCTCATCTCGAAGGTGGACCCCCTTAAATATTTAATGTCGAAGGCCATATTGACGGGACGACTCGCTAAATGGGCCCTGCTCTTGATGGAATTCTCGATAATGTATCAACTTCTCAAGGCAGTGAAAGGCCAGGCCATCGCTGACTTCCTCGCTGAGCATCCGATACCGGCCGATTCTCCTCTGAATTGCGAGTTGCCAGACGAGCATGCGTTTGACGCTATCGATGGGAGCGATACCCGATGGGAACTCTATTTTGATGGAGCATCTTCCATGAAGAAGCACAAACACAGCACGCCAATGATCAAATCGGGGGTAGGCCTTATCTTCGTGACCCCACAAGGAGGAATAATGAGCTTCGCTTTCTCCTTAACAGAGCCGAGGACGAATAATGAAGCCGAATATGAAGCCTTGATAGCAGGTCTCAAGATCGCCATCGACATGGGAATTGAAAACCTCCTCATATACGGAGACTCCCAACTGATCATCGGTCAAGTAAATGGCGACTACCAAACGTGCAAACCAGAGTTGGTGAAGTACGGCGAAAAGGTGCAACAACTGTTGACCCAAATTCCTTCCTATATGCTGGAAAGCATACCGCGTGTGGAAAACAACAAAGCGGACGCATTATCCAAGCTCGCTAAAGAATTGGCTGATGAGAACCTCGATGACGTCAGAATCGTGGTACAGAGCCGTTTGGTGCTTGCCCCATCAGGAATATCTCCGGAATCATCGGAAGAAAAGGGAGTGACTGAACAGGTGACCCTGCAAATAAAAGAGCGGGAAAATACCAAGGATTGGAGAGAAGTCTTTATAGACTACTTCAAATACCGCCGAATGCCCGAAGATGCGTCCTCAAGATATCAGCTCATGAAACGAGCTCTGTCTTTCACCTTCGTCAACGATACTTTGTACAAGAGGTCGTTTGATTCTCTGTGGTTGAGATTTCTGGGACCTGATGAAGCGAAAAGTGTCATTCAGGAAATTCATGACGGACTCTGCGGTTCTCACCAAGCAGGCCCAAAGATGAAGTTGAAGATCAAACGGATGGGCTACTACTGGCCCACGATAATCCAGGACTCCCTCGAATATGCGAAGCAATGTCACTCATGCCAAATCCATGGGGACTTCATCCACTAACATCCAAATCCACTCCATCTAACAGTGGCTAGCTGGCCATTCGAAATGTGGGGAACTGACATAGTCGGCCCTATCGAACCAGCATCGTCCGAGGGACATCGTTTCATCCTGGTGACGACTGACTACTTCTCCAAATGGGCAGAAGCAGTACCGTTGAGGGAAGTGAAGACGGAGAATATCCTCCATTTCTTCAAGACGCACGTCATATATCGGTTTGGAACTCCGCGACGGATCATCTCCGATAACGGGCCAGCTTATAGAAGCCACAAGATCAGTCGTTTCGCGCAACAGCATAATGTAGACTGGAGATATTCCTCAGTTTATAATCCGTGAGCTAACGGTCTAGCCGAGGCCTTCAAAAAGACCTTGACAAAGATCATGAAGAAAATGGTGTCCCGAAATAAGAAGGACTGGCACGAGAGACTGCAAGAAGCTCTTTGGCCGTATCGAACTACGTTCAAGACAGCCACGAACACAACGCCATATGCGTTGGTATTCGTTACAGAAGCGGTACTCCCCCTCGAGATAGAGTTACCCTCTCTACGAGTGGCAGTTCACTACGAGCTAACAGATGAAGAAACCGCTCACCTTCGGCTTGAGGAGCTTGATGCCCTTGATGAAACCCGGCTCATAGCGCAACAAAACCTGGAGGCTTATAAAGCAAAAATGACGCGCTCGTATGAAAAATTGACCTGGCCGAGGACATTCCGCCAAGGCGAACTCGTGCTAGTGGTCAAGAGGCCTATGATCCCCAATCACGTCAAGCGGGGAAAGTTCGAGCCAAACTATGAAGGCCCGTACTTCATAGACAAGGTCTACCAGGGTGGAGCCTATCTACTCATGGATATGCACGGTGAAAGACCTTTTGTCACGACCCAAAGTTCGGCCCGTGACCGGCACTTAACCACGTAACGTCTAAAGGCGTAACATGACTAAGTAAGCCGACAACCCAGAAATCAAAACCATTTAAATGTAGAGTGTTGAGACATTTTTTTTTGTAAAAACGGTTTAAATGTTTAGAAAACCTCTTTAGTTAATTTAGTAGAAATCCTTTTTGAGTTCATGTGTTAATTAATAATTTTATTTGAGTACAACATTTAGAAAAGAATTTGTCATATGGAATAAATAGAGCATCACAATGATGAAGATACGACTAAGTAAAAATACAATGAAGATAGCAAGAAATATAAGACTGCATAAATAAAGTCGGCTCACAACGAGCTCGACACCAGAGTACAAGATAACATATATCGTCCTCACAACTGTCTCTAAGTCAATACATGAAGGTAGATGGAGAATACTAGATACATCAATATACAACTGAAGGTAAACAGATACCGTACAAAACCCACCAACTAGCAATGGTATATGTGCCAAAAGGTGCGGTAAACAACCAGCCGCGACTACTCCAAAGGGCAACCTGCAAACACTGTGGCACAACGGGGGTGAGTTGCCAACTCGTGAGTAGTAGATAACATATAAAGGTAATCGTGAGTATGCACGTGCTGCGATACTCTAAACTATGCCAACAGGTAACATCTATATGGTGAACTGAATGCTCAATATCATGTGACAGGTATGATCTAATGGCATTTCTATGTAATGAGCAAGATATGTGATAATCAGACATGGCGATATGATCTAACAACCCTATACATGATGAGCAGGGTACGCAATGATATGCATGCATGTGTACTCTATCAGGTATGCTAGCTACAGGATGAGATGTAAAGTAATAAATGCTGAATATGGGAAGAAATAATGTCTGCACGGAATGTCAACGTGGAAAAATAACTGGTGTCTGTCAATACACCCCAATCCCAAAACAACTCAGGCACCGTCATCCACATCGGCCCTCAAATCCTGTAATCTCATAGAATAGCGAGTGCCCAACATCGGCACCCAAATATCAAGAAAACTCGTGCCCAGTATCGACACGCAAAACCTCATATCTCGGGCATCCATCAATCCGGGTTAGCCCACGGGCTTTGTCTGCGGTATCGGCCCTCGGCCCCGGCAGTACGAGTCGTCCCGTATCCATCTCTCGACTCTGGTCGGTATCCTCCGGATACCGCCAGGTCCAACCAATCACCGGTAAGTAGTAGTCCCTCTGCCAGGCTCACCGTCTACTGCACAGCGATCCGTTCTCGCCCCGGGGTACCATACCGGGTCCACCATGTACCCGCAATCGGCCTCGTCCAGCTCCTCGACTCGGGTTTCCCTGTATCGCTCAAGCACCGAGAAAACACATGGTGGACGCACTAAAATATCAAATCAAGGGAAACCGGGTTTTTAAACAGCGCGTAATTTCTTAAAATAGTACTCCGGTTCCCAAATCCAGAAATCACGTGAATCAATCTAATGCGTAAATCCATGCCATGCATCGTATGGAAGAAAAGGGGAAAACCGCTCTTTTTCTAAAACTACCCAGTTTGGAAAATACCATATGCGGTCCCTTAGTTTTTAAGTCAAGTCAATATCATCCATGTATGTTTCATATGAAAATGAGTATAGGTATGGATGTGCGAGAAGCTAAATATGCTAAGTGAGCGTAGCAATATACACGAACACTAATGTGGAAATGATGCATATGTGTCCAAGATATATATATATAAGCATTATGATGAGCTACAAGGTGAACATGGTAAAAATATGCATATGTGGATATGGCAAAACATGACAACATCAGTGAAATGGAATCAATATACCTATAATTTCTAGCAATCCTATACTGTGAGTGTCATGGCAATCACTAACGGTGTGAGTGTAGCATATAAATCGTGCTTGTGCGGCATGTACCGTTAGTGACAGTGTAGTGTTCTATACTACCAGTTCTATATATGTAACAAGGGTATGCTACTTAGTATGTTTGCATGAACATATAAAACTAAACATCCTACTACGCCCTGACGCTTAACGCCATACGGACGATTTCCCCGTAGATGTTAAATCTACTCACCTGGTCGTGTGCTAAGTATAGCCGACCACCTGCTTCCCTTTCCCGGCGGCGTCTGACGTACCCGCCTACGAACCTGGAATTTACACAAGAATCCAAATAATATCAAAATCTCGCATACGCGATAAAACAAAACGAGAACTCGTGTCGCGAATTGATGTGTGTGTGTGTGCCTAACGCTTAACCCGATACGCCGCGATATGCCGAATCACAGAACCACTCGCGTATCGCGCGTATCGCGCAAACCAAAAACACCTGAAAACAATATAGTGCCCCAGATTTTACCCAGATCAAAATATTGCAAAACCATGTATACCAGAGACCTATAAAATGTAGCAGACACCTGTAGAAAAAAAAGCCCTAGGACCTAACTCCCTAGTCTGGCCGCAATTTGCGACCAGAATGAATTCTGGCGGCCTGGGTTGAAGGTGGTGGGGTCGGGCTCTGGTAGTTGGGTCAGTGTGTCACCAGTAGGCTATGGTCCACTCAATTTTATTCTGAACTTACAAGGGTAGCAGCAGATCTCAAAAAGCTATGTTTTGTTCCAAAAACGCCAAGTCTTGTACCAATTGAAAACTTAGGGTATTTTTGTGTAATCTGTGGTTTCCTAGGTTAACTTGGTCCTAACCATACCTAATTAGGCTAGTCTAACTATTACTAACACCAAACCACACAAATCACCAAAATCGTATAATTATCGCTAAAAGGATACGCGTGCGTGAAACTAAACGCGCGTGCATACGATACGTCGCGACGCGTGCGTACCACCAGAACCAACTTCGACGCGCTGTGGCACGCAGCGTGCCACAGAACCACGCGGATCACGCGCATGTCGCACAAGGTTAAAAACATTGAAAATGCGTTTATAGCTCCAGATATTGCCTCTGGACCAAACATCAAAAGTTACAGATACCAAAATTTTATACTACCCAGAATAACCCTACAGCCAAAAACCCAACACCATATCCCCTGTTCTGGCCGCAATTTGCGGCCAGAAGGAATAAACCGGCGGCCTCATTTTAGAGGTGGGTCCCCGTGCTCTGTGTGTGTGTCTCTACTAAGGTCACTGTGCTACGGTCTTCCCAATTTTATGATTTAAGGTTTGGGTCAACAGCAGATCCCACAGAGGCTCAAAAGTCCCTAAAATCGCTAATTTACGCCAAGTCGGGCAAATTGGTTATTCTGGTGAAATCTGGGATAAATCTTGGTTCCACTAGCCTTAACAGCACTTAGTAAGGTTACACCAACCATTAAAACCATTACTTAACTAAATTCCACCCAAATCTTCTACAACTAGCACTTAACTACCAAATATAAACACTAACCACATCACAACCATAACATGAGCCAAGAGAGGTTGGGTTGGGGAAATATACCTTTACAGATCCTAGTTGAAGGAGGAAAGAAGAAGGAGGGAGTGGTGTGCTGCTGGAGTGATGCTCCTACTGTCCCAAGAGCTGAAATTCCAACCAAGAGGTGCTGATCTGCCTCACTGCTTGCTGAAATTAGCTGCTGCTGTTGCAGTGCTGAAGAAAAGGGACTGAATCTGATGTTATGATGTTGTATTGGAAGCTGAGGGTGTGAGGGTGTGTGTGTTGTTTAAGAAGTGGGATGTTGCAAGATGATATTGCTGAAGTTCTGAAAGAATTCAAAAGCTGAAGCTGATGTTAAAGTGATGGGTTGGGGGGCTGATGGTGTGCTAGAATGGATTGAGGTTGGGCTGATGGGGTGGTTTTGGTGGCTGATCTGATGTTTTTAGGGGCTGGAATTGAGTGTGAGTGAGAGGGATTTGAGTGAGAAGATACATTCAAAAAGGTTTGGTGTGACACAACCTTAACCCATCATGGCAACCATCACATCTCTCTCTCTCTCTCTAGCAAGTCAACCTTAAACCCTCCTAAGCACCCTTGGTCAAAGCCAACCACCCTAGTTAAACTAATTTGCTCAAAAAAAAAATCCACCCAATTATCTTAAGCAAGGCCCTAATCCTACCATGGTGGCTAAACATGGGTAACCCACCATGCACACCCAAACTAGGTCACTCTAAGCCTAACCCTAGCTATCGTGCACAAGTGTGTACGGTCGAGATAAATTCCTACAAAAATAACTATAAAACCAGATAAATTACTAGAAACCCATTTTGGTAAACTTTTTACCAAAAAACCCACACTAACACACAATTACCACTAATCCTAAACTCAGGTGTTACACCTTTCAGGCCCATAAACGGTCGCTTCCTGAAGAAATACTATGCCTAATGAGTTACGGCCTAGGTCAATGATAGACGACGACAACTATGTCCGCTCGCTATCTTCTTAAGCCCAAACTCTATAAGTAGTAACCAGCCTTCTCCTGGACGGACCGAAACGTCCTTAAACTAATGACGGACCGAGATGTCCTTAAATTAATGACGGACCGAAACGTCCTTAAACTACTACCGCAGCATCCTTAGGCTGACAAAATAAAAAAAATAATAATAAAAATATATATATATATAATAAACGGTATGTCCATAAGCAAAATGGGCATGGATGAAAACCCGAAAGGGTTCCGTGAGTAAAAATAGCAGGGCTACCAGCGAGTGTTCGTGAAAACCCGAAAGGGCGCGACCTCGTAAAAAAAAAGAAGAAAATAAAAAGAATAAAAAAACCGGTATGTCCATAAGCAAAATGGGCACGGATGAAAACCTGAAAGGGCTCCGTGAGTAAAAACAGCAGGACTACCGGCGAGTGTTTGTGAAAACCGAAAAGGGCGCAACCTCGTTAAAAGACACTTATAGGGTCCTCTCGACCTTGTAAGGAGAAACCACCCGCGTGAGATCCTTACGACTCACAAGGGAGAAACACACCTAGGGATCCCCACGATTCCTAAGGAGAAAATACGCTTGCGAGATCCTCACGACTCATAAGGAGAACTCTCTTATGGGACCCTCACGGCTTATAAGATTTGAAAGTCTTAAGTTACAGAGACCTAAACCTGTGCTTAAGCAACCCCCACAACCTCTAATTCTGCCCTACAAGTGATCCAATACCGGCTCTTGTATACAATCCACGGGCGTGAATAAACATTTCCCTAACCAAGTTTCATCCGTGATTGGGGATATGTGCGCATGATGAACAACCCTTATAAGTCCTCTCGACTTGCAAGGAGAAAACCGGCTTGTAGGATCCTTACGACTTACAGAGGTACATACACTTAGGAATCCTCACGATTCTTAAGGAGAAAATACACCTACAAGATCCTCACGACTTGTAGGGAGAAATAACTTTGTGAGATCCTTACGGCTCATGAAGTCAAAAGCCTTAGTCGACAGGACCTTAACCCTGGTCACTAAGCCACCTTTGTTCGACATCGACAGAGGTAGATGATGATTCGCTCCTGGCAATATCCTAGTTGTAGCGGTGCTGATGCCGAAATCGATGTCTAAATTCAGATTTACGGCGAAAAGCCAGTAGGCCGCACATGCATATGAAATAGCCGAATTGATGGGGCAACTTGCAATAAAAAGCAGCAAGTAAAAATGTATGCATGCAAAATAGCCGAAATGATTGGGCAACTCGCAATAAAAAGCAGCGAGTGAAAATAAAATAAATAGCCGAAATGATTGGGCACTGCAAAAAATAGCCAAAATGATTGGGCAATCGCGACCTTCGCGATATAAAAGCTGAAATGATAGAGCATCGCGGAAATAAAACAATAAAAATGAATGAAACCTTGGCCCTAAAGTTGAGATCACATCGATCCCTGTATACAATCCAAGGGCACAAACAAAAGGGAATCGTACTTTTCTAACAGGCTCCGCCAGAAAATGAAGCCAAATCTCGACGGTTCATCCCAACCCCGAAGAAACCAGTGTCTTCAGCAAAATCCTTCGACTCGAGGAAACAAGTGTCCTTGAAGAAGAAAATCCTGATTCGTGTCGACTCGCAGAGAAACCAGTATCTCCGCGGGAAATTCTCGATTCGTTTCAACACCAGGGAAACAAATATCCTTGGCAAATACCTAAATTCAGGGAAACTAGCGTCCTTGATGAGAGCCTCCTGATTCGTGTCGACTCGCAGAGAAACCAGTGTCTCCGCGGGAAATTCTCGATCCGTTTCAACACCAGGGAAACAAATATCCTTGGCAAATACTTCGACTCGAGGAAACAAGCGTCCTTGACGAAGAAAGTCTTGATTCGCGTCGACTCGCAGAGAAACCAGTGTCTCCGCGGGAAATTCTCGATCCGTTTCAACACCAGAGAAACAAATATCCTTGGCAAATCCTTCGACTCGAGGAAACAAGCGTCCTTGACGAAGAAAATCCTGATTCGCGTCGACTCGCAGAGAAACCAGTGTCTCTGCGGGAAATTCTCGATTCGTTTCAACACCAGGGAAACAAATATCCTTGGCAAATACCTCAACTCAGGGAAACTAGCGTCCTTGATGATAGCCTCCTGATTCGCATCAGCTCGCAGAGAAACCAATGTCTCCGCGGGAAATTCCCGGTTCGTCTCAACCCCGAAGAAACCAGTGTCTTCGGCAAAATCCTTCGACTCGAGGAAACAAGTGTCCTTGACGAAGAAAATCCTGATTCGCGTCGACTCGCAGAGAAACCAGTGTCTTCGCGGGAAATTCTCGATTCTTTTCAACACCAGGGAAATAAATATCCTTGGCAAATACCTCAACTCAGGGAAACTAGCGTCCTTGATGAGAGCCTCCTGATTCGCATCGGCTCGCAGAGAAACCAATGTCTCCGCGGGAAATTCCCGGTTCGTCTCAACCCCGAAGAAACCAGTGTCTTCGGCAAAATCCTTCAACTCGAGGAAACAAGTGTCCTTGACGAAGAAAATCCTAATTCGTGTCGACCCGCAGAGAAACCAGTATCTCCACGGGAAATTCTCGATTCGTTTCAACACCAGGGAAACAAATATCCTTGGCAAATACCTCAATTCAGGGAAACTAGCGTCCTTGATGAGAGCCTCCTGATTCGTGTCGACTCGCAGAGAAACCAGTGTCTCTGCGGGAAATTCTCGATCCGTTTCAACACCAGGGAAACAAATATCCTTGGCAAATACCTCAATTCAGGGAAACTAGCGTCCTTGATGAGAGCCTCCTGATTCGTGTCGACTCGCAGAGAAACCAGTGTCTCTGCGGGAAATTCTCGATCCGTTTCAACACCAGGGAAACAAATATCCTTGGCAAATCCTTCGACTCGAGGAAACAAGCGTCCTTGACGAAGAAAATCCTGATTCGCGTCGACTTGCAGAGAAACCAGTGTCTCCGCGGGAAATTCTCGATTCGTTTCAACACCAGGGAAACAAATATCCTTGGCAAATACCTCAACTCAGGGAAACTAGCGTCCTTGATGAGAGCCTCCTGATTCGCATCGGCTCGCAGAGAAACCAATGTCTCCACGGGAAATTCTCGGTTCGTCTCAACCCCGAAGAAACCAGTGTCTTCGGCAAAATCCTTCGACTCGAGGAAACAAGTGTCCTTGATGAAGAAAATCCTGATTCGCGTCGACTCGCAGAGAAACCAGTATCTCCGCGGGAAATTCTCGATTCGTTTCAACTCCAGGGAAACAAATATCCCTGGCAAATACCTCAATTCAGGGAAACTAGCGTCCTTGATGAGAGCCTCCTGATTCGCATCGGCTCGCAGAGGAACCAGTGTCTCCGCGGGAAATTCCCGATCCGTCTCAATTTGCAAGATGAAGCCTCAGGCAGCAGGGATTAAAAAACTTGTTTCCTGAGCAATGAGACCCTGCAAGTCGGTCTAAAATAGTCTCTTGCATACTATTCACGGGTCTCACTCTCCAAAGTCGAATTTCGACAAGGAGGGAAACAACCGCTTATGGGTCCTCTCGACTCGTAAGAGGGAAAAATTCTCTAATAAGATCCTTACGACTTATAAGAGAAAACGCACTTAGGAATCCTCATGATTCCTAAGGAGAAAATCCACCTACGAGATTCTCTCGATCCGTAGGGAGAAAAGTCTCTATAAGACCCTCACGGCTCATAGAGTTGAAAAGTCTTAGGCGGCAAACCAGAACCTACGGCCTAAGCCATCGCTATCTCTTGAAGAAACCAAGATGCCTACTCTATTATCTATCAACCATGTTTACTGAGGCAGCATATTGATAATAAAAGAAAGAAGAAAGCGACAGAAAGAATATCCGATTTACAAGCGTTCGAGACACACCCATTCATGCATGGGCAAAAAAAAACTCAGAACGAAAAATAAGACAAGCTGGGATAAAAATTTTCCATTAATATTGCCAAAAATTCTTACAATCATAAAAGCAATAAACGAGAAACATTATTACAATGGAATAACCTCAGATCCAGGGCATGGATTAAGGAATTCAAAAGTAAGGCCATCCAGAGTTCTTCTGGCCTTTCTGATTATTCTCATGTGCAGCCTCTCGCGCTCTGTAGGGTGTTTTTCGTCACCCCATTGAGATGGGAATACGCACGCGCTTGTCAGGCGTACTACAGATTCTTCCTGCCTGGGGTAGGCCGGGGTTTAATGATTGTGGGGATCCGAATCTCCGGCAGCCGCGGACTAAGCTGCCGTTAATTACCCCTCGCCTTTGGGGTGAGGGAACCTCCGATTGACGGGTTAAACTGGTCATGCGAACTAAATGTGCGGTGTACGTGTGTTGTGTTTTGAAAGGGGGGTTTTGGATATATCGGGAGCCACACAGAGTTTTTACGGGGGTCCCGCTACCCGGATAGCGGGCTGGGGGTCAAGAGGGCTAGCAGCCCCCTTGCGGGGTGCGGGGCAGCGCCCCGTTAGAAATTTTTTTCTAACAGGGATAGTGTCGTGGAGTATGTGTGTATGTACATATATATGTATGTACATAAAAAGAGGGGGGAAAGGCATACAAAGGATGTGTGGGGGCAGCACCTTGGGCGCTGTGCGCCTAGGTGCTGTGCGCTCATGCGCTAGAGTGCCACGTGTCGGTACGTAGGCGCTTTGCGCTTGAGCGCCTGCGCTGGAGCGCAAGCGTGCCACGTGTCGGCACGGGGGAGACTTGCGCTCGAGAGCTTACGCTTGAGCGCAAGCGCGCCACGTGTCGGCGCTGGAGAGACTTGCGCTCGAGCGCTTGTGCTTGAAAGCAAGCGCGCCACGTGTCGGCACCGGGACGACTTGCGCTCGGGCGCAAGCGCGCCACGTGTCGGCACGTGGGCGACTTGCGCTCGGGCGCTTGCGCTTGAACGCAAGCGCGCCACGTGTCGGCACCGGGGCGACTTGCGCTCGGGCGCCTGCGCTTGAGCACAAGCACGCCACGTGTCGGCACGTGGGCAACTTACGCTCGGGTGCTTGCGCTCGGGCGCAAGCGCGCCACGTATCGCCACGCGGGCGCTCTGCGCTTGAGCGCCGGCGAGAAAAAGTGGCTTTTAGCCTAAGAAACAGAAGCTATGCTTCAGAAAGGAAATATTGGTTATGTATATATGTATGGAGTTAAACTCCTGGGATGTTCTGAAGCTGATGAAGGGGGTTCTTCTTCTTCCTTCTGTTGTTTGGCCGGATCATGAAGATCAAGAAGTAGGAGATTTTAAAAATCACTCCTTTTTGAGATCTGATGGGAGATCTGAGTTCCCGTTTGTGGGTTTTGTGGTGGAAAACTACTTAGTTTTGGAAAAGAAAGAGTAAAACTCTTGATTTAATTCAAAAGAATTGAAAAGGTTTAGAACCTTGGAGAAGGAGCAGGAGGCACAAAGAACCCTAGTTTTTTTTTGGGGAATGAAAAAGTATTCTCTCTTTTTTTTTATTCATCATGTTGCCTTTTATAGGCTTACATATTTACATATAGCCCCTTGGGCTTTACAAAAATGGCATTTTAGCCATCCCATGGCTCATGTGCCATTTCATTTTTGCACATAAGCCATGGGTTTACAAAATTTTGGCTTTATGCCCATTTTGTTTACATTCATGCATAGACAATTACATAAAAATTATTTATTACATGATTTTGTTGTTGGCATGGGGAGGCTGGCTACGGGCTCGACTTGGACATGGGCCCGCTTGACCTGGGCTTGGGCCCACCTGGCTTGGGGTTGACTTTGATTTTGACTTGGTCAACCGGGGTGTAAATTTTTACCCCAACACCTGTGTATCAAGATCCTCGGCGAGGCCCCCCAGCCTTCGATAAGCAGGGACTATCGTCGTCTGCTGGAAAATTTGATGCAGGATGTCGATGAGGCTATCCCGCCGTTTCTTCGAGATCAGCCCCGACAGGTACACCGAATGCACCTTGTCTTCGGCATCATCCAGCGCATTGAGCGATAGGGCCTCGTGGAACCCCGGGAGTGCTCTCCAAATTGCTCTCAGCACGACTTTCAAGAGAGCAGAGCGGCGGGGGAGCAGCCAACCAACACGTGCATTCAGACGACCCATGACCTCCGCACACTGGGCATCCGTAAACTCTTGGTTTTATTGACGGCCCTGTACACGGATATCCTCGTAGGTGATGAATTCATGCAGACTGTATAGACGAACTGCCATAATGCCTGAAAGAAACATTATTGGAAGATTAGCAATGAGGAAAAAGCATAAGGAGTTAAAACTCCTCAAGAGCAATGCTCTGCAGACAGGAGTGACACCTGTCAAAATCAGTAATGAGGAGAATTTGAGGAAAATCCCTTAAGAACATTGAGAGCTTTGCTCTGAAATGATGATATAAAAATAATAATACTATAAAATGCCATCTTTAACTTCCAAGATCCATGAAGAATTCTTAAGAGTTCTTCTATATGATTTGGAAGGAGCAAAGCTCCATTAATGAATTAAGAAAATCTAAGGAAAATCTTTTAGAGAGCAGATTCTATTAATGGAACCCTAATAGGGTTCTCCTTAGTTCTCTTTAGACCCCTTTAGAGTAAAGCTCTGCTAAATGAAGCCCTAAATGGAGAGCAAGGCTCTTAAAATTGATAGTGTCGTGGAGTATGTGTGTATGTACATATATATGTATGTACATAAAAAGAGGGGGAAAAGGCATACAAAGGATGTGTGGGGGCAGCACCTTGGGCGCTGTGCGCCTAGGTGCTGTGCGCTCATGCGCTAGAGTGCCACGTGTTGGTACGTAGGCGCTTTGCGCTTGAGCGCCTGCGCTGGAGCGCAAGCGCGCCACGTGTCGGCGCGGGAGAGACTTGCGCTCGAGCGCTTGCGCTTGAACGCAAGCGCGCCACGTGTCGGCACCGGGACGACTTGCGCTCGGGCGCAAGCACGCCACGTGTCGGCACGTGGGCGACTTGCGCTCGGGCGCTTGCGCTTGAACGCAAGCGCGCCACGTGTCGGCACCGGGGTGACTTGCGCTCGGGCGCAAGCGCGCCACGTGTCGCCACGCGGGCGCTCTGCGCTTGAGCGCCGGCGAGAAAAAGTGGCTTTTAGCCTAAGAAACAGAAGCTATGCTTCAGAAAGGAAATATTGGTTATGTATATATGTATGGAGTTAAACTCCTGGGATGTTCTGAAGCTGATGAAGGGGGTTCTTCTTCTTCCTTCTGTTGTTTGGCCGGATCTTGAAGATCAAGAAGTAGGAGATTTTAAAAATCACTCCTTTTTGAGATCTGATGGGAGATCTGAGTTCCCCTTTGTGGGTTTTGTGGTGGAAAACTACTTAGTTTTGGAAAAGAAAGAGTAAAACTCTTGATTTAATTCAAAAGAATTGAAAAGGTTTAGAACCTTGGAGAAGGAGCAGGAGGCACAAAGAACCCTGGTTTTTTTTTGGGGAATGAAAAAGTATTCTCTCTTTTTTTTTATTCATCATGTTGCCTTTTATAGGCTTACATATTTACATATAGCCCCTTGGGCTTTACAAAAATGGCATTTTAGCCATCCCATGGCTCATGTGCCATTTCATTTTTGCACATAAGCCATGGGTTTACAAAATTTTGGCTTTATGCCCATTTTGTTTACATTCATGCATAGACAATTACATAAAAATTATTTATTACATGATTTTGTTGTTGGCATGGGGAGGCTGGCTACGGGCTCGACTTGGACATGGGCCCGCTTGACCTGGGCTTGGGCCCACCTGGTTTGGGGTTGACTTTGATTTTGACTTGGTCAACCGGGGTGTAAATTTTTACCCCAACACCTGTGTGTCAAGATCCTCGGCGAGGCCCCCCAGCCTTCGATAAGCAGCGACTATCGTCGTCTGCTGGAAAATTTGATGCAGGATGTCGATGAGGCTATCCCGCCGTTTCTTCGAGATCAGCCCCGACAGGTACACCAAATGCACCTTGTCTTCGGCATCATCCAGCGCATTGAGCGATAGGGCCTCGTGGAACCCCGGGAGTGCTCTCCAAATTGCTCTCAGCACGACTTTCAAGAGAGCAGAGCGGCGGGGGAGCAGCCAACCAACACGTGCATTCAGACGACCCATGACCTCCGCACACTGGGCATCCGTAAACTCTTGGTTTTATTGACGGCCCTGTACACGGATATCCTCGTAGGTGATGAATTCATGCAGACTGTATAGACGAACTGCCATAATGCCTGAAAGAAACATTATTGGAAGATTAGCAATGAGGAAAAAGCATAAGGAGTTAAAACTCCTCAAGAGCAATGCTCTGCAGACAGGAGTGACACCTGTCAAAATCAGTAATGAGGAGAATTTGAGGAAAATCCCTTAAGAACATTGAGAGCTTTGCTCTGAAATGATGATATAAAAATAATAATACTATAAAATGTCATCTTTAACTTCCAAGATCCATGAAGAATTCTTAAGAGTTCTTCTATATGATTTGGAAGGAGCAAAGCTCCATTAATGAATTAAGAAAATCTAAGGAAAATCTTTTAGAGAGCAGATTCTATTAATGGAACCCTAATAGGGTTCTCCTTAGTTCTCTTTAGACCCCTTTAGAGTAAAGCTCTGCTAAATGAAGCCCTAAATGGAGAGCAAGGCTCTTAAAATTGATTTAATTTAATCCAAATTAACTTTTTACCTAAAATTCTCTAAAGTTTGAACTTTTAAAAGTGTTTAAACAAAAGAGCAGGGCTCTGAGATTCTGAAAATAAAATTTTTGGAGATGATGACCATCTGTGAAGGACCAAAGGTCCTATTTATAGGCATCAAATGCCCTTTCAACTTCCAAAAGTTGCCGCAAAGGTTAGAATTCTACCACCGTTGCGCTCGCGTTTGGGGCTACGTGAGCGCCACGGTGGGGGGGGCATTTGTTTACCCCAATCAGAGCAAAGCTCTGTTCAAATTCCAAGGCGGGAGATGAAGCAACGCTTCATCTTCCCCCAATCAGAGCAAAGCTCTACTTTGAAAATTTAAACTTTAATAAATGAAGTAACGCTTCAGATCCTCTGCGCTGCGCGCAGGGCGCCACGTGTCAAAATCAGGCACGCCAGCGCAGAGGGCACAGCGCCCAAGACAGCGCGTCCAATCAGAGCAAGGCTCTATTAAAAAACAAAATTAAAAAAAGCAAAGCTTCAGTTGCGCAAGCGCTGCGCTGCGCGACACGTGTCAGCGCGGTCGCTTTTGCGTAAGCGCTGCCCTGCACGACACGTGTCAGCGTAGTTGCACAAGCGCAGTTGCGTTGCGCAAAAGCGACTGCGCTGACACGTGTTACGCGCTGTGGAATTTGCGCCAAACAGACTTAAAATTTTAAAGAAATCTTTCTGTTCTTGTTAACACAAGAAGATTTTCTTCTGTAAAACAGAAACCCTTGGATCAAAATCCAACGGTGGGGAAAATTCCCCAAATCACTCAGAGAAAA
The DNA here is from genome assembly GCA_030015575.1 of Agapanthus africanus. Taxonomy (NCBI): domain Eukaryota; kingdom Viridiplantae; phylum Streptophyta; class Magnoliopsida; order Asparagales; family Amaryllidaceae; genus Agapanthus; species Agapanthus africanus. Next base: position 491,502,807 of record JASDDO010000012.1, on the reverse strand, counting down.
ATCTCTTTAACAAATTTTAACAAATTTATGGGCACTATATAAAGGCCCCTAGACCCCAAATCAAAGGCATGAACATTGTGAGAAATCAAGAACTTTAAACATAGAGAACTCTGAAGAAATTTCAAGAAGAAAAAGGTAAAAGACCTTTAAGATAGAAGAATTTCTTCTAATAGATCATTGATCTAAGAACAAGATCAATGATCTTCAATAAAAACACAAAAAAAATAATAGTGCTTTGCACTTATGAACCGTTGGATCTCTGAGATCAAGAAAAACAAGAAATACTTGTTTTCTTTGATCTAAATTAGATCAAGAAATCAAACAGTGCTTTGCACTTTTTCATAAACCATTGGTTCTGCAATCTGAAAGATTCTCAAATTAATAATGTCTTACACTTGCAAAATTGCACTGTTGCGCTCCTGGGTTGGCGCAAGCCACCAGAGAGCGCCACGTGTCAGCATCTGACTCACTTGCGCTGTGCGCTTTTAAGATAGAGCTTTTCTCTCTGAAACTGGTGCAACCTACCAGAGCGCGCCACGTGTTAGCAGCGCAAGCGCAGTGCATTGGCACAGCGCACTGCGCTTGCGTGACACGTGTCAATACCACAAGCGCTTGCGCTCTTTGATTGGCGCAAAGTGCCTGACAAATGCAATGCATTTCTTTTGCTAAAGGGCCAGGCCCAAATCAAAAAGATCTAGTAGGCCAAAATAAATTGCAAAGCAATAAATGGGCAGAGCCCAGGTAAAATTGATGCTCTGCATCTTTTATAAAAGGGCAGAGCCCAAGTAAAATTGATGCTCTGCATCATTTATAAATGAGCAGAGCCCAAAACAAATTGATGCTCTGCATCCTTTATGGGCAGAGCCCAAACAAAAATAAAAAGTAGTACAATGCATTATTTAAACACGGGCAAAGCCCTAGCACAGGTCTAATAGACCAAAAACAAAACGTTGAATATTCTCAACTGGACTTAGCCCAATCATGACCGTAAGTCCTCAAATTAAATTGACTGAGCAAAATTGCTCTCTTAAATCAATTTACGACCGGTTTGAGGGTACATCTCCGAACTCCTTTGACACCTATCGTTGTAATCCTTCAACGACGTCAGAGAGGTGGCGGGTCCCGACGACCACACATCAACACGGACTGTGGGGTCCTTAAACTCATTGACTTAAGCGTCCTTAAACTAAAACACGGACTGTGGGGTCCTTAAACTCACGGACTTATGCGTCCTTAAACTAAAATACGGACTGTGGGGTCCTTAAACCCACGGACTTAAGCGTCCTTAAACTACCAATGGACCACCATGTCCCTAAACTGGAATATGGACCCCCATGTCCCTAAACTGGCAATGGACCACCATATCCCTAAACTGGAATATGGACCACCATGTCCTAAAACTACCAATGGACCGCAACGTCCTTAAACTGGAACAATAGAGCCTTCAAATGCTCTTTTGTTGGATTTAAACGATCCCGTTTAAGTTGATCTTAGCCCCAAACACGGCTAACGTATCCTTAAACATTCAAATGGACTATAAAACTCTAAATCAACTTTGGTTCAAGGGCACTTCTCTGAACTCCTCTGACACCTGTCGTTGTAATCCTTCAACGACGTCAGAGAGGTGACGAGTCCCGATGGCCATATATTAAATGGATCACCACGTTAAGTTGATCTTAGTCTCAAACAGGACTAACGTATCATTAACGAACATTTAAGTTGATCTTAGCCTCAATATAGCAAACGTATCCTTAAACTAAAACACCAAACCCAAATCTAAGTAAATATGGATTTGGACTAATCTACGTTCTACGGGCGACGACATAAATTAGTCTCCGTATACAATCCACGGGCAAGCACAAACAAAACAAACACACACGACACGAAGTGAAATTCTGGAGAAAGAGAAAGTTGTTACCGCGATGCGGTAGCGTAATTAACTGCAGGGGCTTGCGCCTGCAGGGAAGAGCGTCCCCACAATCAAAAACCATTCAAGCGAGGGGGAATCTGACGAAGTCTGCTACATCGGCCGCATCCGTCTAAACCTTCGATACATGGTACCATAAATCAACTTGGCATCTTCGGAGAGATGGACGGATAAAACCAAATAGCATCTGCCCCGAATCACAGGCAAGACGTCCCCACGTCGTCGTCGCCGTCTTTTGGAGGGGAACAGAGCCTAGTTCTCTGCATATAGAAGCCCTGCTTCTCCTTATAATGCGCATGTGCGCTACGTGCAACGCACATGTGCCTGCCACGTGCGCACCACGTGCAACGCACGTGCGCACCACATGAGAACATTTAATAATATTAAAAGGAACCTAGTTCTCCATATATAGAAGCCCTGCTTCTCCTCATAATGCGCATGTGCGCCACATGCAACGCACGTGTGCCCGCCACGCGCGCTCCACATGCAACGCACGTGCGCACCACATGAGAATATTCAATTAAAAGGAGACTCGTTCTCCATAGGAGCTTGCTCCCCCTAAAATGCGCATATGCGCAAGCTCCATGTGCGCTACGTGCAAATATTAACGCCCAACACGTGTGACGTACGTGCGCCCAACACGTGCGACGCACGTGCGCGAACGCAAAGAAGCCTTTTCAGCAGTGAGAAGCTTAAGCTCCAGCCTGTTCTTCCCCCCTAATTAGTGAGACATGGTTCAAAGGGTACATCCCTCCACACCTTCGATATATGGCACTGTAATCTCTCAGTGTCGTCGAAGAGGTGGTGGGTCCCAATGACTAATGATCCTTCTTTCTAAAATAAAAAAAAAGAAGAGAGAACATTGGCAGAGAAACAGAGAAAGAATTCAGAGAACTCCTAAAAAGAAAGTTTGAAAAGAAATCAGAAAGAAAAGAAGGTAAATCTTTGAAAAGAAGAATTTCTTCTGAATAGATCATTGATCTAAGAACAAGATCAATGATCTTCAATAAAAAATAAATAAATAATAACAGTGCCTTGCACTTGCAAAAACTACACTGTTGCACTCCTGGGTTGGCGCAAGCAACCAGAGAGCGCCATGTGTCAGCGCCAGGATAACTTGCGCTATGCGCTTTTAAAAATAGAGCATTGCTCTTTAAAGTTGGCGCAACTCACCAAAGCGCGCCACGTGTCAGCAGCGCAGCGCACTGCGCTTGCGCTCACCAGAGTGTGACACGTGTCACCTCCACATGCGCTTGCGCTCAATAATTGGCGTAAAGCGCCTGACAAGCCACTGTCAGATAATTAATGCATTGCATTATTTATAGAAGGGCCAAGCCCAATTTAAAAAGGCCTAACAGGCCTAATAAAATGCTATGCATTATTTTAAAAAGGGCAGAGCCCCAACAATGACAGATGCTCTGCATCATAAATAAAGGGACAGAGCCCAAATCAAAAAGGCCTAGCATGCCAGAATAAAATGCAGTGCATTATTAGACAGGGGCAAAGCCCTAGCATGGGCCTAATAGGCCAAAGATAAAAACGTTGAATATTCCCAATTGGACTTAACCTAATCATGGCCGTAAGTCCTCAAATTAAATTGACTAAGCAAGATTGCTCTCTTAAATCAATTTACATCCGGTTCAAGGGTGCATCTCTGAACTCCTCTGACACCTATCGTTGTAATCCTTCAACGACGTCAGAGAGGTGACGGGTCCCGACAACCACACATCGACACGGACTGTGGGGTCCTTAAACCCACGGACTTATGCATCCTTAAACTAACGGACTAATGCGTCCTTAAACACACCCATATGGACTGTGGGGTCCTTAAACCCATGGACTTATGCATCCTTAAACTATCCATGGACCACCATGTCCCTAAACTGGCAATGGACCACTACGTCCCTAAACTGGAACATGGACCGCAATGTCCTTAAACTACCCATGGACCACTACGTCCCTAAACTAGAACAATAGAGCCCCCAAACGCTCTTTTGTCGGATCTAAACGATCCCGTTTAAGTTGATCTTAGCCTTAAATCCGGCTAACGTATCCTTAAACATTCAATCGGACTGCATATTCCCTAATCAACTTTGGTTCAAGGGTACATCTCCGAACTCCTCTGACACCTGTCGTTGTAATCCTTCAACGTCGTCAGAGAGGTGACGGGTCCCGACGGCCATATATTAAATGGACCACTATGTCCCTAAACTGGAACATTAGAGCCCCTAAATGCTCTTTCCGTTAAGTCGATCTTATTCTCAAATCAGACTAACGTATCCTTAACGGGCGTTTAAGTTGATCTTAGCCTCAAATACGGCTAACGTATCCTTAAACCAAAACACCAAACCCAAATCTAAGTAAATACGGATTTGGACTAATCCGCGTCCTACGGGCGACGGCATAACTTAGTCTCCGTATACAATCCACGGGCATCCACAAACAAAACAAACACACACGACACGAAGTGAAATTTCTGGAGAAGGAGAAAGTGGTTACCGTGATGCGGTAGCATAATTAACTGCAGGGGCTTGCGCCTGCAGGGAAGAGCGTCCCTACAATCAAAAACCCCTCAAGCGAGGGGGAATCTGACGAAGTCTGCTACATCGGCCGCAGCCGTCTAAACCTCCGATACATGGTGCCATAAATCAACTTGGCATCTTCGGAGAGGTGGACGGATAAAACCAAATAGCATCTGCCCCGAATCTCAGGCAAGATGTCTTCACGTTGGCCGTCTTTCGGAGGGGAACAAGGTCAATACTGTATTTTCCATTCGGCCATCAATACAAGCCTTTGCTGGCAATGATCAGAGTTTGCAAATTGCCATAGTTCCGTAAGAGCACTACAAAGAGCTCGACGCACTTGATACCTATAATGTGTAGGAAATGCAAAAATTCTACGTCCCTCCCAGGCGAAGAGATGAAAAGGTGATCCTTTTTTATCAATCCACGGAAACCATAGTGGAGAAAGAAATCTGGCATGGTGCCGATTCTACACTCGACAGACTCCAGCCCATCCGTCTGCCCAAATACTACAGAGAAGGATTAAAAAGGTTGTTGAGGCGCCAAGGCGTACCCTTCAAACAGACTGCTCGACAAGCTCAGTTCTACAACAGGATCTGGAGCGTCCCGGGAACTCAGCGAAAATTGCCCAACGGGAGAATGGAGACGATCGGGCTTGGATATGTTCAATCCAAGAAACGGGAACGATTCCGTGGCTGCTACGTCATACATGAATTTGACGAAGAAGGAGATGTTCTGTTAAAAAACGCCAGCCCTGAACCAAAACAAGGTCCCGCCATCAAAATGCCGAGTCCGTCGTTTGAAGAACGGATGGACAAGCTAATAAGGGAAGCAGGTCAGAAGGTCCGGGAAAACTATAGCCGTGAAATGACCATTTACAAGAAAGCCAGGACGTAGCGCCTCCTTCAGCAGGCCACGGAGAATGGCAATGCTCTTCATCGCCAACCTGTCATATAAAAGACCCGGCGCAGAGGCAAAAATAAACAAAAGAACTAAAAAAAACGTTCGACAGCAGCGTAGCGAGTCTAAGAAGCCACGCGATCAAGAATCGAGTAGCCGGGATCCGTCTCTAGTAAAGAAGATGGGTCGAGAGTATTCTTTTCTCCAAGACAAGACAAAGAAGATATTCGATCTTGTCATGAAATATCAGATGATGACACTCCCGGAGTCCAAGCACCCCGAGCAAGCAAACGAGGTCTCTCACCCGGATTATTGCTCCTATCACCGAGCAATAGGACATCCTCTCGAAGACTGCTTCACCTTCAAGAACTGGGTCGAAGACCAATACCAACTCGGCAAGTTCGCTCTATCCAGCAGCTGGAGGGTAACCCCGCCGCAGAAGCACGAACCGAAAGCCACGTATGCAGCGAGAGTAGAACCAGATCAACATCGGTCCTGGAAGCGATCTCGCACTTGTCACGTGATAACGCTGTCGGAAGAAGAACCCGAGAATATGGATGACCTTTCTTGGTGCTTCGAAAACGATGAAGATGAGTTAATCTCAGAATTTCCACCGGCGCCAAAAGAGCTGGAAGATGGAATACATACTACTGCAGACGACCTCAGAAAAATCGACTTGGGAACGGCAAACGACCCACGGCCGACGTTCGTCAGTGAACTGTTGTCTGAAGAAAAGGAGGCTACGCTTAAAGACGTGCTCATGCAGTATAAATATTGGTTTGCATGGAACTATTCAGAGGTGCCGGGACTCGATCCAGAGATTGCTGTCCACAGATTGGCAATTTCTCCAGACGTCAAACTGATCAAACAAGCACCGAGAAGAATGCGGCTCGAGCTTGAGATGAGCATCAACGCCGAAGTCAAGAAGCTAATCGACTCCGGCTTCATCCAAGAGGTTCAGTATCCTGGCTGGATCGCCAACATCGTTCCGGTGATGAAGAAAAATGGGATGGTACGCATATGTGTGGATTTTCGGGATCTCAACAAAGCTTGCCCAAAGGATGACTTTCCAGTACCGGTCACTGAGCTGATGATAGATAATACGTCCACTCATGAAGTCTTCTTCTTCATGGACGGATCATCAGGGTACAATCAGATAAAGATGCATCCCGAAGACCAAATTCATACCGCTTTCCGGATCCCTTTGGGCATATTCTGCTACAAGGTGATACCCTTCGGTCTATAGAACGCCGGTGCCATCTATCGGAGGGCTATGATAAAGATCTTCGACGACCTCATACATGAAATCGTCGAATGCTATATCGACGACATTGTAGTTAAAAGCAAATCATACAAGGAACATTTAGAGCATCTGAAGATCGTGTTTCAGCGCCTTCAGAAATACAACTTGAAGATGAACCCTCTCAATTGCGCGTTCGGAGTTTCCTCAGGCACGTTTCTAGGATTCGTCGTACGACACCGAGGTATCGAGATAGACCCGTCGAAGATCAGGGCGATCATGGAAATGCCTCCGCCAAAGACTCTCAAGCAACTGCGGTCTCTCCAAGGAAAGCTCGCGTATATCTGGCGACTCATAGCCAATCTTTCCGGCAAGTGTCGTCCTTACAGTCACCTAATAAAGAAGGGAACCCCGTTCGTCTGGGATCGCAAATGCCAAAGCGCACTGGACGAAATTAAGCAATACCTGCAGAATCCGCCGATGCTGACTGCTCCGGTCAAGGGAAAGCATCTCATTTTGTATACAACCGCCCTTGAAGGTTCTTTAGGTGCGTTATGGGCACAAGAGAACGACCAAGGGAAGGAGAGAGCTCTCTACTATTTGAGTCGAGTTCTTCTGGGGGAAGAAAGTAATTACTCTCTCATCGAAAAACACTGCCTAGCGTTGATCTTCGCGATAATGAAGCTTAGATATTATGCGTTGGCACATGAAGCCTATCTCATATCGAAGGTGGATCCTCTCAAATATGTGATGTCAAAGGCCATATTAACGGGACGGCTCACTAAATGGGCCCTACTCTTGATGGAATTCTCGATAACTTATCGACCCCTCAAGGCAGTAAAAGGCCAGGCCATCGCCGACTTCCTCACTGAGCATCTGATACCTGCCGATTCTCCTTTGAACTGCGAATTGCCCGACAAGCACGCGTTTGACACGATCGACGAAGAGAGAAGAGAGAATGATACCCAACGGAAACTCCATTTCTATGGAGAATCTTCCATGAAGAAGCGCAAACAAAGCACCCCATAATCAAATCCGGGGTGGGCCTCAACTTCGTGACTCCACAAGGAGGGATAATGCGCTTTGCCTTCTCCTTAACAGAGCCGAGGACGAATAATGAAGCCGAATATGAAGCTTTGATAGCAGGTCTTGAGATCGCCGTCGACATGGGAATTGAAAACCTCCTAGTATACGGAGACTCCCAGCTGGTCGTCAGTCAAGTAAACGGCGACTATCAAATATGCAAGCCAGAGTTGGTGAAATACGGCGAGAGAGTGCAGCAACTGCTGACTCAAATCCTTGCCTATGCCCTGGAAAGCATACCGTGTGTAGAAAATAGCAAGGCGGATGCATTAGCCAAGCTCGCTAAAGAATTGGCCGACGAGAACCTCGATAACGTGAGGATCATTGTGCAAAGCTGTCGGGTTCTTGCACCGGCAGAAATATATCCGGAGTCGTCCGAAAAAAAGGGAGCTACCGAGCAGACGGCCCTACAAATAAAAGACCAGGAAAAGGCTATGGATTGGAGAGAGGTCTTTATAGACTACTTCAAATCCCATCGAACACCTGAAGATGCGTCCTCAAGATATCAGCTCATGAAATGAGCTCTATCTTTTGCCTTTGTCAATGATACTCTGTATAAGAGAACATTTGATTCTCTGTGGCTGAGGTGCCTGGGACCTGAAGAAGCAAAGAGAGTCATCCAAGAAACTCACGACGGACTCTGCGGTTCTCACCAAGCCGGGACAAAGATGAAGCTGAAGATCAAAAGGATGGGCTACTATTGGCCCACGATGATCCAGGACTGCCTTGAATACGCGAAGCAGTGCCACTCGTGCCAGATTCACGGGGACTTTATCCATCAACATCCGAATCCACTACATACAACGGCGGCTAGCTGGCCGTTCGAAATGTGGGGAATTGACATAATCGGCCCCATCGAACCAGCATCGTCCAGAGGACATCGATTCATTTTGGCGACAATTGATTACTTCTCCAAATGGGCAGAAGCAGTACCGCTGAGGAAAGTGAAGACGGAGAATATCCTCCATTTCTTCAAGACACATGTCATTTACCGGTTTGGCACTCCGCGACGAATTATCTCCGATAACGGGCCAGCCTACAGAAGCCACAAAATTAGCTGCTTCGCACAACAGCATAACATAGACTGGAGATACTCTTCGGTCTATAATCCCCGAGCTAACGGTCTAGCTGAGTCCTTTAACAAGACCTTGATGAAGATCGTGAAAAAGACGGTGTCTCGAAATAAGAAGGACTGACACGAGAGACTGCATGAAGCTCTCTGGGCGTATCGAACTACGTTCAAAACAGCCACGAACACAACGCCGTATGCATTGGTATTCGGCACAGAAGCGGTACTTCCCCTCGAGATAGAGTTACCATCTCTACGAGTGGTCATTCACTACGAGCTAACAGACGAAGAAAATGCTCACCTTCGGCTTGAGGAGCTTGATGCCCTTGATGAAACCTGGCTCATGGCACAACAAAATCTGGAGGCTTATAAAGCAAAGATGACGCGCTCATATGAAAGATTGACTGGGCCGAGAACATTCCGCCAAGGCAAACTCGTGCTAGTGGTCAAAAGACCTATGATCCCCAATCGTGCCAAGCGGGGGAAATTCGAGCCGAACTATGAAGGCCCGTATATCATAGACAAAGTTTACCAGGGTGGAGCCTATCTACTCATGAACATGCATGGTGAAAGACCTTTCAGGCCAATAAACGGACACTTCCTAAAAAAATTCTACGCCTAACGAGTCACGGCCTAGGTAAATGATAGATGACGACGCCTATGTCCGCTCGCTATCTTCCTAAAGCCCAAACTCTATAAGTAGTAGCCGGCAACGGACCGAAATGTCCTAAAACTAACAACAAACCGAAATGTCCTTAAACTAATGACGGACCGAAACGTCCTAAAACTAACAACGGACCGAAACGTCCTTAAACTAACAATGGACCACTATGTCTTAAAACTGGCTGTTGACCGAGACGTCGATAAACTACTACGGACCGCAGCATCCCAAGGCTGACAAAAAAAATATATATATATAAAATTTTAAAAAAAGGGAAACGGTATGTCCATAAGCAAAATGGGCACGGATGAAAACCCGAAAGGGCTCCGTGAGTAAAAACAGCAGGGCCACCGGTGAGTTTTGTGAAAACTCGAAAGGGTGCAATCTCGTTAAAAGACACTTGTAAGGTCCTCTCGACCCTGTAAGGAGAAACCACATGCGTGAGATCCTTACGACTCACAAGGGAACAACACACTTAGGGATCCCCACGATACCTAAGGAGAAATTACACTTGCGAGATCCTTACGACTCGTAAGGAGAACTCGCTTATAAGACCCTCACGGCTTATAAGATTCAAAAACCTTAAGTTACAGAGATCTGAACCTATTCTTAAGCCATCCCAATCTCCAATTTTGCCCTACAAGCGTCTCGATAGCGACCCTTGTATACAATCCACGGGCGCGAATGAGCATTTCCCTAACAAGAGTCCCATCAGAGACTGAGAATATGCTTAGATGGCAAAAGACACTTGTAAGTCCTCTCGACTTATAAGGAGAAAGCACTCTTGTAAGATCCTTATGACTTGCAAGAAGTCACACACTTGGGAATCCTCACGATTCCTAAGGAGAAAACGCACCTACGAGATCCTCACGACTCGTAGGGAGAAATACCTTTATGAGACCCTTACGGCTCATGAAGTCAAAAGCCTTAGTCGACGGGATCTTAACTCTGTTCGCTAAGCCACCTTTGTTCGACATAGACAGAGGCAAATGATGATTCACTCCTGGCAATATCCCAGTTGTAGTGATGCTGATGCCGAAATCGGTGTCCAATCCCAAACTCGCAGCGAAAAGCCAGCGAGCCACAAATGCATATGAAATAGCCGAAATGATTGGGCAACTTGCAACAAAATCAGCAAGTAAAAATATATGCATATAAAATAGCCGAAATGATGGGGCAACTTGCAACAAAATCAGCAAGTAAAAATGTATGCATACAAAATAGCCGAAATGATTGGGCAACCTACAATAAAAAGCAGCAAGTAAAAAAAACAAATAGCCGAAATGATTGGGCACCGCGAGAAATAGCCGAAATGATTGGGCAATCGCGACTTTCGCGATATAAAAGCTGAAATGATAAAGCATCGCGGAAAGAAAAATATGAAATGAAACTTTTGCCCTACAGGTGAGATCACATCGATCCCTGTATACAATCCAGGGGCACGAATTAAGAGGGAACCATACCTTCACACCAGGCTCCATCAGAAAAAGAAGCCAAATATCGACGGTTCACAACAGCCTGGAGATCATCTCAACATTCATCTCATTACAACAGACGCAACATCAACAAATCGGAGCTGCGGAAAAGTTCCCAATTCCATGACTCGACGATGTACAGACAACCGAAAGTCAACCCATCCTGGTTTCGTAGAACACGGACTATGTCAATCCTGACCCCGTGGGAAGCGCTTAGAGCAAATCCTGGTTTCGTGGAATACGGCCTATATCAATCCTGACCCCGTGAGAAGCATCCAGAGCGGATCCTGGTCCTTACGGAACACGGTCTATGTCAATCATGACCCCATGGGAAGCACCCAAAGCAAATCCTGGTTTCATGGAACACGGCCTATGTCAATCCTGACCCCGTGGGATGCATCCAGAGCGGATCCTGGTCCTTGCGGAACACGGCCTATGTCAATCCTGACCCCGTGGGAAGCGCCCAGAGCAAATCCTGGTTTCGTGGAACACGGCCTATGTCAATCCTGACCCCGTGGGAAGCGCCCAGAGCAAATCCTGGTTTCGTGGAACACGGCCTATGTCAATCCTGACCCCGTGGGAAGCATCCAGACCCCGTGGGAAGTGCCTATGTCAATCATGGTCCTTGCGGAACACGGCCTATGTCAATCCTGACCTCGTGGGAAGTGCCCAGAGCAAATCTTGGTTTCGTGGAACACGGCCTATGTCAATCCTGACCCCGTGGGAAGCGTCCAGAGCGGATTCTGGTCTAGTGGAACACGGCCTATGTCAATCCTGACCCCATAGGAAGTGTCCAGAGCGGAACCTGGTCCTAGTGGAACACGGCCTATGTCAATCCTGACCCCATGGGAAGCATCTAGAGCAAATCCTGGTCTAGTGAAACACAGCCTATGTCAATCCTGACCCCGTGGGAAGCGTCCAGAGCGGAACCTGGTCCTAGTGGAACACGGCCTATGTCAATCCTGACCCCGTGGGAAGTATCCAGAGCAAATCCTGGTCTAGTGGAACATAGCCTATGTCAATCCTGACCCCGTGGGAAGCATCCAGAGCGGATCCCGGTCCTTACAGAACATGGCTAATGTCAATCCTGACACCGTAGGAAGCATCCAGAGCAAATCCCGGTCCCATAGAACACGGCTAAAGTAAATATTGACCCCATGGGAAATGGCCAGAGTAACCCCTAACCCCGTGAAATGCGGATCATGTCAACCTCATCCATCACTTACGGATCCTTTCGACTCGTAAGGGAGAAAATTCTTTTGTGAGATCCCTACGACTCTCAAGAGAAAACGCACTTAGGAATCTTCACGATTCTTAAGGAGAACTTACACTTACGAGGTTCTCATGACTCGTAAGGAGAAATACCTTTATGAGACCCTCACGGCTTATAAAGTTGGAAAGCCTTAGGAGGAAAATCTGAACCTGACTCCTAAGCCATTGCTGTCCTACAAGGAGATTAAAATAGACTATCCACAATATGCATTTAGTAAAAGGGACACACTATCATAAAGCAAAATATGTCTTTTATTCATGAATCAAAATGAATACAAAGTACAATTTATGAAAGAATAAAAAAAGTAATACTCTCATTCAGGAGTATGTACAAAAGAAGAAAAATATGCAATCCTTCAAGCCGGCAAACGATCCAATAGATTTGCCAGTTCATCCCTTTTCCGCTGGGCCTCGGCTTCATGATTCATTATCGTCAAGAGACGGGGCTCCGCTTAAGATTGCTGAGCTTGATATGAGGCAAGCCGACTTTCAAGCTCTATTTCAGTAACCTTATGAGCTTCGACCATTTCACGAGTGAAAATGAAGGCTTTATCAATGGCTACCACCTCTCTGATAGCTTCTTGAAGCATCCGCCAAAGTTCATACGCCCGAGTGGTCTTGGCCGTAAGATTAGCTTGAAGTTCCCCCAGCGCAGTTGAAGTCAGCTTCCTCTCTGAGAATTTTCGGCCGATCCTTTTCTCGCATGACAGCATATTCACAGCGCACCGCTCAATCAGCCCCCGTAAGCCCGCCTTTGCAGCTACAACCTCTGAAGGAAGGCGTGTACATTCAAGAATATGCAAGCAAGCCTCCACCTGACGACAGAACTCAACCCAAACTTGCACCAATATTTCACTATGGTAAGTAGCAAGAAAGGGAAGAGAACCGTTGACTTCAGCGGCAAATGCTTCGGACGTGATTAGACTGCCAGCACGAAGGTCTTCAATCAGAGCTGATAAGGAGTGAAGGCTTAGCTTTGCCATCCGTTCTGAGGCACGTAGAGCATAGGGGCCGGGCGGCATCACGATGCGAGATTCCAGTGTAGTAAGAACTGGCAAAGCTGTTAAGATTCATAGAAAACAATCAGCAAGACTCACAAGTAAAGAACGGGTGGAACAACATCGAAACTTTACTTACCCACGGTCATACAAGAAGGGTCTGAAAGCTCCCCAGGCCCATCAAGAATCTCGACTTCGTCGTCAGCTTCCAGAACTATAGAAGACATCAGTGTCATTATATGAAATAATAACAATGCTGTGAGGAGAGGGAAAATGACACTAACCTTGCCCGGAAGAGAGAACGATGCGTTGAGGGGATATCGCCTGCGGAGCGGCCATCTATAGAAGATGCTGGAAAGACTTCCTGGGGGACAAGTCCACGATGGACGTTGCCAATCCTCGTAGCTCTGAAAAGGCAGGAAGGTTCAGATAATGAAGAGATCATTAAAATAAAAGATAGAAGAATACCTTCAATGCTCCTCCCGCTCTGGATTGGAGGGATAGCAGCTTCGGCGGCCTCCTCCATGCCCCCAGGCACATCATCGGGGATGTGGGCCGGTATAATAACTTCCGGTTGAGGAGCAGTGGCCATCGCTGCAGGCTCCAATGAAAGGACGGTGGCCTCGACTACCTGTCCCGCAGTCTCAGGGCCGTCCCCAGAGAGATCCATTGAATCTGCGGCCAATGAAGATGCCTCTTCCGGGGGAGCAAGAATCGGGGGAACGGGAGTCACCGAGGGGAGCTCCGTGGCAGAAACAACAGTTGTATCGACCCCCTCCACACTGATTAGTGTCTCATCGGGGATATTTGCGGAGTCCACAGTCAAAGCGCGACTCGAACTCAGATCCTCCGCCATTGCCGAAGTCCCTGCAAAGTTTGCACGAGGATAAGGATATATATATATATATATATATATATATATATATAAGCAGTGCAAAATACTACAAAAGGATATATAAGTATACCAATGCGCAAAGGAGCTTCTAGTATGGCTTGTTCAAGCCGACGTTCCTTCCTGAGAAGGTATGCTCGCCGAGGTTCGAGGGTAGACTCGTGGCCACCGGTCCACAACGAAAGCGCGTCTTCAACATCGGCCGAGATAGGCTGTTTAAGAGATCTCTCGCCTCCCTCTTCCAAAGGACCTATGAATATCCGCCTTATCGATGGAGGATCCTCGTAGAAGATGACGACAGGATAAGGCCTCTTCGGGATCCTTACATTCTCATATTCATCCTGTGAGCGTCTTATAGCCTCAGCCAATTGTGCGGCTTCCTCGGCAGATGAACCCGGAAAAAGAAGACCACTATCTGGCTCTTGCATGGCTATTGGCTCGTCCTGAAGAATAGGCTCGGATTCCACTAAAAAGTCGAGCAGATTGGTGACTGTCTTTCTCCACCTCTTGGACCCAGAACTAGCACCTGAAGACGATCGCTTCTTTCCCCTCGGTGCTTTACTGCGGCGTTGACCCGCTTCGCCTTCAATATCCTCACTCGGCGGTGCTACCAACGACGACACTGCCATTGCTGACGCCGCAGCTGATGATACTGCTACTGGCACCTTATTGCCCCTTGATTGAGCTCTAGTGCGCAGCGGCATACCAGCTGTGGGATTTAGATCCACTTCCGCCGCCTCAGGAATAAGCACGACACTAGTATCTCTCAGGGGAGGGCGAACCACTGTCCGTGGTGGCGGCGGGACTCCCATAGCTTGGATCGGAGTAGGAGCCCTATATCCAAGGAGCAACCTCCTCTCCTCAGTAATAATGGGACTGACTCGGTAGAGGTACCAGCCCATGAAACCCCCCACGCATCGAGGAATATAATCAGCTTCGGGAATCACGAAGAAAGAGCGGGTGTTCAGCCGCATGAAGTGATGAGCGGCGTCACGAACAACTTCCGACGACGGGTTGGGCTCCACTGTAAACGCCTCAAAGGGAACCCCCTGGTCATATCCAGTTGCCGAGCGAAGCGGTGTGGGTTGTACCGCATAAAAAGGGCCGCACCGTTTTGACGAAACACCAAATAACCCAGTCTGATTGAATATAAGTGCGCGGCTTCCTTTGGCTTCAGGGAGGGTGCTCCCTCTTTTGACAAATCAAAGAGCTGCTGAATCGGTTCTGAAGGAGCAGAGATGACTCGATCGTTAAACACCATCCCGCCCACATTGGCATAGGGACTAAGCAGCACGCGAATAGCCCCGGACTGAGTCGGGTCAGGAGCAGAAGTGTCCACCAGCCGCATGAGTCGCGGAAAAGTGTAAGCGTCATAAAAGCCGGGTCTTTGGTGCGCAGCAAATGCCCCTAGTACGTGCATCTCAATCCAGGACGTAAAGTAATGAAGAGAGAAATTTACCACATTTACGCCTGGAGTTGAAGTGTTGGATGCATCGCTTAGCCCATGATACAGATGCGCTAGCCCCGTAATGCCCACAGCTAATCGTGTCCCTCCGGCAATACGATGGGCAGGGTAGATAACT
This sequence comes from Agapanthus africanus, assembly GCA_030015575.1. Classification (NCBI taxonomy): domain Eukaryota; kingdom Viridiplantae; phylum Streptophyta; class Magnoliopsida; order Asparagales; family Amaryllidaceae; genus Agapanthus; species Agapanthus africanus. The sequence goes on along the minus strand of JASDDO010000012.1, from coordinate 491,487,185 downwards.
GAGGCTCTCATAAAACGACGGTGTGTAGGAACGGCGAACCAGCTGAGCTAAACACTGATGAAGCCCACGAAGAAAGTCTCCCCATCCATACCAGGAGCTGCGATTGACTCGAAAGATACAGCCGACAGGATGGGAATGTAGAACTGCGGCAAACCTCTTCTTTAGCCGGTCGCTTACTTAAACCGAACCCAAAAGGGTCGTTGATATTCGAAAACTTTGAAGCCGTCTTTGATAGAACGTCTCCGCGAAGGAAGCAGGAAATAAAGCTTTTGAAAGTGACACCCTGCTCATCCGATTCTGTGAACAACTTTTCAAAAATGCCCAGAGCCTTGATTAGACTTGGGTGCTTGTGGCGAACGACATTTTCAGTCGACAAGCCGTCAAGCATAGCAGGTTCAACTTCAAAAACATACTCATCAGGAGGCAACAGTTCTTCATAAAGCGTTCCCCTAATCGGCAACCCTGAGATCTCGCGAAACTCTTCCAGAGAAATTGAAACTTCGCGGTCCCCTAGCATAAAGGTGTTGGTAGGAAGATTCTATTGATTAAGGAAAGCCTTAACCCACCAGACATGGGGGGATTGATAGTGGAAGAGAGACGCGTACACTGCCTGATAGAGCCCGACCCTCTGCAGTCGCGCACGATGGGCAGACATGATATAACGAGCCCAGAGAAGGTAGCCCGTGGGATGTCGAGGAGTAAGCCCTATTTTGTAAACCTGTCCCCATGGCTGGGCATCACCTTGGCAGATGCGATGCCCTAAGATGTCTATAGCTGGCACAGGGTGGTTCGGAATCCCAGTTGTAGACGGTTCAAGCCGTCCCGTAGGGGTCCAATTCGACATCTCTACAGCAAAGGCGGTCCGTGGATGCTCTATCGGCAGAAATGGATAGGTAGGCTCTGTCGGTATCTCGCAAAGAAAGCTGCGGCGACCGCGGATGATATGAACATACTAGGTCCCCCATAAAAGTAGATTGGTGCAATTCGGGTCATGAGCCCTAATCATCGCCATCACCTCTTCGTCCGACGGTGATTGAGGAAAAGCCGCCTCCGAGCGAGTAAAGGGAAAGTATACTCCTGAAACAAAGGAAAGGAAGCTGTTAGTGAAGCCCGCGCGTATATATGTATTTATAAATATATATGTATATATAAAAGACAATGGAAGAAAATGACAAATAACTTATTTTATGGGACCATTGGTTGCAAAACACAAGGGCCCCACAAAATCTAGATGCCGGCTCACTAATGATGAGGCAGGGTAATCATTATGAGAACAAAAGGAAGATTCTCAATAAATGAACAGTGGATTTCAAACAACTCTACACATTCCACAGGGAGAAAAGACCCACTGCAGAACCCTATGCAAATCATAGGGGATCTTTCTGAAAACTTTTTGCAAAGAACAACTAAGGGCAAGAAAATCCCAAGAAGCCTTCTCTTAAGAACTAAGTTCTTTAGAGGAATTAAATTCATTTTGAACGGAGGAGTTAAACTCCCAGAATACTTTTTCAGAGCTAAGACTCTTTGGAATGGAATTAAATTCCAGAGAAAGATTAAGTATCGCCATCGATCCCTGAGATCAAAGGAGCCCTAACAAAAGGGATTTATTATTTAAAGATTGGAAAGTTTTTTTTAAAGAACTTGGAAAAGATGGATTCTTGTTAAAGGAAAAAACCCTTGGTATGGATTTAAAATCCAAGAGAAAATTTCTACAAGGAGTTCCTCGGCCGTTCAAGATCCTTACCTGGAAAAGGAAATCTTTTGTTGACAAAGTTAAACTCTGGAAATTTTTGAAACAGAGAACTAAGCTGTGGGAAAGAGAATTAAATTCTCAAAGGAAAAATGAGCAAGGAAGAAGATGGAAAAAGTGGAGGCGCTTCTGAAGAGACCCATACATTTATAGGATGTGATGGGGAACGGTTCATCTTCCCTGTTCCCTACACAGATCCAACGGTCACAAAGATGACAGCGTTGCACTCACGTGCAAACACGTGAGAACAACGCTGTGGAGGCATTTATTCCCTGATAAAATATCAGGAAAAACCCCAATGGGGCATCACGTGCTCACACGTGACCAGGGGTCACGTGCTGACACATGATGGTTTCCTGGGGACTCTGTTATAATAGAATTAAATTCTAATCAACGGGGGTCACGTGTCCACACGTGATGGAACTTTAAAAAACCCACTGATGGAATTAAAATATATAATAAAAACTCAGAAAAAACCCCAATGGGGCATCACGTGCTCACACGTGACCAAGGGTCACATGCTGACACATGATGATTCCTTAGTTCTTTAAAACAGCAGAATTAAATTCTGATTAAAATGTTAACCAAGGGGTCACGTGCCAACACGTGATGAGTTCCTAAGCTCTTTTATTAATAGAATTAAATTCTATTTGAATGATCAAACAATGGGATCACGTGCCAACACGTGATAAGCTTTTAAGCCTTCCGAACTAATAGAATTAAATTCTAATTAAGAAGGAATCAAGAACCCTAACTGGAAAATATCTCTTTATATCTTTCCAGACAAAAGAGATGGTGCTCTGTAAAATGGAGCGCCATTGGATTAAAAATCCAATGGTGATTAAAAATCACCAATTTATGGAAAGATTTTATGCAAGGAAAGATTTCCCTGAAATTTGCCAGTAATAACAGATAAAATATCTTTTGGATTAAAAAATCCAATGGTAAATAAAATTCACTGGATGATCTAAAAGATCATGTTGGTTACAAAAACAACCAAAATCTTTCAATGAAAGATTGACTAAACAAACTGATTCTTTTCTTTCTCCTATAAATAGGAACCGAGAAGAGAAGAGAAGGATCTTGGAATTTTTTTTAGAAAATACAACAACAGAGAGAAAAGGAGAGGAGAATTTAATTCTCAAGAGAGAAAAGAAGATTTCTTCAGAAGAGAAAAGAAACCCTAGGTGAGAAAGGGGAAAGAGATCTAAGCTCCATAAGAAAAAGAGAATTTAATTCTCAAATTAAGAGTTTAACTCTTCTGAATAAGAACTTAGTTCTTCCTTTGGTTGAAGATCTACAGAAGCAGATCTCCCCACAAGTTGAGAATTTAATTCTCATCGGGGAGATTCTGCCATGCAGATCCAAAACCTAGAGGGAGGATTGAGTTTGGGGAATTTAATTCCCCCAAATTCATAGGAATTTAATTCCTCCAGATGAAACTAGGGTTTAACCCTATATGAGAATTTAATTCTCCCAAATTCGTAGGAATTTAATTCCCCCAGATGAAACTAGAGTGTAACCCTACATAAGAATTTAATTCTTCTAAATACATAGGAATTTAATTCCTCTAAACAGAACTAGGGTTTAACCTTATAAAAGAATTTAATTCTTAAAAAATAAGAGACTTAAATCTCTTCATGCACATAAAGATCAAAGTATCCAACGTGATCACGTGGTGACACGTGACCCTTCATCCCAACGAATGAAAAAGGACGAACAAGACTAGGTCACGTGCCCCCACGTGACCCTTAAACAGACCCCTCAAAATAAGAAAGAAAAAACATGAAGGCAATGCCTCACGTGCTCACACGTGACTCTCAAAACAGAAGGGGACAAATCCAAGAGCAGAATCAATTTTGGGCACCCTCACGTGTCCCCACGTGACCCCTAATAAACACTTTAATAATCAATGCATGGGTACCCATCACGTGCCCACACGTGATGGTCTGAAGACCAAAAGTGTTTAACACTTATTTGAATACTCAGAGAATAAAATAAAGGAAGTCTGGCCCCCATCTTTAGACGCCTCACGTGACTTCACGTGACCAATTCAATTTTAGTGTTTAACACTATTTTCAGCACATCACGTGGGAGCACGTGATCGCCAAATATCCTCTAGTGTTTAACACTATTCTAAAGCCAAGCTTAGCCCAAATTAACAAACTTTTCCAAAGGCAAATCTCCCCCTCAAATGAACTTTAAAATCCAGAGCTATAATGAATAGTTAGTGCTCAAATAAAGACAAAATGTTGTCAGAACCCTAAACCCCTGTTTAGCATTGTTAAATAATGGGGGGCTAAACCCAGACAAGTGTTCAACAGTCCAAACAAAAGTCCAGCATTTTAAACCTAATTGGACTTGGCCCAAGTTGGATATAAGTCCTCAATTCAGATTTAACTGAGCCAATGTTCTCATGATCTAATTAATTGATCTTAGTTCCAAATTGGACTACAGATCTCCCAATTAACTTTGGTTCAAGGGTATATCTCTTCACTCCTTTGATATTCGTCGTTGTAATCCTTCAACGTCTTCGGAGAGGTGACGGGTCCCGATAACCAATTATTCCATGGACTGTGGGGTCCTTAAACTCATGGACTATGATGTCCTTAAACTTTATAGACTATGACGTCTTTAAACTGGACAATGGGGTCCTTAAGCCCATGGACTATGATGTCCTTAACCTGGACTGTGGGGTCCTTAAGCCCATGGACTATGATGTCATTAACCTCGGACCGAGATGTCCTTAAACTAACTTTGGACCGAGATGTCCTTAAACTAACTTTGGACCGTAATGTTCTTAAACTAATGTTGGACCACCATGTCCTTAAACTGGTAATCGACCGCAATGTTTCTGAACTAAACAATAGAGCCCAAATGCTCTTTTGTTGGATCTAAATGATTCTGTTAAGTTGATCTTAGTCTAAAATTAGACTAACGTATCCTTAACAAACGTTTAATTTGATCTTAGTCTCAAATGAGACTAACGTATCCTTAAACCCAACCCCAAACCCAAATCTAAGAAAATACGGATTTGGACTAATCCACGCCCTACGGGCGACAACATAAATTAGTCTCCGTATACAATCCACGGGCAACCAAAAAAAAACACACGACACGAAGTGACTATCTGGAGAAGGAGAAAGTGGTTACCGCGACGCGGTAGTGTAATTAACTGCAGGGGCTTGTGCCTGCAGGGAAGAGCGTCCCTACAATCAAAACCCCCTCAAATGAGGGGGAATCTGACAAAGTCTGCTACATCGGCTGCATCCGTTTAAACCTTCGATACACGGTGTCATAAATCAACTTGGTATCTTCGGAGAGGTGGACGGATAGCACCAAATAGCATCTACCCCCAAATTCAGGCAAGACGAACCTGCGCGGTCGCGTCTCTGTGTTCGGAGGAGAACAGAGTCGATTGACGGGGAGCTTAGAGAAGATGCCCGATTAAGCAATTGTCAGGGGCACCGCTGGAGCTTGCCCGAGATGCCTTATTGCTTTGTTGGTGTTGATGGTTTTGCACCCAACAGGAGCAACGGAGAGTCGTTCGTAAACGGGTTTGTGCTTGGGTTGAGGTTCCTTCGTGACCATGACATTGGCCTTTTCCCTTTTGAGGCCGGTTTATCTATCACCGGGGCTTGAGGAGCAGGGATGGCGTTAGCTGACACGAACAGAATAGAGCCAAATGGTAGCAGAGGCTCCTCCCACTATCGCTCAAGACTTTCCGGGAGGATTGTCCTGGCATCCATCTCCATCGTGTAGGAGATGGGAGCTGTGTTGAGAGCTGAGCTTTTCCTTGGAGACATTTTTGCTGCGTCCGAAGATTGCAATTAGAAAATGTTAACTTGAACAAAGAATCATTATTTTAGTACAGGAAATTGATGTATATGTTGATTGAGTTCGCATGAACATTTAACCTGAAATATGGTAAGAGAGAAAAGGTCTCACCGGACATGCCAGAATATGTATGGTGTTTTTTGTCACTCCATTGAGATGGGAATGCGCACGCTTGTCAGGCATATACAGATTCCCCCTGCCTAAGGTAGGACGGGGTTTATTGATTGTGGGGACCCGAATCTCCGGCAGCCGCGGATTACGGTGTCGTTAATTACGCCTCACCTTTGAAGCGAAGGAACCTCCGATTGACGGGTCAAACTAGTCATGCAAACTCAATGTGCGGTGTACGCAAGTTGTATTTTGGACGTATCGGGGGCCTCGCAGAGTTTACGGGGGTCCCTCTACCGGGATAGCTGTCACGCCCCGCTACCCGGATAGTTGTCACACCCCGCTTCCCAGTGTACGGGCGAGGGGGCGCGGCGAGGTCCGCTACGTATTTACTCTGAAGTAAACACGCTAAGCGTATCTAAGCAATATAAAGTAAAATGTACACAAGAGACATGAATATAAATGAACGGCAACTTTATTTATTAAACATTCTTTTACAGGTACAACTGGAAATGTAAATACAAGGATGGAATGCAATGCCTAAACAATGGCATAACTGAAATGAAAAGTATGTACAAGTAAAGTATAATGCTCAGGGTCTTCTGTGAACTGCTCCAAGTGCTCCTGAATGGTCTCGAGCTCCTCAGAGTTGGGTCCTCTTGACAATATTCCAAAAAAGAAGAGAAATAGGAATGTCGTCAGCGAACAATCGCTCGGTAAGTCCCAAAGAAAGAGAGAAGTAGAATAGACAGAAAATAGAGTATATCTAGTATAATGTTTGATTGTTATGTTATCGTAGTGTTTATAGCTTGGTACAGAATATGCCAGTGTATACGAGAGGAGTCCAACTTACACCGTGGACTTTGGTAACCCGTAGTACAAGGCTCCGTCGAAAATACCACGAAACAACGGTATGGATGTAATTACGTCTTTTAGTGACCACCTCGTGCCACCTTCATGTTCCGTACCAGTCTACCCCTTTATAAACCCCGTAATATCTTATTATATTGATTGTACAGATGGTATTATATTGACTTGTAATAAATGGAAGACTTGCCGAAACCATGATATCAGTAGACGGAATGGATGTAAATGGATAGTCATGTAATCAGTGTATATCCATGATTCGTTTCGGTCATGTTCATGTTGTTATAGATTGTATTCTGGCATTCATGGATTCAAGTTGAATGGTAGTTTATACTTGAATCATATTCAAGTCAGATTGATTTCAGATTTGACCATGACTCGAACCGAGTCAGACTTTTAAACAGAATTGAAGTCCTGATTGTTTTGAAGTTATCGGTAACTGCTACACATGAACGGCAGGATTTGTGTTTTTTTCCAAGACAATTACCGTATTGATAACACCATTGTTAGATTGTCTACCTTAGATAGGCAAGCACCCTTATTCTCCGGCTCCCAGAGGCTCAAGAGAACTGGTCCCGCTTAAACCTATATTTACGAGGGTTCTTATTGTAATTTAGTATAACTTGAGGGGGTTTTATGTAAAAATAGTTTTGATATGTTTTCAAAATACACCTTAAGTATTTAATTATCGTCTTTAGGGTTTTCATATAAGTATATTTTATAAAAGTGAAACTTTCTAGTGAGTAGAACCTAGTTTTCATTGTATATGATATTTTATTGAAATACTGATATTGTATTGAACTGTAATGGTAGTTTCATGAAATGGCGATTCCTTTGATTTAGAAAACATGGAATATTTATATAATATATTTAGAATAGATCTTTTGATAATATTCATATATATATATATATATATATATATATATAATTTTATTTATTTTGTAGAAATCTCATTTTCTTAAAAATAGCATTAAAAATTCCATCGAGATCGAATGCTCCTTGCGGAGGTCTGCATCTCGCTCCACTAAGCCTGAGGACGTGCGATAACCCGCACCATCCCGATCGAGGTTCTCCAAAATGGGTTGTAGAGGCACAATTGCAAGGAATTAGATAACACTCTTTTTAAAGAAAACGGTTTTGTAAGTTTAGGGTATTTATTCGTAAAAGCGTATTTTCCCATAATCTAGAATTCCAAAGTTCATCGTGCTATGTCCAATATGTGTGTTGTGATGAGGTAGGTCTTTACCTCGTGAGTTTTCTAAGGTAATTGTCACGCCCCGCTTCCCGGTAAACGGCGAAGGGGACGCGACTGGTCCGCTACGTATTTACTGTGAAGCAAATACGCTAAGCGTAACTAAGCAATATAAAAAATAAATGCACAAGAGACAAGATATAATAAAACAGCAACTTTATTTATTCACATTCTTTCTGTACAATACATGGAAAGTAAATACAACTGATAAAAAACAATGCCTAAACAATGGCATAACAGAAATGAAAAGTACTGAATGGAAAGTGTACAATGAACTAGAGCTCGGGGCCTTCACTGAAATGGTCCAAGTCTTCAGCAGTAAGCTCGATCTCTGACGTGTCCAGAGCACCTAACGATATTTAAAGAAGAAAGAAATAGAATGTTGTCAGCGAACAGGTCGCTCGGTAAGTCCCAAAGATAAGGGAGAAATAGAAAAGATAGAATAAGAAGGTATCTTTTAAAGTTGTATTATATTGTTGTAATGTTGTGTTAACGCTGTTGTTTGTAGCTTGGTACAGAAGGATGCCAGTGTATACGAGAGGAGTCTCACTTGCCCCGGAGACTAAGGTATCAGGAACTCAAGGAACCGTTGGGCCACGGTACAACAGCAACGAAATATAGGTTAGGTGTCTTAATCTTACCGTCTCGTGCCACTTTTAACACCTTCCGTACCAATCTACCCCTTAAACTCTGTAGTGTTTTGATTGTATCGTTTGTCTTGTATTGTAACTGTATAGATTGTATAATTGGATGACTGACCGAAACCATGATATCAGTAAACGGATGTGACTGAATAATCATGTAAATGGAATAACTGTAGAATCATGTAAATGGATGTATATCCATGGTTCGGTTCAGTCAAATTGTATGATTGAATATATGGAATAATGGATTCATGGATTCATGTTGAATTGTAATATTGAAAATTGTAGATTGTAGACCGTGGATTGTAAATTGTAGATTATAGATAGTACTTGAATCATATTCAAGTCAGATTATAATGAGACTCAAACCCGAGTCAAACAATTAGAAATGTAAATCGAAGTTCTGATTATTTCTTAAACCTATATTTACTAGGGTCCTTAGGGTAATTTATAAAACTTGAGGGGGTTTTATGTAAAAATATTTTTTATATAGTTTTCAAGATAGATCCCAAGTAATTATTATCGTCTTTAGAGTTGTAATAATTGTAGATTTTATATTAGTGATATTTCTAATGAGAATAACCTAATTCCATAAATAAAGGTATTTATGTGTAAATATTGTTTAAATGGAATTCATGGTATTTTAATGTAAACCGATTCTTGTGCCATTTTTAGAAAAAGGTTGAATATTCACAATAATTCAAGGTAGATATTTTAGAGTTACATATACATATATTTGTATGAAAATAAATTTTTATATATTTATTATAATCTAGAAATCTCATTTTTCTTAAGGGGTCGTATTTTAAATCTTTCGAGACCGAATGCTCCTTGCGGAAGTCTGAATCTCGCACTACTAAGCCCGAGGATGTGCGATAATCCACACCATCCCGAACGGGTTCCCCAAAATGGGTTGTAGCGGCGCTTTGCAAAGATTGTATAAATACTAAATACTTTAGAAAACGGTTTTATGAAGTAGATGGTATTTATTTGTAAAGATGTCAATTTTCCGTATTCTATGTTCTAGGGTCTCCTAAGTCAACTAGACTATTCCTAACTGGTCCAAAACGACAAGTTGCGAGATACCTCAAATCGCCTCTTCACCGCCAATTGTGACCAGGTAAGTACAAATGAAGAAAGGAGGGATCCGCTTACGAATCACCGTGAGACGGGCCTTTTAAAGTTACCTTTCTCACTTGCCTAGCCTAGACACCACAAAGTCAGGTTTAGATAAACAAATGATGTCAACAACTTGTCCTAGTTTCATAATAAGTAGTATTTATTTAAAAAGTGTATCAATACTAAATCTTTTAGAAACGGCTTTATTTAGTAAAGGGTAATTAAATGAAAATATTTGTTTTCCATATTCTGAGTTCTCGAGAGTATCGTATTAGGTTGTATGTGAGTGTGTGAGGAGGTGGGTCGTTACCTCGTGATCTACTTTAAATGCATAGCAAGTTTGATGGAGTTAAATGTAGGATTGAAACAATGTGGTATTTAAGTGAAAAATACGATGACTGGAAATAACTATCATTTTATGTAATGAAACTTGATCAATTTGTTTGGTTAGTGTTTAATAGTCAACATAAGGAAGTTTAAGTATGATTGTATTAGTGAGAAGTGGAATTTTATAGGAAACCGAATCGGAAATCGGATTTGTTCCGATTCCGTCGGATTTTGTAAATCCGTATTTTTAGAATAGAAAAGAGAGATAGAAAATGGGACTTACGGGTTTTGGACAACTATAAGAGGGAGATGGAAGAAGAGGAATCGCCGGTGCGTCGATTCGTCGCCGAGAGTTCCTAGAACGATCGCCGGAAGTTCGCCGGGGAATTTCGCCGTAGTTTCGCTTCGTGCTCGTTTTCAAAGTACGCAAGATTTCTTGAGAATTTTAAAGAGTTGGCTCAGAGTTTTGGGGTGAGAGCGTAGTGTGTAGGGTTGGTATTTATAAGGTTAGGCTAGGGTTAGGGTAGATGAAGAGTTAAATTGAAAAAATATAAAAATAATATGATAAATTGTAATAAAATGGAGCAAATAGAGCTTTATGACCTCTCTGGAACCGATCTAAGAAAATGAAGTGTACAGGAGGGTTTAGAAGATGAAGAGCCCCAACTTTGATGTTTGGGACTCGGCCGTCCGGCCGAGTCCGGCCGGCGGCGCCGTGCCGAGTCGGCCGATCTGCCATCTGAGTCGGGCCAAGTCGGAGGTCAGGAAGGTGGGGGGTCGTCTGGTGTAGCCTCTGGTATATTTATTTTTTCATGTGTAGTGGAAAATTTGGGAGTTATCACGTGTTGACTGTTGGACTTCTAAAAAATTTAAAACAAAATAATATTAAAAAAATGTGGGGTATGGGATTTGAACTCTGGTAGCTTGGTTCAGCAGTGCAAGGTATTACCAATGAGCTACAAGCTCCTTCTTGTAATTAAATTGCTAATTATTTACTTAAGTCTTGTGCTCAGGCAATAAATACCCCTTTATGGATTTTTGAAATTTTTTTGTAAAAACTTGTATAGGAAAATTAGGGTTGTTACAGTAATACAAGTAAATATGTTGAATTATGTCGAAATGTAAAGTATATGGTATTTTACCGTATAAATGCGATAAAGCTTGCATAAAAGATTCTTTTGAGATGAAACTTGTTCTAATTTGTTTATTTATGTTTATTAAACATTATAAGAAGATATGGTGATTTATTGTTTAAGAAAAAATGGAGTTTTTAAAGAAAAGACAGTCGGAAGTCGGAATAACTCCGCTTCCGACGAGTTTTGAAAAGAACTCGTTTTACAATAGTAGAAGAGGAGGGGAGAGGGGATTTAAAAGCTATTAAGATAGAGGGGAGAAGGGGGAAGCTTAGGAAATCGTTGGGACGTTGTTTCGTCGCCGGAAACTCCTCGAAACGTCGTCGGAATCTTGCCCACTGCTAACTCCATTTGCACAACTTGGAACTTGGAAATTTTTGAGTGTTTTTGTAATTAAATTCTGAGTGAGGAGGCGTGAAATGGAGTGTTGTATTTATAGGGAAAATTAGGAAGCTCCCACAAAGTGGGAGCTTCCCTCTCACGTGAGAGGGAGCAAGGGGCTCCCACATTGTGGGAGCTTCCCTTCCCCTCACGTGAGGAAGGGAACCCCCACTCAAGTGAGGGGAAAGTGGAAGGTGCCCACTGGCTTGGAGTTAAACTCCAAACGATTCTTTTTTATAATAATTATTATGGAGTTAAACTCAAAAGGTTTTTAAAATATAGAGTTGAACTCCCAAAAGATTTTATATGGAGTTAAACTCCCAAAACATTTTATTGTGGAGTTCAACTCCAAAAGAATTTTTTTTGTAGAGTTACCAAAAGAATTTTAAATGGTGTTAAACTTCTAAAAAGATTTAATGCGGAGTTAAACTCCCCAAAAAGATTTTTATTGTGGAGTTCAACTCCAAAAGAATTTTAAATGGAGCTAAACTCCAAAAAGATTTTTATGTGGAGTTAAACTCCCCAAAAAGATTTTTATTGTGGAGTTAAACTCCAAAAGAATTTTAAATGGAGTTAAACTCCTAAAAAGATTTAATGTGGAGTTAAACTTCCCAAAAAGAATTTTATTGTGGAGTTAAACTCCAAAAGAATTTTTGTTGTGGAGTTAAACTCCAAAAGAATTTTAAATGGAGTTCAACTCAAAAAATATTTTTATTTGGTGTGGAGTTAAACTCCACTAAATAGGAGCCCCTCTCATGTGAGAGGGGAGAAAACTCCCACTTAGTGGGAGTTCTCTCTCCCTTACGTGAGTGAGAGCAGGGGCTCCTTGGGAGCTTCCCCTTCACATGAGAATGAGGGAAAGCTCCCACTTAGTAGGAGCTCCCCTCTCCCTCACATGAGAGGGAGCAGGAGCTCCAAAAGACCCCCTTTTTTCCTTAGTCTTTTTTTTGATGGAGTTAAACTTCAAAAGATTTTATTCGGAGTTAAACTTCCAAAACAATTTTATTTTTTAGTTAAACTCCCAAAACAATTTTACTTGGAGTTAAACTCCCAAAAAAAAAGTTTTTATTATGGAGTTAAACTCTAAAAGAATTTTATTTGTGGTGTTAAACTCCAAAAGATCTCCTCATTTCTCTTTTGAGAAGAAACCCAAAATAGGTTCTCTTGAAACTCCAAGATTTAGTTCTTGGATGGTAAAAAAAAAAACTTTTTCTCCTCTTGATGTAGTCTTGGGAGGTGGGTTTCCCTTCTTCTCTCTCTCTCAAATTGGATCTTGAGGAGGGAGAAGAAGATAGCAAAAATCTACCCCCTTTTTTTAATTGGATATGAGAGTTAAACTCTTCTTCAGTGGGTTTATGGTAAAACTTTATTTAGTTTTTAAAAAAAAGCTAAGCTCTTGATTTAATTGGAAAATGAAAAGGAAGAGAAAGAACTAGAGAGAGTGAGAATGGGGGCACAAACCCAAGAGATTTGATGGGGAATAAATTCTCTTTTTTTTTTATTTCAACATCATGTTACCTTATATAGGCTTACAAATTTACACATAGCCCCTTGGGCTTTACAAAATAGTATTTTGCCTATCCCATGCCTCATGTGCTCATTTCTTTTGCACATAAGCCACGGGCTTTACAAAAATTTGGTTTTATGCCCATTTTATTTACATTTATAACAATTACATCAAAATTGTTTATTACATAATTTTGGCATGGGGGGCCAGCCGTAGGGCTCGACTTGGGTATGGGCCCACTTGATCTGGGCTTGGGTCCGCTTACTTGGGGTTGACTTTGACTTTGAATTGGTCAACCGGGGCGTAATTTTTTACCCCAACAGATCTACCCATAGTGTTTTTACCTCGTAGCGAATCGTAAGTTATGTGTTGTTACACACACGCACACGCACACACATACACTTGGTATGTGTGTGTGTGTGTGTGTGTGTGTGTGCGCGCGTGTGTGTATGTTCATACACACACACATACACGTGAGATGAGGATAGTATATGCTAATGGATTTGAGTCGATATGAACGGACATGATGTCGTGAGGCTATAATATATGATCGAGTGAGACCTCGTATATGATATGACATATTTAAGGATCGTTGGGCGAAATATTCTTAACATGCGATAACATGTAACCTGATGATATAATTGAATGTAAGAGACCTTATATCTGTACCCGTAATTATGATACAGTACGATGAATGATACCGTACGAATGATGACATATATATGATAATTGACCCGTACCCTCGATTTTGATGATGTCATATGACGGATTATACCGTATGAGATATATATATATATATATATATATATATGATTGATCCGCACTTGTGACTCGAGAATGCCGTATGATGTGTTATACCGTACGTGATGCTATGAGACTGGATCGCCGACTATTAGCTATATCGACTCGGGTACGTATAGATTTCTACATGTTTTGCATTAGCTGTTATGATCTCGTCTGCTAGGACACATGCACCATTACCGATGATGCGTATATTGCACGTACACTTGCTTGCCGGCTCACACACATCATCATCGGTAATTGCCATGACACGTACACATTAGAAAAACGTCACTTCACTTGTATAACCTGCTAGCTGGTAGTTTATTCATATTGTTAGTATTCTTGCTCTCACATGCTAGTTTAGATATTACATTCCTTACTTAGATGCCGCATGCATTTTCATACATGCATTCTATTTCATGCATTGTAAGATGAGCTCTATGCCGATATTCATGATTCATTTCTAGCTCATGATTATGAGATTCCGATTTCATGAGATTTATGGATTTGGGAAACCGCATATGAATTTGAAAACTTATGCTCCTTTTAGAAAGAAAAATGTGGTTTTCGTTGATATGGTGTGTGATGTCCACCATGAGTTTTCTCGGTTCTGGAGCATATATGATATATGAATACCCACCACTAGGAGCGAGGGCAACACCGTCTGCGGGTACATGGTGGACCCAGTGCGGTACCCCGGGGCAAGATTGACGTATATAAAGAGATAGAGACGTTGAGCCCGACAGGGGAGCACTACATAGTTTGGGCCGATCTGAACTGACGGAGCCCGAGATAGTTGGCGCGGCGGATATCCGGAGGATATCGACCGTAGTCGTGAGATCAGATGATATGGGCCGATCCGGAGTGACGGAGCCCGAGATTCAGATGATATGGACCGATCCGGACTGACAGAGCCCGAGATACGAGGATTATGTGTCGCTGATGGACACGGTTTTTATGATGTTTTCGAGTGTCGATATTTGGAACTCAGGTTTTATCATGATTTTGTGTGTCGTTGCTGGACACACGTTGGATGATGCATTTATACATGATACACATGACATGTAGTTATTTTGTGGCACGGATACGGGTACTTGGCTTACACATATGCTTATATTATTACCTTTACTGCTACCCGATGTTATCGTGTTACTATTATTACTGTATCGTACTGTATGACCTAGGAGATAGTCATACATTTGGTTTCTACTCGGTGATATCTTCTACTCACGAGTTGGCAACTTACCCCCGTTGTGCCACAGTTTTCTTGCAGGTTTGGCCGCACAGGTTCCGTAGTGGTTTTGCTGGCACTCCATTTTCTTCTGGGTGGTTGCTTTGGTAGCTGGGATCCACTTGCATCGTGACCACCATTTGTATTTGTATAATTATTCGGTTGTATCTAGTTAAAGCTCCATCAACCAGACTATGTATATATTCATAGACTTAAAAACCTTTATTGTATATTCTTTTGGCTTTAGAGTCACGCTCATGTATTTATTCTTATTTCTGGTTCTTGATGATACTTTGTTTTCTTTTCTTTATTCATGGTTTTGATCATCGCCTTCGGTGTTGTATATTTATATCCTGCGTGGTTATTTCTGCCAATTGGCGAAGAGCTAGCTCCCGCTTGGGGATGCCTTTTATTAATATTACTTGTATTGATTTCGGGTTAAATTATACAAAGGAGGTGCTGCCCAAATTTCAAACGACGAAACATGTTTTCAAGATAGTTACAAACATCGTGTTTTCATATACTATGACTTATGTTTTAAAAGAAGAACCTGATTTCATTAAACCTTTATTTCAAAATTCCACCTCCGCTATTTTCCCTAAAAAGGTTTAGATTTCTGGGCTTTTGGCTTACCTGAATTAGGTGGAGTCCTATAGACTTCACATGATTCAAGTGCCAGTCACGTGCCTTTTCCGGGTTGTGACAGTTACCCACCCCACCGAGGAATGCAGTGCCTTCAAGAAGTGGTGGAAAGGATATGTTGCCCATCAAAAGCACTTCAAGAGGATGAAGCGCGAAGTTCTTTGACGGCAAAAAAGTGCGACAGATGCGCATGAAAAAACGACTGGCAACTGTCATATGGTTGGTACCAGTTCAAAAGTGGGAAAACCCCAAGTTCCTACCTTCAGGAGCGATTCTAAGGATGAAATACCCCCCAGCCCTCTTTTCGAAGACTCCACCTCTGAAAAAGAAGAGGAAGAGAAGAACTGCGAGAATATTCAGCTGCGTAACCGCACACTGCCTGAGAGAAATCTCGGACCTACAAACAAAGGTTCGAACAAAAAGGACTAAGGGAAAGGAAAAATCCCCAAGGAGATCGTCCTCATAGAAGAAGCAGTCAAAGAGCTCGCAGCAAGGGACCCGCCTAAGAAAAACAAGGTGGTTTACAACGTCCTAGCACATTTGAGGAAAATACCCTCACAACTGAGCATATTGAATGCTCTCTTCCCGTCCAAAGAGGCACGAGACTCTCTGATCAAGGCATTACAACAGCCCGATCAGTTCCAAACTTTCCTCGCAGAAGAAAAGATGAAAGATGAACTGGCAGAGGTTCATACGACTGACATTACATTTAGTGATGAAGACCGCTTCCTTGATATGTGCGAACATAATCGCCCGTTATACGTCACCAGGTACCACCACGACATCAAGATAGGAAAAATCCTTGTCGACAATGGATCCTCCGTCAACCTTCTCAACGTGAGGGTGCTGAAGGAAATTTGCATGAACGTTCAGCACTTGGCCCGAGACAAAACTGCCATCTCCGGGTTCGACTCACAGTCGTCACGGATGCTCGGGTCCGTAATACTGACACTACGCTTCGGGTTGCTTATCACTGACATCAAATTTCATATCATTGACGCCAAGACTTGTATAACGCTTTGCTCGGCAGGCCTTGGTTACATGAGTACAACGTCATCCCTTCTACACAATATCAATGTATGAAGTATTTCAAAGACGACTTGGAATACACCGTCACAAGGGAGATAAATCCATTCTCCGTAAACGAGGTCCGAAAATATGAAGACGCAAAGTACTTCCTACGAGACTTCGAGAATACGGAAAGGTGTCATAAGCCGGAGGATAAACAGAAATCTGTCGCCACTATCCGGATCTTTGGGAGAGATACCGAGGAAGATGAAGAAATGTTCTATTCGGGGCAACCCCAAAATGAAAACAATGGGCCCGGACCATCTACTCATATTCTGGTCTTTGGCAGTGACTCTGAAGACGAGGCCAACGCGGTGTTCTCCATCCGCTCGTCAGTGCAAACCCTTGTCAGAGCAGATCAGAGTCTGCAAATCACAATGGCTCCACTTCGGCATTACAAAGAACTTGATGCACTCGATACATATAGCGTACAAGAACTACATACTTTCTACGTCCTTTCCAAACGAAGAGGTGTAAAGGCGATCCTCTTCTACCAATCTACGGAGACCAGAGTACAAAAAGAAGTCTGGCATGATGCCGATTTTGCACTTGACAGGCTTCAACCAATCCATCTGCCAAGATACTACACGGAGAGATTGAAAAGGCTGTTAAGATGCTAAGGTGTACCTCTCGAACAAACTGTTCGGCAAGCCCAATTCTACAAAAAGATTTGGGATATTCCCGGGACTCAGCGAAAGATGCCCAAAGGGAAGATGGAGACAACTGGGCTTGGATACGTTCGGTCCAGGAACGGGAGCAGTTCCACAGTTTCCATGTCATAAACAGCTCCAGTGAAGGGGAAAACGCTCTTCCAAATAGCCGTGACATTGAAACAGAGCGAAATCCCGCTCTAAGAATGTTAAATTCGTCACTCGAAGAACAAATAGACAAGCTAAAAAAGAAGCTTGTCAAAAGAGCCGAGACAATTACAGCCGCGAAATGGCCATTTATGAAAAATCCAGGACGCAGCGTCTCAATCAGCAATCCACGGAGAAGGAAGACTATAATGCTCTTCATCCACGGCCCGCTATATGTCCTCGCGAAAGGGGAAAATCCCGAAATGGAGGCAAAAACAGGGCAAAGAATGCAAACAATGTTCGAAAACAACAAAGCAGATCCAAGAAGCCGTGCAATCGAGAAAAAGTCGATTGGAACCTGTCCTTTATAAAGAAGATGGGTCGGGAATACTCTTTCACCCATGACAAGACGAGAAAAATATTCAACCTGGTCATGAAGCATCAAATGATGATGCTCCCGGAGTCTCGGCACCCCAAACAAATAAACGAGATCCATCATCCGGATTATTGCTCCTACCACCGAGCAATAGGTCATCCCCTCGAAGACTGCTTCGCCTTTAAAGACTGAGTAGAAGGCCAGTATTAACAAGGCAGGTACACTTTATCCGACAGCTGGAGGGTAACCCCACCGCAAAAACATAAGCCAAAGAGGACTTATACCGTGAGGACAGGACCAGCTCAACATCAAGAATGGAAACGAACTTGTACCTACCATATGATAACATTCTCAAAAGAGGGAAGGCACGAGACTATGAATGATCTCCACATGTGCTTCGCAAATGAAGACGAGGTGTAACAACCCTGACTTTTCTATACAAAATTTTTCTTCTTAAAGTACAGAAAGGAGTTTGTAAGACTGGGCACAATTTAAAAATTATACTTGCTTAAGAACAGCAAGAAACAACTTGTAGCTCACTGGTAAAGCCCTTGCACTACTGTGACATAGCCCCTGTGTTCGAATCCCATCAGCCACGTATAATTTTACTGATTTTTCTTTTAAAATTTTTGGAAGCCCAAAAGTTTACACGCGCAATACATGTAAAATGAAAAGCCATAGAAAATTAAACATGTGTAAAATGTTGTATGAGCAGACTTGGACACGTGGCTCAAATCCGAGCACCCAACGCCCCCATTGGACCGGCGAGATTCGCTATAGGGCCGGCGACGCCGGCCGTCCGTAGGGGATAGTCCCCCATGCTTTGCACACAACACCCTTGGCCTACCCCACTACCCCTGTTCTGTTTGTTTTTCCTGCATTTATCCAGAGAGTTTAAATTCACCCTTTAATCCTATTTTTAATGCATTTTTAATTCACTCTTCAATTTCAAAACCCTAATTTTATCCTATAAATACAACCCCATACCCTAGCCCTTTTCATTCTGAAATCTCTTGTTAAAAATTCTCAAAATTTTCTAAGTCAAAGAAGAGTACAAGTAGAGTTAGCCCAAAGTCACTTTCCGGCGAGAATTCAAGACGTTTCCGGCGACCCCGCAACTCCACGAAACTACCAATTTCTTCCTATACCTCTCCTCTAATCTTCTAGCAAGTAAGTCCCACCTCTTTTCCTCTCTTTCTACCTTAAAATGATCTCTTTTCAAAACATATCGGTAAGTGGAGTTATACCGGCTTTTGTTTCTAAAACTTTGAAAACTACAATTTCTTCTTAATAACCACTAATCCATATCACTATACTTTGCTTGTTAATCATTAATTAATGTTTTGAAACAAGTTTCACTTTAAAACTCTATGTAAAACAATTTTATTTAAGCTTTTATAGTTAAATATCACGAAGTTTACATACGACATCTTTTAATACTTTTGCTTAGCATACCTTTAGAAAACCTCACGAGATAATGACCTACCTCTCACATACACACATCTTGACATAACACGATTCTCTTGAAACCAATATCTTGTGGCAAAATGCGACTTTTCAATAAAATACCTCGAACTATAAAACTCGTTTTCTTGTAAATAGTATTATTTAAATTCCTTGCGATTATGCCTCTACAACCCATTTTGGGGAACCCGGTCGGGATGGTGCGGATTATCGCACATCCTCGGGACTAGTAGAGCGAGATGCAGATCTCCTTACGGAGTATACGATCTCGATGGAATTTTAATACAAATTTTAATAAAAACGAGAATTTCTATTTAATAATAAAAAAATAATTTTTAATAATTATATAAATATCATATCAAACCATCTATTTTTAATATATAATAAAATTCCATATTTTCTAGAATATAAAGTTTCATGAAAATACCATCAAAAATCAATACAAGTCTAATTTTACACTAAAATACCTTGAACTATTCAAGCTAGGTATATATTCACTAGAATACCTCACCTTTTAAAAGTTACATCCATGAAAACCTTAAATACGATAAATAAATACTTGAGGTTTATTTAGAAAGTATACTAAAAATATTTTTCATAAAAACCCCTCAAGTTATATTAAATTTACATTAAGGACCCTAGTAAATATAGGTTTAAGCGGGACCAATTCTCTTGAGCCTCAGAGAGCCGGAGAAAGTGGTTGCTTGCCTATTTAAGGTAGAAAACTAAAACAGTGTTACCGATGGTAATTGTTTTGGAAAAAACACAAATCCTGCCGTCCATGTGCAGCAGTTTCCGATAACACCAAAATTTAATTCAGGATCCAAATCTGTTTAAGTGTCTGACTCAATCTGAGTCTCAGTATAATCTGAGTACAATCCAAACATGAATCCAATCATAACTCCAATCCAACATGAACCGAAACATGAATACCGAACAATACGAACATGCAACATGACTTGACTTGACCGAACCATGGCTATATCTTGAACTTGACTGCATGACTATCCGTTTACATGAACAACTTATACCATGGTCTCGGTAAGTCTGATAACTATAAATCAATACAATCAATACAATCAATACAATATACATTACGGGATTTTAAAGGGGTAGACTGGTACGGAATGTGTTAAAAGTGGCACGATGATGGACACTAAAAGACACCTACATGAGCATCCGTGTTGTTGTCCCGTGGGTTTTGACGGGGCCTTATACTACGAGTTACCATAGTCCACGGGAAAAGTTGGACTCCTCTCGTATACACTGACACATTCTGTACCAAGCTACAAACAATTATGTTAACATAAAAAACGGATAATTTACCAGTTCTATTCTCTTTACTTTTCTATTCCATTCTATCTTTTGGGACTTATCGAGCACTAGTTCGTTGACGACATTCCTTTCTGTTCTTTCTTTGGAATGCTGTCAGGAGGACCCGACTCTCAGGAGATTGAGCCCAGCCAAGACGATTTAGAGCAGTTTAAAGAGGAGCCAGAGTTCTAGTTCCTACTTGTACTTACTTTTCTTTCAGTTCATATGCCATTATTTAGGTATCGCTTTCTTTCATTGTACTTTACTTTTCAGTTGTATGTAAAGAATGGTTATCAATAAAAAGTTGTTGTTTTATTACATCTCTTGTCATTCTTGTGTTATTTATTTATATTGCTTATTTAACATTAGCGTGTTTACTACTGAGTAAATACGTCACGTGCCTCGCCACGTCTCCTTCCCTGTACACTGGGAAGCGGGGCATGACACGAGGAAGGGGTGATCTAAGAGTTTCCACCAGCACCAAAAGAGATGGAAGATGGGATACACACCACAGCGGACAACCTAAGAAAAATGAATTAGGGACGGAAAATGATCCGAGACCAACGTTCGTCAGTGAACCGCTATCTAAAAAGCAGGTGGCCACGTTAAAAGACGTGCTCATGCAGTATAAAGACTGCTTCGCATGGAACTATTCCGAGATACCGGGTCTAGATCCAAAGGTGGCAGTACATAATCTGGCCATATAGCCAGTCAAACAGGCGCCAAGAAGAATACGGCTTGAACTTGAGATGATTATCAATGCTGAAGTCAAAAAACTAATCAACTCCGGCTTCATCTAAGAAGTTCAATATCCCGACTGGATCGCTAACATTGTTCCAGTGATGAAGAAAAATGGGACAGTGCGCATCTGCGTGAACTTTCGGGGCCTCAACAAAGCTTGTCCGAAAGATAATTTCCCAGTACCTGTTACCGAGCTGATGATCGATAACACACCTACACATGAGGTATTGTCCTTCATGGATGGGTCTTCGGGATACAATTAAACAAAAATGCATCCTGAAGACCAAAATCATACCGCCTTCCGGACTCCGCTGGGCATATTCTGCTAAAAGGTGATGCCCTTTGGTTTAAAGAATGCTGGCGCTACCTACCAAAGGGCCATGACGAAGATCTTCGATGACCTCATACACGAGATCGTCGAATGCAACATTGACGACCTTGTGGTAAAGAGCAGATCTCACGAGAAACATTGGGAACATCTAAAAATAGTGTTCCGACGTCTTCGAAAGTATGATCTAAAGATGAATCCTCTAAAATGCGCATTTGGAGTCTCCTCAGGCAAATTCCTAGGATCCATCATACGGCACCGGGGGATCGAAATCGATTCCTCAAAAATCAAGGCAATTATGGAAATGCCCATGCCAAGAACTCTCAAACAGTTGCGATCACTTCAAGGAAAGCTCGCATATATCCGGCGGTTCATAAACAACCTCACCAGAAAATGCCGTTCATACAGTCATTTGACGAAAAAAGGGACCTCGTTTATTTGGGATCAAAAGTGTCAGAATGCACCAAACGAAACCAATCAATACCTGCAAATCCGTTGGTATTGACCGCTCCGGTTAAGGGAAAACCCCTTATCCTATATACAACAGCCCTTGAGGGTTCCCTAGGCCGCTATGGGCCCAAGAGAACGATCAGGAAAAAGAGAGAGCTCTGTACTATTTGAGTCGAGTTCTCCTAAGGACAGAAAACAACTACTCCCCCATCGAAAAGCATTGCCTGGTACTGATCTTCGCGATAACGAAGCTCAGACATTACGCCTTGGTACATGAGGTCCATCTCATATCTGTTAGTGATATATATGACCTAGAGACCATTATTGAATATTATATGGATGCTTGGACACACACATATATATAGGACTTTCTTGCTCGACATGATAGTATGTTATCCGGTTGCACTTTATCTTAACATGTACACTTATATTATTCTGTCTCTCTGATACATGTTGATAAAGCCCTTAGGATGTTAGCTTGACTATCAGGACTATGATGCAGATCATACTAGTGGGGATTGTGTAGTCCGCAAGCACATCCTTTAATCGTTCCTAGTCGAGGGAGTATCGAGACAAGGCATCGATATTTCAGAGTAGACTAGTGTGTACGTTTCTTGACCTTGTATGAGGGTGATGGTTAATCCCACAACCATTGGCATTTGACATCAAAGATTGTACACAGGTGCTCATTATAGAATGGATACACCGACAGGACTCGCCGAGAACTCCTAGTTGGTACCATACCTATCGTCAGATAGCAGTTCTCTGATGACACTGTTACAGGTTAGTCTATAGACCCGAGATCGTCATAGTTTCTTGTGTAGTTCCCACTGTGCTTTGATTTCCTCCCTACCACGGCTCAAAGGAGTCGTGCAAACAGGTGGATTTTGGATACAGTCCCGAGTCACATGGAGGCAATGAGCGATAGGAGGGGTTTCGTCTCTCTCAGTCTAGGGAGTTGATGTTGCGCTATGCTCGATTGGCTATAATAGCAAGTCCCTGGCCAGGGCTGATGAGATTTACTGATAAGTGTTATCAGTAGTTTCTTGAACAGTTATAGGCCACACATCTGCATGACTTATCAAGTTACTGGGGTCTGACGATTCCACCCCTAGACTCGATATGCGACATATCAGAAGAAGAGACCGGATTATACGGTAAGTGTTGCTTATAGGCTTTGTGGGAATTTGGACAAGCTTGCTTGTTGATCTTCTATTCGTTCAATACCTGGGTAGCCGTTACGTCCAGCTAGTACCGCTGACGGCTTGTAGGTGATTGATGTGATCATTACCTGCTGCTGGCGTATTGACGAGTCTTTAGAGTCCCACACAGATGTTTCCTAGCTGAAGCGAAATGAAGTAAGGCACATATGGTGATATGTGCGGGAGCTTGATTAAATACGAGTATGTGATACCGTATTCTAATCTCGCGATATTTGATATCACTGGATTATTGAATCAAGTGTTGATTCAATGATATGTTATATGTATATGTATATATATATATATATATATATATATATATATATTTGATGCTGGCCGGTTCTATATGATATGACCGGATTATTGAATCAAGTGTTGATTTAATGTGGTATTGAATATTTGTCGGTTATATGTGATATGATCGGATTATTGAATCAAGTGTTGATTTGATAATTTGATATACATATAAATGATATTAGTCGGTTATATATGATATAACCGGATTATTGAATCAAGTGTTGATTTAATAATTTAATATATATTTATATATGATATATTTATATATTAACTAATATTTTGCTCACTAATGATTTTCTTCTATTGCTATATATAATTGTATATATGTATATCTATCTATCTATCTATATATTTATATATAAAATACTATTGTGTCATGGTGGATGATACATAGAACATGAGTGTATGAGAATCACACCAAGACTAATGATAATTAGGGTGTTTATTTATTAAGAGTAAATCAAAAATTAGGTGGAAATGAGCATGGCTTAGATGCTTGTGGAAGCATGTAGAAAGCATGACTCATTTCACCAATTTTGTTTTACTCTAGATATTTTATAACCTAACCATTATCTTTAGCCCATGGTTAACTCACTACTTATCACTTGAGATATTTTCTTCACCCAGGTTCATCTTCATCCTCTCTGGGTTTTCTTGAGTTGGAAAAGAGAAAGAGAAAAGAATTTCTAAAGTGAGCAAAATCCCTACTTCATCAACCTACTCTCATCTAGCCCATAAGATTAGGTTGTTTGCTACACTAATTCCTTGATTAGTGAAGAGATAGTTTAAGTTAGAGAAACTTCAAGGTGGATCATCTTCGGCCTCGAAGACGACGTAGCAAGCTCGATTCTTTCTTCAAGTGGAGCCAAGAAGAGTTCTAGGGACCACTACTTGGAGCTTAGAGACTACTACTTGGAGCTATTGAAGTGAAGGACTTGGTCTACAAAGGTTGTAACCCTCTTCACTTTAGTATAGAACTTGCTTTCTTGCTTACAAACCCTAATTCTCTAGTTCTATTCTAGATTAGTATAGCTTAGACCTCTAGATTTTTTAAAATTGCATACTTGATACATGTGGAAACCTAGTAGAGATGCTAAGACACACTTTCAATATCAAAGGTGGATCCTCTCAAATATCTGATGTCAAGGGCCATACTAACAGGAAGGCTTGCCAAATGGGCGCTCCTCTTGATGGAGTTCTTGATAACGTATCGTCCCCTCAAAGCAGTGAAAGGGGAGGTCATTGCCGACTTTCTCGTGGAGCATCCGATACCAGCCAACTCCTCGTTAAATTGTGAATTGCTAGACGAACATGCGTTCGACATGATCGAAGAAGAGAAAGAAGAAAATTATTCCCAATGGGAACTCTACTTCGATGGGGCATCTTCCATGAAGCGGCGAAAGCAAAACACCCCCATAATCAAAGCCAGGGTGGGTCTTATCTTCGTGACTCCGCAAAGAGGGATATTGCGTTATGCCCTCTCCTTAACGGAGCCAAGAACAAATAATGAAGCTGTATATGAAGCTTTGATAGCATGTCTAGAGATCGCTATCGACATTGGAATCAAAGACTTCCTCATATATGGAGACTCCCAGCTGATCGTTAGCCAAGTAAATTGCGATTATCAGACGTGCAAGCCAGAGCTGATAAAGTATGGCGAATGAGTGAAGCAGCTGCTGACACAAATATTCTCCTACATCCCGGAGAGTATACCGCGTGCAGAAAATAGCAAGTCGGATGCATCGGCCAAATTGGCTAAGGAACTGGTCGATGGAGACCTCGATGACATAAGGATCATTGTGCAAAGCCGTCGGGTTCTCGCACCAACAAATATATCTTCGGAAGACTTAATAGAGCCATCTGAAAGAAAAGAAACGACCGAACAAGTAGCGCTTCCAATAGAGGACGAAAGGTACAGGATTGGAGGGAAGTCTTCATAGACTACTTCAAATCCCAAGGAACGCCCACAAATGCGCCGTCTAGACATTAGCTTATGAAACGAGCTGTGTCCTTTGCCTTCGTCAATGATACTCTATATAAGAGGTCGTTCGACTGTCTGTGGCTAAGATGCATGGGGCCAGAAGAAGTGAAGAGAGTCATCCAAGAAACTCACGACGGACTCTGCGGTTCTCATTAAGCTGGGCCAAAGATGAAACTGAAGATAAAAAGAATGGGTTACTATTGGCCCACAATGATTCAGGACTGTCTCGAATATACGAAGTAGTGTCGCTCGTGCCAAATTCATGGGGAATTTATCCACCAACATCCAAATCCGCTACACCCAACAGTAGCTAGCTGACCATTTGAAATGTGGGAAACCGATATAATTGGCCCCATTGAACCGGCATTGTCCAAAGGACATCGGTTTATATTGGTAACAACTAACTACTTCTCTAAGTGGGCAGAAGCAGTACCACTAAAGGAGGTGAAGACGGAGAATATCCTCCATTTCTTCAGAACACATGTCATCTATCGGTTCGGCACTCCGCGGTGTATTATCTCGGATAATGTGCCAGCTTATAGAAGTCATAAAATCAGCCATTTCGCACAACAGCATAAAATAGATTGGAGATACTCTTCAGTCTATAATTCTCGTGCCAATGGTCTAGCCGAAGCTTTCAACAAGACCTTTATAAAGATTATAAAGAAAACGGTGTCCAGAAACAAAAAAGCCTGGCACGAAAGGTTGCACGAAGCTTTCTGGGCATACCGAACAACGTTCAAAATGGCCACGAATACAACACCATACGCGTTGGTATTCGGCACGGAAGCGGTGCTTCCCCTGGAAATAGAACTCCCTTCTCTACGAGTAGCGGTTCGATACGAGCTGACAGATGAGGAAAATGCTCATCTTCGGCTTGAGGAGCTCGATGCCCTCGAAGAAACTCGCCTTATAGCACAGCAAAATCTGGAAGCTTATAAGGCAAGGATGACGTGGTCATACAAAAAACTGACCAGGCCGAGAACATTCCACCAAGGCGAACTCGTGCTAATCGTCAAAAGACCCATGATCCTCAATCGTCCAAACGGGGGAAATTCGAGCCAAACTATGAAGGCCCGTACATTATAGACAAAATCTACCAAGGTGGAGCCTACCTACTCATGAATATGCATGGCGAAAGACCCTTCCGGCCATTAAACGGCCGATTCCTCAACAAGTATTACGCTTGACGAGTCACGACTTAGGTCAATGATAGATGACGACGCTTGTGTCCGCTCGCTATCTTCTTGAGTCAGAACTCTGAAAGTAGTATGCAAAAAAGCTCCGTCACCCCAAAAATGGTGATAACGGACCGAGAAGTCCTTAAACTAATTATCCGCCTCAAACATGGCGATAACGGACCGAGAGGTCCTTAAACTAATTATGTAACGACCCTAAATTTTCTATATATTCGTATTATCTTTCTTTAATAAAATACTATATTTATTTGTTTTGGTATTTTCCGTATATATGTAATTCTCAATCTATTTTCCTATCATATTATTTTCCAAAACCCAAATCAAATCCACTAATTTTTTTTATTAAACCCAAACCTAAGACCAAAACTTCTTTCCCAATTTTCTTTTCCATTCTCCTCTCAAATCGTAAGCCCAATTCTTTCACTTTTCCTATTATTCCTACTGTCCAAAAGCCCACTTCATTCTTTTCCTTTTCAATTTTCTAAATGTACAGACCCTTCCTATTCTCCTCCTTCACCTCTTCCCATTCCTCCTTGCAAAACCAATCCCCACTCTCTCCCCCTTTAAAATCTCCTTCTCTTTCTTCTCCATCCTTCTACAACCCAACACCAAGCCTCACCACTATCACCCGCATCTCTCTCCGTTATCTTCCTCCTCCAAGGCCGAGCCTCTCCCTTCACCCTCTTCCTTTTCTATTGGCCGAGCAGCATCTCTTGGCCGGCCTAACCTCGGCCGTGCAACCCCATCGCTGTCATCATGAACAACAACAGCCACAACAACACCATCAACTTTCAACCTTCATTCGCCTTATCAACGCAACCACGAGCCGTGAATTGAAGTCCCATGGCTATGCCCGAGACGGCAAGATCGACACGATTATATACATGCTTCCGGATCTTCGTTCCGTCGAAGTTTTAGTTTTGCGTCAGAAGTATTCGATGAAATGCCGCAATAGCATTTTCCGTCATTCTATGTCCTAAACGTGGGTAAGTCCTTTATTTTTTTCTCCCTCCGTCTCTCTCCCATATTGACTCTTGATAACAATTCCACTAAATGGCCGATCCGTCTCATCGTAATCTGCAAATTGGTATATTAGTATTGTTCAATTAGGCGGTTCACGCGCGGTTACAATATATTTTTTTGGTGATAATTTTATAGCAATAATGGTGATAAGGTATTAATTTGATCATATGCAATTGTGTTGTATATATAATAATATCTGCTATTGCCTCTGAACAAATGCTAGGAATATAATAGTTGCGTTTTTGAACTAACATTAAGTATGACTTCACAAAATGTGTTCATACAGATGGCTTGTTATGATGGCCATTTGCTTAAACAACTTTAACTGAAAGAGTATTAGTGAATGTCAGAACAATGTAACAGTAGGATTGACATATATACATAAATCTTGCAACAAAATAACCATGCAGCTGTACAACCTGTTAAATATTATTGTGAAGCATTTTAGTGGTAATTCATGGGGTAACGATCTATCCCACCACATACACTATGGTTTCATAGCACAATATTGTATATGTATGTTTAATTTAAAGAAAACGGTTTACAATAAAATATACCAAAAAGGACAAGCTTTTCAATAAAATACCATGCAATTCCATACAAGTTCAATATTACAAATAAATACCATATATTATGAAATTAGGTTTATCTCACTAGAAATGCCACATATATAAAATCTACATCAATGAAAACTCTAAAGACGATAATAAATTACTCGAGGTGTATTTTGAAAAGTATAAAAATTATTTTTACATAAAACCCCCTCAAGTTCTATAAATTACACTAAGGACCTAGTAAATATAGGTTTAAGCGGGACCAGTCTCTTGAGCATCAGGGAGCCGGAGATATGAGTGCTTGCCTATCTAAGATAGACAACTTAACAACGGTGTTATCAACACGGTAATCGTCTTTGAAAAAGACGCAAATCCTGCCGCCCATGTGCAGCAGTTACCGATAACATCAAAACAATCAGGACTTCAATTTCTTTTCTAATTGTTCTGACTCAGACCGAGTCACTTCTTAATAATCTGACTTGAATATGATTCAAGTACAATCTGCAATATTACAATTCAACATGAATCCATATATTCAATCTATTCAATCTGTATTGACCGAACCGAACCATGGATATACTTCCATTTACATGATTCTCCAGTTACATCCATGATTCTCCTGTTACATCCATTTACTGATATCATGGTTTTGGCAAGTCATCAAATTATACAATCTATATTACAAGACAATACAAGTTGCAATACAATTCAAACAATACTACAAAACAATACTTCATGGGGTTTAAGGGGTAGATTGGTACGGAAGGTGTAAGAAGTGGCACGAGACTGCAAGATTAAGACACCTAACCTATATTCAGTTGCTATTGTACCGTGGCATAACGGTTCCTTGTACTTTCCGTTTGCCCTAGTCACTAGCATATTGAGACTCCTCTCGTATACACCGACATCCTTCTGTACCAAGCTACAAACAACATCGTTAACACCAAATACTCATATAATACAACTTTAAAAGCTACCTTCTCTTTCTGTCTATTCTATTTCTCCCTTATCCTTGGGACTTACCGAGCGATTTGTTGGCTGACGACATTCTCTTTCTTTTTCTTTTAATGTCGTCAGGTGATTCGGATCTTCCAGAGATCGAGCCTACTAGCGAGGATTTGGACCATCTTGCATACGATCCAGAGCTCTAGCTACATTGTAAACTTTTATTTCAGTACTTTTCCTTTTCTGTTATGCCACTGTTTAGGCATTGCTTCTTCAGATGTATTTACTTTTCCATGCATTGTACAAAAAGAATGTGAATAAATAAAGTTGTTGTTTTATTATATCTTATCTCTTGTGCATTTATATTTATATTGCTTAGATACGCTTAACGTATTTACTTCAGAGTAAATACGTAGCGGGCTCGTCGCGTCCTATGCCCGTACACCGGGAAGCGGGGCGTGACAGGTTTTGTTGGTGGCCCATGCAGGTCAAAGTTGTATGGAACACTGCCATGCAATTTTGTTCTGCGTGAACAACCTAAGCAATATAACACAAGAACCAGCAACCGAAAACATTCTTTACAATTCATATTCCTTGTATCTTCCAATTTCATATATTTTGAATCTGTCCTAACCCAAAATTCCCTCACCTCTTTTACAATCTTACCAAAACCTTCGCATTCTTACGTTCGTTCACATATTTTGCATACACTACCAATACTTCTATCATCAAACTTTCCTTGAATCCGTTACACTTTCCATTTATAAATTTCGAGGACGAAATTTCTATAAGGAGGGTAGAATGTAACGACCCTAAATTTTCTATACGTTCGTATTATCTTTCTTTAATAAAATACTATATTTATTTGTTTTGGTATTTTCCGTATATATGTAATTCTCAATCTATTTTCCTATCATATTATTTTCCAAAACCCAAATCAAATCCACTAATTTTTTTTATTAAACCCAAACTTAAGACCAAAACTTCTTTCTCAATTTTCTTTTCCATTCTCCTCTCAAATCGTAAGCCCAATTCTTTCACTTTTCCTTTTATTCCTACTGTCTAAAAGCCCACTTCATTCTTTTCCTTTTCAATTTTCTAAATGTGCAGACCCTTCCTATTCTCCTTTACTTTAGAATAAATGAAACCCCACAATCCCTTCAACTCCCAATCCTATATTAAAACCCATATTAAAATCTATTTCCTGGACTTTTCCTTCCTTCTTCTCATGTTTACAGCCAGCTCCTTCTCATTCTTTTCATTTCTTTTTCTTTCTTTTTTCCTTTGCCTCTTCTCCTTCTTCTGTTGCGAAATGTAACCTTCTCACCTCCTTCCCCTCTTCCCATTCCTCCTTGCAAAACCGATCCCCACTCTCTCCCTTTTTAAAATCTCTTTCTCTTTCTTCTCCATCCTTCTACAACCCAACACCAAGCATCACCACCATCACCCGCATCTCTCTCCGTTATCTTCCTCCTCTAAGGACGAGCCTCTCCCTTCACCCTCTTCCTTTTATCTTGGCCGAGCACCATCTCTTGGCCGACCTAACCTCGGCCGAGCAACCCCATCACTGTCATCATGAACAACAACAGCCACAATAACACCATCAACCTTCAACCTTCATTCGCCTTGTCAACGCAACCACGAGGCGTGAATTAAGGTCCCATGGCTATGCCCGAGACGGCGTGATTGACACGATTATATACATGCCTCCGGATCTTCGTTCCGTCGAAGTTTCAGTTTTGCGTCAGAAGTGTTCGATGAAATGCCGCAATAGCATTTTCCGCCATTCTCATGTCCTAAACGCGGGTAAGTCCTTTATTTTTTTCTCCCTCCGTCTCTCTCCCATATTGACTCTTGATAACAATTCCACTAAACAGCCGATCCGTCTCATCATAATCTGCAAATTGGTATATTAGTATTGTTCAATTAGGCGGTTCACGCGCGGTTACAATATATTTTTTTGGTGATAATTTTATAGCCATAATGGTGATAAGGTATTAATTTGATCATATGCAATTGTGTTGTATATATAATAATATCTGCTATTGCCTCTGAACAAATGCTAGGAATATAATAGTTGTGTTTTTGAACTAACATTAAGTATGACTTTACAAAATGTGTTCATACAGATGGCTTGTTATGATGGCCATTTGCTTAAACAACTTTAACTGAAAGAGTATTAGTGAATGTCAGAACAATGTAACAGTAGGATTGACATATATACATAAATCTTGCAACAAAATAACCATGTAGCTGTACAAACTGTTAAATATTATTGTGAAGCATTTTAGTGGTAATTCATGGGGTAACGATCTATCCCACCACATACACTATGGTTTCATAGCACAATATTGTATATGTATGTTTAATTTAAAGAAAACGGTTTACAATAAAATATACCAAAAAGGACAAGCTTTTCAATAAAATACCATGCAATTCCATGCAAGTTCAATATTACAAATAAATACCATATATTATGAAATTAGGTTTATCTCACTAGAAATGTCACATATATAAAAATCTACATCAATGAAAACTCTAAAGACGATAATAAATTACTTGAGCTGTATTTTGAAAAGTATAAAAATTATTTTTACATAAACCCCCTCAAGTTCTATAAATTACACTAAGGACCTAGTAAATATAGGTTTAAGCGGGACCAGTCTCTTGAGCATCAAGGAGCCGGAGATATGGGTGCTTGCCTATCTAAGATAGATAACTTAACAACGGTGTTATCAACACGGTAATCGTCTTTGAAAAAGATACAAATCCTACCGTCCGTATGCAGCGGTTACCGATAACATTAAAACAATCAGGACTTCAATTTCTTTTCTAATTGTTCTGACTCAGACCGAGTCCCTTCTTAATAATCTGACTTGAATATGATTCAAGTACAATATACAATATTACAATTCAACACGAATCCATGAATCCATATATTCAATCTATTCAATCTGTATTGACCAAACCGAACTATGGATATACTTCCATTTACATGATTCTCCAGTTACATCCATTTACTGATATCATGGTTTCAGCAAGTCATCCAATTATACAATCTATATTACAAGACAATACAAGTTGCAATACAATTCAAACAATACTACAAAACAATACTTCATGGGGTTTAAGGGGTAGATTGGTACGGAAGGTGTTCGAGACTGCAAGATTAAGACACATAACCTATATTCAGTTGCTGTTGTACCATGGCATAACGGTTCCTTGTACTTTCCGTTTGCTCTAGTCTCTAGCATATAAAGACTCCTCTCGTATACACTGGCATCCTTCTATACCAAGCTAAAAACAACAGCGTTAACACCAAATACTTATATAATACAACTTTAAAAGATACCTTCTCTTTCTGTCTATTCTATTTCTCCCTTATTCTTGGGACTTACCGAGCGATTTGTTCGCTGACGACATTCTCTTTCTTTTTCTTTGAATGTCGTCAGGTGATTCGGATCTTCCAGAGATCGAGCCTACTAGCGAGGACTTGGACCAGCTTGCATACGATCCAGAGCTCTAGCTACATTGTACACTTTTATTTCAGTACTTCTCTTTTTCTGTTATGCCACTGTTTAGGCATTATTTCTTTCAGATGTATTTACTTTTTCATGTATTGTACAAAAAAATGTGAATAAATGAAGTTGTTGTTTTATTATATCTTGTCTCTTGTGCATTTATATTTATATTGCTTAGAAACGCTTAGCGTATTTACTTCAGAGTAAATACGTAGCGGCCTCGTCGCGTCCTATGCCCGTACACTATGCTCGTACACCGGGAAGCGGGGCGTCCTCTTCCCGTACACCAGGAAGCGGGGCGTGACAAATTATCCGCCTCAAAAACGGCGACAACGGGTCGATAAGTCCTTAAACTAACAATCCGCCTCAAACATGGCGATATTGGACCGAAAAGTCCCTAAACTAAAATTTTGCCACAAACATGGCGATAATGGACCGGAACATCCCTGAACTAGCGCGTCGCCCCAAATACGGCGATATGCTCTCTTGAGATTTATATTGCAATCAAAGTCTTAGTAGCAAAGATTGCAACTTAAGTCCCACTAGCTACACAGCTACTCCAGCGATGAAGCCACCTCCAGATCCCACCGGCAAACAGATGGGTCGCCTGCGACGAAACTACTTTCGAGAGTTTCTCCAAAAAGAAACGGTATGTCTACAAGCGAAATGGTCATGGATGAAAACCCGAAAGGGCGCCGTGAGTAAAAACAGCATGACTACCAGCGAGCTTGTGAAAACCCGGATGGGCGCAATCTCGTAAAGAAAAAAATAATAAAAATAAAATAATAAAATAATACACTTACGAGATCCTTACGACTCGTAAAGAGAATTCCTCCTATAAGACCCTCACGGCCCATAGGATTCAAAAGCCTTAAGCTACAGAGATCTGAACTTGTTCTTAAGCCGTCATATTCCCCTAATATTGCCCTACATGCGGTCCAATATTGACCCTTGTATACAATCTATTGGAATAAATAAATATTCTCTCACCAAGTTCCAACGATGGCGAGAAATGTCCCCATATGGTGAGTGAAAACATGTAAGTCCTCTCAACTTACAAGGAGAAAACACTCTCAGAAGATCCTTACAACGTACAAGAGAAAATATCACTTAGGAGTCCCAACGATTCCTAAGGAGAAAATACACATACAAGATCCTCTCGACTCGTAGGGAGAAATACTTTTATGAGACCCTTACGGCTCATAAAGTCAAAAATTCTTAGTTGACAGGATCCTAACCTTGTTTGCTAAACCATATTTGTTCAAATTGACAAAGGCAAATGATCATTCACTCCTGGTAACATTCCAGTTTTAGCGATATTGATGCTTAAATAGGTGTCAAACCCCAAGTCCCCTCAAGGCAAATGATGATTCGCTCCTGGTAATATTCCAGTGGTAGCGATACTGATGCCAGGATTGGTATCATATTTCAAATCCCTTTAAAAAAAGCCGAAATGATAGAGCAACTCTTAATAAAAAGCAGTGAGTAGAAACAAAAACAACCGAAATAATTGGGCACCGCGACAAATAGCCGAAATGATTTGGCAATCGCGACTTTCGTGACATAAAAGCTGAAACGGTAGAACATCACGGAAAGAAATAAAAAAATAAAAATGAAACTTTTTTGCCCTGCAAGTATGTCCATATTGACTCTTGTATACGATCCATGGGCACAAATGAAAGAAAGGAACAATATTTTCCCGCCATGCTTCGTTAAAAGGAGAACCAAGTTTTGATGGTTCAAATACAACCAAGAGGCTATCTCGACGTTCCCCCTCATTCCGGCAGGGGCAGTCACAACAATCAAATAAAAATGAAGTGACAGCAAAATCCTAGCTTCAGGTCTCACTGGCAATATCTAAAGCATAGAGAGCACCCCGACGCTCTTCTCATTACAGTAGGGTGCGGACATAACAATCGGATAAAAATGGAGTAATGACAAAATACTAGCTCCGGTTCGATGCGCTTCTCATGTCAACAAGATGCAGACGCAACGTCGACAAAAGACCCAAGAATCAAAGCAAAAAAAAATGGAGCCATGGAAAAACCTAGCTTCAAGTCTTGACGGTACATATACAACCTAAAGACTATCATGGCGTCCATCCTCATTTCAGCAGGATGCGGATGAAACTATCAAATGAAATTCGAGCAATGGCATATTCCTAGCTCCGGATTTCAATTGCAATATATACAGCATAAAGGTCCTACAAATGTCTACCCTATTTCAGCAAAGAATCGGCGCGACATCGTCAAAACAAAAAACGAAGTGAAGGCATATTCCTAGCTTCGGGTCTTGACGGCAACTCATATAAAGCCCAAAAGGCCATTGGAAATCATCTCACTCTAGAAGGATGAGGTTATGACTCATCAGGGCACCAAATTGAGCCTAACCTCAAGTAAAAAAGCGTCATGGCAAATTCCTAACGCTTACTTTTCTGACGGTAATATAACCTAAGGAGATTACTTGAAGACGTCTTGTCCAACCCCCGAAGGGATCAGAGACACGACAGTCGCAGGGTTACTCGAACAACAGCTTAAGGACTGCATATCGAGGAATACATCAGCCAACGCGACGATACCACGGACTAAAACCTTAGTACCACAAACCTAACGGACCTCTGTCGTAAAGAATGGGGGTTGTCTACATACAACGGTATGATAAGTTTGCCTGTAAACCTAAGGGAGGTAAACTAAAGATACTCCGAAATGAGTGAATAAACAATAAACTTCGAGATGAGCACATAAACTAGAAACTCCAAGATGAGTACATTGTTCCCTTATAAAAAAAAAGGGATGAGGGTAAGATCCCCACTAAAAGAGCCCCACGTGTTTAACACGTGAGTGCCTATATGCAACGCATATATGCACTGTAATTAAAACAATTGCTAGTCAAAAAGAGCCCCACGTGTTTAACACGTGAGTGCCTATACGCAACGCATATAGGCACTGCAGTTAAAACAACTGCTAGGATAATGGAGCATCACGTGCCCACACGTGAGCACCTATATGCAAAACTTATAGGCGCTGTGTTTAACCAATTGATAGGCTAAAATTGAGCCTCACGTGTAACCACGTGAGCGCCAATATGCAAAGCATATAGGCGCTGCATTCAAACAGATGGCAAGCCAAAAAGGCTCACGTGTTAACACGTGATACCCTCTTATGCTGTTGCATATAAGCAAACAAGATTAATTCCATTGGGATCACGTGCTACACGTGAGTGTTCCTAAACACCTTCCAAGCTGATAG
This sequence comes from Agapanthus africanus, assembly GCA_030015575.1. Lineage (NCBI taxonomy): Eukaryota > Viridiplantae > Streptophyta > Magnoliopsida > Asparagales > Amaryllidaceae > Agapanthus > Agapanthus africanus. The sequence goes on along the minus strand of JASDDO010000012.1, from coordinate 491,451,096 downwards.
AATTAAATTCTAAATAAAAGGATTAAAACTCTATTTGGAAGATATTTCCTTAAATCTTTCTAATATAAAAAGATCCTTCTCTAATAAAGAATCTTGGATGAACTATCTGATAGAATTAAATTCTATATATATGGGAAATATTTCCCTGATCTTCCTTAAACTAGAAAGATCTTCTTTGTTAAACCAAGAACCTTCGGATCAAAGATCCAACGGTGATCGTCCGATAGAATAAAATTCTATAAAAGATATTCATATAAATAAAATTCTATGATATAGTAGAATTTGAATCTTGTTAAACTAACAAGATCTTCATATGATAGAATAAAATTCTATCTTAGAAAAATATTTCCAAATTTGCTTAAAAAACAAATAAGAAATCTTCTCTGTTAAACAGAAGGCCTTTGGATTAAAAATCCAACGGTGAATAAAATTCACCAGAACAATTGGATTGATTATGAAATCAATCATGATCTCTCAATGAGGGATTTTCTTAACAAATTGGTACTTTTTCTTCTCCTATAAATAGGAGCAAACAGAAAGGGGGGAAAGAAGAGAACACAGACGGAGAAGAAGATGAGAGAGAAGACAACAAAAAGGAAAAAAGAGAATTTAAGTCTCATAAAAGACTTGTTTCATCATAACATTCTAGGTTTAAAAAAAATACACAGAGATTGTTCTATCTTTTCTTGACCTTCCTAAAGGTTTAACCCTTCACATAAGAACTTAGATCTTCCTCTGGTTGAGATCTATAGAAGCAGATCTCCCTATAAGTTGAGAATTTAATTCTCATCAGGAAGATTCTGTCATGCAGATTCAAAAACCTAAGGGAAAGAACTGAGTTCAAAGAATTTAATTCTTACAGAGATATATGGGAATTTAATTCCTCTGAAAATCAAGGTTTAACCCTACAATAATAATTTAACCCTTACAAAAACAAGAGGCATGAGATCCTCCAAAATCCTAACCTGAGATTAAAATCTCCAAACACTCAGAAGGAAAGATTGGTGATTTGATCTCACGTGCTCTACGTGAACATCTCTAATGAATAAAAAGAAAGAACCGCCTTGCGTGCTCGCACGTAAGCACCACAGGAATCAAGTGTTTAACACTTCTATATAAAAAGGGGGGATAGAACCCAGAGAACAACTCCCAAATTGGGGCGCCTCACGTGCCCACACGTGAGCGCTTCCAAAGTGTAGTGTTTAACACTGATTCAGAGCCTCACGTGGGAACACGTGAGTGCTGGACATAACCAAGTGCTTAGCACTTATAAAGAAAGGGGGAATAGAACCCAGAGAACAGTTCCCACTTTGGGGCGCCTCACGTGCTCACACGTGAGCGCCTCCAAATTTTAGTGTTTAACCCTGATTCAGAGCCTCACGTAGAAACACGTGAGTGCTGAAATGCTTAGCATTATGAGACTCAGACTCCAGCCTCAAATGGGCTAAGTCTTCCTTAGGTCAAAACCACCTTGATCCCCAAATCAACCGAGCCTCTGTGCTCATGTTCTACCAAACTAATCTTAGTCTCAAACATGACTGATGACCACTCAACTGATGATATCCAAAACGATATTCATCCCACATTCTCCTGAGAAAATCTTAGTCTCAAAATATGACTAATGATTTCTGGGTTGATCACCAACTCCTTTTTTCTTCAAATAGGGGAACTGGTTCAAGGGTACATCTCTCTACACCTCTGATACATGTCATTGTAATTCCTCAACGTCTTTAGAGAGGTGGCGGGTCCCGACAACCAACAACTTTTGGGTGCACTTCCCAAAATGGCGACAACGGACCGTAACGTCCTTAAACTAAAACCTCACCTTAAAAATGGTGATCCACAGACCGAAATGTCCTCAAACTACAACGTTGTCTCCAAGATGGTGACAACGGACTGTAACGTCCTTAAACTAAAATCTCGCCTCAAAAATGGTGATTTACAGACCGAAATGTCCTCAAACTACAACGTTGTCTCTAAGATGGTGACAACGGACCGTAATGTTCTTAAACTAAATTCTCACCTCAAAAATGGTGATCTACAGACCGAAATGTCCTCAAATTACAACATTGTCTCCAAGATGGTAACAACGGACCGTAGCGTCCTTAAACTAAATCCTCACCTCAAAAATGGTGATCTACAGACCGAAATGTTCTCAAACTACAACTTCGTCTCCAAAACGACGATAAGGGGCCGAAACGTCCTTCAACTAAAACAACAGAGTTCAAATGCTCTCTTGTTGGATCTGAAACAAAAGTGATCCTAACACCCTGTTAAGTAGATCTTAGTCTCAAATTGGACTAAAGTATCCTTAAGAAAAAACCAATCGAGCCCCCAATTGCTCGTATATATTTAAGTCGATCTTGATCTTAAAATAGATCAACGATCCTTAAATCGTCCCAAACCCAAATCTAAGATATACGGATTTGGACTAATCCACGCCCTACGGGCGACAATATAAATTAGTCTCTGTATACAATCCACGGGTAACCAAAAATAATATAAACACACACTGCACGAAGTGAACTTCTGGAGCAAGAGAAAGTGGTTATCGCGATGCTGTAACGTAATTAACTGCAGGGGCTTGCGCCTGCAGGGAAGAGCATCTCCATAATCAAAAACCTCTCAGAAATGAGAGGGAATCTGATGAAGTCTGCTACAATGGCCGCATCCGTCCAAACCTCCGATACACGGTGCCATAAATCAACTTGGCATCTTTGGAGAGGTGGACGGATAAATCCAAATAGCATCTGCCCCCAAATTCAGGCAAGACGATCCATCCCGGTTCGTCTCTGTTTCGGCAATAAACAGATTCTGGCACGCCCAGTGGAACCTTTTCCTCTTTCCACTCCACACTTCGTGTGTAGTGTTCGCGAACAAATCACGGTTTACTATGGTTGCCCCTGGATTCGAGGTACTAAGATTTGGTTTCTTGCTCCTATGCAGAGAAAAGAAGATCAATAGCTTCTAAGTATACCTGCAACATCAACTCCAGCTCCGTGCCCGCTGGAGGAGTGACATACAGGCCAAATGAGGTTTGCATCTTTTCAATGCCGGTGGAACAGGTGATTCAGGCCACCACTGGATTGTTCTTCGGGACCATGCTCCCGCCGGCAAGCTTCAGCGCCTTAGTGCTGCAAGGGGAAGCTCCAAAAAAGTTGGTCTTCGATCGACTTGCAACCACTACGGCCCCTCTCAACGGGTCGTCCAAGACTGCCACCTCAGTCTTCAACAGGCTGAACCAAAGCTCAAGTGGGCCCGCAAAGAGGCTTGCAATACCCGAAAGGGTTATCCCTAAACGGATAGTTGTTCCAGCTCCGGTGGGTGAAGTCGTCAAAGGGGTTTCTCCTACTAAAGGATCGGTCTTCGCAAGATTGGCTATTCCAACTCCTTCTATAGGCGAAGTCATCAAAAAAGATTCCCCTACCAGAAAGTCGGCCTTCGAAAGATTGGTCGTCCCCTCTCAACGGAAGTCGGTCTTCGACAGGCTGACACCAGCAGTAACCTTCATCAGAGCAGGGGCACGACGAAGCCACTCCCACAACTGAGGCAATCCCATCTGCAAGACATGCTCAACGTCGCCACTGGCATCGAGTGAGAAAAGCTGGGGGCAACTCCCCCTCTGGACTTACTCCACCAGCTCCAATGGTGGAAGTTGACGTTGCTGTTCCAACTGGGAACGGCTTTGAACCGCTAGGGAGGGTGCGAAAGAACTCTCCGACCGCGGTGCTGAAGAAATCTCCCCCATCTGTTGAAAACATGATACAGGCGAAGCCGGAGCAGCCCCCTCAGCGGCTGTCCTTTCGAATCCACAGAGTTTGGCGGAAAGTCCAGGATTCTGTGATCAACAAGAACTACTCTCGTCAACCGGAGAAAATGAAGGTTCGACAAGAGGATAATCATCCCTCTAGCATGCAGCGAGGGACTTCTCAGGCGCCTGTTACAATAGCTCCTTCAACTTCAACTTCTCACAAAAAGAGAAGGCCGTAGAATCTCCCACCGCCGGCGGCAAATCCCAAGGGTGATGGATCCAAATGCCACAAGTGTGGGGGCATGATCGTGCACACGGTATACATGGCTTCCGGAAAAGAGGATAGCCGTGCTTCCGTGGCTCATCGGACGCAAACTCGGTCGTTGACGAAAGCTCATGAGCAGTAACAAAAGCTCCAGGAGATGCTGACGAAAATGGCAGCACTTACCGGGCAGAAAGAAAGCATGGAAGCAGCGTCTGAACAACGCCAAGAGCAGTAGACAGATACAAAGTTCTTGTGTAGGGTGTTGGAGAGAAAGGATAAGGAGGCCGCAAAACAAGCGGCTAATATAAAACAGATGGTGCTCCTGTTCCAAAACATGGTTGGAATGATGATCCAGCCAGAACCTCCAGCCGAAGATCCACCAATAATCATCGAGGACGACAGAGGGGAAACATCAAACCCTCTTCCGGCTTTATCAGCAGCCAGGGAGGAAACGATCTCCAAAGCTTCCCTTGATGACTATATAGCTCAACAAATACAAGCTCATCAGGCAAGCGAAGCGGCTGGCCAAGTCGTCAGAACCGGGCGACCTTACCCAGGATGGTACGATCAAATCAAGTACCCGCCAGGATATACGATCCCCAAGTTCCACGTATACAAAGGGATAGGCAACCCGCATCAGCACGTTACCCAGTTCAGAGCATTATGCGGCAATACTGGACGCGACGAAAAATTGCTGCTTCGCCAGTTCGTTGGCAGATTGTCAAAGACGACATTTGAATGGTATTTAGAGTTCCCAAATGACTCCGTCAAAAAATTCACAGAAATGGAGTTGCTATTCACACAGTGGTTCGCCAGCGCAAGCGATCGCACCCCGATCACGGTATTAATCAATACCAGGATGAAGCAAGGAGAGACCTGGGTTCAATACACAATCCGGTGGCGGAACCTATGGTCAAAATGCGAACAACGCATAGAAGAAGCTTATGCTATGGGCATGTTCGTAGGGACCCTCGATCCTTAAGCGACTGTATCCCAGTTTATGATGTTCTTCAAGCCAACCACCTTCCAGGCCTTGATCGACAAGATGGCCCAAATGGACCAGATGGGCCATCCTCTTCAAAAAAGGATTCTCGGAATACAAAGGGTAAAGGGAAAGCGGCCTTCGTTGCCAACACTCAACAACAACCGAGTGACCCGAAACCGGTTGCTCGCCAAGGCAACGCACACCCGTGCCAATCACTGGAAGAGAAGGTAGGATGTCTTACTCATTCCCCCGTGATAAAACGAGGAGATTGTTCTAACTGGCAATGCGCAACAAACTCATCACACTGCCGGATCCGAGACGTCCTCTGCAGCCTGGTGACGTCAATAGTCCCAACTACTGCTCATACCATAAAGTAGTGGGCTATCCAATTGAGGATTCCTACGTCTTCAAAAACTGGGTCAAGGACCAGTACCGTCAATGGAAATTCGCGCTGTCATAAAACTGGAGGGTGAACCCGCTACAGAGGCATGCTCTTAAAAAGGTATACACGCCGGGGGAATCATGCTCGTTTGTTGAAGAAGCTCATTGGGAAGTGGTCCTTTCAGCTAAAACTAAAAGAATGCTGAAGGATCTTCAAGCATGTCCGGCGATCAAATGGAAAAGCCCGCTGGAGCCTGAGATCATTGAGGGGATGCTTAAGCCATGCCCAACACCGAAAACTAATGGTGAGGGGAAAGACCTCCAGGCCAAGCCTTCAAAGTCTTCGAAGAAAAAGAAGAAGACCAAGAAGCCCGCGCAGCCTGATGATAAGCGCACAGACTTGCAAAAATACATCAACGCGCTGGAGGAATACAACCAGAAGGCGCGGACCCCAGTCACATTCGAAAATTTTCTCAACCATGTACTTGAGAACGGAGACAGTGACGATGATGAGGGAAATGGCTCGTCGGGAGAAACCGAAGATTATATAGCGAGCTGCCACATGGTTTCTCATTCGTCGTTAAATGATGAAGAAACTCCCTCGGCGTCGGAAAGTAACGCAGAGGAACTGGGGGCAGTACCGGCGCCAAAATCCCTGGAACTGTCAGAAGACCCAATTGACAGGCTGCTAAACGAGGCCCTTCAAAAGAGCAAAGTTGACCGAGAGCGTGAAACGACCATGTATGAAAAGGCCAAGCGTCGGCGTCGGGCTGAAGAAGCCGCGGTAAGGATGAGTCGAAAAGTACTCCACCCAAGCCAAAGCACACATGCTACAAACAAGGGCAAGACCAAAGCAGAGAAGCAGCTCGCCAAAACCCTGTCAATGGGAATGAAGTTGCCTCCTCTCATTGAAAACACTCCCGGGATTACGTACCTCGACGAAGCGGATGTACATCTGAACTACTGCTTATACCATCGGAGGGTTACACAGCCCACCGAACAGTGCAATACCTTCAAGAAGTGGTGGCAAGGGTACGTTGCCCACAGACAACACTTCAGACTGATGAAGCGCAAAGCTCGTCGGCAACAAAGAAGCGCGACAGACGAGCGTGAAGGAACGTCTGGCAACTGTCATATGGTTGATACCAGTTCAACAATAGGAAAATCTTAAGTTCTTACATTCGGGAGCGACTCTGAGGAAGAAATAACCCTCGGCCCTCTCTTCAAAGAATCCATCTCTGGAAAAGAAGAAGAGGAGAAGAACTGTGAGAACATTCAGCTGCGTAACCGTACGTTGCCTGAAAAGAACCTCGGGCCTATAAACAAAGGTTCGAGCAAAAAGGACAAGGGGAAGGAAAAATTCCCTGAGGAAATTGCCCTCGATGATAGAGTCGTCAAAGAGCTCGCAGCCAAGGACTCGTTTAAGAAAAACAAGGTGGATTACAATGTCCTGGCACATCTGAGGAAGATACCCTCACAACTGAGCATACTAGACGCTCTCCTCCTGTCCAAAGAGGCACGAGATTCTCTAATCAAGGCATTGCCAGAGCCTGATCAGTTCTAAGCTTTCCTTGCAGAAGAAAAGATGAAGGACGAGCTGGCAGAGGTTCATACAGCCGACATCATATTCGGCGATGAAGATCTCCTCCTCGGAACGTGCGAGCATAACTGTCCTCTATATGTCACCGGGTACTGCCATAACATTAAGATAGGAAAGATCCTGATCGACAACGGGTCCTCCGTCAACCTTCTCAACGTGAAGGTGCTGAAGGAGATTTGCACGAGCGTTCAGCACCTGGCACAGGATAAAATTACCATCTCCGGATTCGACTCGCAGTCATCACGGACGCTTGGGTCCGTGAAATTGACATTACGCTTTGGGATGCTCGTCACCGACATCAAATTCCATGTCATTGACGCAAAGACCTGCTACAACGCCCTACTCGGCCGACCTTGGTTACACGAGTACAACGTCATCCCTTCTACAAAACATCAGTGTATGAAATATTTCAAAGACGGGCTCGAGTACACTGTTATGGGGGAGCTAAACCCGTCCTCCGTAAATGAAGTCCGCAAATATAAAGACGCCAAGTACTTCCTACCAGACTTCAAAGACAAAGAAAGATGTCATAAACCGGAGAGCCAACAAAAAGTCGTTGCCACTATCCCGGTCTTTGGGAGTGATACCGAGGAAGATGAAGAGATAGTCTACTCGGGGCAATCCCAAGGAAACAGGCTTAGACCATCTACCCATATTTTGGTCTTCGGCAATGGCTCTGAAGACGAAGTCAACGCGGTGATCTCCGTCCGCCCGTCAATGCAGACCTTCACTGGAGCTGATCAGAGTTTACAGATCACTATGGTGCCGCCACGGCATTACAAAGAACTCAACACGCTTGATACATACAGCATACAAGAGCTGCAGACCTTCTACGTCCCTCCTAGGCGAAGAGGTGAAAAGGCGATCCTCTTCTACCAGTCTACGGAGACCAGAGTGGAAAAAGAAGTCTGGCATGGTTCCGAACTTGCGCTTGACAGGCTTCAACCAATCCGTCCACCCAGATATTACACAGAGGGATTGAAAAGGCTATTAAGATGCCAAGGTATACCCTTCAAACAAACCGCTCGACAAGTCCAGTTCTGCAAAAAGATTTGGGACGTCCCCGGGACTCAGCGAAAGTTTCCCAACGGGAGAATGGAGACGATTGGGCTCGGATACGTTTGGTCCAAGAAACGGGAGCGATTGCATGGTTGCCGTGTCATAAATAACTCCGGTGGAGAAGGGAATGCTTTTCCTGATAGCGCTGATATTGAACCAGAGCGAAATCCCACCGTAAGAATACCAGGTCCGCCATTTAAAGAACAAATTGACAAGCTAATGAGAGAAGCCGGTCAAAAGGTTCGGGATGACCACAGCCGCGAAATGGCCATTTACGAGAAAGCCAGGACGCAACGTCTCACTCGACAGTCTGTGGAAAGAGAAGACTACGATGCCCTTCACCCTCATCCCGCTGTGCGCTCTCGTGGCAAGGAAAAATCCCGACGTAGAGGCAACAACAAGGTCAAGAACGAGAATAGCGTTCGAAAATAGCGAAGCGAATCCAAGAAGCCACGCAATTGAGAAAGAGTCAGCTGGAATCCATCTTTTATGAAGAAGATGGGTCGGAAATACTCTTTCCCCTAAGACAAGACAAGGAAAATATTCGACCTTGTCATGAAGAATCAAATGATGACGCTTCCGGAGACTCAGTGCCCTAAACAGATAAATGAGGTCCATCACCCGGCTTATTGCTCCTACCACCGAGCAATATGGCATCCTCTTGAAGACTGCTTCACCTTCAAAAATTGGGTCGAAGACCAGTACCAACAAGGCAGGTTTGCTTTATCCGACAGCTGGAGGGTAACCTCACCACGAAAGCATGAGCCAAAAGCAACCTATATCGCGAGAGTAGAACCAGATCAACATCGGTCTTGGAAACGAAATTGTACCTGCCATATGATCACACTCTCAGAAGAGGGAGAGCACGAGATTATAGATGACCTTTGCAAATGCTTCGCAAATGAGGACGGGGAGGAGGTGATCTCAGAGTTTCCACCGATGCCAAAAGAGCTGGAGGATGGGATACACACTACGGCGGACAATCTTAGGAAAATTAACTTGGGAACGGAAAACGATCCAAGGCCAACGTTTGTTAGTGAGTTGTTGTCTAAAACCCAAGTGGCCACACTAAAGGATGTGCTTATGCAATATAAAAACTGCTTCGCATGGAACTATTCCGAGATGCCGGGACTAGATCCAAAAATAGCGGTACATAAACTGGCTACATCGCCGGACGTTAAGCCAATCAAACAGGCGCCAAGAAGAATGCGGCTCGAGCTCGAGATGAGTATCAACGTCGAAGTCAAGAAACTAATTGACTCCGGATTCATCCAAGAAGTTCAATATCCTGATTGGATCACCAATATCGTTCCAGTGATGAAGAAAAACGGGACGTGCGTATCTGCGTGGACTTTCGGGATCTTAACAAAGCTTTTCCGAAAGATGACTTCCAGTACCTGTTACCGAGCTGATGATCGATAACACGTCCACTCATGAGGTCTTCTCCTTCATGGATGGATCTTTATGCTACAATCAAATAAAAATGCATCCTGAAGACCAAAAGCACACCGCCTTCCGGACTCCGCTAGGCATATTCTGCTACAAGGTGATGCCCTTCGGCTTGAAGAACGAAAGCGCTACCTATCAGAGGGCCATGACGAAGATCTTCGATGACCTCATACATGAGATTGTTGAATGCTATATTGACGACCTTGTGGTGAAGATTAAATCTTATGAGGAGCACTGGGAGCATCTAAACATAGTGTTCCAACTTCTTCGAAAATACAATCTAAAGATGAATCCTCTGAAATGCGCGTTTAGAGTCTCCTCAGGCAAATTCCTAAGATTCATCATACAACACCGAGGCATAGAAATAGACCTATCAAAGATCAAGGCGATATGGAAATGCCCGCGCCAAGAATTCTCAAACAACTGTGGTCTCTCCAAGAAAAGCTTGCATATATCCGGCGGTTCATAGCTAACCTCTCCGGCAAATGCCGCCCCTACAGCCATCGAATGAAGAAGGGGACCCCGTTCGTTTGGGATCATAAATGCCAAAGTGCACTCGATGAAATCAAGCAATACCTGCAGAACCCACCAGTACTGACCACTCCGGTTAAAGGAAAGACTCTCATCCTGTACACAACAGCCCTTGAAGGTTCTTTAGGCACGCTATGGGCACAGGAGAATGACCAGGGGAAGGAGAGAGCTCTCTACTATTTAAGTCGAGTTCTCCTGGGGGCAGAAAACAACTACTCCCCCATTGAAAAGTATTGTCTGGCACTGATCATAACGATCACGAAGCTTCGACATTATACCTTAGCACATGAGGTCCATCTCATATCAAAAGTGGATCCTCTCAAATATTTAATGTCAAGAGCCATACAAACAAGAAGGCTTGCCAAATAGGCCCTCCTCTTGATGGAGTTCTCGATAACGTATTGACCCCTCAAGGCAGTGAAAGGCCAGGCCATCGCCGACTTTCTCGCTGAGCATCCAATACCAGCCGACTCTCTCTTAAATTGCAAATTGCCAGATGAACATGCGCTCGACGCAATTGAAGGGGAGAAGGAAGAAAATAATGCCCGATGGGAACTATACTTCGACGGAGCATCTTCCTTGAAGAAGCGAAAGCAAAACACCCCTATAATAAAAGCCGGGGTGGGCCTCATCTTCGTGACTCCACAAGGAGGGATAATTCGTTTCGCCCTTTCCTTAACGGAACCAAGAACAAACAACGAGGCTGGGTACGAAGCTTTGATAGCGGGTCTTGAGATTGATGTTGACATGAGAATCAAAAACCTCCTCATATATGGAGACTCCCAGCTAGTCGTTAGCCAAGTAAATGGCGACTATCAGACGTGTAAACCGGAGTTGGTAAAATATGGCGAAAGAGTGCAGCAACTGCTGACTCAAATTCCCTCCTACATCCTGAAAAGCATACCGCGTACGGAAAATAACAAGGCGGATGCGTTAGCCAAGCTCGCTAAAGAACTGGCCGACAAAAACTTCGATGACGTAAGGATCATTGTGCAAACCGTCAGATTCTCGCGCCAGCAGAAATATCTCCGGAGTCGTCTGAAAGAAAGGAAGCGACCAAACATGCAGCCTTCCAATTACAGGATGAAGAAAAGGATGAGGATTGGAGAGAAGTCTTCATAGACTACTTCAAATCCCATCGAATACCCAAAAACGCATCTTCAAGACATTAGCTCATGAAACGAGCTCTGTCTTTTTCCTTCGTCAATGATACTCTATATAAGAGATCATTCGACAGTCTGTGGCTAAGGTGTCTGGACCAGAAGAAGTAAGGAGAGTCATCCAAGAAACCCACGATGGACTATGCGGTTCTTATCAAGCCAGGCCAAAGATGAAGCTGAAGATCAAAAGAATGGGTTACTACTGGCCCACAATGATTCGGGACTGCCTCAAATATGTGAAGCAGTGTCACTCATGCCAGGTTCACGGGGACTTCATCCACCAGCATCCAAATCCGCTACACCCAACATTAGCTAGCTGGCCATTCGAAATGTGGGGAACCGATATAATCGGCCCCATTGAACCAGCGTCGTCCAAAGGACATCGGTTTATATTGGCAACAACCAATTACTTCTCTAAGTGGGCAAAGGCAGACCGCTAAAGGAAGTGAAGACGGAGAACATCCTCCATTTCTTCAAGACACATGTCATCTACCGGTTCAGCACTCCACAATGGATCATCTCGGATAATGGGCCGGCCCACAGAAGACATAAGATCACCCGCTTCGCATAGCAGCAAAATATAGACTGGAGATACTCTTCAGTCTATAATCCCCGAGCTAACGGTCTAGCTGATGCTTTCAACAAGACCTTGACGAAAATCATAAAGAAAACGGTGTCCAGAAATAAAAAGGACCGGCACGAGAGATTGCATGAAGCTCTCTGGGCTTATCGAACCACGTTCAAAACGGCCACAAATACAACGCCATTCGCGTTGGTATTCGGTACAGAGGCGGTACTTCTCTTAGAGATAGAGCTACCCTCTCTATGAGTAGCAGTTCGATACGAGCTGACGGATGAAGAAAATGGCCATCTTTGGCTTGAGGAGCTCGATGCCCTCGATGAAACTCATCTCAGGGTGCAGCAAAACCTGGAAGCTTACAAAGTAAGGATGACGCGCTCATACGAAAGACTGACTAGGCCGAGAACATTCCGCCAAGGCTAACTCGTGCTAGTCATCAAAAGACCTATGATCCCCAACCGTGCAAAACGGTGGAAATTCGAGCTAAACTATGAAGGCCCGTACATCATAGACAAGATCTACCAAGATGAGGCCTATTTGCTCATGGATATGCATGGCGAAAGACCCTTCCGGCCAATAAACGGCCGATTTCTTAAGAAATACTACGCTTGACAAGTCACAACTTAGGTTAATGATATATGACGACGCTCGTGTCCACTCGCTATCTTCCTGAGTCAAAACTCCAAAGTAGTATCCAACAGAATTTCCGCCCCAAACATGGTGACCCGGACCGAAATGTCCTTAAACTAACCGTCGCCTCAAAAATGGCGACAACGGACCGTAATGTCCTTAAACTAAAACGTCGCCTCAAACACGGCAACAATGGACCGAGATGTCCCTAAACTAACAATGGACCGAGATGTCCCTAAACTAACAATGGATCGCTACGTCCTTAAACTGGCAATGGACCAAAATGTCCTTAAACTAGTACTCCGCCTTAAACATGGCGCATCGCCCCAAATACGGCGATATCTTCTCTTGGGATCTATGTTGCAATCGAAACTCCAATAGTAAAGACTACAACCCAAGTAAAAAAACGGTATGTCCACAAGCGAAATGGGCACGGATGAAAACTCGAAAGGGCACCGTGAGTAAAAACAGCAGGGCTACCGGCGAGCTTGTGAAAACCTGAAAGGGTGCAATCTCGTTGTTAAAAATAAAAATAAAAAAAGAAAAGGTATGTCCACAAGCGAAATGGACACGGATGAAAACCCGAAAGGGCACCGTGAGTAAAAACAGCAGGACTACCGGCGAGCTTGTGAAAACCCGAAAGGGCGCAATATCGTAAAATTTTCACTTACGAGATCCTCTCGATTCGTAAGGAGAACTCCCTATATAAGACCCTCATGGCTCATAAGATTCAAAGTCATAAGTTACATAGATCCAAACCTGTCCTTAAGCCGTCGTATTCCCCAAGTTGCCCTACAGGCGGTCCGATATTAGCCCTTGTATACAATCCACGGGCACAAATAAACGATTCCCCCACCAAGTTCCACCAATCGCGAGGAATGTCCTCATATGGTGAACGACACTTGTAAGTCCTCTCGACTTATAAGGAGAAAATACTCTTATGAGATCTTTACGACTTATAAGAGAAAACACCACTTAGAAGTCCTCACGACTTCTTAGGAGAACATACACCTACGAGATCTTCATGACTCGTAGGGAGAAATACCTTTATGAGACCCTTACGGCTTGTAAAGTCAAAAAGCCTTGGTCGAAAGAATCCTAACCCTGTTTGCTAAGCCACCTTTGTTCAAATTAGTAAAGGCAAATGATGATTCACTCCTGACAATATCCCAGTTGTAGCAATGCTGATGCCTAAATCGGTATCAAATTCTAAGTCCTTTTACGGCAAATGATGATTCGCTCCTGGCAATATTCCAGTCGCAGCGGTGCTGATGCCAGGATTGGTATCAGATCTCAAGTTCCATACTCGCAACAAAAATCAGCGAGCAAAACTAAGTGCATATGAAATAGCCGAAATGATGGGGCAACTCGCAATAAAAATCAGCGAGCAAAATATATGTATATATAAAAACAACCGAAATGTTGGGCAACTCGCAATAAAAAGCAGCGAGTAAAAAGAAAAGAATAGCCGAAATGATTGGGCACCACGATAAAAAGCCGAAATGATTGGGCAATCGTGACTTTCGCGATATAAAAAGATGAAATGATATAGCATCGCGGAAATAAAAAAAATAAAACATTTGCCCTGCAGGTGAGTCCACATCAACCCCTGTATACAATCCGTGGGCATAAACGCAAAGGGAACCATATTTTCCCACCAGGCTCCGTCAAAGGGAAAGCCAAGTCTCGACGGTTCACGAACAACCTAGAGACCATCTCGACACTCATCTCGTTACAGCAGACATAGTGTCAACAACGGCGTTTCTTCTCACTCCAGCAGAATATAGATGCAACGTCAACAAACAACCCCAGAGTCGAAACAAAGTAGAGCCATGGCAAAGTCCCTAGTTCCAAGTCTTGGCGGTTCACAAAAAAACCTAAAGACTATCCTCGACACTCGTCTCGGTACTGCAGACAACGGCATTTCTTCTCACTCCAGCAGGATGCAGAAGCAACATCAACAAGCGACCCCAGGGTCAAAACAAAACGAAGCCATGGCAAAGTCCCTAGTTCCAAGTCTTGACGGTTCACAAACAACCTAAAGACCGCCTCGACACTCGTCTCGGTATAGCAGATGCAGTGTCAACAATGGCGTTTCTTCTCACTCTAGCAGAATGCAGACGCAACGTCAACAAGCGACCCCAGGGTCAAAACAAAACGGACCCATGACAAAGTTCCTAGTTCGAAGTTTTGACAGTTCACAAAACAACCTAAAGACTATCCTCAACACTCATCTCGTTACGGCAGACGCAATGTCAACAACGACGTTTCTTCTCACCCCAGCAGGATGCAGACGCGACGTCAACAAAATGGAGCCATGGTAAAGTCCCTAGTTCCAAGTCTCGACGGTTCACAAACAACCTAGAGACCACCTCGACACTCATCTCGTTGCAGCAGATGCAGTGTCACCAACGGCGTTTCTTCTCACTCCAGCAGGATGCAGACACGATGTCAACAAGCAACCCCAGGGTCAAAACAAAATGGTGCCATGGCAAAGTCCCTAGTTCCAAGTCTCGATGGTTCACAAGCAACCTAGAGATCACCTCGACATTCGTCTCATTACAGCAGACGCGGTGTCGATAAAGGAAGCGAAGGCTAAATTCCTAGCTTCAGGGTCTTGACGGCAACTCAAATAAAACCTGAAAGACTATTGGAGATCATCCCATACCAGTGCGGAGTGGTTATGACTCATCGGGGCTCCCAAACTAAGCCTAACCTCAAGTAAAAAGCGGCATGGCAAAATTCCTACCGCTTGCTCTCTCGACGGTAATATGACCTAAGGAGATTACTTGAAGACATCTTGTCTAGCCCCCAAAGGGATCAGAGACATGACAGTCGCGGAGCTACTCGAACAGCAGCGTAAAGTCTGCATATCGAAGAATGCATCAGCCAACGCGACGGTACGACAGACAAACGGACCTCTGTCATAAAGAGCAGGGGTTAACTGTGACGTTAGGACATGTTTGCCTACAAGCCTAAGGGAGGTAAACTAAACAAGCTCTGAAATGGGTTCATAAACTAGAGACTCCGGGATGAGTGAATAAACTGCAAACTCCGAAATGAGTATATAAACTACTTCACGCCAAATCAAGACATCGAAGAAAAGAGAAATGCCAGGATGAAATAAAATATGTATTTTATTCATGAATTTAAGTGAATACAAGATACATTTCATTCAGGAATCAAAATGAATACATGTTATTCATGAATCAAAATGAATACAAGATACTCTTATGCAACAAGAAGAGAATATACAGCGACAAAAATGTTTCAAGTCGGCGGAAGGTTCAATAGGCCAGCCAGTTCATCGTTCTTCCACTGGACTTCAGCTTCAAGCTCCACCAGTGCTGCAAGACGAGTCCCTACCTGGGTCTGTTGAGTCTGGTATGAAGCAAACCGACTCTCGAGTTCCTTCTCAGCGACCTTATGGGCTTCAACCATTTCACGGGTAAAAATAACAGCTTTGTCAAGAGCCACTACCTCTGTAATAGCTTCTTGAAGCACCCGCCAAATTTCGTACGCACGGGTGGTCTTGGCAGTAAGCTAAGCCTGAAGTTCTCCCAATGCGTTCGATGCCAACTCCCTCTCTGAAAACTTCCGGTTGAGCCACTTCTCGCATGACTGGAGATTGGCTGCACTCCGTTCGATCCATCCTCGGAGGCTCGTTTTTACAGTTAAGATGTCGGAAGGAAGGCGTATGCATTCAATCCCATGCAGGTCGGTCTCCACTTTGCGACAGTACTCAACCCAAGTATGCACTAATGCCTCATCATGATAAGCGGCCAGAACAGATAATGAAGCGTTGGCCTCGGCCGCGACAGAAGTACCAGCGCGAAGATCTTCGATGAGTGCCGCCAATGAATAAATGCTCTGTTTTGCCATCCTTTCAGACGCACGTCGGGCATAGGGCCTGATGGCATAGGGATCTGAGACTCTAATGGGGTCAGGGATGGCAAAGCTGTAAAGATTTAGGCGCGGTCAGTTGTGTTTCCAATCATAGAGTAAATAAAAATGATGCCAAGGATAAAACATCACTTACCCACAGTCATGCAAGGCGGGTTTGAAAGATCCCCAGGTCCGTCAAGAATCTCGACCTCGTCGTCAGCCTCCAGAACTGTGGTTTAAAATGAAGGGCATATCAGCATCATTATGAAAATGTAAAACCAGAAGAGCAAAGCATACCAACCTTGGCCTGAGGAAAGAACTATGCTTTGTGGGGGTATTGCTTGTGGGGCAGCCATGTCAAGCAAGTGCTGGAAGGTTTTCCTCGGAGAGAGGTCCACGATGGAAGCCGCCAATTCCCACAATTTTGAAGGAAAGAAAAGGGCCATATGACAGAAGGGTCATTAAACAAAATATATATGTATATGAGATTACCTTCAATGCTTCGCCCGCCCTGAGCTAGAGGGATGGCGGCCTCAGCGATCTCCTCCACACCCTTAGGTGCATCACTGGAGATATTTGTAAAATCTATAACCGGCGTGGTAGTCTCCAATAGAGGGACAAAAGCAGCTGCTGAAGGCTCCAAGGAAAGGATGACGGCTTCAGCAATCCCCTCTGCACTCTCTGGTACTTCACTGGGGATGTCCATGGGATCTATGGCCGATGAGGTCAGCTCTGCTAAAGGAGTAGATGGAGAAGGGACACCAGCCACCATCGGAAGCACCACAGCAAGGAAGGCCGCCTCAGTCATCTCCTCTACACCCTTCAGTGCGTCATGGGAGATGTTCGTAGAATCTGTAGCCATGGCTCGATCCGGACTCAAACCCGCTTCTGCTGCAGAAGTCCCTGCAAAGTTTTCGCAAAAATGAGAAGACATAAAAGTAATACAGATTACTCGCTAAAAGAAGGACACGAGAAAGACGCATACCAATACGCCAAGAAGCCTGAAGTATGGCTTTTTCGAGCCGTTGTTCTTTTCTCATTAAATATGCTCGTCGGGTTTCAAGCGCAAATGAATGACTATCCATTTTTAGTGCAAGCTCGTTTTCGGAAGCAACCGAGATGGATTGTTTGAGGGCCCGTTCTTCTTCCATTAACAAAGGACCCATATGTACCCGTCGTAAGGATGGGTCAACGTCATAGAATATAACGAGGGGTAGGGCTTCTTCGGGGCGTACACGTTCTCAGTCTCATCTTGTAAGCGCCTTAAAGCCTCAGCCAACTGCGCGGCCTCCTCGGCAGACGAACCAGGAAAGAGAAGACTGTCGTCCGGCACTTGCATAGATATCGGCTCGTCCTGAATGAATGGCTCAGATTCAAGCAGAGTGTTGAGTAGGCCGGCGACCAATTTCTTTCTCCTCTTGGAGCTTGTGCTAACGCTAACAGAGGAGCGCTTCCTCCCCCTGGGTGCTCTGGCGCGACGCTGCCCAATTTCACCTTCGGTATAGCCATTTGGTGACACCACCACTGGTGACACTACCACTGGTGCTTCATTAGAAGCTATTGTTTCGGCTCTAGTATGCACTGGTATATGAACATTACGAAGGGTCAATTCTATTTCTTCGGTTTTAGGGATAAGTATCAAACCGCTATCCCTCAGCGGTAGGCTAACCACTGACCGCGGCCGCAATGGGGCGTTGGTGGCCTGAGCTGGAATGGGAGCTCTACTTTCGAAAATAACCCATCTCTCCTATGCAATGATGGGGCCGACCCGATGGCGATACCAACCCTTAAAGGACCCCACAGGCCTCAGAAGATAGTCGGGCTCCGGGATCATGAAGCGGGAGCCAGTGTTTAACCGCATGGAGTGGTGAATGACATCGCGAGTAACCTCCAAGGAGAGATGTAACATTTCAAAAAAATAAAATATTATTTTTGGGAATTTTCATAATTTAATATTAATTTTTAATGAATATTTTAATATTCGGTATAATTAAATACCTATAAATGGGGAAAATTCTGGAGAAAATTATGGAAATTCTAAAATAAGGTATTTCGTGGAAATATGCCATTTAAAGTTTTTATGGTTAAGTATATGCTATTTTAGTGTTAATTGCGATTAAAAATCGCTAATTGGATTTTTGGCTTTTTGTGCAAAAATGTGCACATAACATTTTCCACACTTGCCTCATGTTATGGACTCATGGTAGCCTAGGGTTGAACCATGCTTAGATGAGCATGGTGGGTGAACCATGTTTAGCCAACCATGATGGGTTAACCTTTTGGTTAGGATAATTGGGTTAATTAGGGTTTTGTTTTTGGTTAAAGGTGATTAGGGTTAGAGTTGACCTTGTGTAGGAGAGAAGGTGAGCCATGATGGCTTGTGGGTGCTAACATGTTTGGAGAGAGAGAGAGAGAGAGATGGCTAGGGTGTGCCATGATCCATCTCTTTCTTCATTACCCTTTGTGCTCTTCACACCCCCTCTCATTCATATCACTCCCTCTCATCACTCACATTTGCCCTCACATCCTCTCACTCTCACACTCAACCACAACAACACACACCAGCCCTAACATCTTAGCCCAACACCTACACACTCACATCAGCCCAACTTCAGCCCCCATATCAACAACATCAGCCACAAAACACCCCCTACATCTGCTGTGAAAACAGCCACAGCAGCAGCAACTTCATTTCAAAACAACTCCACACCATTATCATACTACAACCACACACTTCATCACACCCCAACACCAACACAACCACATCAACACAACACAACTATAACCACAACAACCCTTAAACTCCTGCATCAACACCATCAGCAGCAAGTTCAGCCAGAAAACAGCAACAGCAACAAGAAAGAGAACAGCCACAAGCGGGAGCTCAGTAGCAGCAACCCACCCTTCCACCTCATCCTCCTTCCTTCATCCTCTCTTCTCCTACATCCTAGGACCCTCTTTTGAGGTATAATCTTGCAACCCAACTCATATCTTGTTAAGTTATGGATAATTGGCTGAAATTTAGTGTTTTTAAGTAGATTAGTGCTAGTTTAGGAGAATTTGAGTGAGATTTGGCCAAGAGATGGTTTTGAATGTTAGGGTAACCTTATTAGGTGCTGTTGAGACCAGTTTACCCTAGATCTAACCCAGATTCCAATATAACACCTGAAAGTTTAGAATCGGTGTAATTTAGCGATTTTGTCGACTTATTGACCTTTCTGAGATCTACTTTCACCCCGGGAACTCTAATATAAAATTGACATGGCAATGAGATGTACAGGCTGGTAGAAACCAACACCCAAAGACCTAGCCCCCAACTCCCATACCAGGCCGCCATTTTATTCTCTCTGGCCGCTATTTGCGGCCAGACCAGGGTGAAACCCCCTCGTTTTGCGTGCATGGCTCTTTTACCTATAAACTTGACCCTGGGTATGTCCAGTTTTGACTGATTCCAGTTAGGGTAAAATCTGGATTGATTTTCATGAGTTGGCGTATGATTTACGACTTGTTTTAGCATGGTTTTTGGTATTTGATGATTCGTTTCTGTCGGATGGCGTTTGAACGCCAACGGCAGAGGATTATTGGCTGTGTTTGCACGCAAGGCTATAGGTTTTTACTTATAGACGTAGCGTGCACCATTTTGGTTTCCGACATGGTTTTCATGTGTTTTTGCGCGTGATATCCTTGTAGGTACCCCACGTGGCGTTGAAGCGTTGGAGATGCAAATGGAGAAATTGGCACCGGCACACAGAAGCAAGGTGAGTAGATTTATATCTACGGGGAGAAGTCGGGTGGATGGCATATAGCACCCCCGCAGTTCGTAGTGATGTATACGGATGCGTATACACACTAACAATTAATATATGTTGTTTGGGATTAATTATTGATGTTAAGATGGATATTGGTATGTTGGATTGGTGAAAGGTTAAGAAACCCTAGAGTAGTGGGTGCACTACACATACACACACATACATACTTGCATACATCCTTATTTCATATATGGTTATGGGATTCTATATAGTTATGTGTTCACATGGGTATGGGACTATGTGTTCGCATACGAACTTGAGGATGATACTCGGGTTTGAGATGAGTCGATGATATTTGATCCGAGATTATGATATCGGTAGTATGGTAAAATTCATAATTGAGATACGTCTTGATGCTTTAGCGGATTTCGGGATGATGATGCCATAGGAATAGTGATATATATAAAATGATCAACATGTGGTTATGTTACGAGATATGATATGATATGATATGACGAGACATTTATGATAGGTCGCATTGGGCGATATATACTCCTTGCGATGATATATGCTGATGAGATCGATTCATACGAGACTGTTGATCAGTAGTCAGATCATGATGATAGTGATGATGTTAGCTTTGTACTAGACGTAGGTCAGTACCCAGATTATGATATTTGATATAGAGAATACCAGATGAAAGATATAATGAATATGATATTGACCCGTACCCAGATTTGGGGATGCCGTACGACGGATTTACGTACGAGCTATATTTGATGTTTGATCCGCCCTCTTGACTTGTGGATAACCGATTATAGAGATATGGTATCGGATGTGATATTATCGAAGCGGGATCACCAACTATATATATTTATATATATCGACTCAGAGGTTAGGCGGTTTCCCTTACCTACTGTTAGCTTTAGCTCAGCCTTATAGTGGTGTAGCTATATGACTCTTATGACATTAGATGCAGTTTAGCTATCATTGTGTTTAGTATTCAGCTTCTCCACATTTCTATTGTTGCTCCGCATCGCATACTGTTGTGATTCATATTCTATTATTGATATCCTGCTGCTAGGACACCAGCACCATTACCGATGATGCGTATGTACCACGTACACTTATTTGCCAGCGCACACACATCTTCATCGGTAATTGCCATGTCACGTACACTTAGAGAATATTATTGCCTGATTTAGCTTGTTGGCTAGTAGTGACATGATATTAGTGCACTTGCCTTATATGCCAGCTTGACATTGTAGCTATTACTTGTCACATCATGCATACTGTTGTTCATTATATGCCGCATTCATGGATTCTCATGCTTATATTCATGATTTTACATGCTATTGATGATTGGATTCAGGTTTCCATGAGATTTTCTGGATTTGGAAGAAAACCGCAAAACATATATAAACTGCTTTCTCTCTTTTTAAATAAAAATGCGGTTTTTCCATGATGTATGAGTCGTCCACCATGAGTTTTGCTGATGGATTTCGAGACCCGATTCGAGGAGGCGGATGAACCATTTCGGGTACATGGTGGGCCCGGTGCGGTACCCCAAGGCAAGAAGATCGCAGGAGATGGCGTTGAGCCTGTGCAGGGGAGCACGGCCGACCGGTGACATTACCCGACACGTCGGATATCCGGAGGATACCGTCTTAGTCATGAGATGGATGTTAGGGGCCGATCTGGACTGACGGCGCCCTGGATATTATGATTGAGACATTGAGATTTTGAGATATTGAGGTACAGAGATTGTGATACAGAGATATCGAGATATTGAGATTTATGTTTTGTGCCGATGCTAGGCACTGTTTTATGCTGATTTCATTTATGATACCTCATTTTAAAAATACAGAAATCTCACAAATTTATGAAAGCAGTTTTCTTCAGTACATGCATTCTATTTCATGCATTCATACATTATCCATACGATGCATTGTTACCTGAGGCACTGACACAGGCACATGGGATTACACTTGGGTTAGATATTTACACTAGCCATGGTTATAGATTGCTGGTTATATATTTGAGGATTATATTATGATCGTATGATCTAGGATTGCGTCATACATGCGATTTCTGTTCGTAGATCTTTTTCTACTCACAAGTTGGCAACTCACTCCCGTTGTGCCCCAGTTTCTTGCAGGTGTTGCCGTACGGGTTTCTTTACAGCTTTGCGGGCACTACTTCTTTCGGGTGGCTTTCTAGTAGGTGGGTTATTGTATCGTACTCATCATTATACATTGTATATTATATTTCAGTTGTATCTAGAAGTTCCATCAACCAAACATGTACTTATTTGAGATAGAGACCAGTGATGTTTATTCTTTCGACCTTAGAGTCGCGTGTTACATTTCTATGGTTTTCTTGCTGGTTGAGTTTCCTTGCTGTTGTGATCCTCGCCTTTAGACGTTGTATATTATGTTGCATACCGGTTGTTTTGATATGGTTCTTCCTACACTCTACTTCTTTTCTTGGTTTGGATTTCTGGGCTCGGCTTACTTAGAGCACATACGCCTTGAGACGTTCGTAGTCTAAGTGCCGGTCATGTTCCGTACTTTCGGGACGTGACAAGAGAGCAGGCTCGACTAAAAATGCCTCGAGAGGGACGCCCTGGTCATAACCTAACTTCTAGGCAAAGCGGTGCGGGTTATACCGCATAAAAAGGACAGCATTATTCCGACGAAACACCAGATACCCTGGCCTGATCGAGTATAGGTGCATGACCTCTTTTGGTTTCAAGACCGGGACCCCACCCTTCGATAAATCAAACAACTGCTGAATGGGCTCCGCTGGAGAGGAAAGGACTCGATCACTGAACACCATTCCGCCTTCGTTTGAATACGGGTTCAGCAGCACGCGGATGGCCCCTACCTGGGTCGGATCGGGAACGGAGGCATCTACCAACCTCATGATCCGCGGGAAGGTGTACAAATCATAAAAATTCGGCTGCTGGTGCGCAGCGAACGCTCCTAGCACGTGCATCTCGATCCACGACGTAAAGTAGTGGAGGGGGAATTCACGGTCTCCGCACCCGGGTTTGAAGTATTAGCCGCAACACTTAACCCGTGATATAGATGCGAAAACCCCGCGATGCCAATAGCCAGTCGTGCTCCTCCAGCTATGCGATGGGCAGGATAAAAAATGGAGGCTCTCATAAAGCGGCGATGCATCGGCATGGCGAACCAGCTTAGCCAAAGACTGATAAAACCAACGAAGAAGGTCTTTTCGTCCATGCCAGGGGCCGCAATTGCATCGAAAGCTATGGTTAACAAGTTTGGAATATAGAAATGCGACAGGTCTTCCTCCTTGGCCGGCAAGTTCCTTAATCCTAATCCAAAAGGGTCTTCAATTTTTGCAAATTTCGGAGCCTTTTTGGATAAGACGTCCTCTCGAAGGAAGAAAGCAATGAAAGCATCAAAGGTGACACCTTGCTCTTCCGATGTCATGAACAGCTTTTCAAATATACCCAGGACCTTGATTAGACATGGGTACTTGTGACGTAAGGCATTCTCAGTCGACAGGCCGTCAAGCATAGCAGGCACCGTATCAAACATATATTCATCGGGAGACAGTAACTCTTCATAATGCTCTCCCCTGATCGGCAATCCGGAGATCTCGCGAAACTCTTCCAGTGAAATTGAGACCTCTCGATCCCCTAGCAAGAACGTGTTGGTAGGAAGGTTCCATTAATTCAAGAAAGCTTTAACCCACAAGACATGAGGGGCGTGGTAATAAAACAACGAAGCGTACACTGCCTAGTACAACCCGACTTTCTGCAGACGTGCGCGTTGGGCAGAGAGAATGTACCGAGCCCAGGGGAGCGAGCCCACTGGATGGTGGGGATGACGCCTACCTTATAAACCTTCCCCTAAGGTCGATCTTCGCCCTGACTTATTCGGCGCCCCAGAATGTCGATAGCCACCATGGGTTGGTTGGGTATCCCGGTCGTTGATGGCTCAAGTCGGCCTGCGGGAGTCCAGTTAGTCGCCTCCACCGCATAAGCAGTCTGTGGGCGTTCCGTCAATAATATAGAACATATAGGTTCTGTCGGCTCTTCGCAGGTAAAACTAAGGCGGCCCCCGATGATACGACCGTACCACATTCCCCATAAGAGAAGACTAGTATGGACCTTGTCATGCGCCCTGATTATCGCCATAACCTCCTCGTCCGATGGCGACTGCGGAAAAGCGGCTTCTGAGCGAGTGTAAGGGAAGTCGGGAAGCAAGGCCATCTTCCTAAAAAAACCATTTAAAAATGATAATAATAAATAATAAGGTAATATAAAATAAAATAACTGAAAACCGTGATGTGGCGGGACCACTGCTTGCAAAACCAATGGACCCCACAAAATCTAAATAGCGGCTCACCAGTGATGAGGCAAAATAATCATTGGGAGAATCAAAAAAGATTCTCGTCATGTAAACAGTAAAGTTTAAATAGCTCTTAAAGCGAATTCTGTTAAAAAAAGCACAACAGATTCAAATCTGCATTAGGGGCATTAAAACCCTCAAATACTCGAGAGCATTAGGGAATAAAATTCCTAAAAATATCCGAGTCTCTCTCAGAGCCAAACTCTGTGAACAAGGAATTAAATTACTTTAATAAAGGGATTAAATCCCAGAAAAACCCCATAGCAAGGAGGCAAAGAAAATGGAATTAAATTCAAAGGATCTTAAAAATCGGTGACAGGGTAAAACTGTAAGAGGAGGATTAACAATCCCCATTGATTCAAGACTTCAAAATCTACAAAAAAATGTGTCCTTTGGATGTTTAAGAAATCAGTTCAAGAAAAGAGCAACGCTCTGTCCCCGAATTTAAAATCCATGACAAAAGGGGGGGGTCCCGTTCGTGATCCTTACCAAAGAAAAGTTGTAACAGAGTTTAACTCTGAGATTTCAGCAGGCAGATAACTAAGCTCTGAAGAAAAGAATTAAATTATCAAGGAAAATAAGTAGGGAAGAAGATGAAAGAACAGTGGTCTTCTCAAAGGCAAAATCCCCTGCATTTATAAGACATGATGGGGAGTGGTTCATCTTCCCATTCGCTTAAGCAATCCAACGGCTGTGAGGGCAGACAGCGTTGCACTCACGTGCAAGCCACGTGAGAGCAACGCTGGGGGCATTTGTTCCCTTATAAAAAAGGGATGAGGGTAAGATCCCCACTAAAAGAGCCCCACGTGTTTAACATGTGAGTGCTGCAATTAAAACAATTGCTAGGCTAAAATATCCCCACGTGTATAACACGTGAGTGCCTATATGCAACGCATATAGGTACTACAGTTAAAACAACTGCTAAGCTAATGGAGCCTCACGTGCCCATACATGAGCACCTATATGCAAAGCTTATAGGCGCTGCGTTTAAGCAATTGATAGGCTAAAATTGAGACTTATGTGTAAGCACGTGAGCGCCTATATGCAAAGCATATAGGCGCCGCATTCAAACAGATGGCAAGCCAAAAGGGCTCACGTGTTAACACGTGATACTCTCTTATGTTGTTGCATATAAGCAAACAAGATTAGTTCCATTGGAATCACGTGCTACACGTGAGTGTTCCTAAACAGCTTCCAAGCTGATTGAATTAAATTCTAAATAAAAGGATTAAAACTCTATTTGGAAGATATTTCCTTAAATCTTTCTAATATGGAAAGATCCTTCTCTAACAAAGAATCTTGGATGAACTATCTGATAGAATGAAATTCTATATATGTGGGAAATATTTCCCTGATCTTCCTTAAACTAGAAAGATCTTCTTTGTTAAACGAAGAACCTTCGGATCAAAGATCCAACGGTGATCGTCCGATAGAATAAAATTCTATAAAAGATATTCATATAAATAAAATTCTATGATAGAATAGAATTCAAATCTTGTTAAACTAACAAGATATTCATATGATAGAATAAAATTCTATCTTAGAAAAATATTTCCTAAGTTAGTTAAAAAATAATAAGAAATCTTCTCTGTTAAACAGAAAACCTTTGGATTAAAAATCCAACGGTGAATAAAATTCACCAGAACAATTGGATTGATTATGAAATCAATCATGATCTCTCAATGAGGGATTTTCTTAACAAATTGATTCCTTTTCTTCTCCTATAAATAGGAGCAAACAGAAAGGGAGGAAAGAAGAGAACACAGACGGAGAAGAAGAGGAGAAAGAAGACAAAAAAAGGAAAAAGAGAATTTAAGTCTCAGAAAATACTTGTTTCATAATAACATTCTAGGTAAAAAAAAAAAGAAATACACAGAAATTGTTCTATCTTTTCTTGACCTTCCTAAGGGTTTAACCCTTCACATAAGAACTTAGTTCTTGCTCTGGTTGAGATCTGTAGAAGCAGATCTCCCCATAAGTTGAGAATTCAATTCTCATCCGGGAAATTCTGTCTTGCAGATTCAAAAACCTAGGGGAAAGAACTGAGTTCAAAGAATTTAATTCTTACAGAGATATATGAGAATTTAATTCCTCTGAAAATCAAGGTTTAACCCTACAATAAGAATTTAATCCTTACAAAAACAAGAGGCATGAGATCCTCCAAAATCCTAGCATGAGATTAAAATCTCCATTGGTGATTTGATCTCACGTGCTCCACGTGAGCATCTCTAATGAATAAAAAGAAAGAATCGCCTAGCGTGCTCGCACGTCAGCACCACAGGAATCAAGTGTTTAACACTTCTATATAAAAAAAGGGAGATAGAACCCAGAGAACAGCTCCAAAATTGGGGTGCCTCACGTGCCCACACGTGAGCGCTTCCAAAGTGCAGTGTTTAACACTAATTCAGAGCCTCACGTGGGAACACGTGAGTGCTGGACATAACCAAGTGCTTAGCACTTATAAAGAAAGGGGGAATAGAACTCAAAGAACAGCTCCTACTTTGGGGCGCCTCACGTGCTCACACGTGAGCGCCTCCAAAGTTCAGTGTTTAACACTGATTCAGAGCTTCACATGGGAACACGTGAGTGCTGAAATGCTTAGCATTATAAGACTCAGACTCCAGCCTCAAATGGGCTAAGTCTTCCTGAGGTCAAAACCTCCTTGATCCTCAAATCAACCGAGCCTCTGTGCTCATGTTCTTCCAAACTAATCTCAGTCTCAAACATGACTGATGACCACTCAACTGATGATATCCAAAACGATATTCATCCCACATTCCCCTGAGGAAATCTTAGTCTCAAAATACGATTAATGATTTCTGGGTTGACCACTAACTCCTTTTGTTCTTCAAATAGGGGAATTGGTTCAAGGGTACATCTCTCTACACCTCTGATACATGTCGTTGTAATTCCTCAACGTCTTCAGAGAGGTGGCGGGTCCCAACAACCAACTACTTTTGGGTGCACTTCCCAAAATGGTGACAACGGACCATAACGTTCTTAAACTAAAACATCACCTCAAAAATGGTGATCTACAGACCGAAATGTCCTCAAACTACAACGTTGTATCCAAGATGGTGACAATGGACCGTAACTTCCTTAAACTAAAACCTCACCTCAAAAATGGTGATCTACAGACCGAAATGTCCTCAAACTACAACGTTGTCTCCAAGATGGTGACAACGGACCGTAACGTCCTTAAACTAAATCTTCACTTCAAAAATGGTGATCTACAGACCGAAATGTCCTCAAACTACAACCTTGTCTCCAAGATGGTGACAACAGACCGTAACGTCCTTAAACTAAATCCTCACCTCAAAAATGGTGATTTATAGACCGAAATGTCCTTAAACTACAACTTCACCTCGAAAACGGCGATAAGGGGCCGAAACGTCCTTAAACTAAAACAACAGAGTTCAAATGCTCTCTTGTTGGATCTGAAACAAAAATGATTCTAACACCCTGTTAAGTAGATCTTAGTCTCAAATTGGACTAACGTATCCTTAACAAAAAACCAATCGAGCCCCCAATTGCTTGTATATATTTAAGTCGATCTTGATCTCAAAACAGATTAACGATCCTTAAATCGACCCAAACCCAAATCTAAGATATACGGATTTGGACTAATCCACGCCCTACGGGCGACAACATAAATTAGTCTCTGTATACAATCCACAGGCAACCAAAAATAAAACAAACACACACTACACGAAGTAAACTTCTGGAACAGGAGAAAGTGGTTATCGCGATGCGGTAACGTAATTAAATTCAGGGGCTTGCGCCTGCAGGGAAGAGCGTCCCCACAATCAAAAACCCCTCAGAAATGAGGGGGAATCTGACGAAGTATGCTACAACGGACGCATCCGTCCAAACCTCCGATACACGGTGCCATAAATCAACCTGGCATCTTCGGAGAGGTGGACAGATAAATCCAAATAGCATCTGCCTCCAAATTCAGGCAAGACGATCCATTCCAGTTCGTCTCTATTTTCGGCGGTAAACATACATATACTAGAAACTCCGAACGAGTGAATAAACTAGAAACTCCGAAACGAGTGAATAAACTAATTAGCGCTAAATTGAGACATCAAACACAGAGGAGCGCATGAAAAAAATGTATATTCTTTATTCATGAATCAAAGTGTTTGAAAATTA
Organism: Agapanthus africanus; assembly: GCA_030015575.1. Taxonomy (NCBI): domain Eukaryota; kingdom Viridiplantae; phylum Streptophyta; class Magnoliopsida; order Asparagales; family Amaryllidaceae; genus Agapanthus; species Agapanthus africanus. The sequence goes on along the minus strand of JASDDO010000012.1, from coordinate 491,422,531 downwards.
AAATTTAAATAAAAAGGGGGGATACAATTTTAGCCATTAAGAAGGCAGAGTTTTCAATAAATTGGCAACACGCTCACTCTCTTCCCGCAGCTCCTCCTCACGCACTACTATTGCATCCAGTATCGCTTCAACTCGGACCCGTTGTTGCAAGCATGATGAAAGCTTCTCAGCAATTTCCTGCTTATCCACTTCGCAATCTCGCATTCCCCGTTCGGTGGAGTCAAGGTGCGCCTCAGCGCCATTCCCTTAGAAACGCATTGCTGAAGATTTCCAAAAATAATTTGCAGTTGCGCAGCGTTCGCTTCAACCTGGGCGCGCAATTGGATGGATTTTCTAGAAGCTGTCTCATGTTTCTTTTGCTTAAGGGTCAACTTCTGCTCGAAGTATTGAAGTGAAGTGGCACTTTTCTCGATCCACGCAATCAGTTGAGCCTTCGAGTTTAATGCTTCAGGTGTAAGACGCTTGTGCTCGATCTCGTGGAGACAAGCATCAATTCGCCTACAATAGTCAACCCAAATATCGATGAAGTCTTCGTTGTGGAAAGTCACAAGCGTCATCAGCATAGGGTTGACCTCATCCGCAAAGTCCGCGGCGGAAGTGAGAGCTTCAATGTTGAGTTCTTCGATAAATTCGCTTAGCATCCGCCTGCTATTTGCCGCACCCCTGGAGGACTGACGCTTAGCGAACGACACCGTGGGCATAGATATGCGAGACTCAAGAGGAGCCAAAGCTGGTGTAGCTGCTGTAGAATAAAGCATGCACAAAGAAGGGTCGGATTTCGACCTAAGAAGTTAAAAGGTCGATGATAATGAGATCTAACATACCAGTAATCGAAAGCGGAAAATCAGGAAGCTTGGGAGGCTCTGCTATTCCTTCGTTTCTCCCTCGAGCCATAAGACTGTGGCCAATGCGAGAAAAGCTTAGCGATAGAAAGATCACTCGTGAAAAGACGAAATGAGAGATAAAGAATATACTAAGCGACGCACGAAACAGGAACGAATTCTGATTGGAAGGCGAAGTGTGATCTTAGCATTTGGCATAGGCGGTCAAAAAGCACTCCTACAGTATTGCAACAATATATGGTAAAGAAATTAATCAAAGAAATAATATCTTTATTGAAACAAGGAATTGAAAAATCATTACCTTTCGTCATTAAACCGAAAGAACTCGGGGGGCACAAAAGAGAGAGGTGGAACAGTGACAGTCGTGGCAGCGGCTGACAGTGATTCTTCAATCAGCACAACACCGAGATCTACTGCATCTGTATTCAGGATAAAAAAATATCAGTGAAGATGTTTGGCAAGATTGATTAGCCCAAAAGAAATAACACAAGGAATACATGACGGGGCAGATACGTAGCGGTGTCTGGAGCGCCACTAACCATGACGACTTCCTCGGTTTCCACCATCACCGGGGAGATGGATTCAACGTCGACACCTTCGTCCCCCGAATCAATAAGTGTCGTCGTTATGCTCACATCACCTGCCGATGCAGGGATCCACAAGGGGAGGAAACAGCAGTTGGAGCAGCCCCTGATTCGACAAGAAGGCCTGACGCCCTAGACTCTTCAAATGCGGGCACTTCACCCGCTACGTTACTACTTAAACTCGGCCCTGTTGCATCATTCAAGGACAAATGTGTTATAATTTGAGGAAAATTACTGTAAGAGGAAACCTGGAAAAATAAACAAGTCCTATTAGGTTTCAATAAGGGACCGTGCGCTGTTTTACTTTGAAGTAACCGCTCGGCCTCTTCGCGAGCCACACGAGCAACATGCCTATGAGCAGTGGATAGGGCAGAAGGAATTTCTTCTATGGGAACGTCAGAGGGTCGAGCATCACTCGAACCCGCGTCCGCGGCCAAGTTAGCTTGGCGCTCCATTGCTGCGTGTTTTTTGCGCTTCCTTTGAGCCTTGGATGTGCAAATAGATCTCCTCAGGACCTCCGGCAGGGGGACATCTTTGTTCAAATTAGGCTCGGCCTCCGGATCTACTACAACATCCATCACCGGCTGCTTTAGAGACGCCTCGTGTGGCGGCCCTGGGGTGACCCCAACCGTAGCCGGTGGCTCTGAAGGCTCCTCTGCACCACCACCTAAGGACATTCATCATAATCGCATGTCTGCGATTACAATAATTTCCTTGAAGGCACTATATCCAACAGTAGATGAATGTGAGATTCATGAGTGCATGGATTTTTGTAATCACGGAGTTATGTTTTCGCGGATTAATGTCAAGCTCAAGATACAATGCCAAATATTTTATACACACAGAACAACATGAGCGGCGGTGGTTCCTGTAACAGAGAGAGGAAGAGAGTCAGGGTGTGAATGAAATGAATTAAACATGTAAATGCGTCGTGAAACGAATCATACCGAGACCCATAGAGGCGCGAAGCCTTTCCTCTTCCTCAAATGTCTTGAGGGACGCCAAGAAAGCTTCTTCAGTGGAGATTTCTGTTAGGAAAATAGCGTTAAAAAATGTAATAAATTCAAAAAAATGTGTACAGAAGAATGTAAATGGAATATACCGGACACCGCAAGAGAAGCGAGCGCTACTTTCTCGCGGGGTAATCTCTTAGAATCCTCGATAGCGGCTTGAAGATCAGTAGCGGCATTCTCTTCGACGGAGGCTTCGAATAGACCAACGTTGGTGTCGTATTCGGCTAAGCCTTCGCTATAAGGAGCATGCGGCTCCTGACCAAATACAACGTCAGCTGAGAATAAGGATTTCTTCTTCTTCTGCGAGCCGCCCCCAATACCCGACGACAAAAGTTTACGCCTAACGGGCTGCTTCGGACGGCGAGTTCCGGTCTCTGAGCCGATACCCAACTCAGGGGATGCCGCAGCCACCACAGTCACATGAGCGCTTACATCCGGTCGTGGCTTAGCCGAAAAAACTCGCGGAATTACAACCGTGGCACCCTCTCTTAAAGAAGGATGGACGATTACCCGTCGCTTCAGCGGGACCACGGGATTACTGGCCGGGACAGAATCCTTATGGTCAAGAAGTATCTGACTTTCCTCTTTGATGATGGCACCCGTGGCATGATGGTACCAAGCAATAAAATCATTCGAGGCTTTCGGGATATGGCTCGGCTCACTAACTAGAAAATGAGACCCCGTATTTAGTCGCATGAAGTGATGTGCTGCGTCGTGAACGCTCTCTTCTGTAGCAACCAGGTCCATGAGGAACGCTTCAAGAGGAATGTCTTGATTGTAACCGGACTGCTAGGAGAAACGGTGCGGGTTATTTCTCATAAACAACACCGAGGCGTTCTATCTGAATACGAGAAAACCCGGCCTGATGGAATATAAATGAACGATCTCCCGGGCCCTCAACGCAGAAGCTCCATCCTTGAAGGCATCGTGGAGTGGCTGGATTACTTTGGAAGATTCCTTACCGATGGTCAGGACCCTGTCAACGAAGGCCATGCTATCCCCAATCATGTGCGGGCGAAGAAGCAATCACCGAGCCTCTCGCTGGGTTGGGTCTGGAGAAAAAGCATCGACCAATTGCATGACCCAAGGAAAGTTATATCCTTCATAAAATCTGGGTCATTTATGCATACCAAAAGCATCCAGCACGTGCATTTCGATCCACGAGGTGAAGTAGTGCAATGGGAGATTTACGGGCTTCAAACCCTGCTGAGTGGTGTCGGACGCTATACTCAGACCATGATATAGGTGAGCCAGTCCTGCGACCCCGATAGCCATGCGCGTCCCCGCGGCGAGGCGATGAGCCGGATAAAAGACAGATGGTCTCGTATAGCGAGAGTGCATTGGAAGCGCAAATCAACTCAGCCACAAGCCGCATGAAGAACGTCTCCTCATCAATGTCCAGAGCGGCAATCTCTGCAAAATGGACGACTGGAGTATCCGGAATAAAAAATTTCTTTAAATCTGCCTCCGCAGTCGGCAGTTTGTCCAAACCAAATCCGAACGGATCATCGAGCTTGGCAAACTTCGCAGCTTGTTTCGATAAAGCCTCCGGGTGAAGAAAGCGGGCAAAAAAGTCCGTAAAGCTAACTCTATGCCTCCCGGACTCTAAGAATAAGCTCTCATATATGTTCAACACTTTGATCAAGCTCGGGAACTTGTGTCGAACATCATTTTTTGGGGTAAGACCTATAACAACTGATTCAGTAGCAAAGATGTACCCGTTAGGAGGAAGTATCTCCATAGAATGCTCTTCTCTGACGGGTAACCCGGATATTTCTGCAAATTCCTCCAGCGAGATTGACATCTCCCGATCCGATAAGAGAAATGTGTGGGTCAGGATATTCCATTACTCCAGGAAGGATTTAACCCACCATACATGAGGAGTATGGTAATAAAAGAGGGACGCATAGATCGCTGGATATAACTCGGTCTTCAGCAGTAGTGACTTCTTGGCCGACAAAATGTAACGGGCCCACTGTAGATAACCACCCGGATGATGGGGGGTCACTCCTATCATATATACCTGGCCCCAAGGACACGCTTCTCCTTGGCATATGTGACGCCCTAGATTGTCGAGGGCCATCGGCGGCTGCACTGGTATCTACGCTATGAAAGATTGGAGACGGACTTCCGAGGTCCAATTGATCTCTTCTACTGCATAAGCGACCTGCGGAGGGTCGGCGTAATGGATTGATGGGATCAGTTCTGACGGCACCGCACAAGTGAAGTTACGCCGACCCCGGATGATATAACTGTACCACGATCCCTATAGATGAAGAGACTTCTGCTCTGGGTCGTAGTCCCGAATTAGCGCAAAGACTTCCTGATCCATAGGCGCATCAGCAAAAGCGCTTTCCGAACGGACATAAGGAAAGAAGGAATCAGAGACCATAGTACCTGAAAGGAAAAACCCGTAGAGAGTTAGTTATCGGCACAATGTAATTAACCACAACTAAGCGCCTTAGCATCTAAACTCCACTGTGGCATATTAAAGTCACTACAGTCCAAAAACGGGGAGGACAATGGGCCCCACAAAATCAGGGTAACGCCTCATCAATGATAAGACATGCACACATTATGAGAATCCAAAAGGATTCTCATTAAATAAGAAATCTCATTAGGCAGTGGAGTCCAAAACTCCCAATGTTCTTGAAGAACGTATTCTACAACAGATCCCCAAAATTTGAACGTAACTGAAAAGCTAAGCTCTGTTAAAATTTAATAAGCTAGCGCCTCACGTGCTCCCCACGAAGGCGCCAGCGCCAACCCTTAAGGTTGAATCCTATGATGGCGCTGCACGTGAAGCTCACGTGGGCGCCAATGTGCAAAACACAAGAGCGCCTATCATAAATAAGAATTAAATTCTTAAGTGGCACCCATGTGCACAACACGTGAGCGCCAGCGTCCAAGTTTAAATCGGTAGAATTAAACTCTACATGAGAATATTTCTCTAAAAAAATTAGGACACTCTCTGTTAAACAGAGCCGTTGGATCAAAAATCCAATGGTAATGATAAATCATCAAACGGTTGAATTAAATTCTATTTTGAGGAATATTTTTCCCTAATCTTTCTAAATAAAGAAGGATTTCTTTCTGTAAAATAAAGAGCCTTGGATCAAAAATCCAATAGTGACACCGTTTAATAGAATAAATTCTGTATATGGGAAAATATTTCCCCAATCTTGTTAAAAACAAGAAAACATATTCTATAAAACAGAAATTCTTGGATCAAAGATCCAATGATGGGTAAAATTCCCCAAACAAATTTTGAGACCAATTAAATCAATTGGAATCTCTCAATAAGATATTTTCTCGAAACTAATTAACAATTTTCCACCCATATACCGAGATTTTAAGTCTCATATAGAGGGAACCTCCCATAAGCTTCTGCAAGAAAATACAGAAGGCTCTCAAAAACAACAGAGAATTTAATTCTCAATAGAGAAGAAGATCTTTTTTCTCTCAAACCCTAGATAAAGAAACCACAAAGATCAAAACATCTCCTTTACGTATCATAGCATATCCAAAGGTTTAACCCTTCTCAAGAACTTAGTTCTTTCTCAGGATCTGAGATCTACAGGACAAGTCTCTCACAAGTTGAGAATTTAATTCCAATCGGGAAGATCTTGTTCTTGAGAATAAAAAATTCATGATAGAACTAGGTTAAAAAGAAAGAAAAAAGGAAAAGAACCTATCATATGGGAATTTAATTCCTCAGAAAATAGGGTTTAACCCTAAAAGAAACATAGTTCTTAAAGAAAACCTGATACCAGATCTTCAAAACAAAGATCTTGGTGAGCATTAATGATCAAAATGTCATTAACAGAGATTCAATCTCTGGAAAACAAAAGAACTTAGCGCCTCACGTATTTCCCACTTGGGCGCCCTCCCAACAGCGCCCAGCGCCTCACGTGAAAAACACGCGGGTGCCTATACTGTAGGTACAATCGCGGTCCCCGTAACGGGTGGAACTACCTCTAGTCGTTGCGCTCGAAGTGTCTCGACTAGCGACACTATCATCTGGCGCATCTCCTGCATGCCGGCCCCTAGCATAGAGATCTGATCTATCGAAGGAGGAACAGTCTGCTCTGGTACAACTGGTGTACTGCCTGGGTCAGTCCTCGTCTCAGACGAGTCAACTCGAATCTCGGCTCTCGCGGCCGCTCTCTGCGCCCTCGTAGTCTTTGGCGGCATAATGGCTGAAAAGAAAGTAGGATTCGATAAGGATACGGAAATCGAATCACAAGAATGTATATAACCATGAAGGAATTCAATCAATAAGTCCTAAGGTCACTGAGGCGGAGTACCGTGTCGTGGGTATGCCGCGGAACATACGCACGCTACGCCACTCTGCTTCAACTACCTACTCCATCATACCAGGGTCATCCTACACTCCGAAAGGTAAAACCTACGCTCTGATACCAACTTTGTCACGACCCAAAGTTCGGTCCATGACCGGCACTTAACCACGTAACGTCTACAGGCGTAACGCGACTAAGTAAGCCGAAACCCAGAAATCAAAACCATTGAAAAAGTGAGTGAAGGGAAAACATTGGTTTAAAACATTTAGAAAACCTTAAGTAGTTTAGGAAAATTCTTTAAAGTTCAAGTTATTATCTTAAAAAATTTGGCGGCATTTCCTTTGTAAAAACTAGCCCCGAAATCGGGTACAAGATAAGATAACAGTAAAAATGACATACAATAAGAGTAAGACATCCCAAACGGGAGCAATCACGTCCAACGGTGGAAACAGCCACCACAATGATAGCATACGACGCCGTAACGAAGAAATGAGCAATATAGGTGAAAACAAATATCATGAAAGATAAAGCTGCATAAATAAAGTCGGCTCACAACGAGCTCGACAGTAGAGTACAAAATAATATGCATCGTCCTCTCAACTAGTCTCTAAGTCAATACATGAATAGTAGATGGAGGGTACTAGATACAACAGTGTATACAACTGGAAAATAAACGGATACCGCAAAAACCCACCTATCGGCAAAAGGGCTCACGCGCCAACTGCAGTGGTATCCGTATCAAAAGATGCAAGAAAGCAGCCTGCCGCGACTACTCTGAGGAGCAACCTGCAAGCACTGTGGCACAACGGGGGTGAGTTGCCAACTCGTGAATAGTAGATAGCATATAAAGGTAATCGCAAGTATGCACGTACTGCGATACTCTAACCTATGCCAACAGATAACATCTATATGATGAGCTGGATACGCAATAATCATGCAACAAGTGCGATCTAATAACATCTCTATATGGTGAGTAGGGTATGCGATAATCATGCATAGCAAATGCAATCTAATAACATCTATATAGGATGAGCAGGGTATGCAATAATCAAGCATAGCATGTGCAATCTAATAACGTCTATATAGGATGAGCAGGGTATGCAATAATCATGCATAGCAGGTGTAATTTAATAACATCTATATAGGATGAGCAGGGTATGCAATAGTCGTACAAAAGTACTCTATCGGGTACTACAGATACAGGATGAGATGTATAACACTGAATGCTGGGCATGGGAATAAATAACATCTACACGAAATGTCAACGTGGAAAAATAACCGGTGTCCATCAATACACCAAAATTCCAGTAAAACTAACTCAGGCGCCGTCACTCTAATCGGCCCTCAAATCCTGTAAATCTCATAGAATCGTGAGTGCCCAACATCGGCACTCGAAATATCATAAAATAATCGTGTCCGGCATCGACACGCAAATCCTCATGTATCGAGCTCCATCAGTCCGGATCAGCCCACGGGCTCCGTCTGCGGAATCGGCCCTCGGCCCCGGCAGTACAGGTCGGCCCGTATCCATCTATCGACTCTGGTCAGTATCCTCTGAATAACCGCCAGGTCCAACCAATCACCGGTAGGTAGTAGTCCCTCTGCCGGGCCCATCGTCATCCACACAAAATCTCTATCTCGCCCCGGGGTACCATACCGGGTCCACCATGTACCCGCAAGCGGATCGTCCTCCTCCTCGAATCGGGTTTCATGTGTCATACGTCTTAGAACCCAGAAAACGCATGGTGGACGCACTGAAATATCATAACAAGAGAAACCGGGTTTTTTAAACAGTGCGTATTTTCTTTAAAATAATACCACGGTTCTCAAATCCAGAAATCACATGAATCCAAAACTCAATGCGTAAATCCATGCAATGTGTCGTATGACACTAAGAGTAAAAAGGGAAAACCGCTCTTTTAAAAAGGATCCAGTTTTGAAAATATCTCATGCGGTCCTTATTATTCTAGAAATCAAGTCAATATCATCCATGTATGTAACATATGTATGTATATAGGTATGGATGTGCAAATGGATATATACAAGAATATGAGTGTAGCAATGTATATGTGCACTAATATGGATACACAGCGTGCATGTGCGCAAGTAGGGATATATCAATAAATGTATGCACTAATATGAATTTACAGTGTGCATGTGCGCAAGTAGGGATATATCAATAAATGTATGCACTAATATGAATATACAGTGTGCATGTGCGCAAGTAGAGATATATCAATGAATGTATGCATGTGCGCAAGTAGGGATATATCAATGAATGTATGCACTAATATGAATATACAGTGTGCATGTGCGCAAGTAGGGATATATCAATGAATGTATGCACTAATATGAATATACAGTGTGCATGTGCGCAAGTAGGGATATATCAATAAATGTATGGTTCGTAGCAGTCCTATAGTGCGAGTGTCATGGCAATCACTAACGGTGTGAGTGTAACATATAAATAGTGCTCGTGCAGCTTAAACCGTTAGTGACAGTGTAGTGTCATATAACTACCATTTCTATATGCAACAAGGAATAGGTATGCTACAATAATATATATGAATGTGTACGACTAACATATCCTATCACGCCCTGACGCTTAACGCCATACGGGCGATTTCCCCGTAAATGTTAAATCTACTCACCTGGTCTCGTGCTAGGCGTAGCCGACCACTTGCTTCCCTTTCTTTGCGGCGTCCGACGTACCCACCTGCGAACCTAGAATTTACACAAGGAATACACATAAGCAAATATCCTGCAAAAACGCGATATCGAAACCAAACGAGAAACTCGCGTCGCGAACTAAACGCGCGTGTCCGATACGCTGAAACGCGTGTACACAGTCTAAAACTACCCCGACACGTCGCGACACGCAGCAACTCTAAACCCACTCATGTATCACACGTGTCGCGCAAAGTAAACGTATAGGAAAAACGGTATATCGCTCCAGATTTTGACTCGGGTGAAAACTTAAAAAGTTTCACATGTCAAACTACTTAAATATACAGCAGACTACCCTAGACCCAACCCCGGCACCTAACTCCCCTATCTGGCCGCAATTTGCGGCCAGAACGAATAAATTGGCGGCCTGATGGTGGGTAGGGGGTCTAGTTCTCTGGGTGTGTGATCAACATCTAAAAATTATACTCCAGTTAACTCAGATTTTGTCTGAAGCATACGGGTCTACAGCAGATCACAGAAACGCCAAATTTTGCTTAAAATGTTAAATTTTGCACTAAATGAAACCCTATGGTATTTTAGTGAAATCTGGGGTTAAATATCAGTTTTAAGGGCCTAATAACACTTAGTTAAGTTGAGCTAACCACCAAAATCATCACATGGCCAAAAATCCACACTAATCCCCATTTCTAGCACTAAAACTCACTTTTAACACTAACCGACGCTAATTAACACATAAGTTTAGCAACAAAGAAGTTGGGCTCAGAACTTATACCTCACTTGACCCTAGGTACAAGGAGAATGAGAAGAAGAGGAAGAGAAGGAACTGCTGCTGCTGGGGTGCTGCTGCTGATGATGCATGTTGTTGCTGCTGTTGCCTGAAGCTGCTGCTGCTTGTGCTGATGCTGCTGCTGCTACTGAGGCTGCTGGGGCTGCTGCTGGGGCTTCTGCTGGTGGTGGTGGTGTTGTGTGTGTGTGTGTAAGAGTGAGAGAGAGAAGTGAGAAAGAGTTAATGAAAAAAGAAATGAGAGAATAGATAGTCAAGCCCTCTTCTCTCTCTCTTCATTAAATGTAAGCATGGCTCAAGCCATGATGCCCTCTCTCTCTCTCTCTCTCTCCAAGTCAACCCAAAACTAATCATTTTCCATTTTAAAAAAACAATTAACCAAAACACATAAATAAATTCAAATTGGCTTAACAAAAATGGTTAGGCCATCATGGTTGCTAATCATGGTCTAACCCTAATTTAACCCTAGTTTACATGCACATGTGTGTGCAAGCCTAAATAAATTCTAATAAAATATTCATTAATTTTGATAAAATATTTGAAAATCGTTTTAGTAAACTTTTTATTAAAAACCATATTTGAAAGTATAATTAGTCACTAATCACATCCTAAGGTGTTACAAGTCCAAATAGTATCCGCCCCCAAAATTCAGGCTAGACGTCCCAACGTCTGGGTCCGGTCTTTCGGCGGTGAACAATATATTCAGTTAAAATAACTAAATGCTTGCCCTAATTGGGCAGCGTCGATAACTGAAGGCTTCACATGATACCAATGTGAGCGCCAGAGCTTCAAACAAATGCTTTGCACTTTTGCATAAAAAAATGAGGGCTGAACAAACAAAGCCCAAATAAGTGCTTAGCACTTTTGGAAAAAAAAAGACTGAGCAGAGTAAGCCCAAATTGGTTAAGTCTTTGAAGTTTTTCTTGCAGCTGAGCCCAAATGCTCTGTTGTTGGATCTTAATAAAATTTAATGATCCTTAAAATATTGCTAAGTTGATCTTAGTCTCAAATAGGTCTAACGTATCCTTAGTTAAAAATAAATTGAGCCCATATGCTTATATATTTAAGTTGATCTTAATCTTAAACTAGATTAACGGTCCTTAAATAAAACCAAATCTCTTTGAACCAAAGGAATATATAACCTAAGTTCAAAACCCAAATCTAAAATATACGGATTTGAACTAATCCGCGTCCTACGGGCGACGATATAAAACAGTCTTCATATACAATCTACGGGTAACCAAAACAAAAAAAAATAACACACGACATATAGTGAACCACTAGAGCAGGAGAAAATAATTATCGCAACGCGATAACGTAATTAACTGCAGGGGCTTGCGCCTGTAGGGAAGAGCGTCGTCACAATCAAAAAACCCTCACAAATGAGGAGGAATCTGATGAAGTCTGCTACAATGATCACATCTGTCCAAACCTCTGATATATGGTGCTATAAATCAACTTGGTATTTTTGGAGAGGTGGGTGGAGAAGTCCAAATAACATCAACCCCCAAATTCAGGCTAAACGTCCCAACATCTCGGTCCCTGTCTTTCGGCGAAGAACAGAACTCCGACCAAACGACTCACAATCCGCTCCGTTAGGCACCCTATCCTACCACGATAGCGATGATTCCTAATTATGACTGGTTGCGTTTGGTTTGACCGAAGGCGATGGTTAAGAGACAAGAACGGAAGGACAATGGTAGATAAGTACAGATTTAGCGCACAATTGCAAATACTGTACTTAAACACCCTAATTCACGTTGTTGCCGATTACCTTAATATCAATATCAAGTGAGGTTCATAAGGAAGGGGTAAATATTATCCTAGCTCAAAATAATCTAAAACTAACCCCAACAAGTCAAATTACTAACAACTTATTCGTTGGGAGTAGTTGAACCCCATGCGATTCCAACTACACGGAATTATAAAATCAAATGTTTAGTTTCAAGTAGCTGTTATTTCAACCTGTAGTTAGAAAAGTAAATTGTGTTAAAAAAACATGCAGTTGCAACTATACTCAAATTGAGTGCTCTTGCGACCACATGAGTTGGAATATAAAAAAGAATAAAAAAGTTTGTTATTGTGTTGTAATTATATCCAAACAAACACATGTTTCGCAAAGCATGTGGTTGCAACTACATATATAGTAACCAAATAAAGGAATAAAGTTGCAAAATCTTTTCAATTATTACCTAGAAATTGGACGGTTTGGTTGTATTTGGAAAAACAATGTACTACATGTGTTTTTTAGATAATGATTGAAAAGATTTTAATGAAGATGCATAGATAGTGGCGACCATAGCTGCTAGGACCCCAATTTCTATTAGGTTAATATAGTCATAGTAAATGCCCTACATACTCTTAATTATTATCAATTTCTATTAGGCTAATATAGTCATAGCAAATTCCCTATATACTCTTAATTATTATAATAATAGAAAGGGGTCAAAAGTGGAAATTTAAAAATCTCCACTTTTGACCCCTCCCCCTCTCCCACTTTCTATTATATTGGGATTATGAGAAATATTAGCAAGTTAGCAATATTGTTGTTTTTGTGAAGATATAGGGATTTATTTGAAATCCCATGGCAAAAGTTTGCCTTGTCTTTCTGTGGAGATGTCATCAAATGAAAACCCACTAGGTTTTCACTAAAATACCTTGAAATTTCACTCTTTCTCGAATAAATTTCTATATAAATGCCATGGGATTTTTTATTACAAACATATACCATGGATTTTTTTCCAAATAAATACCATGAACTTCTCAAATATATATAGATAGATACCATGAATTTTTTTAATTTCGAATAAATGCCATGAATTTCCGATATTTTTCTCATAAATATCATGGGATTTTCTTAATACAAAAAAGAACTTTTAATGTTTTTCATAGAAGTACCATGGTTTTTTTTGACAAATTAAAAACCAAAAACTTTTAATGTTTTCCAAATAAATGCTATTGGCTTTCTTTATTACAAATAAATATCACAAACTTTGTTTATTACAGAAAATACGACGATTTTCAAATAAATTCCATGGATTTAATTTTTTTGGAAAATAAATACAACTCTTTAACCAAATTTCAAATAAATACCACGGCTTTTGTTTTTTCTATTAAATACCATGGACTTTGTTTCTTACTAATAAAAAATACCATAGACTTTTATGTCGATAAATCTTGAACCGTATATAAATATCGCTTTATATAATCAATTTTCCATTGTATAAGTTTTTTTTATTGATATTCGTAGATCCTGTGCATCGCGCAGAGTTTAACCATAGTTTTAAGTAACAGAGACAGAGTCTTAAAAGCTCCCCAAAAGTTTATAGTTGACCTAGTTCTAATCAATAACCGTCAAAACATGATACTGCATCAACTTCAAACATATTTGTTTCAATAGAAAAATGGCTTATATACTAAGAATTCCTAACAAGATTGGGTCAGAATCAGAAAATTATAAATACCTTTGAAACTATCAAGAAATTATCATGATTTGACGGTCAACCTTGGTCAACATTACTGTTTCTATCAAATGACAATTTTTCCCTTTTCATAATATAATTAATTAATTATAAATTAAATTTTAAATAATTTTAATAATTATTAAATATTAATTATATAATTAATATTTTTTTGAGAAGTGCCGGAGAGGAGCCGGAGCCGAAGTGGGACGTCGTCAGCGGCGAGAGTAGGATATTGGAAAAGGAAACGAGAGGAGGGAGATAATAGGTTGATGATGAAGATGATGTTGGAATTGATGATGATGGTGGTGGTGATGGAGGTCTTGGAAGGGGGTCTAGGGAGGAAGGGGGTTTTGGGCGGGTGAGGGGGAGGTCGGGGAACGGGGAAGGGAAGAGAAGGGGAGATAGAAAGAAGATGATGATGGAGATGGTAGTGGTGGTGGTTGTCGGGGGTGGCGACCGAACTCGAACGGTGGGGTCAACGGAAAGGAGACCGTTGCCGGAGATGATGAGGAGGTGAAGAATGAATGATGGTGATGGTGATGATAGGGGTGGTGATGGTGATGGTGATGGTGATGATGATGATGGGGGCGGGGGGAAAGGGGTGGAGGGGCGAGGAAGGAGGCCGCCCAGCCTAGAGGTCGGGGCAAGGGAGGCCGATGATGGTGGCGTCGATGGTGACGGCTAGAGAGGAGGGAAGAAGAAGCGGTTATTTTTATTATTTTTTCTTTGAAATTAGGGTTAGGGTTATAACATTGGTGTTTTAGGGTTTTTAAAATAAATTGTTGCCATGGCAATTTAAGTGACGTAGTACAGACGGTACTTATATGTCAACGTTAAATTTGACAGTTTATTGATCATTTCAAAGATAATGATATTTTTGTTAAAATGATCAAACATGTTGAGAGCTTTTAGTAAATAATCCTAGAAATAATAAAGGAAGGAAATTAAGTGAAATTACTAACAACTACCCAAAAACATTTGTAAGAAGAGGATAATGAAGAAAAGAGCCCTTGGAGGCTTTTTCATTAAGTGGGGTTGTCACGCCCTGCTTCTCAAGATCGTAAACTACGACACGTGATAGAGCCTAGCATGCTATCTGTGGCTAGAAATCATCCCTCCACAGTCACATTACGGCTGTTTATAGGATATCAAGAATAGTAAAATATATAATCTATCTAGTACATGTCCATTTGCCACAGTAAATAAAATTAGGAAAATACATAAGCGGAAACGAATCAAGCTCCAATAAACAACATCTGAAATATGTCCCAATATGGGCCCACATAAAAAAAACTGCGAAATTAAATAAACTAAATATCTCTAATAACACACGTTCAACCCCTCATTGCTCGGCTTGATTGCTAAAATACTCTTGATCAGCCTGCGATAAAGATAGAGGAACTGGGCCATACAAAACCCAGACGTCAGGGCGTCATAATATCAAAATAATAGTGATAACCAGAATATAACGATATAACTAAACATGAATATAAATAAATAACACAGATATGAAACAGTGAGGTATTTGTATGTATGGGTGTGATGTGTATTCTAAAATTGTGCTTCTCGGTTTTCTATTCTAAAAGTCTTTGAAATCAATATAATGGAATCGTCAATATAACCTAATAGTATCTCATGTGTGCCCGAGACCACGGTCAAGACTCTCGGGCTGAATCCGAGACGTGCCGCTAAACAGTAAACAGGTAACATGTATAGACGAATGATGTCAGCAGCATCATTCCGGGGTTGGCCTAGCCCGTAAAGACTGATCAGTATAAGTATCGAGCTGTTGAGTTATAAGTCAGGTTTTATTATTGATTTCCCCTTACCCCCAAGGTTATATGTTCAAGTCAGGTATTTATGATATGAATCTGATGCCAACACAGGATCAAACAGGTACAGGTTTTGTCTATACAGACAACAGGCCGTCAGGACAATAAGTCAAGATTGTCGGCATTAGTAACAGGATCCAAGTAATAAGTCAAGTAGTGTGTCGAGAACATGTCATGTGATGTATATTAACCAAATAGATGCCAAATGTGAAACTGTAATTAATATCGGAACACGGTAACCAAAACTGATATCAGGATGCATATGTATCTATCTGTAATAACTATTATACGTCCATTACCATGTATGATGCAAACTAGATAACATGTTGTATTGATGTAGTAGTATAATGATATCATGATGTTCCGGCATGCAACTAGATATGCTATCATCAGTACGGATACGAACGGATAACGTAACACTGTAAATCGGTAATAATTGCTTAATAATAAAACACATGTACTATTTTTATTCATATAGATATTGATATAATATAACATAGCATGTTGCAAGTTAAACTTGCCTGATCGGATCTCACGACGGGATACGAATGCTACGTCCGACGTCGGATAAACGTCGCGATGCAAACTTACACGCGTGCAGGACTAGGCCTGGCTGAACAATGACGTGACGTGATGACTAGGCTGGACGACGACGATGACTGGATCGTCCGGGTCGTCGGCGACGCGTGCGACTCCGGCGAGACGGCCGGAAAACCAAGAAAGGAAGGAAGGAAGGAAGAAGAAGAATGGGAGTTGCTCAGTTCTGGGTTCTGGGGTGGTGAGAGGAGAAGCGAGGTGACGGCGACGATGGTGGGTTGCTGTCGGCGACGAGGGCAGTGGGGTTTCTGGGGTTGCTGTCGGGGTTGTTGCTGCAGCCGATGGTGGTGGTGGTGGTTTGTGGTGTCAGGGATCGGAGAGGGGGTGAGAAGGTGACGATGGTGACGACGATGAGATGGTGAGGTCTCCGATGAGGGGTTGGAGTTTCTGCAGTTGGTTGCCGTTGGGGTCTGGAGGTGCGAGGATGGTCGAGAAGAAGGAGGAGAGGAGAGGAGGTCTTGGAGGTGGTGATGGTGACGAGGGTGAGGTCGGGATGAGGTGGTGAGGGTGACAAGGGTGAGGTCGGGATGAGATCGACAACGGGGTTGTGGGTTTCTAGAGTTGGCGTCAGGAAGATTGTTGGGTTGGCGTCGTCGGGGTTGTGCAGGGGATCAGGATAGAGGAGAAGAGGAAGAGGAGGTGGTGGAGGTTGTGATGGGGGTGACGACGAGGTGGTGGTGACGATGGGAGGTCGGCGGTGCAGGCATGGGCATAGGGTTTGAGTTAGGTTTCTCGTCACAAAGAGGAGAAGAAGATGACGGAAAGGAAAGAAAGAGATGGTAATAATTATTAGGTTTAATATAATAATTTATATATATATATATATATATATAATAAGATGGAGAGAGAGTGCGAGAAGAGAGAGAGAGAGCAGAGAGAGAATAGAATATATTAGTTAATATATATTATATATATTATTAGTAAATGTTAGTTTAGTTTAAGTTTTAAAAAATATTATAATATATTTTATAGGATTATACACCTAATATCAAATTGCCTCGAAAATTATTCAGGTTTTTCCTAAAAATCTAGTTTTAAAATATAGAGAATATACGTATCAGTTAAAATCATAATGTGATATTCGGTAAATAAAAATGTATATCCCAAGCACGGATTTACGTAAACATACGTACCGGTCCAAACGAGTTTGTTTTAACAATTTGGACATGAACATGCTGTGTGGATGCAACCATATGATATAGGGTATGATAACATGCTATGCTAGATATCAAAAATATTATTTAAAAGATATACGGATACAGAATATATCATACAAGTGTGTATAGAATTTAGATATGCATGGATCCTCTGTACTAGCGAATATAGATGTAATCCTGAACCATGGTGGGTTTCAAACATACGGGACGGATCAGATACTAACCACGGTTGCCAAATGCATTATCCGCACCCAAAAATAATAATAATCAAGAAATATGCCGCAAGATTTGAAATATCCCAAATAAAATATAGCATACATGCATTAAGGTGTTACAGCTGTCAAAAATATATATCCTCCATGATTTTTTTTCAATGATCGGCATTTATCATCATCATCTTTATCATGTAAGATGTGGATACACCAAATTTCATGTAACTCTACCGCTTTTTCACCGTTGAATTAGCAATTTAAAATGTTCTATTGTCAGTAAACCGTTAATTTTGCACACATTAAATCAACGGTGAAAAAATGTCGGGAAGGTTGCTGGGTTGGCGTCGTCGGGGTTGTGCAGGAGTTCGGGATAGAGGAGAAGAGGAAGAGGAGATGGTGGAGGTTCTGATGAGGAAGACGACGAGGTGGTGGTGACAACGATGGGACGGTACAGGCATGGGCAAAGGGTTTGAGTTAGGTTTCTGGTCGCAGAGGGGAGAAGAAAAGGAAGGAGGGGAAAGAGAGAAGTGATAATAATTATTAGGTTTAATATAATAATTTATGTATACAGAAGAAGGAGAGCGCGCGAGAAGAGAAGAGAAGAGAGAGAGAGATGGAGAGAGAGAATATAATATATTAGTTAATATATATTATATATATTATTAGTAAATGTTAGTTTAGTTTAAGTTTTAAAAAATATTATAATATATTTTATAAGATTATACACCTAATATCAAATTGTCTCGAAAATTATTCAGGTTTTTCTGAAATTCTAGTTTTAAAATATGGAGAATAAACGTATCAGTTAAAATCATAATGTGATATCCGGTAAATAAAAATGTATATCCTCAAGTACGGATCTACGTAAACATACGTACCGGTCCAAACGAGTCTGTTTTAACAATTTGGACAGGAACATGTTGTATGGATGCAACCATATGATATAGGGTATGATAACATGCTATGCTAGATATCAAAAATATTATTTGGTTATTATTTGTATTATTTAAAAGATATACGGATACAGAATATATCATACAAGTGTGTATAGAATCTAGATGTGCATGGATTCTCTGTACTAGCGAATATAGATGTAATCTTGAACCATGGTGGGTTTCAAACATGCGGGACGGGTCGGATACCAACCACTGTTGCCAAATGCATTATCCGCATCTAAAAATAATAATAATCAAGAAATCTGCCGTAAGATTTGAAATACCCCAAACAAAATATAGTATACATGCACTAAGGTGTTACAGCTGTCAAAAATATATATCCTCCACGATTTTTTTCAACGATCGGCATATATCATCATCATCTTTATCATGTAAGATGTGGATACACCAAATTTCATGTAACTCTACCACCTTTTCACCGTTGAATTAGCAATTTAAAATGTTCTATTGTCGGTAAACCGTTAATTTTGCACACACTAAATAAACGGTGAAAAAATGATGGGGTCACATGAAATTTGGTATATCCACATTCTATATGATAAAGATAATGATGGACGCCGATCGTCGGAAAAAATCATGGAGAATATATTTTTTCTATGCCACAGGAGGCCACATATATCATCTTTCCTCTGTTATTCCTCCGTAAGTAATCTGTTGCAATAATCGTAGGTCAATTCTAATTTTATCCTATCATTCAAAATTATATAAGAGTCCAAAAGACACACTAATAGCAAAAAAAGAAGCAATATATAAAATTTGAAAAATATTGAAGGTTTTGTAATGAACAATCAAATAGTACCAGGGCACCTTATATCTCATAAGATCTTAATAAAGAAAGTCCTTTCTGTCTCTTTCTTTAAGTTTTTTCATCACAAATCACAAAATGCAGGCTTGTATCTTTCTCTGTGGGTAGGGCCGGAGAAATTTCCAAACAAAAACAAGTTTATATTAATAAATTAAAAATAAATATTATAAATTGTTAGAAAATTTACAAAGTAATAACAAAAGTTTAAATAAGTTAATTATAACATTGAAAAAAAACTTTTTCAATAATAAGATAAAACTTAATTAAATCGGTAGCAGAAATTGAACCCAAGTCCTTTTCTTGAGAAACAGAATGCACTACCAAAAACTAAAGCCCATGTATAATCTTGATTATGCAATAAAAGTATATATAATATGTATCCAAAATATCCCAACTCATGTTTACGATCGATATCGGTCTTTTTTTTAAAAAAATTTCAGCGGGGACACGTGCCCCTCTGTGGCCTTACTAGATCCGCCCCTGTTAGTTTATCTTTTCGTCTACTCAATAAAATCTTGGAAAATCTTCTCAACAGGGCTCATTTTAGATTGTTGTTGCTAAAAGGTCTTTGATCTCTCAGCGGCCCTTTAGAAGAATTTAGATCAAGGGACCGCAGCTTCCCTACTATGATTGCCACATCAACTATATTGCAGGCGAAAAAGAAGCCATAATTTTGTGGGCCGGAGAATTGTCGTCTACTCTATCGGCAGCATTGATATTAGAAATTGATTGATTATATACATTACCAACTAATGATCTGATACATTTTCACCCCTCGATTTTGGTATGTTAGTTGATAATTTGTGTGCATATGGCAAAGCATTTTGGCATGACTTGATTATGTTTGTTTGTTTATTTGACCACATGTGTTTATTTCTTGATTATCAAATATCTGTCACAAAATTACCAATTTTGCTAGTTCATTTTCTGGATTTAAACTTGCGCGGCTTACTACATTTGATAATGAAAAAGAGAGAAGGATTCTGAGAGTGACAACATGCACAAAAATGGGAAAAGCTCGGGCCTTGGCTATTTTAGACTTCCTCCATCCACGTCTCTATGTTCCCGCAACATTATCGCTTCAATTCAATTAGATACGGCGGCTCAGGATAATACAAATCGAGATCCTAGTCCTGACTACACATGCTGCATTTTTTAGACAGGAAAGACAACGGAGAGTTGTCGGTTTCGTAGTCAGTATGAGATGTCGATATTTCTGTTCACTTATTTTCCATATGAATAAACAACAACCACTGAAAATATGTTATATCAGTACCGGAGCCGGATCATTCATAAGAGTCAATACCCTATGGCAAGCTGCCCAATCAAGCATCCAAGAAAAGGCCCATATCTTTTCTCTCTTCTAGCCCACTTCTTATATTTCCCAATTCTCACATGTTTTTCCCTTTTTAAATTAAAAAATTCGCCCCCTGTTCAAAAAACAGCCTCAGTCCTCTTCCTTCAACTCTAGGTCACTTCTTTTCTCTCTCCCCCTCCTCGATCTCCATCGATTCATTCGATCGTCGGCGATGGAAACGGTTTCGACTCCGATGAGTTCGTGCTCGAAAGAGCACCAGAAGATCTACCAGCAGTGGTTCTCTTCCTCTGATTCAGGTGCTTCTCTCTCTTTTTTGCATTTTTCGATTTTTCCCCTTTATTCATTTTTTTTTGGTTGTTGCTTAAAATCGATCGGCGTTTTTCTATTGCGAAACGCTAATGATAGATGGCGACGGCCGCATCACCGGAAGTGACGCCATCAAGTTCTTCGCCATGTCCAACCTCTCTCGCCCCCAACTCAAACAGGTAACCCTTGATTCCAAGCCCTAGTAATTGGGGATTTTTTGTTATTGATCTGTGAGGACAATGTATGTTGATATCGTGACATGGTTTGAAATCTTGGACGATCTCGATTGGTACCGAGTTCTTGAACCTTGGTATATGGTTCACCAATTGGTTATTGCGATTAGAGAGCTTGTTGATAGGTTATTGTTGGTTTATTTGACATCTTTTAGCATTAAAGAATGTCAAAATGTTTACAGATACCTCTACAATGTATCTCAAAAACCATACCTGGCATCATTTATTTCTAAGAAATGCGTCAAATGACTCAAATTGTTTATAAGTATTTTTACTATCATCTCAGATACGAGATTGCCGATATTGCTGGGATGGTTGATTTCGATCCCAAAAACGATCGTCCTATATCATCGATGACACCAAATTTTTAAACCTTTGGTTAGAGATAGCTTTCCTAATGGATAAAATGAGGAGGAACTTATTAAGAAGCTTTTAAAATGTAGGTACAATGAATGACATGAAGAAAATATTGCGTACAGTGCTCCAAGAATTCTTTTTCTTGTGCAATTTTTTTTTTTCTTATGTCAATTGTCTTTCGGCATGATATAAGAGCACTAGGTTTAAAGGTGTGCAAATATCATTAGGTTAATTTAAATAAATAAATTTATTTATCTTCCCCTTCGCTTACCTTTACAAACGTATGTTTCCGCCAGAGACCGTTTTAGCTGCCAAAGGCCCATGTGAGGGGAGTGATAAACTTTGTGTTGACCCTGGTATGTATTATTAGCCCATGTCTCAATGGCTTAAGCTTGTGGGTGTATGGTGTTTTTCGTCATCCCATTGAGATGGGAATACGCATGCGCTTGTCAGGCGTACTACAGATTCGTCCTGTCTAGGGTAGGCGGGGGTTTATTGATTGTGCATATCCGAATCTCCGGCAGCCGCGGACTAAGCTACCGTTAATTACCCCTCGTATTTGGAGCGAGAGAACCTCCGATTGATGGGTCAAGCCGATCATGCGAATTCAATGTGATGTGTGCGTGTGTTGTGTTTTGAAAGGGTTTTGGATATATCGGGAGCCTCGCAGAAAAAATTTCCTAGCAGGGGACGTGTTGAGTGTAGAGTGTATGAAAAATGAGAGGTGAGGAGCGTCTTAAAGACGCGTGGATGGCACGTGGGCACTGGGCACCCATGGGTCGCATGCGTGGCGCTTGGGCGCTTGGCGCCCGCAGATCGCGTGCTTGTTGCGTGGGCCCCCGCGGGTCGCGTGCTCGGCGCGCGGGCGCTTGGCGCCCGCGGGTCACATGCGCGGCATGCGACCGCTGGAAACACCTGCGTAAAAGGGGCTTAGCTCCTGGGCTAGGAGTTGAACTCCTAAGAGATTTTGAGTGGAGTTACTCCAAAAGATTTAAAGTTGGAGTTAAACTCCTAAATGATTTGGAATAGGTGTTAAACTCCTATGAGAATTTGGGTCTTGGAGTTGAACTCCCCAAAAATCTTCAGAGGTGATCAAAGGGGACCCCTCTCTTCTCTCTTTAGCCCTGGAGTTTCTTTTGAGCCTTAGTTCTGTCCAAAGTTGGATTTTTGGAGATGGGTCTCCTTCCTCCTCTTGATCGGCTGGATCTTGGAGAAAAGGGGGTGAGACTTAAAAGTCTTCCCTTTTCGGGATCTGATTGAAGATCCGAGCTCCCCTTCAAGGTTTTGTGGTGAAAAACTATTTCTTTTTGGAAAAGGGAAGAGTTAAACTCTTGATTTAATTTTAAAATGGGGAAGGTTTTAGAACTTTGAGAAAGGATGAGGCACAAACCCTAGAATTTTTTGAGAATGGAAAAGGCCGTCATAGATATTTTCATCATGTTTGCCTTTATAGGCTACACACTTTACATGCAGCCCCTTGGGTTTTGCCAAATGGCGCTTGTGCTACCCCATGCTTTATGTGTTTGTTTCTTTTTGCACATAAGCCATGGGGTTTACAAAATTTTGGCTTTCTACTCATTTTACATACATTTATTTTATAAAAACAAAATAATTACATTAAACCAATTTATTGCTTCATTCCTTTTGTCATGGGGCCGGTCCCTTCCATACTTGGTCCTGACCTGGGCTTAGACCCGCTTTTCTTGGGGTTGACTTTGATTTTGACTTGGTCAACCGAGGTGTAAATTTTGACCCCAACAAATTGCTCCCATCAATAAATGCACACCGCATGTATGAGTCGTGTGCATGAAATTGATGGTTCTTCTTTCGCGTGGAGGTTGACTTGATCTGGTTCCCGTTTTTACGACGTGGAGGTCGATGCTACCCTTTTAACGATGTGGACGGTCGGTGCTGCCCTTTTAGCGACGTGGACGGTCGGTGCTGTTCTTTTTGCGACCTGGACGGTCGGTGCTGTCCTTTTTGCGACTTGGACTGTCGGTGCTACCTTTTTTGCGACTTGGACGATCGCTGCTGCCCTTTTAGCGACGTGGACGGTCGGTGCTGCCCTTTTTGCGACTTGGACGGTCGATGACTTGATTTGACTTGCTCCGTTTCTTGCGGTGTTGGGTTTGGATTTGACTTGCTCCGTTTTCTGTGGTGTCGAGGTTGAAGTTGACTTGCTCCGCTTTCTGCGGTGTCGGGATTCGACTTGTTTCTGAGGTGGAGCTTGATTCTGCCAGGGGGTCGTTGGTTGTCTTGCTGACTTGATGTGATTTGGGTTGACGTCAGTACCGCTACACTGGAATATGGTACCAGAAGCGAATCATTATTTGCCATGAGGGAATTTTCCTTGTTCCCAGTTTAACGACTTAGGGGTCGTTTGCTTCCAGTTTAACGATTTAGAGGTCATATGTTTCCAATTTAATGACATAGGGGTCTACTGGGTCGAAAGTTTGAAATTTTGGAATTGGGGTTAGCATCAGCGTTGCTAACACCGAAGCACGGGTGCCAGGAGCAATTCATCATTTGCCTTTACCTGCTGAGGGAATGATGGCTTAAGAGACAGGTTTAGTTCCCTATCACCTAAGGCTTTTTCAATTTTATGAGCCATAAGGGTCCTATAAAAGTATTTTCTCCTTACGAGTCGAAAGGACCCCGTAAGTGTATTTTCTCCTTAGGAGTCGTGAGTACCCCCAAGTGTGTTTTTCCTTTGTGAGTCGTAAGGATCCCACGAAGGTGTTTTCTTACGAGTCGAGAGGATCTCGTAAGTTTTGTTCTTCCCATGTATCGTGAGGACACATGAGTGAGTCTTCCCAAATGGAGCATAATTCCGATGGCGGAGACCGACCGTGGGGCTTGTGATTGCCGTGGGGCCTGGGTGTGATGAGAATTATTTGAGCCCGTGGATTGTATACGGTAGTCAATTTGGGGACTGGTCGTAGCGCTGGGAGAATTTGGGATATTTGGATTTTGGTTGGCGTCTGCATCGCTGGACTGGAATATGGTACCGGGAGCGACTCATCATTCGCCGTTTGGGAAGACTTAGGATTTGGGTTTTGGGTCGGCATCAGCACCGCTAACAATGAAGCGTAATGCCAGGAGCGACTCATCATTTGCCATTTTCTGTTGGGGAGCGATGGCTCAGGAGACAGGTTCAGATCCGTATCACCTAAGGCTTTTCAATTTTATGAGCCGTAAGGATCTCATAAAAGCATTTTCTCCCTACGAGTCGAGAGGATCTCGCAGGTGTATGTTCTCCTTAGGAATCGTGAGGATTCCTAAGTGTGTTGCTCCTTTGTGAGTCGTAAGGATCTCACGCAAGGATTTTTTCCTCACAAGTTCGAGAGAACTTTGCAAGTGTATTTTATCTCTTTTCACGAGTTTGCACCTTTTCGGGTTTTTACAAACTCGTCGGCAGTCCTGCTGGTTTTATTCATGGAGCCCTTTTTGGTTTTCATCCGTGCTCGTTTTGCTTGTGGACATACCGTTTTTTTTGCTTCATCGCCGGTGGGACTTTTAAAAGTAGTCTCGCCGGTAAGACTTGGAGAGATAGGGGTCGTTTACGCCCGTGGATTGTATACGGTTTTACAGGATGTATGATCCAAACCATAGGGCCGGTGTGCTCAATTCGTCTGCGACTTGGAGCATTCACGCATAGTATTTCTTGAGATATCGGCCATTGATGGGTGGCATGGGTCTTTCTCTCTCGGCACTTATAGTTGGTAGGATCCTCCGTCGAACACTTTCTCGATGACGTATGGTCCTTCCCAGTTTGGCTCGAATTTCCCTTTGGTATGTCGATTGGGGATAATCGGCCTTTTGAGGACCAACACCAATTCGCCTTTCTTGAAAGCGCGGAGACTGGTCATCTTGTTATAGGCCCGTGATATTTGGGCTCGGTATAGCTCCAGATTTTGCTGTACCGCGAGCCTCTTTTCTTCGATGGCGTCGAGCTCTTCGAGCTAAAGCACGTTTTCCTCTTCCGTCAACTCGTGCTGGATGACCATTCTTAAGCTTGGAACTTCGATTTCGAAGAGGAGGATCGCCTCCACTCCGAAGAGTAATGTGTATGGAGTGGACTGAGTTGGAGTGCGGTGCGTGGTACGATATGCCCACAACGTCTCGTGGAGCTTCAAATCCCAGTCTCGTTTATTGGCTGAGGCATTTTTCCTCCGGAGCTTACATAGAGTTTTATTGAAGGCTTCGGCTAATCCATTGGCTCTTAGATTATAGATGGAGGAATATCTCCAGTCTATCTTGTGTTGAGTAGCGAATCTTGAGACTTTGAAGCTCTTGAAAGAAGGCCCGTTGTCAGATATGATTCTTCTTGGTGTACCGAAGCGGTATAGGATATTATGCCGGAAGAATGTTAGAATATTTTCTGTCTTGACTTCTTTTAACGGGACGGCTTCAGCCCATCTGGAGAAGTAATCAGTTGCGGCCAATATGAACCGGTGGACTTTGGATGACGGAGGGTCAATTGGGCCAACTATGTCGGTGCCCCAAACTTCGAAGGGCCATGACACCACCGTAGGATGCAACGAATTGGGATGTTTGTGAATGAAGTCATCGTGAATTTGGCAGAGATGACACTTTTTTGCATGCTCTTCACATTCCCTTATCATGGCAGGCCAGTAATATTTAAGCCGTTTGATTTGAAACCGCATTTGGGGCTGGATTGGTGAGCTCCGCAGACGTCTGAGTGAACTTCTCTCATGACTTTTTGGGCTTCGGCCGATGACAGACATCTGAGCCAGAGTTGGTCATATGATCCGCGATATAGCGTATTATTTACAAACACGTATCGGAGAGCTCTCTTCTTCAGCTGAACCCTTGCAGATTTTTCTTCAGGTAGCTTGTCGTATTGGAGGTACTCTCTGAATGGCTCTCTCCAATCGGGCTCCTCTTGAATGATCAGAACTTCTTCGACATATCTGTTTTTTTGTTCCCCGCTTTCCTCTTCTCGTAAGGAGACTGCGGGTAGAATTTGCTGGCTTCTGACTGTGATCAGAATTTCGTCCATGTCAGGATCAGCCAGCTCCTTGGCTAAGCGAGCGAGTACGTCAGCTTTTTCATTCAACACCCTAGAAACTCTCATTAGTTCAATGTGGGTGAACGGTTTCATGAGTTCCACCACCCGGCTTCTATACCGAGCTAACTCGGGTTTGTATATCTTATAGTCGCCTCTTACTTGGTTGACGACAAGCTAGGAATCACTGTAGACTCGTAGCCGTAGGATTTCCATTTCTCTGGCAAGCTCCAGACCAGCTATCAGAGCTTCGTACTTAGCCTCATTGTTTGTATGAGGCTCGGTGAGGGCGAAAGAACGTCGTAGGGCTCCTCCCGATGGCGTGACGAACACCAATCCTATCCCTGCTTTTATCTGCGGGATGTTTGATTTGCTAGAGCTCCTTATCAATGAAGTCCCATCGAAGTAGAACTCCCAACATGGCTCGTCATTCTCGAGGTGCAGCACTTGTTCGTCGGGTAACTCGCAATTGAGCGGTGACCCTTCTGGTATGGAATGAGCAGCGAGAAAGTCCGCAAGAGCTTCCCTTTTACTGCTTTCTGAGGAGTATAAACTATGTCAAACTCAAGTAGCATGACAACCCATTTTGCCATTCTGCTGGCAAGGCTTGCCTTGGTCATTAAGTGTTTGAGCGGGTCGACCTTGGAGATCAACATAACCCGATGAGCAAGCAGATATTGTCTCAGCTTCTTCACAGCGAACATCAGAGCCAAGCATTGCTTTTCGATCGGGGAATAGTTATGTTCCGCCCCGACTAAAGTTTGACTGAGGTAGTAGAGGGCATTTTCTTTTCTCTCATTGTTCTGGGCAAGGAGCGCACCGAATGACTCATCTAGCGTGGCAGTATAGAGAATCAACGGTTTATTTGAAATAGGAGCAACAAGCACTGGAGGGTGCAACAGGCACCGTTTGATGCTTTCGAACGCTTCTTGACATTCGGCATCCCAGACAAAAGGAACTCTTTTCTTCATGAGCTTTGAGAAAGCCATCTCCCCGATAGGTTCGAGATAAACCTTCGTATGTAAGCAAGTTTGCCCTGAAAAGATCTTAGCTGCGTCAGATTCTTCAGAAGGGGCATCTTCATGATGGCCTTTATCTTGGATGGGTCAACCTCGATTCCTCGATGTTGGACTATGAAGCCCAGGAATTTTCCCGATGACACTCCAAAAGCGCACGACAGAGGATTCATCTTCAGATCGTATTCCCTCAGTCTAGTGAGAACGGTCCTAAGATCTTGGATGTGATCGGCCTTGGTTTTAGTCTTGACGACCAGATCATCAACATAACATTCAACGACTTTATGGATTTCATCAAAGATATTGGTCATTGCCCTTTGATATGTAGCACCTGCGTTCTTCAGTCCGAACGACATCACTTTGTAACAGTATATGCCGGTCGGGCTTCGAAATGTTGTATGCCTCTCGTCCTCAGGCGACATTTTTATTTGATTGTACCCAGATGAACCGTCCATGAAGGTGAACAACTCGTAATTTGATGTGTCATCGACCATCATTTTCATGACCGGAAGTGGGAAATCATCTTTAGGGCATGCCTTGTTAAGGTCCCTGAAATCGACACAAACCCGGACCTGCCCATTTTTCTTCTTTACTGGGACAATACATGCGATCCAGTCTGCGTATTTCTCCTCCCTGATGAAGCCGGTATCGACGAGTTTCTTGGTTTCCTCGATGACTTTCTCTTCCAGTGCCCTTCTTATTCTTCGAGGAGCTTGTTTGACTGGCTTAGCATCAGGAGATATAGCCAGCTTATGCACGACCACTTCAGGGGAAAGGCCAGGCATTTCTTTATACGTCCACGCGAAACAGTCGGCGAACTCATGTAGCGGGACAATTATCTGCTTTTTCATTTCCTCTGACAAGAGTGAGCTGATATAGGTCGGTCTTGGATTATCAGGCGTTCCTAAATCGATCTCGGTTAACTCATCGAAGGTTGCTTGTCCGCCATCTTTGAGCTCTTGAGGGGTTTCTTCTGGCTCGGCTAGCTCGTCTTCATCATTTGACTTTTCGTCGGCTTCACCAATATGGATTATATAGCATGCTTTGGCATCAGGCTGAATGAAACCTATGTCCCGTCTATCTAGAATTCGTCCATCGATGAGTGCTCGGACCTGAGGCAGATGTCATAACCCTTCATAAAACTTTGCTTCGGACTTCGTTTGATATAACTGGCATCCGCATCTTTTAAAGCATTCCCGCATCTCTGGCGCATAATATCTGGGATTGAGGACGACCCTTATGCCTCTCTCGTATGGAAGGCATGTCACAGACAAATCGTCCGGGTGCGCGACATGATTTGACCCATAAAACAGGATGCCTTTCTGTCCACTTTTCTTTCCGGGAACATAGAAAGTTTTAAGCCGGTCCACGGTAGAGACTGACAATGCATCTAGCTCTTTGCACATCTGCTCCGGCACCCTTGTGACGGCTAGGGACCCTTCTGTAGTCTTGAAGGTCTCTCTTAGCTTCGCTTTTTGCATGATGACCCAATCTGAATAGTTGTTGCAAGATGGATCCTCTTCCTCCGACTCTTCGGTGTTGCTGCCGAAACGAGGACGAATTTTGCTACCGGATGGGCCTTCAGCATCAGACTCGTCCGTATCACTACCGAAATGCGGACGCACTTGAGAGTTTTTGCTTTTGAAAGTGACAGCCGGCTCAGATTTGCTTTCGAGTCTCGGGAACGTTCTGTCCTCGGTCAATTGTGGCTTAGCATTTTGGGGTTCACAAAGTACCGAGAATCTTCATATCAGACTTCATGCACACCGAACGGCTGGATGTCTCCGTCAATGCGTCTTTCTTCGCCATTTTTAGTATACTTCATGTATTGATGGAGAGTTGACGGAACAATACCGCGGAGCCATGGCCGACCCAAGAGAATTTTATAAGACGTGTCAGCATCGATCACGTATATCTTAGCTTCGGTTTGCAGATCCCCAAATTTGATTTGCAGAGCTATAGACCCCAGAACTTGCTGGCAATTTTGATTGAAACCTTGAATGACAATCCTTTCCCTTGCCAGGTGCCAGACGTCTATTGACAAACTCTTCAGAGTCCGCAAGTTCATGATGTTCACCGAGGATCCCGGATCAATCAATATGCGATTAATCCGATCTCCGTCGCTGTACCCGGTCACGTAAAGCGGACGGTTATGCTCAGCCATTCCCAGTAGCAAGTCTTCGTCTTTAAACGTGGCTGCGGCGGCATGCAAAGCGTACTGGGCTTCTTTCATATTAATTTCCGCAAAGTGAGCCTGATGCCGCTCGGGATTTTGTAGAGCGTGAATGAGAATATCTCTAAGCTCTTTAGATAGGACTAAGGCATCGTAGATGCTCAGGAGAGGCGGAAGGTTTCGGAGATGAGCCAAGACATTGTAGTCCACCGAGGAAGGACTTGAGTTTTCATTAGCCGGCTCTCTGCCATCTTCCTTATTAGCCACCTGTTTTTTCTTTTCTTTTGGGGCGTTGCCCTGATTTGGCGGCAGAGCCCTGCCGCTTCTGAGCTGGATTTGGTTGGCCTTTGTGGCGAGCACCTCGTCCTCTTCGGAAAAACAGAGCTCCTCCTCAGAGTCGCTGTCTAGATGGATGGCGTAGCAGGTCACCATAGGGATCACGTCATTGGAGTCTTCTTCTAGATTTTCTAGAATCTCCGTCGCTTCTACGGGGAAGAACTCTTTCAATTGAATCAGAGTTCTTTCCTTTTGTTCATAGTCTTCGAAGGAATCGATGTACTTTTGTATGGTCGATCTTCCCGCAAACTCTTTTTCGCGTTGAGCCTCATTTTTCTTCTTCTTCTTCTTCTTCAGATTTTTGGATTTTGAGCCTGATTGAGCCGAATTGGCAGCTGGAATGGTGGGCTTCTTTTGCCCTTCCCATTCTGGTCTGGGCTCTTTCCGAAGTAGCATTAGCATCTTCTTTGTCTTATTAGATATGCGCGTACTCCACGGAAGTTGCGGTGGGTCAGTTTCATTTCTCAGGGCAGCAGGTTCAGCTGTCTGCTCCCAGAAGGCTTCAGCTTCCGTTTGTATAAAGTTGGTGGTTGCAACTTGATTGTTCACCAACACATTCTAAGACAGCTTGATCTCTCCAGTCTTGTACTGCTTCTCGACCCAGTCTTTGAAAATATAGCAATCCTCGATCGCATGGCTCACTACTCTGTGGTACGGGCAATACAAAGGATTGTCGGTCATTTTTGGTTCGTGGGGTTTCTTCGACTCCGGCAATTGTAGACCATTGTTTAAGGCATCTTTGAATATCTTGCGGATCTTGTCCCTTCTGAAAGAGTAAACCTTGTTCTTTTTCTCCTCTAAGGAAGGCTCTTCTCCCCCAGCAATGGCTTTCGAGACCGGTTGGTTTTTGAATCGCCTGCCTTTCGCTTGTCTTCATTGTCGGATGCATTGAAGACATTGGTACTGCTGGAATTCCCGCTTCTATGGTTGTCGTCCCTCTTGCTTTTCCAAGTCTTCTCTCTGAGAGTCCGGGATAGACTCTTGCTTCGAGCGTTCCAGCATTTGGACTTTTTTGGTTAGCTCTTGCAACGTCTTGAGGTTGTTGTACACAAGAATAGGACCATCCAATTGCTGAGGTTCCCAATGAGAAGGCTGACGGACTGGTCCTGCTCCAGCAGCGGTTCACACTTGACCGTGAGATTATGCCATCGGGCGATAAAGTCGGTGTTGCTTTCATTCTTTCCCGGTTTGGTCCTCACAAGGTCAGCAATGGAGATTTTATCACTGACACTCATGAACTCATGAACCTTGGCCGAAACAGAGACTCCATTTTGGCAAAAGTAATGACGGACCCGTCTGGTATGCTTGTGTACCAGTCGAAAGCAACACCGGTCAGGCTGTTGACAAACTGACGAAGAAGGAGCGCATCATTACCCTTGTATTTCCGCACGATGCTTTAAAGTGGGCAACGTGCTGACTTGTGTTTCCTGCCCCGTCGATTCTTCCGAACTTAGGAATGACGTAGCCGCTGGGGAACTTGATCAAATCGTACTGTGCGGGATATGGCCGTCCACTATTGCCAATTTCTTTCTGAGCTTCGGTTTCAGCCACCAATGTTTTAACCTTGCTGGTGACCAAATCCATTATCTGATCCTGTGTTAGAGAGATGGTACTATCTGGGGCCAAGGCATCCCTAGAAGCGGAATGTGGCCGGCTTTCGTGCGGCTCACCCAATCTTGGACCCAAGGGAACATGCATCGGTTGCTTCGGGTTGCCATCGCCCGGCTCATGAGTAGAGACATGTGCCTGATTGGAAGGCGCTCGAGCAATTTGAGCCGTGAGCTGTATCACAACATTCGTCAGGTCGTCGATTTTGGAGTAAAGCTTGGCCATTTCTTTATCTTTGCTCCTGAGCTGTTTTCGAAGCTCTTGAAGCAGCTCTTGCTCTGCGGTTCTAGGGCGGAAAGTCAGCTCTTCCTCGCTGTCCGAGCTTGACTCTACATGGACTGAGGGGTCTTTCTGCCTATCATCCTCATCGAGAGGGTTTTCATCATCCAGCGGAGGCGGCTGTTCTTGGGGAGCGGCAACTACATTCAAGCCAGATTGGGCTTGGGATGTGGTGGCCCCATCCTTGCTTTTGCTGCGCAAGTTGTCGCTAGGACGCGTGCCCGCCATATAGACCATATGGATAACATATCCCACTGTCTTTTTATTACCGGCAGCTGATTTCACGGATCGATGTCGTGGCCCTCCTGTTTCGGTAACGGGCAATCGACTGAAAGCGGCTGGCCTGACTGGGATTTTGAATAGTGCTGGCGTTTCTTTTCTGGATTTGCCCCGCTGTTTTCGCGCGGCGCAGAGCGCCTGATAGACCCTTGAGGGGATAGTGTCATGCTTTCTCTTTTGGGGCTGGGAGACGTCCCTTTGTGGCATTATTCGGACCACTGTCTTCTTGATTCTGGCGGTCATGGCATTTTTCTGAACCCACTTCAGAGGTTCGAAAGAATTGCTGACTTTTATGGTCGACTCAGCCGTCGTCGCAGGATGACTCGGCTCTTGGAATCTCACAAGATTCCACTTGGCCGGAGTCCTGGCCCTCTTGTTGGTTCGATACCTGAGCCGCTTCTGTCTCAGCCTTTCTGTTTTGAGCACTTGGTTGGTTACGGCTTTTCAGGAAGCCGCCGACCGACTGACAGAGAATATGCTTGCTTGCTCAATCGTCAAGGGCAACGTCTGAGCTTGCCGGAGCTGCTTTGTGGCCCCATTGGTGTTGACGGCCTTGCCCCCAGTTGGAACAGTGAGAGCCGTTCGAATACGGATTTGCGTTTGGGGTGGGAAGCTCCGGCGACCACGACGTTCGGCCTCGTGCCTTTTGAGGTCGGTTTGGCTGCTTGGTTTGTTGGGACCTCCGCCAGATGAGCGCTTCCAGCAGGATACGTGATGACAGAACCAAATTGGCGGGGTGGCTCCTCCCATTGCCGGCTAAGACTGGCAGGGAGAACCACGCGGGCATTGATCTTGGCCACGTACGAGATCGGGGTCGCGTCAGAAGCTGAATTCATCTTAGAAGACATCGTCGTTGAAAGTTGATTGCTGCATGAAAAGAAAACTGCTTCAGTACAAACATCGGTATATATGTTAAATGAGTTCGCATGAACGCTTAACCCGAGATATGGGAGGAGAGAATGGGTTCCACCGGGCGTGCCGGATTCTGTATAGTGTTTTTTGTCACCCCATTGAGATGGGAATATGTATGCGTTTGTGAGGCGTACTACAGATTCCCCCTGCTTAGGGTAGGCGGGGGTTTATTGATTGTGGGTATCCGAATCTCCGGCAGCCGCGGACTAAGCTGCCGTTAATTACCCCTCGCCTTTGGAGCGAGAGAACCTCCGATTGACGGGTCAAGCTGATCATACGAACTCAATGTGTCGTGTGCGTGTGTTTTGTTTTGAAAGGGTTTTGGATATATTGGGGGCCTCGCAGAAAAAAATTTCCTAGCAGGGGACGTGTTTTGAGTGTAGAGTGTATGAAAAATGAGGGGTGAGGAGCGTCTTAAAGATGCGCGCATGGCACGTGGGCGCTTGGCGCCCGCGGGTCGCGTGCCTGGCTCGTGGGCGCCCCGGGTCACGTGCGCGGCACACGACCGCTGGAAACACAGCGTAAAAGGGGCTTAGCCCCTGGGCTAGGAGTTGTACTCTCAAGGGATTTTGAGTGGAGTTAAACTCCTAAATGATCTGGAATAGGTGTTAAAACTCTTTTGAGGATTTGGGTCTTAGAGTTAAACTCCCCAAAGATCTTCAGAGTTCATCAAAGGGGACCTCTCTCTTCTCTCGTTGGCCCTGGAGCTTCTTTTGAGTCTTGGATCTGTCCAAAGTTGGATTTTTGGAGATGGGTCTCCTTCTTCCTCCTCTTGATCGGCTGGATCTTGGAGAAAAAGGGGTGAGACTTAAAAGTCTCCCTTTTTCAAGATCTGATTGAAGATCCGAGCTCTCCTTCAAGGGTTTTGTGGTGAAAAACTATTTCTTTTTGAAAAAGGGAAGAATTAAACTCTTGATTTAATTTTAAAAGAGGGAAGGTTTTAGAACCTTGAGAAAGGAGAAAGAGATACAAACCCTAGAATTTTTTAAGAATGGAAAAAACTGCCATAGATATTTTCTTCATGTTTGCCTTTATAGGCTACACACTTTACATGCAGTCCCTTGGGGTTTGCCAAATGGCGCTTGTGCCATCCTATGCTTCATGTGCTTGTTTCTTTTTGCACATAAGCCATGGGGTTTACAAAATTTTGGTTTTCTACCCATTTTACATACATTTATTTTATAAAAAGAAAATAATTACATTATACCAATTTATTGCTTCATTCCTTTTGTCATGGGGCCGGTCCCTTCCATACTCGGTCCTGACCTGGGCTTAGGCCCGCTTGGCTTGAGGTTGACTTTGATTTTGACTTGGTCAACCGGGGTGTAAATTTTGACCCCAATAGTGGGTAGAGTGACTTTTGACAACTACGGAGACTGGTAACTGTGCCGGTTAGGAGAATGACAAAGTTAACCAACAACGACTAAAGCTAGGCCTAAACCTTAATGAACTTTTATGGAGGCATTGAAACATGATTAGCTTCATGGCTGTAATGCATGACCATTAAAGTGGGTCTCTGTTGTCCAACCGGTCTTTTGGTTTATGGCAAATCCTTCTGTCACCCAAAATTTACTTGAAAGGGATACCTTCTTATAGTGTGTGGGGCTAGCCATAAAATTTTAGATAATCCATCAGTTGAGATTTTTCAACTTTTAGCAATGTTCCATAGGCAATCTCTTTTCATGAGCAATTATATATAAGCTTAAATATTTAAGATTCTAACATATTCTTCTATCACCAGTTTCTTGGTTGATGATGAGCAGTGCATTCTCCTTTTTGTGGTTTAGCTTATTCTTCATTTCTTTTTACGAAGATATTTGTATATATTTGTTCAACTTCATCGACTGTGAACATTAGTGGTGTTCCTTGCTTCATCACATGATTAAATTCGTCTGTTGCAATTTTCTTCATGAAGGTATGGGCCCTTGCTGACTCGAAACGACAAGGCTTTTTGGGTCTCGGAGAGTTTATTCTTGCAATGCAGGTATGTTTGTCTTGCTTGCCAAAAGCGTGTTAAATTCTTTATGCTTACTATCTTCTATTCATACACAGCTTGTTGCATGGGCTCAAGCAGGTAATGAGATTACGCAAGATGCTCTTAGTCATGCAGGTATATGTTGAAATGATGTTTTTCGTTTGACTAAATTTTCTGTGGGATGAGGTTTTGTACCTAATGAACCATTCTCATATTGCTAAATTTTGAAATTGTATCAGAGTGGGAGAATTTAGAGCCTCCTGTGATGGATGGTTTGGACATGCTAATTGCTGTAAGTTCAAATTTCTTCATGTCATGTATCATACTTGATGGTTTAGTAATTAATAATTTCATTGATATTTACAAATCACTCCCTTGTAGAAAACTAAGCCTTCGGTCAAGAAAACCGAACCTGATCAAGAGGGTATGCGTTTGCAATTTTAGTATGGTTTTAGATGTTTCTATTTGTCTACTAACCCTCTTAGCTAAAAGAGTAGAATGATCTAACTTTTTCTGAGTAATGTAGTGACCTTGCCACAAACACCATCATCAGCTCAGTGGTTTACATCAAAATCAGCAAAGAAGGTATTCTTTTCTCCATTTTTTAGTGCTTTCCTTTTTTTATCTATTCTATTTCTTTTTCAGAAATCTCTGTTGCGATCCTTTTTAGCTTATATTCATCCTAGTGATTACCCTCCTCTTGCTACACTAATCTACATGGATTTTCCAAAACTATCACCTACAATTTTTCTTTCCTGTGTTCAAAAGTAAGGCAGTTATCAGTATGTTAGCATGGCTGTCGTGTAGAATAGCTACATCCAAATGCAAATCACTACTCACTAGTCATATTATTTATCATTCTCGCTTACAGAATGATGGCTGACCTCACCATTTACCTGTTTCACAGTAATCTGTCCTTTTACAAGCGGTACTGTAACCCAGGTTCGGAGTGTGGTCTTTCAGAGATGCTTTCATATCTTAACTTTCAGTTCACTGAAAGACTTTGTTGACAAACGAAAATTTTAACTGTTTAGTTTTATGATACCGAAACAATCTTTTCTATACGAATTCATTATTTAAAATATTTATGGGGTTTGTTATTCCGTGCTATTGCATGGATGTCCTTATATAATTTCTGTGCAATTAATTTTGGTAACAAATATTCAGGTCTTGACGTTTTCTTTTGTGGAAAACTATAATGGTGTCATGATCGGAAATTTATTTCTATTTTAGAGGCATGACATAAAGGATGTAATTTAGGTACCTTGGATGCATATGCCTTTTCTTCTTGTTTTTTGTACTGAACTCATATCAGAATATCAGATTTTAATCACTGCCCATCTTTCTTTCTTTTTTCTATCCATACATAGTATGCTATGGTTGTTTATGTTTAGTTTCTTGGGGATAATTTCATTTATCAGTATGCACTTTAATTATATCTTTTAGCTTGTCACTCGGTTTCTCTCTACATTTATTTACTGAACACGATCTGTCATATATTTTTGTTTCGGAAAGATAGGCTTGTTACTGAATTAGATTTTTTATTCTTTGCTTGTTACATGTATCTTTTGTTAATTTGATGAAAATTATCATTTCATTTTTTTTTAAATTTAGAACGGCCTTGATATTTTGGTCTTTCTGGGCAGATACCTATGACCTCAGTCACATCTATCATTGATGGCTTGAAGAGATTATATATTGAAAAATTAAAGCCTCTTGAAGTAACCTATCGCTTCAACGACTTTGTTTCTCCATTACTGGTAGGTTGAATCAACTCTATTCTTAATTCAGGAACTGTATAATAGTCATGTCCACATAGATACTAATATATCAAATAAAGTGAACTTGTTTTCTGAATACTGCTAGCTCAAGTTCCTTGTTCACTTTGCAGACAAATAGTGATTTTGATGCTAAGCCCATGGTTATGCTCTTGGGACAATATTCAACCGGAAAAACAACATTCATTAAACATTTGTTAAGATCTAGCTACCCAGGTTTGTTTAATCATCTCCTTTAGATGTTTTGCCATACCATTCCTTTAGCTTTCTTTAACAATGAGTATATTTCCATGAATCATGTGCAGGTGCTCATATTGGTCCAGAGCCTACAACCGATAGATTTGTTGTTGTTATGGTATTATCAAAACATACTGGATTTTTTCCTCTGATCATTATAAATGATGTATCGTTTATAGCACTCATTACTCAATTGGTCTCATTCTTAATGACTATATAGCTAGCAATGTCTTTTTAATATTACGTTTAGGCTTCTAATTTCTTCACCTAAATGTGTTAATAGTCTGAAAATGTAATGCAATAATCATCTTTACGTAAGATGTTTCTTAGTTGGTTTCCTTCTGGTCGATGCCTACTTATTGGTTGTACCTGAAGCAGCAGATGTTATTACTATTAGCTGCAAGATGAATTTTTGTATGGCAGATTAACCACTGCACTTGCCCGAGAACTTATGGCTTTTAAATGCGCCACTAATCAATATGCTAAAATGGATGACGGACGAATATTTTGAAATATTAAGCGATAATTTGCTAATTAGAACTTGAAATAAAAAGTTGTAGACTTCAAGAAGCTTAGGAACAAAAATCAAGGAAAATTGATATATGAATATTTTGAAATATTAATCTATAATTTCCTAATAGGACTTGTAACAAAAGCTGTAACCTTCAAGAAGCTTAGAAACAAAAATCAAGGAAAATTGATATATGCTTGGTTTGAGCTTGCTTTAGCATCTGAAAGAGTCTGAAAAGCTATGTGCTGCTATACATATAAAAAAATTAGCGGCCCTCTACAAGAAACCTGGACGTGGTGAATTCTGATAGTTGATTTTCTGAAATGCTGTAGCCTGCAGACTTACATAACAGGAGCTTGCATTTGTACAAGTGGCTTGTTTGCTTTTTACTCTTTTACGTGGTTGTGTCAATATTAGTACTGTCTTTTGAGTCATGAACTTGACTTGTGGTATATACTTGTGCAATTTTCTGATTCATTGAAATGCCTGAATGTTATAACTTAGTACAACATGCTTGTTGTAGTTGCTTTGTTGACTGCTATAATTCATTCTTCAGTCAGGACCCGATGAAAGGAATATTCCTGGGAATACAATTGCTGTTCAGGCTGACATGCCATACAGTGGTCTGACAACCTTTGGAACCGCTTTTTTATCAAAATTCGAGTGCTCGCAGATGCCACATCCAGTAAGAATCTTGTGTTTTCTAAATTGAAATCCATACATTTTTTTTTGGTTCTAACACTTCCCTTCCATTTGTGAAGCTACTAGAACACATCACATTTGTTGATACCCCTGGTGTTCTTTCCGGAGAAAAGCAGCGAACACAGCGTAGCTATGATTTCACTGGTGTTACATCATGGTTTGCTTCAAAATGTGATCTTATTCTTCTCCTGTTTGATCCTCATAAACTTGATATCAGCGATGAGTTCAAGCGGGTCATTGGATCCTTGCGTGGCCATGATGACAAAATACGTGTGGTTCTAAATAAGGCAGACCAAGTTGATACCCAACAGGTAAAATGTTACATTTTATCAACAACAACTGAGCCTTTTATCCCAAGCATATGTAACAATAAAATATTACATTTTATCCTTTGATTTTATTTAAAAGTTGTCACCCAATTGTTTCTCTGCTTTCTTTCCTCAGTCTCTGTGATCTAATTATGTTGCCTTATATTACAGCTTATGAGAGTGTATGGAGCTTTAATGTGGTCACTTGGAAAAGTTCTGAACACACCTGAGGTTATGCGCGTTTATATTGGGTATTTTCTCCATTTTTGTAGTTTAATCGTCTAGGGTTTTCTCGTATATAACTTTGCTGTTTTCACATATAACCCTCATAAACTTCATCATATTTTCAAATACCACCCCTAAAACCTACTAGTTATTTGAAATCCTCCCTCCGGGTTTGCAAGCGGGAATGTTTAGGAATATCTTGCTATAGTTTTATTGTAGCCATCAAAAATTGGATTGGATAATGGTAAGTGAGCATCCCCCCCCCCAATTCTTCAAAATTTGATCACTTACGAGTTCCTCTACCAAAAAGAACAAAGAGTGGTATGCCATCTACAGCTCTCGATTCTCCAAAAAGGATGTAAGTCTAAGTAACTAATCATAATTAGTGTACTCAAGGCCTTTAGTCATGGCATAAGTTAAAGCCTTTAGTCATGGCATAAGTTAAATTGATACACATGTAACATGGGGTTATTTGAATAATGGTAAGGTTTCGAAGGTGAGATGTGAATATATTAAGTTCTTCTAAAATTCCAGGACCATGTACTCTGTTCCTTATCAGACCAAATTTATTGAGTTTTCTGTCTCTAAATTATATATTGAATTTCTTTTGCTCGCTAGAATATAATGCATTTTATGTTCTGACCTTGCTAACTGAAATTGACAGTTCATTCAATGATAAGCCAGTAAGTGAAGCTGCTGTTGGTCCAATTGGAAAAGATCTGTTCGAGAAAGAACAAGACGACCTTCTTTCTGATCTTAAAGACATACCAAAGAAAGCTTGTGATCGCCGTGTATGCATTTTTCTCCCTTTGTACTTGTCAATCCCCCTGTTTTTAATATGATCAAAATAAAAAGTAATTACTCTGTAGTTTTCGTAGTTCGTATATTGATTAAGGAATCCCTTTAACAGCTAGTCCAATTTGAAGCTTCATTAATTGTGCAGATAAACGAATTCGTCAAGCGAGCAAGAGCAGCGAAAATCCATGCTTATATTGTCAGCCATCTGAAAAAGGAGATGCCTTCAATGATGGGTAAGGCAAAGACTCAGCAACGCCTAATTGATAATTTGGAGGATGAATTTGCGAAGGTAATTAATTCTTGTCCCTTGCTCCCTGTAGAACCTTTCAGCCAATAATAAGAGACCCTTGTCTCCATAATCCGTTCTTTGAATCTCAGAAATGCCAAAATAATGCTAGTAAAATGCTAGTTTCATTGACGGTCTTACATAGAGTGTTATGTGAAAGTTCCCATCATTTTATAATATCAATTTGATAGAAATGTGCACACCTGACCTGACTTTCTAATCCAGTTTCTTTTGATAACAAATAAAAAGTTGAAAGTTATGAGAGTTTCATTAGAGTATGCAAATGTAAAGAGTTATCAACAAAAGACACCGGACTGAAACAAAATGGAATATATCTGTTGGAAAAAGAAGCCAATGATGAGTTTAGTAGCAACTGATGATGAGGTCAAAAAATCAGCAGCCTTTGGGTGAGGTGTCAGTAGCCATAAGAGGATTTCCTATTAACTCAATGTCAAAGATCGTTTTATATATAATCCATTAATTTTACAATTAGACTATGGAAGATCATAGAATATGAAATCACAGGAATTCTTATTCATCTACGTTCAGACGATGGATGCCATCATGTATGGTGTTGATCGTCCAATAAAGGAGTGGGCAGTCTATTTTTGCACTAAGGAGGAAATTTTCTCATATACTAGTATTATCACACATGCACACGCAAACACACTTGACTCCACATCCGAAAGCCTATAAGGCTTAAATTACAATCCATGGTGGTGCAATAAAGGAGGTTACACTTAAGTACTGAGTAAAAAGGAACCATTCATAACACATCCTAAAAACCTACAAGGAACAAACCTCAAGGGTTCGAAAACATTTTGTGCAACCTATTTCATTTTCCATTATTTTGAAAGTTTCATGGCTTCATTAGAGATTTCTTTCTAAAAATGCCTTATCAAGTAATCTAACACTAAGACTTTTCAAACAGGTGCAAAGAGAGTATCATCTTCCCGCTGGAGATTTCCCCAATGTTGAACGCTTCAAAGAGGTGTTGAGTGGTTACAACATCGATAAGTTTGAGAAACTGAAGACAAAATTGGTACAGGCTGTGGATGATATGCTAGGATACGACATTCCTGAGCTCTTGAGGAGCTTCAGAAACCCATATGAATGAAGAAATTATGTAGATACCGTCGAGATATTCGATAGAGGCAGCGGAATGCGATATGCTGATGATAATGAGAGCAGTTGTTTTATACGGGACTTTATTTGGGCTGCCAACTTGATTATATTTTCCTTGCTAATATCAATAATATATGTAATTAAAAAAAATTGTATATGCGCTATGTGATGACAACCGCATTGAATCCTCATTTTCTCCAGCAGAGAACAGTTGGGTTCAATTATTGTTAGTTCGTTGATTCATCATGTAATCTAAACTTGATGCTTCATTTTGTTTTATGAAGATGCTTGTCCGAACAGTATGATTCTGTATTATCTCTGGCAATGGTGGATCAGGTACAGCTATGTTCAGAACTTATTGGTGCTGCGGTAAGTTATTGCTGTTAGGCTTTTACACCAAATTGAAGGCCAAAGGTTAGATCCAATATTGTTCATCCTATTAGATGCATACCTGTCACTTAGATTATAAATTTTGTGATCGCTATATAGCAGCACCTGGGCAAATCTTCAAACTTAACCGTTGTGAATCATTTCCTTGAAAGGATTACAAATACAAAACGCTACTTGTACGGGCATGTACACAAAATGAAGGACATGCATGGCATGAAGTTATCGTATTCATAATTTAATTACAGATACAAATTTGATGTACAGGGACCGTATGGTAATATCCTCCATTGCAGGCATTCAAAATCAAGCTGCAAGTACGAGAACTTTAATAGTTCCGACTGTTAGCTGTCAGCATTGTAGGTCCATCGCTCTTCCAGCATACGGAGCTGATGAAATACGATCCGGAATCATCGCCAGTATCGTCCATTTCAGACGAACCAAATCTATGCCAGGCTGCAGGCTTGGATATATCCTGCAAAGAATATGGGCTTAAAGCTTTAGCATCTGAGCAGAAGAGAGGACTTGTTACTGAAGGAAAGGAGTCGACTTACCTTATGGTACACATAAACTTCAATTGTTTCGCTCCCACAAGCAATGTACTCGTTATTTACTGGGAGACCGACAAAGTTCTTCTCATTTGTGTGGCCTTTGAAGGTCCTCACCTGAGCCATTCAGTAAATAGTAAAACCATCATCAGCCTAGTTCCTGGACTGTAGAGCATATCCCGTAAAACTTTTAGTTATTCTAAAATTTAACATGTTTCAGTCAAACCAAGGATAGAGCATATCCCACAACAGCTGTATAATAATAAATGGTAAATGACCATTTTTCCCTTCAACGTTTCTCAATTTATAGCTTCATCCACCGGAGAAAGCAGAAAGATGCTTTGTTTTTAAAAATAAGATTTAAGCGATTGAACTGGCTGTAATTAATTTAGCCACAAAATCAAGTTAATTTGATAACAAATGACGAGTAACGAAGGAAACTTTACTGTCAGTAAGACTCAAGGTGATGGAAATATCGAATTTAGGAGGCGCTATATGGAAAATAGCCAAGTTTAAGAGGGTGACATGTGAGAAAAACCCTTTTTTTGCACATCATATTACATGTAAAAATTTTGGTGTGATTTGGAATGTCAGACTTGAAATAAGTGCGCAGGAGCAAAATTTGAAGTGCTGAGTAAGAAGAGACAGCTGGCACGATGGATTTCTTATTTTCTCTGGTTCATTTGTTCATGGGCAGGCAATATTTACTAGGTTAGTAGGTTCAGTTGCAGTGGAGGGGTTCCAAATATATATTAAGGGTAAATTACACCAAAATGCTCTCAACTATCACAGTTTTTTTCACTAAAATGCCTTAATTTTTTTATTACAGTAAAATACCTTAAACAATGGTTTTTAAGGGATTTTTTCCACTAAAATACTCTCAAAAGTAGCACTTCAGGTATTTTATTGTGATAGAAGAACTTTACAGTATTTTAGTGAAAAAACATGATAGTTTAGGGTATTTCGGTGTAATTTACCCATATATTAAAAGCATCAACAAAAAGAATAACCCAATAGGTCCTTCATTCTAACTTCTGTGGCGTACCTGCCACATGAAACCTTCTCTGCACTCCGCTCTATTAACTAGATCATGTCCTCTGTATAATTACAGTCCCGATTATATAATTTGTTTGGCTTAATAAACCTTGTGAATGACTTGTAGGAAAGGGTTGTGCTGCCCAAAAAAGGTAACAACTAGTTATCAAGAGTTGAGATTTAGCTGAAAACACACACCTGGCTATGATGCTCTATATTGGCGATCTCTTAGATCAGAACACGTGGCAGATGATGTATCCCAGAACTTAGAAGAAAGGGCCCACAAGGACCGACCAGGCCATCCATGTACCCCACTTGCAAGCACAAACTGGCTCTCCTCAGGACCCCTGCAAATTGGCCTCCTTGGCCTCTCAGCTCGTCCCGAGCTACCACTGGACGAAGACGCCTCGGCC
The DNA here is from genome assembly GCA_030015575.1 of Agapanthus africanus. Lineage (NCBI taxonomy): Eukaryota > Viridiplantae > Streptophyta > Magnoliopsida > Asparagales > Amaryllidaceae > Agapanthus > Agapanthus africanus. The sequence goes on along the minus strand of JASDDO010000012.1, from coordinate 491,379,122 downwards.
CTCCCGTTCGTTCCCGAGCTCCCCCGCCGAGGCCATCTTCCTCGGTCCCTCCGACCGACCAACTCCACCACTCACAGGCGTAACCGCCGCTCCGCAAATCTCGCCATGCACGGATTCTCCGCCGGCAACATCTCACGTTCCACGCCATCACGATCCCCAGTAACGGGCGATCCGCTCATTACACGGGCGTGTCGTCGGGAGCGCAACTGCCGGCGAGATTCTCGCGCCTGCTGTTGCGTGCTGCCGCCACTATATAAACCCCCATCACAGAGGGGCCAAGTAAACTTTTTTCACCCCACTTAGCCGTTACTCTGCTCGGATCTTGTGCTAACTTGATCGTCGGAGGGTCCTCAGTGGTACCAAACCATCCCGGGACTTTTTTGCAGGTACTCAGCGCAAACTCCTTAAAACCACCAATCTCCTCAAAACCCATTGAGACCCACACGCAATAGGAGATCACCTCCAAGATCCACCGGGAGATCGACGGAAGACAACATCTGACGGAGACCCGAAAAGGACCTCCATCAGTTGGCGCCGTCTGTGGGAACCGAAACTCCACAAAAAACAAAGTTGGCCTTCCGATCTCCATCCACATGGAAAACGATCACCCTGAAGATCCAGATACCAGCCACCGCCCCCCCTCACCTGAGGCGCAGATGAACCTCCTCCGGCGACCGTCATCAACGCCCTCGCCGGCCGAATAGACCGACTACAGTCCATCGTGGAGGCGCTCATCCGCGTCCAAACGGTCGGGCTAGGGCCCCAAATCGTCGCTCCTCCGCTTCCAGAAGACTCTGCCCTTGTCGGCACGGCTGACCACCGGCAGGCTACGTCCCATGGCCACAGATCTCACGGGCCGATACTCTCTGAGGCCCGCTGGGCGCCGCACGGCTCCACATCAAGATCCGCCGCCAGAGTGCCTCGCCTCGAGCCTCCTCGCAACCCTCACCCCCCTTAGGAGATTTCGGTCACCTCGTCTGTCCCCAGGCATGACCGACACCCCCTCCCCCGACGAGGCCGCACTGAAGGGGATCGCCACGGCGGCTCGAGGGCCACCTCGCCCGAGAATCCGAGGAACCTCATCAAGAGGAACCGGGGCCGCGCCCAGACACAGATCTCCCACAGCAGAGGCCAGGGATCGCAAGGCGCCGAATCCTCGGGATACCACGGCCGACGCGACGCCCTCGAGAAGAAGATCGAGAGCATACGTCGAGAAGGTCACCTCTCGGGTGACGAGGCTAAGTACGCTGCCGACTCGCTCACCAAGCCATTTACCGAGGGACTGCTCGCTGTTCACGTCTCCTCACGCAACAAGCCCCCGAAGGTCTCTCTGTTCGACGGGAAAACCGACCTGAAAGACCATTTGGATGCTTTCACCGTGGAGATGAGCTTCCAGGACCATTCCGACGCCGCCCAGTGCAGAGCCTTCCCAGCTACCCTCATCCGCTCTGGTCGGGACTGGTTCCGAGGACTCGAGCCTCGCTTAATCTCGACCTTTGACGAGCTGGCTACTCAGTTTCTCGGCCACTTCGTCGGGAACCATCGGCAGAAGCGCACGGTCGACTACCTCTTCACAATTAAGAGCGGAGATAAGGAAACGTTCAAAGCTTACGTCACCCGCTTCTACAACGTCCTCCTCGAGGTCCCCGAGCACCGAGACGAGACCGTCATCACGGCGCTCAGATCTGGTCTTAGACATAAAGAGTGGTTGCACTCCTTTGTGTTGACGCAGCCTAAAACCATGGCCCGGGTCAAGGCGTGGACCGAGCGCGAGGTCCAACTCGAGTCCGAGGTGAACGCGAACCTCCCTCGAGCAGAAAGGTCCAACCAGAAGAAGAGGGCTCGGGAAGAGAGGCCGGAGCGTCAGCAGCCCTATCACCCGAAGTTCCAAGAGTACACCCCGCTAAACGTCTCCCTCGCAGTGTTACTAGAGGAGGCCCAGGGCGAGGGGTTCTTCAAGTTTCCTCCAATCCCGCGTCAGACCTCGAAGCGAACCCGGGGCCGCTACTGCGCCTTCCACCGGACGCTGGGCCACGCCACAGAGGATTGTAAGCAACTCCGGGGCTACATCGAGGACCTCATCCGATCAGGGCACCTCGCCGCCTACTTGAGGGACAAGCGGCAGGTCGACCGCGAGCAGGAGCGTCCCCTCCTGCCGAGCTGACCATCGGCCAGATCATGCTCGTTTCGGCAGATGACCAGTCTGGCACCCAGGGAGCCTCGTACCCGGTGCCGAGCACGGAGACCAACAAGCCTCCGGGGAGCTCGGGCCACGCTAATAAGGTCATCTATTAGCATGTACTTTTTTAAAGGGCGATGTAAACTCTTCCTAGGGTCTGTTGTTAATTTAATAAAAGATCATTAGAACATTGCGAAGAAGAAGGAAAGGTCTTATTTATTCAAAAAGGTATTATGGGCTCCTCAGCCATACATACAAAAAGAAAAAGAAAATTACAGCAGTGGGGGAAGAGGGTGCAGAGAGCACTGCTCATGGTACTCAGTAAAGATCCCCGCCAGCCGAGGCCTCGCGAGATCCATCCTTTGCCCTCGATTCCCCCCGCGCGCGTTGACCTCGATTCTCAGTTCGTAGCACTCACGGACGAGTGCCATCGAGCGAGCCAGCCGACCCGCGGAGATCAGGCCGAGGCGCCTCAGAGACCGCAGCTTGCCCAGCGCCTCAGAGACCGCAGCTTGCCCACGGCCTCGTCGTAGAGCTGCTCGGACAGGGGGTTGTAAAGCCCCGGCGACGCCCTCCAGATGGAGTACATCGGCAGCTGCGACAGAGGGGAGCGCTAGGGGAGCAGCCGGCCGAAGTGGTCTTCAATGCTCCCATAGACCAACTGCACCGTGTCCTCGGCACAGTTCTGATCGTAGAGGTATACGTCTTCGAAGTGGATGATTTCGGGGATGGTAAAGGGGAAGTCTTCCATTCTCAACGAGCTGTTTGTGAAGAAAGGAAGGACCAGTGCTCCCTCAGCTTTATATAGCCCACTGTGCTCTAACGTGACCCAACAGTCGCCCGTTTTCGCCCACGAAGTCGCTGCCACGCTGTGATCATTGAGCCTTCTCTGGCGGAATCGAAACGACGCGACTCTGGCGCTTCGCCTCCCCACGCATTCAATGCGCATGCTACGCGCACGTTCACCGCGACCGTTCCTGTTCCCTATACCTGCAACGGGATGGTCGGGCGAAACCTCATGAAGAATCGACTGAGCAACTTCCCTACTCGGCTATCCCAGGCCGGTAGCTTCCCTACTCGCAACGCCAGGGATCGAAACCCTCGCCAAGAGGCAACCGCGCAGCTTCACTGCCCGGTTATCCTTAGCAGGCCTCCTACAGCCCCTCAAACGTTAAGGACCAAAGTCCTCCTTAGAGGCAGCTCAGCAGCTACCCTGCTCGGCTATCCCTGGCCGGTATCTTCCCTACACGCAACGCCGGGGATCAAAGCCCTCGTCAAGAGGCAACCACGCAGCTTCACTGCCCGGCTATCCTTAGCAGGCCTCCTACGGCCCCTCTAACGCTAAGGATCAAAGTCCTCCTTAGAGGCAGCCGAGCGGCTTCCCTTCTCGGCTATCCCTGGCCGGTAGCTTCCCTACTCGCAACACCGGGGGTCAAAACCCTCGCCAAGAGGCAACCGCCCAGCTTCACTGTCCGGTTATCCTTAGCAGGCCTCTTACGATCTCTCCAACGCTAAGGATCAAAGTCCTCCTCAGAGGCAGCTCAGCAGCTACCCTGCTTAGCTATCCCCGGCTGGTAGCTTTCTACCACAACCGACAGGGATCAAAAGCCCTCCCAGAGGCAGTCGAGCCTGACCCTCGCTCGGCTATCCTTCAATACAAAAGCCCTCGCCAAGAGGCACCGGGCAGTAACCCTGCTCGGCCAAGGGTCCTTGGTAGGCTTCTTACAGCCCTCCCGCGCCAAGGACCAAAGTCTTCCTTTGAGGCGGTCGAGCCCGACCCTTGCTCGGCTATCCCCGGCTGGTAGCCTCCTACCACAACCGTCAGGGATCAAAGTCATCGCCAAGAGGCACTGGGCAGTAACCCTGCTCGGTCCCCGTCCTGAAGGATCAAAAGCCCTCGCAAGAGGCAACCGAGCCCGACCCTTGCTCGGTCATCTCCGGCTGGTAGTTCCCTACCCATGACGCCAGGGATTAAAGCCCTCGCAAGAGGCATCTGAGCGTCTACCCCGCTCGGTAATCCCAGGCTGGTAGTTGCCTACCCACGACGCCAGAGATCAAAGCTCTCGCCAAGAGGCCACCGCGCAGCTTCACTGCCCGGCTATCCTTAGCAGGCCCCCTACGGCCCCTCCAACGCTAAGGATCAAAGTCCTCCTTAGAGGCGGCCGAACGGCTTCCCTGCTCGGCTATTCCTGACCGGTAGCTTCCCTACTCGTAACGCCAGGGATCAAAACCCTCGCCAAGAGGCAATCGCGCAGCTTCACTGCCCGGTTATCCTTACCAGGCCTCCTACGGCCCCTCCAACGCTAAGGATCAAAGTCCTCCTTAGAGGCAGCCCAGCAGCTACCCTGTTCGGCTATCCCTGGCCGGTAGCTTCCCTACACGCAACGTCGGGGATCAAAGCCCTCGCCAAGAGGCAACCGAGCAGCTTCCCTGCTCGGTCATACCCAGCGGGCATCCTCCTGCCCACTAGATGCTGCTGGTTTGAAGCCCTCATAACGAGGCCACTGAGGCGATGCAACACGTGGACTTCCCACTGAGCTCCTTTCTGCTCGGAAAATCTGCGGCAGGCAGCATGCTGCTCATCAAATGCCGCAGACCCGAAACCCCATTGAGAGACGTCAGGTCTGTTCAAGTCTGAGTGATCCCCCCTCGACTTCAGGGCCACGGAGATGCCCCCTTCTCAGCAGCGCTTGGCGCGCTTGTCAAGTGATCGAAATCAACTAGACGAACGATCGCTAGACATATAGTCGACCTGACATGGAAGCCCAATAGTGCAAGCAAGGATATTTTACGAGCATTCTTCACAAACAGAAGATAAAGTGCAAGCTGATGAAACAAAAAGTTTTACTACCAAAAGCGAAGTCTTTACAAAAGGTATTTTGGGCTCCCCAGCCTTACAGACTGCCCGAAGGCTTACAAAATTGCAGAAGCGGCAAAATAAAAGGCGGGGGAAGACGGGGGCTTTAGGCCTCGGGGCCAGGCACGACCTCAGGGTCCTCGATATCTACCACGAGTCGAGTAGGATCCTTGGCAAACTCCTCGTCAGGAATCTCTTCCCCCTGCTCATCGGCGTCCGCGAGGGGGTATTCGGCCCGGAGCTCTTCATCGGTGAACTCCGGCATCCGAGCCTTAACGGCGTCGACGGCCTCGTGCCAGATGCGGGTGGTGGCCACGGCTAAGTCATTGTAGAAGTCTTTCGACTTCTTGTAGCTCTCCACCGCCTTCGCCGCCGAGAGGTCGGCCCGCTTCGCCGCCTCGACCCCTGCCCTCGGCTCCTTCCGGAGGGTCCTCACCGTCTTCTTCATGTTGCCGGCGAGCGCCTGAGCGTCCTCAAGCTTGACCTCGGCAGCCACGGCGGCCTCGCGGTGCCGGGCAACCTCCCGTTTCCCGGCCTCCACCTCGCCCTCCACCGCCTCCAGCTCCCGCTTGGAGCTCTCCTCCAGCGAGGTAAGCTGGTCCGCAGCCTTCATCGTCGGGGCTATCAACTTGGCCTCCATGCATAAGGCAAGGGTGACGTGCCAGAGGACCTGAAAAATAAGAAAGAGGTTAGGAAGACGAAGGAAGCACCAAATCCCACAAACAACCGAGCACTTACCTGCACGGACTCCTGGGCGATGGACGCCATCTGGGCCCTGAAGGTCCCCCCGGGGACCCTGCCCCCTGCCGATTTATCTATTTCGTGCAGCAGGCTATCCGCGACAGATAGCCCCAAGGGCACCACGAAACGGAGGCCCCCCTCCACCATGATCGGCGAGGGCGGGCCCCGAGGAGACCTCCTGGAACCCCTCTTGAGTGGCTCCGAGGGAGAGCCGGTCTCCTCCTCCGAGACCGGGTCTTCCAGAATTCGAGCCCGCTTCCGGCCCGACGCTCTGCTAGGCCCTGGGGCGGGATCCGTCCCTGAACGCTCAAGGACGCGGCCATCGGAGGCGCTGGGACGGAGGCCGAAAGAGTCGCGGCAGGCTTCGAACGGGAAAAGCTGGCGCTTCCAGCCTTCGTGACCTTCCTCGGCTGGCGCATGGAGGCTCGGAGCTCGTCCATATCCATGGGTCCTGCACAAAACCAAATGCAAAGAAGTCAGCGACACATGCAATATACAAGCCAAAAAGCAAGCCTAACTTACCGACGAACTCGACGGGGCTGAGCCCGGCCCAACTCAGGACCCTCTCAGACAGCAGCACGTCAAATCGGGGGACAGGCTCCCACTACGCCACTCTCACCATGGCGGGGTCATTGGACTGGTTCCCCGACAAGCATTTTTCCCTCGACCACTTGGTGGGCACGGGCCAGTCCTCATCCTCGGGCGGCGCGACGAAGAAAAACTTCTTCTTCCAGTCGTGAATGGAAGAAGGCAGGGCTACAACCCCTGTCCCGGCGGCGCCCTCCTGTCGCTTTCTAAAAGAGAGGTAAACCCACCTCGGGTCGTCCGCTCGGCCCCCAAGATGATTTTTGAAAATAAGGGAAGAATCAAGGATGGAGAGGCTGAAGGGAACCGCCTGTAGCTTCAGACGGATCAGAAACCCGAGGAGAATCCTCCATGAGTTCGACACTAGCTGGCCAGGGGCTAACCCGAAGAAGTTCAGCGCTTCCACGACCTCGGAAAAGAAGGGCAGGCGCATTTCACCCCAAAAAACTTCCAAATACAGGGCGATCTCCTTACCCCGTACTTGGTCTGCCCTCTCTCCCTCATTGGCCAGACGAAGCGTATAACGTGAGGGGATGTGGAAGCGAGCCCGAGTATTGGCAAGCTCGTCCTCATTCCTCACTTAACACGACGCGCCGGGGGTAGCGTCTACCGCCTCCTCCCTGGGGGCTGCCCTCGCCGCACGATCCTGGGAAGAGGATCTGACCCCTGCTCCCCGGGAAGACTCAGGCTCAACTAGAGGGTCCCTAGAACCTACTCCTACGACATATACAGATTCTACGAAAGAAGACATCTAACCTGAAGAAGAGAGATCATCGGGAAACGAAAGCAGAAGAAAGAAGATGAGCGCCGAGTAACCAGGACTTAGAGCGAGGAAATATGAAGGAGTAGGGGTCCTGGAGTGGGCCCCACCCTTATTTATCACTGCAATCGCTCTCATCCAACGGCGGCCTTCATCTCCCGCCAAAGTGCCTCCTCGCGTCCAACGGCCCCGATCGCTCCACTTGTCGTTCCCATACTGGTCCGCATCCCATCAGACGCCGCAGGTATGCACACGTCGCGTCGGCCAACCGATGCTTGACACGCGGACCGTCGCTTCAGTGACAGGATGCACGAACCGGCGCACCTTCCTTAAATGTAGAGATCTCGGCATGATTCGCTGGCAAAAAAGACAGCTGACAGCCCAGGGACACGTCCCGACGAAATCTTAAGAGGGAGCTCATCCCGGACGGCCCGGCAGTCCACTCTTGACCCGACCCGCCAGCTGGTCGGGATAAGAGTGCGGGGATAATGATGATGCTCTATATTGGCGATCTTCCAGATCAAAACACGTGGCAGATGACGTGTCCCAGAACTCAGAAGAAAGGGTCCATAGGGGCTGACCATGCCACCCCTGTACCCGACCTGCAAGCACAAGCTTGCTCTCCTCAGGACCCCCTGCAAATTGGCCTCCTCGGCCTCTCAGCTCGCCTGAGCTACCACAGGACTAAGACGCCTCGGCCCTCCTGCTCGTTCCCGAGCTCCCCCGCCGAGGCTATCTTCCTCGGTCCCTCCGAGCGACCAACTCCACCACTCACAGGCGTAACCGCCGCTCCGCAAATCTCGTCATGCGCGTATTCTCTGTCGGCAACATTCCACGTTCCATTCAATCACGATCCCCATTAACGGGCGATCCGCTCATTACGCGGGCGTGACGTCGGGAGCGTAACTGCCGGCGAGATTCTCGCGCCTGCTGCTGCATGCTACCGCCACTATATAAACCCTCATCACAGAGGGGTCAAGTAAGCTTTTTTCACCGCACTTAGCCGTTACTCTGCTCGGATCTTGTGCTAACTTGATCGTCGGAGGGTCCTCGGTGGTACCAAACCACCCCGGGACTTCTTTTTACGTACTCGGCGCAAACTCCTCAAAACCACCAATCTCCTCAAAACCCATTGAGACCCACACGCAATAGGAGATCACCTCCAAGATCTATCGGAAGATCGACGGAAGACAGCATCTGACGAAGACCCGAAAAGGACCTCCATCACAATCAGTTTTCCTTCACATCCCACAAGCCTAATGATCTGTAGATGCAGATGCAAGCTCATTGGTTGATAGGAATTTCACATAAGAAACTGCTTTTCTGTGGCCCGTGAAAACATGAAGTGGAGCACTTGTGTTTCTCAAATCAAAATAGTGGACGTGATGATCAGCGGAACCAACCTGGCGAATAACATGTACTCTCTCGAATGAAATTACCCAAGGACAAAATAATAAAGTGAAACAAGGGAAGAATCATACCGCAACATGAACACTAGATCCAGGATTATATTTCACACAGCACATATTTGCTTTCATGTCAATGTTCATGCCACTTGCTTCTTGTTTTGTGCACCACACTTTGACCTGTTTGGGATAATGCATAATGTCAAAATAAATAACTTCAATACAACAAAGCACATGATATGCTTATGCATGAAGACCAAATGCAAATCAAAATACAAACTTCTTATGCTTAAACACACTCTTACAAATAATATATTCTACCAGACCTATCCTACAAAATATTTGATCTTATTCACGGATTTAAAGACTTATGCTTCAAAGGACCGAAGGCAGATTACAACAGAATCCAAAGTAAATGTTAAAAAAAATTGTTTACATAGAAATCCCCAAATAAACTTCAAATATAATAGCTTGATATATTTCAAGCATATAGTTTACAAGCATATAGTGTACCTTATGGTACACATAATTTTTTATTTTTTTTGATTTTACCATAAAAAAAAATTTTGCATTAATAAAACTATTTATATAATTTTAGAATTTACTTTATGGTTGGTTGATAAAATGTTTGTATTTTGGCGTATATAATTTTGATATGATAATCTTCAGTTTTAAGTAATTCGTTAATGGCAACAAAACAATATACAATCTTCCTATCCTATCAACGATTATATCTCCTTAGTACAATAAAATCTTTAGGCTAATTTATTGCTATTTTATTTAGTTTATAAATATATTTTTGTCTAACATTATTTTCTGTCGGTTGAACTATAAATATATGGTAGCACATTTTTGATAGGAGAATAAGTAAAATCCTTGTCAAATCTCAAAACCAACCCCCCCTATATATATAATCCCAAACCATTCCTTTCTCTCTCTTTCTCTCTCCAACCCAATAAATGTAAAATCAATTCCCCACAGATATATCACCATCTCCATCTCTCTCATATCTCTCTCTCTCTAACTTTTTATACATATATATAATATTTCCTTCAACAATATATCCTCATCATCATCACCTCTAGCCTCATAATATTTTTCTCCTCCTTCCTCCAAAATAACCGGCCAACCACATGCCTCCACACCCGAGCTCGCTCCTCCCTCGTCACCCGAGCACTTCGCCTCCGAGCTCCTCGCCAAGCGCCCTCGTCGACTTCGACCCCTCACCGACACATCACCATTGTCATCCCTTTGTCCTTCTCCATCTCCCCTCGAACCCAACTCCAGTCTTCTTCATCTCTGATGGAGGGGCCTTTCCGGGCTCCTTCAGATGCTGTCTTCCGTTCATTTGTCGATTGTTGCGATTGACGGCTAGGATTTGATCTGGAGCGTGATCTCCTGCGATATGTGGATCTCAATAGGTTGGAGGAGATTTGCGCCGAGTACCTACAAGGAAGTCTTGGGATGGTTTGGTACCACCGAGGACCCTCCGACAATCAAGTCAGTAACAAGATCCGAGCAGAGTAACGGCTTAGTGGAGTAAAAATGGCTTACTTGATCACTCTGGGAGAGGGGTTTATATAGCGGCGGCGTCATGTAGGGGCAGGCGCGAGAATCACGTCGGCCGTTACGCTCCCAACGTCACGCCCGCGTGATAAGCGGATCTTCCCATTAATGGCGAGACAGGCTCGTTAATGGGGATCGTAAAGGTGTGGAACGTGGGATGTGGCCGGCGGAGATCTCGCGCATGGCGAGTGTTGGGGTCGAAAATTGCACCCCGGTTGACCAAGTCAAAGTCAAGGTCAACCCCAAGCCAGGTGGGCCCAAGCCCAGATCAAGTGGGCTCATGCCTGAATCGAGCCCGAACATGAAGCGACCGGCCTCCCCCATACCGAAATAAAAAATCATGTAATAAATAATTTTGATGTAATTTTTTATACATGAATGGGCACAAAGCCAAATTTTTGTAAAGCCCATGGCTTATGTGCAAAAAGAAATAGCACATGAGCCATGAGATGGGCAAAATACCATTTTGTAAAGCCCAAGGGGCTATATGTAAATATGTAAGCCTATATAAGACAACATGATAAAAATATCTAATATAATTTTCATTCCCCAAAAAACTAGGGTTCTTTGTGCCTCCTGCTCTTTCATCAAGGTTCTAAAAACCTTCTTCTCTTTTTGAATTAAATCAAGAGTTTTACTCTTCCTTTTCCAAAACTAACTAGTTTTTTACCATAAAACCCACAAAGGGGAACTCAGATCTCCCATCCGATCTTAAAAATAAGAGATTTTTAAAATCACATACTTTTTGTTCTTCAAGATCCAGCCAAAAGAAGAGGAAGAAGGAGATCCATCTCCTAAAAATCCCACTTTGGGAAGATCCAGAGCTCAAGGGAGAAGCCCGTTTTAGTATCTCTAAAAACATCTTAGGAGTTTAACTCCACTCTAAATTCTCTTTCGGGAGTTTAAATCCCATTTCTGAGGGTAAAAGCCCATTTTCCTCGTCAGCGCCCGAGCGCCTAGCGCCCAGCGCCCACGTGTCGGGCCCGTGGTGCGCTAGCGCCTAAACGCACACGTGCAGGGCACGTGGTGCGCTAGCGTCCAAGCGTGCTAAGTATGTGAGGCGCTGGCCCCACGCGTCCTTTGGACGCTTTTCTCCTTTATATATATATATACACACACACACACACACACACACACTCCACAACACCGTCTCTGTTAGAAAAAATTTTCTAATGGGGCGCTGCCCCGCACCCCGCAAGGGGGCTTGTAACGTTTTGAAAATCGTTTCGGTGAAATTTCGGAAAAATCGGTAAAATAAGGGGGTTTTATGTAAAAAGTCAAAATGCAAATATCTTATTGTAAAAAGTCAAAATGCAAATATCTTATTATAAAAATTAAATATACATATTCTAGCTATGTAATTACTAGTATTTTGTGTTTATTGAGCCACTGGTGAAATTTCAAATTTTCTGAAAAAAAAATTATTTTTATTATTATTTTAAGCCGTCACTAATACATTTAATTAGGGAAAATTACAAATTGGAATGAGTTGAAACAAATTTTGTGCATCATAAAACTTTAAATAAAATTTTATCATGTGGTTTTTGAAACGAAATCGTTTGCCAAAACGATTTAGAAATTATTGAAGAAAAAAGGCTTAAATAGTGAAGTTAATGTAAATCGAAATTGGGGTATAATATTTATCATGTTTCCTCACACACACACACCTCACACTCTCTCTCCCTCCACTCTTTTTCTGACCTGCACATGGGCAGCAGCCCCTCACCCAATTTACCATTCAAATTTAAGAAAAAGAAAGCAAAGGACATAGAATAGAATAAAGAAAAGAAACATGGATGTATACATGTGAGGTATGGGTCTTATTTTCTTCATTTGACCTCCCAAACTCACCCACACCTCTCTCTTTCCCTCCCTTGAAGCTGCTGGCCGAGCCCCTCCCCTTCTTGCTGCCCCAAATTTTCCCCACCTCCTTTTCACTCCAAAATTCTTCATTTATGCCTCAAAAATCATCACAAAGTCACATTAATTCATCATTAAACCCTATCCATTATTCTTGGATCAATCAAGCATGGATTTTGGAGCATGAAACCATTGTTGGAGGCTAAGATTTTTGCAAGTTTGATCTCAAGCTTGTGAGGTATAATCATAACCTTATGCTTAATTTGTTGTTTAATTACTTGAATTTAGCTAATTATAAGCTTAATTAGGTTTTAATTTCAAAACATGGAAATTCAAGAATGGGGTTTAAATGATAATTAGGGTTTTGGGTATTTGGATCATGGTTGTATGTTGTATTTAAGATCTTAAGACATGTAACGGCAAAGCTAGTTACTAGTTGCTAATTGTTAGTTTAAAAATTTTGCTAATTATGCTAACTTTGCAAACTATGTTTTTGGAAATTGATTAAATGATTGACATAAAAATCTAATTAGGGTATGCATGACATTATTAACATTATAAGTTATAGTTTAATACTTTAGATCATTCAAAACCAAGCTAAATTGTTATTTGTGCATTTTTACTATGAAATTGTTAAAATTGGATAAATTTGCAAACTAGAATTTTGGGTTTAATGAAAATTGATGAGATTAAATTATGGAAATGGTTTGGGTGGATTAATCAAGATATTTAGTGAACATTGTAGCCGCTGGAAATGTTAAAACATCTAGATTTGAACTAAATTGGCAATTGTTGCTTACTAGAGTTTCGGAAAAATAGCTTTTAAAGCGAATTTGAAGTTTTGATGATTTAAACCCTATTTCATATATATATTTAGTGTGTTGTGAAACCACGAATGGTGCATTTGAGTTTTTCTCGATCACTCGGCATTTGTACGCCGATGTCGAGGGTTTTTGGGTTGATTTGAGAAGCAAACCATAGGTTTTGATCTATGTGGGATTCGTGAATCGTTCTGGTCATGAGTCGGATTTTAATGCGATACGGTGCGTTATGATATGTAGGTAACCCCATGTGGACTTCGAGACGACAAGCAAGCGCGTGGCGACGTCGGCACCGGCTAGCGAGGACCAGGTGAGTAGATTTATATCTACGGGGAGAAGTCGGGTGGATGGCGTATAGCACCCCCGCAGTGCGTGGTGATGTATACGGATGCGTATACACACCAACAATTTATGATGTTGTTAGGATTTATTATTTATGATTTTAGATGGATATTGGTGTTGGATTGGTGCATGGTTACGAAACCTTAGGTAGTGGGTGCACTACACTTACACATACACACATTTACATACTTGCATACATTCCTTATTTCATATGTGCGTGTATGGGAATATATTTATGTGTTCACATGGATATGGGACTATGTGTTCACATACGGATTGAGGATGATACTTAGGGTTGAGCTGAGTCGATGAGATTTGATTTGAGGCCGTGAGATCGGTGATATAGCAGGGTTACATGACGTTGTAGCGGGTCCTTGACGTAGTGTTTCACACACGTCCATGCATACGTAGGCGGTATCAGTATGGTACTAGACATAGATCAGTACCCCGATCATGATATTTGATAAAGAGAATACCAGGTGAATAGTATGATGAATGTGATATTGACCCGTACCCAGATTGGGATGCTGTACGACGGATTTACGTACGAGCTATATTGATGATTGATCCGCACTCTTGACTTGGGATGCCTGATTATAGATATGGTATCGGATATGATATTATTGAGGCGGGATCACCGACTATACATATACAGGTATGTATATGTATCGACTCAGATGATAGGCGGTTTCCTTACCTGTAGTTCAGCTTGTTAGTTCAGCCGTATAGTTTAGTGTAGTTGTTAGATTAGATTAGACTTCTTACCTATTTCAAAAACTAACGAATCGTGGGCATTTTTAAAGACAGCTCGAGGGAATCTACGGATATTTCAAAAACGACGTATCTTTTCATAAAAACACCGTAGCCCCTATTTTCAAAACCCCATGATTCGTGTTATTTCAAAAGGCACCAGTCGTAGGACTTATATTAGATTATTGCAGATTAGTTATCGTTGTGTCTAGTATTCAGCTCCCGCACATTTTTGCTGTTCGCTCTGCCTCGCATATTTATTTTGCTGCATATTCCATTATTGATATCATGCTGTTAGGACACCAGCACCATTACCGATGATGCGTATGTACCACGTACACCTACTTGCCGGCTCACACACATCTTCATCGGTAATTGCCATGTCACGTACACTTTAGAGAATATATTTGCTTGACTTAGCTTGTTAGCTAGTAGTTTTGACATGATATTAGTGTACTTTCCTTATATGCCATATTAGACATTTCAGTTATTACTTGCTACTTCATGCATATTGTTATTCATTGTTATACCGCACGCATGGATTCTCATGCCTTTATTCACTAGTTTATGTGCTATTGAGGTTTTGGACTCGGATTTCCTTGATATTTCTGGATTTGGGAACCGTGGAGATTTCAAAAGAGAATATGTAATTGTTTTAAAAACCCGGTTACCCTGGATATGATATTTCAGTGCTTCCACCATGTGTTTTCTCGGTGCTGAGAGCGACATGTGAGACCCGAGTTCGAGGAGTGGAGGAACCGTTTCGGGTACATGGTGGACCCGGTAAGGTACCCCGGGGCAAGAAGCTCGTGGTGATGACGATGAGCCTGGCAGGGGGAGACTACCTACCGGTGATATTACCCGACGCGTCGGATATCCGGAGGATACCGTCGTGGTCTTGAGATGGATGGTAGGGGCCGGTCTGGACTGGCGCCGCCCTAGATATTGTGATTTAGACATTGAGATTTATGTTTTGTGTCGATGCTAGACACCGTTGGTGTTGGTTTCAGTTATGATACCTCATTTGAAAAACATACAAAGGAAATCTCACTAATTTATGAAAACAGTTTCTTCATTTATATGTATGCTGTTTTCATGCATTCATACCTCACTCATATGATATATTGCTACCTGAGGCACTGACACGGGCACATGTGATTACACTCGGGTTAGATATTACCCTAGACATTGTCATAGGCTGCCTGTTATACATATAGTTGAGGATATATTATGATCATTGACCTAGATTATGTTATTTATGCGATTTCTGTGCGTAGATGTTTTTCTATTCACGAGTTGGCAACTCACCCCCGTTGTGCCCCAGTTTCTTGCAGGTTTGCCGTACAGGTTTCATTACGGCTTTGCTGGCACTATTTCCATTCCGGGTGGCTTGCTAGTAGGTGGGTTATTTGTATCTCACCCATCCTTATATCTTGTATATTATTATTCAGTTGTATCTAGAAGTTCCATCAACCAAACATGTATTTATTGAGATAGAGACCAGTATTGGTTATTCTTTCGACCTTAGAGTCGCTCGTTATATTTCTGGTGGTTTTGAGTTTCCTTTTGAGTTTTGATCCTCGCCGTTGGCGTTGTATATCATATTGTTTGTGTGGTTGTGACCGTCGATTGACGAAGAGCTAGCTCCCGCTTGGGGATGCCCTTTTCTTGATTTCGTATACTATTCATGTTGTATCCCGTTTGGGGGCCAGTATTTACAAAAGAGACTCTGCCGAAATTTTCAGTAAATTTTTGATGTTTTAAAAATCGCATAATTCGGCTTATGCTATTGAAATTACTTGCTTTAAGTTGGTTTTTCCTGCACTCTACTATTTTCTTGGTTTGGATTTCTGGGTTTTCGATTTACTTAGATTACGTACGCCTCGAGACGTTCGTAGTTTAAGTGCCGGTCATGTTCCGTATTTTCGGGTCGTGACAGGGCTGCTAGCCCCCTTGACCCCCAGCCCGCTATCCGGGTAGCGGGACCCCCGTAAAAACTCTGCGGGGCCCCTGATATATCCAAAACCCCTCCAAAACACAACATTGCACATTGAGTTCGCATGACCAGTTTAACCCGTCAATCGGAGGTTCTCTCGCTCCAAATGCGAGTGGTAATTAACGGCAGCTTAGTCCGCGGCTGCCGGAGATTCGGATCCCCACAATTAATAAACCCCAGCCTACCCTAGGCAGGGGGAATCTGTAATGCGCCTGACAAGCGTGTGCGTATTCCCATCTCAATGGGGTGACGAAAAACACCCTACAGATTCTGGCATGCCCGGTGGGACCAATCTATCCTCCCATATTTCGGGTTATGCGTTCATGCGAACTCAATCAATATACATATCGACTGTCTGTACTGAAATCATGCTTCTTTGTGCAGGTTAACAAATTTCAAATTGTACTCTCCGGTCGCAGCAAAAATGTCTCCAAGGACAAGCTCAGCTCTCGACACAGCTCTCATCTCCTACACGATGAAGATGGACGTCAGGGCGGTCCTTCCGGCCAGTCTCGGGCGACAATGGGAAGAGCCGCCGCTACCATTCGGCTCTATCCTGTTCGTGTCAGCTAACGCCATCCCAGCTCCTCAAGCCCCTGTGACAGACAAATCGGTCTCGAAAGGCAAGAGGCCAAATGTGGTGGTCTTGAAGGCGCCCCAACTTAAACGCAAGTCGGTGTTTGAACGACTCTCCTTGGCCCCAGCTGGGGGCAAGGCCATCAACACCAACAAAGCAACAAGGCGTCTCGAGCAAGCTCCGGCGGTGTCCCTGACAACTGCTCGATCGGGTGTCTTCTCTAAGCTCCCCGCTAATCGACTCACGGTGGCTTCCCAAGAAACAGATGCCCGCCGAGCTCTTAAAATTGAGAAGTTAAGACAGAAAAGGCTCAGATATAGAGCCAACAAAAGGGCTAGGACTCCTGCTAGGCTGAACCTCATAAGGTTTGAAGAACAGGGTTACCCCGCCAAAGATGAGGAAATGACTGGATATGTGGTCCACACTATCTACATGGTGGGCACGCGCAGTAAAAGCAAGGACGGGGCCACCACATCTCAAATCCAATCTGGCATGAATGTGGTTGCCACTTCCTAAGAACAGCCGCCTCCGCTGGGTGATGAAAACCCTCTCGATGAGGATGATAGGCAGAAAGACCCTTCGGTTCATGAGGAGTCGGGCTCGAAAAGCGAAGATGAGCCAATCTTCCATCCCAAGAACGCAGAGCAGCAACTTCTCTAAGAGCTCCGAAAACAGCTCAGAAGCAAAGACAAGGAGATGGCCAAGCTCTACTCAAAAATTGATGACTTGACAAACGTCGTCTTACAGCTCACGGCCCAACTTGCCTCTCAGTCGCCCAATCAGGCACATGGCTCTCATGAACCGGGAAACGGTGTCCCGAAACAGCCGACGCCCGTTCCTTCAAATCCAAAAGTGGGCGGACCGCATGAAAAACAGTCGCATCCTATCTCGGGAAATCTCTTGGCTGCCGATGACAGTAGCCCGCTAACTCAAGATCAAATCATGGATTTGGTTGCGGACAAAGTCAAAACCTTGGTAGCCGAAGACGAAGTGTAAAAAGATATCAGCAGTAGTGGGAGACCATATCCTGCTCAGTATGATCTGGTAGAATTTTCTAGCGGCAATGTCATCCCCAAATTCGGAAGGTTTGATGGGACGGGAAATGCGAATCAGCACATCGCCCACTTCAAAGCCTCATGCGGGAATACTGGGGGCAATGATGCGCTTCTCTTCCGCCAGTTTGTTAATAGCTTAGCCGACGTTGCTTTCGACTGGTACACGAGCATACCGGATGGCTCCGTCACAACTTTCGTCCAAATGGAATATTTGTTTCGGCAGAGGTTCATGAGCATCAGCGATAAAATCACCATCGCCGATCTCGTAAGGACCAAGCCAAAGAACAACGAAAGCAGCACGAATTTTATAACCCGATGGCGCAATCTCTCCGTCAAATGTGAACCGCCGATAGAGCAGGACCAATCTGTCAGTCTCCTCGTCGGAAATCTCAACAATTGGATGGCCCCGTTTCTATGCACCGCGAGTCTCAAAACATTCCAAGAGCTGACCAGGAAAGTTTAGATGCTGGAGCGCTCAAAGCAGGAGTCCTCCTCGGATTCCCAAAATAACAATAGGTCCTGGAGAAACCGAAAGGACGATAATCGCAAAGGCGGAAACTCCGATGATTCTGAATCTTTCAACACTTTGGCTAACCGAAATAAGCTAGGGATGAGCGGGCCTAATGCCAACCAGCCTTGGAAGCCAGTGTTCGGAGAGGGAGGAGAATCTCCACTGAAAGAGAAACTGGATATGGTCTGTTTCCCCCAATCAGAGCAAAGCTC
Organism: Agapanthus africanus; assembly: GCA_030015575.1. Classification (NCBI taxonomy): domain Eukaryota; kingdom Viridiplantae; phylum Streptophyta; class Magnoliopsida; order Asparagales; family Amaryllidaceae; genus Agapanthus; species Agapanthus africanus. Next base: position 491,360,904 of record JASDDO010000012.1, on the reverse strand, counting down.
TGTTTGAATTTTAAAATTCAAAAATTGAAGCAACGCTTCAGATTCCTTGTGCTGCGCGCAGCGTGCAACGTGTCAAAAGCAGACACGCCAGCGCCAGGAGCGCTGCGCCCAAGGTAGCGCACCTCCAATCAGAGCAAAGCTCTGTTTCAAAATTCAAATTTTAAAATGAAGCAACGTTTCAGATCACTTGCTCTCTGCGCTGCGCGCTACGTGTCACACACAGGCGCGCTAGCGCAGTTGCGCTGCGCTGCGCTGCGGGCCACGTGTCAAACACAGGCGCGCTAGCGCAACGTGTCAAACACAGGTGCGCTAGCGCAGTTGCGCTGCGCTCTGCGCTGCGCGCCACGTGTCAAACGCAGGTGCGCTAGTGCCAATTGCGCCAGCACTGGAATTTAAATAATAAATTATTAATTAATCAGAATTAAAATTCTAGAAAGATCTTTCCAATCTTATTAAAATAAGAAGATTGTCTTCTGTAAAACAGAGGCCTTAGGATCAAAGATCCAACGGTGGGGAAATATCCCCAGATCAATCAGAGAAAGATCTCTGTAACTAACTTAACAAATCAATTGGCCCTATATAAAGACCCCTAGACTCCAAGTCTCACAGATATACAGATAGAAAAAACCCTCTGCAAACTTTGAGAAAAACTCAAAGAGAAAGAAAGGGAAGCCTTTGAAGAAAGAAGATCATTTTCTTCATCTTTAAAGGTAAAGAATTAAATTCTTGGAAGAACAGATATGAAATCATCTCATTAAAAAAGAAGAACCATCTTCTAAAAAGATCAAAGATCTAAGAACAAGATCAAGATCTTCAATAGAAAATAAAAAGATCAAAAAGATCCAATTATAAAAGATTAAAAGAAGTAATTTACTTCATTCTTAGATCTTTTGATCTATATAAAGGCACAGTCTTTTGATGAGAACAAGAACTTTGGTTCTTGGATCTTGAGGTAAAACCTCTTTTAAGAGAACAAAAAACTTGTTCTTTGATCTTAAATTGATCAAGATGCGCTCTGCGCTGTTGGACAGTGCCTTGCACTTTTGAAATGCGCCTTTGCGCTTATTGGAGTGGCGCACTGCGCCAGAACGCGCCATGTGTCAATCACAGACACAGTCTGCGCTTTGCGCTTCTAAAACAGCGCACTGCGCTCTTGGATTGGCGCATAGCACCAGAGCGCGCCACGTGTCGCTCACTGGCGCAGCACACTCAGAAAGCGCAGTGCGCTAACAGACTTGCGCTTAGCGCAGAGCTTGACACGTGTCACCTTCGCATGCGCTAGCGCATTGCGCTCTTTGATTGGCGCAAAGCGCCTGACAAGCCACGTGGCGCACTATCAGACCACTATTTTGCTCCTGATAAATGCTATGCATTTAATTACAGAGCACAATGCGATGCATTATTAAAAGGGCAGAGCCCAAATAAAGGCCTAACAGGCCAAACATGAATAAAATGTTAAACATTTTTAACTGGACTTAGTCCAATTCTGGCCATAAGTCCTCAATATAAATTGAATTGAGTACAACTGCTCTTCCAATCAATTTACACCCGGTTCGAGGATACATCTCTTTACTCCTCTGACACCCGTCGTTGTAATCCTTCAATGTCGTCAGAGAGGTGACGGGTCCCGACGACCACACATTGCTACGGACTGTGGGGTCCTTAAACTCATGAACTATGACATCCTTAACCTCGACCGTGATGTCTTAAAACTAACATTGGACTGTGGAGTCCTTAAATCCACGGACTATGATGTCCTTAACCTCGACCGTGATGTCTTAAAACTAACACCGGACCGTGAAGTCCTTAAACTCACGGACTATGATGTCCTTAACCTTGACCGCGATGTCTTAAAACTAACATCGGACCATAATGTCCTTAAACTAATTATTGACCGCAATGTCACTAAACTAAGCAATAGAGCTCAATTGCTCTCTTGTCGGATCTAAACGATCCCGTTAAGTCGATCTTAGTCTGAAATTAGACTAACGTATCCTTAACAAACGTTTAAGTTGATCTTAGCCTCAAATAAGGCTGACGTATCCTTAAACACAACCCCCCAAACCCAAATCTAAGAAAGATACGGATTTGGACTAGTCCACGTCCTACGGACGACAGCATAACTTAGTCTCCGTATACAATCCACGGGCAACCAAACACAAAACAAACACCCACGACACGAAGTGACCATATGGAGAAGGAGAAAGTTGTTACCGCGATGCGGTAGCATAATTAACTGCAGGGGCTTGCGCCTGCAGGGAAGAGCGTCCCCACAATAAAAAACCCCCTCAAACGAGGGGGAATCTGACGAAGTCTGCTATATCGGCCGCATCCGTTTAAACCATCGATACATGGTGCCATAAATCAACTTGGCATCTTCGGAGAGGTGGACGGATAGCACCAATTAGCATCTGTCCCGAATTTCAGGCAAGACGGACTTACGCGGTCGCGTCTCTGTATTCGGCGGGAAACAAGGTCTATTCCTTCAGAAGGGAAAAAATCCGTAAAATATTCAAAGACGTCCTGAGGAACGGTCTACAACTGCCAGAGGCAAAAAGACCGCAGGAAGCGAATATGACCGACGACCCCAAATACCGCCCCTATCACAGAGTGATAGGTCATGCCATTAAGGACTGTTTCGTCTTCAAAGATTGGGTCGAAAAGCAATACAAGGCAGGAGAGATAGAACCGTCTAAAGGCGTGTTAACAAACAGTCCAGCTGCGACCGCCAATTTCATACAAATGGAGACCGAAGTTCTTCGTGAAACTGATTCCCTCAGACATCTGCCTTTCTCTGAAAACAATCGACCACCATGTCATTAAACTGGGAATAATCGACCTCTAAGTCGTTAAACTGGGAATGTAAAAAAAAAGTGTGTATATAAACAAAAAATGTGTAAATAAAAGAAAAATAAAAGCCGAAATGATGGGGCAACTCGCAATAAAAATCAGCGAGTAAAATAAAGATGAAAATAAAGCCGAAATGATGGGGCAACCGCGAATAATATCCGAAATGATAGGGCAATCGCGATCTTCGCAATAAAAAAGCTGAAATGATAGAGCAATCGCGGTAAAACAAAAAAAAAACATCGGTGAATGATGAGTCGCTCCTGGTTATTGGATATATGTATGCCCTAGAGGCCATTATATGATAGTGTATGTATGTATGTATATATGTATATATATATATATATATATATATATATATATATATATATATATATTCAGAGGACAGTCTTGCTCGACATGATAGTATGCTATCTGATTGCTCTTTATCATATGTTCACTTGATCATGCTTTTACTCATTTGATACATGTTGATAAAGCACTTAGGATATTGGTTTGACTACTGGGATTATGATGTGGATCATACTAGCGGGATACCTGTAGTTTATAAGAATATCCTTGAAATGTTCCTAGTCGTGGGTATATCGAGACAGGGCATCGATATTCCAGAGTAGACTAGCGTATACCATTCTTGTTCCATATGATGGGCGATGGATGATCCCATACCCATCTGGTGTGGTGACACCAAAGATTGTATACGGGTGCTCAGTGAGACTGGGTACACTGAACGGACTCACCGAGAACTCCTATGTGGTATTATATCATACGTCGGATAGCAGTTCTCAGGTGACACTGGTATATGTTAGTCTGTAGACCCGAGATCGCCATAGAGACTTGTGTGTCCTCCCACTGTAATTTGATCTCCACCCTACTATGACTCTACTGAGTAGTACAAACGGGTGGATTTTGGGTACAGTCCCGAGGCACATGGAGGCAATGAGTGATAGGAGGGGTTTCGTCTCTCCCGGTATTGGGGGTTTATGTTGCGCTGTGCACGATTGGCTATAACAGGAAGTCCCTGACCAGGGCTGCTGAGATATTACTGATAAAGTGTTATCAATAGTTTCTCGATCTGTTGTAGACCATATACCGGCATGACTTATTGAGTTATTGGGATCGACGATTCTATCCCTAGACTCGATATGCAGCATATCTGCCGAAGAGATCGGACTGTACGGTAAGTGTTGCCAGTTGGCTCGATAGAGTTTTGACAGGTTCGCTTGTTCTTCTTCTGATCCCTCAATACCCGGGTGGCCGTTACGTTTAGCTGACTGCTTGCGGCTTGTAGGTGTTTGATGTGATCATCACCTACTGCCGGCATATTGACGAGTCTCAGAGTCCCACACAGAAGTTTCCTAGCTCAGGCAAAACGATGTGGTGTGCATATGAGATATGCGCGGGAGCTCGATTAAATGCGTGTATGAGATACCGTATTAATCGGGCGTTTACTATTGGTCGGGTCGTATGTGATATGGCCGGTTTATTAAATCAAATGTTGATTTAATAATGACTTTTAGCTAACTTTTATTAAACCTTTTCTTTATGGATGTATGCATATATGTATATACATACACATGATGATGTGTATGCACACATACATACATACATACAAGTGTATCATGGTTGATGATACATAGTTGATGGCAATGCAAGACTCACATGGTTAAAATTAATATGTGGATTTTTATTTTGAGATAAAAGGAAAAGGATATTAACTAATGACTCATTGTTTCCAAATGACTCATAGTTTCCACACTCTTCTTGGGTTGACCTTTGACTAACCCTAGGTTAATTTCTTTTGTTCTTTTAACCCATCACAAAATATCTAGATATTTATTTTAACTATGGTTGGTTGTGAGAGTGTCTCACATATATATTCTTTTGTTTTTATTTTAAAACATAACAATTATCATTATCTTGAAAAAGCTTTGCCATCTTCATCTTCCCCCTTCTTCAGGCTCTCTTGAGTTTCTTTGAGTGTGAGAAAAAGAAAAAGAAAGTGTTTTTAAGTGAGATAACAAACCACACAATCATTCTATACTAGTTAAGCCTATTAGTTTAGAGTGTTTGCATCACTTCCTCATTGATCAAGTGAAGCAAGGAGTTTTGGACAAAGGGACTTCGGGTGGATCGTCGTGGACTTAGAAGTGTTCAAGCGAGCCGTTCCAAACTCTAGGAGATCCAAGGAGTCACTCAAGAAGGTCTACAAAGGTTGTAGTCTCTCCACTTAGTGATAGATTAACTTTTGTATGTGATACTATTAGTTGTTACCCTATATTTCTAGTTCGATTCCTAGTTAAGTTTGCTTAGCACCTCTTAAAATTTAAATTGTGGCATGTGTGATGCTTCCAAACCCTATATGAGGCCATAAGGAAACCCTACAGTGGTATCAGAGCCAAGCTAGAGCTTTAGAGTAACCTAGACGACGTTAAAACCCTTGAACGAACGAAATACGACGCCCGAAGGGTGTTCTCTGGAAATTTTTCAAAAAGGTGGATTTTTTCACATTAAAAATACTCAGAAAATCGTGCAGGGTATTTTATGGGCCCACAGGAAGAACGAACCCCTAACCCGACTATACGACCACGGAACCGCGGCCAAAATGGTCATTTTGCGGCGGTTCCGCGGCGTCCTTGGTGAGGCTTGGACTGTGCCTTCTTGTGCTGGCCCGTATGTACTTGTAGCAGTCTTTGGTAAATTTTAAAACTGCTTAAGTGTTGAGCTTTCTGAGAATTCTTTGGGTGATCAATCGTTCGATCGAATGTTTTAACTGCGTCTAGTTTATGTGAATGTAATACAATAATTGGAATCTGCAAATTTGTTTGTTGCGTGTAAATCTAACATTTCGGTCTCGGGAGTAATCGGAAATCTTGTTGAATTATCCGACTTATTTTGAAAAGGTGTTTTCATGGGTGAGACCTAAATGCGAGCTTTACACTGTTAGGCATGAAATCTTGGATATATGATATTCCGGGTTTGGGTTGTCTAAGGGCAATTACGATTCAAATTGTTGTAGTTTTTCTTTTTATTTCTCTGTGACCGTAAGTGTAGTATGTGGTGTATCGCCAGTTTTGTTGCTATACATCAACGACAATCAGGGTACGCATACTTACTTACGTTGATGATATGTGATATTATTTATTGCTGAGATATGAATTGTGCAGGATTGTCGTGATTGAATAGCAGGGGGGTTTATGTGAGATGAGAGTTTTCTGTTCATTCATGTAAATTTCAATTGTATGTAATATTCTTTTATTTTGGGCACTTCCGGGTTGAGGATGATGTCACCATTGTTGTATATTATTTACTTTTCTGCATTAGGATAGACCCAAGAAGGGGGGCGCAAGTTACCGGGTTCTAAGGTTCAGTGGGAGGCCATCTCGAGGAGTCGAGACCGGGTCTCCTAAACTCCAGAATTGGTAGGGTCACTTGCCGCTCTCGTAGGGGTCTAGGGGTGTGGGCTTGGCTATTCATCGCGACCGTGGAATCCGTATTTTCTATTGATGGCTAAATACAAAATACGGACCTCCTAGATATCCTATATTATATATGCTTCTGCTGCTAATATTCTGTGATGAGATCATTTAATATATCTGAGACGAATGGAATATTATATATATAATATATAATAAACGTTGCTTATGTTTTGCACTCGCGCTAGCCCCGTCCCGGTATGCCGTTAGTTAAGTAACCTAACGGTGCATAACGGGACACCGTGACGAATGCGAATGGCATAAGCATACGTTATATTTTTCGTTTCTTTCTGTGATGGCTTTAGGACTTAAATGATGGGACTACATTAATGAGATTAATGTAAAGAAAAATGAACCTAAAAAGATGTTGTAGAATCGGATTTGAAACACACTCGGCCTTTTATGAAAAAGCAAGTTTTCAAAGTGCGGAGCTTAAGCCACTCCTTTTAAACCCATTGGATTCTACAACGATATCAAGTTCAAAGCGTTAAAAGTTTTCTTAAAAACTATCCACAGCCCTCCGTCATTTTAGGAAGTAGAGTACTTAGTATTCGTGCTGCGTATTTTGACTTTAGTTAATGCGCAGTGTACGGTAGCTAAGTGATGTCTTCCTACACTGCATATGATGCAGATTAGTTAGGACATTCATATGATTATGTTGACTTTAGTTAAAGGTCATGTGGGTAGGTCTAGTTAATCACGAAATGACGGGAAGAACTTGACTAGTACTTATGATATGTTGACTATAGTTAAGGTCATGAGTGCTAGGGGTAAAAACAATATCGGGAATTTTAAGAGTTGAAATTTGCAATGAGATTGCATACCTTCTATATGATGGTAGGATCTCGATCCCACTGTGAGCAAGAGTTGCTCCCGGGAGAGTTTTGCACTTTACAATTAGCTAACCCATTAGGTGTCTAGAAAGGTGTCAAACGGGGCTACGCCTCTGGGAAAACGAGGTTTATTTTAATTAGGTCCATGCAAAAGCACGGGGTACCTCCCTCAAAGTACCGGCACTGGCCTGGCTGAACAGTTAGCGAAGTTGTAGAATGTAATAAATCCCGGCTAGTTTTCCTTTTAAAAGGTTTTAAAGAAAATTTGATAAAAACAGTGGGAGACATCGATTAGACAAGATTATAATCAATCTGATCTTTGCAAGAGCTTTCGCTGAGTGTATTCTTTTCTCTCTCTTAATGGCAGATACCAATGACACGACTCAAGCTTCTATTAGATAAAAATAAACTGAATGGGACCAATTATAAAGACTGGCTGAGAAATCTCAACATTGCCTTGACTTATGATAAGGTATCATATGTCCTAACGGCTCCAACCCCGCCCATCCCAGGTCCTAAATCTTCAGTTGCGGATAAAGAAATCTGCAAGACATGGGACGCTGACTGTGCCACGGTCAAATGCCTCGTGCTTGTATCGATGGATAACACACATCAGAAGCAGCACGAGAATATGGACGTCCAAGCTATATTCCTCCATACAAAAGAGTTGTATGGAGAGCAATCTCGCGTATTACGATACGAAGCATCCAGAAAACTGTTTCAGATGCGAATGGCCCCTGGCACACCAGTATGAGACCATATTCTGAAGATGATAGCTCTCATAGAAGAGCTTGAGGACCTTGGGTGGACAATGGATAATGAGCAATATACGAATATTATTCTGCAGTCTCTCCCCTCCACCTTTGCTCAATTTATAGTTAACTTCAACATGTAAAACATGGAGAAGGAACTACCTGAACTCCTTAATATGTTAAGGAGTGCAGAGAGCACGCTGAAGTCACTGAAGACTCCCGTTTTGAGTGTTGGGCCATCTTCCTCCTCTCGTCCGAAGGCTAAGGCCAAGGGAAAGATAAAGAAGAAACCCACCAAACCTAAGGGTGGAATCAAAAAGGTTAAGGGGAAAAACAAGTCCAAGGTTGGGGAATCGGGGAAAGGAGAATGTTTCCACTGCAAGAAGACGGGACACTGTAAGCGGAACTGTACTGAGTACCTTGAACTCAAAAAGAAGTATGGTGATGCTTCAGCTTCAGGTGTGTTCGTAATTGAAAACTGTTTTTCTATTAACTCTGCTTCCTGGGTATTAGATACCGGTTCAGGTTCTCATATTTGCAATTCTGTACAGGCATTGAGAAATAGCAGAGTTTTGAAGACAGGTGATCATACTCTCCAGGTTGGAAATGGTTCCAATGTAATGCAGTTTCAGTGTGAGAGTATCACCTAGGGTTGCCGTCGGGTTGTATATGGGTTTTGAACCCATGTTATTTTGTGCCAAGTATGCTTTGTAATATTATATCCGTTTCTTTGTTAGACAATGAAGGATATCATTTTGCTGTGCAACACAATATTATGAACATCAGACTAAATCAAGAGTTGATTGGTTGTGGTACACTTAATAACGGGATATACGTCCTTAATCAACACACAGTTTTCAACATTCAACACACAAGTAAAAGAAAATTTTCAGATATAAATGAAGCTTTTCTTTGGCATTGTAGACTTGGTCATATTAATGAAATAAGACTAAACAAGCTTCATGAAGATGGATATTTAAATTCTTTTGAGTATAAATCTTATGCAACTTGCCAGTCTTGTATCAAAGGTAAAATGACCAAAACTCCGTTTACTGGACACGGAGAAAGAGCTACTGAGCTCCTAGGCCTCATACATAGTGATGTGTGTGGGCCAATGTCTACACATGCAAGAAACGGTTTTTCTTACTTCATAACTTTTACTGATGATTTCTCAAGATTCGGTCATGTGTTTTTGATAAAACATAAGTCTGAAGCTTTCGAGAAATTCAACGAGTACAAACTTGAAGTAGAAAACCAAACAGGAATGAGAATCAAGAGACTTCGATCAGATCGAGGTGGAGAGTACTTAAGTACTGAGTTCTTGGACTTCCTAAAAGAGAATGGGATTCTCTCTCAGCTCACTCCCCCTTACACACCACAGCACAACGGTGTGTCAGAACGGCGGAATCGTACCTTATTAGATATGGTACGATCCATGATGAGTGATTCTGAGTTACCCCTCTCTTTTTGGGGGCATGCATTGGAGACTGCAGCTTTTCTGTTAAACAAAGTTCCAACCAAGACCGTATCTACCACTCCATATGAGATATGGCATGGGAAGAGACCATCTCTTAAACGAGTTAAGATTTGGGGTTGTTCGGCTTTTTTCAAAAAGCAGAATCCAGACAAACTCGAGACACGATCGGTCAAATGTATATTTGTAGGATATCCAAAACATTCGTTTGGGTATCTTTTCTACCACAAAGAAGAACAAAAGGTATTTGTTTCTCAGTATGCCACATTTTTAGAAAATGAGATTTTTCCAAATGATACTGATGGCAATGTGGTAGATCTAGAAGAGGTTCTAGAGACACAAGTTACAAATGACGACTTGGCTGAACCTGATGTTGCAACAGAATCTAATGAACCTCAGCCACTCCGTAGATCTGGTAGGACTTCTCGCCCACCGGAGAGATACTACGGTTTTCTTATTGATGGTGATAGAGAAGATTGCATCATGGATGATGATGACCCTGCCAGTTTTCAGCAAGCTATCACGAGTGGTGACTCTGTGAAGTGGCTGGATGCCATGAGATCCGAAATGGAGTCTATGTACACCAACAAAGTATGGACTTTGGAGATTGTACCCTCCGGGATAAAACCTGTAGGCTGCAAATGGATCTTTAAAAGAAAGATCGGTGTAGATGGACAGGTGGAGACCTATAAGGCAAGGTTGGTAGCGAAAGGCTTTTGTCAAAGACCAGGTTTGGACTATGATGAGACTTTCTCTCCGGTAGCCATGCTTAAATCCATTCGAATCCTACTTGCTATTGCTGCTCACTATGACTATGAAATATGGCAGATGGACATTAAAACTGCATTTCTAAATGGTGATTTAGATGAATGTGTTTATATTGATCAGCCAGAGGGCTTCATTAACAGTAGGAGCAGCGGTAAAGCATGTAAATTGCTTAAATCCATTTATGGATTAAAGCAGGCATCACGGAGTTGGAACATCTGTTTTGATGATGTTATCAAAGAGTTTGATTTCATCAAAAATCCAGATGAACTTTGTGTTTATAAGAAAACTGTAGGGAGAACTGTCGCATTCCTCGTATTATACGTGGATGACATACTTCTGATAGGAAATGACATTCCTATGCTACAGTCGGTCAAATCATTCTTATCACAAATGTTCTTCATGAAGTACCTGGGTGATGCCACGTACATATTGGGCATACGGATCTATAGGGATAGATCCAAACGGTTATTGGGATTATCCCAAACCAAGTACATCAATACCATCCTAAAGAGGTTTAGTATGGAAGAATCCAAGCGCGGTGCCTTACCCGCTTGCCACGGAGTCACTCTCTCCAAGGACGATTGCCCAAAGTCTGATGAAGAGAGAGCTCGCATGAGCATTATTCCCTATGCTTCGGCCGTAGGATCGATAATGTATGCGATGTTGTTTACACGCTCTGATGTAGCTTATGCACTTAGTGTAGTAAGAAGGTATCAGTCAAACCCAGGGGAGAATCACTGGACTGCTGTGAAGAACATTCTTAAGTACTTGCTAAGGACTAAACAATTGTTCTTGGTGTATGGTAACAGGGATCTCCAAATGGAAGCCTTTACCGATTCGAGCTTCCATAGTGACAAGGATGACAGCAAGTCTATCTCAGGGTTTGCATTTACCCTCAATGGAGGGACGGTAAGTTGGAAGAGTTCCAAACAGGATACCGTTGCAGACTCAACGATGGAAGCCGAGTACATTGCTGCAAATGATGCTGCCAAGGAAGCCGTCTGGATGAGGAAGTTCATCTCGGAGCTAGGAGTAGTTCCAACTATTATTGATCCAATACCTTTGTATTGTGACAATATTGGGGCTATGGCGTTGGCCAAAGAGCCCAGGTCCCATCAGAAGTCCAGACACATCCTGAGGCGATATCATTTGATCCGGGAGATAGTTGATCGCCACGAGATCGAGATTAAGAGGGTAGATACAAAGGACAACACTGCGGATCCATTCACTAAGGCCCTCTCTCAGCCGCAGCATGAGCGACTTTTTGAGATGTTGGGTATGAGATACGCCAATAATTGGCCTTAGTGCAAGTGGGAGATTGCTGGATATATGTATACCCTAGAGGCCATTATATAATAGTGTATGTACTGATGTGTATGTATATATATATATATATTCAGAGGACAGTCTTGCTCGACATGATAGTATGCTATCTGATTGCTCTTTATCATATGTTCACTTGATCATGCTTTTACTCATTTGATACATGTTGATAAAGCACTTAGGATATTGGTTTGACTACTGGGATTATGATGTGGATCTACTAGCGGGACACCTGGAGTTTATAAGCATATCCTTGAAATGTTCCTAGTCGTGGGTATATCGAGACAGGGCATCGATATTCCAGAGTAGACTAGCGTATACCATTCTTGTTCCATATGATGGGCGATGGATGATCCCATACCCATCTGGTGTGGTGACACCAAAGATTGTATACGGGTGCTCAGTGAGACTGGGTACACTGAACGGACTCACCGAGGACTCCTATGTGGTATTATATCATACGTCGGATAGCAGTTCTCAGGTGACACTGGTATATGTTAGTCTGTAGACCCGAGATCGCCATAGAGTCTTGTGTGTCCTCCCACTGTAATTTGATCTCCACCCTACTATGGCTCTACTGAGTAGTACAAACGGGTGGATTTTGGGTACAGTCCCGAGGCACATGGAGGCAATGAGCGATAGGAGGGGTTTCGTCTCTCCCGGTATTGGGGGTTTATGTTGCGCTGTACACGATTGGCTATAACAGGAAGTCCCTGGCCAGGGCTGCTGAGATATTACTGATAAAGTGTTATCAGTAGTTTCTCGATCTGTTGTAGACCATATACCGGCATGACTTATTGAGTTATTGGGGTCGATGATTCTATCCCTAAACTCGATATGCAGCATATCTGACGAAGAGATCGGACTGTACGGTAAGTGTTGCCAGTTGGCTCGATAGAGTTTTGACAGGTTCGCTTGTTCTTCTTCTGATCCCTCAATACCCGGGTGGCCGTTACGTTTAGCTGACTGCTTGCGGCTTGTAGGTGTTTGATGTGATCATCACCTACTGCCGGCGTATTGACGAGTCTCAGAGTCCCACACAGAAGTTTCCTAGCTCAGGCAAAACGATGTGGTGTGCATATGAGATATGCGCGGGAGCTCAATTAAATGCGTGTATGAGATACCGTATGTTAATCAGGCGTTTACTATTGGTCGGGTCGTATGTGATATGGCCGGTTTATTAAATCAAATGTTGATTTAATAATGACTTTTAGCTAACTTTTATTAAACCTTTTCTTTATGGATGTATGCATATATGTATATACATACACATGATGATGTGTATGCACACATACATACATACAAGTGTATCATGGTTGATGATACATAGTTGATGGCAATGCAAGACTCACATGGTTAAAATTAATATGTGGATTTTTATTTTGAGATAAAAGGAAAAGGATATTAACTAATGACTCATTGTTTCCAAATGACTCATAGTTTCCACACTCTTCTTGGGTTGACCTTTGACTAACCCTAGGTTAATTTCTTTTGTTCTTTTAACTCATCACAAAATATCTAGATATTTATTTTAACCATGGTTGGTTGTGAGAGTGTCTCACATATATATTCTTTTGTTTTTATTTTAAAACATAACAATTATCATTATCTTGAAAAAGCTTTGCCATCTTCATCTTCCTCCTTCTTCAGGCTCTCTTGAGTTTCTTTGAGTGTGAGAAAAAGAAAGTGTTTTTAAGTGAGATAACAAACCACACAATTATTCTATACTAGTTAAGCCTATTAGTTTAGAGTGTTTGCATCACTTCCTCATTGATCAAGTGAAGCAAGGAGTTTTGGACAAAGAGACTTCGGGTGGATCGTCGTGGACTTAGAAGTGTTCAAGCGAGCCGTTCCAAACTCTAGGAGATCCAAGGAGTCACTCAAGAAGGTCTACAAAGGTTGTAGTCTCTCCACTTAGTGATAGATTAACTTTTGTATGTGATACTATTAGTTGTTACCCTATATTTCTAGTTCGATTCCTAGTTAAGTTTGCTTAGCACCTCTTAAAATTTAAATTGTGGCATGTGTGATGCTTCCAAACCCTATATGAGGCCATAAGGAAACCCTACACTGGTATCATATTCCAGTGCAGCGATGCAGACGCCAACCAAAATCCAGTTTCCCAAAATTCTTCTGGCCCTACGGTTGGTCCCCAAGTTGACTACCGTATACAATTCACGGGCTCAAATAATTCTCATCATACCCATGCCCCACAGCAACCACCAGTCCAGCGGCCGGTCTCCGCCCTTGGAATTATGGTCCATTGGGAAGACCCACTCATGTGTCCTCACGATACATGAGGAGAACAAACCTTCGTGAGATCCTTACGACTCACAAAGGAAAAACACACTTGGGGGTCCTCACGACTCCTAAGGAGATAATGCACCTACGGGATCCTTACGACTCGTAGGGAGAAGATGCTTTATGGGACCCTTACGGCCCATAAAATTGAAAAGCCTTAGGCGATAAGGATCTAAACCTGTCTCCTAAGCCATCGCTCCCTAATCCCCAAGTGGCGAATGATGAGTCGCTCCTGGTACCATATTCCAGTGCAGCGATACAGACGCCAACCAAATTCTAAATCCCATACCCCAACGGCGAGTTATGAGTCGCTCCTGGTACCATATTCCGGTGCAGCGATGCAGACTCCAACCAAATTCCAAATCGCATACCCCAACGGCGAATGATGAGTCGCTCCTGGTACCATATTCCAGTGCAGCGATGCAGACGCCAACAAAGTCCCGAAATTTTTCCGGCCCTACGGTCTGGATCATATATCCTGCAAAACCGTATACAATCCACGGGCGTAAAACGATCCCAATCTCTCCCAAGTTCTACCGGCGAGACCACATTCAAAGTCCAACCGGCGGTGAAGGAAAAAAAAAGGTATGTCCACAAGCAAAATGGGCACGGATAAAAACACGAAAGGGCTCCGTGAGTAAAAACAGCAGGACTGCCGGCGAGTTTGTGAAAACCCGAAAGGGCGCAAACTCGTGAAAAAGAGATGAAATGCACTCGCAAAGTCCTCTCGACTTTGTGAGGAGAAAATTCCCGCGTGAGATCCTTACGACTCACAAAGGAGCAACACACTTAGGAGTCCCCACGGCTCCTAAAGAGAAAATATACCTACGGGATCCTTACGACTCGTAGGGAGAAAATGCTTTTATGGGACCCTTACGGCTCATAAAACTGAAAAGTCTTAGGGGATAGGGACCTAAAACCTGTCTCCTAAGCCACCGCTTCCCAACAGGAAATGGCAAATGATGAGTTGCTCCTGGCATTATTCCAGTGCAACAATGCAGATGCCAAACCAAAACCAAATCCTCAAATCCTCTCATGGCAAATGATGATTCGCTTCTGGTACCATATTCCAGTGTAGCGATGCTGATCTCAACCCAAATCAAATCAAACCAACCAGCGACCTCCTTGTCGGAATTAAGCTCCGCCTCAGAATCAAGTCGACCAACAAGCTCTGCGCCGGAATCATGCTTCGTCTCAGAGTGTACCCCGCGTCGAAATCAAGCTTCGCCTCGGTGTATCTACCTTCCCTGTCGGAATTATGCTTCGGCTCGGAATCAACCAGCGACCTCCTCGTCGGAAGTAAGCTCCGCCTCGGAATCGAGTCGACCAACAAGCTCTGCGCCGGAATCATGCTTCATCTCAGAGTGTACCCCGCGTCAAAATCAAGCTTCGCCTCAGTGTATCTGCCTTCCTGTTGGAATTATGCTTCGGCTCGGAATCAACCAGCGACCTCCTCGTCGGAATTAAGCTCCGCCTCGGAATCAAGTCGACAAACAAGCTCTGTGCCGGAATCATGCTTCGTCTCAGTGTGTATCCCGCGTCGAAATCAAGCTTCGCCTCGGTGTATCTGTCTTCCCTGTTGGAATTATACTTCGGCTCAGAACCAACCAGCGACCTCCTCGTCGAAATTAAGCTCCGCCTCAGAATCGAGTCGACCAACAAGCTCTGCGCCGGAATCATGCTTCGTCTCAGAGTGTACCCCGCGTCGAAATCAAGCATCGCCTCGGTGTATTTACCTTCCCTGTCGGAATTATGCTTCAGCTCAGAATCAACCAGCGACCTCCTCGTCGGAATTATGCTCCGTCCTGGAATCAAGTCAACCAACGACCTCCCCGTCGGAATTATAATCCGCCTCGGAATCAAGTCGACTAACAAGCTCTGCGTCAGAATCATGCTTCGTCTCAGAGTGTACCCCGTGTCGAAATCATGCTTCGCCTCGAAGTATTTGCCTTCCCTGTTGGAATTTTGCTTCGGCTCGGAATCAACCAGCGGCCTCCTCATCGGAATTATGCTCCGTTCTGGAATCAAGTCAACCAACGACCTCCCTGTCGGAATTATGCTCCGCCTAGGAATCAAATCAACCAACAAGCTCTGCGTCGGAATCATGCTTCGTCTCGGAGTGTACCCCGCGTCGAAATCAAGCTTCGCCTCAGTGTATCCGCCTTCCCTGTCGGAATTATG
Organism: Agapanthus africanus; assembly: GCA_030015575.1. Lineage (NCBI taxonomy): Eukaryota > Viridiplantae > Streptophyta > Magnoliopsida > Asparagales > Amaryllidaceae > Agapanthus > Agapanthus africanus. Next base: position 491,344,952 of record JASDDO010000012.1, on the reverse strand, counting down.
CTTCGGCTCGGAACAAACCAGCGACCTCCTCGTCGGAATTAAGCTCCGCCTCGGAATCGAGTCGACCAACAAGCTCTGCGCCGAAATCATGCTTCGTCTCAGAGTGTACCCCGCGTCAAAATAAAGCTTCGCCTCGGTGTATCTACCTTCCTCGTTGAAATTATGCTCCGAACCCTGGAATCATGCTCCGCTCTTCGGAATGATGCTCCGATCCCTGGAATCATGCTCCGCTCTTCGGAATGATGCTCCGAACCCTGGAATCATGTTCCTGCTCTTCGGAATGATGCTCCGATCCATGGAATCATGCTCCGCTCTTCGGAATGATGCTCCGATCCATGGGATCATGCTCTGTTCTTCGGAATGATGCTCCGAACCCTGGAATCATGCTCCGCTCTTCGGAATGATGCTCCGATCCCTTCGGAATGATGCTCCGATCCCTGGAATGATGCTCCGCCCTTCGGAATGATGCTCCGCCCTTCGGAATGATGCTCTGCTCTCCGGAATGATGTTCCGATCCTCGGAATTATGCTCCGACCCTCGGGAATCATGCTCCGCTTATCAGAATGATACTCCGACCATGGAATTATGCTCCGCAAATCGGAATGATGCTCCGATCCCCGGGAATCATGCTCCCCGAGGGATGCTCCGCCCCCGGAATGATGTTCCGCCTCGAAGTCCAACTTCAAGATACATCAATTTCATGCACACAACTCAAATGTGCGGTGTGCATTTATTGATGGGGGGCACTTTGTTGGGGTCGAAAATTGCACACCGGATGACCAAGTCAAAGTCAAGGTCAACCCCAAGCCAGGTGGACCCAAGCCCAGATCAAGTGGGCTCATGCCCGAGTCGAGCCCGAACATGAAGCGACCGGCCTTCCCCATGCCGAAATAAAAAATCTTGTAATAAATAATTTTGATGTAATTTTTTATACATGAATGGGCACAAAGCCAAATTTTTGTAAAGCCCATGGCTTATTTGCAAAAATAAATGGCACATGAGCCATGGGATGGACAAAATGTCATTTTGTAAAGCCCAAGGGGCTATATGTAAATATGTAAGCCTATATAAGGCAACATGATGAAAATATCTAATATAATTTTCATTCCCCCCAAAACTAGGGTTTTTTGTGCCTCCTGCTCTTTCATCAAGGTTCTAAAAACCTTTTTCTCTTTTTGAATTAAATCAAGAGTTTTACTCTTCCTTTTTCAAAACTAACTAGTTTTTTACCACGAAACCCACAAAGGGGAACTCAGATCTCCCATCCGATCTTAAAAATAAGAGATTTTTAAAATCTCATATTTCTTGTTCTTCAAGATTCAACCAAAAGAGGAGGAAGAAGGAGACCCATCTCCTAAAAATCCCACTTTGGGAAGATCCAGAGCTCAAGGGAGAAGCCCGTTTCAGCATCTCCAAAAACATCTTAGGAGCTTAACTCCACTCGAAATTCTCTTTCGGGAGTTTAAATCCTATTTCTGGGGCTAAAAGCCCATTTTTCTCGCCGGCGCCCGAGCGCCCGAGCGTCTAGCGCCCCAAGCGCCCAGCGCCCACGTGCCGGACACGTGGTACGCTAGCGCCTAAGCGCACTACGCTCAAGCGCCCAGTGCCCACGTGCTGGGCACGTGGTGCGCTAGCGCTCGAGCGCCTTGCGCCTAAGCGCACAGCGCACAACGCCCAAGCGTGCTAGGCATGTGAGGCGCTGGCCCCACACGTCCTTTGGGCGCTTTTCCACTTTTTATATATATGTATACATGTATATATATATATAGATACACACACTCCACAAAACCGTCCCTGCTAGAAAAAAATTTCTAACGGGGCGCTGCCCCGCACCCCGTAAGGGGGCTGCTAGCCCCCTTGACCCTCAGCCCGCTATCCGGGTAGCGGGACCCCCGTAAAAACTCTGCGGGGCCCCCGATATATCGAAAACCCCTCCAAAACACAACACTGCACATTGAGTTCGCATGACCAGTTTAACCCGTCAATCGGAGGTTCTCTCGCTCCAAATGCGAGTGGTAATTAACGGCAGCTTAGTCCGCGGCTGCCGGAGATTCGGATCCCCACAATTAATAAACCCCAGCCTACCCTAGGCATGGGGAATCTATAATGCGCCTGACAAGCGCGTGCATATTCCCATCTCAATGGGGTGACGAAAAACACCCTACAGCGAGATTCGCGGAGCGGCGGTTACGCCTGCGAGTGGTACCGTTGGTCGGTCGATGAGACCGAGGAAGATGGACTCGGCGGGAGAGCTCGGGGGCGAGCGGGAAAGCCGAGGCATCTTAGCCCTGTGATAGCTCGGAGGCGAGCTGGGGGGCCAAGGAAGCCAATTTGTGCATGGGGCCTCTGAGGAGAGCCAGCTTGTGCTTGCGGGTCGGGTACAGGGGTGGCCTGATCTGCCCTTGTAGGCCCTTTCTTCTGAGCTCCGCGACACGTCATCTACCACATGTCATGATCTGGGAGATCGCCGATATCAAGCATCGTCAATCTCCTTCACCACCCTCGACGAGGACCCATCGTCTACACTCACCCGGCAGCCCTCACCGTCGTAGCCATCACCTTTCACGTTCATCGTCAATGTCCTTAGCCGCCGGACCCAAACACCAAACCGACCCTGATCTCCACCTTCAAAACCATATCGTCCACAGCTCCTCGACTCCCTTACCAGCACCTCATAGCCATCACCACCCTTATCATCTTCCCTCTCCTCTGCTCATCCAAGACCCCTTGCCATCGCTGCAACCACCATCACCAATCAACCTCACCGGCCTCCCAGCAACTTCACCCTCTTCTCCGGAGACCAAGAAACCCAATTCCACGTCGTCGTCAGCATCTTCATCTCATCACAACAAACCCAACTCGCCGAAGCCGAGCCCAAGTCCATCGAGATCTTTAACCGTGTTCCCTAACATCAAGCTTAGAGTTTGTGTTCCATCGTTGTGTTTTTCCTGTCTCCGAGACAAGTATTCTTGCTCTTTATTCTTTGTCGATACAACATCGGCAAATCTTCAATTATATCTTTAATCTATATTGTTGAGATAAAACTATGTTAGATCGCAACTTTATATATATCAATAATACAAAACAGATCGCTCGGTAAGTCCCAAAGATAAGGGAGAAATAGAATAGACAGAGTAAGAAAATATCTTTTAAAGTTGTATTATATTGTTATAATATTGTGTTAACACTGTTGTTTGTAGATTGGTACGGAAGTTGGCATATAGAGATTCCTCTCGTATACACTGGCATCCTTCTGTACCAAGCTACATACAACAGCGTTAACACAATATTATAACAATATAATACAACTTTAAAAGATACCTTCTTACTCTGTCTATTCTATTTCTCCCTTATCTTTGGGACTTACCGAGCGATCTGTTTGCTGACGACATTCTTTTTTTTTTCTTTGAATGTCGTCAGGTGATCCGGACACGTCAGAGATCGAGCCCACAAGTGAAGACTTGGACCAATTCAGTAAAGACCCCGAGCTCTAGTTCATTGTACACTTTCCATTTCAGTACTTTTCATTTATGTCATTGTTTAGGCATTGCTTTATTTCAGTTGTATTTACTTTCCATGTATTGTACGGAAAGAATGTGAATAAATAAAGTTGATGTTATATTATATCTTGTCTCTTGTGCTTTACCTTTATATTGGTTAGGTACGCTTAGCGTATTTACTTCACAGTAAATACGTAGCGGCCTCGTCGCGTCCTCTGCCCGTATACTGGGAAGCGGGGTGTGACAGGTTTTGTTGGTGGCCCATGCAGGTCTGAATCTCGCACTACTAAGCCCGAGGATGTGCAATAATCCGCACCATCCCGAACGGGTTCCCCAAAATGGGTTATAGCGGCTCTTTGCAAAGATTGTAAAAATACTAAATCCTTTAGAAAACGGTTTTATTAAGTAAATGGTATTTATTTGCAATGATGCCGTTTTCCCGTACTCTATATTCCCAAAGGTATTGTGCTATGTTGCATATGAGTGTGTGAGGAGGTAGGTCATTACCTCGTGATCTACTTAAAGGTGTAGTAAGTTTTGTGATGTTAAATATAGAATTGAAACTATGTGGTTTTTAAATGAAAACACGGTAAAATGAAATAGCAATTATTTTTATGATATGAAACTTGATCAATTTGGTTGATTATTGTTTAATAGTCAACATGAAAGGGTTTAAGCATAATTGTATTAAAGAAAAATGAAGTTTTATAAAGAAACCGAATCGGAAATCGGATTTGTTCCGATTCCGTCAGGTTTTGTAATTCCGTATTTTTAGAAAGAAAAGAAAGATAGAAATGGGGACTTACGGGTTTAGGACAACAAAGAGAGAGAGATTGATCGGGAGGAGTCGCCGGTGCGTCGTTTCGTCGCCGGGAGCTCCTAGGATGGTCGTCGGAAGTTTGCTGGAAAATTCGCCGTAGCTTCGCTTCTTGCTCGTTTTCAAAGTACACAAGATTTCTAATGATTTCTTGAGAATCGGCTCAGAGTTTTGGGGTGAGGGGGTAGTGTGTAGGGTTGGTATTTATAGGGTTAGGATAGATGAAGAGTTAAATAAAAAAAATGTAATAAAATGTGATAAATTGTAATAAAATGGAGTAAATAGGGCTTTATGACTTCTCTGGAACCGATCTGGGAAAAAGAAGTGTGCAGGGGGGTTCAGAAACCCAAGAGTCCCAACTTTACAGTTGGAGACTAGGCCGTCCGGCCGAGTCCGGCCGGCGGCGCCGGCCCAAGTCGGCCGGTCCGCCAGCCGACTCGGGAGGTGGGGAGTTTTCAGGTGATCACATTGGTATATTTATAATTTTGGGCGTAGCGGGGTTTTTGTGAGAAATGCACATGTAATTGTTGGTATTCTAAAAAATTCAGAACAAAATAATATTAAAAATAATGTGGGGTATGGGATTTGAACTCTGGTGGCTTGGTTCAGCAGTGCAAGGTATTGCTAATGAGCTACAAGCTCCTTCTTGCTATTAATTAGTAAAACAAATATTTAATTTGTCCTCAGGCAAAAGTAGCATTTTCTTTAAATTTTGAAAAATTTGCACAGAAAGTTGTACAGGAAATTTGGGGTTGTTACATAAGGACTGTTTCCCCCAATCAGAGCAAAGCTCTGTTTGAAATTTAAATTTCAAATTGAAGCAACGTTTCTGATGCAGCGCCAAGTGCGCTGCGCCCTAAGCAGCGCACCACGTGTAAGACACGGATGCGCTATCGCTAGGTGCGTTGGGCTCTGAGCAGCGCACCACGTGCAAAGCACGGGTGCGCTAGCGCTGGAACTAAAAGCTCCTCACCGTTAGATCAAAGATCTAATAATAATGGTAAACATTAATTGATCAAAATTAAATTCTGTTAAGGAAAGATCTCTTAAATCTTTCCAAACAACAAGATTGTGCTCTGTAAAGCAGAGCACCGTTGGATCAATGATCCAATGGCGATCCAATGGCGATTAAAAATCACTAAAAAAAATACTGAATAAATTTTGTTTAGAAGATTTCCCATTTTTTGCTGAAAACAAGAAGATTACTTTCTGTAAATCAGAAGCCCTTGGATCAAAAATCCAACGATGGGAAAATTCCCAAATCAATTAGAGAAAAGATCTCTTTAACTGATCGAACTGATCAGCTTGCCCTATATAAAGGCCCTGAGACTTCAAGTCTTGTACAGAGAAACCCTCCCCCCCATAAACTTTGAGAAACTCAAAGATAAAGAGCAAGCTCTTGCAAGAAGATCTTTCTTCAAGGTAAAAATGATAATGATGAACATAGAGATGAAATCATCTCATAAAAAGAAGAATTTACTTCTTTAAAGATCATAGATCTACAAGACCACGGTCTTTCACAAAAAGATCAAGAGATCTCATCATAAAATAAAAAAGAAGAAGAACATAATTCTTCTCACAGATCATGGATCTATAAAGGCAAAGCCTTTAATCAATATAAGAGATTGGAAATATCTCCTGCAGAATAAGAACTGTTGTTCTTAGATCTTGAGACAAAGTCTCTTTTAAAAGAACATAAATTTGTTTCCCAGATCATAAAATTGATCAACTGCGCTTCTGCGCTCTCTGGACTGGCGCTCAGCGCCAAATGCGCCACGTGTCAATCACGTATGCGCCAATTAACAATTTGCGCTTTGCGCTTCTGAAATAGCGCACCGCGCTCATGGGCTGGCGCTCAGCGCCAAGCGCACCACGTGTCACTCACGTGTGCTCCATTAAACTGAAAGCACAATACGCTCATGGATCAGCGCTCAGAAACTGGCATCATGCGCTCATCATCTGGCGCCTAGCGCTAAGTGCGACACGTGTCCCTTACATGTGCGCTACTTGGCAGAAGCGCACTGCGCTCCTTGACTGGCGTGAAGCGACTAGCGCGCCACGTGTTGCGCTGACAGAACATAAATTGTTCTTTAATAAGCCCAGAGCTCTGATGAATGCTCAGCATTCAATAAAAGACAAAAACATTGTCAAGATATAAATCAATACTCAGCATTGTTAAAAGGATCAAGCCCAAATAAAGGCTCAACAGCCCAAAATAAAATGTTAAACATTTTAATCTGGTTGGACTTAACCCAAGATTGGCCATAAATCCTCAACTCATATTGTCACGCCCCGCTTCCCAGAGTACGCTAGATTGGGCACGTGACATAGCCTACCATGCTACATGTGGGTAGGAAGTATCCATCCACAGTCACATTACGGCTGTAGAGATATCAAGAACAAAATAAAAATTTCTAAAACATGTCCATAATCCAGAATAACAGGAGTCAATAATAAATAAATGCGGAAGCAAATGATTCAATGCAAATAACTGAAAAGTATGTCCCATAATGCGGGCTCACATCAGGAAATAAATGCAGGAAATAAAAACTAACTAATACTAACACCTCACAGCTCAGCCTGCTGGCTGAAGTACTCCTGCTCGGACCGCGACAGCGGTACAGAATCTGGGCCATGCAAAACCCAGACGTCAGCGCGTCATGTCATCAAGTAATATAATATGAACAGCGTAACAGGCAATGCAAATAAACATGAATAAAATGAGAGTGGCAAATAATGTGAATCAAGCAGTGCAGGGTAGTGTGCAGTGGGTAACTAAACTGTTCTATCGGGTTTTCTATTCTAAAGTCTTTGAAATCAATTGATGAATCGTCGATGTAACTCAATAGTATCCCGTGCGTGCCCGGGACCACGGTCAAGATTCTCGGGGCTGAATCCGAGACGTGCCGCTAGGCAGAACAAGTAGCAGGATGGGCGAGTGATGTCAACATCATCACTCCGGGGCTGGCCTATCCCGTAAGACTGATCAGAACAGGTATCGAACTGTTGAGTTACAAGTCGGTTTCACCTTTGATTTCCCCATACCCCCAAGTTATGTATGTCGAGTCAGGTATTCAGTAATCAAGAACTAATGCCAACACAGGATCAGATAAAAGCAGGTTTGTCTGGATAGACAACAGGAACGGTCCATGAGGACTACATGTCAGATTTGTTGGCATTAGGCACGAGATCAGGTAACAGGTCAGGTCATGGTACATCAGGTCAAGTCAAAAGTAAACGGTACCATGTCAGGTGCATCATGTAGCAATGTCAAGTCAAGGTACGAACACGTCGTGGGTGTGCTCACAAGCAGATATATAATCGGACAGGGTAATAACAGCAGGAAATAAGCAATGAGTTAAACAACAATCAACAGTTTCATTCAATCACAAGAGTGCAGTAATACAGTGCAGCCGTGTTATTATATTAACAGGTTTTGAGCACCCTTAGCGGTGCAATAGTTAAATGATGATGCGATGCAGTTATATCAAGCCTTTGATTACGAATGTCCGAATATAATAGAACTACATGTGTAAAGGCTATCATCTACTAAACAGTAAAATGTAATTAACAGGTAAACTTATTTATTAGGTTTAAAGTGGCAAACTGTAATTTAGCCGGTTATGCATATTTGATACCCTAAACTGGCAATAAAGCATCATAGTGTAGGGTGTTTTTCGTCACCCCATTGAGATGGGAATACGCGAGCGCTTGTCAGGCGTACTACAGATTCCCCCTGCCTAGGGTAGGGCGGGGTTTAATGATTGTGGGGATCCGAATCTCCGGCAGCCGCGGACTAAGCTGCCGTTAATTACCCATCGCCTTTGGGGCGAGGGAACCTCTGATTAACGGGTTAAACTGGTCATGCGAACTCAATGTGCAGTGTGCGTGTGTTTTGAAAGGGGGTTTTGGATATATCGGGAGCCACGCAGAGTTTTTACGGGGGAGAATGTTGCGGAGTATGTGTATGTGTACATTTGTATACAAATGATGTATATACATATATATATATAAATAAAGGGGAAAAGGCATCCAAAGGATGCGCACGTGTCGGCGCGCGGGCGCCTTGCGCAGGTGCGCAGGCGCACGCGCCACGTGTCGGCGCGCGGGCGCCTTGCGCACTTGCGCAGGCGCGCAGGTGCGCGCGCCACGTGTCGGCGCGCGGGCGCCTTGCGCACTTGCGCAGGCGCGCAGGTGCGCGCGCCACGTGTCGGCGCGCAGGTGCGCAAGCGCGCGCGCCACGTGTCGGCACGCTGGCGCCTTGCGCACTTGCGCTGCGCGTCGGAGAGGCACAAGAGGCTTTTAGCCTGAAAAAATTTCTCAGAAGAGAAATCAGAGAGGAGTTGGACTCCTGAATGTGTTTTTGGGGTTAATGGAAGGGGTTCTTCTTCTTCCTCCTGTTGCTTGCTGGATCTTGAAGATCAAGAGATGTGAAATCTCAAAATCTCTCCTTTTTAAGATCTGATGACAGATCCAAGTTCCCCTTTGTGGGTTTTGTGGTGGAAAACTATTTAGTTTTGAAAAAGGAAGAGTAAAACTCTTGATTTAATTCAAAAGAAAGAAGAAGCTTTTGGAACCTTGAAGAAGAAAGAAAGAGCTCAGCTCTGAAACTTTTTTTTTGGAGAGAGAAAAAGTTGTTGGGATATTTCATTATCTTGTCTTTATAGGCCATACATTTTACACATAGCCCCTTGGGCTTCACAAAATGGCATTTTGCCTATCCCATGGCTCATGTGCCATTTCATTTTTGCACATAAGCCATGGGCTTACAAAAATTTGGCTTTATGCCCATTTTGCATACATTCATGTATAAAAAGATTACATGAAAATTATTTATTACATGATCTATATTTTAGCATGGAGGAGGCTGGCCGCGGGCTCGACTTGGGCATGGGCCCGCTTGACCTGGGCTTGGGCCCACCTGGCTTGGGGTTGACCTTGACTTTGACTCGGTCAACGGGGGTGTAAATTTTTACCCCAACAAAGTGCCCCCCATCAATAAATGCACACCGCACATTTGAGTTGTGTGCATGAAATTGATGGACCTTGAAGCTGAACTTCGAGGTGGAACATCATTCCGGAGGCGAAGCATCATCCCGGGGTGCATGATTCCCGAGGATCGGAGTATCATTCCGATTCGCGGAACATAATTCCAATCATCAGAGCATCATTCCGAAGCGCGGAGCATAATTCCAGGGGATCGGAGCATCGTTCTGATGGGCGGAGCATGATTCCAGAGATCGGAGCATCGTTCCGAAGGGCGGAGCATAATTCCAGAGAGCGGAGCATCATTCCGATGATCGGAGCATAATTCCAGAGATCGGAGCATCGTTCCGAAGGGCGGAGCATAATTCCAGGATTCGGAACATCATTCCGAAGGGCGGAGCATGATTCCAGAGTTCGGAGCATCTTTCCGATGGGCGGAGCATGATTCCAGAGATCGGAGCATCATTCCGATGATCGGAGCATAATTCCAGAGAGCGGAGCATCATTCCGATGGGCGGAGCATAATTCCAGAGATCGGAGCATCTTTCCGAAGAGCGGCAGACATTTTGATCGAAGCATAATTTCGATGCAGAGGTTGATTCCCAGGCGAAGCGTAATTTCGGCAAGGAAGGCAGGTACACCGAGGCGAAGCATCATTTCGACACGGGGTTCATTCTGAGACGAAGCATAATTCCGACGCAGAGCTTGCTGGTTGACTTGATTCCGAGGTGGAGCATAATTCCGACGAGGAGGTCGTTGGTTGATTCCGAGCCGGATTATAAGTCTGACAGGGAAGGAAGATACACCGAGGCGAACCATCATTTCGACACGGGGTGCGCATTCTGAGACGAAGCATGATTCCGACGCAGAGCTTGTTGGTTGATTTGATTCCGAGGCGGAGTATAATTCCGGTAGGGAAGGTAGATATCCCGAGGCGAAGCATGATTTCGACACGGGGTAAATTCTGGGACGGAGCATGATTCCGCCGTAGAGGTTGTTGGTTTGATTTAATTTGGGTTGACATCAGCATCGCTACACTGGAATATGGTACCAGGAGCGAATCATCATTTGTCATGAGAGGATTTGGGAATTGTTTTGTTGTTTTATTTTGTTTTTTTTTTGTTTGGCATCAGTATCGCTACACTGGAATATGGTACCAGGAGCGAATCATCATTTGCGTTTGCTTATTAGGAAACGATGGCTTAGGAGACAGGTTTTAGGTCCCTATCGCCTAAGACTTTTCAATTTTGTGAGCCGTGAGGGTCTCACAAAGCATTTTCTCCCTACGGGTCGTAAGGATCCCGTAAGTGTATTTTCTCCTTGGGAGTCGTGGGGACTCCCAAGTGTGTTGCTCCTTTGTGAGTCGTAAGGATCTCACGCCGGAATTTTCTCCTCACAAAGTCGAGAGGACTTTGCGAGTGCATTTCATCTCTTTTTCGCGAGTTTGCGCCCTTTCGGGTTTTCATAAACTCGCCGGCAGTCCTGCTGTTTTTACTCACGGAGCCCTTTCGGGTTTTCATCCGTGCCCATTTTGCTTGTGGACATACCCTTCTTTTTTTTTTGAATCTTCACCGCCGGCGGGACTTTGAATGTGGTCTCACCGGTAGGATTTGGGAGGAATTGGGATTGTTTTACGCCCGTGGATTGTATACGGTTTTGCAGGATGTATGATCCAGACCGTAGGGCCGGAAAAATTTTGGGACATTGTTGGCATCTGCATCGCTGCACTGAAATATGGTACCAGGAGCGACTCATCATTCGCCGTTGGGGTATGGGATTTGGAATTTGGTTGGCGTCTGCATCGCTGCACTGGAATATGGTACCAGGAGCGACTCATCATTCGCCGTTGGGGTATGGGATTTGGCATTTGGTTGGCGTCTGCATCGCTGCACTGGAATATGGTACCAGGAGCGACTCATCATTCGCCACTTGGAGATTGGGATTTGGAATTTGGTTGGCGTCTGCATCGCTGCACTGGAATATGGTACCAGGAGCGACTCATCATTCGACACTTGGAGATTGGGATTTGGAATTTGGTTGGCGTCTGCATCGCTGCATTGGAATATGGTACCAGGAGCGACTCATCATTCGCCACTTGGGGGTTGGGGAGCGATGGCTTAGGAGACAGGTTTAGATCCCTACCACCTAAGACTTTTCAATTTTATGGGCCGTGAGGGTCCCATAAAAGCATTTTCTCCCTGCGAGTCGTAAGGATCTCGCAGGTGTATTTTCTCCTTAGGAGTCGTGGGGACTCCTAAGTGTGTTTTTCCTTCGTGAGTCGTAAGGATCCCACAAAGGTTTGTTCTCCTTATGTATCGTGAGGACACATGAGTGGGTCTTCTCAATGGAGCATAATTCCAAAGGCGGAGACCGGCCGCGTAACTGGTGATTACGGTGGGGCATGGGTATGATGAGAATTATTTGAGCCCGTGGATTGTATACGGTAGTCAATTCGGGGACTGGCCGTAGGGCTAGGAGAATTTTGAGAAATTGGATTTTGGTTGGCGTCTGCATCGCTGCACTGGAATATGGTACCAGGAGTGACTCATCATTCGCCGTTTTTTTTTGTTTTGTTTTTGTTTTGTTTTTTGTTTTACCGATATTGCTCCATCATTTCAGCTTTTCTTATCGCGAAGGTCGCGATTGCCCTATCATTTCGGCTATTTTATTCGCGGTTGCCCCATCATTTCGGCTTTATTTTCATTTTCATTTTTACTCGCTGATTTTTATTGCGAGTTGCCCCATCATTTCGGCTTTTCTTTATTTTTCTTTTATTTACACTTTTTTTTTTATTTACATTTTTTTTACATTCCCAGTTTAACGACTTAGAGGTCGATTGTTCCCAGTTTAATGACGTGGTGGTCAATTGTTTTCAGAGAAAGGCAGATGTCTGAGAGAATCGGTTTTACGAAGAACTTCGGTCTCCGTTTGTATGAAATTGGCGGTTGCAGCTTGACTGTTTGTTAACACGCCTTTGGACAGTTCTATCTCTCCTGCCTTGTATTGCTTTTCGACCCAATCTTTGAAGACGAAGCAGTCCTCAATGGCATGGCCTATCACTCTGTGATAGGGGCAGTATTTCGGGTCGTCGGTCCTATTCGCTTCATGCGGTCTTTTTGACTCTGGCAGTTGTAGACCGTTCTTCTGGGCGTCTTTGAATATTTTACGGATTTTGTCCCTTCTGAAGGAATAGACCTTATCCAGCTTCTCTTTCAGTGGAGATTCTCCTCCCTCTCCGAACATTGGCTTCCGAGGCTGGTTGGCGCTAGATCCGCTCATCCCTTGCTTATTTCGGTTAGCCGAAGTGTTGAAAGATTCAGAATCATCGGAGTTTCCGCCTTTGCGATTATCGTTCTTCCGGTTTCTCCAGGACCTATTGTTATTTTGAGAATCCGAGGAGGACTCCTGTTTTGAGCGCTCCAGCATCTGGACTTTCCTGGTCAGCTCTTGGAATGTTTTGAGACCCGCGGTGCATAAAAACGGGGTCATCCAGTTGTTGAGATTTCCGACGAGGAGACTGACAGATTGGTCCTGCTCTATCGGCGGTTCGCATTTGACGGAGAGATTGCGCCATCGGGTTATAAAATATGCGCTGCTTTCGTTGCTCTTGGGCTTGGTCCTTACGAGCTCGGCAATGGTAATCTTATCGCTGACGCTCTTGAACCTCTGCCGAAACATAGATTCCATTTGGACAAAAGTTGTGACGGAGCCATCCGGTATGCTCGCGTACCAGTCGAAAGCAACATCGGTCAAGCTATTAACGAACTGGCGGAGGAGAAGCGCATCATTGCCCCCAGTATTCCCGCATGAGGCTTTGAAGTGGGCGATGTGTTGATTCGCATTTCCCGTCCCATCGAATCTTCCGAATTTGGGGATGACATAGCCGCTAGGAAATTCTACCAGATCATACTGAGCAGGATATGGTCTCCCACTACTGCTGATATCTTTTTGCGCTTCGGCTTCGGCCACCAATGTTTTGACTTTGCTGGCAACCAAATCCATGATTTGATCTTGAGTTAGCGGGCTACTGTCATCGGTAGTCAAGACATTTCCTGAGATAGGATGCGATTGACTTTCATGCGGTCCGACCACTTTTAGATTTGAGGGAATAGGCGTCGGCTGCTTTGGGACACCATTTCCCGGTTCATGAGAGCCCTGCGCCTGATTGGGCGACTGAGAGGCAAGTTGGGCCGTAAGCCGTAAGACGACATTTGTCAAGTCGTCGATCTTTGAGTAGAGTTTGGCCATCTCCTTGTCTTTGCTTCTGAGCTGTTTTCGGAGTTCTTGGAGAAGTTGTTGCTCTGCGGTCTTAGGACGGAAAGTTGGCTCATCTTCGCTTCCCGAGCCTGACTCCTCATGAATTGAGGGCTCTCTTTGCCTATCAGCCTCATCGAGAGGGTTTTCATCATCCAGCGGAGGCGGCTGTTCTTGGGAAGTGGCAACCACATTCAAGCCAGATTGGATTTGAGATGTGGTGGCCCCGTCCTTGCTCTTGTTGCGCGTGCCCACCACGTAGACAGTGTGGATAACACATTCAGCCATCCCCTTATCTTCGACGGGGTAACCCTGTTCTTCGAACCTCATGAGGTTAAGCCTGGCAGGAGCCCTAGCCTTTTTGTTGGCTCTATATCTGAGCCTTTTCTCCCTCAGCTTCTTGATTTTGAAGGCTTGGCGGGCATCCGCTACCCGGGAAGCCATTGTGAGTTGATCAGCGGGGAGCTTAGAGAAGACACCCGATCGAGCATTTGTCAGGGACGCCGCTGGAGCTTGCTCGGGACGCGTTATAGCTTTGTTGGTGTTGATGGCCTTGCCCCCAGCTGGGGCGAAGGAAAGTCGTTCAGATACCGACTTGCGTTTGGGTTGGGGCGCCCTTGAGATCACCACATTTGGTCTCCTGCTTTTCGAGACCGGTTTGTCTGCCACCGAGGCTTGAGGAGCTGGGATGGCGCCAACTGGCATGAACATAATAGAGCCGAATGGTAGCAGCGGCTCCTCCCATTGTCGTCCGAGACTGGCCGGAAGGACCGTCCTGGAGTCTATCTTCATCGTGTAGGAGACGGGAGCCGTGCTGAGAGATGAGTTCATCACTGGAGACATTGTCGGAAGGTGATTGCTTGAAAATCTGCATGAAAGAGCATTATTTTAGTATAAATACAGGTGTGTATAATGATTGAGTTCGCATGAATTCTTAACCCGAAATATGGGAGGAGAGATTGATCCCACCGGGCGTGCCAGAACCTGTAGGGTGTTTTTCGTTACCCCATTGAGATGGGAATACGCGAGCGCTTGTCAGGCGTACTACAGATTCCCCCTGCCTAGGGTAGGCCGGGGTTTAATGATTGTGGGGATCCGAATCTCCGGCAGCCGCGGACTAAGCTGCCGTTAATTACCCATCGCCTTTGGGGCGAGGGAACCTCCGATTAACGGGTTAAACTGGTCATGCGAACTCAATGTGCAGTGTGCGTGTGTTTTGAAAGGGGGTTTTGGATATATCGGGAGCCACGCAGAGTTTTTACGGGGGTCCCGCTACCCGGATAGCGGGCTGGGGGTCAAGGGGGCTAGCAGCCCCCTTGCGGGGTTCGGGGCAGCGCCCCGGCCCGAAAATTTTTTGGAGGGGGAGAATGTTGCGGAGTATGTGTATGTGTACATTTGTATACAAATGTATGTATATACATATATATATAAATAAAGGGGAAAAGGCATCCAAAGGATGCGCACGTGTCGGCGCGCGGGCGCCTTGCGCAGGGGCGCAGGCGCGCGCGCCACGTGTCGGCGCGCGGGCGCCTTGCGCACTTGCGCAGGCGCGCAGGCACGCGCGCCACGTGTCGGCGCGCGGGCGCCTTGCGCACTTGCGCAGGCGCGCGCGCCACGTGTCGGCGCGCGGGCGCCTTGCGCAGGCGCGCAGGCGCGCGCGCCACGTGTCGGCGCGCGGGCGCCTTGCGCACTTGCGCAGGCGCGCAGGCGCGCGCGCCACGTGTCGGCACGCGGGCGCCTTGCGCACGTGCGCTGCGCGCAGGTGCGCAAGCGCGCGCGCCACGTGTCGGCACGCTAGCGCCTTGCGCACTTGCGCTGCACGCCGGAGAGGCACAAGAGGCTTTTAGCCTGAAAAAATTTCTCAGAAGAGAAATCAGAGAGGAGTTGGACTCCTGAATGTGATTTTGGGGTTAATGGAAGGGGTTCTTCTTCTTCCTCCTGTTGCTTGATGGATCTTGAAGATCAAGAGATGTGAAATCTCAAAATCTCTCCTTTTTAAGATCTGATGACAGATCCAAGTTCCCCTTTGTGGGTTTTGTGGTGGAAAACTATTTAGTTTTGAAAAAGGAAGAGTAAAACTCTTGATTTAATTCAAAAGAAAGAAGAAGCTTTTGGAACCTTGAAGAAGAAAGAAAGAGCTCAGCTCTGAAACTTTTTTTTTGGAGAGAGAAAAAGTTGTTGGGATATTTCATTATCTTGCCTTTATAGGCCATACATTTTACACATAGCCCCTTGGGCTTCACAAAATGGCATTTTGCCTATCCCATGGCTCATGTGTCATTTCATTTTTGCACATAAGCCATGGGCTTACAAAAATTTGGCTTTATGCCCATTTTGCATACATTCATGTATAAAAAGATTACATGAAAATTATTTATTACATGATCTATATTTTAGCATGGAGGAGGCTGGCCGCGGGCTCGACTTGGGCATGGGCCCGCTTGACCTGGGCTTGGGCCCACCTGGCTTGGGGTTGACCTTGACTTTGACTCGGTCAACGGGGGTGTAAATTTTTACCCCAACACATAGCAGTGAATCAAATGCAATCTATTATGTACGGGTTTATCAGGAAATGATTTAATTGACATGAAGCAAGGTATGTAAGGTGATTTGCTAAATGATATATATATTACTAAACCACATATGAATATCAAGTTATAAAGTAGCAATAGCATGTAGCAAGTATCGAATACTTGCCTCGACGAAACGACGAACACGAAAACGGAACGTAACGTCGGCGGGGAAACACGCGACGGACGCACGGTTCACGGATTGAACCCAAACGACGAACCAAGGAACCTCACGGGTCAGAGCACTCCGCTGGATAGTCAGGACACGTCACCGGCACGACCGGATTCCGGCGAACAGCGACAACAACAACCGGAAAAGTTAATGCACGGCCAAGGGATAAACCGGAGGGAAAATGGAAGGAGGAAGGGGAGAGAAGGCTTACTGGTGTTGCAGAGGGCGTGACAGCGATGGGGTCGACGGCGGTGGGGCGCTGGCGAGGAGGTTGCAGGCGATGGGCTCGGGCTCGGGTATGGGAAACGGGAAGGAAAGTGGAGAGGGAGAGGAGGTGGTCGGGTCTGGAGTGCGCAAGTGATGAGGGGGTGCTGAAGGTGGCGCGGGTGACGACGACGAAGGTCGCCGGCGACGTCTCCGGCCGTACAGAGAAGGCACGAGGGTTGTCCGGGATTGCTGCGGCGCCGTGCACACGGGGAGAAGGAGGGGATGTCGAGGTTGGTACGAGGAGGCGGAGGCGAGGGCAACGGTGGCGCTGGCGCCGGCGTCGGAGCCGCGGTGGCGACGGTGGAGGCGGCTAGGGCTAGTTCGCGATGGGTTTCTCTCGTGAAGGAAAAAGATGCAGGGGAAATGTATATATATAGGGAAGAGAGAGAGGGGGGTTAGAGAGAGAGAGATACGTTAGAGGAGGGGCCCACGGGGTTAAAACCCTCGTGATTGGCTGAGGGAACATCAGAGATTTAAAAGGAAGATTAAAAAGATTTAATAAATTCTATAGTAACAGTAAGATTACGAATATATTATAGTTTTGATTATTTTATTAATTTGGGATTTTGGCGCTAAATGAAACATTTCCAAATCGCGCCCGGGTTGGGTCCAAAAATTTGAAATTTAAATAATAGGATTTTAAACGGGTTCCAAATTTCAAAATGAAATGTTTTATGATGAAAAAGCATACCCCCAAGACGGGCACATGTACTCGCGCGTAGCCGTCCAAACTCGCCCGTTTCACCGAACGGGATGAGAACTCGATGCACGGACGCTACCACGCGGTTAGGGGTGTCGAGTAGGCCAAGATGGATATTTTTAATTTTATTTTAGGTGCTAAAATTTGTTATATGCAGAAATGACTTTGCCAGATAAAATTTCACGACAAGGGTCAAACAGGCAAGCTAAATGAAATGAGTAATATCTAATGCTCAACCAGTAACAGAAATAGTAGTATTGGGCTCGGGTGTTACATTATACCCAACTACAAAAAGAATTTCGTCCTCGAAATTCCAAGAATACAAGATAGAAAACTACAGGAAAAGGTGAGGAAACTTCTGCCGGATCTCATCTTCTCGCTCCCAAGTGGACTCTCCATGCGATCGATTACCCCAAGAAACGAGCACAAGGGGGATAACCTTATTCTTAAGAACCTTTACCCTTCGATCCATGATTTCAACCGGTCGCTCCTCAAAAGTCAGGTCTTCCCGTACTGTTAACTCCGAATGATCCAAGACGTATGTTTCATCTCGAACATACCTTCGTAGTTGAGATATGTGAAACACATCGTGCACACCCGCCAAGGACTGCGGTAACGCCAAACGGTACGCTACCTCTCCAACGCGCTCCAATATCTCGAAGGGTCCAACGAATCGAGGACTAAGCTTTCCTCGACTCCCAAAACGAATCACCCCTCTAGTCGGCGATATCTTCAAGAATACCAAATCACCCACGGCGAACTCTAGAGGTCTTCTTGACGTGTCAGCCCAACTTTTCTGTCTGTCTTGAGCTGCCTTCATGTGCTTTCTGATAGTGTTAACCTTCTCGACTGTCTGCACCACCAAATCTGGTCCCAATAATCTTTGTTCACCAACATCATCCCAACAAACAGGTGAACGACACTTACGACCATACAAAGCTTCAAACGGAGCCATCTGAATAGTTGCTTGGAAACTATTGTTGTAAGAAAACTCCACCAAGTGTAGATGATCCTCCCACGAACCCTTAAAGTCCAATATGCATGCTCTCAACATGTCTTCAAGAGTTTGGATCGTTCTCTCCGACTGACCATCAGTTTGAGGATGATAAGCTGTGCTAAACTTCAATCGAGTCCCCAAACTTTCCTGTAAACTCCTCCAGAAGTGTGATAAGAACCGAGTGTCCCGATCGGACACGATGCTCACCGGTACGCCATGTAATCTTACAATCTCCTGCATGTACCGTTCTGCCAAAGTCTCCATTGATTGACCAACCCGGAAAGGGATAAAGTGAGCTGCCTTGGTCAACCGATCGACAATCACCCATACTGCATTGTTGCCCTTTGGACTCCGCGGTAAAGCCGTCACGAAATCCATGGTTATATGTTCCCACTTCCACTGAGGAATCGGAAGCGGTTGCAATAAACCAGCAACCCTTTGGTATTCAGCCTTGACTTGCTGACACACCAAGCACTTAGCCACAAAGCGAGCAATCTCTCGTTTCATGCCTTCCCACCAGAAATGCTGTCGAATATCACGGAACATCTTTGTGCCTCCTGGATGTATAGAATAAGCTGAACTGTGTGCCTCCTTCATAAGCTCTTCACGAACATCTCCCTTTGGCACACACAAATGGCTACCATACCTCAACGAACCATCTTCGTGGACCAGTAAATCTGTTCGTAGTCCAGCTTCAACCTGCTCTCGAAACTTTTGCAGTCTAGGATCCTGCGATTGTGCTGCTTTAATTTTCTCAATTAAAGACGACTGTACTTGCAATTGCATCAACTGTCCCGTAGAACGCGGTAGCACAACTTCCAAGTCAAATCTTCGAAAGTCTGCAATGATCTCCCTCTGCGTAGTTAACACCTGAATTGCTGGTAACCGACTAAGCGCATCCGGCACGACGTTAACCTTTCCCGGATGGTACTTAAGATCAAGGTCGTAGTCGGCCATCAGCTCCAACCATCTACGCTGCCTCATATTCAACTCCTTCTGAGTGAACACATACTTCAAACTCTTGTGATCTGTAAAAACTGCGACTTTCTCGCCCAAAAGGTAGTGTCTCCAAATCTTCAAAGTGAAGATCACAGCCGCAAGCTCCAAGTCATGAGTTGGATAATTCTTCTCATGGGTCTTCAATTGTCTTGATGCATATGCTACGACCTTCCCATACTGCATCAAAACACATCCCAAACCTTTCCTAGATGCGTCGCTGTGAATCACCAATCCTCCGGAATTGTCTGGCACGGTCAGAATAGGGGCGGTTATCAAATTTTGCTTCAATGTCTCGAAAGCTAACGCACACTTATCCGTCCATACAAAAGGTACCTCCTTGCGCGTAAGCTTGGTCAACGGTTCTGCCAGACGAGCGAAGTTCTCCACAAATCTCCTGTAATATCCGGTTAATCCAAGGAAACTTCTTATCTCAGCTACATTCTTTGGAATCGGCCAATCTCGAACTGCTGCAATCTTTTCGGGATCGACGGAGATTCCATTGCCCGACACAACATGCCCCAGAAACTTCACTTCTTCCAGCCAAAATTCGCACTTACTCATCTTCGCATACAGTTTCTCCTGTCTCAATGTCTGCAGTGCGATCTTCAAATGCTCAGCATGCTCCTTAAAACTCTTCGAGTAAACCAGAATATCGTCAATGAATACCACAATAAACTGGTCCAAGAACGGTGAAAAGATTCGGTTCATCAAGTCCATAAATACTGCCGGCGCATTCGTTACTCCGAAGGGCATCACTAGGTACTCATAATGTCCAAACCGAGTTCGAAACGCCGTCTTGCAAATATCTTCTGCTTTCACTCGGACCTGATGATATCCGGATCGCAAATCCAGCTTCGAGAATACACTCGCGCCACTAAGCTGCTCAAAAAGTTCTCTAATGCGAGGGATCGGGTACTTGTTCTTAATAGTCACCCGGTTTAATTCTCGATAGTCGATGCACATCCTTCTCGTGCCATCCTTCTTCTTTACTAGAAGGACTGGAGCTCCCCAAGACGAGTTGCTGCTTCGAATCCAACCCTTCTCAAGCAATTCAGCAACCTGTTTCTTGACTTCTTCCAACTCTACTGGTACCATTGGATAATATGCTTTGGATACTGGCGCTGCACCAGGAATAAGATCAATTGCGAACTCTACGTCTCGCTTCGGCGGTAAACCTGATATATCTTCAAACACATCCATAAAATCACGAACAACCGCCGGCTCTTCACTACTATCAACTTCCATTGCTGCAAGAATAACATTTGTCGGCCTAGCCCTAAACTCGACTGGCTCGACAGAACTGCTTCCTCCAGTGAAGGTAAACTCAGGATGTCCGGGAATCTGGAAAATTACTTTCCTTGCCCTACAGTCAATGTGAGCGTGGAAAGTGCCAAGAAAATCCATTCCCAAGACGACCTCGTAGCTGCCCGTATCAATCACCAAGAAATCTGCAAAAAGCTCCCGTCCGCACACAACAACTGTACAGTCTTTACATTCCCTACTAGATATAATTTTCCCATTCCCAGTGTGTATGTCCCAGAAACTAGACAGGGTCGTGCAGGCAATCGAGTGTGTAGTTATAAACTTGGATGACATAAAACAATGGGATGCACCAGAATCAAATAATGCCACTGCGGGAAAACCATGAACGAGTAGAATACCTGAAACCACTTCTCCTGATGCCTTAGCTTCCTCAGCTGTCAAGGTAAAAGCTCGAGCCTGATTAGGTCCTTGAGTCAGCTGTTTCTGCCCTTGGAACGGTTTCTGCGGAGGCTTCTGAAAATCATCCCTCGTACGAAGCTTCGACGGAAAGGCACCAACTGCGTGATCAGCCGCTCCACAAACCAAACAAAGTCCCAGCCTCCTTCGACAATCCTTCTGCACGTGCCCAGGTAAACGGCAGTAGTCATAAATCACGCTCTTTCTTCGATCAACGATCGCAGGCTTCTTCATGGGTGCTACACCTCGACGGTCCACTGGAATACCTCTGTGACCATAAGCTCTGTTAGGTACAAATGCGGGCTTCCTTGCCGCAACTGCTGTCTGCTGCAAGCTCCCTTTCCTCCCAGATAAACTCTGCTGTTGCCGAGCTGCCGTAAGAACCTGTAAGAAAGTGGTCAAACCCAGGGAGACAATCTGCCTCTGGATGTCCACATCCAAGCTGTGCATGAACCTCCATGCCCTGTCTGCCTCGTTGGCGACTAAAGGTCCAGCAAAACGGCTGAGTCTCGTCCACTCCGCTGCATGCACGTCCACGGGTGCTCCATTCTACCTCAGCCCAATAAATTTCTCTTCCATTTCCTCCCGTGCAGTCCGCGGGAAGAACTTCTCCAGGAAACTCTTAGAAAACTCTGCCCAACTGATCGGCTTGGGCAAGCGGGTCTCTTCCACAAGCCACCACTCTCGGGCGTAATCCACTAGCTGAATGCGCACCACATCCACTCTTTTGTCCTCTGGAATCTGTGCCGCAATCAGCAAATTCTCCGTGTCAACTAGCCACTGCTCGGCTGGCAATGGCTCCTCCAAACCAGTAAATGTAGACGGACCCAAACGTCTGAAATCTGCCACGGTCCCTACTCGGTCAACTGGTTTAGCTCCAACGTTGTTTACAGACTGCTGAACGATCTGCAAACCTTCCTGAAACGAGTCTGCTTGCTGCTGGATCAGCTCGGTCTGCCTCTTTTGATTCTCTAGCATTCCCCTTATCACTCCAAGCATGGTGGCTTCGTCCATACGCCTCTGGTACGTCTTCAAATTCTCACCAGCCATATTCCTGAAATCAAGAAAACACACAACATTAGCATGATGATAGATTTAATATATAGATCAAGGCTAGAACTCCAAGATACTTAAATAGAGTACCGCATTGTAACTATGCCGTGGTATCATAGCCACAATTACTTAACTCCACCCAAGTCGCCTAAGTCCTAGAGATAACAAGAAATCAGGTTTTCGAGTCGACATGCGAAGTAAGTTTGCACGTCGTAAAAGATATAATCAAGAAGGATGTGATTCAAGAATGGTAACCGGCAAAGTGGCAGGACATGTTTCCTAACACGGGTATTCTGATTCGTGTATTGGGTACAATACCCAACTACAAAAGAATCAACCCAACTAACCTATGGCTCTGATACCAAAAGAACCATGTCACGCCCCGCTTTCCAGAGTACGCTAGATTGGGCACGTGACATAGCCAACCATGCTACCTGTGGGTAGGAAGTATCCATCCACAGTCACATTACGGCTGTAGAGATATCAAGAACAAAATAAAAATTTCTAAAACATGTCCATAATCCAGAATAACAGGAGTCAATAATAAATAAATGCGGAAGCAAATGATTCAATACAAATAACTGAAAAGTATGTCCCATAATGCGGGCTCACATCAGAAAATAAATGCAGGAAATAAAAACTAACTAATACTAACACCTCACAGCTCAGCCTGCTGGCTGAAGTACTCCTGCTCGGACTGCGACAGCGGTACAGAATCTGGGCCATGCAAAACCCAGACGTCAGCGCGTCATGTCATCAAGTAATATAATATGAACAGCGTAACAGGCAATGCAAATAAACATGAATAAAATGAGAGTGGCAAATAATGTGAATCAAGCAGTGCAGGGTAGTGTGCAGTGGGTAACTAAACTGTTCTATCGGGTTTTCTATTCTAAAGTCTTTGAAATCAATTGATGAATCGTCGATGTAACTCAATAGTATCCCGTGCGTGCCCGGGACCACGGTCAAGATTCTCGGGGCTGAATCCGAGACGTGCCGCTAGGCAGTAACAAGTAGCAGGATGGGCGAGTGATGTCAGCATCATCACTCCGGGGCTGGCCTAGCCCGTAAGACTGATCAGAACAGGTATCGAACTGTTGAGTTACAAGTAGGTTTCACCTTTGATTTCCCCATACCCCCAAGTTATGTATGTCGAGTCAGGTATTCAGTAATCAAGAACTAATGCCAACATAGGATCAGGTAAAAGCAGGTTTGTCTGGATAGACAACAGGAACGGTCCATGAGGACTACATGTCAGGTTTGTTGGCATTAGGCACGCGATCAGGTAACAGGTCAGGTCATGGTACATCAGGTCAAGTCAAAAGTAAACGGTACCATGTCAGGTGCATCATGTAGCAATGTCAAGTCAAGGTACGAACACGTCGTGGGTGTGCTCACAAGCAGATATATAATCGGACAGGGTAATAACAGCAGGAAATAAGCAATGAGTTAAACAACAATCAACAGTTTCATTCAATCACAAGAGTGCAGTAATACAGTGCAGCCGTGTTATTATATTAACAGGTTTTGAGCACCCTTAGCGGTGCAATAGTTAAATGATGATGCGATGCAGTTATATCAAGCCTTTGATTACGAATGTCCGAATATAATAGAACTACATGTGTAAAGGCTATCATCTACTAAACAGTAAAATGTAATTAACAGGTAAACTTAGTTATTAGGTTTAAAGTGGCAAACTGTAATTTAGCCGGTTATGCATATTTGATACCCTAAACTGGCAATAAAGCATCATAGCAGTGAATCAAATGCAATCTATTATGTACGGGTTTATCAGGAAATGATGTAATTGACATGAAGTAAGGTATGTAAGGTGATTTGCTAAATGATATATATATTATTAAACCACACATGAATATCAAGTTATAAAGTAGCAATAGCATGTAGTAAGTATCGAATACTTGTCTCGACGAAACGACGAACACGAAAACGGTACGTAACGTCGGTGGGGAAACACGCGACGTACGCACGGTTCACGGATTGAACCCAAACGACGAACCAAGGAACCTCACGGGTCAGAGCACTCCGCTGGATCGTCAGGACACGTCACCGGCACGGCCGGATTCCGGCGAACAGCGACAACAACAACCGGAAAAGTTAATGCACGGCCAAGGGATAAACCGGAGGGAAAATGGAAGGAGGAAGGGGAGAGAAGGCTTACTGGTGTTGCAGAGGGCGTGACAGCGATGGGGTCGACGGCGGTGGGGCGCCGGCGAGGAGGTTGCAGGCGATGGGCTAGGGCTCGGGTATGGGAAATGGGAAGGAAAGTGGAGAGGGAGAGGAGGTGGCCGGGTCTGGAGTGCGCAAGTGATGAGGGGGTGCTGAAGGTGGCGCGGGTGACGACGACGAAGGTCGCCGGCGACGTCTCCGGCCGTACAGAGAAGGCACGGGGGTTGTCCGGGGTTGCTGCGGCGCCGTGCACACGGGGAGAAGGAGGGGATGTCGAGGTTGGTACGAGGAGGCGGAGGCGAGGGCAACGGTGGCGCTGGCGCCGGCGTCGGAGCTGCGGTGGCGACGGTGGAGGCGGCTAGGGCTAGTTCGCGATGGGTTTCTCTCGTGAAGGAAAAAGATGCAGGGGAAATGTATATATATAGGGAAGAGAGAGAGGGGGGTTAGAGAGAGAGAGAGAGATACTAGAGAGAGAGAGATACGTTAGAGGAGGGGCCCACGGGGTTAAAACCCTCGTGATTGGCTGAGAGAACATCAGAGATTTAAAAGGAAGATTAAAAAGATTTAATAAATTCTATAGTAACAGTAAGATTACGAATATATTATAGTTTTGATTATTTTATTAATTTGGGATTTTGGCGCTAAATGAAACATTTCCAAATCGCGCCCGGGTTGGATCCAAAAATTTGAAATTTAAATAATAGGATTTTAAGCGGGTTCCAAATTTCAAAATGAAATGTTTTATGATGAAAAAGCATACCCCCAAGACGGACACCTGTACTCGCGCGTAGCCGTCCAAACTCGCCCGTTTCACCGAACGGGATGAGAACTCGATGCACGGACGCTACCACGCAGCTAGGGGTGTCGAGTAGGCCAAGATGGATATTTTAAATTTTATTTTAGGTGTTAAAATTTGTTATATGCAGAAATGACTTTGCCAGATAAAATTTCACGACAAGGGTCAAACAGGCATGCTAAATGAAATGAGTAATATCTAATGCTCAACCAGTAACAGAAATAGTAGTATTGGGCTCGGGTGTTACACATATTAAATGAGCTCATCTGCTCATAAATATGTTAACAAATTTTAACCCCAAATCGGACTACAGATTTTTCATCCAACTCACATCGGATCGAGGGTACATCTCTTTACTCCTGTGATATTTGTCGTTGTAATTCTTCAACGTCTTCAGAGAGGTGACTGGTCCCGACAACCAAACATTCTACGGACTGTGGGGTCCTTTAAAACCCACAGACTATGATGTCCTTAACCTTGACTGTGAGGTCTTTAAACTCATGGACTATGATGTCCTTAACCTTGACTGTGATGTCTTTAAACTCACGGACTATGATGTCCTTAACCTTGACTGTGAGGTCTTTAAATTCACGGACTATGATGTCCTTAACCTTGACTGTGAGGTCTTTAAACTCACGGACTATGATGTCCTTAACCTGGACCGAGATGTCCTTAAACTAACGCTGGACCGTAATGTCCTTAAACTAATCGACCGCAATGTCCCTAAACTAAACAATAGAGCCCAATTGCTTTCTTGTTGGATCTAAACGATCCTGTTAAGTTGATCTTAGTCTAAAAATTGGACTAACGTATCCTTAACAAACGTTTAAGTTGATCTTAGTCTCAAATGAGACTAACGTATCCTTAAACCCAACCCCCAAACCCAAATCTAAGAAGATACGGATTTGGACTAATCCACGCCCTACGGGCGACAGCATAAATTAGTCTCCGTATACAATCCACGGGCAACCAAAAACAAAACAAACACTCATAACACGAAGTGACCATCTGGAGAAGGAGAAAGTTGTTACCGCGATGCGGTAGCCTAATTAACTGCAGGGGCTTGCGCCTGCAGGGAAGAGCATCCACACAATCAAAAACCCCTCAAATAAGGGGAATCTGACGAAGTCTGCTACATCGGCCGCATCCGTTTAAACCTTCGATATACGGTGTCATAAATCAACTTGGCATCTTCGGAGAGGTGGACGGATAGCACCAATTAGCATCTGCCCAAAATTCGGGCAAGACAGACCCTTCTCGTTCGCGTCTCCGTGTTTTTGGTGGGGAACAGATTCTGGCACACCCGGTGGGACCTTTTCCTCTTTCCACTCCACACTTCGTGTGTCGTGTTCGCGAACGAGTCGCGGTTTGCTATGGTTGCCCCTGGATTCGAGGTACTAAGATTTGGTGTCTTACTCCGTGCAGAAAACAGAAGATCAATGGCTTCAAACTGCACTAACTGCAACTGCAACTCTCGCTCCGTCCCGTCCGGAGGAGTGACTTACAGGCCCCAAGCGGCCTCCATTTTCATAATGCCAGTGGAGCAGATGACTCAGGCCACCACTGGGCTATTCTTCGGGACCATGATCCCACCGTTGAGCTTCAATGCTCCGCTGCTGTCCCAAGAAGCCCCAAAGAAGTCGGTCTTTGATTGACTTACCACTACCGCGGCCCCTCTCAACGGGTCGCCCAACTCCACTGCCTCAGTTTTCAACAGACTGGTCCAAAGCTCCAACGGGCCCATGAAGAAGCCCGCAATACCAGAAGGGGTTATCCCGAAAAGAATAGCTATTCCTGGTTCTGAAGTCGTCAAAGCGGCTTCTCCTGCCAAAGGGTCGGCCTTCACAAGACTGGCCGTTACAACTCCCCATCCAAGCGAAGTCGCTAAGGCCGCTTCCACTGCTCGAAAGTCTACCTTCGACAGACTGACTATCCCCACTCAGCGGACATCAGTCTTCAATAGGCTGACAATGACAACTTCTGACCAACACAGGGGGCATGAGGAAGTCACCCTACAGCTGAGACAATCCCAACGGCTCGACACCCTCGACGTCGTCACTGGCGCCGAGTATGGAAGGCTGGGGGCAACTCTCCTTCTGGACTGACTCCGCCAGCTCCTATGGTGGAAATCGATGCTGCTGTTCCGACTGGGAACAACTTCGAACCGCTTAGAAGGGTTCGCAAGAACTCCCCGACTGCCGTGCTGAAGAGGTCTCCTCCACCTATGGAGATTACTACAGAAAATAAGCCGGAGCAACCCCCTCAGCGGCTGTCCTCCAAAATTTACAAAGTCTGGCGACAGGTCCGGGAATCGGTGATTGATCAGGACTACTCTCGCCGACCAAAGAAGATTAAAGCTCAGCAAGAAAAGATCCATCTTGTGGTACCACAGAAGACGTCATCCGTCCGGGTGCCCGCTGCAACGGCTCCCTCAACGTCAACCGCTCAAAAGAGATGGAGGCCAGGGAAAGCCCCCGTGAATGCGGCAAGCCGCGATGACGTTGAATCGAAATGCCCCAAGTCCGGGGGCATGGTAATACACATAGTTTATATGACTTCCAGGAAAGAAGAAAGCCGTGCTTCCACGGGTCACCGACCGCTTACCCGATCGATAACGAAGGCTCAGGAACAACAGCAGTAGAAACTTCAGGAGATGTTGACTGCAATGGCCGCACTCACTGGGCCAAAAGAAAATCCAGAAACCTCGGAGCAGCGTCGGGAATAAGAAACTGATACTGAGTTCCTCCGAAGAATGCTTGAGAGGAAAGAAAAAGAGGCTGCGGAGCAGGCAGCCAATATAAAACGAATGGCCCTTCTATTCCAAGATATGGTGGGCATGATGATCCAGCCGGATCCTCTAGCTGAAGATCCTCCGATTATCCTCGAAGATGACCGAGCGGAGACGTCAAATCCCCTTCCGGCTTGTTCAGCAGCCAAAGAGGAGACTATCTCAAAAGCTTCCCTGGATGATTATATAGCTCAGCGAATACGGGTTCATCAAGCAAATGAAGCAACTGGCCAAGTCGTCAGAACCGGGCGACCATATCCAGGATGGTACGATAAGATCAAGTATCCTCCAGGATACATGATTCCTAAGTTTCACGTATACAAGGGGATAGGCAATCCCCATCAACATGTCGCTCAGTTCAGGGCTCTTTGCGGCAATACCGGAGGTGACGACAAATTGTTATTTCGTCAGTTCGTCGGCAGCTTGGCGGAAACAGCCTTTGAATGGTATTCGGAGCTGCCCAACGACTCTGTCAAAACATTTGCAGAGATGGAGCTGCTGTTTACACAGAGATTTGCAAGCACTAGCGATCGCACCCCGATCACCGCATTGATCAACGCTAGGGTAAAACCAGGCGAAACGTGGGTACAATACGCGATACGGTGGTGGAATTTATGGTCGAAATGCGAGCATCGCATAGAGGAAGCTCCAGCCGTAGGCATGTTCGTAGGAACCCTCAACCCTCAGGTGACCATTTCTCAATTCATGATGTTCTTCAAGCTAACTACTTTCCAGGCCTTGATTGACAAGCTAGCCCAAATGGATCAGATGGTTCATAGACCATCTCCTCCAAAGACGGACTCTCGAAATGAAAAAGGGAAAGGAAAAGCAACTTTCGTCGCCAATACTCAAAAACAGCTGAGCAACTTAAAGCTTATTGTTCGCCAAAACAATATGCGTCCACGCCCATCCCTCGAGGAGAGACTGGGACGTCCTTACTCGTTTCCCCAAGATAAAATGAGGAGACTTTTCAAGCTGGCAGTGCGCAACAGACTCATCAATCTGCCGGATCCAAAACGACCGTTGCAACCCGGCGAGGCTAATAGTCCCAATTATTTCCCCTACCATCAAACGGTAAGCCATCCAATTGAAGATTGCTTCATCTTCAAGGGCTGGATTGAAGACCAGTATCAACAGGGCAAATTTGCCTTGTCCGAGAACTGGAAAGTGAACCCACCACAGCCACACGCTCCTAAGAACACAGATACACTGGGGGCATCATGCTCCTTCATAGAAGAAGCTCCATGGGAGGTCGCTCTTTCAGCCAAGACGAAAAGAATGCTGAAGGATTTCCAAACATGCCCGGCGATCAGGTGGAAAAATCCACTGGAACCCGAGATCATCGAGGGAATGCTGAAACCGCGCCACACTCTAAAAATTGGTGGTGATAGTCAAAGTGCTCACACCCAGCCGTCAAAGTCTTCAAAGAAGAAGAAGAAATCCAAGAAGCCCGTGAAGCCCGGTGACAAGCACACCGACCTGCAAAAGCAGATTGACGCGCTGGAAGAATATAATCAGAAGGCGCGGACTCCAGTCACACTCCAAGAATTTCTCAGCCACGTCCTTAAGGACGGAAATGATGACAATGAAGGAGACTCGTCGAATGAATCTGAAGGTTATGTAGCAAGCTGTCATGTGATCTCTCACTCGTCGACAGACAATGAACAAGCTCCTTACACAGAGAAACTGGGGGTATATCCTAAGCCGAAACTTCTAGGGCCATCAGACGAAATGATTGATGCGTTCCTAAACGAAGCTCTTCTGAAAAGCGAAGCCGATCGAGAGCGTACGATGGCCACATTTGAAAAAGCCAAACGCCGGCGACTGGACGAAAAGGTTAAAACACCCCAACCAGATCGAAGTATGCCCGCGACAGATAAAAGCAGGTTTAAGACAAGAAAAATGTTCGCCAAAGCCATATCGATGGGAATGAAGTTGCCCTCTTTCGGAGGAAATTCTCCTGGCGGTATACATCTTGATGAAGCGGACATATATCCTAACTTCTGCTTATACCATCAGAGGATTGCACACCCTACTGAGGAGTGCATAGCCTTTAAAAACTGGTGGCAGGGATATGTTGCCCACCGACGACACGTTCAACGAGTGAAGCGCAAGGCTCGTCAAAAACAGAAAAGTATGACAGATGAGCGCAAAAGAGCCGCTGACAACTGTCACATAATCGGCACTAAGGAATCGCAAGTTATCACCTTTGGAAGCGACTCTGACGAAGAAATCGCCCTCAGCCTTCTCTTCAACGAATCTACCTCCGACACAAAAGATGCGAAGATTTGCGAGAAAATCTAGCTGCATAATCGTACGCTGCCCGAAAAATCTCGGACCTATGATCGAAACGTCGTTAAACTACTACCAACCCACGGCATCGCCGAGCTGACGTGGTGTTAAAAAAAGGTATGTCCATAAGCAAAATGGGCACGGATGAAAACCTGAAAGGGCTCCGTGAGTAAAAACAGCAGGGCTATCGGTGAGTGTTGTGAAAACCCGAAAGGGCGCAATCTCGTTAAAAGACACTTGCAAGGTCCTCTCGACTTTGTGAGGAGAAAATACCTGCATAAGATCCTTAAGACTCACAAGGGAACAACACACTTAGGGATCCCCACGATTCCTAAGGAGAAATTATACTTACGAGATACTTAAGACTCGTAAGGAGAATTTCCCTTTGAGACCCTCACGGCTCATAGGGTTCAAAAGCCTTAAGCTACAGGGATCTGAACCTGTTCTTAAGCCATCACAATCTCCAATGTTGCCCTACAAGCGTTTCAATACTGACCCTTGTATACAATCCACGGGCGCGAATAAACATTTCCCTAACAAAGTCCCACCAGCGACTTGGGATATGGTTACACAATGGACAGACCTTGTAAGTCCTCTCGACTTATAAGGAGAAAACACTCTTGTAAGATCCTTACGACTTATAAGAGAACACACACTTGAGAATCCTCACGATTCTTAAGGAGAAAACACACTTACGAGATCCACACGACTCGTAGAGAGAAATACCTTTATGAGACCCTTACGGCTCGTAAAGTCAAAAGTCTTAGTTGACAGGATCCTAACCCTGTTCGCTAAGCCACCTTTGTTCGACATCGACAGAGGTAAATGATGATTCGCTCCTGGCAATATCCCAATTGTAGCGATGCTGATGCCTCAATCGGTGTCAAATCCCAAACTCGTAGCGGAAAGCCAGCGAGCCACAAATGCATATGAAATAGCCGAAATGATGGGGCAACTTGCAACAAAATCAGCAAGTGAAAATGTATGCATACAAAATAGCCGAAATGGTTGGGCAACTCGCAATAAAAAGCAGTGAGTAAATGAAAAAAACAGCCGAAATGATTGGGCACCGCGAAAAACAGCCGAAATGATTGGGCAATTGCGACTTTCGCGATATAAAAGCTGAAATGATAGAGTATCGCGGAAAGAAAAATATATAAAATGAAACTTTTTGCCCTACAGGTGAGATCACATCGATCCCTGTATACAATCCAGGGGCACAAACAAAGAGGGAACCATATCATCCCACCAGGCTCCATAAAAAATAGAGCCAAGTCTCGATGGCAACATCTACAGCCTGGAGACCAACAACAGTGTCCTTCCTCCAACAGGATTCGGACACGCCAAAGCAAACGAAGCGAAGGCCAAATTCCTAGTTTCAGGGTCTTGACGGCAATTCATATAAAACCTGAAAAACTATCGGGGATCATCCCACACCAGCGCGGAGTGGTCACCACCCCGACGTTCGTCTTGATACAGCAGACGAGATGTCACTACAGCGTCCTTCCTCCAACAGGATTCGGACACGCCAAAGCAAACGAAGCGAAAGCCAAATTCCTAGCTTCAAGGTCTTGACATCAACTCATATAAAACCTGAAAGACTATCTGAGATCATCCCATACCAGTGCGGAGTGGTCACCATCTCGACGTTCGTCTCGATACAGCAGATGCAATGTCACCCCAGCGTTCTTCCTCCCGCCAAAACAACGAAGCAAAGGCAATATTCCTAGCTTCAGGGTCTTGACGACAACTCATATAAAACCTGAAAGACCATCGGAGATCATCCCACACAAGCGCGGAGTGGTCACCACCTCGACGTTCGTCTCGATACAGCAGACGAGATGTCACTACAGCATCCTTCCTCCAACAGGATTCAGACACGCCAAAGAAAACGAAGCGAAGACCAAATTCCTAGCTTCAGGGTCTTGACGGTAATTCATATAAAACCTGAAAGACTATCGGAGATCATCCCATACCAGCACGGAGTGGTCACCACCTTGTCGATTCGATACAGAAGACGGGATATCACCACAGCGTTCTTCCTCCAGCAGGATTCAGATGCAACAATCAAACAACGGAGCCAACCCAAAATCCCTAGTTCCAAACCTCGACGGTTCACCAACAACCTAGAAACAACCGCGACATTCGTCTCGATACAGCAGACACAATGCCAGCAAACGAAGCGAAGGTCAAATTCCTTCAGAGTGTTGACGACAACTCATATAAAACCTAAAAGACTATCGGAGATCATCCCACACTAGCGCGGAATGGTTATGACTCATCGGGGCTCCCCAAAATGAGCCTAACCTCAAGTAAAAAGCGGCATGGCAAAATTCCTAACGCTTTCTCTTCCGACGGTCAAACTGCCTAGGAGGATTGCTTGAAGACGTCTTGTCCAGCCCCCGAAGGGATCAGAGACACGACAGTCGTAAGGCTACTCGAACAGCAAGATTGCCTATCGAGGAATACATCAGCCAACGCGACGGTACGACGGACAAAACCCTAGTACCACAGACCCTAACGGACCTCTGTTGTAAAGAGCAGAAGTTAACTGTGACGTTAGGACATTCTTGCGAAAACTGCTCGATTCGTCTTGACTCGTGAGGAAATTAGTTCTTTGAGAGAACTTCTCGAATCGTCTCGACTCATAAAGAAAAGCTTTCGGCAGCAAGGATTAAAAAAACCTGTTTTCTAAGCACTGGGGCCCTGCAAGTCGGTCCAAAATGGACTCTTGCATACTATTCATGGGCCACACTCTCCAAAGTCGAATCTCAACAAGGAGGGAAATAACTACTTACGAGTCCTCTCGACTTGTAAGAGGGAAAATTCTGTTGTGAGATCCTAACGACTTATAAGAGAAAAACACACTTAGGAATCCTCACGATTCCTAAGGAGAAAATACACCTACAAGATCCTCTCGACTCGTAGGGAGAAAAGTCTTTATGAGACCCTCACGGCTCATGAAGTTGAAAAGCGTTAGGCAACAGATCTGAACCTGCTTCCTGAGCCATCGCTACCTCTCGAAGAATTCAAAATGGAATGCTCTCTCTATCATCTGCAGGCTACGCTTACTAAAGTGACATGCCGATAACAAAGAAAACAAGAAAACAAGAAATGACGAAAGATAGTACGAAAGAAGTGTATCTTTTATTCATAAATTCAATTGAGTAAAATTTACATCATATGAAAGGATAAAAAAGGAGGGGTACATTTTATTCAAAAGTTACAAGTGGTGCAAAAACAACTATTGGGAGGGAAGCGTTTTCAATAGACCAATCAACCGCTCGCGCACTCCCCTCAGCCTCTTTTCACGGTCAGCTGCCGCGACCAACTCTGCTTCAACCTGAGCTCGTTGCTGCAAATATGATGAAAGTTGCTCTTCGATGACCCGCTGAGCCACCTTACGATTCTGTGCATCTCGCTCAATGAGGTCGAGCTTACGCCTCAGCGTCAGCCCGTCAGAAATACATCGTAGAAGGCTTTCGAAGATAACTTTCAGCTGTGCAGCGTTTGCGGCAACTTGAGCATGCAATCGAGCAGATTCGCTTGAAGCTTCTTCGCACTCCTTACGCTTTAAGTCCGCTTCCTGTTCAAGATGGCGGAAGTAGGGAGTGCTCTCCTCGACCTACGCATCCTGTTGAGAGTTCATAGCCAGGACCTCGGGAGCAGGACGTACGACCTCGAGCTCATGCACACAAGCCTCAATTTCCCTATAGTGATTAACCCAAGACTCAACAACGCCCTCGCTGTGAAAGTGCACGAGCGTCGCCAGCATGGGATTAACTTCAGCAGCAAAATCTGCAGCAAGGGCAGGAGTCTCCGAGTCAAGCTCCTCGAGATGATCACTTAGCATACGCAGACTATTCACAGCGCCTTTTGAAGATAGACGTCTGGAAAAGGGGCCCGCTGGCATTAGGATTCTAGACTCGAATGAAGCTGAAGTCGGTGTTACAGCTGCAAAGAAAATCACAGTCAAATAACGGTTCAGGAAATAAAGGAGGTTCATGAACAACGGAGTTTACTATACCGGCTGCAGCAGGTGGCAAGACCGGGAGTACCGGTGGTGCAACTGTTCTTTCGTCTCCTCCTTCGATCTGTAGGGTTGCAATTAAAACAAAGAAGAATTAGAAACGATTTGACTACCCATAAAAGAAAATAAGAGACGCTAGCTAAAGGCTGTACTCACCAGCTCCGCTAGAAGAGGCAATATCTAACTGAAAGGAGAAGTGTGGGTGTAGCACCTGATACAGGTGATCAAAAAGGACTCCTGCAAGGATGTAGAAATACAATGTCAGTACATGAAATATACTGCCTGCAATGAAACTGATGAGTCACAAATCCGCACCTTCTAGCATTTGAGAGGGTACGAGAGAAGGCAAAGGGGCGGTCACCGTCAAAGCGGCAACTGGTGGCGCTTCCTCGGGTGGCACAACCTCAACGCCCACCGCAGCTGCATTCGAAACAAAAGTACTGTCAGAAAAGATCAAAAAGGGATTGCAGAATAAAATAGAAAGCAATAACCTGAAATTTACCTAGTAAGTCGCCGGTCGAGACCGCAACAAGGGCATCACTGGATGCAGCGAGTGCCTCACCCTCCTTCGACAAAATGGTCTCGCCTCCCGTCGCCTCATCCCCGACTCTACGAGAGCCGTCATAACGCTCGCGATGCCAGGAGACGGCAGAGAACCGCAGGAGGAAAGAATGACGATTGGAGCAGTGCCCGACTCTTGAGAAGGAGCGGCTGCCTCAGGCTCGACAATTGTGGCTGTTTCACCCACGGCTACCTCGGACTCGGCGATTGTGGCTGTCTCACCTGCCGCTACCTCAGGCTCGGTGGTTGCCGCCACATCACCTACCACTTCCTCGGTAAGACTCGGCCCTACAGGATAGGATATATGAGAACCTGAAAATTAAAGCTTTAACAAAAGAACCCAATGTCACGTTACCTTAGGACAGTTTTTCGACTGCTTCCCGAGCTGCACGTGCTGCCTGTCTGTGGGCGATAGAAAAGGCAGCCGAAGTATCCTCTGAAGGAGTAGGGGCAGGGGTAAGAGCGCTTGAACCTGCACCCACATCCAAGGCGGCGGTACACTCCTTTGCCGCGCGCATCCTATGCTTCCTTTCCGCCCGGGCCATGAGGGCAGACCTTCTAAAGACCTCCTTCAACAGAACATCGTCGTCCGCGCCAATAGTTACCTCTGGAGCCGTTATGGCATCCGTCATCGGTTGCTTAAGTGAAGCTTCTTTCGGCAATACCGGCGAACTAAGATAGCTGACCCGGGAAGCGTCTCCGCACCGTCCTGTGAAGTCAGTGCCACGCCTGGAATAACCTGAGTAGAGGTAGTTCCTATAATAAGATGAAAAGGAGGGGTCGGATTACCCATAAGAAACGGGAGCGGAGACGCGGTGAGCCGAAATATACCAAAGCCCAGCGAAGCGCGAATCCTCTCCTCCTCCTCAAAGGTCCTAAGGGAAGCCGCGAGAGCCTCTTCAGTGGAAATGCCTGTTAAAGAAGGAAAAGTGTCAGTCAAAACATGATAATAAAAATATAATGCAATGGCAGAAGGTACGGATGATGTTTACTTGATTGCGCGAGGATGGCCAATCCCGCTTTATGGCTTGCTGATCGCACAGAAGCTGCAATAGCAGCCTCCAGATCAGTATCGCCCGGCGCTATGAATAGACTCTCATTGGTCCCATATTCGCCCAAGCCCTCACTATAAGAAGCATGAGGCTCCTGACCAAATACAACGTCGGCAGAGAGGATCGACTTTTTCTTCCTCTTCTGCGAGCGAGCTCCGGTCGCCGCAAGCACCAGCTTACGCTTGGTGGGCACCTTGGAGCGACGAGTCCCGATATCTGAACCCACGCCAGAATCGGGGGAAGCTACAGTCACCGTTTCTATAGGAGCCCGGGGTATCGGTAGCTTGGGCCTGTCATGCGGGACTTCGATCACCGCAGCTTCTCTTAAGGGAGGTGGGACAATGGTCCGTCGCTTCATAGGGATGTTTCGATCACCAGCAGGGGGCGCACCTTTGCGATCGAGCAGCAATCGCTTCTCCTCCCTAACGACGGCGCCCATTGAATGCTGATACCACGCCACGTACACATTAAGGGCCTTTGGGACATAGCCCGGTTCGCTGATAAAGAAGTTAGACCCTGTGTTTAAGCGCATGAAATGATGCAGCGCGCTCCGCATTCCCTCTTCGGTAGCAGCGGGTTCTGCCAAGAAAGTCTCAAGTGGGACGCCCTGGTTGTAACTCAGCTGTTGGGCAAAACGATGCGGGTTGTATCTCAGGAATAACGCCGCATCATTTTGCCTGAATACGAGAAAGCCCGGCCTAATGGAGTACAGATGAAGAATCTCCCGAGCTTTCAACACAGAGGCCCCGTCTTTAAAGATGTCTTGCAATGGCAGCACTGCTTTTGAGGTTTCCTGGCCGACGGTCAAGAATTTGTCGGTAAAATACATACCATCTCCAACCGTGCGCGGACGAAGGAGCAAGCCCCTAGCTTCCCGCGGTGCGAACTCACGATGGAGGCGTCAACCAGCCGCATTATCCGAGGGAACCTGCATCTGTCGTAAAAAGAAGGTCTTTTGTAGATACCGAAGACCCCAAGCACGTGCAGCTCTAGCCATGAAGTGAAGTAATGCATTGGGAAGTTGGCAGGATGCATCCAAGGTTCAGTGGTATCCGCTGCTAAGCTGAGGCCATGATATAGGTAGGCTAACCCGGCGATCCCGATGGCCACTTGTATTCCGGCAACCATGCGATGCACAGGGTAGAAGACAGAAGGCCTCATGTAACGAGGGTGCATAGGAAGCGCGAACCATCTTAACCATAAACTGAGGAACCCGAGAAAGAACGCTTCCTCATCAATGCCCGGAGCGGCGATTTCTGACAGGGGGACGATCGCGACGTCGGGAAGAAAGAAATCCTTTTGATCGGCTTCCAATATTGGCCGACGGTCCAAGCCAAAGTCGAAAGGATCATCAAGTTTAGCAAACTTTTCACCTTGTCGCGACAAAATTTCTGGGTGAAGAAAACGGGCAATGAAGTCCGCAAAGCTGACCCCCCGGCCTCCGGATTCAAGAAAGAGGCTCTCATATATGTTCAACACTTTTATCAGACTTGGGAACTGGTGCTGAATGACGTTCTCTGGGGTAAGACCCATTACCACTGATTTTGTGGCAAAAACATATTCATCTGGAGGAAGCAGCTTCTCGTAGTGCTCCCCCCTAACTGGTAAACCAAAAACCTTGGCAAATTCCTCCAAGGAAATAGAGACCTCTCTATCCAATAGGAGGAATATATGGGTCGGAATGTTCCACTGCTCTAAAAATTCTTTGATCCACCGTGTGGAAGGTGCAGAATACTGGAAAAAGGAAGCGTAGATCGCAGGGTACAAGCCAAGCTTCAGCAGCTGCATTTCTTTGCCGATAAGATATATCGGGCCCACTGCAAGTATCCGGCCGGGTGACGGGGAGTTAGTCCGATGTTGTAGGGCTGTTCCCAAGGGCACGACTCGCCCTGACATAAGTGCGGCCCTAGTGTGTCCAAAGCCACCGGCGGTTGCACGGGTACTGCGGCAATAGAGGGCTGAAGGAGACCTTCTGAAGTCCAATTTATCTCCTTTACAGTATAATTGATCGGGGGTGCATCTGCATAAGGGATCGCAGAGATAGGCTCCGAGGGTGTCGCACAAGAAAAGCTCCGGCGGCCTCTGATAATTTGATCATACCATATACCCCATAGGTGAAGATTCTTGTATTCTGGGTCATGGTCTTTGATTAGCGCAAGAACCTCTCGGTCTACGGGTGCCTCAGGAAATCCGCCCTCTGAGCGGATGAACGAGAAAGAAGTGTCGAAAGACATGTCGCCTGCGCGAAAAAGGACAAAAGTCAACTGTCAGTGCTATAATTTAATTTAAATTCTGACACTTGGTACTTTAGAATTTATACCACACTACAATACAGTGGAAAGGGACCAAAGGGGGACCACAAAATCTAGACAACAGTTCATCATTAATAAAACAGCCTCATCATTTAATGAGGCTGTCATTAAGTGAGGAAATCCTCAAAAGAAATTCTCATTAAATGAGAGATCTCTCGGTCAGAGGAGTAAATCTCCCTTTGAGAGCAATGCTCTGTGACAGAGTGACACTTGTCAAACTCTGATCATGAAGGGAAAAAATTCCTCAAGAGTCTTGCTCTGAAAAAAAATAATAATGATGAAATAATCCATCAGAAAAATTGAAATCAATTTTTATGAATTAAAAATTCTGAGATCTTCAAGATCCATGAACAAACTCTTAAGAGTTCTTCATAAGAGATTAACAAATCTACATGTTATCAAAAGGGCAAAACTCTGTTAATGAGTTAAGAAACCATGAAAAAGATCTCTTTATGATCTATAATTCCAAGAGAGCAAGGTTCTGTTAATGAAGCCCTAAAAGTTTTTTTTTCTTTAGATCAAAGATCTATGAAGAGCAAGGCTCAATTAATGGGTAAAACCCTAGAACTTTAAAAGATTTAATCTTTACCTAAATTTTGGCAGAGTTTTGACTCTTGAAATTTCTTAAGATGGAGAGTTATGTTCTGTGAGAGAATGAAATTTCTCAGAAAAACAACGAAGACGATGAGCAGTGATCATCCCAAAGGACCAAAGGTCCTATTTATAGGCAATGAGTGCCGTTACAACTTCTTAGTTGATCCAAGGGCGCAGATGCTGCCACCGCTGCACTCACATGTGGGCCACGTGAGCGCAACGGTGAGGGGGCATTTGTTTCCCCCAATCAGTGCAAAGCTCTGTTTGAAATTTAAATTTCAAATTGAAGCAACACTTCAGATACAGCGCTAAGTGCGCTGCGCCCTAAGCAGCGCACCACGTGTAAGACACGGATGCGCTAGCGCTAGGTGCGCTGCGCTCTAAGTAGCGCATCACGTGTAAGTCACGGATGCGCTAGCGCTAGGTGCGCTGCGCTCTGAGCAGCGCACCACGTGCAAAACACGGGTGCGCTAGCGCTGGAACTAAAAGCTCCTCACCGTTAGATCAAAGATTTAATAATAATGGTAAATATTAATTGATCAGAATTAAATTCTATTAAGGAAAGATCTCTCAAATCTTTCCAAACAACAAGATTGTGCTCTGTAAATCAGAGCACCGTTGGATTAATGATCCAATGGCGATTAAAAATCACTAAAAAAATACAGAATAAATTCTGTTTAGAAGATTTCCCATTTTTTGCTGAAAACAAGAAGATTACTTTCTGTAAATCAGAAGTCCTTGGATCAAAAATCCAACGATGGGAAAATTCCCAAATCAATTAGAGAAAAGATCTCTTTAACTGATCGAACTGATCAGCTTGCCCTATATAAAGGCCCCGAGACTTCAAGTCTTGTACAGAGAAACCCCTTCCCATAAACTTTGAGAAAATCAAAGATAAAGAGCAAGCTCTTGCAAGAAGATCTTTCTTCAAGGTAAAAATGATAATGATGAACATAGAGATGAAATCATCTCATAAAAAGAAGAATTTACTTCTTTAAAGATCATAGATCTACAAGACCACGGTCTTTCACAAAAAGATCAAGAGATCTCATCATAAAATAAAAAAGAAGAAGAACATAATTTTTCTCACAGATCATGGATCTATAAAGGCAAAGCCTTTAATCAATATAAGAGATTGGAAATATCTCCTGCAGAATAAGAACTGTTGTTCTTAGATCTTGAGACAAAGTCTCTTTTAAAAGAACATAAATTTGTTTCCCAAATCATAAAATTGATCAACTGCACTTCTGCGCTCTCTGGACTGGCGCTCAGCGCCAAATGCGCCACGTGTCAATCACGTATGCGCCAATTAACAACTTGCGCTTTGCTTCTGAAATAGCGCACTGCGCTCATGGGCCGGCGCTCAGCGCCAAGCGCACCACGTGTCATTCACGTGTGCGCCATTAAACTGAAAGCGCAATGTGCTCATGGATTAGCGCTCAGCGCTCATAAACTGGCATCATGCGCTCATCATCTGGCGCCTAGCGCTGAGTGCGAAAT
The DNA here is from genome assembly GCA_030015575.1 of Agapanthus africanus. Taxonomy (NCBI): domain Eukaryota; kingdom Viridiplantae; phylum Streptophyta; class Magnoliopsida; order Asparagales; family Amaryllidaceae; genus Agapanthus; species Agapanthus africanus. The sequence continues at coordinate 491,304,806 of JASDDO010000012.1, read as the reverse complement.
GTGTCCCTTACATGTGCGCTACTTGGCAGAAGCGCACTGCGCTTCTTGACTGGCGCAAAGCGCCTAGCGCGCCACGTGTTGCGCTGACAGAACATAAATTGTTCTTTAATAAGCCCAGAGCTCTGATGAATGCTCAGCATTCAATAAAAGACAAAAACATTGTCAAGATATAAATCAATGCTCAGCATTGTTAAAAGGGCCAAGCCCAAATAAAGGCTCAACAGCCCAAAATAAAATGTTAAACATTTTAATCTGATTGGACTTAGCCCAAGATTGGCCATAAGTTCTCAACTCATATTAATTGAGCTTATCTGTTCATAAATATGTTAACAAATCTTAACCCCAAATTGGACTACAGATCTTTCAACCAACTCACATCGGTTCGAGGGTACATCTTTTTACTCCTCTGATATTTGTCGTTGTAATCCTTCAACGTCTTCAGAGAGGTGACGGGTCCCGACAACCAAACATTCTACGGACTGTGGGGTCCTTTAAAACCCACGGACTATGATATCCTTAATCTTAACTGTGAGGTCTTTAAACTCACGGACTATGATGTCCTTAACCTTGACTGTGAGGTCTTTAAACTCATGGACTATGATATCCTTAATCTTGACTGTGAGGTCTTTAAACTCATGGACTATGATGTCCTTAACCTGGACCGAGATGTCCTTAAACTAACGCTGGACCGTAATGTCCTTAAACTAATCGACCGCAATATCCCTAAACTAAACAATAGAGCACAATTGCTCTCTTGTTGGATCTAAACGATCCTGTTAAGTTGATCTTAGTCTAAAAATTGGACTAACGTATTCTTAACAAACGTTTAAGTTGATCTTAGTCTCAAATGAGACTAACGTATCCTTAAATACAACTCCCAAACCCAAATCTAAGAAGATACGGATTTGGACTAATCCACGCCCTACGGGTGACAATATAAATTAGTCTCCGTATATAATCCACGGGCAACCAAAAACAAAACAAATACCCACGACACGAAGTGACCATCTGGAGAAGGAGAAAGTTGTTACCGCGATGCGGTAGCGTAATTAACTGCAGGGGCTTGTGCCTGCAGGGAAGAGCGTCCCCACAATCAAAAATCCCTCAAATGAGGGGGAATCTGACGAAGTCTGCTACATCGGCCGCATCTGTTTAAACCTTCGATATACGGTGTCATAAATCAACTTGGCATCTTCGGAGAGGTGGACGGATAGCACCAATTAGTATCTGCCCCGAAATTCGGGCAAGACAGACCCTTCCCGGTCGCGTCTCCGTGTTTTTGGCGGGGAACAGGGACCCAGAGTCCTCCCAAAGGCAGTCGAGCATGACCCTCGCTCGACCACCCCCAGCTAGTCGTCGTTGCTCGCAGTGCCGGAAATCAGAAGCCCTCGCAAAGGGGCAAACGAGCAATACGGCGGACAGCCCTCAGCCCGTCGCGCGCAGAGGATCCGAGCCACCAACAAGGGGCATCAGGTCTATCCGAGTCTCGAGCGATCCCCCCTCGACTTCAAGGGCCACGGAGACACCTCCTTCTCAGCAGCGCTTGGCACGCTTGGCAAGTAATCGAAATCAACTCGATGAACGATCGCTGGACAAATAGCCGACCTGACATAGAAGCCCAACAGTGCAAGAAGAGAAATTTTACGAGCATTTTTCACGAACAGAAGATAAAGTGCAAACCAAAGAATCATTTTTTTATTACCAAAGACAAAGCCTTTACAAAGGGTACTTTGGGCTCCCCAGCCTTACAAGCTGCCCGGAGGCTTACAAAAAGGGCCCAAGTCGCAAAACCCCCCTTGCACGGGAACCTCCATCACGCCTCGCTCATCGCGTCTTGCCGGAGGCTTCACCACCGGAGGTTTTGCCACCAGGGGTGCGCCTCACTTCCCTTATCGTTGTCTGCCTGAGGCCTTGCCGCCGGGAGTGGGACCCAAGCACGAAGCTCTCCATCGGCGAACTCAGGAAGCTGCTCCTTCACGGCATCCAGAGCCTTATTCCACGCGACGGCGGAATACTCTCCAAGCTCGACGTAAAACTGCTCAGACACCTTGTAATCGGCTACAGCTTTCCTAGCCCGAGCCTTGGCAGTCTCGGCCACCAAAAGCGCCGCCTCGGCATCCCCCTGCTGGCGTCTCTCTCCTTCTCCATAGCCGCGAGGCGTTCGGCCAGATCTGCCAGCTTCCACTCGGCAACTCGGTGGGATGCACTCGGGCGATGGTAGGCGCCCCGATTCGCCGAATTGGCGAGCTCCGCAGCCTCTGCACGGTCCGCCAGGACATCAGCCCTCGCCCTCTCCAAACGCAGGTCACGCCGCAGGGCCTCGACCTCCGAGGGAAATGCTTCTACTAGCCTTGGCGCGTGGAACGCCCCCTCGGCCTCCGAACGGATAGCGAGGGCACAGTGTTGAAGGACCTGATGGGAAGTGGGTGAGAAACTCGGGGGCGCTCGAGCCAAAGAAAGGAAGGTCAAAAACAACGCGTAGAGAAGCTCGTACCTGGACCGCTCCTTGGGCTATGGCCTCCATTTGGACCCTCAGGGTGCCATGCGGGAGCCTTCCCCCGGCCGACTCTTCCATCCCGGCGAGCAGGCCAGCAGCGACGGAAAGCCCGAATGGAGCCATGAAGACGGCATCACCCCCCTGCACGGGAATCCGCTCAGGAACCATCGACGACGGCGCATGAGAGATTGTCCTTTTCCTCTTAAGGGGGACCCCATCCTCGCCCTCCCCTCTGTCTCTCGTCTGGGGCTCGGATGATCGTGGACGTCTCTGGCCGCTGCCGGAATAATCACCGGGAGCCGTCAACGAAGTGGACGGCCCTATCGCCGGCGGAACATTCGGCGCAGGGCATGAGCCAGCCAGGGGCACGGCCGCGCCGCTGGCCTCCCTCTGGAACGAGGAACCCAAAGAGTGGGAATGAACCATGTATCCAAAAGGAGAATAGCGCCGAGCTGCCAAGACTTAGAACGGGGAAATATGAAAGAGTAGGGGCCCTGGAACGGGCCCCACCCCTATTTATCACAGCGAGTGACCTCATCCAAAGGCGCCCTTCGTCTCCCGCCAAAACACCACCTCGCATCCAACGGCTCTGATTGTTCCACTTGTCGTTCCCACGCTGGACCGCACCCCTGCAGGCGTCGCAGGACTGCACACGTCGCGTCGGCCAACCGACGTTTGACACGTAGACCGTCACTTCAGCGGCAGGATGCACGAACCGGCGCACCTTCCTTAAATGCAGAGATCTCGCCCTGACTCGCTGACATGAAAGACAGCTGACAGCCTGGGAATGCGTCCTGATGAAACCTTAGGAGGGAACTCACCCCGGGCGGCCCGGCAGTCCACTCCTGACCCGACCCGCTAGCTGGTCGGGACAAGAGTGGGGGGCTAATGATGATACTCAATATTGGCGATCCCCAAGACCAGGACACATGGCAGATGACGTGTCCCAGAACTCAGAAGAAATGGCCCACAAGGATCAACCAGGCTACCACTGCACCCGACCTGCAAACGCAAGCCGGCCCTCCTCGGGGCCCTCTGCAAATTGGCCTCCTCGGCCCCTCGGCTCGCCCCGAGCTGCCACAGGACCAAGACTCCTCGGCCCTCTTGCTCATCTCCGAGCTCCCCAGCCGAGGCCGTCTTCCTCGGTCCCTCCGACCGACCAACTCCACCACTCGCAAGCGTAACCACCGCTCCGCAAATCTCGCCATGCGCAGATTCTCCGTCAGCAACGTCCCACGTTCCACGCCACCACGATCCCCATTAATGGCCGATCCGCTCTTTATGCGGGCATGACGTCGGAAGCGTAACTGCCGGCGAGATTCTCGCGCCTGCTGCTGCGTGCTGCCGCCACTATATAAACCCCCATCACAGAAGGGTTAAGTAGGCCATTTCTACTCCACTTAGCCGTTACCCTGCTCGGATCTAGTGCTAACTTGATCGTCGGAGGGTCCTCGGTGGTACCAAACCACCCCGGGACTTCTTTGCAGGTACTCGGCGCTAAACTCCTCAAACCATCAATCTCCTCAAAACCCACTGAGACCCACACAAAACAGGAGATTACCTTCTAAATCCACCGGGAGATCGACGGAAGACAGCATCTGAGGGAGACCGGAAAAGGACCTCCATCAGCCACCAACTTGATTCCCAAAGAATCACATCCAAAGGAAAATAAAAATCAATACTTTAATACTCCTTCAAGATCCCGAAGTTTACTTGAACGTATTTCGTAAAGTTGTACGTGGTATGTATGTGTCTATGGTGGTATGTATGTGTCTATGGTTTCGTTAATTCCTATCAAACCAATTTTCATATCGTTAGATACTTGTTTTTGTATGTAGGCATATGCCCCTGCATTCATTTTTATCCAATTTTAAATATCTAAATTCTGGATTATATCCAAACAGTATTTGTCCCAACGATATTTATACAAATCATTCAAACCAATGGGGCATAACTTATCCCATAGGAATTCCATCTTTAAACCAAGAGGCCATTAGTTGGCACCCAAAAGTAAAAATAGAAAAAGAAAAGACCTCAATAAGAACCTACAAACAAATTATTTAGCATGCTACGCGTAATACATCCGGGCAGGAGGTGGAAAGATATGGGGAATTTTGGATGCCCTTCTAACAATTTGGTTAGGTCCCTCTTATTTCTCTTTCTTTTTTTCAATGTGCAGGCTGTATACCTCCGGGCAAGCTAGATAAGAAATAGAAGTGTTGGCTCTACACGTTGCCTAGGCTGCCCGAAACTCTTCCTTCTCTTTCACCCCTGCCCGGATGTATTACAGCCGGCACATTAAATAATTCTTCACGTGGAAGCTCCATGACATGACACATACGGCCATCCCGTTGAATAGTTTGGGCAATGCTTTTCTTACCCACTATTTATCTACCCAAAAGTTTAACTCGAGACAAAGTGACACTACCCACAACATCCATGCAACAATGATAAACAGGCGGACCCATTTTTGGAATAATTTTCCCTGCAGGGATTTAAGGGAAGAAGGACGGGGGTTTAATTAAGAGAAGAAAGAGATGAAGTTGAGCCCTAACAATATTATTTTCATGCTTAGGGTTTTACCCCGTGATTAATCGCCCTCATCTCTCCTTCTCCAGCTGAATCCCTCCAGCATCAAATCCAAGGTATCATCTCATCTCATCTCTAATTGAAAGCATTTTCAGGCTGGCAACTAGTTACATCGATCATCAATTTCATTATTGTAATTTTTGTTGTTTGGGGATTTGACGACGACAATGCTAGGTTTTGGACTCAAATCGAGTGGGCCGCTCTCTACGCCGATGCATTGGTCAGGTTTGATGTTTTGGATTCTACGATTCCGTGACCAAATGGAAATGAATGACATTGTGTGTATTGTTTAGCTGCTATTGCCAAAATGCAAAAAAGAAAAAGTAACCACCTTCATCGAGCCGGTTTGAATTTCTATTAGATTTCAGCATCAAATTATACGCTTATGTGATAAAGTTTGTGCCAAAATATGGAATTTGAAGTTTTCCCACGATCAGGTCCGTAGATATTCAGATTTTCAATCTATTATTTCGAGTAGATCGTTATAAGACAATCATGGGGATGATGTAGAATTTTATCAGAAATGATCCAATTCTGTAGATTATTTTGAATCAAGTCTTCAAGCCACGGGATGATTTTACACTGTTATCCCGATGATGCTCTATATTGGCGGTCTCCAAGATCTGGACACGTGGCAGATGACGTGTCCCAAAATTCAGAAGGAAGGGCCACAGGGGCCGACCAGGCAACCCCTGTACCCGACCCACAAGCATAAGCTGGCCCTCCTGGGACCCTCTGCAAGTTGGCCTCCTCGACCCCCCAGCTCGTCCCGAGCTGTCACAGGACCAGGACTCCTCGGCTCTCTTGCTCGTCTCCGAGCTCCCTAGCCGAGGTGGTCTTCCTCGGTACCTCCGACCAGATCCACCGTTCACAGGCGTAACCGCCGTTCCACGAATCTCGCCATGCGCGGATTCTCCGCCAGCAACATCCCACGTTCCACGCCTCCGCGATCCCCATTAATGGGCGATCCGCTCCCTGCGCGAGTGTGACGTCGGGAGCGTAACTGCTGGCGAGATTCTCGCGCCTGCTGCTGCGTACCATCACCGTTATATAAACCCCCGTCACAGAGGGGTCAAGTAAGCCATTCCTTACTATTCTAAGCCGTTATTCTGCTCGGATCTCATCACTAACTTGATCGTCGGAGGGTCCTTGGTGGTACCAAACCACCCCGGGACTTCTTTGCAGGTACTCGGCACCAAACTCCTCACGTCACTTCTTCCACAAAAACCCATTGAGACCCACACGCAACAGAAGATAACCATCAAAATCCACCGGAAGATCAACGGAAGACAACATCTGACGGAGACCCGAAAAGGACCTCCATCAGTTGGTGCCGTCTGTGGGAACTCAACTCCGCAAAAACAAAAGTTGGCCTTCCGATCTTCGCCCACATGGCGACCGATCCCCCTAAAGATCCAAACACCCGCTGTCGCCTCCTTCACAACGGAGGCGCAGACGAACCCTCACCCAATGTCGTCGGCCTCCCCGCTGGTTGCCGTCTCATAGGCTCCGGCGACCGCCCGAGCAAAAGGGCTAGGGGTCGAGAGCCCATCACCTTTGGCGACGAGGATCTCCACGGCATATCTATGCCCCATAGCGACCCGCTGGTGATCATGGCCCAAATTCACCGGTACGAGGTCCACCGGATACTCATCGATTCAGGCAGCTCGACGGACATCCTCTTCCACGACTGCTTCCTGCGTATGGGACTCGCCCCAGCAGACCTGAGACCAACCCTCCACGTCCTCTTGGGGTTTACCAACCACTCCATCCTGGCATAAAGGGTAGTCACCCTGCAGTTCACGATCGGGGATCCCGACCGCACGCGCACACTACCTGTGGACTTCATCGTAGCGAAGGTTCCGTCGGCCTACAACGTCCTCCTCGGCCGCCCGACGCTGGACTCCCTCCAGGCCCAGATCTCGACATACCACCTAGCGATAAAATTCCCCCTCGATCGGGGCGGGATAGGTCGGGCATCGGGTCGCAAAGATAGGTCTTACCGAGACGTCTTCGCCCGAGCAGCACGCTGACGGCGCCGATGCGTGCGGTGACATCAAATGATCCCTGGACACCCGGGACGAGCGGAAGGAGGTCCGTGGAGCGCCGGTCGAACCTCTGACCGAAGTGCCCCCGGCAGAAGGAGACCAAGGAAAGACCGTCCAGGTCGGGTCTCTCCTGACGGGGACTCGGCGGGATGACCTGATCAAGTTCCTCAGAAGCAAACTCCGACGTCTTCGCCTGGGTGCCTGCTGACATGCCTGGGATCGACCCCAAAATCATCTCCCACAAGTTCGGAGTTGATCCTATGACCCGACCCGTCAGTCAGAAGAAAAGAAGCTTCCCCCTGGTCAAACAGAAGGCTATCGAAGAGGAGGTTGATCGGCTCCTCGCCGCCAACTTTATCAGGAATGTGCCCTACTCATAGTGGTTGGCAAACATAGTTCTGGTCAAGAAGTCGAGCGGGAAGTGGCGTATGTTCGTCGACTTCACCGACCTCAATAAGGCCTGCCCTAAGGACAACTTCCCGCTCCCCCGCATAGACCAGCTCGTCGACAGCTCGACCGGTCATGAGCTGCTGAGCTTCATGGACGCTTTCTCCGGCTACAACCAAATCCGTATGAATCCTGAAGACAAAGATCTGACCGAATTCATAACGGACTGGGGGGTGTACTGCTACAAGGTGATGCCCTTCGTCCTCAAGAATGCCGGGGCCACGTACCAAAGGCTGGTCAATCGCATGTTCAGGCCACAGATCGGCAGGAACATGGAAGTCTACGTTGACGACATGCTCGTCAAGTCCATCTCATCGGCCGACCATGCCAAGGACCTGGGCGAGGCATTTGGAGTGCTTCGCAAATTCAACATGAAGCTAAACCCCACCAAGTGCGCATTCGGAGTCATCGGAGGAAAGTTCCTCGGATTCATGGTCACTCACCGCGGAATCGAAGCTAACCCAAAGAAGATCGACGCTATCCCGAGCATGGCCGCACCCAAGACCAACGTCGAGATCATACGGCTCACAGTGCGGGCCGCCGCTCTGAGCCGTTTCATGTCCAGGTCGGGGGAGAAGCGCCTTCCGTTCTTTAAGACGCTGAGGAAAATTTCGAGGTTCGAGTGGTTGGAAGAATGCCAAGCCGCCTTCGACCAATTGAAGAAGCACCTCGCAACACCGCTGCTGCTCACCCGGCCAGTAGAAGGGACGAGCTGTCGCTGTATCTGGTAGTATCCGACCAAGCAGCAGGCTCGGTGCTCGTCTGAGAGGCCGAGGGGGCGCAGAAGCCGGTGTACTATGTGAGCCACGTGTTTAAGGACGCGGAGACGAGATACCCCGCCATAGAGAAGATTGTCTTGGCCCTCGTGGTAACCTTGCGGAAGCTGTGGCACTACTTCCAAGCACACACCATCATCGTCCTCACCGAGCGCCCGTTGGGAGCTATCCTGGCATCACCGGAATCATCGGGCCGCCTAGAAAAATGGAGATGGGAGCTATCTCAGTTCGACATAAGGTATCGCCCGAGGCAAGCCATCAAGGTGCAGGCCCTGGCTGATTTCATCGTTGAATGCACCATCCCTAACAGAAAGCCGGAGTCCGCGCCGCCCCTCGCAACCCAGTATCCCGTCCCGGAAGGCCCTAGCCCGGTCCCGGAGTAGGTCATCTACGTCGACGGGTCTTCTACCGAGGAAGGCTGCGGTGCCGGCCTCATCATCCGGGGCCCAAACGAACTGAGATGGAGTATTCCTTGAGACTCGGTTTCAAAGCGTCGAACAACGCGGCAGAATACGAGGCCCTCCTGGTCGGACTGCGCATGGCCGTCGGGCTTGGGCTGAAGATAATTCGAATCCGCAGCGACTCGGCCCTTGTTGTCGGCCAATTGACCGGCCGCTTCGAAGCTCGAGAGCCTCTAATGATGAAGTACTTAGACGAAGTGAGGAAACTCCGAAAAAACTTCGACGAAGTCCAGGTAGAACAAATACCCAGGCAGCTGAATGCCCAAGCAGACGCCCTGAGCAAGCTAGCTTCGTCGTACTCGGCCAACAATAGGCGGTCAATCTTCTTTGAAACCTTGCCTCGACCCAGCGTGGGAGACGAAGCGACGACACTCCACGTGTACACGGTGCAGGAGAGCGACCAGGATTGGAGGAAGCCCCTTATGGAGTTCCTGAAGGACGGCACGCTCCCGGAGGACCGGGCGGCCGCCCGCCGTCTCCGGGCCAAAACCAGCCACTTCGTCTGGAGCAACGGGAACCTCTACAAGAAGGCTTCACTCAGCCCCTGCTCCGGTGCGTTGACCCCATGAAGCCGACTACGTCCTTCGGGAAATCCATGAAGGGGTGGGCGGCGCACACCAGGAGGCTCGAACCTTGATCCAAAAGGCGTTACTCCAAGGGTACTACTGGCCCACCATGTACGGGGACGCCCTGAAGCTGGTCAGGAGGTGCAAGAGCTGCCAGCTCTACGGCAGCATTCCCCGCCTTCCGGCTACTGAGCTAACCGCCCTGATATCCCCATGGCCGTTCGTCCAGTGGGGATTGGATATGATCGGCCAGTTCCTTACCGGAACAGGCGGGCACAAAGACGTCCTCGTCGCGGTGGACTACTTCACCAAGTGGATCGAGGCCGTCCCTATCAGAAAACCGGACGCCGCCACAACCATCAAGTTCCTGCAAAACAACCTGATACTCCGGTTTGGCATCCCGAGGTGCATCATCACCGACCACGGGACGAACTTCGAGAACGAGAAAGTGAATGACTTCTGCAAAGAGTACCATATCCTCATGAAGTTCGCCGCGGTCGCGCATTCCCAATGTAACAGGCAAGCCGAGGTCGCTAACCGAGACGTCCTTCGGGGTCTCCAGACCCGCCTAGAAGGGCGACAAGGCAGTTGGGTCGAAGAGCTGCTCCGGGTCTTATGGGCCCTGCGCACGTCAAAAAAGACTCCCACCGGGGAGACCCCCTTCAGCCTTTGCTACGGGACCGAAGCGATGGTCCCAGCGGAGATCGGGCTACCCAGTCACCGGGTCGAGCACTTCGACGACGACGCAAACACCATGGCGCTACCGACCAACCTCGACATATTGTTGGAGAAAAGGGATCGGGCCCAGATCAGAGCCGCCGCCTATCAACAACAAACGACCCGATACTACAACGCTCGAGTCAAGCGCCGCTCCTTCAAGACCGGGGACATGGTCCTACGGCGGAACGAGTTCATCGACCAAGACAGGCTTCACAAGTTCTCCCCAAAGTGGGTGGGTCCTTTCCTCGTCTCTGAAGCGCTTCCCGGCGGAGCCTACCGCCTACAAGACGCGGACGGACGAAAGCTTCCGCGGCCTTACAACGCCGAGAAGCTCAAGCTATACCAATGAGGTCAAAGCCAGCGAGTGTGTACCCCCCACCCTCGAGATTTCCTTTTCACAAAGATGGTGTAAAGCGTTCTCTGAAATTCCTGTCCATACGAATAAAGAAACGTCGAATCTTTTTACCCGAGTAGAGTTCCTCCTTTACAACTCAAGGCCCTCGCCACGAGGCGGCCGTGCAACCTACGGGCCCTCGCCACGAGGCGGCCGTGCAACCCACTGCCGCAACGCCGGGGATCCTCAGCGGGCAGCTTCCCTGCCGCAACGCCGGGGATCAAAAAGCCCTCCCAGAGGCAGTTGAGCCCGAGAATCCCTCGCTCGTCTATCCCCAGCGGGCAGCTTCCCTGCCGTAACGCCGGGGAGCAAAAAGCCCTCACAGAGGCAGTCGAGCCCGAGGATCTCTTGCTCGGCTATTCCCGGCGGGCAGCTTCCCTGCCGCAACACCGGGGATCAAGAAGCCCTCCTAGAGGCAGTCGAGCCCGAGGATCCTTCGCTCGGCTATCCTTCTGGACAAAAGCCCTCGCCAAGAGGCACCAGGCAGTAACCCTGCCCGGCCAAGGGTCCTTGGTAGGCTTCTACAACCCCTCCCGCGCTAAGGACAAAAGTCCTCCTAGAGACAGTCGAGTCCTTGCTTGGCTATCCCCGGCTGGTAGCTTCCTACCACAACCGACAGGGATCAAAGTCCTCACCAAGAGGCACTGGGCGGTAACCCTGCTCGGTCCCCGTCCTGAAGGATCAAAACCCTCGCAAGAGGCAACCGAGCAGCTACCCTGCTCGGTCAACTCCTGCTGGTGGCTCCCTACCCACGACGCCAGGGATCAAAAGCCCTCACAAGAGGAACCAGAGCGGCTACCCCGCTCGTTCATCCCAGGCTGGTAGTTGCCTACCCACGACGCCAGTGGTCAAAGCCTTCGCCAAGAGGCAACCGAGTATCTGCCCTGCTCGGTCATCCCAGGCTGGTAGTTCCCTACCGCAACGCCACGGATCAAAAGCCTTCGCGAGATGCAACCGAGCTACTTCCCTGCTCAGTCATTCCCGGCTGGTGGCCGATACTCGAAGTCAAAGGAGGCATCGTGGCCCGCGGAGGATCTGAAACCCCAATGAAGGGCGCCAGGTCTATCCAAGTCTAAACGATCTTCCCTCGACATCGGGGCCCATAGGGATTCCTCCTCGGCAGCGCTTGGCTTACTCGTCGGCAAGTGATTGAAGTCAACTCGACGGACGATCGCCAGACAAATGGCCAACCTGACATGAAAACACAACGGTACAAGCAAGAATATTCTACGAGCATTCTTCACACACAGAAGATGAAATGCAAACCGACGAAACAAGGATTTTCTTTTATTACCAAAAGTAAAGTTTTTACAAAGGGTACTCTGGGGTTCCCCAGCCCTATAAACTGCCCGGAGGTTTACTTCGGTCCCTTCATTGCTGGTATCACGGCTTGCCGGGGGCTCTACCACCGGAGATTTTGCCACCAGGGGCGCGCCCTACTCCCCTCGCCATCTTCCACCGAAGGCCTCGCTACCGGAAGCGGAGCCCGAACGCGGAGCTCACCATCGTCGAACTCAGGAAGTTGTCCCTTCACGGCGTCCAGGGCCTTGTTCCATATGACGACAGAATACTCCCCGAGCTCGGCGTAAAACTGCTCTGACGCCTTATAATCGGCCACAGCTCTCTTAGCCCGAGCTTCGACAACCTGGGTCTCAAGAAGCGCCGCCTCAGCATCTCCACTGCTGGTGTCCCTCTCTTTTTCTATGGCCGTGAAGCGTTCGGCCAGATCTGCCAGCTTCCTATCGGCAACCCGGAGGGACGCGTTCAGACGATGAAGAACACCCCGATTCGTTGAATTAGCAAGTTCCGCAGCCTCCGCCCGGCCCGCCAAGACGTCGGCCTTTGCCCTCTCCAGGCGCAGGTCACGTCGCAAAACCTCGACCTCCGAAGGAAACGCTTCTACTGGCCTCGGGGCGTGGAACGCCCCCTCGGCCTCCATACGAGTGGCAAGGGCGCAGCGTTGAAGGACCTGATGGAAAGCCGATGAGAAACCAGGAGGCCCCCGAGCCAAGGAAAGGTATACCAGAAAAACTACACGTAGAGGGGTTCGTACCTGGACCGCCCCTGGGCCATGGCCTCCAATTGATCCCTCAGGAAGCCGTGCAGGAGCTTCCCTCCAGCCGACTCCTCCATCCCGACGAGCAGGCCAGCGGCAACGGAAAGTCCATACGGAACCGTGAAGACGGCGCCTCCCTCCTGCACGGAAATTCCCTCAGGGACCCTCGACGACGACGCGCGAGAAATCGTCCTCTTCCTCTTGAGAGGAGGCCTGCCCTCGCCCTCCCCTCTGTCCCCCGTCTGGGGCTCGGATAACTGTGGACGTCTCTGGCCGCCGCAGGAGAAACCACCAGATGCCGTCGATGAAGCAGACGGCCCTATCGCCGGCAGAGGATCCGGCGGAGGGTATGAGCCAGCCGGGGGCTCGGCCGCGCCACTAGCCTCCTTCTGGCGCGGGCAGCCCGAAGAGTGGGAGCGAACCATGTATTCGAAGAGAAGAACGCCGAGCAGCAACGACTCAAGAAAGGGGAAAAATGAAAGATTAGGGGCCCAGGAGCGGACCCCATCCCTGTTTATTGCTGCATACGGCCTCATCCAACGGCGCCCGTCATCTTCGGCCGAAACGACTCCTCGCGCCCATCAGCTCCGATCGCTCCACGTGCCGACCCTGTGCTGGGCCGCGTCCCATCAGACGCCGCAGGCCTGCATACGTCGCGTCAGCCAATGGACGCTTGACACGTGGACCGTCGCTTCAGTTGCAGAATGCACGAACCGGCGCACCTTCTTTAAATGCGGAGACCTTGCCCTGATTTGCTAGCGGAAAAGACAACTGACAGCCCGAGAACTCATTCCGACGAAGCCTTGAGAAGGAGCTCACCTCGGGAGGCCTAACGGTCCACTCCTGACTCGACCCGCGAGCCGGTCGGGACAAGAGTGGGGGGCTAATGATGATGCTTTATATTGGCGGTCTCCAAGATTTGGACACGTGGCAGATGACGTGTCCCAAAATTCAGAAGGAAGGGCCACAGGAGCCGACCAGGCAACCTCTGTACCCGACCCACAAGCACAAGCTGGCCCTCCTTGGGGCCCTCTTCAAGTTGGCCTCCTCGACCTCCCAACTCGTCCCGAGCTGTCACAGGACCAGGACTCCTCGGCCCTCTTGCTCATCTCCGAGCTCCCCAGCCGAGGCTGTCTTCCTCGGTCCCTCCGACCAGATCCACCGCTCACAGGCGTAACCGCCGTTCCGCGAATCTTGCCATGCATGTATTCTCCGCCAGCAACATCCCACGTTCCACGCCTCCACGATCCCCATTAACGGACGATCCGCTCCCTGCGCGAGCGTGACGTCGGGAGCGTAACTGCTGGCGATATTCTCGCGCCTGCTGTTGCGTGCCATCACCGTTATATAAACCCCTGTCACAGAGTGATCAAGTAAGCCATTCTTTACTCTTCTAAGCCGTTACTCAGCTCGGATCTCATCACTAACTTGATCGTCGGAGGGTCCTTGGTGGTACCAAACTACCCCGGGACTTCTTTGCAGATACTCGGTACCAAACTCCTCACGTCACCTCTTCTACAAAAACCCATTGAGACCCACACGCAACAAAAGATAACCATCAAAATCCACCGGAAGATCAACGGAAGACAACATCTGACGGAGACCTGGAAAGGACCTCCATCATATCCCAATTTCGTGTTTCATAATCATGTCAGCTTTGGTTGATTCAAAGTTGTGGAGGATGGGGAAAAGGGAAAATGAAGAAGATAAATCCCCGTAAATGTAAAAATATGCAAAATGTATGTTTTGATCATTTAAAATAGATTATGATAATGAAGTTCCCGTCTTAACGTAACACACAGGCTTTGAAATAAGTATGCACGTGTGCCTTTTGCAGATTCATTTGTTAGAGCTCATTGTGTATCATGGTAGTTTTGACAAGGGGGGAGATTTATATTCAAGTCATCAGATTATTTTTTTAGATATACTGAGAAAGAATAATTGGTTATGCATTAATGTAAATGACTTGTAATTCTATTTGTTTTGTGCTGTGTTCAATTGCTAATTTTTCTCGGTCCCGACTACAATATTTTCTCCCAGTAATTGACGGTGAATGCACGTTATAATCTAAGCAACTGATAAGGATCTCCCACAAACAACAAAATTTATTGCCTTGTAAGTTTGTTCAAGAATGGAATTTTAAAATTGCCTGTCCTTTTGCATTCATAATTGTCAAGTAAGTGTAACTTAACAATTATAGAATGTAATTGATAGAAAAGTTTGATGCCTTCAGGGTCATATAATTGCATTCAAGGTGGTCTTTGACGAACAGGTTTGATCCAGTTCTGTTTATTTAGTGCTCGCTTGTTGAGTAGTTCGCATGAAATTCGTTCTTTCCCTTTTCCAAAATTAGTATTCTTACATTTAAGGTATCACATACATAATGTCCGGCTTTTGTACAGTTTTAGGAGTAATTTGCATGAGGCTAACAGCATTCAATATGTTATTTGCAGCTACATGCGGGACGCTGCTGGAAAACAAGCTGATTGTGAGAAGCAAGTCGGTGTTGCTGGTTATGGTTACCCAGCTCTCATAGCCCTAAATGTCAAGAAAGGTGCACATGTGCCGCTTTGTAGAACTTTTGATCTCGACCAACTGATGTAAAACTCACACACACTCTCTTTCTCATGGCACACACACCCCCACACACCCCACACCCACCTATGCATCATGCAAGCACAGACATGCACAAAAGTTCAACATCTATGACACAGAACGAAGAGTGTTCTCAATGTAACCCATAAATATATTCATATTTATATATACCCATCTAAACTCTTTATTGTTTACAACCTCTTGAAATCTTTAAAATTGTTTTGGAATTTCTTTGCATTGATCTTGTTTAGAACTTGATAATTAAGCAGCGATATTTTTATAACTATTTTCCAAAAGGTGAATTGAAAATCCTTTTGCAAATTGTTGTGCCTGATATTCGTTTCTGATGAAATATATTTTAAATGTTTTTTCTTCTACCGTTCGCCATATTTTCTTAAGTTACACTAATCTATCCATTATTTTACCAAATCCATTTTCTTTCACTTAATTTGAACTCTGGTATAGAATCTTTATGAGTGAATTTGTGGAGTAAAGTCAAGTATAAAGCAACCTGCCAACCAGTTTTAGTATGGAAGAATGAAGCGTAAATTACATATTACAAAACAAACATATTAAATTTAAATAAGCTATTTTTTAAAAAAAAATATGTAAATCTGCGTTATAAGATTTTTGTGAACATTCACAGATTGAAGAATTTAAGGGTATAAATAAATATTAAAGATCTCAATTTATAAAACCGCAATTAAGTTATTCAGAAAAAGGACCAAATAAAAGGTCTCATATTATTAATAAATTATTATTTCATTTAGGTTGTTGATTTAATCGATCTTAATGCCCTTTGTTTCAATAATTTGATCTTCTGGTTCTTATGATTACAGGCAGCTTACATGCAAACTAGAGCATTCGTGTCGGATAATAAATTTAAGCTAATCCATATACAAAAAGTAATTACAATATGTTCCATAGTTATTGAAAGACGTCTCATGAATTACAAAAATTCTTATTATACCCTGACCAATCTTTCCTTGAGCATGATTCAAAATTCGTTTAACCTTTAAATTTTTTTAATATAAATTTGTTGTTTGGCATATTGTTTAATAATCATGTATTAGGTCTTGTAGTTGTTGAAGATAGTTTTTATCCTTACCAAATTTATCTTGCTCCGTAGATCTCCATCTATAGCAACCACAAACCCTTTACATTTTCAAA
Organism: Agapanthus africanus; assembly: GCA_030015575.1. Classification (NCBI taxonomy): domain Eukaryota; kingdom Viridiplantae; phylum Streptophyta; class Magnoliopsida; order Asparagales; family Amaryllidaceae; genus Agapanthus; species Agapanthus africanus. Next base: position 491,288,487 of record JASDDO010000012.1, on the reverse strand, counting down.
CAAAATAAAAACCTTAAAAAGAATTTTGCAAATGTAGCTAGTTAAATTCTTGTTTGCTAAATATATAAACTTTCTGTTTTCTCTCTATGAACCTCCGTGTTCTTTTCTTGATCACCTCATTCAAAAACCAATCCAACCTAACACAACAATAGGAAGGAAGAGGGACTTAACTAGAGAGAGAGAGAGAGAGAGAGAGATCATCAAGCATCATCATCAAATAAACAATGGCAACACCAAAAGAACCTCTAATATCATCTCCATTGACACCAAGAAAAGGCTCGTACACACGATGCCTCTCTCACGCCCAAGATGAGCTCAAGAGCTTCCGTTCCTGCCTCCGTTGGATGTGCGTCGACCAGTCCAACACATGGCGGACGGTCTTCTCGTGGTCCCTCTTCCTCCTCTTGTCGGTTGTGGTCCCGATCGCGTCCCACTTCTTCATGTCCTTTTCGGACCCTACGCGTAGGGCCTATGACCTCATCGTACAACTGTCGCTAACGTCTGTCTCCACGCTCTCGTACGTCTGTCTGTCGAATTTCGTGCACCGCTACGGGCTTAGGCGATTTTTATTTCTTGATAAGCTTGTCGGGGAGAGCGAGCGTGTTCGGCAGAATTATACTTCGCAGCTGAATCGGTCGTTTCGTATACTGTCTTTTTTTGTTATGCCTTGTTTTGTCGCGGAAGGTGGTTACAAGCTCTTCTTATATTTCTCCGGGAATGAGAGGGTATTGTCAAGAAACCGCATTATTTTATTTTTTAATCTTGTTTAGCATTGGACCTATTTTCTTAAACGAGCCTTTGGACCATGCGAAAAGGCCATAAACTGAAACATGACTTGTTTGAATGGCAGAACATATTAGAGTGAATATGTATCGATAATTAGTTAATATGAAGGTTTCAATTTAAGGACCTCTTGAAACATGGTGGTCTATCACCACAACCGTATCTGCGTTGCATCCATCGATCGGTGTTGCTGCATATATCCGGTGAAACAATTTTAACTGTCTCGTTCATCCTGTTGCTAATATTTATAATCCATTAAGTTTTGCGTTGCACAGAAATTATAAGTTTTCTAAATACACCACGAAGACATATCTTTTAATCCATAAACAGAAAATAAATCTCGGCCATATTGATGGAAAAACACTTCAGCTTTCAGTGAACATATCTGCTGAAACCAATCAATGGAACAAATATATCTAGAATCTTAACCTAATCTCTCTTTCAACAGGTACCACCAGATTCTGTTTTCTTCTTAGGGAGCCAGGCCCTAACCGAGATCCTCATCTGCTCTCTCGAGCTCGCGTCATGGATATACAGAACTGCCATCTTCTTCCTTGCCTGTGTTCTCTTCAGGCTCATCTGTTTCCTCCAAATACTGAGACTCGACGATTTTGCGGCGACGTTTCAGCAAGCGCCAGACGTGGGGGGAGTATTAAGAGAGCATCTGAGGATCAGAAAACAACTCAAGATTATTAGCCATCGGTATCGGTCGTTTATTGTGAATATACTAGTGCTTGTTACGGGGAGTCAGTTTGTGGTGCTGTTTTTGACTACCAGGCCGAGCGCGCTTGTGAACTGGTCCAATGCTGGAGATCTCGCTGTATGTTCTTTTTTTTTCCTTCCATTTTCTTTACATAATTTTTTCTATACGACACTTTTATACCTGCAGCATCATATCTCACTTTGCCTTATGATATAATTCCTGACTTATTTTGGACTCCAAATTGGATTCTTATCCAAGGGTAATTTGAGGATACAATTTCGTATGTACAAGATAGAGATTGAATTTGAGGATTCTTATCTAGTTTAAAAATCATAAAATAATTCACATATCAGGACCTGCAAACAATTTTTCTTATAATAAAAATTTGCAAGGTTGGTTGTTAGATGAAACTAGATCTCATATGGTTCCAACAACACAATCTAAACTCTTGTGTCGCATACTATAGATATATTTCTCTCTAGCTTCTTGAATTTGTTGAACTTTGCCATGCAGCTGTGCTCTGTTGGGTTGGTGACAGGGCTTCTCATTTGCTTACGGAGTGCCGCTAAGATCACACACAAGGCCCAAGCAATCACCAGCCATGCAGCCCTGTGGCATGTTTGCGCCACCATCAACTGTTTCAATGAAGACCTTGAGATGCCCTCGAACGAGCAGAGATACTCTACCGTGTTCCCTAATGCTGAATCCGGGGATGAAGATGACGACGATGACAGTGATGAAGATGATGATGAGTTGGATGATACCAAGCTTGTTCCAACCCAAATCAACACCATTTCTTTTCAAAAGAGGCAGTCACTAGGTGAGCAAATTTAACTCTTTCTTCTTACTACCCTTCTAATTTATTGCTAATCATTCTATTATCTAGTTAGATGAATATTGTAAGGGATTTATTGCTAAGTAAAGGATTTCTTGCAAGCAGCACTTGTAAATTTACCACTCTCACCTGGTTTATTATCACTTAAAATGATGGCTAATAAGGGAAGGATTCAATATAGGGAAAACTTTAATAGTCCCCTGAATTTGGAAGTTTCGGTATAAATATGTTATGTATAAAAATAGTTAGAAAACCATGTAAATATGCAATGTTATATATAAAAATGTAAACATAACCAATGAGCTATAGCTCAGTTGGTATGGGCACTTCTCCTCCTGAGGAGAATGCGGGATTCGAACCCCAACCCCAGGAGGGGAAGTGGCAACAAATTAACGCTTTCGGGATAAATTCGTGGGTCCCCTAGATGCGTGTGTATGTGATGTGTGCGCGTGTGTTGTATGCATAGGTTAGGGTTTACAGGCTAGTGTCAAAACAAAAAAAAAAATGTAAACTTAGATTATAGATTGCCCAGTGGTTGGAGGCATGGATTTTGAGGGTGTGTTGGCACAATTTTGAACGCAGCCTCTTAAAGTACAAGCTAAGCATTCATTATTTCAAATAATCACATGATTGATAACACACATCGCAATGCATCCAAATTCTATTGATGGGATGGATCCTAGTCTAACTCTTTAAAAAGATAATGTCAAAGGTTGCGTTCAAACAACTATTACCAATTTCTTGAGAAAAAACAATTGATACCAATTTGCTGAAAAATGTTTCCTCTGGCCTTCAGCTGGCTCTGCGATGTGGAAAACTAATCCAAAAGTGTTGGATGAATAAACCAGTTGAGAGGTTATAAATGCTAAATGATATATAGACGCGGGGTTGTTTTATGCAACCAATTCTTTTTATCTTTTTACATGAGAGTAACATATCATATTAGCGTTCAAATATGAGTAAATTATTTATTGCAAGGCAGCAACCTTTTATTGGGTGATCTATAACTACCGTAAACGACCTTTGCGGTTTGAAATCATGATATAAATCTTTGATGAGTATCAAGATATTCAATCCAAAGAAACTTGAGCATTGATCATCAATCGAGAGAGCATTGATCATCAATCCAAAGAAACTAGCCATTGAAATTTCATCATTGACTTAATAAATTTTTTTTGGGTGTTTTGTGTTGAATTTTGATGCAGTGACATATTTGGAGAACAACAAAGCAGGGATCACAGTGTTTGGGTTTGTGGTGGACAGGACATGGCTTCATGCATTGTTCATGATCGAGTTCTCTCTAGTCATGTGGATGCTTGGCAAAACCATTGGCATCTCTTAATCATTCATACAATAATTAAAATTAGTTTTTGATAATATGATCATGCTTAGAAAAATTAAGGAATTAATATTGAGTAAATTCAATCTCTCATCACATTCCTTGCCCAATTTTCTCTAACAATTGATTTTGATATATATATCTTAATGCGCCAAGTGCATGCATATAAGATTGTATGATATTTTGTATTTATTGCAATTAAACTATTTTGGGAATTGTCATTAAGTAATTTCATAAATGTTGGAAATTTGAAAGGATTCTCAAATTGCAAAAATAGCAGATAGGTGATGTATATAAAGGGCATATGGATGCTGTGAATGGAGTAGGGAACATCGTATGAAATATATTTTGCCATGATTAATTCAACTTCGGATTCATTCTCTCTTCGTCCGCAAACGACCGTCCCGGTATTTGGCAGGTGGAAGAAGATTACTGCAGGTTGAGGCTCAGAGTTTAATCCTAGTCTGACACCACAGTGCAATACCACTTGCCTCGTGGGGTGAGATACGAGACTTTCCGTGGTACTGCAGTAAATCAGGAAGGCTTTCAAAATAGAGGACCGGTTTCGTAAATTTGTAGCCTAAGCAAAACTTTGTGCTTTTCTTTGTTTTCGAACGTTTAGTTATTTAATCTGGAGCTTTGAGTTATTTTATGCAGATAGTATTGGTAGCGGCTTGTATTGTAATGTATAATGCAGCGTTTTTTTGTTCATGAATCATGTTACTGTAATATATCCTAGGAGTTTTTCTTGAAGCCTGTTAATTATACATTGAAAGTATAGCGATTACATAAATGAGAACATGTAAGTGAAAGCACAGGTTTGAAATAAAAGCAAAAATTAAGTTCTATCACCAATGGAAAAATAAATTTTAACCGAAAAACTTCACATAAGACTGATGTTTGATATAGGATCTCGTCTTCCATCGTCAACGTCATCTTCAATATGGGCTACGTAAAATCCAGGAATCTGCAGGTAAAATAAACATTTTTGACCCATTTTTCATGGCATGAAGAATTTGTAACATGTGCAAGGAAAAAAACAAAACAAAACAAAAGAGAATCAAACGGTCAACTTTCTATAATATTCAAGTCAATGGTCAAAAATGGTACTCACGTAATTTGATTTCATCATTTGCTTTGTATTTTGACCACCAAAAGCCATCCCCACGCCCGCCCTTGCGCCATCAACGGGCATTTATCTTGATATCATATTATAAGATATACACATACCAATTTTTTTCTCCTGATTTCGAGACTTATTGCACTTAGCATCATACAGTCACCGATCAACAATTTAATAGAACATTTTTCAGTTACCAGATCAACGGTCTGAAATAGTATCAAAACACATGGAATGTGGTGTATATATGCTTTTGACCAGAACAAGATGAATGGTGCCGATAAAAAAAGGAAGAAGGGTAAATTGTCAAAAAAAAACCGATCACTTTTTTCCTCTGTCAAAAACCCCCTGGTTTCGAAACGGCAGTCAAAACCTTCTGGAAATTTTTTCTGCAGTATCTATATAGCAGCCTGCTATTTCTAACCAATTCATACAAACTATTTAGATATCGCAGGAAAAATTTAGATATGCCATTTTACTGCTTAGATATCCCTGTCTACTGCTTAGATTGTACAAAATTCTGCTTCATTCTTTCTATTTTTGAATAAGGAAAGTAGCTCTCTTGTCCTTTCCCTTGAAATCAAATTAACTTATTTGAGTTGTTTTTTGTTTGGAGACGGTGACATAAGGTACTCTCCCCTTCTCTTATTGACTTGAAATTAATAAGCTACAAATTGATTTGGTTGATCCAATGAATATGAAAGCAAATCAAATATTGAGTTTTGCATGTGATTGGATTCAAACAGCACTTCAAATGTCCTTCCCCACTAAAAAGAAAGATGAATAAAAAAAGAATATTGATGCTGTCATTTTTGTATTTTATTAAAACTGAAGTTTCTCTCTTTTAGTCGATCTAGGATTTATTTTCCGTCCAATAACAAGATAACTATTACCCATGCCGTTAAAGCGTATCTACCTATGTCAAAAATACGATAGATACCATATTGCCACATCACATTTATTGAATATTTTCATTTCTATTTAACTGCCAGTTATATGAAACATGACATGGTCTACTAGGCGACAGATGATCCATTGTATTTCTGTTATCCAAACTGGATTGTTTGACCAGCCACGGGAAAAAGGTGAAGAAGAGAGAGGCAAGAGGAAAAATGTGATGGTTATGACCTCCTTAATCAACACATAATTAGAAACTAATTAATCCCTTAATTAAGTTTTTTTTTGGGTGGGGGTGGGGACAAAATGAGGGAAGGGGACCAATTTATTTTGGAGGTTCTTCTTCTTGCCCCACACTTGACACTTTGGTGGCTGCTGATTAATTAATCAATATGCATACATGCCTTCAACTTTGCTGCGTGATAAAATTCACTTGCCTTTTGCATAAAATTTTGGTGCATGAATTTCCTCAACAAACTCTTTTTTTCCTCCGTAGCCATAGACTCATATATTCACCTTTTGTGTTAGAGAGAGAGAGAGAGAGAGAGAGAGAGAGGAATTGAGAGCTTTTGCCAATAGAGATCATGGAGATCCAAAGCATCGCCTATGATGAAGAAAAGGTGAGATGAAATTTAATTGTGTTAATTAATTTGTGGTTCCATAACTTGCAACCATATCATATCATATACACCTTGCATTTTCAAAATATCACTTATGGGTCTAGTTTCTTTTCTTTCTCTTTTCAAATAAATAAAATATATAAAGAAAAAACTTTTCTGAGATCATCATCTTGGAGTTGATTAGATTTCACATACAAGTTCTTGACATTGATGATAAATACCATTTTCTGCTTTTCTCCTTCTCTTCAGGGCTATGCGGTTTAAGGTTCTTAAGCTTGATCGTCTCTTCTGAGAGCTGAGAATTTGATCCATCTTAAGTTTTGTTTTGTTACTAAATCAAACTTTTATAATTGACATATAATTAATATGAGAAAATCAGATTCTTTCTTGGTTAATCTGGATGCCCTTATATTCGATTTAACACTGAAATCGTATCATTTTTCGAAACTTAGCACTTTCATTGTATTAGAGCTAGGTTTCTTGCGAAATAGTACTTAGGCCTCATATCTCATTGTCCTACCATTTGGTGCTTCTCTTTTGTTAATGTCTCTATATGCAACTAGAAAATCGTTTCAAACATTAATATATTTTGCTTGATTGTGACATGCATTATGTAAAGTGTAGGTGCAATTGCTTGGTGAAGAATTAAAACGTTTGTCACAAGAAAATAAAGAGCTACACCAATTGCTTGAGGCAATGAGCATCAAGTACAACAATCTTCAAGCCTTTGTGGAGAGGATAAAGCAAGAAATGGATGGCTCCTCAAGTCAAGAATTGATCATCAAGGGACAACCAATTGATCCTCCCAAGCCCGACACTTGTCGCCTTTTAGTGAGGACTAATGAGGCTAATCCAAGCTTGGTAAGTTTTAAAAAAAAATTATTCTCAAATATCGGTCACCAAATTATCATATCAGAAGCTCTCATGATACGGTAAAACTGATATATTTTTATCGATATATCAGCTTATATGTGCAATATCGGCCATATGTGATATGGTAAACACCAATCCAATACGATTTTGATATGCGCCGATATCCACTCATTACAATTATGAAATTCTAATCTTATGTAGCTATAATTATAACATATATTTCCCTTGATATCTATGATTATAGATTGTGAAGGATGGGTACCATTGGAAAAAGTATGGGCAAAAGGTTACAAAAGATAATCCATCTCCTCGAGCTTATTTTAGGTGTGCATTGGCTCCAAGATGCCATGTTAAAAAGAAGGTAATTTTGTTTTTATCTCTTTGGTTGGTTTTCTTATACTATATGTGAGTGATGATATTGCTTCAATTTCATAAGTGAAACAAGGGGAGAAGAGATAATAATATCATTAGTGGATTGCGATTGATTTCATAGAAAGTTTACGCATATAATTTTAATCTAATTCACATTCATATAACTACAAGTTGATTGGAAATTTGTTCTGTTTCGTCGTTTGCTTGATTAGCGTTTCAATCGATCAGAGTTGCACGTAATTCAGTACATTCAGTATATCAAATATATCAATCCTTTTTAGTTTGGTTATTTCTATATACAACCTCCAATTCTTTGATATTTCTAAATACAACCCCTAAATCTTGATATTTCTAAATACTTAACCCTAAAATTCGTTAGGCTATCCAAGATAGAATTCATGCAAAATGCCTTTAAAAAGACTATCTTACCCTCACATTCTTCATTCATCCTCCATCAACACCATTCTTCACTTCATTTCAACTTCACATATTAAAATTTAACCAACTTATAATTATGTGTGATGATGCTCGATATCGGTGATCTCCCAGATCATGACACATGGCAGATGACGTGTCCCGGAGCATATAAGAAAGGACCTACAATGGCCGGCCAGACCACTCCTGCGCCCGTCCCACAAACAAGCGCTGGCTCACCTCCGAGCTCCCAGCACAGTTGGCCTCCTCGGCCTCACAGCTCGTCACCGGGCTACCACAAAACTAAGATACCTCGGCTCTTCCGCTCATCCGCGAGCTCTCCCGCCGAGGTCATCTTCCTCGGTTTCATCGACCGACCAACGGCACCGCTCACAGACACAACCGCCATCCCGTGAATCTCGCCATGCGCGAGATTTCCGTCGGCCACATCCCACGTTCCATGCCATCACGGTCCCTCATTAACGAGCCTGTCTCGCCATTAATGGGAGATCCCGCTCATCACGCGGGCGTGACGTCGGGAGCGTAACGGCCGGCGTGATTCTCGCGCCTTCCCTACCTGCTGCCACCGCTATATAAACCCTTTCTTCAGACGGTCCAAGTAAGCTATTTTTACTCCACTAAGTCGTTACTCTGCTCGGATCCCTAGTCTAACTTGACCGTCGGAGGATCCTTGGTAGTACAACCACCCCGGGACTTCCTTGTAGGTAGCTCGGCAACCACAACCTCAAACCCATTGAGATCCACACGCTTCAGGAGCGACAGCCTCCAGATCCAATCTCAGCCACCCATCGCCGCCATCAGCAGATCAACGGAAGGTAACATCTTGGCGTGATCCAGGTCGCGTCAGCTGGCGCCGTTTGTGGAAAAACTTGATTCCACAAAACAAAAGTTCATCTTCCGATCTTAATTTAATGGCGAGCGATCATTACGACGATCCCAACACCAGCCGCCGTCTTCCCCTCAACGGAGGTGCGGAAGAACCTCCTCCGCCGAATGCCATCAATGCCATTGCCGACCGGATAGACCGACTCACGTTTGTCGTGGAGGCGCTTATCCATGTCCAAACGACAGAACAAGTTCCCCAGGTCGCCGCTCCTCCGCCTCGAGACCGGGACCCCTACTGAGGGAGAGAAGACTCCGCACGCGTCGGCACTGCCGATCACCGCCTCGCTACCTCCCATGGCCGCAGATCTCCCGGGCCAATACCCTCTGCGACTCGCTGGGCGCCCCACAGTTCAACACCGAGGTCCGTCACTAGAGCACCTCGCCCCGAGCCTCTTTGCGACCCTTTCCCTCCAGAGGAGATGTCGGTCAGCTCGCCTGTTCCCAGACATGACCAACACCCCCTCCCTCGACGGGGTCGCGCGGACGGGACTCGCCACGGCAGCTCGAAGACCACCTCGCCGGGGGATCCGAGGAACCTCATTGAGAGGAACCGGGGCCGCTCCCAGACACGGGTCTCCATTAGCAGAGGCCGGGGATCGGAATGTACCGAATCGTTGGGATACCACGGCCGACTCGACACCCTCGAGAAGAAGATCGAGGGTATGCATCGGGAAGGTCACCGCTCGAGCGACGGGGCTAAATACGCCGCCGACTCGCTCACCAAGCCATTCACCAAGGAGCTGCTCGCCGCCCACGTCTCCTCCCGCAACAAGCCTCCAAAGGTCTCTCTCTTCGACGATAAATCTGACCCGAAGGACCATTTGGATGTGTTCACCGCGGGAATGAGCTTCCAAGATAACTTCGACGCCGCCCAGTGCTGAGCCTTCCCGACCACTCTCATCCTCTCCGGACGAGACTGGTTCCGAGGACTCGAACCTCGCTCGATCTCAACTTTCGACGAGCTGGCCACCCAATTCCTCGGCCACTTCGTTGGGAACAGGCGGAAAAAATGCACAGTCGACCATCTCTTCACGATCAAGAGCGGGGACAAGGAGACGTTCAAAGCATACGTCACCCGCTTCTACAACGCCCTTCTCGAGGTCCCAGAGCACCGGGACGAGACCGTCATCACAACACTTAGGTCTGGTCTTAGGCACAAGGAGTGGTTACGCTCCTTTGCATTAGCGCAACCTAAGACCATAGCGGAGGCAAAAGCCTGGACCGAGCACGAGGTCCAACTCGAATCCGAGATGAATGCAAATCTCCCCCGGGCACAGCAAGCCGGCCAGAAGAAAAGGGCAAGGGAAGAGAGAAGGGGACCTGAGCGGGCAAAGCCTTATCTCCCGAAGTTTCAGGAATACACCCCGCTCAACGTCTCCCAGACAGAGCTACTAGAAGAGGCTAAGGGCGAAGGGTTCTTCAAGCTCCCCCCGATCTCGCGAATGGCCTCAAAGCGAACCCGGGGCCCCTACTGCGGTTTCCACAGGTTGCTAGGCCACTCCACAGAGAGCTGTAAGCAGCTCCGAGACTACATCGAGGAGCTCATCCATTCGGGGCACCTCGCAGCGTACCTGAGGGATAAGCGACAGGCTGACCGCGAGCAGGAGCAGCGTCACCCTCCCGCCGAGCTGACCATCGGCCAGATCATGGTAGTGTCGGCGGAGGACATGTCTGGTACCCACGAAGCTCGGTACCCTATGCCGGGCATAGATACAAACAGACATCCGAGGGGCTCAAGCTGCACGAATAAGAACATCTACTAGCATGTATTCTCTTTTCAGAGCAATGTACATCTTTCTTGAGATCTTTTGTTTATATAATAAAGGGATCAATAAGGCATTGCAGAAAAGAAAATGAATCTTATTCATTCAAAAAGTACTATAGGCTCCTCAGCCGTACATAAATTTTTTTTATTACAACAGCGGGGGAATGGGATGTAGAAAGCACTGCTCGTGGTACTCTGAGGATATTTCTGCCAGCCGAGCCCTCGCGGCGTCCAACCTCTCCCTTCGATGACCCCCGCTAGCATCGCCATCGAGCCTCAATTGATAGCACTCAAGGACGAGCGCCTCCGAGCGATTTAGCCGGCTCGCAGAGATCAGGCCGAAACGCCTCAGAGACCTTAACTTGCTAACAGCCTCGTCTTTCAGCTGCTCAGATAAGGGGTTGTAGAGCCCCGGCGACACTCTCCAGATGGAGTACATCAACAGCTGAAGTAGGGGGGAGCGTCGGGGAAGCAACCGCCCAAAATGATCCTCGATGCGGCCTATCACCAACTGCATCGTGTCCTTAGTACAGTACCGATCGTAGAAGTACACGTCCTCGAAATTTATGATATCTTGAATGGTGAAAGGGAAGTCATCCATCTTGCGTTTCGGGTGTGAGGAAGGGAGTAATCAACACCCCCTCCGTTTTATAGCCCACAACGCCCTCGGAGTTCAACGGTCGCCCATTTCACCCACAACCGTGCCGCCACGCGGCAGACATCGCGCCGCTCGATGCGAAATCGAAACGACACTCCGGCGCTTCGCGTTCCCAACGTGATCGTGACACGTGTCGACAGCGACTGTCCCTCTTCCCAGTCCTCGCACCAGGGAGGACGGACAGAACCTTGCCAAGAGGCAACTGAGCAGCTTCACTGCTCGGTCAATCCTTGGCAGGCCTCCAATGGCCCCTCCAGCGCTAAGGATCTAAGCCCTCACGAAGAAGTAGCCGAGTGGCTACCCTGCTCGGCTATCCCTGGCTGGTAGCTCCCCTACCCCACAATGCCAGGGATCTAAGCCCTCACCAAGAGGCAACCAAGCGGCTACCCTGCTCGGCTATCCCTGGCTGGTAGCTCCCCTATCCCACAACGCCAGTGATCTAAGCCCTCGCTAAGAGGCACCGAGCGGCTACACTGCTTGGTCCATCCTTAGTGGGCCACTTACGGCCCCTCCAGTGCCAAGAATCTAAGCCCTCGCCAAGAGGCAGCCGTGCGGCTACCCTGCTTGGCTATCCCTGGCCGGTAGCTTCCCTACCCCCACGATGCCAGGGATTAAAGCCCTCACTAAGAGGCAGCTGAACGACTACCCTACTCGGCTATCCCCGGCCGGTAGCTTCCCTACCCCACGACGCTAGGGATCAAAGCCCTCACTAAGAGGAAGCCGAGCGGCTACCCCGCTCGGCTATCCTTGGCCGGTAGCTTCCCTACCCAATGACGCCAGGGATCTAAGCCCTCGCCAAGATCCAACTGAGCAGCTTCACTTCTCGGTTCTTCCTTAGCTGGCCTCCTGCGGCCCCTCCAACGCTAAGGATCTAAGTCCTCACGAAGAGGCAGCCAAGCGGCTACCCTGCTCGGCTATCCCTGGCTGGTAGCTCCCCTATCCCACAACGCCAGGGATCTAAGCCCTCACGAAGAGGCAGCCGAGCGGCTACCCTACTCGGCTATCCCTGGCTGGTAGCTCCCCTACGCCACGACGTCAGGGATCAAAGCCCTCGCCAAGAGGCAACTGAGCAGCTTCACTGCTCGGTCGATCCTTAGCAGGCCTCTTATGGCCCCTCCAGCGCTAAGGATCTAAGTCCTCACCAAGAGGCAGCCGAGCGGCTACCCCGCTCGGCTATCCCTGGCTAGTAGCTCCCTACCCCACAACGCCAGGGATCAAAGCCCTCGCCAAGAGGCAACTGAGCAGCTTCACTGCTCGGTCCATCCTTAGCAGGCTTTCCACGGCCCCTCCAGCGCTAAGGATCGAAGCCCTCACTAAGAGACAGCCGAGCGGCTACCCCGCTCGGCTATCCCTTGCTGGTAGCTCCCCTACCCCACAACGCCAGGGATCAAAGCCCTCACAAAGAGGCAGCCGAGCGGCTACCCTGCTCGGCTATCCCTGGCTGGTAGCTCCCCTATCCCACAACGCTAGGGATCAAAGCCCTCACTAAGAGGCGGCCGAGCGGCTACCCCGCTCGACTATCCCTGGACGGTAGATCCCCTACCCTACAACGCCAGGGATCAAAACCCTCGCCAAGAGGCACCTGGCAACAACCCTGCTCGGCCATCCTTAAGGATCAAAGCCCTCGCCAAGAGGCACCGGGCAGCAACCCTGCTCGGCCATCATTAGTAGGCCTCTTACGGCCCCTCCCGCGCTAAGGATAAAAAGCCCTCGCAAGAGGCAACCGGGCCCGCCCTTGCTCGGTTATCCCTGGCTGGTAGCTCCCTACCCTAACACACCAGAGATCAAAGCCCTCGCCAAGAGGCACCGGGCAGCAACCCTGCCCGGCCCATCCTTAAGGATCAAAGCCCTCGCCAAAAGGCACCGGGCAATAACCCTGCTCGGCCCATCCTTAGTAAGCCACTTACGGCCCCTCCCGCGCTAAGGATCCAAAGCCCTCAAAAGAGGCAACCGGGCCCGCCCTTGCTCCGTTATCCCTGGCTGGTAGCTCCCTACCCCAACACACCATGGATCAAAGCCCTCACCATGAGGCACCGGGCAGCTACCCTGCTCGGCCCGTCCTTGGTAGGCCACTTACGGCCCCTCCCGCGCTAAGGATCAAAGCCCTCACCAAGAGGCACCGAGCAGCTACCCTGCTCGGCCCTGTCCTTAGCATGCCTCTCCGAGCCTCCCACGCTAAGGAACATGACCTCACCACGAGGCATCCAGTCTGTCTACGTCTGAGCGATCTCCACCTCGACTTCGGGGCCATGGAGATACCGTCTTTGCACACTGGGCAAATGAACAGATTCAACTCGATGCATAATCGCTAGACGAAGAACCGACATAACACAAAGGCAGTACTATGCAACTACAAGTGTTTACCGGCAAAGGAAAATACACGCGCAAATACTACTGCAAAAAGTCTTTATTCACAAAGTCAAAGTCTTTACAAGGGTATTGGGGGCTCCCCAGCCTTACAAAATGCCCGGAGGCCTACAAAATTCCCGATACAACAAAGAATTGAAACAAGAAGACGAGGGGCTTCAGGCCTCAGGGCCAAGCGCGGCCTCTGGAAGCTCAGCACCCATCACAGGAGCCTCAACGTCGCCCTCGCCGGGAATCTCCTCCCCGGCCTCGCCTCCGGGGTCGTCACCCTGTTCGTCTTCCCCGCGAGGATACTCGGCTCGGAGCTCTTCGTCAGCGAACTCCGGCATCCGAGTCTTGACAGCGTCGAGGGCCTCGTGCCAGATGGCGGTAGTGGCCGAGGCTAAGACGGTGTAAAAATCTTCCGACTTCTTGAAGTCCTCCACCGCCTTCTCCGCCCTGAGATCGGTTCTTTTTGACCCCTCTACCGCCGCCTCAAGCTCCTTCCGGAGAGTTCTCGCCGACTTCTTCATGGTACCGACGAGCACCTTGGAGTCCTGGAGCTTGGCCTCGGCGGTCTGGGTGGCCTCGCGGTACCGGGAAACCTCTTGCCTCCTGGCCGCCACCTCCTGCCTCCCGGCCATCACCTCGCCCTTTAGGGCGGCAACCCTCGCTATCGCTGCCTCCAGCTCCAACTTCGACCTCTCCTCCAGCGAGGAAAGCTCGCCCGCAGCTCGGATCGCCGGGGTGATTTTCTCGTCCTCCATATGGATGACGAGGGCGACGTGCTGGAGAACCTGCAGAAGTCGGAGGGGGGTCATAAAGAAAGGAGAGGCACCAAATCTCACGAATGGTAAGAAGCTGAAGCAAAAGTCAAGTAAAGTACGGGCACTAACCTGCACGGCCTCTTGGGCGATTGCTGCCATCTGTGCCCTGAGAGTCCCCCGAGGGATCTTGCCCCCGGTCGACCTCTCCAGGTCCGACAGCAAGCTGTCAGTGACGGAAATCCCCAAGGGCATCTCAAAGCGGAGGCCCCCCTCGTCCACCAAGATCGGGGAGGACGGGGTCCGCGGGACTGTTCGGGGGAACCTCTTGAGAGGCGACGGCGGAGAGCCGGTCTCCATCTCCGAAGCCAGGGGATCCTTTCCCCGAACCCGTTTTCTGCTCGGCGTCTTGCTGGGCTCCGGGGCTCGTCCCGCACTCGAACGCTGGGGTAGGACGGCTGCCGGGGGAACCGGGGCCGACGCCGGGCGAGAAGAGCTGGCACCTTCAGCCTTCGATCCCTTTTTCGGCTTGCGCATGGCCGCTCGAAGATGGCTCAAGTCCATGAGTTCTGCACAAGACAAAATACAATGGAATTAGCAACACAGACAGAAATGAAGACAAACGCAAGCTCCTAACTTACCGACGAACTGGGCGGGGCTGAGCCCAGCCCAACTAAGGGCCCGCTCAGAAAGCAGCACGTCGGCCTGAGGAATGGGCTCCCACTCCGCCACTCTCACTGTGTCGGGATCGTTGGACGGACTTTCCCGCCAGCACTTATCCCTGGACCACTGGGTGGGGCACGGGCCAGTCCTCACCCTCTGGCGGCCCAACAAAGAAAAACTTCTTCTTCCAATTGTGGATGGAAGAAGGTAAGACGACGACTCCCGACCCGGCTGCGCTCCCCGTCGTTTCCTAAAGGAGAGGTAAACCCACCTCGGGTCGCCTGCACAGGTGCCGGGGTGACATTTGTAAATGAGAGAGGAGGCAAGGATGGACAGACCGAAGGGGATCATCTGCAACTTCAAACGGACCAGGAACCCGAGGAGAATCCTCCAGGAGTTCGACACTAGCTGGCCCGGGGCTAATCTGAAGTAATTCAGCGCTCTAACAACCTCGGGGGAGAAGGGCAGGCGCATTCCGGCCCAAAAGGCTTCCAAGTACAGGGCAATCTCCTTGTCCCGTACCTGATCCGTCCTCTCCCCCTCCCCGGCCAAACGCAACATGTAGCCGAGAGGAATATGGAAACGAGTCCGAGCACTGGCAAGCTCCTCCTCGTGCCTCACCGTAGACGGCACGCCAGGCGCATTCGCGGCCTCCACTCGGGAGACCGCCCCCGTCGCATGACCCTGGGAAGGAGACCTAACCCTAGCTCCCTGGGAGGACTCCAGTCCAGAAGAAAAAGAAGAACAAGAAGAAGAAGAAGGGGAAGAAGAGGAAGACTCTACAGAGGGCTCCCCAAACTCTACACCAACTACATCTATAGACTCCTCAGAGAAAGATATCTAACCTGATGAAGAGGAGTCCTGGGAAAAGCAAACGCGGAAATCCCGACCTAAAGAGGAGAACACCGAGCTAACAAGACCAAAGACGAGGAGATTATGAAGAAAAATGGGCCCTCACGTGGACCCCACCTCTACTTATTGCCACCGGCATTCTCATCCAACGGCGACAGTCATCTCCCGCCTAAACGGTTCAGTACACTCGACGGTCGCGATCGCTCCACCTGTCACACGCATATTGGCATATCCCCTCAGACGCCAAAGGTCTGCGGCCCGTCACGTCAGCTAACCCGCGCCCGACACGTAGACTGTCGCTTCAGTAAACACACACGATCCGACGCACCTTCTTCAATGTAGAGATCTCTTTCCCGATCCGCTGGCATCATCCAAAAAATACAACAGATTGCCCGGGAACACGCCCCGACGATATCTTCGAAAGGAGCTCACCTCGGGTGACCCGATAGACCACTCTCGACCCGACCCGTCAGCTGGTCGGGACGAGAGTGGGGGGCTAATGATGATGCTCGATATCGGTGATCTCCCAAATCATGACATGTGGCAGACGACGTGTCCCAGGGCATGCAAGAAAGGACCTACAGTGGTCGGCCAGACCACTCCCACGCCCGTCCCACAAACAAGCGCTGGCTCACCTCCGAGCTCCCAGCACAGTTGGCCTCCTCGGCCTCACAGCTCGTCTTCGGGCTACCACAGAACCAAGATATCTCGGCTCTCCCGCTCATCCGCGAGCTCTCCCGCCGAGGTCATCTTCCTTGGTCTCATCGACCGACCAACAACACCGCTCACAGGCGCAACCGCCATCCCGCGAATCTCGCCATGCGTGAGATTTCCGCCGGCCACATCCCATGTTCCACGCCATCACGATCCCCCATTAACGAGCCTGTCTCGCCATTAATGGGAGATCCCGCTCATCACGCGGGCGTGACGTCGGGAGCGTAACGGCCGGCGTGATTCTCGCGCCTGCCCTGCCTGCTGCCACCGCTATATAAACCCCTTCTTCAGACGGTCCAAGTAAGCCATTTTTACTCCACTAAGCCGTTACTCTGCTTGGATCCCTGGTCTAACTTGACCGTTGGAGGGTCCTTGGTGGTACAACCATCCCATGACTTCCTTGCAGGTAGCTCGACAAGCACAACCTCAAACCCATTGAGATCCACACGCTTCAGGAGCGACAACCTCCAGATCCAATCTCAGCCACTCATCGCCGCCATCAGCAGATCAACGGAAGGTAACATCTTGGCGCGATCCAGGTCGCGTCAATGTGTCTCATGATCGCTACCTGCATTGAGCTATTCTAAGTTGCCATAGTGAATTTTAAATGATTATCTTCCCTAAAAGCACCAAATATATGGGTAAAGAAAGTTGGAGGGTAGATTAGATATTTAGAATGCTGGTTAGGTTAGTTAACCATCATTTAACTTAAAGGGGTCTTTTTTGAATAATGTACAAGATTTGGGGGTCTTATTTAGAAATATCGAGAATTAGGGATCTTATTTAGAAATTAAAAAGATCTGAAGGTTGAATATAGAGAAGAAAAAAACCTTATAGTTTTTTAGGAGTCTATGAGAATTCAAAGGATATTAAGTGGTTATTTAAGGATTACGACAAGGTTTTTGTTACTATAGGTTTCTAAAATGGAAATTTGTCACATATTGACAGAAAATTGATGTTCCATGTACCGTCGGTCATAAAATATTTTTCATATGTTTTATGAAGGCATGTTTACTAGTCGAACTCATTTTGATAGAAAAAGACTTAGATGCCAATGATGATGTTGACAAACTACAAAATGGCTGTATATATGATGAAAGAGATTAATGTTGTTGTGATTGCCATAACACCTAGAAGGTAAAACGTAAAACGGGAGGTGGGGTTTAGGTTGGACGGGACCCACCCCTTAAGGTTAATTCATGTGATCGAAGAGTGTTCACTCCACATTTAATTTGAATACATTGTTATATATAATATAAAGGTTTAATTACCAAAAAATATCTAAAGTTTCCATCATTTTCAACAAACTACCATAAAATTTAAAATGTGAGGATAACTATCCTTTTTGACGGCAACACGTTAGCCCTAAGTTAGCAAATTACGATTCCATCAAAAAAATAAAAAAAAATTCTTAAACTACCCTCAACCTTCATCTTCTCCAAAGTCTTAACCCTAACCCTAACCCCAACCGCCATGCCCCGCAGCTTCGCCATCAAGCTCCTCCGCTCCCCCACGCGTCGACTTCTTCCCTACAGCCTCCTCCATTCTTACCCCTTCTTTTGCGCCGTCAACCTCCTTCGCTTTCTCCCACACCCACCCATCCCTCCTTCCTGTTGTCTCCCCCATGCCCACCCTTCCCTCCTTCCCAACCTATCCCGCCACCACCTCTATGATCATCATCTTCTTCATTATGATTCACCGGCTCCCCCCTCTTCCTACCAGCTCTCCCTTCTCCCACACCTTTTCACGACCTCCCCTCTCTTCCTTGACCTTTCCCGTTCCACCGCCGTCTCCATCATCATCATCTTCTTCTCCATCTATCTTTCTTCTTCTTCACCACCATCATCATCCTCCCCGCTCCTCCCTAATGCCTTCCCCATCCTTCCCGGACCTCCCACCTGCACCTCCTCATCTTCACTCCCACACATATCTCCCCTTTCCTCCCCGACCTCCCCTGCCGCCGCCATCTCCATCATCATCATCATCATCATCATCACCATCTTCTTCTTCTTTGCCTTTCCATGGCCACCTCTATCATCATCACCACCACCACCACCTCCTTTTCCCCGTCGCCTCCTCCACTCCGTCGCCACCGTCGCCTCATCGCCATCACTGTCGGTTTTCCCATTATCTAACCCTAATCTTAACCCTAATTAATATTTAAGGTAATTAATTAGATTTAGTATGAGGGCAAAATGGTCATAACTAATATGTTTGGACGTTGACCGTTAAAAAGGATAGTTATCCCCACATTTAAAACTTTAGGGTAATTCGTTGAAAATAGTGAAAACTTTATGATGGTTTTGGTAATCAAGCCTAATATAAATCCATACTTCAAGCATTTGTCCTTTTCCGTGCTTGGAAAAGGGTTGCACATAGGTCGCCTTCCTTTGCAATTAATTAGTAAGAAAATAGGTTTACGGGCCAGTTCCAAAAAACAAAATCTGTAGAAAATTATTACAGATAGAAGAGTTGTAAAAAAATGTGATTCTCGTAGTTTGTATTTGCCACGAACATTTAGATCCCATATAGATGTATATAAAAATTGGGTGCGGTAGCGGTGTAAAAGGTGCCTTTGAGGTTTTTCTGTCAAGATGGACATTCGCCATTAGTTACCTATGACAAAACAAGGTATCAACGGCTGATATTATTCATTTTCTATTTTTAAGGATATACAAAATTAAGGAAGACTTTTCAAATGGAAATAAATAATATCAACCGTTGATAGTGATTTGTTATAAGTGATGAACGGTGGATATCTATCTTTGACAGAAAAGATTTAAAGACGTCTTTTACCGGAATCTAAATCTAAATCTAAATATGATAATACCCAAATCTAAATCCAATTCGTATTTTCAGCGAGACACATACAAATTTAGTGCCTATCTAAGAAACCAATGGTTTCTCATATTGTCACGCCCCGCTTCCCAAAATACGAAGTACGAGGGGTGACAAGGCCAGCCATGCTCCTACGGTCAAGAAAATCCTGGCGTAATCACACTTCGGCTTCTAGCACTACGTGGTAATCAGTAATCATAGCACATGTAAAGAAAAATGCAGTCACTAAATACTATCAGAACAGATAAAAGATATATCAGATAGAGATCAAGGGAAGGATAGCGCTGGCGTGGCTGATCTAGATGTCTGCGATATCCTCGAGGTACAACCGATCCTGATCCGAGCTAAGTCCACTTCTCACTCCGAGCATGCTTACTCAGGTCGTCAGAGCGACACATTCATGTTCGTCATTATTGCACGTGTTTACATATGTTTATATATATATATATATATATAAACATATGTAAACACGTGCAATAATGACGAACATGAAGCGGTAAAAATAGAAAGATGGCGCGCATGAAATAATCGGTACAGGTAAAAAGTAAAGCAGGTATATCGAATCAGTAATCAATGCATGTCCATGTCACTGAACCTATCAGTCTCTAAATCTCACTGTCCAGGTCGCTAAACCTATCGTCAGTCTAAGTGTGAGCAGCATCAACCACCGCAGGAGTATCCCTAATCCAAGGGTAGGCCCCATGGGCAAGAGAACACGGGCCCGAATCACGCTCACTAATAATCCATAATATCACCCATATGACTCCCAAAATCGCTGTATATGCCGACAGTGGGACTCCCGAGATTCCGTTGATTGAACTCACACTCAAACTACTCCACACCCCGTGGTTTACATCAAACGTCGACCATGAACCCAAATAATAGTCGCTCCATGAAAAGTCTACGCGAGAACTGGAGACATGGTCTCCATCAAGCATGTCTCGACTGGTATCCAAGATAAATGGACAGCGTCTGATGCCTTACCTATGACACTAATATAAGTGCTTCCATAACTGTCCCATTCCAGTTATAGTTACACTTATATATGTCCCATAGACGTCGATAATGCAATAAATTAACTGGTTCCGCTGAAGTACGTGTCACTTTCACTTATTCATCCACGCTTTCATATTAACGTACTTGACACAATCTAAACACTAATATCTATCACTGGGTAATGTATCATGGTCACTAGATTATCAATGTATATGACCACTATTTAATGAGGGTATAACCACTACAGGATATGATGAGAATGCAATTGATTATAATACGCATAAAATATAGCAGCCAATATCATACCACTTGCAGAAAGTACTATAAATCACACATGTAGAATTACGTAAAACCATATAAAGGGGTAAGCAGTATGTCTAACTATCTGTCCATCAAAATTGGTTTCGCGTCAATCGGGTTTCAGGTTTGCTAGTTATGGTCATTTCATTTTAAGTGTTTACTGCTGGAGATCCAATTTCTGAACTGGAATTCCGTTTCGTAACTCGATTTACTCTCAGTTGGGAGCACAATTAGGCGACTCTACTGTTCAACTAATTGTAGGGTTATGACTTAACTTTACATAACAGGAGATGGATCCACAATATTCATTTTGGTTTAGGAGTTATGATTAGATTACCGATGAGGGGTGCAGGCTCAAATGACATAAAACTGCCAAACAAGTCATCCGTTTAAAATATGATTTAAATACCAAATGACACTGGATTTTAGTGAAACTGGTGTCATTGGAAAGATGAAACAATTGTCTGCGTAGAGGTATTTGGCTCCACACACTATCATAATTAGACATTAAGGTTTCAGGGGTACAAATGCAGGTCAAGGGGTAAGTTCCTACACTGGACTAGGGTCCAAGTTCAGGTAAGTTCTTCGTTTTCGATATTCAGAGAACATATCTAATAGTAAAGGTACATGTTGGGTTAAATATTATGCAGTACCCTTCGCAACGAACCTGAGAACACTGTGATGGGAGTTTTCTAGAATTAATTATGAATTTTACAGTGTCAAGTGTTCAGTAAATTGTATGTTTCGGTATTAAGGTTAGGGCGCCACTTATGTGTGAAAACGATATCGGTTTGCCACCAAATTTGTACATAGTGTTTGTTAACAGTGTTAGGGTTGAAATATCATGAGTTTCGCCATTTGCAAAAATAAGTTTAGTTTAGGTATTGCATCGAGCAGTTAGCACAACATATCACGGATTTTCAAGATCTTATTCTATCTAGCCGACTCATTTATGGTATCGATCCCTATGGTCTCCAAACCCTTTTAATACTTGATTCTAAACTCAGTCCCAACCATTCACACATATAAATCCAAGTATTACGACGGCGTTGTAATATGAACGACCATTTACTACAATTATAAGTATATATAATCTAAATAAACAATTAGCCCTAATTAGTATAATGTTAGCATGCAAGAGCAAGTGAAGGGTTCACATGCCTCGGTCGCTTGATATGGAAGCGACGAACGTGCAGAGTTTGTCTCGACACACGAGACGGAGCGATACTGGATATGGTGCGTGCTGCGTGCGCGATGCGCGGTGACTCGGTACTAGATGCAGTGGCGACGCGGGCATGACACGGCACTGGGCACGGTCTTGACTCGGTGCATGGTGCGGGAGCGGCACGGCGCGTGCACTGGATCGGGCACGATATGGCACGGGGGTTGGTACGATGTGGCACGGGGAGTGGGTACGGGCGCGACATGTCTGGGTACGAGGCATGATATGTCTGGGCACGCGGTGGAGCAGTCGTGGCATGGTGGTTCTGGGAATGTGCACGGGGCAACGGTGAGTGGGCTCGGGGTGCAGTAGGTGTTGGTGGCTGGGCGACGATGCAGGGAGAAGGCTGGCATGGTCCTCGGGCAGTGAACGACACGGCGAGAGTGGCAAGGTGGCCTCGACAGCGGTCGCAGTAGAGCTTGGGCGCCCAGAGGATGAGTTGCAGCCGTGGAGGAGTGCGGTTATGGGGGTGCTGTGAAGCTTATGGGGGTGCTCGAGGAGGAAGGGGACGATGGTGGCGGCAGCAGGTGCTGCGGGGGCAATGATAGTTGCCGACGATGGTGCAGGGCCGTTGACGATGGGTGTTTGGGGGAGAGCGATGGGGGAGCTCGGGTGCAGTGGGAGATGGAGAAGAGTTGGAGAGGAGACTCGTCGGCGATGGGGTTTTGCAGGCGTAGGGTCAGGGCCGGCGGTGGGTTTGAGGGAGGAGGAGAGATTGTGTGAGAGAGAGAGAGCGAATGGGAGCGGCAAGGGGATCTTGAGGAAACAGTTAGGGTATGGATGAGGTCGTGGTGACGTTGGAGAGACGTGTGTCTCATGGGGGTGAGTGCGAGCGTGGGGGAGAGCCATTGGGGTTGTTGAGGGAGGCGAGGACGTAGTCGTTGGGGTGGAGCGGGTCGCGGGCTGAGAAAGAGGCGTGGGCGAGGGAGAAGAAGGGTCGTGGTCGAGCGGGTCGTGGGGAAATTTGGCGCGATGATCGGGGAGTTGGCGAGAGAGGAGCGGGTCATGGGGCTCATTGCAAGGGAGGCTGGAAAAAGGAGAACGAGAAGAAGAAGAAGAAGCGGGTGAGGGTGTAACGGATCGGGTCGGGTTCGGGTTGGGTTAAATCAGGTCGGGCGTAGGGAAGTAGGTAGTGGGCTGGGCTTGGGCTGGGGTTTGGGTTAGGTAAAATTTTAGAAAATAATAAAAGAGTTAGGGTTTGATAGTTAGGGTTTTAAGATTTAGGTTAGGAAATTAAAATTTGAAATTAAATTTAGAAAATTTAGGAAAAATAATAATTGTAAAAGTTTGAAATAGAAATTTTGGGAAAAGTATTTATTTAAAATACGGAAGATATTTATAATGGAACTGGGTATTATATCATCCCCCACTTATATAAAATTTCGTCCTCGAAATTTAAAATAAACGGTAAGATATAAAATGCCATGCGAAAAGCAACAAAAATCGATTCCTATTTTATCGCGATTTGTGCGAAAGCAACTAGATTAACATTTAAGATTTATTTAAATATATATATATATATATATAAGAATTTGCGCAGCTAAAAGGGTAGTCATAAGTAAGTACAAGGCATAACTGTTCGTAGTAACAAATTATATATATATATATATATATATATATATATATATATATATATATATATATATAATATACATTCATACATTCATAATGAAAGTTATAATAACATTGATAAACAATAGTGAAGGATTTGCCGATAAGCCGAAAATATTTTAGTAAAAATACCAATCAAGTAATTTAAAACAACATGAGAAAACCCATATGGTGAAATACAAGAAAATAAAACAAAACAGCATGTGCGATATACGTTTGCATTATTGAAAATGTGAAGAATAGTAAAGTATTTAGAATAAGTAAAACAGAAGTAGTTAATAGCACGCAATTTTTCGATAAACACAAAATAAAGAAAACTAAATTTCGAATAACAACGTCACTGAATGTAATTATAGTAATAAGGAATAGCACTAATAATGTATAAAGGACTAGCCAGGGTATGGATTACAGTAAAGTAGGGCCTAATAAAAGATGTCGGAATGCGGTGTTTTAATTAGAATGTTAAAGAGACCAAGCTCAGGTTACTACAAGGTGCAAGGATGAAGAGTAATAAATCTCAGGAGGGAAATAAATTATTAGGGAGGGGAAACAGTCAATACATCAAGCGGATCGATACTCAAAAAGATTTGCGTACTCAGAAACTTTATTATTATATATTTTTTTTTCCAGAAAAATTTTAAACAAAACATACTCGAAAGATAAAAGTGGCCCTAAGCTATACATAGATTTATTTGGCCAGAAGAAACAAAGATAAGTCGTGTTAGTCGCGATTATGGAAGTTCAACAGGTTACGGTAAACTCTCGCGCTAAGATAGGGGCGTCCATTTCCACAGCGCCTCGCAGAGATTGCCACTGGAGGTTCTTCTGTCTTGAATTCCTCCTCACTCGAGATTTCATCTTTCGACTCTTCCTCGGTTGGGGCCTTGTTTTCGGGTTCTTCCCCCACGGGGTTTTTGTAAGTGCACGGCAGCGCCCCGGCCGTCAATCCGACTCCGGAATGCGGAAACGAAACTTTTACAAAACTTGTAAACCGGCACTACCGCGCACTATAAACCCGGATCAGACCATTAACCTAATCCTAGCAAACTAGAGAATGGGTAGGAAGCTATACCGAGCGATCCGTGTCCTTCGGTCTTCGGCCTCCACTCCGATCTCCTCACGGAATCTCCGGTCTTCATCTCCTCGTCGGAACGGGCACCACATTGCCGGGTTCTTTTACGGGCTCCCACCTCTGGACCGAGGCAACTCGCGCACGAAGTTGGCAAGCCGACGTGCCTAAGAAATGCTGTAGGCTAAGTGTAGTAGCTTTGTCTCATGGGGTATGAAGTTGCCATGATGAATGGAGGTGAAGAAATGAACTTTGGAGAGGGGCTAGAAATTTTTAGCAAGCAAAGAATGAGATGTATGTTTTTCCCACCATCAAAATGAATTATCTCCACTCACCAAGTAGTGGCCGGCCAAATATGAGAGGGGGAAAACCATAAGGGAGGTGAGTGTAGGGATAGCAAATGGTAACCATAAGCCATGTGAAGATAATGAGGAATAAAGGTCACATCCATATCAAGATCAACTCTAATCTCATTTAATGCTAAAGAAATGATGCATGAAAAGAAAAGATGCTATCATAATCTTTCCATATCCAAATAAACCCTCCACAATTGCTAATTTGCAAACTTTCAAATAACCCCCTCCATCAATAATCAGCCAACGAAAGGAAGAAAGGAAAACTGGCTGAAACGGAATACAAACTGGCAACTTCAAAAAACTGATCCCGTAATAAATTATAGGAAAACCCCGCGACTGTATATACATACCCGCATTTGTATTCCCACTGAATACAAATGCAATGAGACAAAATCTACACTATACAATACTAGGATCCGGCTTAAACCAAAGCCCGCTAGTATTATCCGTCCGATCATGATCCATGCAATACCACACGTATCTGATCGAACCCTTCCATATCTCCATACGGCCTCTACAGCGTTTCGCCCGAAACTTGAGAAACTGTCTGTGGGGGACTCTAAAGACTCGTCAATACTCTGGCTATGGATTTAACCACTAGCACGTCAGAGGTATTAGCCATACGTAACGGGCTACCAGGTATTGACCAAAAGGGACGTCTGTGAGCGAACTCATCCTGACACCCTACTGAGCCTGTCAGTGACAATATTCGGACAGTCCGGTCCGTTCGTCTATGAGCATCGCATGGCGGGCCTAGGGGGTTGGTAAAAGTCAGACCCCTAAAAGCGGTACAAGTCGTGTCGGAGTGTAGCCCAGAACACCCTGAGATACTATTGGAATACCTACCAGTAAATCTCCTGCCTTGGCCAAGGACTTTCATGTACTGGCTCTCCTAGACACAGCGCGACCTCACCCCCAATACCGGGAGAGACGAACCCCTGCAGTTCCGCTCACTGCCTCCATGTGGCTCGGGACTGTACCCAACTAAAACCTGTTTGCACGACTCTTTTGAGCGTGGTAGGGTAGTAATCAAAGCACAGTGGGAACTCACACGAGACAAATGACGATCTCAGGTCGATGAACTAACCTGTACACATGTCACCAGGGAACTGCTATCTGACGCTAGGTATAATACCAACTAGCATATTCCCGGCAAGTCCTGTCCGGTGTACTCATAACCCAATGAGCACCTGTATACATCTTAGGTGAACCAACTGACACCAGTGGCTTGTGAGACCGGCCACCGCCCCTCGTCGGCGTCTCGACTGTATACACTAGTCTACTCTGGAGTATCGATGCCCTGTCTCGAAACTCTCTCGACTAGGGACCTTTTAAGGATGTGCTTATAGACCCCAGCTCCCACGTATATGATCGCCCTCATACTGCTGGCAGTCAAGCAAGAATCCTAGGGGCTCTATCAACGTGTAATAGCGACCTGTAAGGTCACCTAAAACAGCACACGATGATAAAGATAAACCAGATAGCATACTATCATCTTGAGTAAGACTGTCCTACCGGCATAGATCCTCCCTCAATCATTGCAATCACGTGCCTGTGATCCAATAATTGACTCTGAGGGCACTATATCCAACAGTTTTCTTCTTCTGGTCCTTCTTTCTCGGCTGGAGCTTCTTCATCGGGGTCTTCTTCCACGTGATTCCCCTCTTCTGGATCTTCTTCCACTGGATTCTCTTTTACTGGGTTTTCTTCCACTGGGTCCTCCTCAGAATCTTCCTCTTCTGGGTTTTCTTCTACTGGGTCCTCCTCAGGATCTTCTTCCATCGGGTCCTCTTTGGGGTCCTCTTCTTCCTCGTCAGAGTCACTGATCATGTCGACTTCTGGGGCTGCAACTGCGACTCCCTCGTCCTCGGAATCGTTGTTGCCGAAAATAACCTGTGGGCCACCGATCTCGTCATCTGAACTCACTAGCATGCAGTCCAAGAAAACGCAGGACCGAGTGTCTTCATCGAGAGGCGGCGCTGCTCCAGGATTGGCCATAGCCTGAAAAGAGAGAGTCATGATCAGATAGTGGGACACACAAAGAAAATAACCAAAGATGTGGAGCACATGGAAAATATACGGCAGGTAAGAACTGAAAAATCAAAATTTTGAATAATAATGCAGTAAGCAGTATAAGGAAATGAGTGGCAAGGGAACGATACATAAATCACAACTCACATTTTTTTCCATTTAAACCAAGGGGTTCAATAAAAATACAAGGTTCGGACGAAAAGAAACAAATACTAAATAGAATAACAGGGTTTTTTTATTGAAAGCAGGAAGGGTGATAATTCTGCGTTGATATCTAGACCGCTGCGTTCTCGTCAAGCGAGTTGAATCCCGCGCTGGGTCCGTACTATCCTCGAAGCTCGAACTACGAAACAACCAAGTTACTTAGCATAAGTGGAGAGCGTGGACGGATCTCCTCGTTGTAGCTCTTTCCTTCGAGAGCGACCATTGATAAGATGCTCGTTGGATCCACAAATCAGGCACTGCCCTTTAGCCCTGCGACAGTCTCTCTGAAGGTGTCCCGGTCTCTTGCAATAACCACAACGTTGGCTTTCTGTTGCTTCCATTGCTGAGTAACAAATGAGCGCTTCATCTGCATACCACCTCTTCGTTTAACTGGGATTCCCCTTCGATTGGGGGCTCCCGCTGGTGCTTGAACCATTTTCCTTCTTAGTCCTTCAGCTAAGAGATCGTTTGTTCGCTCTCGGACTTCCATCAAGCCTTACAGTACACCCAAAATCTCGACGGTCTGACTCTGGGGAGTAGAGTTGGAAGAAGAGTTGTTGGAAGCCATGCTTCTGAAACAACAAATTTTAGGATGACATAAGGTACAAGATATAAGAATCAAAATAAGATATAGAATGGACAACGAAACAAGAATATATGGTGAGGCGAAATTCAAACGAGTGGAAATCAAATGTAGAACTCCAAGTCACTCCAGCAGAGTGCTGCCTTGTAACTATGCTGCAGTTCATAGTTATAATCACATAACTCTACTAAGTCACCCAAAACTCCAACGGATGGAGTCAAAAAATATAGCTTGACGAACAATAGGGATTCTAGTCAAGGATAACAAGTTTACAATTTGGACCGAATGAGCGACATAAATTGTCAAGCCCTAATCGGAAACTGTAATTCCAATCTAAACCTGGCTCTGATACTAACAAAACCATATCACGCCCCGCTTCCCAAAATACAGAGTACGAGGGCTGACAAGGCCAGCCATACTCCTACGGTCAAGGAAATATCCTGTCGTAGTCACACTCCGGCTTCTAGCACTACGTGGTAATCAGTAATCATAGCACAGGTAAAGAAAAATGCAGCCACTAAATACTATCAGAACAGATAAAAGATATACCAGATAGAGATCAAAGGAAGGATAGTGCTGGCATGGCTGATCTAGATGTCCGCGATATCCTCGAGGTACGACCGATCCTGATCCGAGCTAAGTCTACTTCTCACTCTGAGCATGCATACTCAGGTCGTCAGAGCGACACAATAGCAATATATATATATATATATATATATATATATAAACATATGTAAACACGTGCAATAATGAAGAACATAAAGCAGTAAATATAGAACGATGACGCGCATGAAATAATCGGTACTGGTAAACAGTAAAGCAGGTATATCGAATCAGTAATCAATGCATTCCCATGTCATTGAACCTATCAGTTTCTAAGTCTTACTGTCCAGGTCGCTAAACCTATCGTCAGTCCAAGTGTGAGTGTCAACCACCGCAGGAGTATCCCCAACCTAAGGGTAGGCCCCTGGGGCAAGGGAATATGGGCGCGAATTACGCTCGCTAATAATCAGTAATATCACCCATATGACTCTCAAATCGCTGTATATGCCGGCGGTGGGACTCCCGAGATTCCGTTGATCAAACTCACACTCAAACTACTCCACACCCCGTAGTCTACATCAAACACTGACCATGAACCCAAATAATAGTCGCTCCATGACAAGTCTACGTGAGAACTGGAGACAGGGTCTCCATCAAGCATGCCTTGACTGGTATCCAAGATAAATGGACAGTGTCTGATGCCTTACCTATGACACTAATATAAGTGCTTCCATAACCGTCTCATTCCAGTTATAGTTACACTTATATATGTCCCATAGACGTCGACAATGCAATAAATTAACTGGTTCCGCTGATTGTGTACAAGTACGTGTCACTTTCACTTATTCATCCACGCTTTCACACTAACGTACTTGCCACAATCTAAACACTAATATCTATCACTGGGTAATGTATCATGGTCACTAGATTATCAATGTATATGACCATTATCTAATGAAGGTATAACCACTACATGATATGATGAGAATGCAATTGATTATAATACACATAAAGTATAGCAGCCAATCTCATACCACTTGCAGAAAGTACTATAAATCACACGTGTAGAATTACGTAAAACCATATAAAGGGGTAAGCAGTATGTCTAACTATCTGTCCATCAAAATTGGTTTTTCGTCAATCGGGTTTCAGGTTTGCTAGTTATGGTCATTTCATTTTAAGTGTTTACTGCTGGAGATCCAATTTCTGAACTGGAATTCCGTTTCGTAACACGATTTACTCCCAGTTGAGAGCACAATTAGGTGACACTACTGTTCAACTAATTGTAGAGTTATGACTTAACTTTACATAACAGGAGATGGATCCACAATATTCATTTTGGTTTAGGAGTTATGATCAGATTACCGATGAGGGGTGCAGGCTGAAATGACATAAAACAGCCGTACAAGTCATCCGTTTAAAATATGATTTAAATACCAAATGACACTGGATTTTAGTGAAACTAGTGTCATTGGAAAGATGAAACAATTGTCTGCATAGAGGTATTTGTCTCCGCACACTATCATAATTAGAAATTAAGGTTTCAGGGGTACAAATGCAGGTCAAGGGATAAGTTCCTGCACTGGATCGCGGTCCAAGGTCAGGTAAGTTCTTCGTTTTCGATATTCAAAGAATATATCTAATAGTAAAGCTATATGTCGGGTTAAATATTATGCAGTACCCTTCTCAACGAACCTGAGAACACTGCGATGGGAGTTTTCTAGAATTAATTATGAATTTTACAGTGTCAAGTGTTCGGTAAATTGTAAGTTTCGGTATTAAGGTTAGGGCGTCACTTATGTGTGAATATGATATCGGTTTGCCACCAAATTTGTATATAGTGTTTGTTAACAGTGTTAGGGTTGAAATATCATGAGTTCCGCCATTTGAAAAAATAAGTTTAGTTTTGGTATTGCATCGAGCAGTTAGCACAACATATCACGGATTTTCGAGATCTTATTCAATCTAGCCGACTCATTTATGATATCAATCCCTATGGTCTCCATACCCTTTTAGTACTTGATTCTAAACTCAGTCCCAATCATTCACACATATAAATCCAAGCATTACGACGGCGTTGTAATATGAACGACCATTTACTACAATTATAAGTATATATAATCTAAATAAACAATTAGCCTTAATTAGTATAATGTTAGCATGTAAGAGCAAGTGAAGGGTTCACTGCCTCGGTCGCTTGATATGGAAGCGAAGAACATGCAGAGTTTGTCTCGACACACGAGACAGCGCGATACCGGATACGGTGCATGGTGCATGCGCAATACGCGGTGATTCGGTACTAGATGCAGTGGCGACACGGGCGTGACACGGTACTGGGCACGGTCTTGACTCGGTGCGTGGTGCGGGAGCAGCACGGCACGTACACTAGATCGGGCATGGTGTAGTACGGGGGCTGGGTACGATGTGACACAGGGAGTGGGTACGTGCACGGCATGTCTGGGTATGGGGCACGACAGGTCTGGGCACGCGGTGGAGCAGTCGTGGCACGGTGGTTCCGGGAATGTGCACGGGGCAGCGACGAGTGGGCTCGGAGTGCAGTGGGTGTTGGTGGCTGGGCGACGATGCAGAGAGAAGGCTGGTGTGGTCCTCGGGCGGTGAACGACACGTCGAGAGTGGCAAGGTGGCCTCGACAGCGGTCGCAGCAGAGCTCGGGCGCTCAGAGGATGAGTTGCAGCCATGGAGGAGTGCGGTTGTGGGGGTGCTGTGATGCTCGTGGGGGTGCTCGAGGAGGAAGGGGACGATGGTGGCAGCAACAGGTGCTGCGGGGGCGATGATAGTTGCCGACGATGGTGCAGGGCCGTTGACGATAGGTGTTCGGGGGAGAGCGATGGGGGAGCTCAGGTGCAGTGGGAGATGGAGAAGAGTTAAAGAGGAGACTTGTCGGCGATGGGGTTTTGCAGGCGTAGGGTCGGGGCCGACGGTGGGTTTGAGGGAGGAGGAGAGATTGTGAGAGAGAGAGAGAGTGTGAGAATGGGAGCGGCGAGGGGATCTTGAGGAAACAATTAGGGTATGGACGAGGTCGTGGCGACGTTGGAGAGGCGCGGGTCTCATGGGGGTGAGTGAGAGCGTGGGGAGAGCCATTTGGGTTGTTGAGGGAGGCGAGGACGTGGTCGCTGGGGTGGAGCGGATCGCAGGATGAGAAAGAGGCGTGGGGAAGGAGAAAAAGGGCCGTGGTCGAGCTGGTCGTGGGGAAATTTGGCACGAGGAGCGGGGAGTTGGCGAGAGAGGAGCGGGTCATGGGGCTCATTATGAGGGAGGCGGGAAAAAGGAGAACGAGAAGAAGAAGAAGAAGCGGGTGAGGGTGTAACGGGTCGGGTCGGGTTAAATCGGGTCGGGCGTAGGGAAGTAGGTAGTGGGCAAGGCTTGGGCTGGGGTTTGGGTTAGGTAAAATTTTAGAAAATTATAAAAGGGTTAGGGTTTTAAGATTTAGGTTAGGAAATTAAAATTTGAAATTAAATTTAGAAAATTTCGGAAAAATAATAATTGTAAAAGTTTGAAATAGAAGTTTTGGGGAAAGTATTTATTTAAAATACGGAAGATATTTATAATGGAACTGGGTATTACATAGGTTAGAATGAAGATGTGGCTCACCGCATTCAAGAAACCAATAGGTTATCATATACCAATGAGCAATAGCTCAGTTGGTATGCACACTTCCTATCTTGGGAAGTTTGTGGGGTTCAGACCCTAGGAACGAAAGTGGCTACAAATTAACGCTTTCGGTGTGGGTTCCCTGGGTGCGTGTGTTGTGTGCTTGTGTGTGGTGTGCGTAGATGAGTTGTGTGTGTTGTGTACTTGTGTGTGGTGTGCGTGAATGAGTTGTGTGTGTTGTACACATAGATTAGGGCTCACGAGCCAGTGCCCGAAAAAAATTAAAATGGGTTATCATATATGTTAAAATGGAGTCATGGATAAAAACTTAGGAACATGGGTGGATTCCGCAGTAAATGGGTCCCACCCTCATGTTTTCCAATTTTTTTTTGTATACAAGCAAGGATGGGTCAATGTAGGATCCAATTGGGGAAAGTGCCCCCATTGAATTTTTAAGGATTATTTTTAAAAAACTCTTCTGTAGTTTTTCCGTTTTCCACAAAACCATCATGTACTTTTAAAATGATGAAAACCCACATTTTTTAATGGTCAAGTTTAACACTGTTAACGTCACTTCAACAAATTTGCCACGTCAGCAAAAAAAAATTTTAAAAACCCAAAAATACATTCATATAACCTTAACTAATTTCTAAGAAATTAAAAATAAAAAAAAACTCTGGCCATCACCGCCAACCCGCCTCCTCCCTCCACCATCCTCACCACCGCCCCGACCTCCTCCATCTGCCACCCCTCCTCCTTGATCACCATCACAACCACCACCATCACCATCACAACCACCACCCCGTCACTATCATCATCTTTTGCATTCCCTATCCCTTCCCCCGATCACCACCACCGTCACCATTGCCTGCCCCGCCTCCTCTTCGATCACCACCGACGCCACCATTCCCATGACCTCCTCCATCTACCGCCCCATCCTCTTTGCCTTCTCTTATCATCATCATCACCTTCGCCATCACAACCACCACCATCTTCTTCATCCTCCATCCCTCTCTTGATCACCACCATCATCGTCGACCCACCCCCTCCTCCTGTTGGATATAGGCACTCTCAAGGCAATTATCGTAATTGAAGGAGAACCTATATGAGAGAGCAATCTTACTCGAGATCATAGAATGCTATCTGGTTTGTTTTTATCATTCATGTGAATATGTTTTACTCGTTATCGCGTATTGCTAATATATAATGATAAAGCCCGTAGGATCTTTACCTGACCACCAGGATTATGATAAAGATCATACAAGTGGGGTCTGTGTAGTCTATAAGCACATCCTTAAAAGTTCATAGTCCATAGAGTATCGAGACTGGGTATCGAGACTCCAGAATAGACTAGTGTACACGTTTCTTGACCCCGACCGGAGCGATGGTTGATCCCATAGCCATTGGTGTTTGACACCAAAGATTGTATACATGTGCTCATTAGATGAATGAGTTTCACTGGACGGACTCACCTGAGAATTCCTAGATGGTATTGTACCTATCGTCAGATAGCAGTTCTCATGTGACATGAGTACAGGATGTTCCCCGCCGAAACACGGAGACGCGATCGCGTGGGTCCGTCTTGCCTGAATTTCGGGACAGATGCTAATTGGTGCTATCCGTCCACCTCTCCGAAGGTGCCAAATTGATTTATGACACCATGTGTCAAATGTTTAAACGGATGCGGCCGATATAGCAGACTTCATCAGATTCCCCCTCGTTGAGGGGTTTTTGATTGTGGGGATGCTCTTCCCTGCAGGCGCAAGCCCCTGCAATTAATTACGCTACCGTATCGCGGTAACCACTTTCTCCTTCTCCAGATGGTCACTTCATGTCGTACGTGTTTATTTTGTTTTTAGTTGTCCGTGGATTGTATACGGAGACTAATTTATGTTGTCGCCCGTAGGGCGTGGATTAGTCCAAATCCGTATTTTCTTAGATTTGGGTTTGGGGTTGGGTTTAAGGATACGTTAGTCCCATTTGAGACTAAGATCAACTTAAACGTTTGTTAAGGATACGTTAGTTTAATTTTTAGACTAAGATCAACTTAACGGGATCGTTTAGATCCAACAAAAGAGCATTTGGGCTCTATTGTTTAGTTTATGGACGTTGCGGTCGATTACCAGTTTAAGGACATGGTGATCCAATGTTAGTTTAAGGACATCTCGGTCCATGGGTTTAAAGGGACCCTACAGTCCGAGGTTAAGGACATCATAGTCCGTGGGTTTAAAGGGACCCCACAGTCCGAGGTTAAGGACATCATAGTCCGTGGGTTTAAGGACCACACAGTCCAAGGTTAAGGACATCATAGTCCGTGGGTTTAAGGACCCCACAGTCCAGTTTAAAGACGTCATAGTCTATGAAATGTATAGTTGTCGTGACCCGTCACCTCTCTGAAAACGTTGAAGGATTACAACGACAAATATCAGAGGAGTAAAGAGATGTACCCTTGAACCAATTTTGGTTGAGAGATCTGTAGTCCAATTTGAGACTAAGATCAAAAGATTTGTGAGCATACGGGCTCAATTAATCTGAATTGAGGACTTATGGCCAATCTTGGGCTAAGTCCAGTCAAGTTAAAATGTTTAAAATTTATTTTGGGCCGTTGAGCATTCATTTGGGCTTGGCCCTTTTAACAATACTGAGCATTGATTTGGATTCTGACAATGTTTTTGTCTTTTACTGAATGCTGAGCATTCATCATAGCTCTGAGCTTATTAAAGAACAATTTATGTTCTATCAGCGCACACGTGAGGGGCACATGGTGCGCTTGGCGCTTTGCGCCAATCAAAGAGCGCAGTGCGCTTTGCGCCAATCAAAGAGCGCAGTGCGCTTCTGCCGAGTAGCGCACACATGAGGGATACATGGTGCGCTTTGCGCCAATCAAAGAGCGCAGTGCGCTTCTGCCGAGTAGCGCACACATGAGGGATACATGGTGCGCTTAGCGCCAGTCTATGAGCACAGAGCGCTATCTTATGAGTGCAAGCGCTATTTGTTCAGTGGCGCACACGTTAGGAGCAAGTGGTGCGCTTGGCGCTGAGTGCCATTCCATGAGCGCAAAGCGCTAACTGTTAAGTGGCGCCTACGCGAGGGACACGTGTAGCGCTTGGCGCTGAGCGCCAGTCAATGAGCGCAATGCGCTATGTTTGGAGCGCTGAGACTCTTTAAAATTAAGAGCGCCAAGGCTCTGCAGCGCTTTGCGCTAGATGTGGAGCGCTGAAGTGCTTCTTTTATGCAGCGCTATGCACTGAGAATTAAATCCTCTTTTAAGAGACTTTGTTTCATAGATATAAGAATAAAGTTCTTAGCTTCACAGGAGATATTTTAATCTCTTATATTGATGAAAGGCTTTGCCTTTATGGATCTGTGATCCTTAAGAGA
The DNA here is from genome assembly GCA_030015575.1 of Agapanthus africanus. Lineage (NCBI taxonomy): Eukaryota > Viridiplantae > Streptophyta > Magnoliopsida > Asparagales > Amaryllidaceae > Agapanthus > Agapanthus africanus. The sequence goes on along the minus strand of JASDDO010000012.1, from coordinate 491,253,117 downwards.
ATTGAATTATTCTCCCCCCTTTTTATAACGAGATGTTCATGATCTCTTTGAGAAATACTTTAGTCTTATAGATCTATGATTTGCGAGAAAGAAATAAATTCTTCTTTTATTTTATGATGAGATCTTTTGATCTCTTTATAAAAGACCTTGGTCTTGCAGATCTATGATCCTGAAGAAAGAAGTGAATCCTTCTTTTTAATTATGAGATTATTTCATCTCTCTGTTCTTTTACCTTGAAGAAAAGAAGTTCTTCTATCGAGAGCTTGGCTCTTCTTTCTGAGATTTTCTCAAAGCTTCTGGGGGGGTTCCTCTCTATGCTTCCGTATCTCTTTTTTCTGTCTCTTTTTCTGTATATCGAGACTTGAAGTCTGGGAGTCTTTTTATAGGGCAAGCTGATTTGTTCAATCAGTTAAGCAGATCTTTTCTCCAATTGATTTGGGAATTTCCCTACCGTTGGATCTTTAATCCAAGGGCTTCTGATTTACAGAAGGCAATCTTCTTGTTTTTAACAAGATTGGAAAATCTTTCCATACAGAATTTATTCTGTACTTTTGGTGATTTTTAATCACCATTGGATCATTGATCCAACGGTGCTCTGATTTACAGAGCACAATCTTGTTGTTTGGAAAGATTTTGAGAAATCTTTCCTTAACAGAATTTAATTCTGATTAATTAATGATTTATTATTATTATTGGATCTTTGATCTGACGGTGGGGAGCTTTTAGTTCCAGCGCTAGCGCACCCGTGTTTTGCACGCGGTGCGCTGCTTAGGGCGCAGCGCACCTAGCGCTAGCGCACACGTGCTTTGCACGCGGTGTGCTGGTCAAAGTATTTGGCTCCTCAGCGCTGGCGCTGCTTGGCGTTAGCGCTTTTATGAAGCGCAGCTTTTATTGTTGAAGGTGTCTTTTCACCTTCCTTTTAAGTCAAACTTATATTCCCCAGAACTTACATTTCCTGGATCTTGGAAATAGCTCCATTATGCACAAAATTTTCTGTGCCTAGTTTTTATAATTTGAAGCAGTGCTTTTTTTCTTTTCTCATTTCCAGAGAACCATCTTAATTATGGCTTGTAACCGCCCACATGCTCATCGACAACCATGGAAAGTGCCCATTCAGGACATTATTTCTCACTTCACTGTGCGCTTGGTGAATCCTGCTCTTACAGATGACCAATGCGACGCAGCGTTGCACGAGCTCTTGACTCGTATAGTATCTCCTCTCCCTCCCAACTCTATTTGGCTTCGGATGATCCTCATGTCCGTGCTCGCTGATATTCCCCCTCCTCCGGCGGAGATGACCCCAGCGATGCTCGATGCCGCTGAAGACAAGATCGAGTGCTTCTTCGAGGTGTACTTGATCACCAAAGCCCTAAGGGATTGCTCTATTCAGTTGCTGAGCCAAATATGGGCTTATTGGGCCGTCATCTCTGCTTTTGCTGGTGAATGCGGTGCTGACCGATGGGTAGCTACTCCTCGCGAAGGTCGTCGCTTTGACATGGTGGAAAAGACCGAGAGAGAACTAGATAATTTTATCAATATGTTTGTAAATCCCTATACTTTTGATCCTATGTTTGGCGATCTATTTCCATTGCAATAAAATGTTTAATTAAGTGTTTTCTTCCTTTTTGTCATTATCTATCAAGTGTTCCTCTTATTTTAATTCTTTTGTTCTTCCTCTGTCAGGTGCATATGCACTATAGAACTTACACTGTTATAAACAGGCGCAAGTAATCCTTATGAGAGTGAAGCGCTCTCGTCGTTTCAGAGTCTTTGACTCTTAGTGCTGGCGCATTTAATGCTAGCGCTTTTCACGAAGCGTTGCTTCGTTTCAAACCCCAGAATTTGAACAGAGCTTTGCTCTGATTGGGGAAACACATGGTAGTATGTAAACCTAAGATTGTCATAGTGTCTTGTGTGTGTACTCATTGTACTTTAATTACTACCCTACCATGGTTTTAAAGAGTCGTGCAAACAGGTTTTAGTTGGGTACAATCCTGAAGTACTTGGAGGCATTGAGCGATCGAAGGGATTTCATCTCTCCCAGTATTGAAAGTCGAGACCGTGCTGTGCCAGTTCAACTATAACCATAAGTCCTTGGTCAAGGCAATTGAGATTTACTGATAAGTGTTATCAGTAGTTTCTCAGATGGTTATGAGTTTACGATCGATATGACTTATCGTGTTATTAGGAGTCTAACGGTTTCCACCTCCCAGACATAGTATGCGACACTCTTAGACGAAAAGACTGGACTGTACGGTGATTGTCACTGATAGAATTGAGCTTGCTCGTTGACATTCTTTCGATCAATACCTGGGCAGCTGTTACATGTAGCTCGCACCACTGACGTGCTTGGGCTAAGGATATGATCCTAACCTACTGCCAGCGTATTGTCAAGTTTTTAAAGTCCTACACAGAGGTTTCCCAGCACAGGCGAAACGATGTAGGGCACGCATGGGGATACATGCAGGAGCTCGATTAAACACGTGTATGTGATACACGTGTTTTAATCGGATATTTAATGATATTAGCCGGTGTGTATATATATATTATATAATTAGATTATTAAATCAAGTTTTGATTTAATAATTAAATGTATATGTTCCCGCCAAAATTTTTGGTCCAGAGCATGCTGTCCCCTTTATAAAAATATAGGGCAACCTTTACGTGTTAAACACGTGATCACTCACATGCAAAGCATGTGAGTAGCCGTTTCAGATAGGATCAAATCCTATATTGGTTCCCATGTATTAAACACGTGAGCGTCTCACGTGATATCTACGTGCAGCGCTAGTCCAGTCTCTTGGCAGCGCCTCACGTGATATCTACGTGAGCGCGCATGCAGTCTCTTCGCAGCGCCTCACGTGATATCCATATGAGCGCTATAGATTAACACCTCACGTGCAATGCACGCGAGTATTGTTTTTGATAGAATTAAATTCTGTGAGGGAAATACTTCCCTGATCTTTCTTAAATAAGAAAGATCTTCTCTGTTAAATAGAGAACTTTTGGATTAAAAATCTAACGGTGATTATAACATCACCAATTGATCATCTGATAGAATTAAATTCTATTTTAGGAAAATATTTTCCTAATCTTGTTAAAACAAAAAAGAAATTTTCTCTGTTAAACAGAGAGCCTTTGGATTAAAAATCCAACGGTGAATAAAATTCACCGGTAGATTTTTAAGATCAATTTGATTGATTATGAAATCAATCAGGATTTCTCAATGAGTGATTTTCTCAAACAAATTGATTTTTCTCTTCTCCTATAAATAGGAGCAAAGCGATTAAATCTCAGAAGGAGGAGACCTCCCATAAGCTTCCATAAAAAACAGAGAATTTAATTCTTAATAAAGGAGAAGATCTTCTTCCTCTCAAATCTTAGGTAAAGAAAACACAGAGATAAAAATATCTCATTTACCTATCATGTCATATTTAATGATTTAACTCTCTAAAAAGAAGAACTTAGTTATTTTTCTGGATCTGAGATCCGCAAGACAAATCTCTCATAAGTTGAGAATTTAATTCTCATCGAGAAGATCTTGTTCTTCAGAATAAAAAATTTAGGGGAAGACTGTCTTGTTTTATCAGCCACCTATGAAAGAAAGGACATAAAAAAGATGGAGTTTATACTCCATGAACTTAGTTCTTTCATTACCAAGAACTTAGTTTTTATAAATTCTGATCCCAGATCTTCAAAACAGTGATCTTGGTGATCATTAATGGTCAAAATACCATTAATAGAAGTTTAACTTCTCTCAAAAAACTTAGACATAAATTAACTCTCTAAACAAACATGGTCTCACGTGATATACGCATGGGCGCTCAAAAGATTCTATGAAGACATCGTCTCAAGTGATATCCGCGTGAGCGCTCAAAAGATTTTATGAAGATAGCGCCTCACGTGATTCTCACGTGAGCGCCAAAACCTGAGCGTCTCACGTGATACCTACGTTCGCGCCATATTAAAAAAGAGTGCTTAGCACTTATTCGTTTAACACCCAAACTTGAGTGACTCACATGATATGCATGTGAGAGCCAAAGTATAATCTGGATATTATATCCACAGTTTAAATGACTAAGTGCTTAGCACTGATAGGGTAAAGCCTAAGCCTGAGCACCTCACGTGATATACACGTGAGTCTTATAAAATAAGTGCTTAGCACTGAGCGGGCAATATAAAGGCCAATATCCAGCCCAAAAGGGGCTAGGATTTTCTGAAGTTAAACTTTCGTGATTATAAATCAGATAACCCTTATGAAGTTGATCTTAATAAGATCAATGATTTTTAACTATATGTTTAAGTTGATCTTAATCCAAAACAGAATTAACGACCCTTAACCATATTCCTAAGTTGATCTTAGTCTAAAAAATGGCTAACGATTCTCAGATGACATATTTCGAACTAATAGATCTCGTTCATACGAGATCTGTGTCCTAAGTTCGACCCTTAAAATTATATGTACGGATTTGGATTAATCTGCGCCCTACGGGAGGCGACATAAACTAGTCTCCGTATATAATCCATGAGCAACCATAATAAACAATATATATGACACAACACGAAGTGACCTATTAGAGTAGGAGAAAGTTGTTATCGCAATGCGATAACGTAATTAACTGCAGGGTTTGCGCCTGCAGGGAAGAGCGTCCCCACAATAAAAAAAGCCCCTAAATGAGGGGAATCTGATGAAGTCACGCTACTTCTGTCGTATATGTCCAAACCTCCGATATACGGGTCCATAAATCAACTTGGTATCTTCGGAGAGGTGGATGGATATGCCCATATATCATTTCCCCCCAAATTCAGGCAAGACGACTTATCCCGGTTCGTCTCTGTTTTCGGCGGTAAATAGATTCTGGCACGCCCGGTGAGACTTTTTCCTCTTTCCACTCCACATTTCGTGTGTCGTGTTTTTCCGCGATCAAATAATCGCGGTATATATATTTGTAGTTGCTATTGGGTGATGGGATACTGAAGCCTATTGGGTGATGGGATACTGAAGCCGGCATTCCGTCTCTATATAGAGATCAATGGAGTTCGCTTCCACTCACTGCAACTCAGGCCCTGTCACATCTGGTGGAGTCGAGTATGGGTCACTTGCAGCCTCATTTTTCTGCATCCCGGCTCTTCAAGAAATCAACGGGCTTTTCTTTGGGTCAATACTCCTACCTCCTACCCTCGGTGCCTCAACGCCGAAGGAGGAAGCCGAAGTCTGTCTTCCACAGGCTGGCTCCCCAAGTTTCAGCTCTGCCGACGACATCGATCTTCATACGACTGGCTCCTACTGAGGACCAAGGTCGGCACAGGTGGCATAATAGTCATGATCTCAAAGAAAGACGGGGAAAGCTCACCAAACTCCTGAGACTGATGAAGCTCCGGTCGCAAGATATCATCGACGTCGAAACATGAGTCATATAAGACAAGCTGGGGGTAGTTCTTTGTCTGGTCCTGCTTCAACTCCGATGGCGAATGCTGTTGTTCCAACCGGGAATAGTTTCGAACTGCTGCAAAGGGTTAGAAAAAATTCTCCCACTGCGGTATTGAAGAAATCTCCACAGTCCGTGGAGATCCAAGAAGAGCAGAAACCAGTTCGCTTTCCAAGAAATCTTTCTTCATCTCTATATAAAGTGTGGAAGCAGGTGAAGTACTCGGTCGTCGTCCACGGCTCTTCTCCTAAGCGTCGGCCAAACTTTGACAACTCCCCTTCCAAATACAAGTAGACTCATTCCAAGGCGGTTCCTGCTTTGACGGTTCCTCCTAAATCAGTTTCTCATAAAAAAGAGAGGCCCGATAAAGCCCAAGTGCCCGAGGAAAACTCCGAGGGTCAAGACCCCAAACGCCCCAAGCTTAGGGCATGGTAGTTCATACAATTCATATAGTGAGCTCCAAAGATGTAAGTCGAGCCTCTACCAGTCACGGACCACATACTCGGTCTCCGACAAAAGCTCAACTGCAACGTGAAAAGTTGTAGAAAATACTTGCTCAGGTGGCAGCACTCGCTAGTCCTCTGTCTAAGGAACATCCCAAGGACACACCCAAAGAAAGAGTATGGAAGAAGTCAGATATTGATTGCCTGAAGCGTGCTCTCAGGAAGAGAAATAAATAAGCGGCAACAATATCCGCTAAAATGAACCAAATGGCCCTCTTGATCCAGAATATGGATGGAATGATGGCCCAATCAGAACTACTGGCAGATGAACCGCCGGTAGTCGCTTTTAAATACAAGAGTGACATTTCAAATTCTCTGCAAGCTTCATCAACGGCTAAGGTGGAAACGATCCCAAAAGAAAAACTGGACGCATATATCGCTCAGCAAATCAAAACTCACTATGCCAGTGAAGCTGCAACTAGGTCGATCAAGACTGGTTGAACATATCCAGCATGCTACGATCAAGTACTGTACTCGTCAGAATACATACTTCTGACATTCCACATGTACAAAGGAACCGGAAATCCTCATCAGCACATCGTACAATTTAAATCCATGTGCGGCAACACTGGAGGAAATGATATACCGCTCCTCCGATTGTTCGTCAGTAGTCTGGCGGGCATTGCATTCGAATGGTATGCGGAACTCTTAAATGACTCTATGAATACCTTTGACGAGATGAAGATGCTCTTCTGTCAGAGATTCGTCAGTGCGAATAAATGCACTACCGTGGTGGCGTTGGTTAACGAAAGGGTTGGACCGAATGAGACCTGAGTTCAATATGTTACCCGGTGGCGAAATATCTGGTCTAAATTCGAGCAGCGCATCGACGAAGTTGCAGCCGTGGGAATGTTCATAGCCACACTTGACCCAAATTCAAAAGTGTTCCCATATAAGACCCTCTTCAAGCTGACGACCTTCCAAGAGCTCATAGATAAACTAGCTCGATTGGATCAGATGGGTTAAGACCCTTCCTCTTCCGATGAAGATATATGAAAAACGGAGGGAAGGCGGCAATTGTCGCCAACGTTCACCAAAAAATGAGCGGCTTTGAAGTAGCCTGTCGCCAAAATAGCGATAGCGTGGGTCCTACCCTTGAAAAGATTGGGACACGAATGCTCGTTCCCCCGAAATATACGCAGGGGAATTTTGCTCGTTGGCGGAGAAATCTCTACGTGAGATGGTCCTTTCTTCAGATAACAGAAAGGATGTCAAAGGACCTACAAGCAGGTCCTGTAATCAAGTGGAATAGCCAGCTTGAACCAAAAATTATGGAAAAGATGTAAAAGCCATCTCCCACTCTTAAAATGGACGATGAGGGGAAAAGCTCGCAAGTCAAGTTCATTCTTCCAAGGAGGAAGAAGATTCAGTAGAAAGAGTGACGTGATATCTCGTTTTTTCGTATATGAAGAAGATGTTCTGTCAGTGTCAGAAAGCGACATTGATGAGTAGGGGGAAGGTACCATGTAAAGTGTCCGGTATTTCCCACAAAAACAACCCGATTGGTACGATGATAAATGAAGCAGTCCCAGAGGGTGAAGATAGCCTAAGGTATGAAGTGGCCACTCATAAAACGGCCAGGAAGCAACGCCTAAGCAAATAAGCGTCGGAAGGGATGCGTTAACTCCCCGACCGAATGATAAATGTTGGATTGAAATGTCCCTAAACTATCATTCCGCTCCGAACACAGAGATGTTGGACCGAAAAATGCTTAAACTCACGGAGATGTTGGACCGAAACATCCCTAAACTAGTATATCGTCTCGAACAAGGGAATATTGGACCGAAATATCCTTAAAACTAATAATGGACCGCGATGTCCTTAAACTAGTATGCTCTCTTGAGATCTATATTGCAACCGAAGTCACATCGATGAAGATAGCAACTCAAGTTCCCATCGGCTATATGGCTACTCCCGCGACGAGGTCACCACCAAATCCCACCGGCAAACAGATGGGCCACCTATGGCGAAGCTACTTCTGAGAGTTTCACTGTTCGCAAAAAAATGTATTTCTACAAGTGAATGGACACGAATGAAAACTCGAAAGGGAGCCGTGAGTAAAAACAGTAGGACTGCTGGCGAGTTTGTGAAAACCCGAGAGTGCGCAAACCCGTTATATAAAAAAATGCGTGCACTTGCAAGGTCCTCTCGACCTTGTGAGTAGAAACTACCTGCGTGAGATCTTTACTGCTCACAAATGAGCAGCACGCTGAGGAATCCATACGATTCCTAAGGAGAAAATACACTTACGAGATTCTCTTGACTCGTAAGGAGAATATACCCCCTAAGAGACCCTCACGGCTCATGGGATTCAAAAGCCTTAAGTTACAGGGATCCAAACTTGTTCTTAAGCCGTCATATCCACTAAGTTGTTCTACAAGTAGTTCAATACTAACGCTTGTATACGATCCACGGGCACGAACAAAATATGTTCCCATAAAATTCCACCGATGGCGAGAAATATCCTCATATGGTGAATGATACTTGTAAGTCCTTTCGATTTACAAGGAGAAAACTCTCTGGTAAGATCCTTACGATTTGTAAGGAGAAAATACCACTTAGGAATCCTCACGATCCCTGAGGAGAAAATACACCTACGAGATCCTCTCGACTCGTAGGGAAAGACACCTTTATGAGACCCTTACGGTTCATAAAGTCAAAAGTCTTAGTCGACATGATCCTAAGCTTATTTGTTAAGCCACCTTTGTTCAAATCAACAAAGGTAAATGATGATTTGCACCTGAAAATATTTCAGTTGTAGCGATGTTGATATCTAATTGGTGTTAAACTCCAAATCCTCTCACGGCATATGATAATTCGCTCCTACCAACATTCCAGTTGTAGCGATACTGATGCCAAGATTGGGATCAGATTCCAAATCCCCAACTCGTAATAAAAATCAACAAGCAAAAAAATATATATATGAAACAGTCGAAATATTTGGGCAGTTCGCAATAAAAAATAGTGAGGAAAAATAAAAAAATGATATAGCCGAAATAATTGGGCCTCGTGAAAAACAGCCGAAATGATTGGGCAATCGCAACTTTCACGATATGAAAAGCTGAAAAGATAGAGCATCGCGGAAATATAAAAAAATAAAATTTTTCTGCCCTGCAAGTAGGTCCATACTAACTCATGTATACAATTCATGTGCATAAATGAAAAAAAGAGAACCATATTTTCTCACCACGCTTCGTCAAAAAGAACCGAGTCTTGAAGGCACATCTACAGCCCGAGACTATTTGGACGTTCTTGTTGGGTCTTTTTCGTCATCCCGTTGAGATGGGAATACGCGTCGCTAGTCAGGCGTGTACAGATTCCCTTGCTCAGGGTAAACTGAGGTTTATTGACTGTGGGGATTCTAATCTCCGGCAGCCGCGAACTAAACTGCCGTTAATTACCCCTCGCTCTTAGAGCGAAGAAATCTCCGATTGACGGGTCAAAATAGTCATGCGAGCTCAATATAAAGCGTCAATGTTTGAAAGTAATGCAGAAGGGCGTTTTTATTTCATTTTATTTATTCTATTTGTGACAAATGATTTTTTTTAATTTTATTTTTTAATCCAAAATAAAGAAAAAAAAATTTATTATTTTTTTATGAAGTTAAATTCCAAAAGATCCCGTATAGACTTATACTCTTCTTTATTCAAAAATTTTTTTATGGAGTTAAACTCCAAAAGATTTCATTTGGAATTAAACTCCAAAAATGAAACTTAAAAAAAAGAAAAGAGAAAAGAAAAGAAAAGAAAAGAAAGGAAAAAAAAGAAGGAAAAAAAAGAGGGAAGCCCCCCTCCACTCACGTGTGGGGGGAAGGGGGGCTCTCATTTAGTGGGAGCCTTCCCCTCACGTGAGAGTGAGGAAAGCTCCCACTTAGTGGGAGTATCCCCCTAAAAAATCCTTTCTTCTTCGAATTTTTCTGAGGGGAAAGCTTCCCACTTAGTGGGAGCTCTATCTCCCTCATTTGAGAGGGAGCAGAGCTCCAAAACATCTTTTTTTAAATATTTTTTTTAAATTAATTAATTTTTTTAATGGAGTTAAACTCCAAAAGATTTTATTTGGAGTTAAACTCTGAAAACAAATTTATTTGGAGCTAAACTTCTAAAGTTTCTAAAACATTTTTTATGGAGTTAAACTCCAAAAGATTTTATTTGGAGTTAAATTCCAGAAACAATTTTATTTGGAGGTAAACTCCCAAAAGTTTCTGTATGGAGTTAAATCACCTTTTATTCAAAAAAACATTATTTTATGGTGTTAAACTTCAAAAGATTTTATTTGAAGTTAAATTTCAGAAACAAATTTATTTGGAGTTTATAACTCCGAAAAGAAAAAAAATTATATATAAAAAAGAAAGAATAAATATAAAAAAAAAATTAAAATACTAAAAAAAAGTAAGAGCCTCTCCACTCACATGAAAGGGGAAGGGGGGGGGGAGGGGGGGGCTCTCACTAAGTGGAGCCTCCCCCTCATGTAAGGTGGGAGCCTCTCCCTCAAGTGAGGAGGCCCCAAAAATCTTTTTATATTATTTTTTGTGAAGGGGTTCAACTCCAAAATATTTGTATGGAGTTAAACTCCAAAATATATTTTTATGGAGTTGAACTCCCAAAAGCATTTGTATGGAGTTAAACTCCAAAATATATATATTTTTTTATGAAATTAAACTCCAAAAGATTTTACGTGGAGTTAAAACTCCCCAAAAGATTTTTGTATGAAGTTAAACTCCAAAAGATATTTTTATGGAGTTGAACTCCTAAATTTTTTTAAAATATGGAGTTAAACTCTAAAGATTTTATTTTTTTATTATGGAATTAAACTCCAAAAGATTTTTGTATGGAGTTAAACTCCAAAAGATTTTACATGGAGTTAAACTCCCTAAAAATAAATTTAATCGTGGAGTTGAACTCCCAAAACAAAACACAATTTTTTATATTTTTGATGTAGATGGATTTTTTTTAAGAGGAAGCTCCCACAGGGAGTGGGGGCTTCCCTATCACGTGAGGGGGAACAAAGGGGCTCCCAGTTTGTGGGAGTTTCCTTTCCCCTCACGTGAGGAAGGGATCCCCACTCACGTGGGGGAAATTAGAGGGTGCCCACTGGCTTGGAGTTAAACTCCAAAAGATTCTTTTTTTTATTATTATTATGGAGTTAAACTTCAAAAGGTTTTACAAATATGGAGTTGAACTCCCAAAAATTCTATATAGAGTTGAACTCCCCAAAATTGTATATGGAATTGAACTCTCTAAAACAATTTTATTTGGAGTTGAACTCCCAAAAAAGAAATTTATTTTTGGAAAATCCAAAGAAGATCTCTTGAAGCATCAAGATCTCTCTGACTTGGATGATGAAAGAGGACCCCTTTCTTTTTTTTCAGTCTTGAATTCTCTCAAAATGAGGTCTTTGTTTAGGATGGGTTTTCTTCTCCCTCTTCTCTTTTTTTTTGGATCTTGGGAGAAGGGTGATGAGATTTAAAATCTCCCTTTTTTAAAGACCTGACAGAAGATTTGAACTCCTTTCCAAAAATATTATGGTGAAAACTATTTCTTTCTTTTTTTTAAGAAAAAAGAGTTAAACTCTTGATTTAATTCAAAAAGAAAAAGAAGAAAAGGAGGCTGTGAGCCTTGAAGAAGTAGACATGAAACCCTAAGTTGATATGAGAGAAATCTTATTTGTTATCATTTATCATAATGCCTAATATAGGCTTTACATTTTACATATGGCCCCTTGGGATTTTCAAAACGGCACATGTGCCTTTCCCATGACGTGTGCCCTTTTTTTTTTGCACTTAAACCATGAGCATTTACATAATTTGGGTTTGTTGCCCATTATACTACATTATTCATAAAAAAAATTACTTTAAGCCTATTTATGTTTTAACAATTATTCCTTTGGCATGGGGGGCCGGCTCCTTCATACTTGGGCTCGACCTGGGCATGGGTCCACTTACTCGGACTTGGGTTCGGGTTCAGCCCACTTGGCTTGGGTTTTTTTTTATTCAAATCCAAAAATTCTTTTTTTTGACTTCGATTTTGACCTGGTCAACAGGGGTGTAAATTTTGACCCCAACAAAGTGCCTCCCATCAATAAATGCATACCACGTGTATAAGCTGTTGTGTGCATGAAATTGATAGACCTTGTTCTATATGGGAGTTGATTTGGTTTAGTTCCCTGTGAAGGGTTGATACTGTCATTTTAGCGACGTGGACGGTCGTTATTGCCATTTTTGCGACGTGGACGGTCGGTGCTGCCATTTTTACGACGTAGACGGCCGGTGCTGTCCTTTTTGCGACGTGGACGGTCGTTGCTGCCATTTATGTGGCTGCTATTTTTGCAACGTGGACGGTCGGTGCTACTATTTTTGCGATGTAGACGGTCGGTGCTGCCATTTTTGCGATGTGGACGGTCGTTGCTGCTATTTTTGCGACGTGGACGGTCGGTGACTTGCTCCGCTTCTTGCGGTGTCGGGATTTGATTTGACTTGCCCCGCTTTCTACGGTGTGGGGTTTGATTTGACTTGCTTCGCCTTCTGCGGTGTCGAGATTGAGGTTGACTTGTTCTTCTTCTTGCGGTGTCGGGGTTAAGGTTGATTTATTTGATTTGTTTTGGAAGTTCTCTACCTGTTCAGCAGGACTTTCGAGCTTAGAAGTGCCTGGTGGGACTTTGATTTGATCTGTTTGATTTCACCCTTATTTGGTAGGATTTTTGAATTGGAAAGGAACATAGAATTTGGATTTTGTTTAGCATCAGTATTGCCGCACTGGAATAATGCCAGGAGCAACTCATCATTTGCTTTTAGGAAGACTTGGGATTTGGATTTTTGGTCGGCATCGGCACCGCTAACATTGAAGCAATGCCAGGAGCGACTCATCATTTACCTTTGGGAAAACTTGGGTTTGAGTTTTTGGGTCGGCATCGGCACCGCTAACATAGAAGCAATGCCAGGAGCGACTCATCATTTGCCTTTGCCCGTTGGAGATTGATGGCTTAGAAGACAGGTTTAGATCCCTATCACCTAAGACTTTTCAATTTTATGAGCCGTAAGGGTCACATAAAAGCATTTTCTCTCTACGAGTCGAAAGGATCTCATACGTGTATTTTCTCCCTTGGAATCATGGGGATTCCTAAGTGTGTTGCTCCTTTGTGAGTCGTAAGGATCTCACGTGGGGGTTTTCTAATCACAAAGTCGAGAGGACTTCACGAGTGTATTTCATCTCTTTTTCACGAGTTTGCGCCCTTTCGGGTTTTCACGAACTTGCCGGCAGCCCTGCTATTTTTACTCACGGAGCCATTTCGGCTTTCCATCCGTGCCCATTTTGCTTGTGGACATACCGTTTTTTTTCTTGTTTTTTTTTCATTTTTTTTATCATCGGTAAGACTTCAAATATAGTATCATCGGTAGGACTTGGGAGAGATAGGGGTGTTTGCGCCCGTGGATTGTATACGGTTTTACAGGATGTATGATCCAGACCGTAGGGCCGGCGTGCTTGATCCGTCTACGACCCGGAGTATTCACGCATAATATTTCTTGAGGTATCGACCGTTAATGGGTGGCATGAGCCTTTCTCCCTCGGCACTTATTAGTTGGTAGGATCCTTCGTCGAACACTTTCTTGATGACGTATCGCCTTTCCCAATTTGGCTCGAATTTCTTATGGCCGGAATTTGATTAACCTTAGGATTTTGATGAGCCTGCCCCCTGTTTTCTTCGAGAGCTTAAGTATTCTACCCCCTGCGTCGACCATAGACTTTGGAAGGTACCAGTTGTTTGGAGACCGATTCCATCGGCCAAACAGAAGCTTGAAGAGCCAGCCTATTGAAGACAAACTTCGTCCGGGCTTCCTCCTTCGGCATTGAGGTACCGAGGGTGGGAGGTGGGAGTATCGACCCAAAGAAAAGCCCGCTGATTTCTTGAATAGCTAGATTGCAGAGATTTGAGGCTGCATGTGGCCCATATTTGACTCCACCAGATGTGACAGAACCTGAGTTGCGGTGAGTGGAAGCAAGTGCCATTCGTGAAAGAGATAAAACGCCGCTTCAGTATCTCATCACCCAAGAGCAACTACAAACATGTATACCGTGATTATTTGATCGCGGAAAAAACACGGCACACGAAGTGTAGAGTGGAAAGAGGAAGAGATCCCACCGGGCGTGCCATAGATGGAACCAGATTCAAATATCATATAGCTGTTTCCAGTGCATATCACCTAAATGGAAAAAATCCAATGCAACGTTACTCATCAAGGAGCGAACCCGTGGATAAGTAACCTGAAAGAGAATTAAGTTCTCAATTTACTACGATGGAATACCTAGCATAAGTATCTATATCTTCAATCACTTCGAAGAATCCTAATATTTCCAACGTATGGTTCTCTACTTTATTCTTATACCTATAAATTTCTCAAAATCTTTAGACCTTGTATTACAACGAATGCGTGTCTAAAACCAGAGAACACATAGGTTTATCTGAATGAAGTAAGAGTACCAACCCCTTATCCAGAAGGACACTGGACAACATACATTTTCATGTATAACTCCCAAGAGTATACTAACTCAAATTCCTTGTATTGTAAGTTGAAAATTGTATTTTGGTCAAGAATGTCTTACACCATTATTCAACGCACCTTACCTTATCCTCAATTGATAAAGGTAAATGTTTGGAACACAATTTTCAAAATTTATATCTCACTTTATAAAATAAAGATACAGATATTTCATTTTAAAAACTGGTGCATAACAACAGTTATTTAAAACCAAATATTTTGCTGTTAGGCAAAGCCATGCGATTCAATCCAATATCACCAATTACAACGAATTCCGATATTAATGATTGCATCGCCCATTTCGTAATATTCTATTCTTTCTCAGTATCTGTAACGCCATACAGATATGAGATCCAAATCCGGTAAATACATACTCTGGAGTCAAAATTGATTGGGAAAACAGTTCTCGGTAACAAGTACACCGAAAAACTGAAAAATAAATGTTTCAAGGGGGTGACCTGGTATTCCTAGTAATTCTCTTTTCACTATCCAGATTCATGACAGTAGTCACAATTTCCTTTGCCATCACTTCAATCTCTTTATATGTCTCTTCATCTTACCTTCTGTACACCGCACTTAGGCTAATTGGTTTTCTTCTTTCTCTACTTTTCGGTACCAGCCTAAGATTTAGAAGAAGACTATCCAATAAGTATAATAGATGTACTCTCCTTATACAAGGAGCTCTTGCAATCTGAGAGAAGGTAAAAGGAAGAGACAACCGAATGATACAATCTAAATTCTCCAGAACTAGTGACTATCCTTGACTGAAATAATTTCTTCGAGTTCATATGTTACTATACGACGACCATTTCAAAGCTATATGGATCATCGTAGTGATATAGAGTGTTCTGGAGAAATGCAAAAGGAAAATAGGAGTAGCAGGGATATTTGCGACTTTGTCGTGAATCACAACAATTCAAAACCAACGTGTGTAAGAAGGTTCGGTTAACTTGGTTATTGAGTTTTAGATATGTCATGGGTCGCTGTACCAGAGAGAGAGAGAGAGAAAAGAAACATTCAGTGTGCAATCTATCAAAATTAGATTGGTTATCACTTTATCTAATCAGGATGGCTCCCACTGTTTTCTCGAATTCTCCTTTAAACCCTAAAAGGAGAACTAGTAGGGATCATATACACCTTACAAGTTCGCTAACCGTTCAGCCAGGTCAGTGTTGGTACTCTGAGGGAGGTCCCCCATGCTTTCGCACAGACCCAATTAATAACCCCGTTTCTGCAGAGGCGTGAACTTGTTAACACTTTTTAGACACCTAATAAGTTAGCTAATTGTGAAGTGAAAAATCTCTCGAGGAGTAATACCTACTCATCAGTAGGAATCGGGACCCAACTATCATCGTGTGATAATCTGATGGAATTCACTCAAGTCACCTCACTCCAGAAGGTATGCATATGCCTGGCAAGTTTTCTTTATATTTGAAACCCTCTATGTGGTTTTTGCCGCTAGCGACTTTATGACCTTGACAATGCCAACATATTATAAGCCGCTAGTCAAGTTCAGCTCTTCATTATCATGAATAACTTAGACCCACCCACATAACCCTTGACAATGCTAACATAGCTATGCAATTGTCTTAAATAATTGGAAACAAAACTAAAAACAAGCAATACTCAGCTATCGATCACTATGCCTTGATAATGCCAATATACGTAGCACGGATACTAAGTACTACTCGTAAGAAACGACGGAGGGTTACGACTGGGTTTTGACAAAAAACCATTAACGTAATGAACTTTATATCGTTGAAGGAACTCGAGTGGTTTTGAAATGAAGTGGTTTAAGCTCCGCTTTTTAAAACTAGTAACATAAACCTTAAGAGCGAATTCCCCTTCCTTCATAGAATGAGGTGTTGGATATTCCTAACCAAATACCTCTATACAAAGCAAAAGAATATGACAGTTGTTTTTAAGAAAACTGAGTAGTTTTAAAAATTGATTCCGACAACATCAAATAGGTTTGTTTTCCTTTGCATTGAAAATATAATGCAGTTTCATCAAATCTATTTTCCAAGCCACAACAGAAACAACCAAAATAGCATGCTTTTATATACCATCCACATTCGCCGCGAGGTCCCGGGTCTTCGGGTCTTCACCGTAAGGTTACTTAACTTACGGCAGGGCGATGACAGGACTAGCGCGGATGCAAAACATATAAAGCATCTACTAATATATATATATATATATATATATATACACAGATATATATATATATATATCAACATCGCAGGCAGATAATAATCATCACAGGCATATAAGAATCATCACAGGCATGCGAACAACAATATGGAATAGCGGATAAACTTTGAGCACCGTGTTTCATCTGAGCCGTAAATGAAACGCGGCATTCCCTGGTTGTGTGGAAAGCCAGTACATGGTTGATCCTATACCCTTACGAGTGCGGCAAGCCACCTGCCAATTCTAGAAACTGGGTAACATGCCCTCAATGAAATGAGTCGATACTCGCCGCTTTCTAGAATCCGATAACTTGTGCACCCCTCCGCAGGTCAAATCCAATAACCCCTACAAGTGCGGCGAGCAACCCACCAATTCTAGAGCGAGGCGGCCCGATCTCAACTCCATGAGATGGCCACCTACTGCACTCTAGAACCCGGCTACTCGAGCATTTCTTCTGGGTTAATCTTAGTGCAGAAATGAAATATATACAATGGTGACATCGACCGCATCCTGATCGACCCCAATTAAAGAATATACATAATACAGAAACAGCGGCCACATGTTGGAGCTCGTCCCGAACAAATGAATACAACAAAATAAATCAAAACTATACAAGCAACGAGCGAGGGGCTATCCAACACGACAATCCGACTAAATCATAATCAAAATATATATCACTAGAAACAAGTAACCGAAATAAGTGTGTTACCCCGTCTAATTGAGCATATAGCAATTAGACAATGTTAACAACACATCCGCGCACGCAAACGAAGTCACGACATTAGAATTCCAAAACACAATTAGTGCACATCCCAAATCTACCATAGGATAAAAAATCAAGTGCACTAAACATCTAAAAATTTGAGTTTTTGAGCCAATTCGGAAGTCCGAATCAAAATGAAACACTCCCGAACCTTTGCGGCGAATTAGAGCACAAAATTAACTTCGAGTCGGGGGGCCTAAGAGGGTACCCTACCCCTGAGGCCACCACGAGATGGCCAGGGAGTGAGGCAGAGCCGAAGCTTCTTATGGGGGCAGTTTCGGGTCCCCACCCCCAAGACCACCTTGTGTTGGTCTTGGAGAGTAGGCCCAAGCCTTTGGTCCCCCCGGGGTCTCCTCGAGGTGTCTACGCACCACCCCATGGCTTCTCGGTTCAAACCGTGAGCTTGCGTGGTGTGCTAACATCTCAAAACTCAAAAATTCTGGACTGTTTTTTCAACAGTTTTCGATACCCGAAAAAACGTGAATTCTAATGTCGTAACTAGCTAGCTTAAGGTGTTTGGGAGGATCTGATACCATTTTAGGGTTCCCTAGTGCCGCGGAGCAGCGGAAGTGTGAATGGCGAACAAAAATTCAAGCAAACACGAAGGAACTCCGAACCTAGAATCGATCAAAACGCCTAAACCAGCAAACCAAGTATGATAAGATACGGAATACTACTGTAGACGCGTGTCCACCCAATCATGGAAGACCCCTCCAAGCTCTGTGTATGCTGTCCGGATCGTGCTTGAGTGGAGACCTCCCTTACTGAAGAAGATCCACCAAAAGGAAATCGACCCAAGCTCCGATTTCACTTAGTAAAGCGACCGACGCTTCAAGCTCGCTATGAATGGAGAGTGGGGATATAGGAATATTCTCACTATCTTTTTCTCTCTTTTTTAAGCTCATGTGAGCTACCTAGAAGAAGGTGGAGGAGGTGAAGAAGAAGCTATGGAAAAAATGGCTAAGTCTTTTTGAAGAGCTGGTAGCAAAAAGTAGCAAAAGAATGGCTTAGTATTTTAGCAACCATCCAAGAATAGTATTCACAAATGAAAATACTATATAATAACCAATCCATAACTCTCTACCATGCTACAAAACACCTCATCCTCCACCTCATTTTTGATTTTCTATAAAAGAAAAATTAATAAATGAAATGTCCATCTTCTAGAACAAATTCCGTATAAATACGGAATACAACCGGGTATACGTATTGAAATACATATACGCGTATTCGTAAAACAATACGAAAAGCCAAGAGAGAGAAAATGAATAGTGAACAATAATACTAGAATATACATATTAAAAATATATATACAAATTATTAAATCAGGTTTTGATTTAATAATTCGACTTAATCCTAAGACGTTAGTCTTATCAACCGTCCGATTAAAGTTCGTGTAGCCTGTACACGTATTTAATCGGACACCCTGTATGCACCAATATACGTCGTCTACATAATATCGCCTAAACCGAGAAAAACCCTTTATGTGAGACTCTAAAGACTCGACAATATGCTGGCAGTGATTTACTGGATAAATCCAAAAACCACAAGAACGTCAGCGGCGCTAGTTGTATGTAACGGCTGCCCAGGTATATGTCGAAAAGGAGGTCCACAATCAAGTCCGTCCGTACCCTACTAAGCCTGAATGTGACAATCTCCGTACAGTCCGGTCTTTTCGTTTAAGAGTATCGCATACCGGGTCTAGGGGGTGGAAACGTCAGACCTCTAATAACCCGATAAATCGTGTCGGAATCAAGCTCATCACCAACCGAGAAACAACTGAACTCATATCAGTAAATCTCATCTACCGTGGCCACGGATTTAAGGTGACAGCCTACCAAACACAATACGATATCGACTGCTAATACCAGGAGAGACGAATCCCCAATAATCGCTCATTGCTTCCATGTGGCTCGGGACTATACCCAACTAAAACATGTTTGCATGACTCCTTTGAGCCATGGTAGGGTAGTAATCAAAGTACAGTAGGAACTCATATAAGAAAAATGACGATCTCAGGTCAAAAGACTAACATGTATTAATGCCACTCGAGAACTTCCATCTGATGATATATATAATACCATTTAGAAGTTCTCGGCGAATCCGTCAAGTGTACTCACCTCCAGTGAGCACCTGTATACTATCTCAGGTGACATAACACCAATGGCTTGTGAGACCGGCCACCACCCCTTGTCAGAGTCTCATAATGTATACACTAATCTACTTCGGAATATCTATACCCAGTCTCGATACTCCCACAACTAGAGACATTTAAAGATGTGCTTATAGACTACCCAGCTCTCACGTATATGATCGCCATCATAATGCTAGTAGTCAAGCAAGAATCCTCTGGGCTTCATCATTATATATTAGCGGCACGTAATAATAAGTAAAACATGTACACATCAATAATAAAGACAAACCAGATAGCATATTATTATTTCGAGTAAAATTGTTCTACCTGTATAGGTCCTCTCTCAATTATCATAATTGCGTGCCTGCAATTACAATAATTGCCTTAAGGGTACTATATCCAACAGTTGCTAGATAAAATTGTTCATTTATGAACTTTGTCCCATCGTCTATCCAGGAAAATTCTAAGGTAGGTATCGCTCAACTCAGGAGATAGTTGATCTCATCGAAATTGATATATAGAGAGATAAAGATAGATTCATTGCAGAATCCACTCACCGGGACTGTTTCTCAAATACAGTTTGTGAAACTATCAGTAGAGAAGTTGGGTATGCGATACCGCAATAATTGACCTTAAGTGCAAATGGGAGATTGTTGGATATAGGTGCCTTCAAGATAGTTATTGTAATTGAAGGAGGACCTATACGAAAGAACAATCTTACTCGAGATGACAGTATGCTATCTGGTTTGTCTTTATCATTCACGTGAATACGTTTTTTTATCACGTATCGCTAAAACATAATGATAAAGCCCGTATGATCTTTGCTTGACTACCAGGATTATGATAGGGATCATACTAGTAAGGCCTGGGTAGTCTATAAGCACATTCTTAAAAGTCCATGATCAAGAGAGTATCGAAACTGGGCATCGATACTCCAGAGTAGACTAGTTTATACGTTTCTTGACCCCAACTGGGATGATGGTTGATCCCATAGGCATTGGTGTTTGACACCAAAGATTGTATACATGTGCTCATTAGATGAATGAGTTTCACTGGACGGACTCATTTGAGAACTCCTAGATGGTATTGTACATATCGTTAGATAGCGGTTCTCATGTGACATGAGTATATGGTAGTCTGTAGACTTAAGATCATCATAATGTCATGTGTGTGTTCCTACTGTACTTTGATTACTACCTTACCACGGCTTTAAAGAGTCGTGCGAACATGTTTTAGTTGGGTACAGTCCCGAAGCACATGGAGGCAGTGAGCGATCGAAGGGATTTCGTCTCTCCCGGTATAGGGAGTCGAGCTGGTGCTGTGCCAGATCAACTATAACCATTTGTCCTTGGCCAATGTAATTGAGATTTACTGATAAGTGTTATCAGTAGTTTCTCGGATGGTTATGAGTTCATGATCGACATGACTTATCAGGTTATTGAAAGTCTGATGGATTCCACCTCCCAGATCCGGTATGCGACACTCTTCAACGAAGAGACCGGACTGTACGGGGATTGTCACTGATAAACTTTGCAGGGCTCCTATAAGCTTGCTCGTTGACATTCTTTCGATCAATATATGGGTAGCCGTTACGTGCAGCTAGTACCGCTAACGTGGTTGTGGGCTAAGAATATGATCTTAACCTACCGTCAGCGTATTGTCGAGTCTTTAGAGTCCCACACAAAGGTTTCCTAGTACAGGCGAAACGATGTAGGACATGTATAGGGATACGTGCAGGAGCTCAATTAAACACGTGTATGTGATACGCGTATTTTAATCGGGCGTTTAATGATAATAGCCAGCATATTTATGATATAACCGGATTATTAAATCAAGTTTTGATTTAATAATTAAATGTATATTTATATATTAATATATGTGTGTGTGTACACACACACATTAACTAATATCATGTTCACTTTATTTTTCTTCTCTTTTATAATATTTATATTTGATATTAATATTATTTATACACTTTGTCATATGTGTTTACACATACAAGTTGTATGTATAAGAATAATATTAGAACTGACGATGAGAACAAAGATATTTATTTATTTTTTTAATAAAAGATAACGAGTCATTCATTGGTTTTGTATAGAAACATATGACTCATTCTTGTTTTATTTTGTTAAAATAAATTTGTATATCTTTAGTTCTCATGGTTAAATTCTTAGCCATTCTATGTCTTCTTTCTCTCTCTTGAGTTTGCTTAAGTGAGAAAGGAAAAAGAAAGTGAAGAAAATAAGTGAGCAAAATATTCTACATCACTTACTAATCATTCTTAGCAAGTTTGATTAGTGAGTTGCTTTAATATGATGTGATCATGTGTGAGGCTATAGCTTGTGATGGAGGGATGTCAAGGTGGATCATCTTCGGGAAGGAGGTCATCGTGCAAGCTTCTTCTGGACCTAGTGGAAACTAGACGGAGTTCAAGGAGAGGTAGCTAACACGCTACAAAGGTTGTAATCCCTAACTTGCTCTCTTTGTTTTTTATAACTACTAGAATTTGAAAGATTTTGGGCTTGGAAAATGGTGCTGTGTTCTTGATTATTTTCTTGATCATTCCGCCGTGGCCCGCTATCGTAATGACCCTAGCACCCTTCCCAACACCCTCGACCACCACCACCACCATCCCAATCTCCTCCTTAATAACAACCATTCAGGCGAACATACCTCTGATCTTTTAGTTCAGATGTCTGCCTCAGACCACATACGTCTGCCACAGACATCTGTGCAGGTGATCAACATAAAGCCAGTTTGAACTACAGACGTCTGCCAAGACGTCTCTACAATCGATACAGACGTTTTCCAAGACGTCTTTGTAATCGATTTACAGAAAGCTTGTTTGAACTACAGACATCTGCCCATGTCTGGGACATACATCTATATCGGTCAACCGCAGAATATATGGAAAGATTTCTTGAGAGATTCGGTTGCAATATTATATTTGAGAGATTATATATAATTGATCTGATTATATATTAAGATACATATGAAATAATATATAAAGAAAGCCATAATAGAGAGATATCTCTCTAAGGCTTCTTCTTCTTCCTCTCAGTCTCAATCTTACCTTCTAACTTTGTTATGGTGTGGTGAATATCAATCCCTTCATCGGCATATAGCCACGGAGGGTATCCTACATCTCTATTATGTCACTTTTGTTGATGACCATAGTAAATTTATCTGGTTATTTTTTATGCATAATAAGTCTGACTTATTTGATATCTTTTGTGGCTTTCAACGTCATGTTGGACGTTATTTCAATAGAAAAATACGTATGTTTCATTTGGATTGGGGTGGTGAATATCAATCCCTTCATTGGTATCTAGCCACGGAGGGTGTCCTTCATCGTGTTTCCTGCCCCCACACTCCCGAACAAAATGGGGTAGTGGAACGCAAACACCGTCATATTATAGAGACCGCTCGTGCGCTTCGTGCTCATGCCTCCACCCTTTCTCTTTACTGGGACGAGGTCGTGCAAACTGCTGTCTTTCTAATTAATCGTCTCCTTACACCAGTCATTCAAAACGATACCCCTCTTCAAAAATTGTTTAGTCACTACCCTAATTATACTTTCCTACGCACATTTGGCCGTGCGTGTTATCCTTGGCTTCGCCCTTATACTCTACATAAACTTGTTAATTGGTCCTAACACTGTGTGTTCATGGGTTATAACACTCAACACCATGGTTACCGTTGTCTCCATGTATAATCCGGCCGTATTTATGTGTCTAGGCATGTTATTTTTGATGAAAGTTGCTTCCCCTTTTCAGGTTTAGGTTCTCCCCAGGCTTGACACCGACCGCTGAGCCCTTACCAGGAGCGGGCATTCTTGGTCCTGGTCCTGCTCCAAGCCCACCAGCACCCTTAGTGCCAGCCATCGCCCCTCCTCTCACGGCTGACATACTTAGGCCTTCCCCACTCCTGCCGCCGCACCATGCTTAACCTAACCGCTAACATATAGTTGCTCCCTCTTCGGCGAACTCCCCTCCTTGTACCATTACTCGGTCGCCAATTGCCGATGATGCTGCTCTACAGCATTCAGTGCCATCCTCCCCGCTATTAGGCTTGCTTTCCCCCACCTCGCCAAGTACTTCTCACGAGTCCCTAATTCTACGCATACGGTCTCTTACGGATATCTATGCTTCCATTGATCCCTTCAGCACTCCTTACCACTGCTTCTATCGAGCCAACCTGCTTTACACAGGCATCTAAGGACCCATCGTGGAGTGTGGCTGTGTCCTCTGAATTCGATATTCTACTTCGCAAAGGCACATGGTCATTCGTCTCTCGCCAACCTCAGTCCAATGTCATCAGCTGCAAATGGGTGTTTAAGTTGAAACAACACGAGGATGGTTCCATTGAGCGCCATAAGGCACGGCTTGTGGCTAAGGGGTTCGGGAAAGGCTTGTGGCTAAGGGGTTCGGGAAACAATTAGGTGTAGACTTCTTCGATACCTTCAGTCCAGTTATCAAGATTACCACGGTTCTCTTGATTCTTGCCCTCACGATTAGCTTTGGTTGGTCGGTGTGACAGTTGGACGTCTCGAATGCATTTTTATATGGTCACCTTGAAGAGATGGTCAATATGGATCAACCCCCGGGCTTCATTCGTCCTCAGTTTCCCAATTATGTCTGCCGCCTGCATCGCTCTCTTTATTGCATCGCTCTCTTTATGGCCTTCATCAGGCTCCTTGTGCTTGGTTCAAACGATTGAGTACTCGACTTCTTCAACATGGTTTCTTCGGTTCCAAAACGGATACTTCGTTGTTCTTCTGCTGGACCCGGAACTCACGGCTCTATGTCCTGATTTATGTGGACAACATTCTCATTACTGGTTTCGATCAAGGGGCGTCACTGGTCTTATTGACTCTCTTCAACATGAGTTCTCTATTCATGATCTTGGCACTGCTCACTATTTACTTGGCATCGAACTCTGTCTACACCTTGACGGTTGTCTCCTATCTCAATCTAAATATATTGTGGACATTCTTAAACGATCCAAAATGACTGCCGCGCGCCCGATTTCTATACCCATGGCTATTGTCACAACGACCAATGATCCGCTTTCCACTCCCCTCGTTGATCCAACTATGTATCCAAGCATTGTGGGTGTCCTTCAATATGTCATCATCACTTGCCCCGATATCTCCTTCGCAGTCAACCGGGCTTGTCAACATATGCACGCACATACTGAGCACCATTGGTCGCTCGTTAAGCGCATCCTTCGTTATCTTCAAGATACACATTCTCATGGTCTCCTTCTCTACCGTGATTCACCGTGCCATTTGCATGCCTTTAGTGATGCTGACTGGGCTGGGAACACTACGGATCGTCGTTCCACAAGCGAGTACGCAATCTTATTTCATGGAGCTCTAAGAAACAAGCGACGGTTGCTCGC
The DNA here is from genome assembly GCA_030015575.1 of Agapanthus africanus. Lineage (NCBI taxonomy): Eukaryota > Viridiplantae > Streptophyta > Magnoliopsida > Asparagales > Amaryllidaceae > Agapanthus > Agapanthus africanus. The sequence goes on along the minus strand of JASDDO010000012.1, from coordinate 491,228,159 downwards.
TCGAGTACGGAGGTTGAATACAAGGCCCTTGCAAATACTACAACCGAGCTCATTTGGTTTCAGTCCTTGTTGCAAGAACTTGGGTTTTCTCACTTTCCACCAGTGTTGCTGTATGATAATATCGGTGCTATCTACCTTGCTTTTAATCCTGTCTTCCACGCTCGCACTAACTACATTGAAATTGATTTTCACTTTGTTCGTGAACGTGTCGCCGATAATCTCCTCGTTGTGCGGTACATCTCCACGCGTGATCAATGTGCTGATGTGCTCACCAAGCCCTTATCGAGACAATGCTTTGTCGGATTGCGGTTCAAACTCAACGTCGTCCAACCGTCGTTAAGCTTAAGGGGGCATAATAACGACCATTCAGGCGAACAGACGTATGATCCTTCAGTTCGAACGTTTGCCACAGACGTCTGCCACAGACGCCTGTGCAGGCGAGCAACAGAAAACCAGTTTGAACTACAGACGTCTGCCAAGACGTCTTTGCAATCGATACAGACGTCTTCTAAGACGTCTCTGCAATCGATTATAGAAAGCTTGTTTGAACTGCAGACATCTGCCCATTTCTGGGACAGACGTCTGTATCGGTCAATCGCAGAATATATGTAAAGATTTTTTTGAGAGATATTTTGAGAGATTCAGTTACAATAATGTATTTGTGAGATTATATATAATTGATCTGATTGTAAACTAAAATACATATGAAATAATATATAAAGGAAAGCCATAATAAAGAGATCTTTCTCTAGGGCTTCTTCTTCTTCCCTCAATCTCAATCTACATTACTTTTCTAACTCTTTTACTCCTTGCCCCCTTCTCACCGTCATCATCACCGTCTCCGTCACCATCACCACCCCACCACCATCGCCGGCCCTCACCGTCCGCCACCTTCCCAGCCCTCCCTTTATCTCCTTCTCCAAATTAGTAAAATATTTAATTAATATTTAACTAATTAATATTTAATACTTGCTTAAAATTGTTAATAATGTATTTATAATTAATTAATTGTATTATGAGAGAGGGAAAAAGTCTTTTTATATGAATTTAAAGGTGTTAAACTTGACCGTTAAAAAAAGTAGTTTTTTGACATTTTAAAAGTACATGATAGTTTTGTGGAAGATGGGGAAATTACAAGGAAGTTTCTTAAAAATAATCCTTCTTTTAGTAGAAAAACAGAATTGCAAGGAAGTGTTGCATTTTAGAATGCTATACAGGTATATATGATATACAGTGATTCAACAGTGGAGTCAAGCTTAAGTAGTGAGTTTATTTCAGAGATTAAGATGTCGGTCAATTCTAATACTTGCAAAATTTTCTCTTATCATTTATTTTAGTTGTATTAGTTTCAATGCATCTTTATGATATAGAAAATTCCGCAGTCAATATCTTTACTGCTATAACTAGAACTCAAGGTGTCCATATGCCCTTTCTTCAATTTTCAAAGAAAAATCAAAATAAACGACAAAATATTTTCCTTCTATGCTTCATATCGTCCATCTGGCACCCTCATCCTCTCTCTCTCTCTCCCATCACCCCCAAAAATGTAAAACGGACAACACATGTATAAATGAGAGCACAATAGAAAAAGGAAATAATAACTTATTTTGAAAAAAAAAAACTAAATAAGAAAAGAATAACTTAACAGGACCGATCTTGTTAAATGTTAAACTATGATCATATTCTTTTGAAGATATATCCAATAATATACACGTGCATCACACGTGCATACCTAGCTTAAATTAATTTAAAGTTCTCTAGGTGCTTGGTAAATCGGATAATGGTTTTTATATATTATTTAGTGGTACTTATCAATAGAACATAATTGTCTTCCTTTTGTCTCCATCGACCAAAATTCCTGTATACGTCCTTTAATACAAGTACCTCCTCTACATTTCAGGTTCAAAGATGTGCAGACGACAACTCAGTTCTCATGGCAACATATGAAGGAGAGCACAACCACTCGATCCCAAGACCAGGAGAATTTAATGGCTTGCCTTCCTCTTTGATAAGCACATCCACAAATAGTCCATTAGCTCTTGATCTCTCCTTAAGCAGGAACATTAATATTGATCAAAAAAATGAAGCAGGCTGCTCAAGATCAAATAACAATAATATTCAAGTCGAAAGCAGTAGTACTCACAACAGCAGCAACAACAACAGCAACAATCTCATGCAAGAGTGCATTAGACTTTTGACAAGGGATCCCAACACTAGAGAAGCTTTGGCTGGTGCAGTTGCCAACTATATCCTTGAACATCACAAACCAAATAAGTAGAGCAAGACAGAGACGACGAGACACCTGGTATCACATCATTCATTGATCCATGTACGGGTTTCATTTACAAATACACAGGAGTCTCTTAGATTAGAATTGTTAAAAATAGAAGATAAAAGGCATGCATTAATGAATAGGATGATGCCATGTGTCCCGTGACCGTAGAAATCTTAACATTGTTTTATTTAAGAAAAAAGTTAGAACATTGGATATGCAGGAGTTGGAGCAGCAAGGCTTTAATGTTACACAGGGAAAAACATTTAATTGTAAATGTTCAATGGCATTGAATTGTAGGAATTTGTGGTTGATTCAAATTTTGTGGTGTGCTTTGCATTTGTGTAATTTTTAAAGTCTTTTCAAACATATATACAACAAAATTTCATTGTTAATGTGAATATTGGATAGTATATTTTATTTTATATTAATAAGCTATGTTACACTTTAATACCATCATACGGTATATCTCGTATAGTGCTTAATGCTGCACCAAAACATTAGAAATGGAATAAAGCTGGCTAGTTATCTATATATTTTTGTGTCCAACACAAATCAATAATTGGTCATAAAACTTTATCAAAACTTTCACACAGCCGTGCTTAGGGTTGGTTCTTTGCAAAGAGCACAGAAAATATTAGAGTTTGTTGGTAATTTTATCGACCATCGACAATTGATCATTTTTTAAGTTGATCGCATTAGATTTCATTAAAGAGCATATAATGTTAAAATAAACTGCGATATTTGTGGTCGTTATTATTTTTAAATTTTACCGTGGATAAACTGTTCAACATTTTTGCATCAAATGAGAATTCTCCGAGAACTTTTCAGTAAAGCACAGTTTCTCTATTGATTAATTAATTTGGAAAATAATGCCGATCGTTCAAAAATTAGAAAAAATAAAATAAAATTGGAGACTAAGACTATATATGCACATGCAAATAATTTAAAACAAGATGGAACCCAATCATGAAAATTTCAACTTAAAACTTTTGTGCTTTTCAAGTTATTTCAAACCATGGGAAGAAATTAGAAGAAACCAAGAAAAAGGGGAAATTGACTGTGAATATGAATTTAAGGGTAAATTGTCCAAAAAAAATTCGGCAGTATTTACCGCAGACAAAAAATCCTAACCCCGAAACGGTTATAAAAATCCTTGGAATATTTTCGAACGGCATCTGTATAATCGCTTCCTCTATCTAATCAGCTCATAATATCTCAGGCAACTGCGTACATATCACATAAAAATCAGATACAGCAGTCAACTATAAAGATACAGCAAGCATGGGGTTTTGACGACTGAAAACTTTTTCAAGAGGTTTTTGACAACCGTTTCAATACGGTTTTTTGTCACCTGCGAGGGTTATTTTGGACAATTAACCCTAAAAACAAGTCTATAGAGGAGGCTCCTCCTTATCTAAATCCAACGGCTATTTCTCATATATTCACATTCTTAGATTTTAGAGAGAGAGAGAGAGAGAGAGAGAAATGGCGTGCAAGCTTGTAGATTCAATTTTCCATCTCTCGGTAATTGATTCCAAAATCTCAGAACCCAAGATCATTTTTTTAATAAAAAGATTTAATCTTGAATATTTTTTTTACATACTTTTGATGAATTTTTATGGGATTTGGCTCGATTGCAGGCACCTCCTCGAAGGACTATCTGCAGCAAAAGATTGAAGACTCATTCCGGTAATTTTGTTCAAAAATTTTCTCTTGGGATTTTTTTCAAACAGGTTGTGGGCTTCAAGCTCTAATTGAGTTTTGTTAGAGTAATGCTTGTATTTGAGGTTTACTGATTTTGTTTGCAATCACATTTCTTGTGGGAATTCTTTCAATTGAGTGCTGTGCTTTGGATTCGGATTGTCAAGATTAATCAGCTGTACTGCCCTAAAAAAGATAAAAATAAAGAAGAATTCCGTTTCATATCGCCCTATTTGTAAATTACACTTCATTGGTAGAGTAATTTCACCATCAACTCAGCATAAGCCGCTAATTGGACTAACTCTATCAAATATGAATTGGAATAGGAAAAGATAACTTGCAATTTTCTTCCATTCAGAACAACTCTTGATTTTTAAAGCATATTTAGGGTTTGTACCAGTAAGGAACATTGAAAAAATGATTACTTGTACAATAAACCTGATTTTCTTTTGGCTTCGATATTACAATATGAGTTCATTTTCATCTTGAATTTAAGCAATTTGCATTTTTATTATTCAAGTGTTATCGTAGTTATCGTAGGAGAGCGCACGAGAACCTAACCTTATCTCACTCTCACTCTCCTGAAAATGATTGGTTTGCTAATTTTTTGACCCTAGTATATAAATATTAGGGTAAATTTCACTCATATACCCTTAAATATCATAGTTTTTCACTAGACCACCAGTAAACTCCCTTGAAGTGCTACATTGGAGGGCATCTCAAATAAACTCTCGTAAAACCAAAGTTTTTGGGAGTTTACTGCAATAATGAAAACTCCATCGTTGTTTTCTGAAAAACAGTGATAGCTATATGTACTTTAGTGAAACTCCCCCTAAATATTTTTCTAAATGGTGCTAAAATTTATCCTAAATTTTATAACTTGATTTTTATATATCTGTATATTTACTAAATAATATATAAAATTTGTTCTTGTCAGGAATACACTGTCTGAAATGGGGACATCTTCAACAGATAGGATCAAACTCTCATCGATACTTATCCTACAAGAGACCATCAGAAGTTCTTCAGGCCACAACACTCTCTATTTCACCATCGTTGATCGATAATGAAGAACAAAGACAACAGATGTGTGAAAATTATGGCTTTACGCAAATTGGGGAACCACTTCCAGATAATATCACTATGAAAGATGTCATGGATACTCTTCCTAAAAAGGCATCTGTTTTATGTTTTTTCCTCAATTTAATTTAGGCTATATTCCAGGAAACCCCATCCCTTTTTCCTGTACAGCAGGATACCGCCATTTCTTTTTGGAAACCTCTCCATAATTAAACAACCAATTGCTTTTTTCTAGTTTGTGCAAGTTTTATCTCCAAACCACCCTTAAAAAATATTATGCAATGTTTGCGAAAATAGCACAAAGAAGCAAAAGTGAAGGAGGTTTCATGCAATGTGTTAATTTTACACACCCTAAATTCCTAACATATTCAATAATCCTTTGAAGGTTTTTGAAATTGATGACATGAAAGCTTGGAGGTCAGTTTTGATATCTCTAACTTCTTATGCATTGGGAATACTAATGATTTCAAAAGCTCCATGGTATTTGCTCCCTCTAGCATGGGTATGGACTGGAACAGCAGTTACAGGGGTGAGTTTGATTGGAGAAATATTTTCACTCCCTCTACTTTATTCCTCGATCGGTTGATATTCTTTTCTACTATTTATTTAAATTTCCGTTCAAAAGTTTTTTGTGATAGGCCATGACTGTGCTCACAAGTCGTTTTCAAAGAATAAGCTGGTTGAAGATATCGTTGGGACTCTCGCCTTTTTGCCTCTGATATATCCTTACGAGCCATGGCGGTTTAAGCATGATAGACATCATGCCAAAACAAACATGTTTGTATATATAATTCTTTCTATATTCATTTTTCTTCTTTCAAGTTAATCATACATTTTCCTAATTGCTGCTTATTTCTTCCTTGGGCATTTTCTTTAGCTGATTTCTATGCGATGTTATTCTCTTGCATGATCTTTCTTTCTTCTCTAGTTTATACTCGTCGTGTTGTTTGAATTGTATAATCACAAAGTGTTGAGTGTGTGTGTGCACTGGCGGACCCAGGTAGAGTGTTGTGGGGGCACGTGCCCCCACTAGTTTCTTCAGAAAAATCAAGACCTACTTTTATATTTACTTTAATACCAAAGCATAGTCCTTAATATAGATTCAACTTTGGCTTAAAAAGAAAGAATTTGACCCACATGTACCCATTTGTGTATATTTAAGAATTTTTTAAAAATCCAAATCCCAAATAGATCTCTCTCTCTCTCTCTCTCCACCCTTTTAACAAACATCAAACTCTAGGAGGCATCAATCCGATTCTCAAAAACCATTTTTCTTAAATAAAAACAACATTTTTTGGTTTTCAAATCCTGATTCCTAATCCGTTAGAGCAAGGCACTACGGCTCAACATATCTGCTTCCATCACCTAATCAGAATATCTCCACTCGATTCCGATTTCATATTTCTTTCCTCCATTAGGATATGAAGCATTATAAATTATTATTATAAAATATATTAATTAAATTTTGTGATCGAATTAGGTTAAACTTTTCTCTTAATTTCTTATAAATTTGCATTAGCCCCCTTCCGAACAGTGTGAAAGCTGAGAAGTTGTAGCATCTAAGCAGTAGTTCCAATGAATGTTGTTTTTATATATGTTATTTAGTATGTCTTTTAATGGATTTTGGAATTTTTATGCTCCCATAGACCAAAAATCCTGGATCCTCCACTCTCTCTCTGTGTGTGTGTGTGTGTCGACATCATTGCTTCCTTCAGATTTTGGTTCTAGAGAGGTCTATGTGTACTACATGTACAATCCTTATATAAAATTGTGATATTAGAACTACAAGGATATGGTGTCTGCCTTATAGCAACAAGCATGCATGCACACGCGCAAAGTTCTAATGTTGTGATATTTAAAAGTTAAAACCAACCAACATAGTCACACATAAAGAAACAAACCGATTAGATTAATCAGATCAAGGCTTAAATTTGCGTGCATGTGTGTATATTATATGGCATTTGAAACACAAAATGAAGTTGCCTAAATTTTCAACATAGTTTTGCTAGCATTTATAGTGATGTTGGTAAATGAAATTAGAAGTACAAGCGTGAGGTAAACATAGCCACGAGCGTATCTTTTGCATTCCAAATCATGGGCAGTGAACTAGGCTAAGCAATCAAGCTCCCCTCCAAGCTAAGGTCAAAAATAACTCTCATACCTTACTCCTTCCCTATCATGAAAATAAATGAATTTGGTTTGAAGTAAATGCCAGACTCTTCCATGCTAAACATTATTTTTCTTTGAATTCCCTCATAAAATCAATGCCTTGCTGGAATTTTGTATAAGCTATAAGCTATTTGAAGAGGAAAAACATTTCTATAATTTTCGAGGAATGTGGGGATCAAAGGCATCGGAGAAAATACTCTCGTAGTCGGTCCAAAAGTTAACAATCTATCGATTCTTCTAATGACCGGCACCGTTCATCTTGATCAAATAGTCAGAGGCATGCACATACGAAAAATTAAGTGATTTCGATACTTCTTGCACCTGCATCAAATGTTCGCAAAATTAAACCGATTAAAAAAAATTCCAAGCCAAATCAATGGTCAAAGAGTATCAAAATCATGTGGAATTGGTTTACATATGTTTTAGGTCATCAAGATCAAGATGGACTCATCCAAAAAGTTGTGGAACTAGAAAGTTGCCTTCTTGACCAATATAGGAGATAAACTCCCTCCTATGCCTTTGATACCCACATTTCTCCTATTTTCATGGTTGAATTTTAGACGATGCTTATTGTATATCTTGAGCTTGTATTTTCTATCTGGTAACTCTCTTCTCATTTCATATTTTCAATGGAAATATTTTATTTAGCTACAGCCATATCAACTTTATCCAGCTTTCTCAAAAAAATGATTAAATAAATAATTAAATAAAATACATGAGTTTGAATATTGAAGGCTATTTTGGTAATTTCCATCTAACTTCTCTCTCCCTAAATTATTCAGGTTGGTGGAAGATACAGCATGGCAACCTGTTTGTAAAGAAGAGTTCGAATCCTCCCCTCTTCTTAGAAAAGCCATTATCTTTGGCTATGGTCCTTTTAGGCCTTGGATGTCTATAGCTCACTGGTATTTGCAAACCGCCACTGTTTTCTTTCTTATATAAATGTTTCACATTTTATCATTTGATATTCATTCCTCTCATTATTATCAAGTTTCTTATTAGGTTGGTATGCCACTTCGATCTAAGAAAGTTCAGACCTGCTGAAATTGGAAGGGTCAAGATAAGCTTGGCTTGTGTATTTGCATTTATGGCAATTGGATGGCCTTTGATCATCTATAAAGCAGGGATTATTGGATGGTTCAAATATTGGTTCATGCCGTGGATGGGCTATCACTTCTGGGTATCATTTGAATATCCTTTTTTAGTGTAGTATTTCTTTCTACATAGATATCAGTCATTAATTTGGAATTTTCTTAATTATTGCTGATTTATATTGGTTATTTACTAACTCCATACGATTCTTAACTTTGTAGATGAGTACTTTCACAATGGTTCATCACACCTCGCCTCATATTCCTTTCAAAAATTCTGAAGACTGGAATGCTGCACAAGCCCAACTTGGTGGGACCGTTCATTGCAATTATCCTTGTTGGTATGCTTTTATTGTCAAATATAGTTCATTATATTTTGGTAAAAGTGCCCCACACGCTTGAATTGAGCTTTATGTTGTAGATTGGATTGTATAGTTGCTTAAATAACAAATATATGTTTTCAAGGTCTGGAAATTAAATTTAAAAGATTTTATGGGTAATTGAAACTTTAGATGGAAAGTAGATCAGGAACCATTTGTTATGTAGATGAAGGAAAAATTTCAACACATAGGACCAAATATAAATCAGGAGCCATTCTCATAAAGATTTGTAGCATCATCCCTAGAGGCATAAAGTAATATCTAGAATCCCCAAAAAAGGTCCGGTTTATGTTATCTTCATATATTAAATGCCAAAAAAGTTCCTTCTCTTGAACCGTTTGCATGCCCCATACTAGATTGGGGGGTCCAGACACGAGGAAAACGATGCCTTTCTTGGCAAACTTAAATCTGCAACTTTGTATCACTTTACATTATTACATATCAATACATCCGAAGTTCAAAACCTTTCACAATTTCCCATGCTGATAATTTGATTTCCTTTCTTCTCCACTAAATTATAGGCCTGCTATATATAAATAAAATCTAAATAAATATCTTAAGCGGTTGCGCATACCAAGCATTGTTGAAAAACGCAGAACATCTTTCTGTTAAGTGCCCACCATTATAAGATTCAAGGCATGTTTGATAAGTGTGTGACATATGTCCGCCAAGTATCAAAGAAAAGCATATCAAACAGCAGTCCAACATAATTACAATTTCATGATAGAAGTGTGCATGCTACATAGTTTTAAAGATTGAAAAGATCTAGGCTGCTAAACGCAACTCAACCATGCCTGATAGCTTGAACTAAAAAATGACTTCACATAGGGCGCTATGAAACTGCACAGCGGTGGCTTTCAACATTTGAAACAGCCAGCAGGTGAATGGAACTTATAACATCAAGATTAAAGAAACCCGACATTCTTAAATTGCAACGTACTATAACGTACAAACCCTAACACATGAAATAGTAGTTACTTCATTTAGCTTGTCATACTTGCTCAGATATATCGTGGGAGAAAAGATATTGTTTATATATATCTTGGAAAGAGTTCGGCAATTCCCTTTTGCTGGGATGCTGCCCACAATTGCTAAAGACTAAAATACTCTGATTATTTCTCGCAGGATAGAGATTCTATGCCATGATATCAATGTGCATATTCCACATCATGTTTCGCCAAGGATACCAAGCTACAATCTCCGTGATGCTCATCAATCGCTCCAAAAGAGCTGGGGCAAGGTGCATTTCTAGTTTCCGCTTTATGCATAAGCATACTTACTTTACTATTTAATCAAAGCAGGAAACAACAAACTATATTTCATTTCTTCAAATCGACTAATAATAGTGCCTATGTAATTTATTTAGGTTATCCCATGCTTTTTCCCCTTGATTTCTAAATCTGCAATTGACACATCATTTACCGTTTGTAGCCAGAAATTTCGTATCTGCCACTTTTTTCCTTTCCAAATTTCCCCCGATTCTCTATTTCTTTTTGGGTAAAATACATAAAACACCATTGAACTTCTTAGATTTTAGTAATACACCAATAAAATTCAAAAACTAAACCCAACCCCATTGAACTACTATTCCGTTTGCAAATATTAGTCAAGCTGACATGGATTCTCATGTGACTTCATAATATCCCAAATAGCGTTGCAGGCAAGTTAGGAGGAGGATGAAGATGAATAGTTAAAGATCAGTGGTGCAAATGTACTTTTTCCGAAGTACAAGTTTAAACGAAAACCGAAATTCAATGGTGTTTTAAGTAATTTTCCTTGCTTTTTGGGCCAATTTTCTACTGCAATTGCATATTTAATTCCCGATCATGAAATATTTGGAGAAGAAAAAACCTGCTGAAATGGAATGTCCAACGGCGGTAAACTTAATGGTAAAGTGTAAGTTTTTATAAGTCGGCTCCCTGCAATCCGAGCTAAAGCCAAGCATCTTTAGTGGGCATTTTTTTCCTAATGGCTGCACTACGCATCATATTTTCTAATCAAAACAATTTCAAGGCACTGCTTACATATATTTGGTCATCTTTATACTCGGCTGCAGTATCTCAATGAAGCCAACTGGAATTGGCGTCTAATGAAGACGATAATGACGATGTGCCATGTATATGACAAGGAGCAAAACTATGTTCCATTCGACCAACTCTCTCCTCAAGACTCTCAACCCATATCATTCCTCAAAAAGGCCATGCCTGAATATACATAACCTTGTATGGATCTCTAATCCTTATTCTTTTCAAGATTTTGTTCGAAAACAACAACATGCATTTCTATTTGTAAGTTTACGACACCGGAATTATGCTGCAGCATTTTTAATTCCGAGTCTAGCTACTTTTTTTTGTACTTGACAACAATAGGGATGAATGTGAAGAAAATTCAAGAGCCTCTTACAAATTGTTTAAAACTATGGCTCATTTATTATGGGTGGTAGGCGATATGATGATACAATGAAATTATATGTAACCAGCTTCAGAATTTACAAATATACAAGAAATGCACAAGCTCTACCATATGGTTGTTCTAGCCTCAATCCTGTTATAAATAAATAGAAAATAATTATGTATTTCATATTCTAATTTTGATCATACTCTACCATATGGTAAATGTACAAGCAGCATACCGGCTTTCAGGGAATCTTGGTAAAATTTCAGTTTTTGCACGACGTAAATTTCAGTTTTTGCACAACGTAAATCAGTTTTAGTCTAGTTATTTTGTTACATTTTCGCCATACTTCTTCTTTCCAGTATACCCCACTAATTTGTAGTTGAGCATAATCTTGAAGATGGCTACAACTAAAAATGTATATGGTAGTGAAATGTTTATTAATGATATATATCATGTCTACAAGTTAATTGGAAAGAATGCTGTCTGATTCACCAAAATAAAGAAAACAAGTTTGATTTTGAAAAGAAATGGGAACCATACTGAAGTGTTGGCACATACTAATCATCAAAAATGGAATTCAATAAGAAAGTTAAGCAATTATTTCCTTCACATAAACATGAACAATTATGAGAACAATTTTTTTATTATCTATAAATGCTAATCATCAAATTATGCATGAACAACTCAATAACAACTCTCCATCTTAAAAAATTGTAAATAATATGGAATGTACATATTATCATTAAGGATTACCCCCAATTTCAGCGGTTACCAAAAAAGCCCTTCGAAGTTTATACTGTTAATGCATTGCCCTCTAGCCGTTAAATTCAAATTATAATTGGTCATGTAACAGGTCATACGGTCATTTTTTGCCTTTCTCTTCCCATATTGTGCTTCTTCTCCTTTATAACATCTTATCTTTTTCTTCAAATCGGGCGATTTTATACTAAATTGAGGGGATGTTTATGGTTTCTCTTGATTTAAGGCAGCACAAAATATCAGTTGTTGATCAAGCCTTGTTGGTTAGGATGTTGTGTGAATAAGTCGGTAATATTTGTGATTGTTTAAGTCTTTGAGTTGGTCTTTGAGTTGGTCAACAAGTGAATTTGAGATCAATCTGTATTTTGCTCTGAAGATGAATATATGCGTGTGAAAAATTTTCCATTGTGTAATTCTATGTACAAATGTCTGTTTTATTGGTATTAGGGTGAAGTTTGTTGTTTCTAACTTTTTTTTAGGTAAATGCTTGATGAAGCTGAATCTGTAGAATTTAACTTAGTAATTTGAGTATAAAGACTAACTGTAATTTTGTATCAAGTTCTCAAATTAAATAAGGGGGCAAAAAAGAATTTTGCATGTTCAAGCCATGATATATTTGAATACATGGGATGCAAAATATCCTAAAAACCTGAACCTGATCTTGAAACCTGAACTTGAACTCAAAACTCAAAAATAAGAAGAAAAAAATTACTAGATATGATATATAAAGACTACAAGATATAAGATATTAATCGAGAGAATGATTTTACATGGCCTGAGCATTGTTAGCACAATGTCACCGAAATCATAAGTTATAAGAAACCTCAGCATAGGATACATATAGCTAATTAAGCTTACTTCAGTTTAGCAGTTCAAATATAAATATAATATAGTTGAAGTCTTCACCCACATAAAGGGTTATCATCTCAATTCATAGAAGGCTAAATTTCAATTTGTTAACGTGAACTATAGGTATTTTTTCCAAATGATACCATGAACTTTCAAAATGATGTATTGATACCGTGCATGAACTTTCAGAGTATCAAATTATCGTCCTAACGGTATTAATGGAAAATTATATAATGATACCATGAACTTTCGTCATTCAAAACCAATCATCATTTGCAAATTTAGTTTCCTATGCCATCATTCAAACAATTACCAATCCCACTTGGATCAGGGGTCCCTTTACAAAAGTGCCCAAAAAATATTGGCGGGCCCTCAATCACTCCTCTTCATCCCCTGATTTTCAAAGTCAATTCATGGCATTTAGATCTTTATTAAGCTTTAAATAGTGTATTATCACAAAAGGGAACTAAAAATTGACATAATGAGACATAATATGTATGTTTCAACCATAGTAACAAGGAAAAAGTTTTTATAGATTATATATTTGAAAAATACTTAACCTACCAAGCTTGAAATCCACCACAATTCACCCAAGAGACAAAACCCATGGACCCACTTGTTTGACACCGGTATCTAGGTGTTGTGGATCACATTATTTTGTCTCTTGGGTTGATTGTGGTAGGATTTGAAGCCCGATAGGTAAAGCATTGCTTTATATATTTAGATAAATACTATTCATACTATTTCTATTAGAACGGTGGAATCCACGTCATCTAAAGGACATTTGTTTGTCACGACCCGAAAAGTTACGGAACGCGACCGGCACTTAAGTTACGTAACGTCTCAAGGCGTCCGTAAAATAAGTAAGCCGAAGCCCAGAATACTAAACCCAATTAAGAATTTTAGAGTGAAGGAAAAACCAATTAATTTAAGCTTTTACCTCATTACCTAATCAAATTGCCCTTATTCCAGAATTCCAGCAGAATATATAAAAGAAACCAGTGCATGAGGAATAACATGTCGACTCAAGTGAGCTCGACCCAGATACATCATAAATAAATCCTCAAGTCTCACAATCTCACATCTAGGTCAATATACAGTCATCCGAATAAAACAGGTACAACTGAAATGATAGTACCAGTAATGGAAACAGTAGTAGCAACAACAGTAGTCGTAGATGGAGTACTCTAGATACAATGAGCATAAATAAGGTGGTACAAACTGATAATAACCCACCTATGAGCAAAAGCCTCTAGTCCAGGCAAGAAGTACAAATGAAGCAAAGGTATCCGCCGCTACAGTGCTGACGGAATGGACCTGCAGAGAAGCTGTGGCACAACGGGGGTGAGTTGCCAGCTCGTGAGTAATAGATAACATTTACTAAGGCTATCGTATGCATGCACACAAGTATCCTGACATCTCTAAAACAGGTATAGCTATATGTACCAGCAGGTGTGTATGCATCAACAGTATACTAGCAAGTATATGTCACATGGAGGTGATAACAGGTATGTATGCCACATGAAAATACAATCAAGTGTGTATGAGAATTATTCTTACTTTGTTTTGAAACTCCCCTTTTTAAACATCAATAATAATACCCAGGAGAAACAGTAAAATCCGTGTCTAGCAACGACACCTCAAAACTGACCAAATATCATATATCCATGTCCAGTATCTCTGGCCTCAGCCATCCGGCTGATCCATATCAAAATCCATATCTCAATCCAACAGTCACGGTCGGTATCCTCTGGATATCCGCCGTGCCAAATGAAATCACCGGTAGGTAATCCGTCCCCTGCCAGGCTCAACGCCATCATCTGCGATCTTCTTGCCCCGAGGTACCATATCGGGCCCACCATGTACCCGAGACGGTTCATCCACCTCCTCGAAACGGGTCTCAAAACCACAGCAAACTCATGGTGGACGACACTTTACATCACTAGAAAACCGCAGTTTTTATATTTAACAAATATCAGTTGAAAATCTTGCGGCTTTCCCCCGAAATCCAGAAATATCATAAATCTCACAAAATTATCATAAATGCATATGCCGATGGTTATGAATGCTTATGGTATCAATTTAAATACTTATTTCAATGTCACATTTCTAGGCAGTTAACATTTTCCAAATTTAAAGTTATTTAGTGTCGTGACATGGCAATTACCAGGGTGTGTGTGTCCACATGAATAGTGCTTGTGCAACATATAAAACCTGGTAAGGGTGCATGTATCCTATAATGAATCTGCGTATATGGAATATCATATAGGTACTGACTACAACAATTATCATGCAAGTTTTATCATTTTTACTTCAATGTTTCCAGTAATACCAAGTCTACTAAATCTATCGAGCGACTTGCGCCATCCAAACGATTGTCCCCCGTAGATGTTAAATCTACTCACCAGTGGTCCTGTGCTAAGTGTGTCCGACCACCTGTTTTCCCTTTTCAGCCGCGCTTGAAGTTCCTGCCGGCGAACCTATAATTCACATGAGTCACTATATAAGGGAAAAGTCATGCAAAACGCAATATATCGACAAAAGGGATACGCGTGCGTGAAACCAAACACGTGTGCACACGACGCGATGCGACGCGACGCGCACAAACCTACCTGAATCAGAACTGACACGCTGTGTCGCGCAGCGCGCCACAGAACCACGCGTATCACGCGCGTATCGCACAAGTCTTAAAACATCGAAAACACGTAACTAGTTCCAGATTTTGCCTCATGGCCAAACTTGAAAAGTTAGAGATACCAAAAACCCTAGCTAACCAGACCAAACCCACACCCCAAAACCCTACACCCTACCCCCTGCTCTGGCCGCAATTTGCGGCCAGAATGAAGAAAAAAGCGGCCAAGTTGGGGAGGTGGGTCCTCGTGCTTTGGGTGTGTGTTCCTACTCCTCTCACCATGCTGAATTCTTCTCTAGAATTTTTCTGAAGTGATCGGGTCAACAGCAGATTTCAAAAAGGCTAAAAATCACTAAATCTGCTAAAATACGCCAAGTCGGGTAAATCGGGTTTCTACGAGAAATCTGGGGGATTTCTCTGGTTGGCTGGCCTCACTAGGACCTAAGAAGTTTATTCTAGCTAACACAATTCTTACTTTTCTCAAAATCTCCCTAAAACACCCAATATCATTTTTACGTATGATACGGACACCGATTAAACTAGATTTTCGAAATTTTAGCAAATTAGGCTAACCATCCAATTTTAATGATACTACTGGGCTTCAACAGGTTAGTTAATACTAAAGATGGCTCATTAACCTACAAACACTCCAAAATCTCTAAATCTAGCATCATGGCACAATTCTAGCATGAAAATTCTATTTGTCGCAATATCTAGCTAAACAAGCATCTAATCTACGTAATATACGAAAAGTTTAGGAGATATACCCTCTAGGAACCTTGCAACAAGGGAGAAGGAGAAGAAGAAGAGGGTAGGCGCATCAAACGTGGCTGGAACGGAGCTGGTGCTGATGCAGAAAATGGGTTGCTGTTGCATGCTGATGCTGTTGCTGTTGCATGCTGTTGCTGATTGTTGTTGTTGTTGTTGTTGTTGTTGTAGTGGTGTGAGGTGTTGTGTGGTGTGGTATGGTGATGATATGGTGTGGTATGGAGTTGATATGGTGTATGGTATGAGGCTGGTGCTGGGGCAGCAAGGGCTGATGCTGATGGTGTTATGAAAAATGGGCTGATGCAAGAAAATAGGTTGCTGGGGCTGCTAGCTGATGGTTTTATTGCTGTTTTTGTTGCTGTTTGAAGTAGTAGCAGCAGCAGGGATGGTAGTATGATTGTGGGAAGGGTTGCGTGATTAGGGGGAGGGTTTATGTCAAAAGTTTGGAGCTGATGTAACAGCTGTTGCTGTTGAAAATGGCTGATGGAGTTTGAAAACTTGGGGCTGATGTGACTTGATGCTTTTATAGAGTGGTAGGGAGGGGGCTGATGCAATGAGGGGATAGCCTCAGCTGAATTTCCTTGGTGTTAGGTGGCTATGGCAGCAGCCATAGCTGACCTCAAGCTCAATTTGCACACAAATTTGAGGCTGATTGGATGCTGAAGTGTTGAAAATGGTGGCTGATTGGATGCTTTGGCTGATGTGAAATGTGACGGGTGATGAATAAGGTGTTGTGGTGCTGATGTGATAGTTTAGTAGACGTCGTAGAGTATCCTCAGCTGAATTTAAGCAGCTAATCGTGCTGTGGAAATGATGGGAGCTGATGGTGCTCATTCTGGCTGGCTAAAATCAGCTGTAATTTGCTGGTGTGTGGTCGAGATAACATTCCACAAAAATAACCACAAAACCAGATAGTCTATAAGAAACCCGTTTTTGGTAAACTTTTTACCAAAAGATCCCATATTAACACGTAATTACTACTAAACACAGACTCAAGTGTTACAATCTTCCCCCCTTAAAAAAATTCGTCCCCGAATTTTAAAATGTGTAACTACGCATACCTTCAAAAAGATGGGGGAATTTCGTCCGCATTTTTCCCTCGGCCTCCCAAGTGATCTCCTCACTGTTCGGGCTGCGCCAAAGAACTTTCACAGATGGCAGGACCTTTGATCGAAGTTTCTTCACTTGCCGATCTAAAATTTCAACTGGCTGCACGGTGAACGAAAGGTCGGGTTCGAGCTGAACCGTCTGATGCTGAATCGCGTGAGAAGGGTCATGAAGATAACGGCGTAGCATTGACACGTGGAAAACGGGATGAACATCTGAAAAACTAGGTGGAAGAGCTAAACGATACGCAACAGCGCCGACACGCTCGAGAATCTCGAAGGGACCTACGAATCTAGGGCTAAGCTTCCCTTTTTGCCCAAAACGCATCACACCCTTCATCGGAGAAATTCTCAGAAAAACATGGTCGCCAACCTCGAACTCTAATTTGCGACGGCGTCTGTCTGCATATGATTTCTGCCTGCACTGGGCTGCTCTCATTCGGTCTCGGATCAGCTGTACTTTTTCGGTTGTCTCCTGCACGATCTGTGGTCCAAAGATACTGCTCTCGCTCAACTCGGTCCAACAAACAGGCGATCTACATCTTCTTCCATATAACGCCTCGAAAGGTGCCATCTGAATAGTATCCTGGAAACTGTTGTTATAGGAGAACTCTATTAGAGGTAAATGACGATCCCAGCTACCTCCGAAGTCTAAAACACACGCTCGAAGCATGTCCTCGAGAGTCTGAATGGTCCGCTCTGATTGTCCGTCGGTCTGCGGATGAAATGCTGTGCTAAAACTCAAACGAGTGCCCAATGCCTTCTGAAGTTTCTGCCAAAGTCGGCTGGTGAACTGAGTGCCTCGATCTGACACGATACATGTCGGTACGCCATGCAATCGTACGATTTCGTCGATGTAAAGCTGGGCATACTGAGCGAAGCTAAAAGTTGTCTTTACTGGCAGGAAGTGAGCCGCTTTCGTCAATCGATCTACGATCACCCAAATGGAGTCGTACCCTCGACTGGTCCTGGGTAGACCCACAACGAAATCCATCGAAATCTGTTCCCATTTCCACTCTGGAATGGGTAATGGCTGTAGTTCTCCTGCGGGCCTCTGGTGTTCGGCCTTGACTTGTTGACAAGTCAGGCATCTTGATACGAACTCTGCGATGTCCCTCTTCATTCCGTCCCACCAATAGGTCTCTCTCAAATCATGGTACATCTTGGTGGAACCTGGGTGGACACTATACGCCGATCGGTGTGCTTTCTCAAGAATATCGCGCCGCAATCCCTCAGCATCTGGTACGCACAGTCTGGATCCAAATCGTAAAATTCCATATTCATCAACTACGAACTCGGAAAATCTGCCCTGTGTCATCTGTGCTATGATCTCTGCACAACGGTCATCGCTGCGCTGTGCCTCATATATTCGGTCAAGCAATTGTGGGCGCGCACGCACATGCGCGAGCTGTCCCCCTGTTGGAGGGAACTCGAACTCAATTCGGCTGTCGCATAAAATCTGCCAATCTGCTGACGACTGCCTTTGCACTGCGCACATATAAGATAGATTACCCCCGGGCCTCCTGCTCAGAGCATCTGCCACTACATTTGCCTTGCCCGGGTGGTACAAGATCTCACAGTCGTAATCTTTTACCAGTTCCATCCAACGACGCTGCCTCAGATTCAGGTCTCGCTGCTGAAATATATATTTTAAGCTCTTGTGGTCTGTGAATATTTGGCACGACTCGCCGTATAGGTAATGTCGCCAGATCTTAAGTGCAAAGACCACTGCAGCCATCTCCAAATCATGAGTAGGGTAGTTCTGTTCATGTTTCCTCAATTGCCGTGAAGCATACGCGATCACTCGGTCATGCTGCATCAATACACACCCTAGCCCCACTCGCGAAGCATCACAGTAGACCACAAATCCGCTTGATCCTGAAGGCAATGATAATACTGGCGCCGTAGTCAAACATGTCCGCAGCTGCTGAAAACTGCGCTCGCATTCCTCCGTCCAAACGAAAGGAACTCCCTTCCGGGTCAAACCTGTCAAAGGTGCAGCTATACGGGAGAAATCCTGTACAAATCTCCTGTAGTAGCCTGCAAGGCCTAGAAAACTACGGATCTCCGTAACCGATGTCGGTCTGGGCCACTGCTGGACGGCCTCGATCTTCTTCGGGTCCACACATATGCCGTCTCTCGTAATCACGTGACCTAAGAATCCGACACTGTCCAACCAGAAGGCACACTTGGAAAATTTTGCGAAAAGCTGGTGCTCTCTCAAGGTCTGCAAAGTAATCCGCAAATGCTGCTCGTGCTCCTCTCGGCTCCGGGAATACACCAAAATATCGTCGATGAACACGATGATGAACAAGTCAAGATACGGCCTGAATGTACGGTTCATCAAATCCATGAATGCAGCTGGGGCGTTGGTGAGTCCGAACGACATCACCAGAAATTCATAGTGGCCATAGCGTGTACGGAAGGCTGTTTTCGGTACATCCTCCTGTCTGACTCGTAGCTGGTGATATCCTGATCGTAAGTCGATCCTTGAAAAATAACCCGCACCCTGAAGCTGGTCGAATAAATCATCTATGCGTGGCAACGGATATCTGTTCCGAACGGTCACCTTGTTCAGCTGGCGGTAGTCGATACATAAGCGCAAACTTCCGTCCTTCTTCTTGACAAACAGGACCGGAGCACCCCATGGTGAAACGCTAGGTCGAATAAGTCCCTTATCTAATAATTCTTGCAGCTGAACCTTCAATTCACTAAGTTCCGCCGGGGCCATTCGATAAGGTGGAATAGAAATAGGTCCCGAACCAGGAATTAAATCAATACAGAACTCGATATCGCGTTCAGGCGGCAGTCCAGGAAGCTCATCAGGGAAAACATCAGGGAACTCACAAACAACCGGGACCTGGTCCAACGGAACATCTGTAGCTCTAGTATCACTGACATAAGCCAAGAATCCCTGACATCCCTTTCTCAATAGCTGGTTAGCGCGAAGAGAAGAAATCAACATGTGAGGGGTGGCACCACGGTCCCCCTTCACAACAAAAACTGACCCGCCGGGAAAACAAAATCTAACTGTCTTCTCATGACAGTCCACAGACGCATAGCACGTGGCTAACCAATCCATGCCCAAAAGAATGTCGAAGTCCAACATCTCCAGAAGGATCAAGTCGACAGGTAGCTCTCGTTCGCCAATACGAACGGTACAAGATCGGAAAACGTGCCTAGCAACAAAGGACTCTCCCATAGGAGTGGTCACAACAAGTGGCTGATCAAGCAAACCGGACTCTCTACCCAAACTCGGTACGAAGTGTGTGGAAACATAAGAGTGCGTGGATCCGGGATCAAATAACACGTGTGCATCAACAAAACAAACTGCTAGAGTACCTGTAACGACGGCATTGGATGCCTGCGCATCCTGGGGTGTTAATGCAAAAACTCGGGCCTGACCTCCTCCGATAGCGGGCTGACCTCGGCCTCGGCCTCTGCCTCCTCGTCCTCTCTGGATCGGTACGCCACGTCCACGGCCTCTGGGTACACCCAACTGGCGTGGAGCATTGCCTGTGGCTGGAAGTAAGGCTCTCTGAGGAGGGGGCGGTGATGGAGGTAGAGTCACATGCGGAACGGTCGTTGCTCCATGTCGCCTTGCTGGACAGTCTCTAACACGATGGTGCAGACTCCCGCATCCAAAGCATCCTGGCGACGACTGCTGTCCCTGTGTATATGATCCATATAGATGACCTCGTCCAAATCCTCTGCCGGTCCTATCTCTTGGAAGGAATCTGGCATGCTGCCTCTGATCTGGCATGCCAGTACGAATTCTCTTCGGCCCGGTAACAGCCGAAATTGCTGAAATACGTGCCTCCATCCGCAATGCTGTATTCATAGCTGCCGAATAGGTATCGAAATGCTGGGCGCCAATGGCAAGATATAACTGGGCATCCAGTCCCTGTATAAACCTCTTCACTCTCTTCTCTTCGGTATCCACTAGATACGGAGCATATCGGGACAATTGTGTAAACTGGACATCATACTCGGATACCGTCATCCCTGGTGTCTTGACCAAAGCCTCGAAACTACGAGCTCTGACGTCGCGAACGCTCTCCGGGAGAAATCGGGCAAGAAAAACTGCTGTGAACTCGGTCCAGGTCATGGGCGATAGACCTGCAGCTCGACCTCTCAGAACGGACTCCCACTATATCTGTGCGAGACCCTCTAGTCGGAAACTCGCAAGCTCTACCCAGCGATCATCGGAACATCTCAGCGAACGGCAGATCCTGGCCAAACTGTCAAGGAACGTCTGCGGGTCCTCCGCTACATCGGTACCCGTAAAAACTGGAGGTCTCAGCCTCATGAACTCCTGTAGCGAAACCGGAATGGTCACGGTGGTAGTAGTAGGAGCAGGTATCACAGTAGTCTGGGATGCAGTGGGTACGTCCTCTGGCCTTGGTGCATGACTGGCCGCAACGAAGGATCCTACCATCTGACGTAGCTCCTGCATACTTCCCATCATCTGTCGCAACTCCTCCATACCAGTCTCGAGTTTATCCATACGGCCTGGAGAAGGTATATCGGTTTGTTCCTGTGGTGTAGGCATACTACCCTGCTCAGTCCTAGTCTCGGATGAGCCAGCTCGAATCTCGTTTCGGGCGGCAGCCCTCTGTGCTCTGGTAGTCTTTGGCGGCATAGTAGCTGGTACAGGAACACGAATAAGATCGTAGGATACACGGAATTGAAGAAGGAATTTCAAGCAAATATATCCTAAAGTCACCTAGGCGGAGTATCGCAACGCAAGTATGCCGCGGACATACGTACGCCACGCTACCCTGCTTAAGTCACTTACTCCATCTACTAAGGGTCATCCTACACTCAGAAAGGTGAAACCTATCGCTCTGATACCAACTTTGTCACGACCCGAAAAGTTACGGAACGCGACCGGCACTTAAGTTACGTAACGTCTCAAGGCGTCCGTAAAATAAGTAAGCCGAAGCCCAGAATACTAAACCCAATTAAGAATTTTAGAGTGAAGGAAAAACCAATTAATTTAAGCTTTTACCTCATTACCTAATCAAATTGCCCTTATTCCAGAATTCCAGCAGAATATATAAAAGAAACCAGTGCATGAGGAATAACATGTCGACTCAAGTGAGCTCGACCCAGATACATCATAAATAAATCCTCAAGTCTCACAATCTCACATCTAGGTCAATATACAGTCATCCGAATAAAACAGGTACAACTGAAATGATAGTACCAGTAATGGAAACAGTAGTAGCAACAACAGTAGTCGTAGATGGAGTACTCTAGATACAATGAGCATAAATAAGGTGGTACAAACTGATAATAACCCACCTATGAGCAAAAGCCTCTAGTCCAGGCAAGAAGTACAAATGAAGCAAAGGTATCCGCCGCTACAGTGCTGACGGAATGGACCTGCAGAGAAGCTGTGGCACAACGGGGGTGAGTTGCCAGCTCGTGAGTAATAGATAACATTTACTAAGGCTATCGTATGCATGCACACAAGTATCCTGACATCTCTAAAACAGGTATAGCTATATGTACCAGCAGGTGTGTATGCATCAACAGTATACTAGCAAGTATATGTCACATGGAGGTGATAACAGGTATGTATGCCACATGAAAATACAATCAAGTGTGTATGAGAATTATTCTTACTTTGTTTTGAAACTCCCCTTTTTAAACATCAATAATAATACCCAGGAGAAACAGTAAAATCCGTGTCTAGCAACGACACCTCAAAACTGACCAAATATCATATATCCATGTCCAGTATCTCTGGCCTCAGCCATCCGGCTGATCCATATCAAAATCCATATCTCAATCCAACAGTCACGGTCGGTATCCTCTGGATATCCGCCGTGCCAAATGAAATCACCGGTAGGTAATCCGTCCCCTGCCAGGCTCAACGCCATCATCTGCGATCTTCTTGCCCCGAGGTACCATATCGGGCCCACCATGTACCCGAGACGGTTCATCCACCTCCTCGAAACGGGTCTCAAAACCATAGCAAACTCATGGTGGACGACACTTTACATCACTAGAAAACCGCAGTTTTTATATTTAACAAATATCAGTTGAAAATCTTGCGGCTTTCCCCCGAAATCCAGAAATATCATAAATCTCACAAAATTATCATAAATGCATATGCCGATGGTTATGAATGCTTATGGTATCAATTTAAATACTTATTTCAATGTCACATTTCTAGGCAGTTAACATTTTCCAAATTTAAAGTTATTTAGTGTCGTGACATGGCAATTACCAGGGTGTGTGTGTCCACATGAATAGTGCTTGTGCAACATATAAAACCTGGTAAGGGTGCATGTGTCCTATAATGAATCTGCGTATATGGAATATCATATAGGTACTGACTACAGCAATTATCATGCAAGTTTTATCATTTTTACTTCAATGTTTCCAGTAATACCAAGTCTACTAAATCTATCGGGCGACTTGCGCCATCCAAACGATTGTCCCCCGTAGATGTTAAATCTACTCACCAGTGGTCCTGTGCTAAGTGTGTCCGACCACCTGTTTTCCCTTTTCAGCCGCGCTTGAAGTTCCTGCCGGCGAACCTATAATTCACATGAGTCACTATATAAGGGAAAAGTCATGCAAAACGCAATATATCGACAAAAGGGATACGCGTGCGTGAAACCAAACACGTGTGCACACGACGCGATGCGACGCGACGCGCACAAACCTACCTGAATCAGAACTGACACGCTGTGTCGCGCAGCGCGCCACAGAACCACGCGTATCACGCGCGTATCGCACAAGTCTTAAAACATCGAAAACACGTAACTAGTTCCAGATTTTGCCTCATGGCCAAACTTGAAAAGTTAGAGATACCAAAAACCCTAGCTAACCAGACCAAACCCACACCCCAAAACCCTACACCCTACCCCCTGCTCTGGCCGCAATTTGCGGCCAGAATGAAGAAAAAAGCGGCCAAGTTGGGGAGGTGGGTCCTCGTGCTTTGGGTGTGTGTTCCTACTCCTCTCACCATGCTGAATTCTTCTCTAGAATTTTTCTGAAGTGATCGGGTCAACAGCAGATTTCAAAAAGGCTAAAAATCACTAAATCTGCTAAAATACGCCAAGTCGGGTAAATCGGGTTTCTACGAGAAATCTGGGGGATTTCTCTGGTTGGCTGGCCTCACTAGGACCTAAGAAGTTTATTCTAGCTAACACAATTCTTACTTTTCTCAAAATCTCCCTAAAACACCCAATATCATTTTTACGTATGATACGGACACCGATTAAACTAGATTTTCGAAATTTTAGCAAATTAGGCTAACCATCCAATTTTAATGATACTACTGGGCTTCAACAGGTTAGTTAATACTAAAGATGGCTCATTAACCTACAAACACTCCAAAATCTCTAAATCTAGCATCATGACACAATTCTAGCATGAAAATTCTATTTGTCGCAATATCTAGCTAAACAAGCATCTAATCTACGTAATATACGAAAAGTTTAGGAGATATACCCTCTAGGAACCTTGCAACAAGGGAGAAGGAGAAGAAGAAGAGGGTAGGCGCATCAAACGTGGCTGGAACGGAGCTGGTGCTGATGCAGAAAATGGGTTGCTGTTGCATGCTGATGCTGTTGCTGTTGCATACTGTTGCTGATTGTTGTTGTTGTTGTTGTTGTTGTAGTGGTGTGAGGTGTTGTGTGGTGTGGTATGGTGATGATATGGTGTGGTATGGAGTTGATATGGTGTATGGTATGAGACTGGTGCTGGGGCAGCAAGGGCTGATGCTGATGGTGTTATGAAAAATGGGCTGATGCAAGAAAATAGGTTGCTGGGGCTGCTAGCTGATGGTTTTATTGCTGTTTTTGTTGCTGTTTGAAGTAGTAGCAGCAGCAGGGATGGTAGTATGATTGTGGGAAGGGTTGCGTGATTAGGGGGAGGGTTTATGTCAAAAGTTTGGAGCTGATGTAACAGCTGTTGCTGTTGAAAATGGCTGATGGAGTTTGAAAACTTGGGGCTGATGTGACTTGATGCTTTTATAGAGTGGTAGGGAGGGGGCTGATGCAATGAGGGGATAGCCTCAGCTGAATTTCCTTGGTGTTAGGTGGCTATGGCAGCAGCCATAGCTGACCTCAAGCTCAATTTGCACACAAATTTGAGGCTGATTGGATGCTGAAGTGTTGAAAATGGTGGCTGATTGGATGCTTTGGCTGATGTGAAATGTGACGGGTGATGAATAAGGTGTTGTGGTGCTGATGTGATAGTTTAGTAGACGTCGTAGAGTATCCTCAGCTGAATTTAAGCAGCTAATCGTGCTGTGGAAATGATGGGAGCTGATGGTGCTCATTCTGGCTGGCTAAAATCAGCTGTAATTTGCTGGTGTGTGGTCGAGATAACATTCCACAAAAATAACCACAAAACCAGATAGTCTATAAGAAACCCGTTTTTGGTAAACTTTTTACCAAAAGATCCCACATTAACACGTAATTACTACTAAACACAGACTCAAGTGTTACACATTTATTGGCTGCAAGATGAGGTAGAGGGTGCAATTCCCTATGCAGTGGATATCATGCCCATTTAATACCGTCCATTTTATATTATTTTGTTAATAAACAAGTGTTATTAATCATTGACTGCTACATCAGTACAGATATTAGGTACTCAGGGCAATTTAACTGAAAACAAACACACTGTATGCACAACTGCGACGATTTCAAGTCAAAATTGTAATGGAACGAAACGAAAAACGATCAATTTCTAAATTGTTTGCAACAAATAAATAAAGCATGTGTACAAATGAGCACAAGTGGGCACATGAACTGCTATGGAGCACAGGTGAGCACAGGTGGGAATGATGGTGTTTTGAATAAATAAAGTGTTGATTTGATATGCACTTTTTAAGGTGAAAAAGCTTGATCATTGCACTTGTATTCAACCCGATCAAATTAGAAGAAAAGAAAAATGCGAAAAATCAAGTGAGCATGCCAGAGAAGCACAGAAGAAAGATGGGGACCCACAACCACTGTGGGGCCGACCAAAAATTCACTCTGGCCGACTGGGTCGGCTCCCTCCCTTGCCAAATCATCTCTTGCTCCTTCTGTGTTCTCTACATTGTCATGTCATGCCACTTGCAGAACTCTTTTTGCCTGAAAAGAACCCTATATATAGCAGATCTCTGGATGGGTTTAGTGGTTGGTTCTTTAGTTAGAATGATATATGAAATGTATGATGTCATATTCTTCGTTCCTTTTTGAGCTCTCATTTGAGAGCTTCATTAAGAAGGTTGGAGTTGCCATCTATCTTGTATCTCAAAGCCCTCCATTTTTTCAATACATTTACACTCTTTTTGTTTTGATTTACTTGTCTAATTTCTTGCTCATTCTTGTACTTCTCTTTTGCATTTTTCTTTTGTTTCTCTTGTGTTATTTTGTGATGATGATGGAGTAATATCTTTGGCTATGGTAATGGTGATACCGAGAGATGAATGGTAAAGCTTTCCTTTCATTTCTCTTTTGATTATCTGGTGTGCTTAATGAGGATTTTAACTTTAAAATTGTTAGATGATTTGCTTGATAAGACATGTAGATTGCTTTACCTCCTCTTGCATATGCCTTATGCTTGCTTCATTTTCATTTACAATGTTAAGGTTGAAATCAAGAATTAGTGTTAAACTTGTAAAGTGTTTGATATTTGGTTTGATAGGATATGTCGCTTAAATGGATGGATTGACACCCCCTCCTAAAGCATATACTCTATACTCGATCACATTTAACAAGTTTAGGGCTCAGCCACTTGTTTTCTTCTCATTTTGCTATTTGTTTACTTGTTGACATTGTATGCTTGCTAACCCTTGTGTTTAGTTTTGATACTACATACTTATACATACAAATTGAGATGTGGAGAAAAATAGAGATGTTGAGAGATTTGAGAAGTATAAAATGGCTAAAAAGGAAGGTAAGAAAGCTGTTCGGGAAGCTAAATCTAAGGTCTACAAGGAGGTGTACGAGAAATTAGATACTAAAGAGGCTGAAAATGATATATACCGGATTGTTCGGATGCGGGAAAGGAAGACTAGAGACTTATGTGCGGTGAAGTGTGTCAAAAATGAAAATCAGAAGGTTTTAGTTCGAGATGAGGATATCAAGAAAAAATAGGGAGATTATTTTGAAAAATTGTTCAATGAGAGCTTTACTAAGAATTTGGATGGACTTGTCATTCAATCTCAAGATATAAACCGTGATTTCATGCGTAAAATAAGACTACCTGAGGTTAAAGAAGTTTTGAACAGAATGAGTTTAAGAAAAGCGGTTAGTCCTGACACGATTCCTATCAAGATTTGGAGATGCTTAGGAGAAATACGCGTTAAATGGCTGACAGATCTGTTTAATAAGATTTGGCAGACAAAAAAGATGCCAAATGAATGGAGGAAAAGTATCCTTGTAGCTATCTACAAGAATAAGAGTGACATTCAAAGTTGCTCAAACTACCGTGGAATAAAACTTATGTGTCACACCATGAAACTTTGGGAGAGAGTGATTGAACACAGGCTAAGAAAGGATATTAAGATAACAGAGAACCAGTTTGGGTTCATGTCTGGACGATCGACGATAGAGACTATTCATTTGCTTCGTCAACTTGTCGAGCGTTTTCGAGAGAGGAGAAGAGATTTGCATATGATATTTATTGATTTAGAAAAAAACGTACGACAAGGTACCTAGAGAGGTATTATGGGGGACAATGATGAAGAAGGGGGTCCCCATCAAGTATATTGACATAATCAAGGATATGTACGATGGAGTAGTGGAAAATGTCAGAACTTGCGGCGACTTAACGAGTGATTTTCTGATTATAATTGGTTTACATCAAGAATCTGCATTAAGTCCATTCCTGTTTACCATCGTGATAGACGAGCTTATTAGAACTATCCAAGATGAGGTACATTGGTGTATGGTATTCGCTGATAATATTGTTCTGGTAAATGAGACGAAAGCAAGGGTTAATGCCAAATTGGAATTATGGAGGCAAACATTGGAATCTTGGGGATTCAGATTGAGCAGGTCCAAGACATCATATATACATTGCAAATTTAGTAACCAGAGAAGTCAAAACCATATTGGTATAATATTGGAAGGTCAAGAGTTTTCACCGAGCGGTCAGTTTAGATATCTAGGTTCCATCATCTAAAAGAATGAGGAGATCGATAGTGATGTTAATCAAAGGATCCAAGCTGATTGGTTGAAATGGAGGAGTGCAACAGGGATTTTGTGTGATCGTAACTTTCCGTTTAAATTGAAAGGGAAGTTTTATCGGAGCGCTATCCGGCCTACCTTATTATATTGTACAGAATGCTGGGCTCCTAAGAAGCATCATACACAGAAGATGCACGCAGCGGAGATGCGTATGCTTCGTTGGATGTACGGTAACACTAGAAAAGATAAGGTGCGAAATGAGAATATTCATGCAAAAGTTGGTGTAGCACATGTGGAGAAGAAGATGCAGGAAAACCGGCTAAGATGATTTTGTCATGTGCGACGCAGACCTATGGAAGCACCGATTCGACGAATAGATACTCTCGATATGGGCAATGGCAAAAGGGCAAAAAGGAGACCGAAGAAAACATGGATGGAGGTGATACGAAACGATATGGTTGCCAAAGGACTCAATGAAAGTATATTGTTCGATAGGAGTGAGTGGAGACGGAGGATTCATGTGCTGGACCCGGCGTGATTCTCATGTTGGTTCATGTAGCCTACCCCATATGCTTGGGATAAAAGGCTCAGTTTTTGTTGTTGTTGTATACTTATACATACAAACGGTGTAAATCCCCAGCTCCCGTATATTTTTCCGTATTTTTTTTTCCAGATTTTTCCCTATTTTAAAAATATTTTTATTATATTTTTTAAAGAATTAATTCCTAACCTAAACTCTAAAACAAATCCTAATCTAAACCCAATCCAACCTAATTCTAAACCCGACCCGATCCATGCTCACCCGCCCCGACCCACTTACCCTCGTCTTCTTCCTCCCTACTTCCTTCTTTCCCGCTCTTTCCTCCAATGTTTTCCCCTC
The DNA here is from genome assembly GCA_030015575.1 of Agapanthus africanus. Lineage (NCBI taxonomy): Eukaryota > Viridiplantae > Streptophyta > Magnoliopsida > Asparagales > Amaryllidaceae > Agapanthus > Agapanthus africanus. Next base: position 491,198,925 of record JASDDO010000012.1, on the reverse strand, counting down.
TCTCCTCACGCCCGCGACGACCGCGCCCACCTCCATGAGACCCGCGCCCTGTCGCCAGCAAACTCCCTGCAATCCTCTCCCTCCAACGGCTCCGCCTCCCGTCCTTGCCGAGAGACTCGCCCCTTCAACGGCCACGACGACCTCCTTCCCTCGCTAACGATCCCCGTGATCCCCTCGTATAACTTCTCTAAACCCGCTACCGCTCCCTCGCTCTCTTCATCTCTTGAGCGTCTTCTCTCTCTCTCGTCCTCCTCCTTCAACTCGAGCGCACCGCTACCACGAACCCACCGTCGACCCATATTCACCTCCATCGAAGCTTCCTCCTCCATCGAGCTCTCCTCCTCGACGCCGACGTGTTCTGTAACGACCCCAATATTAATATACCTCTGTATTTTCTTTCTTTAGTAAAATATTGTATTTATTTATTCGTAGTATTTTTCCGTAAATTTCGTTTTCTATTAAATATATTATTTTATTATTCTATCTATTTTTCCTAAACCCATTTTTTTAAACTAAATTTTAACCTATTTCAAATTAAACGCAATAACTAACCCAACCCATAACCCAAATCCAATCTCATTTTCATTTTCTTTTATAAAACTATGAGTCCAAAAACCCACTTTCTTTTCAAGCAACAACATATATTTAATTCTAATTAAATATTTGCATGAACAACTTTGTAGCTCATTGGTTAAGTTCTTGCATTCTTATTCAATAAGTCACATGTTCAAATCATCATTCTTGCAATTATTTTTTTATCATTTTTTATTCTTCTCATAACTTATAAATGAGACATTTCATTTGATCTTCTTCTTAACTCCCAAAATAATTAGAATGGGTATAAGCTATAATTTATTAGAATTATGGTGGCCATAAACCTTTTTTATATCTCACCTATCTTTCTTTTCATCATCATATATTTTTATCATTTCACATCTCCTTCTTCATCTAGATTCCTCGAAGAAGAATATGAAGAAGTCTTCAAGAAGGTCTCGTTATTAACGCGAGATTATCGGCGGATAGACAAGCCCGGTGACAATACCGGCTTGTGTATGTAAGTCCCTTCTCTCTCTCCCCTTCCATCTCTTTATTCTTCTTTTGTCATATCTCATGAACCCGCTATTCTTTTCATATCGTAATCCATAAGAGAAGATAAACATAAACATATACATACATATAAGTCTAGATATATATGGTTCTATATGGTTTAATAATATCTTATTGGCTCTTGTTCAAATTAAAGTGTTTTCAATTCTTTGTTCATGACTATGAATATTTATTTTGAGTTATGAGAACATAAATTTTATGCCGCAATATATATCTACGATGGAATCGGTTTGCTTATAAAAAGAAAAGGAGAAGCTTGCATAAAAATACTAGTTAGTCTTTTTGCCGATTTTAGTATACATATCAATACCTTTACCTTTAAAATAAATTTTAGAAGTTAATTTTTACTTCTGGAAATTTCATGAAGTTTAAGTATTATAAAATATATTTTTGTGTACACGCTGTAAAATGTTTAGATCGAACCACATAACAGTTTAGGAATTACATCATTTTTATTCACTGTTCGTAAAACAGAAAACTGCAGTTATCGGTCAACTTCTAGAACACATAAATCGGTCTACCGATGTCCAAATTGAGCAAACTTAGGTGTTTTGATCATCTACATCGAAATATATAGATTTTCGTAGTTTTAATTTTTTTTATTGAAAACCGCTGTAAATTATAGAAAACCGCGTCACAATATTAAGCGACGAATCTGGACAGAATCTGTCCTGATTCGCACACTGTTTTTAAATAGAACATAACTCGAAATCCCGATATCCTTTCATGACAAAATTTAGATGTGTAGATGCATAATTGATAAAGCTATAATTTTCTGTATATTAGATTACTTATAAATGCATGAAACAACCCGATATAGGCTTTGCAATATAACATATAGTTGCTGTCCAGAAATCTGAATTTCTGTTTTAAACGTTGATATTAAAATGATCATAACTAGAGTTTTATAAATCCAAATCGTGCAAATCTTAGTGTTTTGGATAAGTATATCGAAATACCTATAATTTTCTGATAATCATAGTAACCTGAAACCTGATGGAAATTAACTCAAACTGTATTTTAAAAATATGCGACGGTGTTGGACAGATTCTGATCTGTTCTGCGCGACAAAACGAAAATGGGTATATCTCCCAAAACGGTAGTCGTATTTAGGCGAGACTGGAGCTCACGCGTGCACAACACTTAGATATATTTTTTTTATTTATATTCCGAAATTGATTAACTTAATTTATTATTCGTACACAACACTTCTTAACGGCATTGTTTATGGTCGTTACTTGAATAATATACTTGACTCATTTCATGCTATTCGAACATGTATACATATTTATTTTGATTTTTAAATTGTTGTATGTACATCAAGACGATAATTAAATACTTGAGATGTATTTTGAAAATACATCAAAATTATTTTTACATAAACTCCCTCAAGTTATACTAAATTACAATAAGGACCCTAGTAAACATAGGTTAAAGCGGGACCAGTTCTCTTGAGCCTCAAGGAGCCGGAGAATATGGGTACTTGCCTATCTAAGCTATACAATCTAATAACGGTGCTATCATACGGTAATTATCTTGGTAAAATATACAAATCCTGCTATCCATGTGCAGCAGTTACCGATAACTCCTAAATATTAATCATGACTTCAAATTTGTTTAAGTCTCTGACTCAGTTCGAGTCATGGTCAAATCTGTTTATAATCCGACTTGAATTCGATTCAAGTATAATTAAAATACAATATTCAACCTGAATCCGTCTATTCAACTATAACAATCTATATAACTTGACCGAACCGAACCATGGATATATTCCATTTACCTGACTATCCAGTATATCCATTTCCGTTTACTGATATCATGGTTTCGGCAAGTCTTCCATTTACAATACTAATCCTCCATTTAAAAAATAGTACAAACAATATATTACAATCAATACAAGACTTTAAGACATTACGGGGTTTATAAGGGGTGGATTGGTACGGAACATGTTAAAGGTGGCACGAGGTGGACACTTAAGACGTAATTACATCCATGCCGTTGTTCCGTGGTATTTTCAACGAAGTCTTGTACTACGGGTTACCAAAGTCCACGGTGTAAGCTGGACTCCCCACGTATACACTGGCATTTTTTGTACCAAGCTACAAACAACTACGTTAACATAACAATCAAACATTATAATATATATATTCACTTCTCTGTCTATTCTTCTCCCTCTTTCTTTAGGACTTACCGAGTGATTGTTCGCTGACGACATTCCTATTTCTATTCTTTCTTTGGAATGTTGTCAGGAGGATCCGACCCCGAGGAGTACGAGACCGGCCAGAGGCATTTAGAGCAGACCACTGAGCAACACGATCACTAGGCTTCACTTGTATATATTTTCATTCTGTTATGCCATTGTTTAAGCATCGCTTTCTATTCACATATGTACATTTCCAGTTGTATTGTAAAGAATGTTTAATCAATAAAAGTTGATGTTCATTTACATCTCTTGTCTTTTCTTGTGTATTTTTTTATATTGCTTACGCTTAGCGTATTTACTTCTGAGTAAATACGTGGCGGGCCAGTCGCTTCCCTCTTCCCGTACACCAGGAAGCGGGGTGTGACATGTTCCTCTAAACAACCAAGCTCCCCCCTCTTATCCCCTTCACACCATCTCCAAGCTCCACGCCACGAACCCACTGCCCCGTTGCCGCCGCCACTGCAAACTCACTGCCGTCGTCGAATTCCCTAGAACCACTGCAACTTCAACTCCTTCCACCATCGATCACTAGCAACGTCAAGCTCTGACATCGCCACCACAGCAGCACTGTAATGCCCCATGTATTATCCGGTATACCCATATATACCAGATAAGCATGGGGACCCACTGTAAAATAATGGGGAATCTTCGAAATACATTCCGAAAGAGGACAGATCTGTACTATAAATGGAATGATATCACTTTTCAATACAGATGCGCTTTTTAAGTGAACTGGCACTACAGGAGTTTGAGAACTCCGTAGTTAAGCATGCTCAGGCCAGGGAAGTCCTGGGATGGGTGACCTCCTGGGAAGTGGCCCCTGGTCGGGTCCAGTTCGCCCCGAAGGACAAAACCGTGCGGCTACAGTCAGAGCGGACAATACTCTCTGTATTGGGGGTGGGTCGTGACAGAATGGTATCAGAGCTGGTTTTTAAATAGTAGGTTTGTGGTTCGAGGACAAACCATTATTGTAAGTGGGGGAGAATGTAATGCCCCATGTATTATCCGGTATACCCATATATACCAGATAAGCATGGGGACCCACTGTAAAACAATGGGGAATCTTCGGAATACATTCCGAAAGAGGACATATCTGTACTATAAATGGAATGATATCACTTTTCAATACAGAGGCGCTTTTTAAGTGAACTGGCACTACAGGAGTTTGAGAACTCCGTAGTTAAGCGTGCTCGGGCCAGGGAAGTCCTGGGATGGGTGACCTCCTGGGAAGTGGCCCCTGGTCGGGTCCAGTTCGTCCCGAAGGACAAAACCGTGCGGCTACAGTCAGAGCGGAAAATACTCTCTGTATTGGGGGTGGGTCATGACAAGCACAGAGCCCGAGCCTAACCCAAGCCCTGGCCGAGCTCAAACCTAGCCCCTGGTCGGGTCCAGTTCGTCCCGAAGGACAAAACCGTGCGGCTACAGTCAGAGCGGAAAATACTCTCTGTATTGGGGGTGGGTCATGACAAGCACAGAGCCCGAGCCTAACCCAAGCCCTGGCCGAGCTCAAACCTAGTCGTGAAGCTCATGCTCTTTGCGGTCCTTCTCGTTGCCCGTGCCGTTTCCGCTATCGCCGTCGCTGCTGTGCCACTTTCGCCAAAGGCAAGTGAAAATTCTTCACTTGCTACTCATGCTAATTTACCAGTTAGATGAAATGACCAAGTAAAGATTTAATCGTATCTGTGTGTATATATATTTAGATCGTAAATTAAAATGGAATTGTTAGCAAACCATTGTGTTGATTGTATTCAATTGAACCCAATTCGGGTCTGTCAACCGTAATGATATCATCTATAATTTACATGAATTAATTGTTATAATCATTTCGTTAACACTGACGACGATCAATACTCGTACTTAAATCTATGTTCGAAGCAATACATGAATGAAAACTCTGGTTAAAATGTCCATGTTTTGTGATCGTAGAATCCCTTACTGATTAGTGAATGTCATGTAAGGCTTTGAGTTAAAAGTATCGTGTCTATAATCATGTAAAGTCGCCCCTCAAGGTGACACTAAATCTGAATTTTACTGCGCATGTTACCTCGTTAAAATCATTGTAAATTCAATACAGTTTGGAATGTGATGTTCTATAGCTCATATCGAATTAGACTCGATAATATAGGAACATCCATAGTTTATTTTTCGATATTGATAGATTGCTGTAACGAGATTTGACTGGGAATGCGACTCTGGACTATAGTCCGGGGCAGCATTCCACAAGGACACCCGAGTTTAAGCACCTGTACATATCTACATGAAACTGAAAATGCATGGAGCCCTATATAGTTGCGTAGATAATTTAGTTGGTTAACACATGAATCTGGTCTCGTTCAGTTTCATAGTCGTTTGATATTTAGTTCATAATTTAGAATGTTGACGTGATCTGCAGTTTCTGTAGTGGCATTTCTTACCCCTTCACATTAAACAGGACATAACTTCTTGTACAGGAATGATATTGATAATCCCTTTGATGTGTTGGAAACCTAACAGATATAACTAGATTTTATTCAACTGGAGCAACACCTTAATCTAAACATAATCATTAGTAAACAGCGCGCAAAGTTGGACTTCTAGTTCTGAAACTGGGATTCCAGCAATCAATCGCTAATTTAAAATGATGATAATTTCCCTAACCTGAATTCCGTTTGACATGAAACTAATTTTACTGCTTAAATAATTAAGTGTGCTTCATACTCCTTTTATATTATTTTGGTTTATTCTATACATGTGAATTATGGTAAATTTTGCAAGTCATATGGCGTTGGGTATTGTAATTTAGTGAATATCTGTTCAGTGCATTTCTACCTATTTTATGTTTGTTTTATACTTTATGCATAGTAATGGTTGCATTGACACCTACCGACTGTTGTGCATTTTCGATATAAGTGTTAGTGATTGGGTTGTGGCAAATACGAAAGTGATATTGATAAGTGGAAACGTGATTGGAAGTGAAAGCGATACGTATTTTTTCACAACCTATCGAATACATAAATTCATACTATAACATGGGGAATGAGGAAATTAAGGTGGAATTGAACTCGTATTTAGCGAGGTACAGTGATTTAGAGGATGATCATTCGCTATTAGTGACACACACACACATACACACACATTAGGTCGTGGGCCTAGCGGCACGGCTGCAGGGTTATGTCCTGGGCAATAGTGGACCATAGTCTCGGGCATGCACGAGACCTTTGTTAAACACGGGCATCATTTCCACAAATTGATTTCATTGACTTAGTGACTGATAAGTAGTGACATACACATTGCCTAGTTTACTGACATGATATTTATACCACACTGTTCACATGTAATGATGTTCATTATACTCATTTTCTGCATTCTGTCGCACATTCCTTGTTTAATAGCCTTATACTCATCATATATATTTATTGCTATATGTGTCGTCTTGAAAACCTAAGTGTGCATGCTCAGAGGACGAAGTGGACCCAGCCCAGGAGCAGGACCTGCCATTCGAGCTTGCGGAGGTCTTGACCGCAACATCAGCGCCAGTTCTTTTGCTTTAAACACGTTGTATTTCGTTGGTTAGTTTTTCCTTGTGCAAAATAAATGTATTTCAAACTCATTTATTTCAATGTAATAAAGTTGTGAACTGTGAATTTCTTTTACTCTAATGTTGTTTATTGACCACCATGTAATGCTAGAAGCCGAAGTGTGACTACGGAGGGATTATTCCTTGACCGTAGGAGCATGGCTGGCCTACTCACCCCTCGTATTCCGTATTTTGGGAAGCGGGGCATGGCAAACAGTAAGTGAGAACGTAACAGATTCATTGATCAAGATAGAGGAGAAGACATTGATTGATTTCTGTTTTAGAGAAGTGTGTAGTAACCACAATCAATAACGGTATCGTGTGTAGCTAGACCGAGATGAGTACGGGTCGTCCTTAGGGATATGTGGAATCTTTTAATCTTTCTTTAAACGTGTTGATTAGGAAGAGGAAGAAGAATAAATAATAGTGAAGAATAGTTATAAAATCTAGATCTACGTTAAATACGGATGTAGAATATAGATTTAGTTTAAAGACGGATGTAGATTTTATATCAGAAGAGCTTGTAGGGTTCGTTAGGATTTAGTAATCCTGGATGACTAATAAAGATGACTCCTTTTATCTTTTGATAGATTTAAAACTAGATTGATAGTGATGAATGGGGATTAGGGTTCTTGGAAGAAACTAGGGTTTCCATACTATTGACCCTTGTCTTTTCATTGATCTCTATTCATGTCTAGCCCTTAACAAAACAATTGTTAATCTGATCTCAAATCGCGGTCGAGACTAGCAATAAATTGGTAGCGTGCCTGATAAAGATGTTAACGATTCTTTTGCTAAAATTTATAAACTTCATAGGACGTAAAAGAAGTTAAAATATTTTCTCATCTATTGATCTGCCCTAATCCTACACACCCTATCAAGCGGAGAATTACTCACGCATGATGGAGATAGAAGAACAGATAGAGATGAAATTCATAATGTAACTAAATAATTAAACTAAAAATCTTCCTTTATTAATCAACTTCACAAGTACAAACTTCAAGTTTAGATTACAAGAGGAATAAGAAGTTGCTCTCGATCTCTGCCTTGTTGGATGTAGATGTTCTGTCGAATCTCATGTCGTTTTATCACGTTAAATCTTGGACCTGTCTTAAATCATTTGTTCTTTGACGGTGATTAGCTTGTATAAAAGATTGATTATTTCTAAGTTAGCTCTCGGTCCTTTATATAACCCCAAATCCAGAAACCATAGATCCCCAGAATTAGGGTTAGTTGTAGCAAATCCAACCTGAAAATCCTAACTCCTGATTCGGTGAATCGGCTGCAGATCCGCCGCATATTGCATGGTTTGGCCGCGGATCCACGGCCATTTGGTGAGATCTTGGGTGCAAATTTCTCGGGTTTTATTCTCGTGACACATGGAGATTTAGTTGATGTGGAACTTGAAAATATTTCCTGAGTCTCTGCCAGTATTGATTCTTCGATTTTCTTTAATATTTCGGCAGATTTTTTATTTCCAACATCTTAACATCTTGATCTCCTGACCTGAGCCAAAACTTGCACCATATCTCAAAGAATAATGCTAGTAATATTTGGTATTTTTGAGATATTATCGTAACCATTTGATATGATATTATATTTTAAGAATATTGGTTAAGTATATTTGATATGATATGCATATTTAAATTATCAAAATATTATATGCATATATTTTCCTTCATAATGTTAATTATAATATATAAACATATGAAAATAGTATTTTTACAGATAAACCCTTATATGTGTCATATTTATAATAAACACCTTTAAATATTTAAGAATAGCAAGGAAAATGTCATATCAAATGTGCACTTTTATCGACTGAACAAATACCCCCAAACTTAACTTTGATCGTCCCGAGCAAACTAGTTATTCAAGAGAAGGAGAAAAAGAAAGAAAAACGTAATAGCACACTTTCGTAGGCAGCACGATTGCACTGAGCACGTGCAATAAGCCGTTAAACCTCTAGGTGTCTCTAGTAGGAGGAGTGTTGTCTCCTGACGGTTTTCAGCGGATTACACCCATAAAATCATATAATAAAAGAAAGATGGTAAAAGTTACATATAAAGTTAGGAATTATAAAAGAAAGAATTTGAAAAGAAGAGTTTCCAACTATACTAGTTTTTCAGTTGCTATGAGCCTTATCTTAATGGTCGTGAAAAAACGTTAGAAATCACATCATCCCTCAATAAAATATCGCATTTAGTTTTCCTCCCTATCTTTCATCCAAACATCGATCATATACCCCTACGTGTATGTAAAAAACATCCCTTCACTTAGAAAATTCAATTCAAGCTGTCATACTCTTGTCCATCTTCCAAACTACTTTATAGTCGGTGAATATTTTAGATGAAATTGCCCACACATCTTTCATGCGACCGTTAATACTTCTTAAGGTACTAACCGACCGATTACAAAATGTGCTTGTATTATTAAGGCATAATTTCTCGTCTTGCAACATCTAAGGCTTAACAGTGGCTCCCAAACCAGTTGGTCTAAGACACTGGATGATAAAGCATCCATACTATATTTTTTTTATGCTGCCTTGGTAATTACAAAACTAGTGTTTATTTTTTTTCTTTTTCACCACTTATAATTTTTTTCTTCATACCAAGACTTTTAGACAAGAGCATTTCAAGGTATTCTCTACTATCCCAAGTTTCAAGATGTGTGCAAGTGCGTATAGTAGGGTATTAACGTTCAAATGTTTGTCCTTAAGAATATGGACTATTTTTCAGACTTATTTTTATTCTCAGATTAGTAATTTCCTTCATCTTGCTAACCCTTGGGACAACGGCTCATAACTACTTATTACTAGTTTCGTTTAAGAAAATATCTAACTTTCTTTCTTTTCTTAAACCATTTCTATTTTTCATATGTAAATTTATCACTTTCAAACTTTCATTATCAAAATTTTTTTTGTGCTTATATATAGTATAATGTAATGTTGCGTGAATAAGCACAAATCTCCCCAAAACCTGCTTACAGCAACTGATGTCATCTGTTTAAGCCTAAAAACAACCTATAGATTTGGGAGGAAAAGTTATCAAAGGGGAAAAGAAATAATGAAAGTGAAATTCTCCCCCAAACTTATTTTTGGCTCATAATTATGTAAAAATTTATTTTCTTTCAAGAGCCAAAAGATTTTTCTCCCCCTTCCCAAACTTGAGTAAAACAGTATTAAGCATTTAAAACGAGGGGGGTTAAAGTTATTGGTCAAAGTAAAGCCTTACAAAGACCAAACGTCAACACCAACCATTCAAAAAATTTATCGATGTAACGCACTGGTTGGTGGAAAATCAGAGATTTGAAGAAGTGGGGAGATGGGTGGCGGTATGGTTTACGTCTCGGTTGATAGAGATGAAACAATAATGGTGAACGGAAACGAGAATGAGGATGATTAGGAATAGGAAGAATGGTCATATTCTCGTATGGGATAAGAAGAAATGGTAGTGGTTCAACTTCTTCAGGTGGAGGTTGATTAATCACAAAATCCGTGTCATTTAGGAATGCGAGTTCGTCGGCGAAAATATCTTCGAAACTTTCATCGATGGTCCGATTGAACATTTCAATGTCAATAAGTGTCGCGCCAGAATTTAACATACTTGATTTGTCAAAAATTATGGAGGTAGGAGACTCGAAAAGCTTATCTACCTCATTCTCAAAAGTATCTAAATCAAGTTGTCTTTCTAGAATTATCGAACTCGAAATATCAGATTATGATTTATCAACACTCGCTAAAAGTAAAGGTTGATTAGAAGAAGAACCAGAGAAAGTGGGAGATGAAATGGGTAAACAAATTGGTGTGTCGAGTATTGCTGAACCAAATGTGGGAGATGAAGGTTGAATTTCGTTCTGCTTTTCGGTTATACATTTATCATCAAGTTCAAGACGTATATGGGGTTCGGGAAGAATAGTTAAAGGTTCGAGATGATGACTACACGGGAGTGAAGGACCTGATAAATTGGTGGGACAAACTCATCCAAAATTTCAAATTCATCATCCAATATATCCCCAATGTCAATATTCTCAATCAAGTGAAGGTTACAAGTCTCAGACGCCTCATTAAAAGCAGGGGTTTCAATCAATTGTGGTTCTAGGATGGAGATGTAGAGATCACAAGGGTTGGGTGTGGCTTCACTTGAAATGGACCCTTCACAATCGGGTAAATCAAACACTACAAAGTCACACAACTCATCAGACATTCTATCTTCAATTGGTGAATCATTTGGTGTACTCAATAGATCTGTGAAACTGGAGGTGTGGATTTCAATTTGAGATGGGAAGGTTTGATTTGGAAGGGTGTACCACTCTCTATCTCTCACTACCCAAATTCTCAATTTGTCCTATGGTCGTATCATACGTTGGAAAATTTTGAGCTGGTTTGAAACTAGTTGCTCGTTCGTTTTGTTTATTGAGAACGGCCATGCACTTTTTCAATTCCTCTCTGGCACGGCGCTACCACATATTCTTCCACAGTCCGTTCAGGACTAGACATGGGTCGGTAAGGGGTTACAGCATAAGATTGAATTCTTGTGGATAAGTAAAACTCCCAAATGACTTATTAGAAGGAATGTCTCGAGAAGGTGTAAAAGTCGGGTAGGATTGATAGGAATCGAAAGCTTGTGAAAATTGGGCGGGAGTAGGATCAACATTGTGATAAGAAGAATATTGATATTGGTTGTGTGGTTGGCGATTGTCAACAGATGTCATATACGCCACAAACCGAGTAGTAAAATCTTCTTTAGAAGGTGATGGCGTTTGTTGTCCTAACGGTTTGACCGGATTGAAACTTTGGCCGTTAGTCCTTACTATATACTCAGCGATGGACATGCGTTTAGGAGTTCCCTCACACGCTTTAGATGGAGTATCAACAAAAGAAGATGTAGAATTTTGATGCGGTTGATAAGACCTGGAGTGAGGTGGCCAACTGTTTCTTTCCACTTGCTCTATCCGATCTCTTAAAGATATGGTAGAGTCGGATGGTATACCGAAGCGATTACGATAACAAGAAATATTTGGTTATGGATAGCAAAACTCAGCAAGAGTTTTTTTACTTGAGTTGCCCATTATAAGAAGGTGAAAAGAGGGAGGAGGGTGAAAATATTTAAGCTCTATTTGAATTGTTTTGCTTAGAAAGTGGGACTTGAGGGTCGATTCAACAAATCACAAAATGCACAAGCAATCTCTAGAACTACGGTTACCTAGGTCAAGCACTAGACCGTTCCTAGACTTCCAAAGGATAAACCGCATGATCAATCCTCTACGACCTCTTTATAACTCTTGTGGCCAGATAAGTGTCAGGTAAGTGGGAGGTATCCACTATACGAATCACCGAAAATAGCGGGCCTAATTAAGTAACCATTTGCCTTAGACACACTTGTCTAGACACCACAAAAGAAATACGGATAAGCGATAAATTACCCACGACCTTCCTCTGTCCTATTTGAGCGCGACGGTCCTTAGGGTCTTGATCTAGATATTTTTAATTAATATAGGGTTATGCGGCTGCTCGTTTTGTGATTTGTGGGGCCTAGAAAGGATGATGAAATCCCCACCTAATCTGAATTGTGGCCTTGCCCTTTATAGTCCGTATTAAAATATGCAAAAATAACCCGCAAAACAAAACACGCAAAAAGATTTTTGAGCGACGATATTTTGCAAAGAATCCTGCAGAAAATATATTATTGTATTTTTCAGAGAAGAGAGAAAGAGATAGAAAAGATACAAGAAAACTTTGAGAGCTTAACTCCCCAAGACCGCCGCGGTTCCGCCGCGGTTCCACCGCGCTTTAGGTGGTTCTTTGTTTAATTTTTTCACTGTGGATTCCTTTGATCCTCTGGGTCTTGATGAATGTCTCTGAATCTTTATCTCCTCGCTAAAGTGACTCCAGATTCCCTCGCAAAAATTGCACACTACTCGTTAAATATGCAAGATGCGGTTTTGTTTTATTGTTATGATATAGATCGAATAAGAATTCAACACAGATAGTAAGAATAAGAAAATTACGCACATATCCCCGGCATCGGTGCCATTTGATTGATTTCTGTTTTAGAGAAGTGTGTAGTAACCACAATCAATAACGGTATCGCGTGTAGCTAGACCGAGATGAGTACGGCTCGTCCTCAGGGATATATGGAATCCTTTAATCTTTCTTTAGACGTGTTGATTAGGAAGAGGAAGAAAAATAGATAATAGTTTTAGAATCTAGATCTATGTTAAATACGGATGTAAAATATAGATCTAGTTTAAAAACGGATGTAGATTTTATATCAGAAGAGGGCTTGTAGGGTTCATTAGGATTTAGTAATCCTGGATGACTAATAAAGATGACTCTTTTTATCTTTTGATAGATTTAAAACTAGATTAATAGTGGTGAATGAGAATTAGGGTTCTTGGAAGAAACTAGGGTTTCCACACTATTGACCCTTGTCCTTTCATTGATCTCTATTCATGTCTAGCCCTTAACAAAATAATTGTTAATCTAATCTCAAATCGCGGTCGAGACTAGTAATAAATTGGTAGCACGCCCGATAAGGATGTTAATGATTCTTTTGCTAAAGTTTATAAACTTCATAAGACATAAAAGAAGTTAAAATATTTTCTCATCCGTTGATCTACCCTAATCTTACGAACCCTATCAAGCGGAGAATTACTCGTGCATGATGGATATAGAAGAACGGATAGAGATGAAATTCATAATGTAACCAAATAATTAAACTAATTAAACTAAAGGTCTTCCTTTATTAATCAACTGCACAAGTACAAACTTCAAGTTTAGATTACAAGAGGAAGAAGAAGTTGCTCTCGATCTCTGCCTTGTCGGATGTAGATGTTCCGTCGAATCTCACGTTACTTTATCACGTCGAATCTTGGACCTATCTTGGTTCACTTGTTCTTTGACGGTGATTAGCTTGTGTAAAAAGTTGATTATTTCTAAATTTAGCCCTCGGTCCTTTATATAGCCCCAAAGCCAGAAACCATAAATCCCCAGAATTAGCGTTAGTTGTAGCAAATCCAATCTGAAAATCCTAACTCCTGATTCGGTGAATCGGCCGTGGATCCGCCGCTTATTACATGGTTTGGCCGCGGATCCGCGATCGTTTGGTGAGATCTTGGGTGCAAATTTCTCGGGTTTTATTCTTGTGACACATGAAGATTTAGTTGTTGTGGAACTTGAAAATATTTCCCGAGTCTCTGTCAGTATTGATTCTTCGATTTTATTAATATTTCGGTAGATTTTTTATTTCCGACATCTCAACATCTTGATCTCCTGCCCCGAGCGAAAGCTTGCACCACATCTCAAAGAATAATGTTAGTAATATTTGGTATTTTTGAGATATTATCATAAGCATTTGATATGATATTATATTTTAAGAATATTAAGGATATTTGATATGATATGCATATTTAAATTATCAAAATATTATATAAATATTATATGCATACATTTTCCTTCATAATGTTAATTATAATATATTAACAAATGAAAATAGTATTTTTACAGATGAAATCTCATATGTGTCATATTTATAATAAACACTTTTAGATATTTAAGAATAGTAAGGAAAATGTCATATCAAATGTGCACTTTTATCAACTGAACAGTAATGCTAGAAGCCGAAGTGTGAGTACGGCGGGATTATTCCCTGACCGTAGAAGCATGGCTGGCCTACTCACCCCTCGTTTTCCATATTTTTGTAAGCGGGGCGTGACAAACGGTAAGTGAGAACGTAACGGATTCATTGATCAAGATAGAGGAGAAGACATTGCCATGATTCTTTCATCCGAACTGGAGTTGTTTCCACCAATCAGAGCAAAACTCTGTTCAAATTTTGAAATTTGAAATGAAGCAGCGCTTCATAAAAAGCGCTAGCGCCAAGAGGGTCAGCGCTTTGAGGCAGCGCTCACGTGCAAAGCATGAGTGCGCTAGCGCCAAGTGCACCAGCGCTCTGTAGCAGCGCTCACGTGCAAAGCACGAGTGCGCTAGCGCCTGCCCCAAGAGCGTCAGTGCTCTGAAGCAGCACACCACGTGCAAAGCACGTAAGCGCTAGCGATAGAACAAAATGTTCTCGGCCCTTGGATAAAAAATGTAACACCCGAGTTCATTTATACCAATTCCAGTTTTCGTATTTACTTATCCATGGTATTTTCTTGATTTAGCGTGTTTGGGTGCGAATGATATTTTACATTTTACTTTGCATTCGACCCGACCCGCTTACTTGAACCTGTTTGATTCTTATTTATAGATTATCTTGACTTGTTGCATGGACACGTGCGTCTCATGATTAGTACATGCTGGCATGTTACCTGGTATTGCATCTTTTACCATATAACATTTTAGGTCTTGTAAAATAATTTAAAATTGCATTTCATAGCCTGCATGATACCCCTAACCCTGTGGTAGCGTCCGCGCATCTTGTTCTCGTCCCGTTCAGTGAAACGAACGTGTTTGGATGGCTACGCGCACGTACGTGCATCCGTTCTTGGGGGTATGCTTTTTCGTTACCATATCATTTCATTGTGGATTTTGAGAGTCGCACATATTTTTCATATTTTAGAACCGGATTTTTAGACCCGACCCGGACGTATTTTGGAGTAAATTTGTATTTGCCAAAATATCAAAACGGACTAATATTATAATATTATATTCCTTATTTCATTCAAAATTTTCATAACTAAATAAATATTTTTCCTAACTAAGTTAACAGCAGATCTCTCCTTCTCTGTTACTTTTATAATATTAATCCTTTTATTTGAAGCATGCACGTTTCTCTCTCTCTCTCTTTCTCTCTCTCCCCCCTCTCTTTCTCACAACTCTCGCAAACACTATTCCTCCTTGTATCCCGTCACCTCCTTCCTTCACTATCGTCACCTCCCTCTATTCTTTCTTTTTCTTCGTACCTTTTTTTTAATAACCCAGCGTCCACGAGAAAACCCTATCCTTTCTCGCCGTCGCCCACAGCCGACGACGCCACCCTCGACCCCGTCTCTCCTCCTAGCACCATCTCCATCGAAGCCAAGACCATCATCGACATCGCCCCTCGTCGTCGAGCACCCAGCAGCCCCTCATCGGCTCCTAACCCCCACAGCCACTATCATTTCCGATCACCACCTCCTTCGATCCCATCTTGTCTTCATCACCACCATCTCAACTCCCCTTGCAACCAAAACCCAATCATCAATTTCCAAATCGACCCATTAGAGAACTCAAAATGAATTTCTTAAGGAGGCAGCATAACTTACCCACTAGCTGTTTGCATAATTGCCCCAATGATAGAAACTCACCAAGGGTCTTCGTCGTTTCGGATTTGCACACAGACTACTCTGAGAACGCGGAATGGGTGAGGACCCTTTCGGCCTCGTGGTATAAAAACAATGTCCCCATTGTTGCTGGGGATGTTGCAGAAACTTACAACAATTTCTTGATCACAATGGCAGAGTTGAAGAAGAGATTTGGGAGTGTGTTCTTTATGCCTGGGAACCATGACCTTTGGTGTCGAAGGGAAAATGGAAAATTTCTTGATTCACTGAAGAAGCTGAATGCTTTACTTGATGCATGCAGTATTCTTGGAGTAGAAACAACCCTAAAAATAATAGGGGGTCTGGGAATCATTCCTCTGTTCTCATGGTATCACAAGAGCTTTGATAAAGAAAAGGATGTTGTTTTACCCGAATCTTCCCAAGATCATAGGCTCTGATTTTCTGGAGGCTCGGCTGAGATCGATACACGGAGAAAAAGGAAGTGCTTTGGCTTGTCATGTGTTTGGGCATACACACTTCTGCTGGGATGCAGTGCTTGATGGTCTCAGGTATGTTCAAGCACCTTTGGCTTATCCTAGAGAAAGGAAGAGGAGAATGAATGGTGGTGAAGAATGGCTTCCATTTTGCTTATATCATCAACAACAATTCACTGACAGCCTCCAACAAAACTCATAGTGGTCTGATTACTACTCCATGAACAAAAGAGAACCCGATATTACCCAGCCTGCTCCTTGGGTTTCCAGATTTTATTCAGGATCGCCGGAGCCGTGACCATCGCTTCCATTCCAGACGATTCAGTGGACGTCCCCTACCTGCGTGGTCACATTCGTGCATTGCTGGTCCAGGTCCGTACGCGCGAGCGTGCATCGAGACTTTTACCGACTTTGGACATTGCCGTGCGTATCCTTATCGCGATCCATCGAGACAAGTGAAACTTGCTACATGCTATTCGTAATACTTTATACTTATTTGACTACATACTAAACCTATAGATTTAATCCAATGTCTCATGTTACATTTTTACATTCGATGTCCATTTTATCATTTTAGATTCATAACTTGGAACATACCACGTTGCATTTTGATTTACCATACGTGGTACCCACGTCCATATTTAAATCATATAATAATTATTTGCATAGCCCATAGTACTCTTTTAATATTTTATACCCTGTCGGACGACCTTTTGCATACATCTAACCTGATTTATATTCAATTGCATCTTTAGATTATTTAGTACATATTGACATGATTTTAACATCCATATTTGTTATACTGTAGTTAAGTGATGTTGAAACTATCCCTTGAACCCAAACTGATAACTGTGCATCTACATACCTTAATCTGTACCTGATTGCATTTCACGTTACAAGTTCCAGCTTATTGATTATATTAGTACACATGCTTGTTCTGTTTACCCATGCTTGCTTTGTGTACCCATGCTTATGTTAGTTTGATTATGAGCACCCACATGACATTTTGTGCACCCTGACATGACTTGTTACACCTACTACCTGACCTGAAATGGTACCGTACACTCTTGACATGACACCTATATACATTATTTGACTTGACCTGATGTACCATGGCTTTACCTGTTACCTGATCTTGTGTCTAATGCCAACAAACCTGACCTGTAGTCCTTACGGACCGTTCCTGTTGTCTATCCATACCAACCTGCACCTACTTGATCCTGAGTTGGCATTAGCTCTTGTTTATTTAATACCCGACTTAAACATATAACCTGGGGGTATGGGGAAATCAATGATGAAACCTGACTTGTAACTCGACAGTGTGCTATCTTTACTGATCAGTTTTAGAGGCTGGGCCAGCCTTGGGATGATACTGCTGACATCATCCATCATTATCCATTACCTTTTAGAGGCTAGGCCAGCCTTGGGATGATGCCATGGACATCATTCATCTTTACCCTTTTCCTTTAGTGCCTAGCGGCATGTCTCGGTTTCAGCCCGAGAATCTTCACCGTGATCCCGGGCACGTACGGAATACTATTGAGGTACATCGATGATTCATTAAATTGATTTCAAAGACTTGGGAGTAGTTAACCCAATAGACCAGTTTGGATCACTCACTGCACACTACCTTTCACTGTCCTGATTTATATTGCCGTTACACCTGCTTACCATTTATGATCATACTTGCATGTTTTGCTACCCTGTTTATGTTATTGCTTGATGTTATGACGCACTGTTTGCATGGCCCAGATCCTCTACCTTTGTTGCAGACTGATCAGGAGTACTGCCGCTGTTAGACCGAGCGGTGAGGATCCTGTCGGTATCCAGTTTTACTTTCCAGGTGTTTTATTTATTAGATCTTTTGCTTCCGCATATTACATTATTTCTTGACTCATTTATTCTGGCTTATGGACATGTACTAGATAGTTTAGTTTACTTTCCTGTTCTTGATATCTCTACAGCCGTAATGTGACCGTGGAGGGATTTTTCCTATCCATAGGTAGCATGGTTGGCTATGTCACGTGCCTATCTTAGCGTACTTTGGGAAGCGGGGCGTGACATGGTTCTTTTGGTATCAGAGCCAGGTTATAGGTTAATCGGGTTTGATTCTTTTGTAGTTGGGTATTGGACCCAATACACGAATCAGAATACTCGTGATTAGGAACATGTCCTGCCACCTTGTTATCGTGAATCTTGAATCATATCCTTCTTTTATCCTTCGTCTTGACGTTATACAAACAACTTTGCATCTTGGCTTGAAACCTTTTTGGTTCACCATTGTTTCTCCCCGTTCCTTGATTCTGATACTAGGATTTGGGCGACTTGAGTGGAGTTATGTAATTGTACCCATGAACTGCAGCATGGTTACAATGCGGTACTCTATTTAAGTAACTTGGAATTCTAGTTTTGATTCATTTCCTTGTTTCATGATCATTATATTACCTTGCTTCTCTCGGTTTCATTACTTACCAGTTATTGTTTTATCACCAGCTTGAATCATGTTTACCGTGCTTAATCCTCTTCAGTATCTTGACTTCGGATGAAGTCATCTCGGTATCTTACTTGTTCTTGTTTTTCCCCGCATTAGGATTATTCAATCCGGGTGCATCCCTTTGTTTGTTGTTGTCTTGGGAATGGATTTTCGCGGCACTTTCCACGCTCATATTGATTGTAAGGAAAGGAAAGTGATTCTCCAGATTCCCGGACATCCGGTGCTTGTTTTGCTGGAGGAAGCAGTTCTGTCGGGCCAGTCGAGTTTAGGGCTAGGCCGACAAATAATGTTCTTTCGTCGATGGAAGTTGATAAGAAAGAAGCGCCGGATATAGTTCGAGAATTCATGGACGTGTTCGAAGACACCTCGGGTTTATCGCCAAAACGAGATGTGGAGTTTACGATTAATCTTGTTCCTGGTGCAGCGCCAATCTCAAAGGCGTATTATCCAATGGCACCAGTGGAGTTGGAAGAAGTAAAGAAGCAGGTCACTGAATTACTTGAGAAAGGTTGGATTCGCGGCAGTAACTCACCTTGGGGAGCTCCAGTTCTTAAAGTAAAGAAGAGGATGTCACAAGGAGGATGTGCATCGATTATCGAGAATTAAACCGGGTGACTATTAAGAACAAGTACCCAATCCCTCGCATTGGCGAATTGTTTGAGCAGCTTAGTGGCGCAAGGGTATTCTCGAAGCTGGATTTGCGGTCCGGATATCATCAGGTCCGAGTTAAATCAGAAGATATTTGCAAGATTGCGTTCAGAACTCGGTATGGACATTACTGGTACTTAGTGATGCCCTTCGGAGTAACGAATGCACCGGAGATATTTATGGACTTGATGAACCGAATCTTTTCACCGTTCTTGGACCAGTTTATAGTGGTGTTCATTGATGATATTCTGGTTTACTCAAGAAGTATTGAAGAGCATGCATAACACTTAAAGATCGCACTGCAGATATTGAGGCAAGAAAGATTGTATGCAAAGATGAGCAAGTGCGAGTTTTGGCTTGATGAAGTGAAGTTTTGGGGCATGTTGCAGCTGGGGATGGAATCGCCGTTTATCCAGGGAAGATTGCAGCAGTTCAAGATTGGCCGATTTCGAAGAACGTTGCAAAGATCAGAAACTTTCTTGGACTTGTCAGGTATTATAGAAGGTTCGTGGAGAATTTTGCTCGTTTGGCTGAGCCTTTGACCAAGCTTACGCATAAAGAAGTACCATTTGTATGGACGGATAGGTGTGCGTCAGCTTTTGAGGCGTTGAAACAGAGGTTGATAACCGCTCCTATTTTGACCGTGCCAGACAGTTCCAGAGGATTGGTGATTCACAGCGACACATCTGGAAAAGGATTGGGATGTGTTTTGATGCAGCATGGGAAGGTTATAGCATACGCATCGAGACAGTTGAAAACCCATGAGAAGAATTACCCAACTCATGACTTGGAGCTAGCAGCTGTGATTTTCGCTTTGAAGATTTGGAGACACTACTTATTGGGCGAAAGGATCGAAGTATTCACCGATCACAAAAGCTTGAAGTATGTGTTCACGCAGACGGAGCTTAGTATGAGGCAGCGTAGATGGTTGGAACTATTGGCTGACTACGATCTTGATCTTAAGTACCATCTGGGGAAGTTAATGTTGTGCCGGATGCGCTTAGTCGGTTGCCAGCAATTCAGACGTTGACTGCACAGAAGGAACTTATTGAAGATTCTCGAAGATTTGATTTGGAGGTTGTGCTACCGCATTCTTCGGGACAGTTGGTGCAGCCGCAAAGACAGTCGTCGTTGATCGAGAATATTAAAGCAGCGCAGTTACAGAACCCTAGATTGCAAAGGTTTCGAGAACAGGTTGAAGCTGGACTTCGAACGGACTTGTTGATTCATGAAAACAGTTCGTTGCGTTATGGTAGCCGTTTGTGTGTGCCGAAAGGGGATATTCGCGAAGAAGTTACGAAGGAGGCACACAGTTTTGCGTATTCCGTACATCCAGGAGGCACGAAGATGTACCGTGATCTACGACAGCATTTCTGGTGGGAAGGCATGAAACGGGAGATTGCCCGCTTTGTGGCAAAGTTCTTGGTGTGTCAGCAGATTAAGGCTGAACATCAAAGGGTTGCTGGTTTATTGCAACCACTTCCGATTCCTCAATGGAAGTGGGAACATACAACCATGGATTTCGCGACAGCTCTACCGCGGAGTCCAAAAGGCAACAATGCAGTTTGGGTGATTGTTGATCGATTGACCTAGGCAGCTCATTTCATACCATTTCGAGTGGGCCAGTCTACGGAAGCATTGGCAGAACGGTGCATGCAGGAGATTGTAAGATTGCATGGAGTATGTGAGCATCGTGTCCGACCGTGACACTCGTTTCTTATCACACTTTTAGAGGAGCTTACAGGAAAGTTTGGGGACTCGATTGAAGTTTAGCACAGCTTATCATCCTCGGGCAGATGGCCAATCGGAGAGAACGATCCAAACTCTTGAAGACATGTTGAGAGCTTGCATGTTAGACTTCAAGGGTTCTTGGGAGGATCATCTACACTTAGTGGAGTTTTCTTACAATAATAATTTCCAGGCGACTATTCAGATGACTCCATTCGAAGCATTATATGGTCGCAAGTGTCGTTCACCCGTTTGTTGGGACGATGTTGGAGAACGAAGATTGTTGGGACCGGATTTGATCGTGCAAACAGTTGAGAAGGCTAACACTATCCGGAATTCTGTGAAAGCAACACAAGTCCGACAGAAAGTTGGGCAGATACATTGAGAAGATCTCTAGAGTTTGTGGTTGGTGAATTGGAGTTTTGAAGATATCACCAACAAGGAGAGTTATTCATTTCGGGAGTTGAGGCAAGCCTAGTCCTCGATTCATCGGACCTTTCGAGATTTTGGAGCGTGTTGGAGAAGTAGCATATCGTTTGGCGTTACTACAATCTTTGGAGAATGTTCATGACGTGTTTCACATACCTCAACTCCGTAAGTATGTTCGAGATAAAACACATGTGTTGGATCATTCGGAGCTGACTGTACGAGAAGATTTAACTTTTGAGGAGCGACTGATGTCGACTGTGGATCGAAGAGAAAAGGTTCTTAAGAACAAGGTTATCCCTTTTGTACTTGTTTCTTGGGGAGATCGCTCACATGGAGAGTCGACTTGGGAACGAGAAGATGAGATCCGACAGAAGTTTTCACATCTATTCTTGAAATTTCTTGTTTGTTTATCCTTTCTTGTTCTTGGAATTTCGAGAACGAAATTCTTTTGTAGTTGGGTATAATGTAACACCCGAGTTCATTTATACCAATTCCAGTTTCCGTATTTACTTATCCATGGTATTTTCTTGATTTAGCGTGTTTGGGTGCGAATAGTATTTTACATTTTACTTTGCATTCGACCCGACCCGCTTACTTGAACCTGTTTGATTCTTATTTATAGATTACCTTGATTTGTTGCATGGACACGTGCGTCTCATGATTAGTACATGCTGGCATGTTACCTGGTATTGCATCTTTTACCATATAACATTTTAGGTCTTGTAAAATAATTTAAAATTGCATTTCATAGCCTGCATGATACCCATAACCCTGTGGTAGCGTCCGCGCATCTTGTTCTCGTCCCGTTCAGTGAAACAGACGTGTTTGGATGGTTATGCGCACGTACGTGCATCCGTTCTTGGGGGTATGTTTTTTCGTTACCAGAGCATTTCATTGTGGATTTTGAGAGTCGCACATATTTTTCATATTTTAGAACCGGATATTTAGACCCGACCCGGGCGTGTTTTGGAGTAAATTTGTATTTGCCAAAATATCAAAACGGACTAATATTATAATATTATAATCCTTATTTCATTCAAAATTTTCTTAACTAAATAAATATTTTTCATAACTAAGTTAACAACAGATCTCTCCCTCTCTCTTACTTTTATAATATTAATCCTTTTATTTGAAGCATGCACGTTTCTATCTCTCTCTCTCTCTCCCCCTCTCTTTCTCACAGCTCTCGCAAACACTATTCCTCCTTGTATCCCGTCACCTCCTTCTTTCACTATCGTCACCTCCCTCTGTTCTTTCTTTTTCTTCGTACGTTTTTTTTAAAAACCCAGCGTCCACGAGAAAACCCTAGCCTTTCTCGCCGTCGCCCACAGCCGACGATGCCACCCTCGACCCCGTCTCTCCTCCTAGCACTATCTCCATCGAAGCCAAGACCATAATCGACATCGCCCCTCGTTGTCGAGCACCCAGCAGCCCCTCATCGGCTCCTAACCCCCGCAGCCACTATCATTTCCGATCACCACCTCCTTCGATCCTATCTTGTCTTCATCGCCACCATCTCAACTCCCCTTGCAACCAAAACCCAATCATCAATTTCCAAATCGACCCATTAGAGAACTCAAAACGAATTTCTTAAGGAGGCAGCAGAACTTGCCCACTAACTGTTTGCATAATTGCCCCAATGATGGAAACTCACCAAAGGTCTTCGTCGTTTCGGATTTGCACACAGACTACTCTGAGAATGCAGAATGGGTAAGGACCCTTTCGGCCTCGTGGTATAAAAACAATGTCCTCTTTGTTGCTGGGGATGTTGCAGAAACTTTCAGCAACTTCTTGATCACAATGGCAGAGTTGAAGAAGAGATTTGGGAGTGTGTTCTTTGTGTCTGGGAACCATGACCTTTGGTGTCGAAGGGAAAATGGAAAATTTCTTAATTCAATGAAGAAGCTGAATGCTTTACTTGATGCATGCAGTATTCTTGGAGTAGAAACAACCCTAAAAATAATAGGGGGTCTGGGAATCATTCCTCTGTTCTCATAGTATCACAAGAGCTTTGATAGAGAAAAGGATGTTGTTTTACCCGAATCTTCCCAAGATCACAGGCTCTAATTTTCTGGAGGCTCGGCTGAGATCGATACACGGAGAAAAAGGAAGTGCTTTGGCTTTTCATGTGTTTGGGCATACACACTTCTGCTGGGATGCAGTGCTTGATGGTCTGAGGTATGTTCAAGCACCTTTGGCTTATCCTAGAGAAAGGAAGAGGAGAATGAATGGTGGTGAAGAATGGCTTCCATTTTGCTTATATCATCAACAACAATTCACTGATAGCCGCCAACAAAACTCACACTGGTCTGATTACTACTCCATGAACAAAAGGGAACCTGATATTACCCAGCCTGCTCCTTGGGTTTCCAGATTTTATTCAGGATCGCCGGAGCCGTGACCATCGCTTCCATTCCAGACGATTCAGTGGACGTCCCCTACCTGCGTGGTCACATTCATGCATTGCCTGGTCCTGGTCCGTACACGCGAACGTGCATCGAGACTTTTACCGACTTTGGACATTGCCGTGCGTATCCTTATCGCGATCCATCGAGACAAGTGAAACTTGCTACATGCTATTCATAATACTTTATACTTATTTGACTACATACTAAACCTATAGATTTAATCCAATGTCTCATGTTACATTTTTACATCCGATATCCATTTTATCATTTTAGATTCATAACTTGGAACATACCACGTTGCATTTTGATTTACCATACGTGGTACCCACGTCCATATTTAAATCGCATAATAATTATTTGCATAGCCCATAATACTCTTTTAATATTTTATACCCTGTCGGACGGCCTTTTGCATACATCTAACCTGATTTATATTCAATTGCATCTTTAGATTATTTAGTACATATTGACATGATTTTAACATCCATATTTGTTATACTGTAGTTAAGTCATGTTGAAACTATCCCTTGAACCCAAACTGATAACTGTGCATCTACATACCTTAATCTGTACCTGATTGCATTTCACGTTACAAGTTCCAGCTTATTGATTATATTAGTACACATGCTTGTTCTGTTTACCCATGCTTGCTTTGTGTATCCATGCTTATGTTAGTTTGATTATGAGCACCCACATGACATTTTGTGCACCCTGACATGACTTGTTACACCTACTACCTGACCTGAAATGGTACCGTACACTCTTGACATGACACCTATATACATTATTTGACTTGACCTGATGTACCATGGCTTTACCTGTTACATGATCTTGTATCTAATGCCAACAAACCTGACCTGTGGTCCTTACGGACCGTTCCTGTTGTCTATCCATACAAACCTGCACCTACTTGATCCTGAATTGGCATTAGCTCTTGTTTATTTAATACCCGACTTAAACATATAACCTGGGGGTATGGGGAAATCAATGATGAAACCTGACTTGTAACTCGACAGTGTGCTATCTTTACTGATCAGTTTTAGAGGCTGGGCCAGCCTTGGGATGATGCTGCTGACATCATCCATCGTTATCCATTACCTTTTAGAGGCTAGGCCAGCCTTGGGATGATGCCATGGATATCATTCATCTTTACCCTTTTCCTTTAGTGCCTAGCGGCATGTCTCGGTTTCAGCCCGAGAATCTTCACCGTGATACCGGGCACGCACGGGATACTATTGAGTTACATCGATGATTCATCAAATTGATTTCAAAGACTTGGGAGTAGTTAACTCAATATACCAGTTTAGATTACTCACTGCACACTACCTTTCACTGCCCTGATTTATATTGCTGTTACACCTGCTTACCATTTATGATCATACTTGCATGTTTTGCTACCCTGTTTATGTTATTGCTTGATGTTATGACGCACTGACGTCTGGGTTTTGCATGGCCCAGATACTCTACCTTTGTTGCAGACTGATCAGGAGTACTGCCGCTGTTAGACCGAAAGGTGAGGATCCTGTCGGTATCCAGTTTTACTTTCCAGGTGTTTTATTTATTGGATCTTTTGCTTCCGCATATTACATTATTTCTTGACTCATTTATTCTGGCTTATGGACATGTACTAGATAGTTTAGTTTACTTTCCTGTTCTTGATATCTCTACAGCCGTAATGTGACCGTGGAGGGATTTTTCCTATCCACAGGTAGCATGGTTGGCTATGTCACGTGCCTATCTTAGCGTACTCTGAGAAGCAAGGCGTGACAAAAAATCTAACGAATATGATTAAAAATCATCAATTAACAGAATAAACTTATGTTAAGGAAAAACTCCTCAGAATCTTTCCAAACAAGAAAGATTGTGCTCTGTAAATCAGAGCACCATTGGATCAATGATCCAATGGTGATTAAAAATCACCAAAATACAGAATAAATTCTGTATGGGAAAAGATTTCCCAATCTCGTTAAAAACAAGAAGATTGCCTTCTGTAAAACAGAAACCCTAGGATCAAAGATCCAACGGTGGGAAACATTCCCAAATCAATTAGAGAAAAGATCTCTTCAACCGATTCAACAAATCAGCCTACCCTATATAAAGGCTCCAAGACTTCAAGTCTCATAGAGAGGACCCCCCATAAGCTTTGAGAAATTTCAATGAAAAGTGCAAGCTCTGAGAAGAAGAACTTTTCTTCAAGGTAAAAACAGAGAGATAAAAAAATCTCATCAGTAAAAGAACTTAGTTCTTTTGCCAGATCATAGATCTTTAAGACAAATTGTCTTTTACAAAAGAGATCATAACATCTCATTATAAAAAAGGGGAGGGAGAATAATTCAACTCTCTTAGGATCACAGATCCATAAAGGCAATGCCTTTCACCAAGAACATAAGAGATTGGAACATTTCCTATAAAATAAGAACTTTGTTCTTAGAACCATGAGAAAAAATCTCTTATAAGAGAGAATTTAATTCTCAGAGCGCAGAACTGCCTAAAAGAAGCCTTAGCGTTCCAAGTTTGAAGAAGCGCATCAGCGCTCCAAATTTAGCGCATAACGCTACAGAGCCTTAACGCTCAAATTTAAAAGAAGCACTTTGCGCTCATTGTAACACCCTAGTTCATTTATACCAGTTCTATTTTGGGTATTTCTTTATCTATGGATATTTCTTGATTTATTACTGTTATGGGTGCGAATAGTGTAATTGGTATATGTGTTTGCATCCGACCCGACTCGCTTACTTGAAACCCGTCTTGATTCCTGTTTATGATCGATCCCGGCTAGTTTTGAGAATCCGTGCACTTTCATGTTCTATATCTGCATTATATCTGGTATCTGCATTTTTTTAATATAACACATAAAGTCAAATAAAATATTTTAAAAATATCCAGCATGGCATGTATCATACCCCTGATCCTGTGGTAGCATCCGTACACCGTGTTCTTGTCCCGTTCAGTGAAACGGACTCGTTTGGATAGCTACGTGCACGCTACATGTATCCGTTCTTGGGGGTATGCATTTTCGTTACCCGGATATCATATTTTGGTTTTGTTTAACACGTATATTATCCGTATTTTTAAACCATAATTTTAGACCCGACCTGGACTTATTTTGGAGTAGTTTTGTATTAGCTAGAAAACTCAAATTTATTTAATATTTTATTCTCATTATATATCAATAGTTTTATAGGATAATATTAATCTTATAATTAAAAGTATATTTTATATATATTTTCCTAATTCATATCCTTCCTAAACTCTCATCTCTCTGTCTCTTTCTATATAATATATTTTCTTTTAAAAAAAAATATTTATCCTCTATTTAAAACCCTATATCCATGCATTCCATCACTGTTCCCCCTCTCTCTCCTCTTCATCACTCGCTTTCTTTTTCCCGCCTCCATGCCCCAGCCTCGCTCGAACCCACGCCCACGCCCTCACCGCTCCTCTCGTCGCATCGCCTCTCACCGCCGGCCCGCCTACTCTCGTCGCTAACATCCCCGAACTCGCCTCCGCCTCACCTCCTCTTTCCCTGCTACAATACCCCGACAGCAACCTAACCCAACAACTCAAGAACCCTCGCCGTCATCGACCACCGCCAACACCCACACTTCAACCTCCTCGTCATCGTTACCACCCTCTCCTCCCTCTCCTTTCACCTCTCTCAAACCCGAGGCTTTCCCTGCACACCCAAGCTCACCCCCGACGTTAAGGACCGACCCATCAACACCTCACCGACCTCGTTGCCGTGAAACCTCGCCGGAAACCCCGACGCCATCACCTCATCTTGCCTCTGTCTCAGAGAACCAGAGAAACCTAGACCATCCCCTTCTTCCTCTTCTTCTTCTTCTTCTTCTTTCTTATTCTCCTTTCTTGGTCCGAATTTTCCCGGTGATAGTAGGAGCCGTGTCGTCGCCGACATTCCATGTGACCCAGTGGACATCCACAGCCAGCGTGGTCGTGTTCTTGCTTTGCTCGGTCCTGTTCCGTGCGCTGGTGTATGTATTGCGACGTTTACCCGACATCAGACGCAGCGTCTTCACCCCGTATTGAGATCCGATGAGGAAAGTTATCTTGCTACATGCTATGATATATATTTTGCATCAATATGAATAAAAATATCACATGTTTAATGTATTGTATATCCATGTTACTGTTTTACTATTTTCGGATAGCCGTTCGTATCCGTATCATTTATTACATATCTAGCTGCATGCAAGTTTATCTTGCTACATGCTATGTCTATTTATTTTCATTATATGAATAAAAATATTGCATGTTTATTTCATTATGCATTCCATATTACCGTTTTACTATTTTACGACAGCGGTCATATCCGTTTGTATATTACATATTTAATTGCATGCCTGAACCTGATTGCTTCATGTTACTACTAGATTCATATGCCATACTTGCTAGTATGCATTATACGACTCATTGACTCATTATATGATATCACTGCTTATTATTCGTGCATCCGTGCTTTTACCCTGATTCGATACTGGTTACATTTTACTGTTGGGCATCTATTGGATACACTGTACACCACCTGACATGACCTGATACACCACTGCTTGACTTGATACTTGATCCTGTTACTAATGCCGACAACCCTGACTTGTTGTCCCAATGGACGTTACTGTTGTATGTATAGACAAAACTTATACCTTCTTGATCCTGTGTTGGCATTAGATATCGATTGGCAATACCTGACTTAAACACATAACCTTGGGGGTAAGGGAAAATCAAGAATGTAACCGAACGTAACTCAAAGAGCTATTATATTGTTTGCCGTTTTTCCTGGCGTTACGGAATATATTGTTTGCCCTTTTTCCAGGCGTTACAGAATATATTGTTTGCCGTTTTTCCGGGCGTTACGGAATAATTCTGTTACCGTGGTCCCGTAAGGAATGAACGGGGCATAGAACGATGGGTTACGATGAGAATTACATTAATTGATTTCAAAGAATTGAGAGTAATTAACCCAGTAGTATAGTTTAGATTACTCACCACACGACACATACACTCATACACTTCACTGTTCCATATTCGTGTTACTGTTATACACTTATTACTGTTTATACTCATGCCTGCATATCTCGTGTATTCTGGTTATTTATTATTGTTGATATTATGACGCACTGACGTCTGGGTTTTGCATGGCCAAGTTCCTTTATCTCTTTCGTAGGCTGATCAGGAGTATTTCCGCCGTCAGGCCGAGCAGTGAGGACCCTGTTAGTATTCTAGTTTGATTTCCTTTCAGCATTTTCATTTCCTGATGTGAGCCCGTATTTGGGACATACTTTCCAGATTGCTATTGTTTTTGGATTTATTGCTTCTATGTATTATTTCCTGACTCGTTTATTTTGGCATATGGACATGTACTAGGTAGTTTATTTTATTTTACTGGTCTTGATATCTTATAGACAGCCGTAATGTGACTGTGGAGGGATATTTCCTAGCCACAGGTAGCATGGTTGGCTCTGTTATGTGTCGATCTTAGCGCACTCTGGGAAGCAGGGCGTGACAAGGTTTGTTTGGTATCAGAGCAATAGGATTTAGGTTAATCGGATTTGATTCTTTTGTAGTTGGGTATTGGACCCAATACACGAATCAGAAGACCCGTTATTAGGAACATGTCCTGCCACATTGTTATCGTGATTCTTGAATCATATCTTTCTCTTGACCCTTGTCTTGACGATATGCAAATGACCTTGCATCTCGACTTGAAATCCTTTTAGTTCCCTATTGTTTCTCCCATCCTATTCTTTTGATTCTGATACTAGGATTTAGACGACTTGAACGGAGTTATGTGATTGTAACTATGAACTGCAGTATGGTTATAATGCGGTACTCTATTTAAGTAACTTGGAGTCCTAGTCTTGATTCATTTCCTTGATTTATAGTCATGATATTACCTTCCTTCTCTCGGTTTCATTGCTTACCAGTTCATATTTTATTGCAATCTTGAATCCTGTTTACCGTGCTTATCTTTTTCAGTATCTTGGCTTCAGATGAAGTCATTTCGGGTATCCTACATATTCATGATTTTCCCGCATTAGCATTATTCGATTCTGGTGTATCCCATTGTTGTATGTCGTCTAAGTTTATTGCTGCACACTTGATTGCATGCATGACCCTGCCTTATTGTTGGGACATACACACTGTGAATGGGAAGATCATATCTAGTAGCGAGTGCAAAGATTGTTCAGTTGTTATCTACGGACTAGAGTTATTTGCAGATTTCTTGGTGGTCGATACCGGCAGTTATGATGTTGTCTTGGGAATGGACTTTCTCGGCACTTTCCATGCTCACATTGATTGTAGGGCAAAGAAAGTGATTTTCCAGATTCCCGGACATCCGGAGTTTGTTTTTGCTGGAGGTAGCAGTTCTGTCGGGCCAGTCGAGTTTAGGGCTAGGCCGACAATCACTGTTCTTTCGTCGATGTAAGTTGATAAGGAGGAAGCGCCAGCTGTAGTTCGAGAGTTCATGGGCGTGTTCGAGAACATTTCGGGTTTACCGCCAAAACGAGATGTGGAGTTCGCAATCGATCTTGTTCCTGTTGCAGCGCCAATCTCAAAGGCGTATTATCCAATGGCATCAGTGGAGTTAGAAGAAGTGAAGAAACATGTTACCGAATTGCTAGAGAAGGGTTGGATTCGCAGCAGTAATTCACCCTGGGGAGCTCTAGTTCTTCTAGTTAAGAAGAAAGATGGCACAAGGAGGATGCGCATCGACTATCGAGAATTGAATCGGGTGACTATTAAGAACAAGTACCCGATCCCTCGCATTGACGAATTATTCGAGCAACTCAGTGGCGTGAGGGTATTCTCGAAGCTGGATTTGCAATCCGGATATCATCAGGTCCGAGTTAAATCAGAGGATATTTGCAAGACTGCGTTCCAAACTCGATATGGACATTACGAGTATTTAGTGATGCCATTCGGAGTTACGAATGCACCGGCGATATTTATGGACTTGATGAACCGAATCTTTTCACCGTTCTTGGACCAGTTTATAGTGGTGTTCATCGATGATATTCTGGTTTACTCGAGGAGCCTAGAAGAGCATGCAGAACACTTGAGGATCGCACTACAGACATTGAGGCATGAAAAATTGTCACGCCCCGCTTCCCAAAATACGGAAAACGAGGGATGACTAGGCCAGCCATGCTCCTACGGTCAAGGAATCATCCTGCCGTAGTCATACTTCGGCTTCTAGCATTACATGGTAATCAGTAAATAAAGCGCAGTGGTAAAGTAATCACATCACTAATTTATTGCATTAATATTCCATTGTTCACAAATTACAGATAACAAGAACAAATACTAACCAAAGTCAACCTCACGATCACTTTTATGGAAAGCAGAAAAAGATAGGAAGTACACCAGACTATATCTCTGTGAACTCGAAGGGTAGATCCGTCTCCTGTGTTGGTCCTCCCGCGGGATCTGAGCATGCATACTCAGGTCGTCAGAGCGACACAATAACAATATTATTATAATAAGATGAAACATGTATATGAGGTAATACTGGTATAAGAACAATGCAAGTAATCACTATGTCACTATATGATGCAGAATATGTTATGTGTCCCTATCGGTCTCTAGGTCATGTTTGAAATCACATAGTGGAAGGAGGATCATGTTTAACAGGAGTCTCATACATACCCGAGACAACGGCCCACATGCCCGGGACATAACCCTGTCAGCCGGATCGCTAGATCCTACCCTACACGTATCAGTATCACGGTTCGAATGATCATCCTCTAAACACGGTCCCGCTAAATACGATACTCTTTCCACTTTGATTTCCCCTTTTTCCCCAGGTTCTCACTAGTTATGATCTTGATTTAGTCGTGTACGAGTATACCAATGGCACGGTTTTATCACTGTTCATTGTATTAATCACTGTCGCGAATATTCACTTTCCATTGGTGTACTCGTCACTCCTAAACCAACATATATCACACAAGATAATGTAATGTCCACACGCACTAATACTGAGTGTATGGCAATGGTATGATATATGTGTTGTATGCTACCAATAAGCTCTGTATGTTATGAATCAACATGCATGTCATTAATTAAAATAAATTGTATAAATTAATATGTTAAGAATTCAGCAAAATGATACAAGTGAGATAAATAGAACACTCAGTCAGCAATTCATCAAAATTTGTTTCAGTTCAATCGGGATTCCGGTTTTCAAGATATAGCTGTTTCATTTTAAGTGCTCGCGGCTGGAAATTCAGTTTCAGAACTGAACGTCTGTTTCGCGACACGAATTGCACCCAGTTGGGCTCAGAATTTAGCGATGTTGAAGTTAAATGAAATCTAGGGTTTTCAATAGAATATTCAACGCAATAGACGGATCCTCAATCACATCTGTACGTTGAAAGTTATACACAGTTTAACCTCAGTGTGTCATTTCTGAATCTGTTCTGGACAGTTATACGTTCTGCCCTTTTAAATACAGTTTAAAATAGCAAACGGCGATGAATCGGAATGGAACCACCAGTTTTGTTTAACTAACAGAAATATCTTTAACCTACTGCAGGGTTCCGTAACATACAACTTCAGAAAACACAGTGACGCAGGTCTTGGGACAGAACACAATAATCAGAAACGCTCTGGACTGCAGTCCAGAGTCGCATTCCGATCTAATTATCATCACGGTTACAGAACAGAAATCATTAGAATTTTACATAGGGTTAAATTTCGTCGAGTCGGCTTTGATTTAAGCCCTAGAACACATCTTTCTAGTATATATGTAATTTATGGTGATTTTATTCGCCTTCAGATACGAGAAAATTCTAGTTTTAACGGCATATCTGGGGGTATCAATTTTTGTCACTAACAATCGTATTTTCCAGCGAGATTCATACACAATATTTATCATCAAATGGGCCAACATAAAATATCAGTTTCCGTCAGAATAAACTATTATTTCCATTGGGATCTAGCATCGAACACATAGGTCACATCATGTATCGGAAATCGGTAAATTCGTAAACTAGATGATTTAGGTTTGTACCACTATTATTATAGCATGAAGCAAGTAAACACTTGCCTGGAAACGTCTCGGGATCGCAAGGCAGCAACGTTGTCACGAACGCGTGATGTACGCCGTGAAACTGATTCGCGCGAGCTTGGATCGAGATGCGGATCTCGCGTTGGGGTTGTCCAGAGTCGTTGCACGGTCACTGGACGTTGAGGGGTGCTTGATGATCCTCTGCGAGTGTACTGGGGTTGACGACGGTCGACGGCGTCGCTCCGGCAACGTGTACAGTGAAGTGCTTGGAAAATGGGTTTTTGAGATTTTGAAGAGAAAGAGAGGTTTAAGCAGTGGGCTAGGGGATTACTGTGATGATGATGATGCTGAGGGGGTCGTAGGGAGATCGGCGATGTGGTGGGGAGTTCGCCGGCGTCGAGGGGTGCAAGGTGGTGGTCGGCTTGGGTGCACTGGGTTGGTGTGTAGGGGAGTGGGTGTGCAGGGGAGCTCAAGTTGATGGGGGTGTGAAGTCGTAGAGGGAGAAGGAGTGAGAGAGAATGTCTGTCATCGTCGTGGGTCGAGCGAAGTGGTAGGATGATCGCCGGCGGTGGAGGTGGCAATGGGTTTGAGAGAAGTTGGGTGTTCTGTGGGTTATTGGAGGATGGATAGAGTTAGAGATTTTTGAAACGAGGGAGAAGAGAGAGAGATGAGGGTGTGAGGAAACGTCGGGCAACGTCACTGCGAGGGCGTGGGCTGCTGCGGGGGAATGGGTGTCGCGAATTGAAGAGGAGGCAGGAAAAGAGGGAGCCGTTGAGGGAAGGAGAAGGGTGTGAAGCAGGTCGGGTCGGCGCGGGTACGGGTCGATAGGGAGTGGGCTGGGCCGGCAATATTTTGGAATTCATTTTAATTAATTTTTAGTGTGGGCTGAGGATTAAAACGGGCTGAGGAAATTTTATAAATTGGTTAATAAAGAAATGAATGAGTGGGTTAGGGTTTTGTTGTTAAAATTTTGGTTTTAGTTTTATTTAGCCTTGGTTTTAATTGGTTTTAAATCTTGGGTTTTTACTTTTAGGGTTAGGACTATGATTTCAAAAGAGTTGGAAAAAATAAATGTTAAGCTTAAATAACCAATTCAAACACGAAGGGAAAAGAGACCACTGGAATTCAGAAAATAAGAAACTTTTATTAAAGTGGAAACGGGGATTTACATCATACCCCTCTTAACAAAAATTTCGTCCTCGAAATTTGACAAGGATGCAAGAATACAATGTACTAAACAAAGAGATGTGGATAACGATCACGCATGTCTTCCTCCTGCTCCCAGGTGGATTCTCCTAGGGAACGACCGCCCCAAGACACTCGGACTAACGGAATGACCTTATTCTTCAACACTTTCTCTCTGCGGTCGAGAATGGTAGTAGGCTGCTCTTCGTACGATAAATCGGTACCCAAAACTAGCTCCGAATGGTCCAGGACTTGGCTCTCATCCCGAACATAACGCCGCAACTGTGACATGTGGACGGTATTGTGCACACCAGCTAGCGATGGAGGCAAGGCAAGTCGATAGACCACCTCTCCTACTCGCTCTAGCACCTCAAAAGGTCCGATAAAGCGAGGACTAAGTTTTCCTCTTCCTCCGAACCTGATAACTCCACGAGTAGGGGAAATCTTCAAGAACACATGATCTCCGACTTCGAATTCTAGTGCCTTTCTGCTGGTATCTGCCCAACTCTTTTGTCGATCCTGAGCCGTCTTAATACGCTAACTGATCATTTGAACCTTGTCAACCGTCTGAACAATGAGTTCGGGGCCCAGTAATCTTCGTTCTCCCACATCATCCCAACATACTGGGGATCGACACTTCCGCCCGTATAGTGCTTCAAAAGGAGCCATCTGAACACTAGCTTGATAACTATTGTTATAAGAGAACTCGACTAGATGCAAATGGTTCTCCCAGGAACCCTGAAAGTCCAACATACAAGCCCTCAACATATCCTCGAGCGTCTGAATCGTACGCTCGAATTGTCCATCCGTCTGTGGGTGATAAGCTGTGCTGAATTTAAGACGGGTTCCTAATCTCTCCTGTAAGCTCTTCCAAAAGTGCGACAAGAATTTCATGTCCCGGTATGACACAATGCTGACTGGAACACCGTGAAGTCGCACAATCTCCTGCATATATCTTTCTGCCAGTGATTCCGTCGACTGTCCCACTCAGAAAGGTAGGAAGTGTGCAGCTTTAGGTCCTGATACATTTTTGTACATCCTGGATGCACAGAGTAAGCTGAACTGTGTGCTTCAGCCAAGACTTCTTCTCGAACATCTCTTTTAGGTACGCAGAGTCTGCTACCGAATCTCAGAGAGCCATCTTCATGTATAATCAAATCCGTTCTCAGTCCAGCTTCCACTTGCTCTCTGAACTTTTGCAATCGGGGATCATCCGCTTGTGCAATCTTGATGCGATCTACCAGGGAAGATTGCACCTGTAGTTGCCAAAATTGACTGAGTGCGTTCGGCGTAATGACCTCAAGTTCAAGTCTCTGGAAATCCTCAATAATGCTCCTCTGATTGGTCAACATCATGACCGCTGGTTTGCGACTGAGCGCATCTGGTACAATATTGACCTTCCCCGGGTGATACTGAAGGTCCAAGTCATAATCTGCCATTAGCTCTAGCCATCGGTGCTGCCTCATGTTTAGTTCCTTCTGAGTGAAAACATACTTCAAACTTTTGTGATCTGTGTACACCTCCACTTTCTTACCCAAAAGATAGTGCCTCCAAATCTTCAATGCAAATACTACCGCAGCTAACTCCAAGTCATGCGTAGGGTAGTTCTTCTCGTGGTTTCTCAGTTGTCGGGAGGCGTAACCAACCACTCGGCCGTGCTGCATCAAAACACAGCCTAAACCCTTCCCTGAGGCATCACTGTGTATCACCAAACCACCGGAATTATCTGGTACTGTGAGAATAGGCGCCGTGGTTAACTTCTGCTTCAGCGTATCAAATGCCTGAGTGCACTCCTCTGTCCACGTAAACGGTACGTCCTTCCGTGTCAGCCTCGTCAATGGTTCAGCGATTCTTGAGAAATCTTGGACGGATCTCCGATAATAGCCTGCCAATCCCAGAAAGCTCCTGATCTCGGCCACTGACTTCGGCGTTGGCCAATCTCTAACAGATTCTATCTTTGCCGGGTCCACCGAGATGCCTTCGTCCGAAACAATATGTCCCAAAAACTGAACCTTGTCGAGCCAGAATTCGCACTTGCTCAGCTTCGCATATAGCTTCTCTTCCCGAAGAATTTGTAGTACCGTGCGTAAATGTTCAGCGTGCTCTTTCCGGGTCTTCGAGTAGACAAGTATGTCGTCGATAAACACAACGACAAACGTGTCCAAGTACTTTGCGAACACTCTGTTCATCAAGTCCATGAATATTGCTGGGGCATTGGTAACACCGAACGGCATCACAAGAAACTCGTAGTGTCCGTATCGGGTCCTGAAAGCCGTCTTGCATACATCCTTGGCTGCTACTCTGATTTGATGATATCCAGAACGGAGGTCCAACTTCGAGAATACCTTAGCTCCACTTCGAAAATAAATGTTAAGCTTAAACAACCAATTCAAACACGAAGGGAAAAGAGACCACTGGAATTCAGAAAATAAGAAACTTTTATTAAAGTGGAAACGGGGATTTACAAAAATTGTATGCAAAGATGAGCAAGTGCGAGTTTTGGTTTGAAGAAGTGAAGTTTTTGGGGCATGTCGTATCCGGATATGGAATCGCCGTTGACCCTGAGAAGATTGCAGCAGTTCAAGAGTGGCGGATTCAGAGTAATGTAGCGGAGATCAGAAGTTTTCTGGGACTTGCAGGATACTACAGAAGATTCATGGAGAATTTTTCTCGATTGGCTGAGCCTTTGACCAAGCTTACACGGAAGGAGGTACCGTTCATATGGACGGATAGTTGTGCATCAGCTTTTGAGGCGTTGAAGCAAAGGTTGATAACCGCTCCTATTTTGACTGTACCAGACGGTTTCGGAGGATTGGTGATTCACAGCGACGCATCTGGGAAAGGTTTGGGATGTGTTCTGATGCAGTATGGGAAGGTTATAGCCTATGCATCAGGATACTTGAAGACCCATGAGAAGAATTACCCAACTCATAATTTGGAGCTTGCAGCAGTGATTTTCGGTTTGAAGATTTGGAGACACTACTTACTGGGCGAAAGGGTTGAAGTATTCACCGATCACAAAAGATTAAAGTACATGTTTACGCAGAAAGAGCTTAACATGAGGCAGCGTAGATGGTTGAAGCTGATGACTGACTATGATCTTGATCTCAAGTACCATTCCGGAAAAGTTAATGTAGTACCGGATGCGCTTAGTTGGTTTCCAGCAATTCCAATGTTGACCGCACAAAAAGAGCTTATCGATGATTTTCGGAGATTCCAGTTGGAGATCGTGTTACCGCATTTTTTAGGACAGTTAATGCAGCTACAAGTACAGTCGTCATTAATCGATACTATTAAAGTAGCACAGTAACAGGATCCAAGATTGCAGAAGTTTCGAGAATAGGTTGAAGCGGGACTTCGAACGGACTTGTTGATTCATGAAGATGGTTCGTTGTGATATGGTAGCCGTTTGTGTGTGCCAAAGGGAGACATTCGCGAAGAAGTTTTGAAGGAGGTGCACAATTCCGCATATTCCGTACATCCAAAAAGCACGAAGATGTACCGTGATCTACGACAGCATTCTGGTGGGAGATTTCCCGCTTTGTAACGAAGTGCTTAGTGTGTCAGCAAGTTAAGGCTGAACATCAAAGGGTAGCTGGTTTATTGCAACCACTTCTGATTCCTCAATAGAAGTGGGAACATATAATCATGGATTTCATGACAGCTTTACGCGGAGTCTAAAGGGCAACAATGCAATTTGGGTGATTGTTGATCGATTGACCAAGACAGCTCATTTCATACCGTTTCGAGTTGGTCAGTCGATGGAAGCGTTAGCAGAACGGTACATCCAGGAGATTGTGAGATTTCATGGAGTACCTGTAAGCATCGTTTCCGATCGTGATACCCGATTCTTATCACACTTCTAGAGGAGTTTACAGGAAATTTTGGGGACGCGATTGAAGTTTAGCACTGCTTATCATCCCCAGACAGATGGCCAGTCAGAGAGAACGATCCAAACTCTTGAAGATATGTTAGACTTCAAGGGTTCATGGGAGGATCATCTACACTTGGTGGAGTTTTCGTATAATAACAGCTTTCAGGCGACTATTCAGATGCTCCATTCGAAGCGTTGTATGGTCGCAAATGTCGCTCACCCGTTTGTTGGGACGATGTTGGAGAGCGAAGATTGTTGGATCGGATCTAATCGTACAAACCGTGGAAAAAGTTAATACTATCCGGAATCATATGAGGGCAGCACAGGATTGGCAAAAGAGTTGGGCAGATATATCGAAGACCTCTAGAGTTCTCTATTGATGATCTTGTATTCTTGAAGATATCACCGACTAGAGGAGTGATTCATTTTGGGAGTCGAGGCAAGCTTAGTCCTCGATTCATGGGGCCTTTCGAGATTATTGAGCGTGTTGGAGAAGTGGCTTATCGATTGGCTTTACCACCATCTTTGGCGAATGTTCATGACGTGTTTCATGTATCTCAACTCCGTAAGTATGTTCGAGATGAGATGCACATACTAGATCATTCAGAGCTGACAGTAAGGGAGGACTTGACATACGAAGAACGACCGATGGCGATTGTTGATCGAAAGGAAAGGGTCCTTAAGAACAAGGTTATCCCTCTCGTACTTGTTGAATGAGGAAATCGTTCGCAAGGAGAATCGACTTGGGAACGAGAATACGAGATTCGACAGAAATTTCTACACCTCTTCGCATAGATTCATGTTTGTTTGTCTTTTCTTGTTCCGGGAATTTCGATGCTGAAATTCTTTTTGTAGTTGGGTATAATGTAACACCCTAGT
This sequence comes from Agapanthus africanus, assembly GCA_030015575.1. Taxonomy (NCBI): domain Eukaryota; kingdom Viridiplantae; phylum Streptophyta; class Magnoliopsida; order Asparagales; family Amaryllidaceae; genus Agapanthus; species Agapanthus africanus. Next base: position 491,159,649 of record JASDDO010000012.1, on the reverse strand, counting down.
TCATTTATACTAGTTATGTTTTGTGTATTTCTTTATCTATGGATATTTCTTGATTTATTACTGTTATGGGCGCGAATAGAGTAATTGGTATATGTGTTTGCATCCGACCCGACCCGCTTGCTTGAAATCCGTCTTGATTCCTGTTTATGATCGATCCCGGCTAGTTTTGAGGATCCGTACACTTTCATGTTCTATATCTGCATTATATCTGGTATCTGTATTTTTTTAATATAACATATAAAGTCAAATAAAATATTTTTAAAATATCTAGTATGGCCTGTATCATACCCTTGATCCTGTGGTAGCATCTGTACACCGTGTTCTTGTCCCATTCAGCGAAACAGACTCGTTTGGATAGCTATGTGCACGCTACGTGTATCCGTTCTTTGGGGTATGCATTTTCGTTACCCAGATATCATATTTTGGTTTTGTTTAACACGTATATTATCCATATTTTTAAACCATAATTTTAGACCCGACCCGGACGTATTTTGGAGTAGTTTTCTATTAGCTAGAAAACTCAAATTTATTTAAATTATATTCTCATTATATATCAAAAGTTTTCCAGGATAATATAAATCTTATAATTATAAAGTATATTTTATATATATATTCCTAATTCATATCTTCCCTAAACTCCCATCTCTCTCTGTCTCTTTCTATATAATATATTTTCTTTAAAAAAAATATTTAACCTCTATTTAAAACCTCATAGCCATGCATTCCATCATTGTTCCCCCCTCTCTCCTCTTCATCACTCGCTTTCTTTTTCCCGCCTCCATGCCCCAGCCTCGCTCGAACCTACGCCCGCGCCCTCACCGCTCCTCTCGTCGCATCGCCTCTCACCGCCGGCCCGCCTACTCTCGTCGCCAACATCCCCGAACTCATCCCCGCCTCACCTCCTCTTTCCCCGCAATAATACCCCGACGGCAACCTAACCTAACAACTCAAGAACCCTCGCTGTCGTCGACCACCGCCAACACCCTCGCTTCAACCTCCTCGTCATCGTTACCACCCTCTCCTCCCTCTCCTCTCACCTCTCTCAAACCCGAGGCTTTCCCTGCACACCCGAGCTCACCCCCGACGTTAAGAACCGACCCATCAACACCTCACCGACCTCGTCGCCATGAAACCTCGCCGGAAACCCCGTCACCATCACCTCATCTTGCCTCTGTCTCAGAGAACCAGAGAAACCCAGATCAGCCCCTTCTTCCTCCTCTTCTTCTTCTTCCTTCTTCTCCTTTCTTGATCCGGATTTTCCCGGTGATAGTAGGAGTCGTGCCATCATCGACATTCCAAGTGACCCAGTGGACATCTCCAGCCAGCGTGGTCGTGTTCTTGCTTTTCCCGGTCCTGTTCCGTGCGTGCGTGTATGTGTTGCGACGTTTACCCGACGTCGGATGCGGCGTACGCACACCGTATTGAGATCCGATCAGGCAAGTTATCTTGCTACATGCTATGATATATATATTTTGCATCCATATGAATAAAAATATCACATGTTTACTGTATTGTATATCCATGTTACTGTTTTACTATTTTCGGATAGCCGTTCGTATCCGTATCATTTATTACATATCTAGTTGCATGCAATTTTATCTTGCTACATGCTATGTCTATTTATTTTCATTATATGAATAAAAATATTGCATGTTTATTTCATTATGCATTCCATGTTACCATTTTACTATTTTACGACACCGGTCTTATCCGTACTGTATATTACATATTTAATTGCATGCCTGAACCTGATTGCTTCATGTTACTGCTAGATTCATATGTCATACTTGCTAGTATGCATTATATGACTCATGGACTCATTATATGATATCACTGCTTATTATTCGTGAATCCTGTTGGGGTCAAAATTTGCACCCCAGTTGACCGGGTCAAAGTCAAGGTCAACCCTAAGTAAGCGGGCACAAGCACAAATAAGTGGGCCCATGCCCAAGTCGAGCCCCACGGCCGGCCTCCCCATGCCAAAATAAAAAATCATGTAATAAATAATTTTAATGTAACTTTTTTATGCATGAATGGGCATAAAGCCAAATTTTTGTAAAGCCCCCATGGCTTATGTGCAAAAAAAAATAACACATGAGATATGAGATGAGAAAAATGCCATTTTGTAAAGCCCAAGGGGCTATATATGAAGTTTGTAACCTATAAAGGCAAACATGATGAAAATATCAATACAACTTTTTCATTCTCCCCAAAAAACTAGGGTTTGTGCCTCCTTCCCCTTTCTCAAGGGTTTAAAACTCTCTTCCTCTTTTTTGAATTAAATCCAGTGTTTAACTTTTCCTTTCTCAAAAATAAATAGTTTTTCACTACAAAACCCATGAAGGGGAGCTCGAATCTCCAATCAGATCTCGAAAAGGGGAGACTTTTAAGTCTCACCTCCTCTTCTCCAAGATCCCGCCGATCAAGAGAAGGAAGAAGGATACCCATCTCCAAAAATCTAATTTTGATAGATCCAAGGCTCAAAAGAAGAGCCAAAAATTCTTAGGAGTTTAACTCATTTCTAGATCTGTTGGAGTTTAACTCCATAAATTAGTTTCTGTTAGGAGTTCGACTCCAAAAAAAACCTTTGAGAGTTCAATTCCCCAATCTTTTCCGCGGGTGTTTCCCGTGGTCACGTGTGTGCCGCATGACCCCGGGCGCTAAGGCGCCCAATGGTCACGTGTGCGCCATGTGACCTCGGGACGCTAAGGCGCCCAGCGGTCACGTATGCGCTACGTGACCTCGGGCGCTAAGGCGCCCAATGATCACGTGTGCGCCACGTGACCCTGGGCGCTAAGGCGCCCATCGGTCACGTGTGCGCCACGTGACCCCGAGACGCTAAGGCGCTCAATGGTCATGTACGCGCCACGTGGCTACGGACGCTAAGGCGCCCAATGGTCACGTGCGCGCACGTGACCCCGGGCACCATATGCCCACGTGCCACGCACGCGTCTTTAAGACGCTTCCCCCCATTTTTATATGCATTCCACACTAAATATACCTTCCCCGTTAGAAAAAAAATTTCTAAAGGGGCGCTGCCCCACACCCCGTAAGGGGGCTGCTAGCCCCCTTGACCCTCAGCCCGCTATCCGGGTAGCGGGACCCCCGTAAAAACTCTGAGGGGCCCCCGATATATCCAAAACCCCTTTCAAAACACAACACACGCACACTGCACATTGAGTTCGCATGACCAGTTTAACCCGTCAATCGGAGGTTCTTTCGCTCCAAAGACGAGGGGTAGTTAACGACAGTTTAATCCGCGGCTGCCGGAGATTCGGATCTCCACAATCAATAAACCCCGGCCTACCCTAGGCAGGGGGAATCTGTAGTAGGCCTAACAAGCGCGCGCATATTCTCATCTCAATAGGATGACTAAAAACACCCTACACATCCGTGGTTTTACCGTGATTCGATACTGGTTACATTTTACTGTTGGGCATCCATTGGATACACTGTACACCACCTGGCATGGCCTAATACACCACTGCTTGACTTTGCAGGGTGTTTTTCATCACCCCATTGAGAGGGGAATATGCGCGTGCTTGTCAGGCGTACTACAGATTCCCCCTGCGTAGGGTAGGCTAGGGTTTATTGATTGTGGGGATTCGAATCTCCGGCAGCCACGAACTAAGCTGCCGTTAATTACCCCTCGTTTTTGGAGCGAGAGAACCTCCGATTGACGGGTTAAACTGGTCATGCGAACTCAATGTGCAGTGTACGTGTGTTTTGCTTTGGAGGGGGCTTGGATGTATCGGGAGCCACGCAGAGTTTTTACGGGGGTCCCGCTACTCAGATAGCGGGCCGGAGGTCAAGAGGGCTAGCAGCATCTTTAAGGGGTGTGGGGAAGCACCCCGGCCCAAAATTTTTTGAGAGGGACGGTGTTGTAGAGTGTGTGTGTATCTATATATATACATGTATACATATATATATAAAAAGGGGAGAAGTGCCCAAAGGACGCGTGGGGCCAGCGCCTCACGTGCCTAGCACACGAGCGCTGGAGGTTTGAGCGCTGGGCGCACCACGTGTGTGACACGTGGGCGTTGGGCGCTAGCGCACCATGTGTGCGACACATGGGCGCTGTGCGCTTAAACTCTAGCGTACCACGTGTCGGATACGTGGGAGCTGTGCGCTTGATCGCGAGCGCACCACGTGTCCGACACGTGGGCGTTGGGCGCTTTAGCGCTAGGCGCTCGAGCGCTAGCGCACTACGTGCCTGGCACGTGGGCACTGGGCGCTTGAGCGCTAGGGGCTCTAGGCGCTCTAGGCGCTCGGGCGCCGGCGAGGAAAATGGGCTTTTAGCCCCAGAAATGAGATTTAAACTCCCGAAAGAGAATTTAGAGTGGAGTTAAACTCCTAAAATGTTTTTGGAGATGATGAAAGGGGTTTCTCCCTTGAGCTCTGGAACTTCCCAAAGTGGGATTTTTTGGAGATGGGTCTCCTTCTTCCTCCTCTTTTGGCTGGATCTTGAAGAACAAGAAGTGTGAGATTTTAAAAATCTCTTATTTTTAAGATCTGATGGGAGATCTAAGTTCTCTTTTGTGGGTTTTGTGGTGAAAATCTATTTTGTTTTTTAAAAGGAAGAGTAAAACTCTTGATTTAATTCAAAGAAAGAAGAAAGTTTTAGAACCTTGAGAAAGGAGAAAGATCTCAGATCTTGGTTCTTTTGGAGAGAGAAAAGTTGTTGGGATATTTTCATTATCCTTTCCTTTATAGGCTACACACTTTACACATAGCCTCTTGGGCTTCACAAAATGGCATTTTGCCTATCCCATGGCTCATGTGCTATTTCTTTTTACACATAAGCCATGGGCTTTACAAAAATTTGGCTCTATGCCCATTCATGCATAAAAAATTACATAAAAATTATTTATTACATGATTTCATTTTGGGCATGGAGGAGGGCCGGCCGCTTCATGTTCGGACTCGACCTGGGCATGGGCCCACTTGATCCGGGCTTGGGCCCACTTGGCTTGGGGTTGACCTTGAGTTTGACTTGGTCAACCGGGGTGTAATTTTCGATCACAACAAAGTGCCCCCATCAATAAATGCACATCACATATGTGGGTCATGTGCATGAAATTGATGGATCTTCTTTCGCGTGGAGGCGACTTGCTTTGGTTCCCACTTTTTGGGATGTACTGCCCTTTTTACGACATGGGCGGTCAACGCTTGACGCATCTCCGAGATGGAGTGTCTGTGATAGACGTTTCTCTGGCCCGGAGTGATTTGGTAGACGTGCCCCCGGCATGGAGTGTCGCTGGTCGACGTTTCCCCGAGGCGGAGTGTCTGTTGGTTGACGTGCCCCCGGCACGGAGTGTCTGCTTGACGTTTCTCCGAGGCGGAGTGTCGGTCGGTTGACGTGTCTTCGGCACAGAGTGTCTGCTTGGACGTTTCCCTGAGACGGAGTGTCTGTTTGCGACGTTTCCCCGAGACGGAGTGTCTGTTTGCGACGTTTCCCTTGTACAGAGTGTCGCTGGTCGACGTTTTCCCGAGGCGGAGTGTCGGCTGGTTGACGTATCTGTAACGTTTTAAAAATAAATAAATAAATAATTAATTAAATAAATAAATAAAATCCTTTTGGCGAATTTTCTGATTTTTGGAAAAATAAACCGTATATTCCGTAAAACTTAACTATAAATAATTTTCTTCATAAATTTAAAAAGACCTATTTTAATTATGTAATTACTAGTAAATGGTGTTTATTTAGTCACTTATAAATTTTTAGTTTAATTAAATATTTTTCCTAAAGTAATTATTTTAAATATTAACATAAGCTTTATTTATACATTAAATTAGTGTAAATTACAAATTTGAATGGGTTAAATTTGCAAAAGTGAACCATTGCATATTGGAATCAAGTATGTTTCATGCAAAATTCATTTTCAAAATTTGCCATGGTTCTAGACCATTCTAGGTTAAATTGAGTTAGGAAAATAAATAAATTTTATTAATTAATGAAAAGACTAATAAGAAGTAATTAATTGGAGAAGTTTCTACATCATACCACACACTCTACTTTCTCTCCCCTCACTCCCTAACATGGCCGACCCTCATCCCATGGCAGCCCTCCATTTTCCAAATTTAATTTCCCTTCAAAAATCATCAAAAATCCTATAAAAATCCAAATAAAAACCCACAAATTCCTAATTTAATTCCTACCCACCATTCTTTGCTCATTTTAGCTTGGATATTGGAGCAAGAGAGTCACTTTGGGAGGCTAAGATTGCATGGTTAATCTCATGTTATGGAGGTATAATTTTAATCATATAATTAATTTGTGGTTAGTTACCTTAAATTAGTTAATTAAGTGTTTAATTAAAAATTTTAGTTGGTTCTATTGCTAGATGAAAAATTCAAGAGAGGGTTTCAAAATGAAGTTTGGGTTTTTATTAATTGAGTGGGGTTATAGTAAGTAGCTTAACATTTTTAGAAGAGAAAAATCTTGCATGGTTGATTTATTATAATTTGTTCATTCAAAATTGTTTAAATTAAGCAATTTTGCTATCTAGGTTTTTATAAAACATATATATTGGTGATATAAAATTCTAATTAAGGTTTTTATCATTAGATTGTAGTTTTAATGAGAATATTAACATATTAAAGGAATGAAAAACCTAATCTAATTAGTAGTTTCAAATTATTACTTAATAAAATGTGATAAATATACTATTTTGTAAACTAGGTTTTTGAAATTTATTAAAAATGTGGGATTAAAATTATAGTTAGGGCTTTAGAACATCCTTAAGATTTCATTGAGTGGTTTAACAATTTAAAATATGCAAAATCAAGTTTAGTAGTGGAATTGTGAAATTTTGCTTGCAAGGTGTTGAAATTTGATAAAATTGCAAACTAGAATTTCCAATTTAATACAAATTAGTGTAATAAAAATATGGTAATGATTTCTATAATCTAGTTATGTTATTTAATGAATATTATGACCATTAGTTTCATTTAAACAACAAGTTTTGAAGTAAAACGGTAAATTGACATTTTCAAGGTTTTGCGGAATTGGACGATTTGATCGATTTTAGGGTTTCGATGATTGAAATCATGTTTTATATTATAAATAACGAGTTTTGAAACTACGAGTTGTTGGTTGGTGTTTTATCTCGATCAGTCGGTGTTTGTACGCCGATATCGAGCGATATTTGGTTCTTTTGCATGAGCGGGTCATAGGTTTTAACCTATGCGCGTTTCGTGCGTCGTTTTGATTTTGTCCGTGATTCAGTTTACGATATTATATATGTTTGCGTATAGCTACCCCTCACATGGACTTCGAACGATGAAGAAGAGGAGGGCGACATCGTCTTCGGCAGATAAGGACCAGGTGAGTAGATGCATATCTACGGGGGAAGTCGGGTGGATGGCGTTTATCACCCCCGCAACGTGGAATAGGAATACTACTTATTGTCATTAGGAGTTTGGACGTGACCTTAGATTCTTGGCGAGTAGGACCCTATTAAAGACTTTAGGTTGGACTAGACTGATTTAGAATGAGTTTACCAGGGGATGAATGTCTTGGAGGGGATTCGTAGGTTTCAGGTAGACACACGCACACACAGAAACTCGACTTGGTGTATATGTGTATGTGTATATTCATATATATATATAGGAATGTGTGTAGGTATATTTATATACACAACATGTATATGTGAGATAAGGACGTTATATGATACATGGGGATGAGACAATATAACTGGGCTTGATACCGTGATCTCTTGGCTATACAGTCGTGATATGATGTTAGCAGATCGTTGGAAAATGAGGAAATGGATATGGATACATAAACGATATTAGGTGATGATGACATTGAGATATACGAGACTTTAGAATAGAACCCGGACTGTAACCTGTGACTTAATTACGATATGATACATGTGTGACCAGATTACGATATGATATATATGACGTGATATTTCTGAGGAACAATTGACGATGTATATGTACGCAGACAATGATATATGATTGATGATATTGGGATGTATGCGATTACAGTACAGTACCTTTGAGTATGACATTATTTGATGATGATATTATATGAATGATAATGTACGTAGGAGATACTTGACCCGTACGCCGATATTTGGATGCCGTATGATGGATTTTACCGTACGAGGCTTAGATGTGATGATTTATCCGCACTCTTTGTTAGTGTATATGCCCTAGAGACCATTACTGTATCATACTAGTTTGTATATTACTTAATGGAAGCTTGGGATATTCACAGTTGTATATACAATCTTGCTCAAAATGGTAGTATGCTACTTGGTTTGTCTCTACTTCAATATGTGCATGTGTTTCTTTTAGCATATCGCTGATATACATATTAGTAGAGCCCTTAGGATCTTTGCTTGATTACCAGCGTTGTGATGGCGCTCGCACTCGTGGGAGCTGGGTAATCTATAAGCACATCCTTATACAGGTCCCTGGTCGTTGGACTATCGAGACAGGGCATCGATACTCCGGAGTAGACTAGCGTATGCGCTTCTCATCCCAGTGTGGGAGACGGTCTGTCCCACAACCGTCAGTACGTCGTACTTGAGATAGTATACGGGTGCTCGTTAGGTTACGAGTAGACTGGACAGGACTCGTCGGGGACTGTTGGTCGGTATTATACCTATCGTCAGTTATCAGTTCCCAGGTGACATGAGTACAGCTTAGTCCGTTGACTTGACACTGTAACTTCGCCTCGAGTGTGTTCCCACTGCACTTTGATTACTACCCTACCACGGCTCAAAGGAGTTATGCAAACATGTAGTTTTTGGGTGCAGTCCCGAAGCACTTGGAGGCAGTGACGGTTAGACAGGATTCGTCTCTCCCGGTATTGGGGGTTGACATCGCGCTGTGTCCAGGAGAGCCATTACACGAGTAGTCCCTGGCCAGAGCAAGCGAGATATACTGGTAGGTTTCCAGTGTTATCTCAGGATGTTCTGGGCTTCACTCCGACACGACTTGTACCGCTATTAGGGGACTGACGTTCACCGCCCCCCTAGGCCCGCCATGCGATGTATCAGACGAACAGACCGGACTGTACGGAGACTGTCACATACAGGCTCAGTAGGAGTTCAGATAGGGTTCACCTCGTCAGTCTTCTTATCGACATCTACCTGGGGACCGTTACGTACAGCTAGTGCCGCTTGCGGTCTGTGGTTAAACCTACTGCCAGCGTAGTGTCGAGTCTTTAGAGTCCCACACAGAGAGCTATTCGCCTTTAGGCAAAATGAGTAGAGGTCGCATGGTTTTGCGACTGGGTTTGTTCACATCCGCGCACTTGTGCACGTTTGCTGTCCGGACAGTTTATACTAGCGGGCTTTGGTTTAAGCCGGATCCTAGTATATGATTTGGGATTGGTTTTTCTCATTGTATTCGTGTTCCTCGAATCACGAATGCGGGTGCGTATGCACAGTTGTTTGAGACAGAGGGAGAGGACCTTGATTAGGGTTAATGGCTATTGTCATTTTGTTAACCCTAATGCTTATGCGTGTATTATAGTTAATTGATAATTAGTTTAATAATTGTGCATGGTTATGGTTGTTGACCATTTGACCTCCTTGACTTGTTGACCTAGGTTGACACTTTGACCATCATCATTTCTTTTGAAAGTTGCTTTTTGATCCTTGCAAATTGAAATGATAATGGTCATGTCATGATTAACCATGACAATTATCTAGCTAATTGTTTAATTAAAATAATACACACATATTAGTGAGAATGGTTCACAATTATTCTCATTCTATCATTTCATTTCTCTCTCTTGTTCTTCCTCTCCCTCAACCTCTTCCCTCTCATGTGTTGAGAAACACTTGAGCTTGAGAAAAACCCTCTCTTGATCATCTCTACTCTCATCTAGGGTTGAAGGACTAGCACTTCTTGAACCCTAGTTACTTCTAGCTTGGAGTTGAAGCCAAAGGTTGAGGCTTTCGGGTGGATCTTTCTTTGACGGGAGAAGACGACAAGGTGACCTCCTTCCACTACTCCAAGGAGCAAGGAGAGAAGGACATAAAGACCAAAGGTATAACCTTTCTAGCACTTAGCTAGTTTCTAGTTAGCTTTAGCAAGTTTTTGTTTAGCAAAGATCCTTCCTAGTCTAGTCCATGTTGCCTAAGCTCATAAAAATCCGATTTTTATTCCGTTTTCCGCCTCCCCGCAAGTATCGGGGTGGGCAACGTGGACTTACAGTGGTATCAGAGCCTAACTAAACATAAACTAGCTAGGTAGTGAAGTGTAACGAAGTTCGAAACCGAAAAATCCAAAAACCGAGTTTTCAAAAACCCTAGTTTCTGTTAAATTTTTTTCTGGTCAAAACAAAATTTGTTATACTCCAAAAATCGTCTCAGGGTTTTATAAAGATAACCACCAAACCCGGTCCAGTGACTCGACCAAGGAGTCGCGGTTCCGCGGCAATAGCAAGCTATTGCCGCGCAACCGCGGCCAAGTTGGCTCTTCACTGGGTCTAGTTTGGTGCAGTATATCTCTGGCTTGGTTTTAGGATTTTTAAGATATGTTATATGTGCCCAGATTTTCCAGAATAGAAATTTATTTTTGGGGGCCTATAAATCCGTATTTTTTTTTCGAACTTCACTACACTTTGACTATGACGGTTATATCTGTGATGTTTGTATGTATTGAACGTCGGCTAATCGCTATATGTCGATTAGTCGGGGTTATACATAATTGTGATCTGTGATTGATGCTGGTATGTGTATATGAATGGGTTGGATTGTCGCGGGTGAATAGCCGGGGTGGATGTGAGATGAGTGTTGTTTTATCTTTCATTCATTGTAATATGTAAATTGATGTAATATTATTATTTGTTTGGCCGCACAACCGGGTCGGGGTTGTAGCCGTCATTGTATAATTCTTTTTACTATTTTTGCTCCTAGGATAGACCCATGGAGGGGGTGCACAAACTACCGGGTATCTCGAAGTGCCGAGTGGCCTACTCACGGTGTTGAGAGAGGTTGCTTCGCTTCGGGTACTTGGGGGGTAGTTTGCCGCACCCGTAGGGGTCTTGGGTGGGGTATTGGCTATTCACCGCGACCGTGTAATTCGCTTTTCGTTGCAGGCTCGAACGGATTGCGGATTCCTAGTATATTCAATGTATTCATCTGTGATCTGTAATGTCTATCATTGCTATATATTTATATATGATAACTATTTAGGCGTTGCTTATGTTTTACAGCCGCGCTAGCCCAGCCCCCGCTCTGTCGTTAGTTAAGTAACCTAACGGGTGATGACGGGGCCCTGTGGCGAATGCGAATGGCATAAGCGTACGTCATATTTTGGTTGTTTTCTGCAATGGTAGGATTAAATGATGGGACGCATTAAAAGAACTAATGCAAGAAAATAAACCAAGTAAAAGTCGATTGGAACACTTTGAAAACCACTCGGTTCTTTTCAAAACTAAACTTTTAAACGCGGAGCTTGAACCACTCCTTTTAAAAGCTATCTCGTTCCATCGACTATATCAAGTTCACTACGTTCACGGTTTCGCCAAAACCATCCGTAGCCCTCCGTCGTTTCATATGAATATTTAACAGTATTCAAGCTGTGTTTGTTGGCCTTAGTCAAGGCACAGTGTTTGGTAGCTGGTGGGTATTCATATGTTGCATAGATAGAATGCGTTGGTTTGGGACAGTCGTATTGCTTTGTTGGCCATAGTCAAGGGTATATACGGGTGGGTTCAAATTAACCTGGATAACGACGGGTAGAACTTGACATGTGACTTATGATTTGTTGGCCTTAGTCAAAGTCATAAGAGCATGGGGCAAAAATCCACATCGGGAGTTTCATAAGCACTGAAACTTGCTAGCACTGCATACCATTTGGAGTGTGATGATTCTGGTAGGATTCCTTCAGTTTTATCACGCGATGATATTTGGATCCCGATCCTACTGTGAGTATATGCTACTCCTCGGGAACTTTCTCACTTAACGATCAATGCTATAAACCTAGTAGGTGTCTAGAAAGGTGTTAGCGGGGCCCACAGGGAAAAGAGGTTACTTAATTAAGGAACTTCGTGAAAGCGTTGGAAAACCTCCCTCGAAGTACCGACACTGGCCTGGCTGAACGGTTAAGCAAGTATTGTACGGTGAGAAAAATCCCGACTAATTCTTCCTTTGTGGTTTGAGGAGGGATTCGAGAGACAGTGGGAGCCATCCTGTTTAGATAAATTAAAACCCAATCTAAACTTGTAAGAGCATCATGCTAAGTGTTTTCTTCTCTCTCTCTTAATTGCAGCGACCCAGTGACCGCACCTAGGTTACATCTAGATAATAAAATGACTGAATCTGACTGTTATGACTGGCAAAGGTCTGTCCAGATGTCCATTGCCCAGGACAAGTTGGGACACCTCTTGACTGATCCAACCCCTGCCGTCTCAGGTCCAGTTTCCCCTGTCACGGATATTGATATTCGTAGGACATCGGAAGAAGACTGTGCGAAAGCCAAGTGCCTCGTGTTAGCCTCAGTTGATGGTATATACCAAAGGCAGCACGAGAAGATGGACTCAGCTTCTATCTTCCTCCATAACAAAGTCTTATATGGAGAGCAATCTCGTATCGCAAGATATGAGACCTCGAACGAATTGCTTTCAGCGAGGTTGGCTATCGGGTCATCTGTAGGGGGCAACGTCCTTACAGAGACCAGCTCTTTTGAGCTCTCGGACCTGAAGACCACGTTGAAGAACGGGTCAGATGCTGACTCAGTTCAACAGTCTCTACCTACTACCCTAAAGGAAACTAGGGAAGTAGAAAGAAAGGGAAGGGCAGAAGTTTCGGGACTGGATGTAGTAAAAGAGAGATGTTCCTATTGTAACGGGAATGAACATGGGCAGAAGGATTGCAGGGCTTGTAAAGCCAGTAGCCAGAATTCGAAGCACGTTGTGGCTTCGGCTTCGGGTGTGTTTGTGATAGAGAACTGTATGTCAGTTAACCCTACTTCCTGGGTATTGGATACCGGATCAGGATCTCATATCTGTAATTCGTTACAGGCTTTGAGAAAACGTAGGGTTATCAGGAAAGGTGATATGACTCTCAGGGTTGCTAACGGAATGAGCATGTATGCTGAATCCGTAGGGGAATATCATCTAGGACTGGCAACTGGGCAGATATTGATTCCGCGTGACTGTTTTTATGTGCCAGGTGCGACTTGTAACATCATATCTGTATCCTCACTTTCTAAGGATGGATATGATTTTACTTTTGTAAGTGATGTAGTAAACATCCACCTAAATCAAGTACTGATTGGGTCAGGTACATTAAAATACGGTATATACGTTTTGAATCAAGCTCAGGTTTTCAGTGTCCAGAACACACTTAAAAGAAAGTCTCCGGAATTAAATCAGGCTTTCTTATGGCATTGTAGACTGGGTCACATTAATGAGACACGGTTGACAAAGTTACATAAAGAAGGATACTTGGATCCGTTCGAGTACCAGTCTTATGCCACTTGTGAATCTTGTCTCATAGGAAAGATGACAAAGACTCCGTTCACTGGACACGGAGAAAGAGCGAGCGAGCTCTTGGGACTCATACACAGTGACGTGTGTGGTCCAATGTCTACACATGCGCGAAGTAGTTATTCATACTTCATTACTTTCACTGATGATTTCTCTAGGTTTGGGCATGTCTTCTTGATGAAGCACAAATCAGAAGCCTTTGAGAAATTTCAGGAATACAAGAGTGAAGTTGAAAAACAAACAGGCAAAAGTATCAAGACACTAAGATCCGATCGAGGTGGCGAATACTTGAGTGCCGAGTTTCTGGGCTTCTTAAAAGAGAATGGAATTCTCTCTCAGCTTACTCCTCCATACACACCACAACACAACGGTGTATCGGAAAGGAGGAATCGAACCCTATTGGATATGGTTCGTTCCATGATGAGTAAGGCTGAGTTGCCGCGATCCTTCTGGGGTTATGCACTAGAAACAACTGCATATCTTTTAAACCAAGTTCCTACTAAGTCAGTGCCTACCACACCATATCAGATGTGGACTGGGAAGAAACCCAGTCTTAAACACTTTAAGACATGGGGGTGTCCAGCTTTTGTAAAAAAGCAGCATGCGGACAAGCTCGAGGCACGTTCGGTAAAGTGTGAGTTTGTGGGATACCCAAAGAACTCCAAGGGGTATCTTTTCTATTACGCAGAGGAACAAAAAGTTTTTGTTTCTCGTCATGCCCGCTTCTTGGAAACTGAGTTTTTGGAAAATCAGATAAGTGGGAGCGCAATAGAACTGGAAGAAATTCCAGAACCACAAGCTATTACTGAAAGCTTGGTAGAACCAGAGGGTTCGAAAGAACAGGACATCCCAACACCACTCCGCAGAAGTAGTAGGCAGTCTCATCCGTCCGAGAGATACTACGGTTTTCTCATTGACGGGGATAGAGAGGACTGCACTATGGATTATGGTGAGCCTACTAGCTTCCAGCAAGCCATTCAGAGCAGTGACTCGGTAAAATGGCTGGATGCAATGCGGGCCGAGATGGAGTCTATGTACACCAACAAAGTTTGGACTTTGGACTTTGCTCCAGAAGGGGTAAAACCCGTAGGATGCAAATGGATCTTCAGAAAGAAGATTGGTGTAGATGGGCAGGTTGAGACCTATAAAGCTAGACTTGTAGCAAAAGGTTTTCGTCAAAGACCTGGTTTGGACTATGACGAGACCTTTTCTCCAGTGGCTATGCTGAAATCCATTCGGATCCTTCTTGCCATTGCTGCCTTCCACGATTATGAAATCTGGCAGATGGACGTAAAGACGGCTTTCTTAAATAGAAATTTGGAAGAGTGCGTCTATATGGATCAGCCAGAAGGATTCATGCAGAGTGGGAGCAGCGGTAGAGTGTGCAAGTTGCTCAAGTCCATTTATAGACTTAAGCAGGCATCGCGGAGTTGGAACATCTGCTTTGATGATACTGTCAAAGAATTCGACTTTATCAAAAATCCAGATGAACCATGCATTTACAGTAAGATTGTAGGGAGAATTGTGGTATTCCTCGTCTTGTACGTGGATGACATTCTCCTAATAGGAAATGATATTCCTATGCTACAGTCAGTCAAAGGATTCTTGTCACAGAGGTTCTCCATGAAGGACCTGGGTGATGCCAACTACATTCTGGGGATCCAGATCTATCGTGATAGATCTAAGAGGATGTTGGGACTTTCACAGTCAAGGTACATCGACACCATACTGAAAAGGTTCAGTATGGAAGATTCCAAGCGCGGTAATCTACCGGCTTGTCACGGGATCACCCTCTCCAAAGAGATGTCTCCCAAGACTGATTTGGAGAGGGATCGCATGTCTATTATACTCTACGCTTCTGCGGTAGGCTCTATAATGTATGCGATGTTGTGTACCAGACCAGATGTAGCATACGCATTGAGCGTTGTAAGCCGGTATCAGTCGAACCCAGGGGAGAAACACTGGATAGCGGTAAAGAACATTCTCAAGTACCTGAGAAGGACTAAGGAGATGTTCTTGGTATATGGCGGAAAAGACCTCCAGCTTGAGGCCTTTGCCGACTCCAGCTTCCAGAGTGACAAGGATGACTCCAAGTCCATGTCGGGTTATGTCTTTACGCGGTTTGCTGGAAGAGTTCCAAGCAGGAGACCGTTGCTGACTCAACTATGGAAGCGGAGTACATAGCTGCTTGCGATGCCGCAAAGGAAGCTGTCTGGATGAAGAAGTTCCTCACAGAGCTTCAGGTGGTTCCTACCATTGTTGGTCCAATACCGCTGTATTGCGACAACAACGAAGCTATAGCTTTAGCGAAGGAACCCAGGTCCCATCAGAAGTCCAGGCACATTTTGAGGCGGTATCACTTGATCAGGGAGATCGTAGATCGCCAGGAGATCGAGGTGAAGAGAGTAAATACGGAGAACAACACTGCAGATCCACTCACGAAGGCCCTACCACAGACTCAGTTCGAGCGGTTGATCGAGATGATAGGTCTTCGATACGCCAGTACATGGCCTTAGTGCAAGTGGGAGATTGTTAGTGTATATGCTTTAGAGGCCATTACTGTATCATACTAGTTTGTATATTACTTGATGGAAGCTTGGGATATTCACAGTTGTATATACAATCTTGCTCAAAATGGTAGTATGCTACTTGGTTTGTCTCTACTTCAATATGTGCATGTGTTTCTTTTAGCATATCGCTGATATACATATTAGTAGAGCCCTTAGGATCTTTGCTTGATTACCAGCGTTGTGATGGCGCTCGCACTCGTGGGAGCTGGGTAATCTATAAGCACATCCTTATACAGGTCCCTGGTCGTTGGACTATCGAGACAGGGCATCGATACTCCGGAGTAGACTAGCGTATGCGCTTCTCATCCCAGTGTGGGAGACGGTCTGTCCCACAGCCGTCAGTACGTCGTACTTGAGATAGTATACGGGTGCTCGTTAGGTTACAAGTAGACTGGACAGGACTCGTTGGGGACTGTTGGTCGGTATTATACCTATCGTCAGTTATCAGTTCCCAGGTGACATGAGTACAGCTTAGTCCGTTGAATTGACACTGTCACTTCGCCTCGAGTGTGTTCCCACTGCACTTTGATTACTACCCTACCACGGCTCAAAGGAGTCGTGCAAACATGTAGTTTTTGGGTGCAGTCCCGAAGCACTTGGAGGCAGTGACGGTTAGACAGGATTCGTCTCTCTCGGTATTGGGGGTTGACATCGCGCTGTGTCCAGGAGAGCCATTACACGAGTAGTCCCTGGCCAGGGCAAGCGAGATATACTGGTAGGTTTTCAGTGTTATCTCAGGGTGTTCTGGGCTTCACTCCGCACGACTTGTACCGCTATTAGGGGACTAACGTTCACCGCCCCCCTAGGCCCGCCATGCGATGTATCAGACGAACAGATCGGACTGTACGGAGACTGTCACATACAGGCTCAGTAGGAGTTCAGATGGGGTTCACCTCGTCAGTCTTCTTATCGACATCTACCTGGGGACCGTTACGTACAGCTAGTGCCGCTTGCGGTCTGTGGTTAAACCCACTGCCAGCGTAGTGTCGAGTCTTTAGAGTCCCACACAGAGAGCTATTCGCCTTTAGGCAAAATGAGTAGAGGTCGCATGGTTTTGCGACAGGGTTCGTTCACATCCGCGCACTTATGCACGTTTGCTGTCCGGACAGTTTATACTAGCAGGCTTTGGTTTAAACCGGATCCTAGTATATGATTTGGGATTGGTTTTTCTCATTGTATTCGTGTTCCTCGGATCACGAATGCGGGTGCGTATGCACAGTTGTTTGAGACAGAGGGAGAGGACCTTGATTAGGGTTAATGGCTATTGTCATTTTGTTAACCCTAATGCTTATGTGTGTATTATAATTAATTGATAATTAGTTTAATAATTGTGCATGGTTATGGTTGTTGACCATTTGACCTCCTTGACTTGTTGACCTAGGTTGACACTTTGACCATCATCATTTCTTTTGAAAGTTGCTTTTTGATCCTTGCAAATTGAAATGATAATGGTCATGTCATGATTAACCATGATAATTATCTAGCTAATTATTTAATTAAAATAATATACACATATTAGTGAGAATGGTTCACAATTATTCTCATTCTATCATTTCATTTCTCTCTCTTGTTCTTCCTCTCCCTCAAGCTCTCCCCTCTCATGTGTTGAGAAACACTTGAGCTTGAGAAAAACCCTCTCTTGATCATCTCAACTCTCATCTAGGGTTGAAGGACTAGCACTTCTTGAACCCTAGTTACTTCTAGCTTGGAGTTGAAGCCAAAGGTTGAGGCTTTCGGGTGGATCTTTCTTTGACGGGAGAAGACGACAAGGTGACCTCCTTCCACTACTCCAAGGAGCAAGGAGAGAAGGACATAAAGACCAAAGGTATAACCTTTCTAGCACTTAGCTAGTTTCTAGTTAGCTTTAGCAAGTTTTTGTTTAGCAAAGATCCTTCCTAGTCTAGTCCATGTTGCCTAAGCTCATAAAAATCCGATTTTTATTCCGTTTTCCGCCTCCCCGCAAGTACCGGGGTGGGCAACGTAGACTTACACTCTTGATTCGAGAAAGTCGTACCTGACGCTATTGAGGCTGGATCGCCGACTATTAGAGATATGGACTCAGACCTTAGGTGGATTCTTATTTCTTATCGACTAGATTCTTTAGTTTAGTTCCTTAGGGGGTTAGATAGATACTAGTTTAGGCTTGAGTCTTATAGTTGTAGTTAGACATGTATATTACAAATGCGTGGTTAATACACATCCATCTTAACATTCAGATCGTAATCATCATGTTGCATGTTCATATATATGTTTTTTTATTCAGTATGAAACTCTGCCTGTTAGGACATCAGCACCATTACCGATGATGCGCATATTCCACGTACACTTATTTGCCGGCTCACACACATCATCATCGGTAATTGCTATGTCACGTACACTTTAGAACATATTATCTTTTATTGATAGAATAGCTAAAGGCTAGATCAATATAGTATTGTGATCACTATCAGGTGTTAGCCTAGACATTGCATTTATTACTTAGACATTTCATGCATTCATAATTTCATGTTATCATGCAGTATTTTGGGGCTTATGCCAACACTTATCATTTACTTACTCATGATTTTGGGATTTTGGATTTTTATGAGTTTTCTGGATTTTGGGGAAAACCGCAAGAATATATATATAAAAAAACTTATCTCTCCTCCTCTCTTTTTAAAATATAAGTTGTGGTTTTCTCATGATGTATGTGTCGTCCACCATGAGATTTCATGTTTTCTGTTGGATTTCAAGACCCGATTCGAAGAGTGGATGAACCGTTTCGGGTACGTGGTGGGCCCGGTATGGTACCCCAGGGCAAGAAGATCGAGTTGTAGACGATGAGCCTGGCAGGGGAAGACTACCTACCTGTGATGTCTGGCGCGGCGGATATCCGGAGGATACCGACCGTGTCGTGAGATTTGATGATATGGGCCGATCCGGACTGACGGAGCCCGAGATATTGAGGCTATGAGATATTGAGACTATGAGGTATTGAGACTTGAGATTTACATGTTTTGTGTCGATACTTGACACGGATTTCCATGGATTTCATCGATGATATTTCAGATTTCTATACAAATTTTACCATGATAAAAGTTAAAGATTTCTTATACAGATATATCCAGATTTCAGGATTGATTGTTTTACATTCATAGTGCATGTATACTCATTCACATGACATATTACTATTTGAGGCACTGAAACGAGCACGGAACATTTGCACTTACACGTAGTTTATTACCATGCCATTACTAGATGGCTAGTGATATATTAGTATATCATTATGACCTAGGACAGCGTCGTGCATTTGATTTCTTTTCGCAGATGTCTTCTACTCACGAGTTGGCAACTCACCCCCGTTGTGCCAAATTTTTATACAGGTTTCGATATACAGGTTTCCTTGGCAGCTTGGCGGCACACCATTTCATTCTGGGTGATTTGCTTGGTAGGTTGGTTCACTTGCTTCAGAACCACCGTTGTACCTTATTATTTCATTTGTATCTAGTAAGCTCCATCAACCAGACTTTTATTACTTGATAGTTTAGAGGACCAGTTGTTTATTTCGACCTTAGAGTCACGCTTGTATTATTAAAGTATCCGGTGGATTTGTTTTCTTTTGAGTTTTGAGCCTCGCCCTTTGGCGTTGTATATTATTGTGCATGGTGTAGTTGTTTTCGCCTGTTGGCGTAGAGCTATCTCCCGCTTGGGGATGCCTTTTTATTGTTTGTATATATATTATTCTTGTTTGTACCCGTTTGGGGCCAGTTTTTACAAAGGAGACTCTGCCGAAATTTTTGAGACAATTTGATGTTGCTTTTAAACTTGTTTTCCTATATGTTTTCCTTTACATCTTCTTTTATATGGTTTAGATTTCTGGGTTTCGGCTTACTTAGATTACGTTGCGCCTCTAGACGCTTCGTAATTTATGTGTCGGTCACGTTCTGTACCTTCGGGTCGTGACAGTATCCCCGAGACGGAGTGTCTGCTTGACGTTTCCCCATTACGGAGTGTCATTGTTGGACGTTTCCCCGATGCGGAGTATCTGTGTTGGACGTTTCCTCGATGCGGAGTGTCTGTGTTGGACTTTTCCCCGATCCAGAGTGTCTCCGGTTGACGTATCCCCAAGACGGAGTGTCTGCTTGACGTTTCCCCATTACGGGGTGTTGTTGTTGGACGTTTCCTCGATGCGGAGTGTCTGTGTTGGACGTTTCCTTGATGCAGAGTGTCGCTGGTCGACGTGTCCCTGGCACGGAGTGTCTGTGTTGGACGTTTCCCCGATGCGGAGTGTCTGTGTTGGACGTTTCCCCGATGCAGAGTGTCGCTGGTCGACGTGTCCCTGGCACGGAGTGTCTGTGTTGGACGTTTCCCTGAGACGGAGTGTCGCTGTTGGACGTTTTCCCGGTATGGAGTGTCTGTGTTGGACGTTTCCCCAAGGCGGAGTGTCTGTGTTGGACGTTTCCCGGAGACGGAGTGTCTGTGTTGGATGTTTCTCCGAGACAGAGTGTCTGTCTGTGGCGTTTCCCCGGTACGGAGTGTCTGTGTTGGACGTTTCCCCAAGACGGAGTGTCTGTCTGTGATGTTTCCCCGGTACGGAGTGTCTGTGTTGGACGTTTCCCTGAGACGGAGTGTCGCTGGTTGACGTGTCCCCGAGACGGAGTGTCTGCTTGTTGACGTGTCCCCGAGACGGAGTGTCTGCTTGACGTTTCCCCGTTACGGGGTATCGTTGTTGGACGTTTCCCCGACGCGGAGTGTCTGTGTTGGACGTTTCCCTGATGCAGAGTGTCGCTGGTTGACGTGTCCCTGGCATGGAGTGTCTGCTTGACGTTTCCCCGTTATGGAGTGTCGTTGTTTGACGCAAAGGTCGATGTTGGAATTGGTTGGTTTGATTTGTTTGATTTAAGTTGACATCAGCATCGCTACACTAGAATATGGTACCGGGAGCGAATCATCATCTGTCATGAGAGGATTTGGGAGTTAGTTTTCTGTCGGCATCTGCATTGCTGCACTGGAATTATGCCAGGAACAACTCATCATTTGCCCCGGAAGGATTTGGGAATTGGTTTTTGTTTGGCATCTGCATTGCTGCACTGGAATAATGCCAGGAGCAACTCATCATTTGCCCCGGAAGGATTTGGGAATTAGTTTTCTGTCGGCATCTGCATTGCTGCACTGGAATAATGCCAGGAGCAACTCATCATTTGCCTCGTGAGGATTTGGGAATTGGTATTTTGTTTGGCATCTGCATTGCTGCACTGGAATAATGCCAGGAGAAACTCATCATTTGCCCCAAAAGGATTTGGGAATTGGTTTTTTGTTTGGCATCTGCATTGCTGCACCGGAATAATGCCAGGAGCAACTCATCATTTGCCCCGGAAGGAT
Organism: Agapanthus africanus; assembly: GCA_030015575.1. Classification (NCBI taxonomy): domain Eukaryota; kingdom Viridiplantae; phylum Streptophyta; class Magnoliopsida; order Asparagales; family Amaryllidaceae; genus Agapanthus; species Agapanthus africanus. The sequence continues at coordinate 491,138,259 of JASDDO010000012.1, read as the reverse complement.
TTGGGAATTAGTGGCTTAGGAGACAGGTTTGATCCCTATCACCTAAGGCTTTTCAATTTTATGGGCCGTAAGGGTCCCATAAAAGCATTTTCTCCTTACGAGTCGAAAGGATCTCGTAGGTGTTTTTTTTCTCCTTAGGAGTCATGGGGACTCCTAAGTGTGTTACTCCTTTGTGAGCCGTAAGGATCTCACGCGGGAATTTTCTCCCCACAAAGTTGAGAGGACTTTGCGAGTGCATTTCATCTCTTTTTCATGAGTTTACGCCCTTTCGGGTTTTCACAAACTTGCCGGCAGTCCTGCTGTTTTTACTCACGGAGCCCTTTCGGGTTTTCATCCGTGCCCATTTTGCTTGTGGACATGCCCGTTTTTTGGAATTAAAAAGTAGTCGCACCGGCAGGACTTAGGAGAGATTTGGATTGTTTTACACCCATGGATTGTATACGGTTTTGCAGGATGTATGATCCAGACTGTAGGGCCGAAAAAATTTCGGGACTTTGTTGGCGTCTGCATCGCTGCACTGGAATATAGTACCAGGAGCGACTCATCATTCGCCGTTGGGGTATGGGATTTGGAATTTGGCTGGCGTCTGCATCGCTGCACTGTAATATGGTATCAGGAGAGACTAATCATTCGCCATTGCCTATTGGGAAGCGATGGCTTCGGAGACAGGTTTAGATCCCTATCACCTAAATCTTTTCAATTTTATGGGTCGTAAGGGTCCCATAAAAGCATTTTCTCCCTACGAGTCGTAAGGATCCCATAGGTGCATTTTCTCCTTAGGAGTCGTGAGGACCCCCAAGTGTTTTTTTCCTTTGTGAGTCGTAAGGAACCCACGAAGGTTTGTTCTCCTCATGCATCGTGAGGATACATGAGTGGGTTTTCCCAATGGAGCATAATTCCAAGGGCGGAGACTAGCCGCGTAACTGGTAATTATGGTGGGGTATGGGTATGATGAGAATTATTTGAGCCCGTAGATTGTATACGGTAGTCAATTTGGGGACTGGCCGTAGGACTGGAAGAATTTTGGGAAACTGGATTTTGATTGGCGTTTGCATCGTTACACTAGAATATAGTACCAGGAGCGACTCATCATTCGCCGTTTTTTTTTGTTTTTTTTACCGCGATTGCTCTATTATTTCAGCTTTTCTTATCGCGAAGATCGCGATTGCCCTATCATTTCGGCTTTTATTTTTCTTTTATTTACACATTTTTTGTTTATTTACATATTTTTTTACATTCCCAGTTTAACGACTTAGAGGTCGATTGTTCCCAGTTTAACGATGTGGTGGTCATTTATTCCCAGTTTAAAGACTTGGTGGTCTGGGGTTTTCTCATCCCAGCTCCTCAAACTTTGATCTTGGCGGGGCTGTGTTGATGATCGTAGCTCTGTGGCTTGTCGGTTCATCTGACGACTGTGAGGCTTTCCCAAGTTTGTATTGATTCTCCACCCAATCTTTAAAAATATAGCAGTCTTCAATGTTATGACTCACCATTCTATGATATGGGCAGTATATGGGATTGCCGGTCATGTTCATCTCATGTGGCCTCTTTGGAATAGGCAGTTGAAGACCTTTGTTCAAGGTGTCCATGAATATCTCGCGGACTTTATCCCTCCCGAAGGAGTATACTTTCTTCTTTCTCTTCATTGGAGTAGGTGCCCTTACTGTTGCTGGACCCTGAGGACGATAAGTCTCTGGTTCGCCTACTGTCCGCTTACCACGTTCAGTGTACGTATCGGAGCGACTGGAGGCTGATCGCGGCCGTTTTTCACAAAGGTGTTCCACTCTTAGGCTGGAGGGAGCCTCGGTCGGCTGCTTCCGGATATCAATCCCCAGCTCACGAACCAAAATTTTATTTTGCTGTAATTGCAATTGGGTGACTTAGGTCGTGAGATCCGCCACGACATTTGCCAGCTCGTCGACTTTAGAATGGACCTTGGCCATCTTTTCATCCCAATCCTGAAGTTGCCTTTGAAGCCATTGGAATAATGCTTGTTCTACAGTTCCGGATATGATAACGGGGCTATCCCTACCGCCTGAACTTGATTCAGCATGAACCACGGGTTCCTTTGGCTCAATGGCCTGAGCGAGCTATTCATCATTTGGATCGGGCCGATGTTGGATGGCAATAACCCCGTCATTGTCATGGTTATAAGGCGTAGGAGGACTTTCTCCTCTGAGCTCCATCATATAAACTGTATGGGTTGTGTACCTGTCTATTTCTTCTTCATTGGCAATGCGGCTCGTTTGGCTCTTAGCCTGTTTCCTTGGTCCGCTCTTTTTAGAGAAAGGCAGGTGTCTGAGAGAATCACGTCCCCGAAGGACTTCGGTCTCCGTTTGTACGAAATTGGCGGTCGCAGTTTGATTGTTTGTTAACACGCCAGGGGACAATGACATTTCTCCCGCCTTGTATTGTTTCTCGACCCAATCCTTGAAGATGCAACAGTCTTCAATAGTGTGTCTCAGCACTCGGTGGTTTGGGCAAAAGTTGGGATGATCAGTCCTGTTCGCTTCACTTAGCCTTTTTTGGTTCTGGTAGCCGCAGGCCATTCTTCAGAGCATCTTTAAAAATTTTATGGACCTTGTCCCTTCGGAATGAGTAGACCTTATTTCTTCTTTCCTTCAAAGTTGGTTCTCGAGATTTGTTAGTTTTTGCTCCGCCCGCTCTCTGCTTATTTAGAGAATCGGTGCTGTTAGAACTTCCGCCTTTTAGGTTGTCGTCCCTCCAAGGTTTCGGTCTGTTTGTGAACTGAAGATCCTGAGCGGACTCGGGCTTTGAGCGTTCTAACGTTTGGACCTTTTTGGTCAGCTCTTGAAATGTTTTAATGCCTGCGGTGGACAGGAAAGGTTTCATCCAGTCCTTCAGATTTTCTATAAGAAAACTGATGGATTGGTCTTGCTCCAACGGCGGTTCACATTTGACAGAGAGATTGCGCCATCGGACTATAAAATCCATGTTGCTTTCATTGTTCTTTGGCTCTATCCTTACGAGGTCGGCAATGATGATTTTATCACTGACACTCATGAACCTTTGCTTGAACATGGATTCTATTTGAGCGAACGTCGTGATCGAGTCATCTGGTATGCTTGCATACCAATCGAACGCAACATCCATCAAGTTATTAACAAACTAACGGATAAAGAGCGCATTATTGCCCCCAGTATTTGCGCATGATGCTTTAAATTGGGCAATGTGCCAGTTCGCATTTCCCGTCCCATCGAACCTTTCAAATTTGGAGACGACATAGCTAGTGGGAAACTCCACAAGATCGTACCGAGCAGGATATGGTCTCCCGCTAATACTGGCATCTTTTTGCTCTTTGGCTTCGGCTACCAATGTTTTGACTTTGTTGGCAACCAAATCCATGATTTGATCTCAAGTTAGCGGGTTGCTGTCATCGGCCGCCAAGACATTTCCCAAGATAGGATGCGACTGGCCTTCATGTGGTCCGCCCACCTTTGGATTTGAGGGAATAGGCGTCGGCTGTCTCGGGACACCGTTTCCCGGTCCGTGAGTAGAACCATGCGCTTGATTGGGTGGCTGAGAGGCAAGTTGGGACGTAAGCCGTAAGACGACATTTGTAAAGTCGTCGATCTTTGAGTAGAGCTTGGCCATCTCCTTGTCTTTGCTTCTGAGATGTTTTCGGAGCTCTTGAAGAAGTTGCTGCTCTGCGGTCTTAGGATGGAAAGTTGGCTCATCTTCGCTTTCCGAGCCCGACTCCTTATGAACTGAGGGCTCTCTCTTCCTATCATCCTCATCGAGAGGGTTTTCATCATCCAGCGGAGGCGGCTGTTCTTGGGCAGTGACAACCACATTCAAGACAGATTGGGCTTGGGATGTGGTGGCCCCATCCTTGCTTTTACTGCGAAGGTTGTCGCTGGGGCGCCCGCCCGCCATATAGACCGTATGGATAATATATCTAGCCGTCTTTTTGTTATCGGCGGCTGATTTCACGGATCGCTGTCTTGACCCTCCTGTTTCGGTAATGGGCAGTCGATTGAAGGCGGCTGGCCTGGCCGGATCCTTGAATGGTGCTGACGCTTCCTTTTTGGTTTTGCCCTGCTGTTTTCGCGCGGCACAGAGCGCCTGATAGACTTTTGAAGAGACAGTGTCAAACTTTTTCTGTTGGGGCCGGGACACGTCTCTTCGTAGCGACGTTCGGACCGCTGTCTTCTTGATTCTGGCGGTCATAACATTTTTTTGAACCCACTTCAGAGGTTCGAAGAAATTGCTGATTTTTACGGCCGACTCAGCCGTCGTCGCAGAGCAACCCTGCTCTTGGAACCTCACAAGATTCCACTTGGCCGAAGCCCTGGCTCTCCTGTTGGCTCGATACCTGAGCCGCTTCTGCCTTAACTTTTCCGTTTTAAGCACTTGGCAGACTTCGGCTCTTCAGGAAGACGCCGTAGACCGGGCCATGGAGGACATTGGAGATACGCTTGATTGTGCATTTGTTGGAGTCATCGCCTGAGCTCGTCTACAACATTTGATGTTGCCCTTTGTACCGGAAGTCTTGCCCCCAGCTGGAGCGCCAGAGAGTCGTTCAGACACCGTCTTAAGTTTCGGTTGTGGTGCCTTGGCGATCACAACATTCGGCCTCTTGCCCCTTGAGACCGGCTTGGCCACCTGTTTCACCGGGATTTCTGCCAGATGAGCGATTCCGGCAGGGTAGATGATGACGGAACCAAACTGGCGGGGCAGTTCCTCCCACTGTCGACTGAGGCTTGCGGGGAGAACCACACGAGCATTGACCTTGATCACGTACGGGATCGGGGTCGCGTTGGAAGCTGAATTCGTCTTGGGAGACATTGTCATTGAAAGTTGATTGCTTGAAGACCTGCATGAAAGAGCATTATTTTAGTATAAATATAGATATGTATATTGATTGAGTTCGCATGAACGTTTAACCCGAAATATGCGAAGAGAGACTGGTCCCACCGGGCGTGCCAGAATCTCTAGGGTGTTTTTCGTCACCCCATTGAGAGGGGAATGCGCGCGCGCTTGTCAGGCGTACTACAGATTCCCCCTGCCTAGAGTAGGCTATGGTTTATTGATTGTGGGGATCCGAATCTCCGGCAGCCGCGGACTAAGCTGCCATTAATTACCCCTCGCCTTTGGAGTAAGGGAACCTCCGATTGATGGGTAAAACTGGTCATGCGAACTCAATGCGCAGTGTACGTGTGTTTTGTTTTGGAGGGGGCTTGGATGTATCGGGAGCCACGCAGAGCTTTTATGGGGGTCCCGCTACCCGGATAGCGGGCTGGAGGTCAAGGGGGCTAGCAGCCTCCTTAAGGGATGCGGGGCAGCACCCCGGCCCAATTTTTTTGAGAGGGACGGTATTGTAGAGAGTGTGTGTGTGTATCTATATATATACATGTATACATATATATAAAGGGGAGAAGCGTCCAAAGGACACGTGGGGCCAGAGCCTCACGTGCCTAGCACGCCATCGCTGGGCGCTTAGGCGCTGTGCGCACCACGTGTGCGACACGTAGGCGCTGTGCGCTTAGGCGCCAGCGCACCACGTGTGGGACACGTGGGCGCTGTGCGCTTGGGCGCTGTGCGCTTAGACGATGTGCGCTTAGGCGCTAGTGCACCACGTGTCCGGCACGTGGGCGCTGGGCGCTTGAGCGATAGGCGCTCGAGCGCTAGTGCACCACGTTCCCGGTACGTGGGCGCTGGGCGCTTGAACGCTAGGCGCTCGAGCGCTAGCGCACCACGTGCTCGGCACGTGGGCGCTGGGCGCTAGAGCGTTTGGGGCGCTAGGCGCTCGGGCGCCGGCGAGGAAAAGGGGATTTTAGCCATAGAAATGGGATTTAAACTCCCGAAAGAGAATTTAGAGTGGAGTTAAACTCCTAAGATGTTTTTGGAGATGATGAAAGAGGCTTCTCCCTTGAGCTCTGGATCTTCCCAAAGTGGGATTTTTAGGAGATGGGTCTCCTTCTTTCTCCTCTTTTGGCTGGATCTTGAAGAACAGGAAGTATGAGATTTTAAAAATCTCTTATTTTTAAGATCTGATAGGAGATCTAAGTTCCCTTTTGTGGGTTTTTTGGTGAAAAACTATTTTTTTTTTAAAAGGAAGAGTAAAACTCTTGATTTAATTCAAAGAAAGAAGAAGGTTTTAGAATCTTGAGGAAGGAAAAAGATCTCAGATCTTGGTTCTTTTGGAGAGAGAAAAAGTTGTTGGGATATTTTCATTATCCTTGCCTTTATAGGCTATACACTTTACACATAGCCCCTTGGGCTTCACAAAATGGCATTTTTCCTATCCCATGGCTCATGTGCCATTTCTTTTTACACATAAGCCATGAGCTTTACAAAAACTTGGCTCTATGCCCATTCATGCATAAAAAATTACATAAAAAATATTTATTACATGATTTCATTTTGGGCATGGAGGAGGGCCGGCCGTTTCATGTTCGGACTCGACCTGGGCATGGGCCCACTTGATCCGGGCTTGGGCCTACTTGGCTTGGGGTTGGCCTTGACTTTGACTTGGTCAACCGGGGTGCAATTTTCGACCCCAACAGACTTGATACATGATCCTGTTACTAATACCGACAACCCTGACTTGTTGTCCCAATGGACGTTACTGTTGTCTGTATAGACAAAACCTATACCGACTTGATCCTGTGTTGGCATTAGATATCGATTGGCAATACCTGACTTGAACACATAACCTTGGTGGTAAGGGAAAATCAAGAATGTAACCGAACGTAACTCAAAGGGATATTATATTGTTTGCCGTTTTTTCGGGCATTACGGAATATATTGTTTGCCGTTTTTCCGGGCGTTACGAAATAATCCTGTTACCGTGATCCCATGGGGAAAGAACGGGGCATAAACCGATGGGTTAAGATGAGGATTATATTAATTGATTTCAAAGACTTGAGAGTAATTAACCCAGTAGTATAGTTTAGATTACTCACCACATGACACATACACTCATACACTTCACTGTTTCATATTCGTGTTACTGTTATACACTTATTACTGTTTATACTCATGCCTGCATATCTCGTGTATTCTGGTTATTTATTATTGTTGATATTATGACGCACTGACGTCTGGGTTTTGCATGGCCCAGTTCCTTTATCTCTTTCGTAGGCTGATCAGGAGTATTTCCGCCGTCGGACCGAGTAGTGAGGACCCTGTTAGTATTCTAGTTTGGTTTCCTTTCAGCATTTTCATTTCCTGATGCGAGCCCGTATTTGGGACGTACTTTCCAGATTGTTATTGTTTTCGGATTTATTGCTTCCGCGTATTATTTCTTGACTCGATTATTCTGGCATATGTACATGTACTAGATAGTTAATTTTATTTTACTGATCTTGATATCTTATAGATAGCCGTAATGTGACTGTGGAGGGATATTTTCTAGCCATAGGTAGTATAGTTAGCTCTGTCGCGTGCCGATCTTAGCGCACTCTGGGAAGTGGGGCGTGACACTCATTGACTGGCGCACAGCGCCAGGCGCGCCACGTGCTCCTCACGTGTGTGCTACTTCACCAGAAGCGCTCTGCGCTCATGATCTGGCGCTCAGCACCAAGCGCACCACGTGCTTCTCACATGTGCGCTACCTAAACAGAAGCGCTCTGCGCTCATGATCTGGCGCCAAGCGCACCGCGTGCTCCTCACGTGTGCGCTACCTAAACAGAAGCGCTCTGCGCTCATTGTCTGGCGCACAGCGCCACGTGCTCCTCACGTGTGCGCTACTTCACAAAAAGCGCTATGCGCTCAATGACTGGTGCTCAGCGCCAAGCGCACCACGTGCTCCTCACGTGTGCACTCATAGAACATAAATTGTTCTTTAAATAATAAAGCTCCAGAGTTATGATAAGTGATCAGCACTCAATAAAAGACAAAAAGGATGTCAGAACCCAAACCAATGCTCAACATTTGCTAAATGTTCAACATTTTAAATGAATGAGCCGAGTCCAAGCTAGCCACAGTTCTCTAATTCAGATTAATTGAGCCCATATGCTCATAAATCTTTGATCTTAGTCCTAAATTGGACTACAGATCTCCCAACCAATATTGGTTCAAGGGTACATCTCTTCACTCCTCCGATATTTGTCGTTGTAATCTTTCAACGTCTTCAGAGAGGTGACGAGTCCCGACAACTAGACGATCCATGGACCGTGGGGTCCTTAAACTCATGGATTATGATGTCCTTAAACTTTACAGACTATGATGTCTCTAAACTACCACGGACTGTGAGGTCCTTAAACTCATGGACTATATTGTCCTTAAACTTTATAGACTATGACGTCTTTAAATTCGACCGCAAAGTCCCTAAACTAAAACGATAGGGCCTAAATGCTCTTTTGTTGGATCTAAATGATCCTGTTAAGTAGATCTTAGTCTAAAATTAGACTAACGTGTCCTTAACAAACGTTAAGTTGATCTTAGTCTAAAACTATACTAATTTATCCTTAACAAATGTTTAAGTTGATCTTAGTCTCAAATGAGATTAACAAAAACCAAAACCCAAATCTAAGAAAATACGGATTTGGACTAATCCACGCCCTACGGGCGACAACATAAATTAGTCTCCGTATACAATCCACGGGCAACCAAAAAATAAAACAAACACACACGACACGAAGTGACCATCTGGAGAAGGAGAAAGTTGTTACCGCGACGCGGTAGCGTAATTAACTGCAGGGGCTTGCACCTGTAGGGAAGAGCGTCCCCACAATCAAAAACCCCTCAAACGAGGGGGAATCTGATGAAGTTTGCTATATCGGCCCCATCCGTTTAAACCTTCGATACATGGTGCCATAAATCAACTTGGTATATTCGGAGAGGTGGACGGATAAAACCAAATAGTATCTGCCCCCAAAATTCAGGCAAGACGAATCTACGCGGTCGCGTCTCTGTATTCGGCGGTGAACAGGAGCCACGGCCGGTTTCACCTTGTTTTATAATTCCGTATTTTCAAATTAAGTGACACAACAAACCAACAAATATTCTTTTCTTTGAACTTTTAATAACAACGCTTAATCATCAATTCCCTGTGGATCAACTTGTATTTGCCGGCTGTTAGTTATATGTATGCCCTAGAGGCCATTACTGTACATACGATGTATATTGTAGTGGATGCTTGGACATATATAGGGAAGACTTTCTTGCTCGACATGATAGTACGCTATCTGGTTGTACTTTATCTAAACATGTACTCCGATTATCTCTTTTGGTACATGTTGATAAAGCCCTTAGGATTTGTACTCGACTACTGGGACTATGATGAGATCATACTAGTGGGGCCACAGTAGTCTATGAGTACATCTTATAACTATTCCTAGTCGAGGGTGTGTCGAGACAGGGCATCGATACACCAGAGTAGACTAGCGTATACGCATCTTGACCCATATGATGGGCGATGGATGATCCCATATCCATCGGTGTTTGACATCAAGGATGGTGTACGGGTGCTCAGTGGAGACTGGGTACACTGAACGGACTCGCCGAGAACTCCTAGATGGTATATATACCTATTGTCAGATAGCAGTTCTCTGGTGACACTTGTACAGGTTAGTCTGTAGACCCAAGATCGTCATAGAGTCTTGTGTGGTTCCCACTGTGCTTTGATTTCCTCCCTACCACGGCTCTACTGAGTCGTGCAAACAGGTGGATTTTGGGTACAGTCCCGAATCATATGGAGACAGTGAGCGATAGGAGGGGTTTCGTCTCTCCCGGTATGGGGAGTTGATGTCGCGCTATGTTTGATCGGCTATAACACCTAAATCCCTGGCCAGGGTTCTCGAGGTTTACTGATAAGTGTTATCAGTAGTTCCTCGACCGGTTATGAGCCATAAATCAACATGACTTATAAAGTTACTGGGGTCTGACATTTACCACCCCTAGACTGAATATGCGACGTATCAGACGAAGAGACCGGACTGTACGGTAAGTGTTGCTTACAGGCTCGTAAGGGTTGTGATGAGTTCGCTCGTCGGCCACCTTTTTGTCAATACCTGGTAGCCCGTTATGTATTGGCTTATACCTCTAACGTGCTAGTGGTTAAATCCACAACTAAGGTGTTGACGAGTCTTTAGAGTCCCCCACATTTAGTTACTCAAGTTTTCGGGCGAAAAGATGTAGAAAACCGTAAGTTGTTACGGCAACCGTAAAGTGTTGCGGCAGGTTTTCGATTATGTTCGGTAATTGTTACAGGAATAATAATCGAAAGAATAATACTGGACGGATACCAGTATTATATTATTAGATTAATGGTATTCGTATTTTTCGGAATTCGGATACGGGTATACAGTATACGGTATACGGTATACGGAGGAGGGGTATTTTTGTAATTGTTATAAAATACCTTCTAGAAGATGCCACCTCATAATGACATAATTATGACATCATTTATTTTGTGAAAATAAATAAGTGAGGTGTAAATTAAAAGGTATAAGCATGATAACATGTTTGTTGAAGTGGATGTACTATTTAAAGCATGATACTTCTTTCATAATGCATGCTTTACTTAGTGCTAAATTCTTTTCTTTCTTTTTCCATCATGCTTGAACTTTTTAATTATAAATGAAATAAATAAGTGAGATGTAAATTAAAAGGTATAAGCATGATAACATGTTTGTTGAAGTGGATGTACTATTAAAGCATGATACTTCTTTCATAATACATGCTTTAGTTAGTGCTAAATTCTTTTCTTAAACTTTTCTATCATGCTTAAACTTTTTAGTTTTAAATGAAATTATTCTCTCCTCCATTTCTTCTTATAAATACCTTCACATGAGATGTGAAATCAAGGCATTCAATTCCTTAACAAAATTATGATAAGTGTATCATAACAAGTTCATAAGAAGAGAGAAAGAAAAATGATGGTGATCATTCTTCCTAGCTTTAACCCTCACATGAGATGTGAATCAAAAGCTTAGGATTTCAAGTTAATCCAATACAATTCTACATCAAATCTTGGACGCGTCGGCTAGCCAACTTCGCGCCCGAGTTGCCTCGGTATTGAGGTGGGAGCCCGTAAAAGACGTAGGCGATGTGGTGCCCTTCCGGCGAAGAAAGGAGCCGAGGAGTCCACAAAAGAGAAGAAAGGAGCCGAGGAGTCCACAAAAGAGGAGAAAGGAGCAAAGGAGTTGCATCAAAGAGAAGACCCGAAGGACCGTATCATCAAGCTAAAATCCCTAACATAGTAGATAAGATCTCTAGTTGGGGTTTACTAGTTGTGGTTTAGACAAGATCTTCGGTTAAGTGCGTGTTGTATGCTAAGAAATTTTTGTTCACCGCTTCCGCCGCGCCACAAGAGTTGTGGGAGCATGCAGCACTCACCTACACCGGCTAGCTGCAAAGAGCAATGCACTTGTGGTTATAAATTTTAAAACGAGACTGAGCTCGCGTGCACCGCATTTCTAACTCAAACCGTTCTTTCAAACTTAAAAGCCATGCACGGGTGAAAGTCTTAACAGTAGCCTATATGGATTACACCATGCTGATAGAAAAAGTATTTTTGATATATTGATATCCACTCCAAGACTCTTTACTTAAATCTAAAGCAAAAGTTTGCTTTCGGAAAGCCGGAAATGAAGTAGATGACAAATTTAGGCCTCGCAAGTTGTATTCTTCTTGTAATTTGCATGTACTTATATATCAATTTTTTTCTTTTTTGGAAACCGGCCCGTCAGCCCCACACAAGCACACCATCCATCCATCCATGTACACAGCGTACACAACCACATAAGACACATACACGCATCTAGGGGACCTAGCATGTATATATGTCTAATTTCATCGACTTTATTTGTGTTTTTTAATTAAAAACCATAATACAAGCCAGTTAGTTTTAAGTGAGGAGGTTACTTTTTCTTATAAAAAGTGATAGGATTAGTCCGGTTATAAAACTTGGTTGGATTTTTATGTTTTTTTTATTTTACTTGAAGATAGGAAAAGTCATGTCAGAAATAATTTCAAAATAAGAAGATTCCTTTCCTTATGCACTATAAAGGTAGATAGTTGACTAGGGCTGTTTAAAAGACTTGAAGCTCGGCTCGATAAAAGCTCGTTCAAGCTCGTTTGATAGTTAAAACAAGACGAGCTTGAACATAAATGTAAGCTCGACAAATAAACGAGAAAACATAAAGATAGCTTGTTTGAGCTCGGCTTGTGTTCAGGCTCGGCTCATTTAGGGCTCATGCAGGCTCGAATAATTTATAGCTTAATTAGTATTCAGTAGAAATAATAAAATGGTTTCTCATTTTTAAATTCATATGATATCTATTAACTCGTCAATATTAACTTCAAATTCAGATCGTCATAAATATTTTAGTCAAGTATTGTTATGCTACAATATCAAAGAATTTAGATTTCAACAAGCTTTTAAACAAGAACTGGTCCATTCATTTAGTAATAATAATAATATTTCTCACTATTCAGGTTGTAAAGCATTTAAAAAATAATGAAGCATCTATATGCTTTTTCACATATTAAAAAAATTATTTATAGCTATTTTCTGGAATTTGAATTGGCTTGATAAAGTTTGAGACTTGGCTCGGGTTCATTCGACAAATAAACAAGCCGATAAGTAGATAAAGGATCCATGACTGCTCTATGGAGATATCTTATTGCTTGAGCAAAATCAAGCGAAAATCCTTTTTTTCTTTTGTTTTCTTGAAAGTATTGCACCAATAATGACATCAAATTAGGATGTCTAGCTTTTAAGAGCACAACAATTTCAGACTAAAATTTATCAAATGGTTTGGTGGTCAATACGATTAACTCTATTCTTTTAACGACAGTTTGTGTCCCGTCATGCAACTCGTCTTTGTAAACAACAAGACTAAAATCCCACTGTCAAGCTCCCACTCCTAACTGAAATTAAATGTTGCAATAAAAAAAATTTGCGTTGATGCAATTTGTCTCCCATTCGAAGAGTAATTGAAAAAAATTAATTTTAAAAAAAATACCGATTAGCAAAAGGCGAGGGTTCGGGGCCATAAAATAGATGCTTGTTAGAATATATATTTTATTTGGTAAATTGTCAAAAAGCCGTTGGCCTACTCAAGAGTTGTATACCAACCCTTGTAATTTTCAAAATTGTTGGAAATCGCCTACCGTTCAAAATCTTTGTGAAAAATCCATGGGTTTTATTTCATTTAGGTCTTGTATTTGCTCAACTGCTTGGATATTACAGGTAACTGCTTAGATATTACAAGCAACTGTTTAGATACAGGCAACTGCGCAGATATTACAGGCAACTGGTATAGGAGGGTTTTGATTAGGCACAGGTTTTTTTTAATAAGAGAAAAAAACCGAGGGTTTTTTACACAGGTTTGAAACGGGACGGGGACTTTTTGACCATTTACCCCATTTTATATCTATCAACCTTTGTGATAACCTCAGAGTTTTGGTATAGTATGATGCAGGACGAGAACGATAGGGCTTGTGGGCATCTATGTGCGTGCAAATGCAAAATGTTCTAATAAGCATTCGATGCAAATGAAACCTTAGCGACCAACTCTAGATGACGCAAAACACATACACAAAAACATGAGATCCGACATCATTAGTCGTAATTAATAAATAATATAAAAATCAGCAAGCTAAATATCCACCATTGAACCGCTAATTTAAAGATTTAATTTCATGATGATATCAGGTTAATCCTCGAGTGCAAATGAACTTGATAAGAAAGTAAACAACTCGATCATTTTATTATCAAACAAGACATTTTAATTTATACACTCTTCATCAAACAAAGGATAACAAACTATCCCAACAATATATCTAAAATATCAAAATCTCAACATGCCCTTATTTACATACAGTCGGGGTGAATAGACCAATATTTGGACGATTACTAACCCGATATTCGGATGAATACTAACTTGATATTCGGACGAATAGTAACCCTAATTTGAGGGCGAATAATCCAATATGTGGATGATATATAATGTGAAAATTCCATGCCTAGATGATATACGCACTAACTCCAATTCGTCAAAACCTTTATTCTAAATAACGTGGATGGGTAGTTTGATTAGACAAGGAGATACGGAACTCGGATTCCCTTACTACTTGATCATGATTCCAGAAAGTGAAACCGTACATTTCACTTCCACAGTCGTTGTTCTGTGGTCACAACGGAATAATCGCGAGTATCCGAACTCTTATTTAACAAACCAATGCGAACTTTTACCTAACAGACACCTCATAAAACATACCCTTATTTACATACACCTCATACTCTCATTCCCATATACATCATATTTGTACTCACACTTCATACCTATACACACTTGCTCGTTTATTTATTTTTACTTCCTTATGAGGCAATCCTACTCGAGTATAACTCGTTGACGGATTTTCCTTTTCTCTTTTCTCTACCTCAAGAATATCCTTTAGATGAGAATGAGTATTATGATGAGGATCAAGGTGTAGAGGATACTGATGAAGATTGTGCGAACTTGACGACGGAAAATTAGCTAGTTATATTTTTGTTTGTTGCCCACATGTTTAGGGCTTTTTCTTCTTTTTTGATATAATTAAACTATTTAGTTTATTTTACTCATTATTTTGGGATGTAATAAAGTTTGGTTAATGGAAATAAACGCTTTCCGCTTTTATTATTTTATTTTGGTATAAATCCTGCATGTTATAGATATTCATACGCTTAACGTAATTGTATTGAATAGACCACTTTCAATAAATTTAGATTGCGGACCATGCCACGTTACCCCTTCGTCTTCTTTTGGTAAGCGGGACGTGACAGATTGTCCGCAGCCAATTAGCATTTTGGTTTATTTTAAAAGATGTATATTTAAAAAGGTCTTTTTTTTTATTAAAAAACCCTCATATTCGCTAATTACTAAAACACCCATCATACTTCAAATTTACTTAAAAGACCAACACAAATATAGGTTACACTAAAAAACCACATCATTGGTTTTTCATCCAAAAGTAGTTTCATGATAAGAAGAGAGCGATTGAGCTGCTCTACTACCTTCTGGGTGTGCTTCGCAGGAGGTAATCTATTTGGTTATTCTAGATTACCATAAAATATTACCGCGCTTGTTTAGGGGTAAAAGATATTTTAGGGAATATGGGATTACCATGATAATCAAATGATCCATTTCATGGTAATCCTATTCCCCCAAAACATGTCTATGCGAGATTACCACAAAATATTTCTGCCTAACATGAAATGAGCCATGACTATCAACCGCCGGCCTCACTAGCAACCTACCGGCCGGTTACGCCGTCCATCTTCTGTCACGCCCCGCTTCCCAAAATACGGAATACGAGGGGTTGACAAGGCCAGCCATGCTTCTACGGTCGAGGAAACATCCTGCCGTAGTCACACTTCGGTTTCTAGCTTTACGTGGTAATCAGTAATCTATGCACAGGTAATGAGAAATGCAGTCACTAAATCAACATAAATACAAAACTAACCAGATAGAGATCAAGGAAGTATAGCGTTGAGTCGCTGATCTAGATATCCACAATGTCCTCAAGGTACATCAGGTCCTGGTCCCAGCTAAATCCGCTTCTTACTCTGAGCATGCATACTCAGGTCGTCAGAGTGACACAATAGCAATATATGTATAAATATAAACACATGCAATGATGACGAACATGAAACAGTAAACATGGAGTAATAACATGACCTGAAGTAGCCAGTACAAGTAAACAGTAAAACAGGTAAACAGTATGGCAGGTATATTGAATCAGTGATCAATGCATGTCACTAAACCTATCAGTCTCTAACTTTCACTGTCCAGGTCGCTAAGCCTATCGTCAGTCCAAGTGTGAGAGTCAACCACTCTTGAGTATCCCCCACCCAAGGGTAGGACCCAGGGGTAAGGGAACACGGGCTCGAGTCGCTCGCTAATAATCAGTAATATCACCCATATATCTCCAGAATCGCTGTATGTGCCGGCAATGGGACTCTCGATATTCCGTTGAACTCACACTCAAACTATCCCACACCCCGTGGTCTACATCAAACATCAACCATCAACTCAAATACTAGTCGGTCCATGATAAGTCTATGCGAGAACTGAAGACAGGGTCTCCATCAAGCATGTCTCGACTGATACTCAAGATAAATGGACAGTGTTTGGTGCCTTACCTATGACACTAATATAAGTGCTCCATAACTGTTCCATTCCAGTTATAATTACACTTATATATGTCCCATAGACGTCGACAATGCAATAAATCAATAGGGTCTGCTGATTGTATACAAGTACGTGTCACTTTCACTTATTCATTCACGCTTAAACATTAAAATACTTGCCACAATCAAACACTAATATCTAACACTGAGTAACGTACACGATCACTAGGTTACCAATGCAATGACATCTACATGATATGATGATAATACAATAATTACGATATGAATAGAATATCATCGGCCAGTGTCCTACCACTTGCATAATTTACTATAAATCATATATACATAATTAAGAGAAACAATGTAAAGGGGTAAGAAGTATGTTGAATTATCTATCCTTCAAAATTAGTTTCGCGCCAATCGGGTTTCAGGTTTGCTAGATACGGCCATTTCAATTTAAGAGTTCGCTGCTGGAAATTCCAATTTCTGAATTGGAAGTTCTTTTCGTAACACATTTTACTCCCAGTTGGGTTCGTACTTAGGCTATGCTACAGTTGGATAATATTTAGAGTTATCAGTTAGGTTTCAAACGCAATTGGCGGATCAGTAATATCCTATATCAACAGGGAGTTATGATCAGGTTAAGGTTGATGTGTAAAATCTGTCACTGCAGAATTCAGCTAGACGCGTCGACATTATAAAATATGTTAAAAATATCATACCGACCAGGAATCCAGTGAAACCAGTGGAGTAAGAAATTTAACTCAATTTTCTACGTTATGATATAGGGTTCCGCACATTTTCGTATTTGAGAAAGGATATACAGTGATTTAAAAACAAGGGTTAACTGGGATTACTGCTCTGGACTGTAGTCCAGAATCGTAATTCTCCCCAGTTTTACCTATCATAACTAGTTCAATTTTAGAAATCAACTATAGAGTACTGTAGGTTAACCTATTAGCTTCGACACAAGCCAAGGAATGCTCATATCCGATGTGTAAATGATTTATTAGGATTTTAACGGTCTAACCTGTCCGGAAAAGTTCAGATTTTGTAAGGATTATCGGGGTAACCTTTTATAGGTGAATCGATATTGATTTTCAACCAAATTTCTACAGTACTTATGTAAACAGTAAACGGGCTTAATGATCACAAATTCTGTCATTTAAGGATAGGTTTTCACATAGAGTTTAGCATCAAATACTTGTTTATACCATGGTGATCGAAGCTTTGGTTATGCAAAGATTTAAATAATTATGTGTATAACATTAATAGCATGTAAAGCAAGTGGAAATTACTTGCCTTGGTCGCTTGATATGGAAGCGACGCCGCTGCAGAGTTTGTCTCGACACACGAGACAGCGCGATGCTGGACACGGGCGTGTGGCGCGATGCACGGTGATCTGGTACTGGGCTCGGTGGCGACGCGGGCGTGATACGGTAGTGGGCGTGGTCCTGGCTCGGTGCGTGGCACGGCGCGACGCCACACTGGGCACGGTGTGGCATGGGAGCTGGCACGACGTGGCACGGGGACTGGGCATGGGGCGCGACACGTGAGTGGGTCTGCGGTAGCACGAAGGCAGGCACGGTGCGGCACGGGACCGTGGCATGGTGTTGGTGCAGTAGCGGTTACGAAGCGGCACGGTCCTGGTCCGGAGGTGGGCACGACACGACACAGGCACGGTACGACAACGCGACTAGGCTCGAGCCTCGGCTGCGGCTACGACGAGGAGGTGTCGATGGTGGCGGGGTTTCTCGCTGTGGTGGTGGCCGGAAGAGGATGTGACGACGAGGTGAACGGCGGCGGCTGAGGTGGTCGTCGGCGATGTGGGCTGCGGTGGCCGGAGGAGGTTGAAGTGAAGGGGCTCGGGGTTCGTCGGAGTAAAAGGAGGGGGTAAGGTGGAAGAGGAGGAGCTTGGTCGATGGAGGGGAAGCTGAGGTGAAATCGGCGGAGCTCAGACCTGTGAGTGCAATGGACGGCATAGTGCGCTGGGTGTGCAGACGAGGGCTCGAGTGTGCAGGCGAAAGGGTGAGAGGGGATGGTGATGGTGGTGGTTGTGGAGATGGGTTCAAGAAGGTAGAAGATGCGCCCGGCGATGAGTTCCCGAGGCGAGGGTGAAGGAGACGACGGTGAGATCGGTGGCGGTAGACGCGAGCGACGGCAAGGCAGGCGAGGGCGCGGCGTGGGTTTGAGCTCGCGCGCGGGAAGAGATGAGGGAGAGAGGGAGCGAGAGGAGAGAGATGGGTTTTTGGTGAAAGGGGACGTGAGGGTGATGGCGAGGGAGGCGAGCTCAGTCTCATATGCGAGAGAAGAGAGAGACGAGGTTGAGGGAGGAGCGGTTCATGGGGGTGTCGCGCGAGAGATGGAGTTGCGGGATCAGTTGGCGTAGGTCGTAGGCGCGAGTGAAAAGCGGTCGTGGGCGCGAGAGAAGCGGGGGAAAGGATAGAGAAAAGAGCGGGAAGATGAAAGCGAAAGAGGAAGAAGGGAAAGAAGCAGGTCGGGTCGAGGGAGTTGGGCCGGCTAGGGGAGAGGAGAAAATGAGTGTGGGGTTTTAAGGAGTGGGCCTGGGCTGGGAAATGGGGAAAAAGAATTAAAAGGAGAGGGGGTAGGAATGGTAGGCTGGGCTCAGGAGAGATAAAAAGGGGGGAAAGGGAAACAAAAAGGGAAAATAGATAATAGGGTTTGAGGAATTGTTTAGGGAAAAATAAAAGGAATTATATTAAATTAGGGTTAGGGTTTTAAAATAAAACAAAATAATTATAAATATAAATAAATAAATTTTGTAAGTAACATTTTATAAAAATACGGATATTGGTGCACAAAAAGAACTGGGTATTATATCATATCCCTCTTAAAGAAAATTCCGTCATCGAAATTCAAAATAAACAATAAGCTATAAAATAATATGTGAAAAGCCACAACATCGAACACTAACATATAGTGATTTACTTAAAGCAGCTAGATAAAAATCCAAGGTCTATATATGTATGAAAAATAACACAACTAAAAGAATAGGTCTAAGCAAGCCAAGGCAGGACCATCTATAATCATAAACTATATGTACAATACCAGAAAATAAAATAGCAATAACAAACAATAGTGAAGGATTTGCCGATAAGCCAACATATTTTAGAATAAATATATCGATCAAACAATTTAAAATATCTTGAGAAAACCCATATGGTGAAATAAGAAAATAGTACGTGCGGCATATATCTGCGCTATTGAAAATATGACGAATAGTAGAGTATTCAGAGTAAGCAAAACGGAAGTAGTTACTAACACGCAAGAATTTTTTTTTTGATAACCACAAAATAACGAAAACTAGATTTCAAATAGCAAAGTCACTGAATGTAATCATAGTAATAAAAGGAAGCACTACTAATGTATAAGGGCTAGTCAGGGTATGGATTTCAATGGAGTATGGCTTATTCAAAAAGTCGAAAAGTGGTACTCATAATCTGAATGTTGAAGAGACTGGGGTCAGGTCAGCACGAGGTGCAAGGGTGAAGAATAATGAATCTCAGAAGAGAAAGAAATTTATTGGGGAGGGAAAAACAGTCAATGCATCATGCGAATCAATACTCAAAAGATCAGCGAACTCAGAAACTTTATTATTATTCCAGCAAATTTCAAACAAGGCATTCTCGAAAGACAAAAGGTGGCCCTAAACTATACATAGATTTTAGTTGGCCAAAGTAAACAAAAGATAAATCACGTCAGTCGCGGTTATGGAAGTTCAGTAGGTTACGGTAAGCTCGCGCGCTAAGACAGTGGTGTCCATTTCCATAGCGCCTCGCAGAGATTGCCACTGGAGGTTCTTCTGCCATGAGGTCTTCTTCTCCTTGTCCTTTTTCCTCGGCTGAAGCTTCTTCATCGTGGTATGCTTCCACGTGATTCACCTCTTCTGGATCTTCTTCCACTGGATTCTCCTCAGGGTCTTTCTCGGGATCTTCCTCTATCGGGTCCTCCTTAGGATCCTCTTCTTCATCGTTAGAGTAGCTGATCATGTCGACTTCTGGGGCTGCGACTCCCTCGTCCTCGGAATAGCTGTTTTCGAAAATAACCTGTGGGTCGTTGATCTCTTCATCTGAACTTACCAGCATGTAGTCCAAGGAAACGCAGGACTGCGTATCCTCATCGAGAGGCGGCGCTGCTCCAGGATTGGCCATGGCCTGATAAGAGAGAATCATGGTCAGACAGTGGAACACACCAAGAAAATAATCGGGGATATAGAGCACAAGGAAAATATACGGTAGGTAAGGACTGAAAATCAAAATTTAGAATAATGATGCAGTAAGCGGTATAGGAAAACGAGTGATAAGGGAACGATACATAAATCACAACTCACAATTTTATTGCATTCAAACTAAGAAGTTCAATGGATACAAGATTTTAAACGAAAGGAAACATTTACTAAAGAGCAACAATACTTTTATTGAAAGCAGAAAAGGGTGATAACTCCTCGTTGATATCTAGACCGCTGCATTCTCATCAAGCGAGTAGAATCCTGCGCTGGGTCCGTACTATCCTCGAAGCTCGAACCACGAAATAACCAAGTCACTTAGCAGGCGTGGAGAGTGTGGACGAATCTCCTCCTTGCAGCTCCTTCCTTCTAGGGCAAACATTGACAGGATGTTCGTCGGATCCACAAATCAGGCATTGCCCCTTAGCCCTGCGACAGTCTTTCTGAAGGTGTCCTGGCCTCTTACAGTATCCACAACATTGAGCTCTTCGTTGCTTCCGTTGCCGAGGAACAAATGGGCGCTTCATCTTCGCGTCTTTTCCTTGTTTAACAGGGGTTCCCTTACGATTGGAGGCTTCCGCTGGCGCTTGAACCATTTGCCTCCTTAATCCTTCAGCTAAAAGGTCGTTCGTCTGCTCCTGCGCTTCCTTCAAGCCTTGCAGTACACTCAAAATTTCGACGGTCTGACCTTGGGAAGTGGAGACAGAAGAAGAGTCGTTGGAAGACAAGGTCTTGAAACAACAAATTTTAGGACGACATAAGATACAAGATATAAGAATCAGAATAAAATATAGAATAAACAACGAAACAAGAATATCGGGTGAGGTGAACTCAAACGAGTGGAAATCAAATGTAGAACTCCAAGTCACTCAACAGAGTACAGTATTGTAACAATGCTGCAGTTCATAATTACAATCACATAACTCTACCGAGTTACCTAAAATCCTAGCGGACGGATCAAAACATGTAGTAGAATACACTATGTGAATCAAGATCAAAGATAACGAGTTTACAATCTAGACCGAGGATGTCTTAGATTGTCAAGCCCTATACGGAAACTACAATCCCAATCGAAGAAAAACCTGGCTCTGATACCAACAAAACCATATCATGCCCCGCTTCCCAAAATAAGGAATACGAGGGGTTGACAAGGCCAGCCATGCTCCTACGGTCGAGGAAACTGTAGGGTTGCTAGGCACGCGCACAAGGGTCTACGAGGCATCAACCATGCCCGATTAAAAATTTAGCCGTGCCGAACAACCCGAATACGGATCTTTAAACTAGAGATTAGGCGAAAACTAACATGTTTAACAACTTTAACACTAAGTGAGAGGGATTACAACCTTTGTAGATCCGGTCCTTCACTTCATATGCTCCGTGTTGTGGTCCCTTCGCTGCGATCATCGGGTTACGGACTCTCGAGAGGTTCCACGAAGAGAAAGATGCAACTTTTGCTTCCGATCTTCGATACTAAGATGATCTACCTTGAAGTTTCGTTAACACAAGCTAACACTCATGAAATGATATGAACACCCTCATTTAAATGGCAAGGGAAGATGAGGATGATGAAGTAGGATTTTTGCTCTCTTTATTTATCTTTTTCTCATATTTATTCATCACTTTTATCAAAGCAAGAAAGCTTTTCAAGAAGAACTCAAGGAAGAAGAAGATGAATAATGTTAAAACCTTTTGTGATGAATAGAAAAAGAAATGATATGATGAATAATGTAACCATGGTCAAACTAACCCTTGTAGAGATTTGACTAAGGTTAAAGGTTTGGTTAGGTTAAGGAAATATCTAGCAAAATATCTTTTCCAAAACAAAAAAAGAAAGCTTCTAGAAACTTCTAGAAAACCTTAACCCTAATCAAACCCTAACCATGTTTAATCTCTACTAAACAAGTTGCATTAGTTATCATATCATGTTACAATATTATATAACACATATATAATATTTATCGTAACAAAATAAAATAATACATTTAACATATATCGCATATATATCAATGTATTACCCGAGTGAGAAAAAGAATCTTTTAGTGAGCAAATATTAGTTAATGTAATGTAATATATCATATATATTATTATACATTAAATTATCGAATCAACACTTGATCCGACAATCCGGCTATATCGCATATAACCGACTAATATTTATCCGTACCGATTCATCGAATCAACACTTGATCCGATGACCTGGCTGATATCAAATATCGCGAGAATATAATACGGTATCTTATATCGCATTATCCTCGGTCCCGCACATATCACATATGTGCTCCTACTCTGTTTTGCCTGAGTCAAGAAACCTCTGTGTAGGACTCTAAAGAATCGTCAATACGCCGGCAGTAGGTGATGATCATATCAAACACCCACAAGCTGCAAGCGGTCAGCTAAACGTAACAGCTACCCAGGTATTGAGCGCTCAGAAGATCAACAAGCAAGCCTGTAACTTCTCCTGTGAATCCAAACAGTAACACTCCCGTACAGTCCGGTCTCGTCGTCTGATATGTCGCATATCTCGCCTAGGGGTGGTAAACGTCAGACCCCGGTAGCTCGATAAGTCGTGTCGATATGAGGTCTATAACAGTTCGAGAAACTACTGATAACACTTACCAGTAAATCTCAGCAACCCTGGCCAGGGATTTCCGGTTATAGCCAATCGAACACAGCACAACATCAACTCCCTATACCGGGAGAGACGAATCCCCTCCTATCGCTCATTGCCTCCGTATGATTCGGGACTGTACCCAAAAGCTACCTTTTTGCACGCCCTCTTGGACGTGGTATGATGGAAATCAAAACACAGTAGGAATCACACAAGACTCTATGACGATCTCGGGTCAACAGACTACTCTGTACCAGTGTCACCGGAGAACTGCCATCTGACGTATGGTATAATACCATCTGGGAGTTCTCGGCGAGTCCGTCCAGTGTACCCAGTCTCCACTGAGCACCCGTACACCATCCTTGATGTCAAACACCGATGGATATGGGATCATCCATCGCCCATCATATGGGTCAAGATGCGTATACGCTAGTCTACTCTGGTGCATCGATGCCCTGTCTCGATACACCCTCGACTAGGAACAGTTATAGGATGTACTCGTCGACTACCGTGGCCCCACTAGTATGATCTCATCATAGTCCCAGTAGTCGAGTACATATCCTAAGGGCTTTATCAACATGTAACATAGAGACAATCTGAGTACATGTTAAGATAAAGTACAACCAGATAGCATACTATCATGTCGAGCAAGAAAGTCCTTCCTATATATGTCCTAGCATCCACTACAATATACATCGTATGTACAGTAATGGCCTCTAGGGTATACATATAACTAACAATCTCCCACTTGCACTAGGGCCATCTGTTATGGTATCGCATACCCAACAATTAGCTGCTGTTGAAGTATCCCATATTCAACCATCCTATAAAAGTCTCTACTGGGAAAAAGGCCTTTGTGAGTGGATCCGCGTTGTCATCCTCATTGTCTACTCTCCTAACCTCGATCTCCCTGGAGATCAACCATCTCCATGATCAGGTGATACTGCCTAAGAATTATATTTGGATTTTTGATGGGACGGTAGTTCCTTGGCAAAAGCCACAACTCCATTGTCTCACAATGGTAGGAACGAAGTTCATCGCATGAACTTATAAATATCCAGACTGCCTCTTTTGGTAGCATCCTTGGTAACGATGTATCTTGCCTTTAATCATCTAGTATGTCACGGTATCTAGCTTGGAACTCTTCCAACATACCGTCCCTCCACTGAGGGTATAGACAAGCCTGCGACTGACATTCAGTCGTCCTTATCACCCTGGAACCCTTCCAGTGATTCTCCCCAGGATCGATTGATACCATCTCACTACAACTAGTGAGTATCCTAACATCCAATTAGATCTATCTCATAGATCCAAAACCTAGGATTTAGTAGGTATCACTTTGATCCTATATGGAGAATCCTTGTGATAAGCGGAGATTGACCGAGCGTAGCATAGGAAACTCCTTCCCTATCAAGAGTATGTCATCCACGTACTCTACGAGGATCACCACCATACTCTCTACTACCTTTTCATATATACAAGGTTCATCTACCATTTTGATGAAGTCAAACTCTTTGACTACCACATCAAAACAGATGTTCCAACTCCGCGATGCATGTTTTATCATATAAAACATCTTGCACACGTTTCTGCTGCTCCCACTGTCTACGAAGCCCTCTGGCTGTGTACTTATAGACGTTCTCTTCTAAAACATCACTTAGAAAAGCAGTCATGACACCCAACCACCAGATATCGTAGTCATGGTATGTAGCCGTGGCAAGTAGGATCTGGATGGACTTAAGCATAGATCCTTAGAAAAGGTTTCAACATAATCCATACCTGGTCTATGATGCAAACCTTTAACAAGTCTAGCTTTGAAAGTCTCAACTTTTCCATGTACACCAAGTAATCTTCTCAAGATATACTTGCTCCTGATGGGGATTTAACCCTTCAGATAAAGCAACCAAAGTCCATACTTTGTTGGTGTATAAGGATTCCATCTCAGATCGCTAAGCATCCAGCCATTCTTAAAGAGTCCCACTCCTGATGGCCAGCTCGAAACTAGTTGGGTCATCATCTCATGATGCAATCATCGCTCCCACTGTCATAGAGAAACCGAAGTATCTCTCAGGTGGGTGAGGAACCCTACTAGATCGGCGGAGAGGCTGAGGTTCGTTGGAAACTATTGAATTCTTTGGTTCTACCAAATCATCAGCTGTAGTTTGTATAGCTGGAACATTTCCAGTTCTACATTATAGACCTTGCCTCGAGCTTGTCCGGATTTTGCTTTTAGACATAGGCCGGACAACCCCAAATCTTAACAAACTTAAGATATGGGCTCTTCCCTTTCCATATCGCATATGATGTGGTAGGCAACTGATTTGATTTGAACCCTATTCAATAGGTATGCAACTTCACAAGTGCATAACTCCCTAAAGGAAATAGGAAACTCGGTAGTACTCATCATAGAGCACACCATATCACATAGGGTGCTATGGCTCACCCCGATACACCGACATGCTGTGGTGTATACGGAGGAGTAATGTTGAGAGAGAATCTCATTCTCCTTTAGAATAGTCCAGGAATTCCGTGCTTAAGTATTCTCCTCCTTGATCTCATCAAATGACATAATACTTATACCCGTATTTTGGTTCTCTACTTCTAATTTATATTCTGTGAATACCTCAAAAGGTTCGGACCTGTGTTTCAACAGAAACATATGTCTGAATCTTGAGAGATTATCAGAGAATGTAATGAAGTAGAAAGAACCGATCTTGGCATGTGTAGACAGGGGATACATCAACATGTATCAATCCCAAGAGTTCACTAACTCTTTCTCTGTTTCCAATAAACAGAGCTATAGTCATCTTATCTTTGTGACATGACCGGCAAGTTTCACAAGATGTAAATTCAAACAGATTTAAATATGCATCTAAATGCAACTTAGCTAGCCGGGTCGCATTGATATGACCTAGTCTACAATGCCTCAAGAAGGATTCGTTCATTTTTGAACTCTTCCTCTTGTGTGTGTTCTGTATACTAAGAACTGTGGTTTGATTTAGAACGTCAATGCTTTTAGATAACGTGCCTGAACAGATCAACTCTTGATATAGGAAATGTTCAAAACATTATCCAACAATACAAAATTATATCCTTTCTTTACTAATAAAGAGAATGATATGATTTTGTATATCAGGTTCGGTATCTAATAACATTTGTTCAGAATCAATGTATTCCGGTAATACAGGATGACAGTGACCAACAGATTTGGCTGCAACACTTGCACCGTTTTCTGTCTCATGAAACTTATCACCCGTTCTCAGTTCTTTACCTTTCTGTAGCCCATGTAACAGATTACATATGCGGATCCTGATCCGGTATCACATACCCAGGACGTAAAGGTTACTGAGAAACAGTTCTGTGTAATGAACATACCCAAAGATGATGCATCAACATGAACTTTCTTCGTTTGGGCGGCACGGGAAATCTGGTATTCCCCAATTTCCTGTTCTGTCTTATAACAATTATAAGTGGGAGCGGGACCAACGTTCCCCAGCTCAGTATAACAAGCGGGTTCGGTCAATATATCCGTATTATTATCTTGATTAAGGCGTGATATGGTCGCTACCTGGAGAGAGAGAGAAGAAAACACTCTGCGTATGCTCTTGCAAGATTAGATTGGTAATGTAATATATCTAATCAGGATGTCTCCCACTGTTTTAATCAAATCTTCCTTCAAACCCTAAAAGGAAAGACTAGCCGGGATTAATTACACGCTACAAGTTCGCCAATCTTTCAGCCAGGCCAGTGTCGGTACTTTGAGGGAGGTCCCCCGTGCTTTCGCACGAACCTAATTAAGTAAACCTCGTTTTCCCAGAGGCGTAACCCCGTTAACACCTTTCTAGACACCTACTTGATCGGCTAATTGTAATGTGTAAAACTCTCCCAAGAGTAACTCTTACTCGCAGCGGGTATCGGGATCCAACTATCTAATAGAAGGTATGCAATCTCATTGCAAATTTCAACACTTGAAATTCCCAATAATATTTTGCCCCTAGTGACTTATGACCTTAACTATGGTCAACAAATCATAAGCACTAGTCAAGTTCTACCCGTCATTTCTTGATTAATTAGACCCACCCACATGACCCTTAACTAAGGTCAACAAAGTCATATGACTGTCCTAACTAATCGCATCATATGCTATATAGGAAGACATCACTTAGCTACCGTACACTGTGCCTTAACTATGGTCAACAAACACAGCACGAATACTAAGTACTCTACTTCCTAAAATGACGGAGGGTTACGACAGGTTTTTATGAAAACCTATTGCGTAATGAACTTGATATCGTCGTAGAATCGAGTGATTTTAAATGGAGTGTTTTTGAGGCTTTTCTAGTTTTGCTAAAGGGGTCACTCCCGGTGAAGGGATCGTCGGCCCTTTTCTCATCGAATAAGGTGCATGATATATCATATATACCGCTGTGCAAAGCAAGAATTATAGAAGCAATCAAAAGACAAACCGAGTTTGTAGCATCTGCCAGTTATTGCTAAAGGAGTCACTCCCGGTGAAGGGATCTCGGTCCTTTCCTTATCGAATAAGGTGTTGGATGTTCTACAAGGAACACCGCTATGCAAAGCAAGAACTAAAGCTACCAGTTTTTATAAACAAGTTTCTACAACATCTTAGGTTTCTTTTATTTCATTAATCTCATTAATGAAGTCCCATTTTAATTTTGCTTCACAAGCATCTCTTTTGAAACGAAATCTGCAATATAACATATATTTCATATATATAATATAAACATTCGTCTCAGGCAGTAATATGATCTCATCACAGAACATTGCAGCAGAAAAAACATATATGAAATATTGGATATACTAAGACGTCCGTGTTTTTAATACGAGCCTGTATAAAACACGGATTCCACGGTCGCGATGAATAGCCAAACCCACATCCCTAGACCCCTACGAGAGCGACAAGTAACACTGCCAATTCTAGGGTTAGGAGACCCGGTCTCGACTCCTCGAGATGGTCTCCCACTGGACCCTAGAACCCGGTTACTTGTGCTCCCCTCCATGGGTCTACCTAATGCGGGAAAGTAAATAATATACAACGGTGACATCTTCCGCTACCTGGAAGTGCCCCAATAAAAGAATATTACATACAAATGAATTTTACATGAATGAAAAAGAAAAAACTCTCATCTCACATAAAACCCCCTGCTATTCAAAAGCGACGATCCAATACAACATATCACAGCAACACATAATATCTCATATCATCAACGTAAGCAAGTATGCGTATCCCGATTGTCGTTGATGTATAGCAATGAAGCCGGCGATACACCACATACTACGCTTACGGTCACAGAAAAGAAAGTGTAAAACTACAACAGTTGGAATCCGCAACCTCCTTAGACATCACATGCCTAACCAAATGAATTCCTTAGACATTTCATGCCTAACAATTATAAACCCCGCATTTTAGTCTCATTATCGAAAACTCTTTTCAATATCAAGTCGGGGAATTCAACTAGATTCCCGACGTCCTGATCGAATGCTCGTCGCAAACTTTAGTAGACGGCCGCACCCCCAGATGCCGTCGACGAAGTGTACTAAGGCGGAACACCGTTGCCGCGAGCACCCGAACGGATGCTTTCGGCGACGGGGTTCTCCTACAGTCACTTGGTCGGGGCTTTGGGGCATGGCTGTCTATTAAGTTTACCCGGCGAGTATCCGCGTACGCTACGTGATTGCGACGGACTTTTGATCACATCAAAATTCCGTAGCAACCGATCAACTGAGACTAAACTGCTATGTTTATAATATTCAAATTAGTTATCTCATAACTACCCGTGGATTCCAAATATTGTATCACATTCCAGATAAATAGACAAAGTTAAACTTTCCGATCGAATCATCAAACACCCAAGATTTCCCCAATATATCTCAACACTTGAAATCAGTTTAAAAACATCCATCACATGCCACAGTACCAATGGTCCAGCCGTAGAAGGGTCAAGCCAACGCCTCACATGTGGCACGCCGTACTGCCCCAAACCCAAAGGTTCAAAAGGCAGTTCAAGACGGTCACATAATCGAGTTAAGGTTTGTTGTCTTCTACAGGGTCCACCGCGTTACTTGCACGACTTAGAACGTTCTTAAACACGAGGAAAAATCCAACTTTTGAAAAATTTTCCGACAGGAGAAAAGTGAGTTATTGATATCCGTTCGAACTTTTTAACAGTTTCTAAAAGTTATCCGGACAAAACACATAGACAAAATTAGACAATCCGATCGAATAATCGAACCCCCAAAACAACCCTAGAAAAACTCAACTGTTGAGTAAAAATAAAAATTTTCAGAAGACTCAGCACTTCAAGACAAGAATTACTGTGCAAGCCACGTGGTGTAACTCAGCCAAATGGCCGCGGAACCGCCGCGAAACCCAGGGTTAGGCCGCGGTTCCGCGCCTCACTTGTCGAGTTAGAATCACGTGCTTCACAGTAACTCATAGAATTCCCTGCTGAATTTTTTGGCAATTTTTAATTCACAAAAATCCAAATTTTCAGAAAATTTCCAGAGAAGGGGTTATATCGGGTTTTCCGGGTTCGATCGGACATTAAACTTCGTCTAGACTTCGCCTAAAGCTCTAGCTTGGCTCTGATACCACTGTAGGGTTGCTAGGCACGCGCACAAGGGTCTACGAGGCATCAACCATACCCGATTAAAAATTTAGCTGTGCCGAACAACCCGAATACGGATCTTTAAACTAGAGATTAGGCGAAAACTAACATGTTAACAACTTTAACACTAAGTGAGAGGGATTACAACCTTTGTAGATCCGGTCCTTCACTTCATATGCTCCGTGTTGTGGTCCCTTCGCTGCGATCATCGGGTTCCGGACTCTCGAGAGTTTCCACGAAGAGAAAGATGCAACCTTTGCTTCCGATCTTCGATACTAAGATGATCTACCTTGAAGTTTCGTTATCACAAACTAACACTCATGAAATGATGTGAACACCCTCATCTAAATGGCAAGGGAAGATGAAGATGATGAAGTAGGATTTTTGCTCTCTTTATTTATCTTTTTCTCATATTTATTCATCACTTTTATCAAAGCAAGAAAGCTTTTCAAGAAGAACTCAATGAAGAAGAAGATGAATAATGTTAAAACCTTTTGTGATGAATAGAAAAAGAAATGATATGATGAATAATGTAACCATGGTCAAACTAACCCTTGTAGAGATTTGACTAAGGTTAAAGGTTTGGTTGGGTTAAGGAAATATCTAGCAAAATATCTTTTCCAAAACAAAATAGAAAGCTTCTAGAAACTTCTAGAAAACCTTAACCCTAATCAAACCCTAACCATGTTTAATCTCTACTAAACAAGTTGCATTAGTTATCATATCATGTTACAATATTATATAACACATATATAATATTTATCGTAACAAAATAAAATAATACATTTAACATATATCGCATATATATCAATGTATTACCCGAGTGAGAAAAAGAATCTTTTAGTGAGCAAATATTAGTTAATGTAATTTAATATATCATATATATTATTATACATTAAATTATCGAATCAACACTTGATCTGACAATCCGGCTATATCGCATATAACCGACTAATATTTATCCGTACCGATTCATCGAATCAACACTTGATCCGATGACCCGGCTGATATCAAATATCGCGAGAATATAATACGGTATCTTATATCGCATTATCCTCGGTCCCGCACATATCACATATGTGCTCCTACTCCGTTTTGCCTGAGTCAAGAAACCTCTGTGTAGGACTCTAAAGAATCGTCAATACGCCGGCAGTAGGTGATGATCATATCAAACACCCACAAGCTGCAAGCGGTCAGCTAAACGTAACAGCTACCCAGGTATTGAGAGCTCAGAAGATCAACAAGCAAGCCTGTAACTTCTCCTGTGAATCCAAACAGTAACACTCCCGTACAGTCCGGTCTCGTCGTCTGATATGTCGCATATCTCGCCTAGGGGTGGTAAACGTCAGACCCCAGTAGCTCGATAAGTCGTGTCGATATGAGGTCTATAACAGTTCGAGAAACTACTGATAACACTTACCAGTAAATCTCAGCAACCCTGGCCAGGGATTTCCGGTTATAGCCAATCGAACACAGCACAACATCAACTCCCTATACCGGGAGAGACGAATCCCCTCCTATCGCTCATTGCCTCCATATGATTCGGGACTGTACCCAAAAGGCACCTTTTTGCACGCCCACTTGGACGTGGTATGATGGAAATCAAAGCACAGTGGGAATCACACAAGACTCTATGACGATCTCGGGTCAACAGACTACTCTGTACCAGTGTCACCGGAGAACTGCCATCTGACGTATGGTATAATACCATCTGGGAGTTCTCGGCGAGTCCGTCCAGTATACCCAGTCTCCACTGAGCACCCGTACACCATCCTTGATGTCAAACACCGATGGATATGGGATCATCCATCGCCCATCATATGGGTCAAGATGCGTATACGCTAGTCTACTCTGGTGCATCGATGCCCTGTCTTGATACACCCTCGACTAGGAACAGTTATAGGATGTACTCGTCGACTACCGTGGCCCCACTAGTATGATCTCATCATAGTCCCAGTAGTCGAGTACATATCCTAAGGGCTTTATCAACATGTAACATAGAGACAATCTGAGTACATGTTAAGATAAAGTACAACCAGATAGCATACTATCATGTCGAGCAAGAAAGTCCTCCCTATATATGTCCTAGCATCCACTACAATATACATCGTATGTACAGTAATGGCCTCTAGGGTATACATATAACTAACAGAAACATCCTACCGTAGTCACACTTCGGCTTCTAGCTTTACGTGGTAATCAGTAATCTATGCACAGGTAATGAGAACTGCAGTCACTAAATCAACACAAATACAAAACTAGCCAGATAGAGATCAAGGAAGTATAGCGCCGAGTCGCTGATCTAGATATCCACAATGTCCTCTAGGTACGTCAGGTCCTGGTCCCAGCTAAATCCACTTCTCACTCTGAGCATGCATACTCAAGTCGTCAGAGCGACACAATAGCAATATATGTATAAATATAAACACATGCAATGATGACGAACATGAAACAGTAAACATGGAGTAATAACATGATCCTGAAGTATCCAGTACAGGTAAACAGTAAAACAGGTAAACAGAATGGCATGTATATTGAATCAGTGATCAATGCATGTCACTAAACCTATCAGTCTCTAAGTCTCACTATCCAGGTCGCTAAGCCTATCGTCGGTCCAAGTGTGAGAGTCAACTACTCGTGAGTATCCCCCACCCAATGGTAGGACCCAGGGGCAAGGGAACACGGGCCCAAGTCGCTCGCTAATAATCAGTAATATCACCCATATATCTCCAGAATCGTTGTATGTGCCGGCAATGGGACTCCCGAGATTCCGTTGAACTCACACTCAAACTACCCCACACCCCGTGGTCTACATCAAACGCCAACCATCAACTCAAATACTAGTCGGTCCATGACATGTCTACGCGAGAATTGAAGACAGGGTCTCCATCAAGCATGTCTCGACTGATACTCAAGATAAATGGATAGTGTTTGGTGCCTTACCTATGAAACTAATATAAATGCTTCATAACTGTCCCATTCCAGTTATAGTTACACTTATATATGTCCCATAGACGTCGACAATGCAATAAATCATTAGGGTCCGCTGATTGTATACAAGTACGTGTCACTTTCACTTATTCATTCATGCTTAAACACTAACGTACTTGCCACAATCAAGAACTAATATCTAACACTGGGTAATGTACACGATCACTAGGTTACCAATGCAATGACATCTACATGATATGATGAGAATACAATAATTACGATATGAATAGAATATCATCGGCCAGTGTCCTACCACTGGCATAATTTACTATAAATCATATATACATAATTAAGCGAAACAATGTAAAGGGGTAAGCAATATGTTGAATTATCTATCCATCAAAATTGGTTACGCGCCAATCGGGTTTTAGGTTTGCTAGAAATGGCCACTTCATTCGGAATGTGCCCTATTCAGAGTGGCTAGCGAACGTCATCTTGGTCAAGAAGTCAAGAGGGAAGTGGCGTATGTGCGTCGACTTCACCGACCTAAACAAGGCCTGCCCCAAAGACACCTATCCCCTACCTCGGATAGATCAGCTCGTCGACAGCTCGGCAGGCCGAGCTATTGAGATTCATGGATTCCTTCTCCGGCTACTGTTTCGCCCAATCAGAGCAAAGCTCTGTTGAAATTCAAAATTTTGAAGCAACGCTTCAAGTCTCGGGCGCAACGCGCCACGTGTCAGGCGCTAATACGTCAGCGCAGCGCCCAAGAAGGCGCGCCCAATCAGAGCAAAGCTCTGTTTAAAGGAAGCAACGCTTCAGTTGCGCATGCACTGCGCTGCGCGACGCGTGTCAGCGCAGATGCGCTTGCGCTGTGCGCTGCGCGACACGTGTCAGCGCAGTTGCGCTGCGCTGTGCGCTGCGCGACACATGTCACACGCTGGGGCATCTGCGCCAAACTGAATTAAGATTCTAAAGAAATCTTTCTATTCTTGTTAAAACAAGAAGATTTTCTTGTACAAGGCAGGGGGCCTTTGGATCAAAGATCCAACGGTGGGGAAAATTCCCCAAATTACTCAGAAAAAGATTTATGTAACAAATCTAACTAATTTATGGGCACTATAAAAAGGACCCTAGGCCTCAATTCGAGGGGAGGAACATTTTCTTAAGAAAAAAAAAAGGTCAAGAGCTTCAAAAAGAGAGAACTCTGAGAAAATTCCAAGAACAAGGTAAAGAACCTTCATAAAATAGAAGAAGAAATTTCTTCTAATAGATCATTGATCTAAAAACAGGATCAATGATCTTTACATAAAAAAAAACAGTGCTTTTAACTTCTTATGAACTTTTGGTTCTTTAAAAAACAAGAAAACAATAAAATAAAAATAGTGCTTTGCACTTTTATGAACCTCTGGTTCTTGAAACAAAAAAAGAAAAAGTTTATTTTTCTTTTTCTTTTTCTTTGATCTAATTCAGATTAAGAAATCAAATAGTGCTTTGCACTTCTGTTCTTGAATCTAAAAGATTCTTAGTGCTCTGCACTTCTAAACTGCGCTGTTGCGCTCTTAAGAGGGCGCCACGTGTCAGCCACAGAACAACTTGCGCAACGCGCCCTTGAAATAGAGCTTTGCTCTTTAGAATTGGCGCAATTCACTAGAGCGCTCCACGTGTCTACAGCGCAACAGCGCAGCGCACTGCGCTGTTGCGCTTGCGCTCGCCAGAGCATGACACGTGTCCTCACCACAAGCGCTTGCGCTCAGTGATCGGCGCAAAGCGCCTGATAAATGCAAGGCATTTCACTTCCTGAAGGACTAGGCCCAATTAAAAGGCTTAACAGGCCTAATAAATAAAATGCTGTGCATTGTTTGAAAGGGCAGAGCCCAATTGAAAGGTCCAATGGACCAAAACAAATGATCTGCATCATAATAAA
Source organism: Agapanthus africanus (assembly GCA_030015575.1). Classification (NCBI taxonomy): domain Eukaryota; kingdom Viridiplantae; phylum Streptophyta; class Magnoliopsida; order Asparagales; family Amaryllidaceae; genus Agapanthus; species Agapanthus africanus. The sequence continues at coordinate 491,103,825 of JASDDO010000012.1, read as the reverse complement.
AAGGGCAGAGCCCAGTCAAAATAGGCATAAATGGCCTGAAGTAATGCAATGCATTATTTAAGTGGGGGCAAAGCCCTAGCACAGGTCTAATAGACCAAAAATAAATAAGGGTGTTGAACATTTTCAACTGGACTTAGCCCAATTTTGGCCGTAAGTCCTTAAATTAAGTCGGTCGAGCAAAGATTGCTTTCTTAAATCAATCTATATCCGGTTCGAGGGTACATCTCCGAGCTCCTCTGACACCTGTCGTTGTAATCCTTCAACGACGTTGGAGAGGTGACGGGTCCCGACGACCACACGCATCAATATGGACTGCGGGGTCCTTAAACTCGTGGACCGAAACGTCCCTAAACTAATATTGGACCGAGACGTCCCTAAACTAATATCGGACCGAGACGTCCCTAAACTAATATTGGACCACCACGTCCCTAAACTGGAACATGGACCGGAACGTCCCTAAACTAATGTCGGACCGAAACGTCCCTAAACTGATATTGGACCGAAACGTCCTTAAACTAATATCGGACTGAGACGTCCTTAAACTAATATTGGACCATCAAGTCCCTAAACTGGCGATGGACCACCACGTCTCTAAACTGGCGATGGACCACCACGTCCCTAAACTGGAACAATAGAGCCCAAGTGCTTTTTTGTCGGATCTAAACGATCCCGTTAAGTCGATCTTAGTCCCAAACTGGACTAACGTATCCTTAACAACCGTTTAAGTTGATCTTAGCATCAAATATGGCTAACGCATCCTTAAACCCTCAAACAGACTTTAGTCCTAAATTGGACTATAAATCCCCCAATCAACTTTGGTTCAAGGGTACATCTCTGAACTCCTCTAACATCTGTCGTTGTAATCTTTCAACGTTGTCAGAGAGGTGACGGGTCCCGACGGCCATATATTCAATGGACCACCACGTCTTTAAACTGGAATATGGACCACCACGTCCCTAAACTAGAATATGGACCACCACGTCCCTAAACTGGAACAGTAGAGCCTCCAAATGCTCTTTTACCGGATCTAAACGGTCCCGTTTAAGTTGATCTTAGCCCCAAATACGGCTAACGTATCCTTAGACATTCAAATGAATGATAAAACTCCAAATCAACTTTGGTTCAAGGGTACATCTCCGAGCTCCTCTGACACCTGTCGTTGTAATCCTTCAACGACGTCAGAGAGGTGACGAGTCCTGACGGCCACATATTAAATGAATCACTACGTTAAGTAGTCTAAAACAGGACTAACGTATCCTTAACGAACGTTAAGTTGATCTTAGCCGCAACGCGACTAATGCATCCTTAAACTAAAAACACCAAACCCAAATCTAAGTAAATACGGATTTGGACTAATCCGCGTCTTACGGGCGACGGCATTACTCAGTCTCCGTATACAATCCACGGGCAACCACAAACAAAACAAACACACACGACACGAAGTGAAATTCTGGAGAAGGAGAAAGTTGTTGCCGCGATGCGGTAGCGTAATTAACTGCAAGGGCTTGCACCTGCAGGGAAGAGCATCCCCACAATAAAAAAACCCCTCACCCTGAGGGGGAATCTGACGAAGTCTGCTACATCGGCCGCATCCGTCTAAACCTCCGATATACGACGCCATAAATCAACTTGGCATCTTCGGAGAGGTAGACGGATAAAACCAAATAGCATCTTCCCCGAATCTCAGGCGAGACGCAAAGTCTAGGCCGCCATTCGGAGGGGAACAGATTCTGGCACGCCCGGTGGGACCTCTTCCTCTTTCCACTCCACACTTCGTGTGTCGTCTTCGCGAAACAATCGCGGTTTGTTAAATGGTTGTCTTCGGATTTCAAGTTACTAAGATTTGGTCTCTTGCCTGGCGCAGAACTCAAGATTCAATGGCCTCTAACTGCACCAACTGCTCGAAGTGCCACTGCAATGGACGCTCCATCTCCCCCGGAGGTGTAGCATATGGGCCCCAAGCGTCTTCCTTCCTCACTCTGCCAGTAGACCAGGTGACCCAGGCCACCACCGGCCTGTTTTTCGGGACCATGACCCCACCTACAAGCTTCTCTGCGCCAATACCTTCACCGGAAATGAACAAGAAGTCGGTCTTCGACCGGCTCACTGCTACGACGGCCCCTGTCAACGGGTCGCCTGCTACCAAACCGACAGCCTCTGTTTTCACCAGGCTAAATCAGAACTATAACTGGCTGTCCCAAGGAAGGCAATAACTGCTGCTCCAGAAGTCGTCGAGGCGGCTTTCCCTGTCAAAGAATCAATCTTTTCAAGACTGACGATTCCTGCTCCTGCCCCTGCTCGAGGATCCATCTTCGACAGGTTGAATATCACCCCTCAAAAGACAACCTCAGTCTTTAAGAGGTTAACACCAGCGACCCCGCACTCAAACAGGGGGCAAAAAGAAATTATCTCGGTCTCTGAGCCAATCCCAACGGCTCGTCGTGCTCGACGTTGCCATTGGCAACGAGTGAGAAAGGCAGGGGGCAACTCCCCCTCAGGGCTAACTCCGCCTGCTCCAGTGGTGGAAGTCAACGCTGCTGTTCCAACTGGGAACAGCTTTGAACTACTGAGGAGGGTGCGTAAGAACTCTCCAATCGCTGCCTTGAAGAGATCTCCTCCACCAGCGGAGAGAGTTATGGAAATGAAACAAGAACAGCCCCCTCAATGGCTATCTTCAAAAATTTATAAAGTTTGGCGGAGGGTTCAAGACTCCGTGATTGACCCAGGTCACTCTCGTCGCCAGAAAAAGGCGAAGGTGGAAAAAGACAAAGATTGTCCCATTAAACAGCAGGGGACAGCAGCTGCTAGGATGCCCCCTTCAACGGTTCCTTCAACCTCAACGGCCCACAAAAGAAGGAGGCCAGAGAAAACTCCCGCGTCAGCGGCAAAAGTTAAAAATGGTGAAACTAAACGCCCCAAGTCAAGGGGCATAACAGTTCATACGGTTTACATGGCATCGGGAAAAGAAGACAGCCGTGCATCCACGGGTCATAGACCGCTTACACGGTCAGTGACCAAGGCGCAGGAGCAACAGCAAAAGCTTCAAGAAATGATGAACGCTATGGCCGCACTTACAGGGCCAAAAGAAAATCCTGAAACGTCCTCAGATGAGCGCCAGGAGGAAGAAACCGACGCTGAATTCCTTCATCGGATATTGGAGAAGAAGGACAAAGAAGCTGCTGAACAAGCAGCCAACATACAGCGTATGGGCCTCCTCTTCCAAGACATGATAGGGATGATGATACAATAAGATCCTCCGGCTGAAGAGCCCCCGATCGTCCTTGGAGACGATAGGGGAGAGACATCAAATCCTCCGCCAGCTCTATCGACAGCTAAAGAGGATACAATCTCCAAAGCTGATTTGGATCTGTACATCGCCCAGCAAATACAGGTTCATCATGCGACCGAAGCGGCCGGTCAGGTCGTAAAAACGGGGCGGCCATATCCAAGTTGGTATGATCAAATCAAGTACCCACTCGGTTACACAATTCCCAAGTTCCATGTCTACAAAGGGATGGGCAATCCTCATCAGCATGTTGCCCAGTTCAGGGCACTCTGCGGCAATACCGGTGGTGATGACAAGCTTTTACTGCGCCAGTTTGTTGAAAGTTTATCGGATACGGCATTCGAATGGTACTCCGAGCTCCCGAACGACTCTATCAAAACCTTCGCGGAGATGGAGCTGTTGTTTACTCAGCGTTTTGCAAGCGCCAGTGAACGTACCCCGATGACGGCACTGATTAATGCCAGGGTAAAACCCGGCGAGACGTGGGTTCAGTACGCTATACGATGGCGGAATTTATGGTCGAAGTGAGAGCAGCGCATCGAAGAAGCTCCCGCAGTGGGTATGTTTGTGGGGACCCTCGATCCACAAGCAACCATCTCGCAGTTTATGATGTTTTTCAAGCCGACTACCTTCCAGGCCTTGATCGACAAACTAGCACAGATGGATCAGATGGGCCATAAACCTCCTCTTCCAAGGCCGGACTCCCGAAATGACAAAGGGAAGGGAAAAGCGATCGTCGTCGCTAATGCTCAACAACAACCGAGCGACTCGAAGCCGGTTGCTCGTCCAAACAATACGCGCCCGTACGTACCCCTTGAGGATAGGATGGGACGTCCTTATTCCTTCCCCCGCGATAAAACGAGGAGGCTATTCGAGCTGGCGTTGCGCAACAGACTCATAAATCTGCCAGATCCAAAACGTTCGTTGCAACCAAATGACATCAACGAGCCCAACTACTGCCCTTACCATCGAGTGCTAGGCCATCCGATCGAGGATTGCTACGTTTTCAAAAATTGGCTTGAAAACCAGTACCGTCAGGGCAAATTTGCGCTATCTGACAAATGGAAGGTGAATCCCCCGCAACCCCACACCTCTAAGGGGACGAATACGTCGGGGGCAACATGCTCCGTAATTGAAGAAGCTCCTTGGGAGGTTGTATTATCAACCAAGACAAAGAGGATGCTAAACGACCTTCAGACATGTCCAGCGGTCAAGTGGAAGAACCCATTGGAGCCGCAAATTATGGAGGGAATGCTAAAACCTCGTCCAACTCCAAAGACCAATGGTGGCGGTTCAAGCACTTGCAGCCAGCCGTCAAAATCTTCGAAAAAGAAGAAGAAGAAATCTAAGAAGCCCGTGAAGCCTGGCGACAAGCGCACGGACTTACAAAAGCAAATTGACGCTCTGGATGAATACAACCAAAAGGCACGGACTCCCATTACGCTTCAAGAGTTCCTCAATCACGTCTTTCAAGAAGAAGGTGAGGGAGAAAGTTCATCAGATGAATCCGAGGAATATGTAGCGAGCTGTCATATGATCTCCCATTCGATCACGAACGATGAAGAGACTTCTGGCACTAAAACGCTGGGGGCAGATACCGAATCAAGAGTTCCGGAGTTATCAGTCGAAATGATTGGCGCGTTCCTTGACGAAGCTCGACTGAAAAGTAAGGCTGATCGAGAACGCGAGACGGCCATCTTTGAAAGGGCCAAGCACCAGCGACTTGATGAGAAAGCTGAGACGATCCCGCTGGACCAGAACACCTTCGCTACCGACAAAAGCCAATTCAAGATAAGGAAAAAGTTTGCTAAGGCCATATCAATGGGTATGAATCTACTATCCTCTGGAGAAAACATCACCGATGAAGTGGAAACGCACCCCTCCTATTGCTTATATCATCGGAAGGTTTCGCACCCTACTCAAGAGTGCAAAGCTTTCGATAGATGGTGGCAAGGATACGTCGCTAATCGACAACGTTTTAAACGGGAAAAGCGTAAAACTCGTCGGGAGCAAAGAAATACGACCGAAGGGCTTGAAAGAACTACCGGCGATTGTCACATGGTTAACACTGGCGGGTCACAAGTGCCTACATTCGGGAGCGATTCTGATGAGGAGCTAGAACTTGCCCCTCTCTTTAAAGAGTCAACTTCGGGAAAAGAAAAAGAGCCAATGGTCTGCGAAAATATCCGGCTGCGGAATCGGACGCTGCCTGAAAAGAACCTCGGACCCTTGAACAGAAAAGATAAAGGGAAAGAAAAGGTCTCTGAAGATATCGTCTTAGATGACCAAGCTCTGGAAGAACTAGCCGCCAAGGACCCGCCAAAGAAGAATAAGGTGGATTACAACGTCTTAGCACATCTGAGAAAGCTACCCTCGCAGCTCAGCATTCTCGACGCCCTTTTGCTATCAAAGGAGGTGAGAGATTCGTTGATCAAGGCATTACAAGATCCGGAACGATTTCAAGCTTGCCTAGCAGAGGAAAAGATGGAGGATGAATTGGAGGAAGTGCACACGGCCGATGTCACTTTCAGCGACGAGGATCTTCTCCTTAGGACGTGTGAACATAACCGCCCCCTTTATGTCTCAGGATACTGCCACGATATTAAGATAGGCAAAATCCTGATCGACAATGGATCCTCCGTTAATCTTCTCAACGTGCGAGTGTTAAAAGAAATCTGCATGAGCGTCCAGCACCTTGCTCGTGACAAGATCACCATCTCCGGGTTCGACTCCCAGTCATCAAGAACTCTTGGGTCTGTGATACTGACGCTACGCTTCGGGCTACTCGTCACGGACATTAAGTTCCATGTCATAGACGCCAAGACATGCTACAACGCTTTGCTCGGCCGACCATGGTTACACGAGTACAACATCATCCCTTCTACACAACATCAGTGTATGAAGTATTTTAAGGATGGTTTCGAGTATACCGTGACGGGAGAACTGAACCCGTTTTCTGTGAACGAAGTCCGCAAATACGAAGATGCCAAATACTTCTTGCCAGATTTCGAAGATACGGAGAAGTGTCACAAACCAGAGAACAAAACTAACGCAACCATCCCTGTCTTCGGCAGTGATACCGAGGAAGAAGAGGACGTAATTTATTCGGGTCCGCCCCAATACACCAAGCCGGGACCATCCGCCCCTTCACTGATCTTTGGTAGTGATTCGGAGGACGAAGTCCATGCTGTATTCCCTGCTCGGCTTTCAATACGAGCTTCTGCTGATGAAGAGCGAAGTCTGCAGATAGCCATGGTGCCGCTTGAACATTATAAAGAACTAGATGCGCTCGCCAACGACAGCGTGGAAGAATTGCAGACATTTTATATCCCTCCCGAACGAAAAGGCGAGAGGGCAATCCTATTCTACCGTTCCGAAGAAAACAAGGAGGAAAAAGAACTTTGGCACGGTGCGGATCCAATGCTGGACAGACTTCAACCCATCCGTCTACCCCGATATTATACGGAAGGCTTGAGGAGGCTGCTGAAACGCCAGGGAATACCCTTCGAACAGACCGTGAGGAAGGCTAAATTCTATGACAGGGTTTGGAATGTCCCCGGAACTCAGCACAAACTGCCTAATGGAAAAATGGAGACAAACGGGCTTGGATACATCCAGTCAAAGAAACGGGAGCTACTAAACAGCTGCTATGTCATGTATGACTTCGATGAAGAAGCGGATGCTCAATGGGAGGATGCTAATCCTGGGCCAATAAAAGTGCCAGATGCAAAGGAACCCAGTCCATCGTTTGAAGAACAAATGGACAAGCTTATAAGAGAAGCGGGTCAAAAGGTCCGAGACGACCATAACCGCGAAATGGACATCTACGAGAAAGCCAGAATGCAACGCCTTCTCCAACGAGCCGTGAAAGATGAAAAGGCTGCTCCCCGTCAACCTGTTACAAAGAAGGCTCAGCGCAAAAGCAGAAATAAGTCAAAAGGTCAAAAAGGCGCTCAACAACAACAAAGCAAGGCTAAGAAGCCACGCAAACAGGAGTCGAGCGCTATTGATCTATCCCTTATGAAGAAAATGGGTCGAGCGTATTCGTTTTCTCGGGACAAAACGAAGAAGATACTTGACCTCGCTCTAAAACATCAGATGCTTACACTGTCGGAGTCCAAACACCCCGAACAAGCAGGTGAAGTCTCTGACCCAAACTATTGCACCTATCACCGAGTGATAGGACACCCTCTCGAAGATTGCTTCACCTTTAAAAATTGGGTTGAAGATCAGTACCAGCTCGGCAAGTTCGCTCTCTCTGACAACTGGAGAGTAACGCCACCACAAAAGCACGAACCCAAGGCCACGAAAGAAAAAACAGTTCCACATTGGGACTGGAAGCGAATTCGTACCTGTCACATGATAACACTATTAAAAGGAGAACCCGAGAACATGGACAGCCTCCCTTGGTGCCTCGAAAACAGCAATGATGAGGTAATCTCAGAATTTCCCCCAGCTCCGAAAGAACCAGAGGATGGAATACATACCACTGCAGATAACCTCAAGAAAATCGAGTTGGGGACGGTAAACGATCCGCGGCCGACATTCGTCAGCGAGCTGCTGTCTGAAGAGAGGGTGGCTGCGTTAAAAGACGTCCTTGTGCAGCATAAAGATTGCTTCGCATGGAACTATTCCGAGATGCCAGGGCTAGATCCAGAAGTCGCTGTACATAGACTAGCGATATCCCCGAACATCAAGCCAGTCAAACAGGCGCCGAGAAGAATGCGGCTCGAGCTTGAGATGAGTATCAATGCTGAAGTCAAAAAGCTGATCGATTCTGGCTTCATCCACGAGGTTCAATATCCGGAATGGATCGCCAACATCGTCCCGGTGATGAAGAAAAATGGGACAGTGCGTGTATGCGTGGACTTTCGGGATCTCAATAAAGCTTGCCCGAAGGATGATTTTCCAGTGCCAGTCACCGAATTGATGATAGACAATACATCCACTCATGAGGTTTTCTCCTTCATGGATGGCTCATCGGGGTATAACCAGAAAAAAATGCATCCAGAAGACCAGAAGCACACAGCCTTCAGGACCCCTTTAGGAATATTCTGTTATAAAGTGATGCCCTTCGGTTTAAAGAACGCTGGTGCTACTTATCAGAGGGCCATGACGAAGATCTTCGACGACCTTATACACGAAATCGTCGAATGCTATATCGACGATCTCGTGGTTAAAAGCAAATCATACGAAGAACATCTCGAGCATTTGAAGACCTTATGTCAACGCCTTCGGCAATACAATTTGAAGATGAATCCTCTAAAATGTGCGTTCGGGGTTTCCTCGGGCAAATTCCTGGGATTCATCGTCCGACACCGAGGTATTGAGATAGATCCGTCTAAAATCAAGGCGATCATGGAAATGCCTCCGCCAAGAACTCTTAAACAGTTGCGATCTCTCCAAGGAAAGCTTGCATACATTCGGCGGTTTATCGCTAATCTTTCAGGAAATTGCCGTCCTTACAGTCACCTGATGAAGAAGGGAACCCCATTCATTTGGGATCACAAATTCCAAGGCGCACTGGACGAGATCAAGCAGTATCTGCAAAACCCTCCAGTGTTGGCTGCTCCAGTTAAGGGAAAGCCTCTCATTCTTTACACGGCCGCCCTTGAAGGTTCTTTAGGCGCATTATGGGCACAAGAGAATGACCAGGGGAAAGAAAGAGCACTCTACTACTTAAGTCGGGTTCTGCTGGGGGCAGAAAGCAATTACTCCCCCATTGAAAAATACTGCCTAGCGTTGATCTTCGCAATAACAAAGCTTAGACATTACGCATTAGCGCACGAAGTCCACCTTATTTCAAAGGTGGACCCTCTCAAATATCTAATGTCAAAGGCCATATTGACGGGACGACTCGCTAAATGGGCTCTGCTCTTAATGGAGTTCTCGATAACGTATCGACCCATCAAGGCAGTGAAGGGTTAGGCCATAGCCGACTTCCTTGCTGAGCACCCGATACCTGCCGATTCTCCCCTGAATTGCGATTTTCCAGACAAGCATGCGTTTGACGCAATCGACGATGGTGATACCCGTTGGGAGCTTTATTTCGATGGAGCATCTTCCATGAAGAAGCACAAACAAAGTACGTCAATGATCAAATCGGGAGTAGGCCTTATCTTCGTGACCCCTCAAGGAGGAGTAATGCGCTTCGCCTTCTCCTTAACAGAGCCGAGAACGAATAATGAAACTGAATATGAAGCTTTGATAGCAGGCCTCGAGATCGCCATCGACATGGGAATCGAAAGCCTCCTCATATATGGGGACTCCCAGCTAGTCGTCGGTCAAGTGAACGGCGATTACCAAACATGCAAACTGGAATTGGTAAAATACGGTGAAAAGGTGCAACAACTGCTAACCCAAATTCCCTCCTATACTTTGGAGAGTATACCGCGAGCGGAAAACAGCAAAGCGGATGCACTGGCCAAACTTGCTAAAGAATTGGTTGACGAGAACCTCGATGACGTTAGAATCGTGGTACAAAGCCGTCGAGTGCTTGCCCCAGCAGAAATATCTCTGGAATCATCCGAAGAAAAAGGAGCGAACGAGCAGACAACCCTGCACGTAAAAGATTGGAAAAATACCAAGGATTGGAGAGAAATCTTCATAGATTACTTCAAGACCCACCGAATGCCTGAAGAAGCGTCCACAAGACATCAGCTCGTGAAACGAGCCCTGTCTTTCGCCTTCGTCAACGATACTCTGTACAAGAGGTCATTTGATTCTTTGTGGCTGAGATGCTTAGGACCTGACGAAGCGAAAAGAGTCGTCCAGGAAGTTCACGACAGACTCTGCGGTTCTCATCAAGCAGGCCCTAAAATGAAGTTGAAGATAAAACGGATGGGCTACTACTGGCCCACGATAATTCAGGACTGCATCGAATATGCGAAGCAATGCCACTCATGCCAAATTCATGGGGACTTCATCAACCAGCATCCAAATCCGCTACACCCGACAGTGGCTAGCTGGCCGTTCGAAATGTGGGGAACTGATATAGTTGGCCCCATTGAACCAGCATCGTCTAGAGGACATCGTTTCATCCTGGCAACGACTGACTACTTCTCCAAATAGGCAGAGGCAGTACCGTTAAGAGAGGTGAAGACGGAGAATATCCTCCATTTCTTCAAGACGCATGTCATATATCGGTTTGGAACTTCGCGACGGATCATCTCCGATAACGGGCCAGCCTACAGAAGCCACAAGATCAGTCGCTTTGCGCAGCAGCATAATATAGACTGGAGATATTCCTCAGTTTATAATCCGCAAGCTAACGGTCTAGCTGAGGCCTTCAACAAAACCTTGACGAAGATCATGAAGAAAACAGTGTCACGAAATAAGAAAGATTGGCACGAAAGACTGCAAGAAGCTCTTTGGGCGTATCGAACCACGTTCAAGACAGCCACAACACAACGCCATACGCGTTGGTGTTCGGTACGGAAGCAGTACTCCCCCTCGAGATAGAATTGCCCTCTCTGCGAGTGGCAGTTCACTACGAGCTGACGGATGAAGAAAATGCTCACCTACGATTTGAAGAGCTGGATGCTCTTGATGAAACCCGGCTCCTAGCACAACAAAATCTGGAAGCTTATAAAGCAAAGATGACGCGCTCATACGAAAGATTGACCCGATCGAGGACATTCCGCCAAGGCGAACTCGTGCTAGTGGTCAAAAGGCCTATGATCCCCAATCGCGCCAAGCGGGGAAAATTCGAGCCAAATTATGAAGGCCTGTACATCATAGATAAAGTTTACCAGGGTGGGGCCTATCTACTCATGGACATGCACGGTGAAAGGCCTTTCAGGCCGATAAACGGTCGCTTCCTAAAGAAATACTACGCTTAATGTGCCACAGCCTAGGTCGATGATAGATGACGACGACTATGTCCGCTCGCTATCTTCCTAAGCTCAAGCTTTATAAAAGTAGCCAACCTTCTCAACGACGGACCGAAATGTCCTTAAACTAATAGCAGACCGAAACGTCTTTAAACTACTACCGCAGCATCTTAGGCTGACGAGATATAAAAAAAACATATAAAAATAAAATTAAAAAAAAACGGTATGTCCATAAGCAAAAAGAGCACGGATGAAAACCCGAAAGGGCTCGTGAGTAAAAACAGCAGGGCTACCGGCGAGTGTTCGTGAAAACCCGAAAGGGCGCGACCTCGTTAAAATATATATATATATATATATATATATATATATATATATATATATATATATATATATATATATAAAAAGAATAGAATAAAAACGGTATGTCCATAAGCAAAATGGGCGCGGATGAAAACCCGAAAGGGCTCCGTGAGTAAAAACAGCAGGACTACCGGCGAGTGTTTGTGAAAACCTGAAAGGGCGCAACCTCGTTAAAGGACACTTACAGGGTCCTCTCGACCTTGTAAGGAGAAACCAGCCGCGTGAGATCCTTAAGACTCACAAATGAGCAACACACTTAGGGATCCCCACGATTCCTACGGAGAAAATGCACTTGCGAGATCCTCACGACTCGTAAAGAGAACTCTCTTATGGGACCCTCACGGCTCATAGGATTTGAAAGTCTTAAGTTACAGAGACCTCAACCTGTGCTTAAGCAATCCCCACAATTTCCGATATTGCCCTACAAGTGGTTCAATACTGACCCTTGTACACAATCCACGGGCGCGAATAAACATTTCCCTAACCAAGTCTCATCCATGACTGGGGATATGTTCGCATGGTAAACAACCCTTGTAAATCCTCTCGATTTATGAGGACAAAACCCTCATGTAGGATCCTTACGACTTACAGAGGAAACGAACACTTTGGAATCCTCGCGAGTCCTAAGGAGAAAATACACCTACAAGATCCTCACGACTTGTAGGGAGAAATACCTTTGTGAGACCCTTACGGCTCATGAAGTCAAAAGCCTTAGTCGACAGGACCTTAACCCTGGTCACTAAGCCTCCTTTGTTTGACAACGACAGAGACAAATGATGATTCGCTCCTGGTAATATCCCAGTTGCAGCGGTGCTGATGCCGAAATCGGTGTCCAATTTCAGGTTTACAGCGAAAAACCAGTAGGCCGCTCACGTATACGAAATAGCCGAAATGATGGGGCAACTTGCAATAAAAAGCAGCAAGTAAAATGTATGCATGCAAAATAGCCGAAATGATTGGGCAACCCGTAATAAAAAGCAACGAGTAAAAATAAAATAAATAGCTGAAATGATTGGGCGGTCGCGACCTTCGCGATATAAAAACTGAAATGATAGAGCATCGCGGAAATAAAATAAAATAAAAGGAAGAAATGATAAAACTTTGGCCCTACAGTTAAGATCACATCGATCCCTGTATACAATCTAAGGGCGTAAACAAAGAAGGAACCATACTTTCCCAGCGGATTCCGTCAGACGACGAAGCCAAACCTCAACGGTTCATTTCAACCGAAGAAGCCAGTGACTTCAGCAAAACTCCTCGACTCACGGATATAAACACTCCTTGACGAGAGCCTTCTGATTCACGTCGACTCGCAGAGCCACTAGAGCCTTTATGGGAACCCTCGACTCGTTTCAAACCCCAAGGAAACAAATAATCCTTGGCGCTTGGGAAACAAATAATCCCTAGCAAACTCCTCGACTCACGGATACAAACACTCCTTGACGAGAGCCTTCTGATTCGCGTCGACTCGCAGAGCCACCAGAGCCTCTATGGGAACCCTCGACTCGTTTCAAACCCCAAGGAAACAAATAATCCTTGGCGCTTGGGAAACAAATAATCCCTAGCAAACTCCTCGACTCACGGATACAAACACTCCTTGACGAGAGCCTTCTGATTCGCGTCGACTCGCAGAGCCACCAGTGCCTCCGTGGGAATCCTCGACTCGTTTCAAACCCCAAGGAAACAAATAATCCTTGGCGCTTGGGAAACAAATAATCCCTAGCAAACTCCTCGACTCACGGATACAAACACTCCTTGACGAGAGCCTTCTGATTCGCGTCGACTCGCAGAGCCACCAGAGCCTCTATGGGAATCCTCGACTCGTTTCAAACCCCAAGGAAACAAATAATCCTTGGCGCTTGGGAAACAAATAATCCCTAGCAAACTCCTCGACTCACGGATACAAACACTCCTTGACGAGAGCCTTCTGATTCGCGTCGACTCGCAGAGCCACCAGAGCCTCTATGGGAACCCTCAACTCGTTTCAAACCCTAAGGAAACAAATAATCCTTGGCGCTTGGGAAACAAATAATCCCTAGCAAACTCCTCGACTCACGGATACAAACACTCCTTGACGAGAGCCTTCTGATTCGCGTCGACTCGCAGAGCCACCAGAGCCTCTATGGGAACCCTCGACTCGTTTCAAACCCCAAGGGAACAAATAATCCTTGGCGCTTGGGAAACAAATAATCCATAGCAAACTCCTCGACTCACGGATACAAACACTCCATGACGAGAGCCTCCCGACCCGCGTCAACTCGCAGAGCCACCACTGTCTCCGCGAGAGAATTCCCGGTTCGTCCCACCTTGCAAGATGAAGTCTCGGGCAGCAAGGATTAAAAAACTTGCTTCCTGAACAATGGGGCCCTGCAAGTCAATCCAAAATGGTCTCTTGCATACTATTCACGGGTCTCACTCTCCAAAGTCGAGTTTCGACAAAGAGGGAAACAACCGCTTACGAATCCTCTCGACTCGTAAGAGGGGAAAATTCTCTTATAGGATCCTTACGACTTATAATAGAAAACCACACTTAGGAATCCTCACGATTCCTAAGGAGAAAATCCACCTATGGGATCCTCTTGACCCATAAGGAGAAAAGCCTCTATGGGACCTTCACGGCTCATAGAGTTGAAAAGTCTTAGGCAGTAGACCTGAACCTGCGGCCTAAGCCATCGCTATTTCTTAAGGAAGTCAGAATACTCGTTTTAGATATCCATCAATCATGGTTATTAAGACAGCCTGCTGACAATAAAAAGAAGATGACAGAAAGAATAGCTGATCTACATTTGATCTGGCGTTCGTAACACATTCATTTATGCACAAGCAGAAGACTCAGGACGAGAAATAAGACAAGCTGAAATAAAAAGGGGGGAGAATTTCCATTCATACCGCTGGAAAATTCCTTTCTTTACAATCATAAGAACAATAAATAAGAAACATTATTCAAATTATTACAACGGTATAACCTCAGATCCGGGGCACGGATTGAGGAAATCGAAAGTGAGGCCATCCAGAGTTCTTCTGGCCTTTCTAATTATTCTTATGCGCAGTCTTTCGCGCTCCTCTGTGTCAAGATCATCGGCAAGCCCTCCTGGCCTTCGATAAGCAGCAACTATCGTCGTCTGCTGGAAGACTTGGTGTAGGATGTCAATGAGGCTGTTCCGCCGTTTCTTTGAGATCAGCCCTGTCAGGTACACTGAATGCACCTTGTCTTCGGCATCATCCAGCGCATTGAGCGGTAATGCCTCATGAAGACCCGGAAGTGCTCTCCATATGGCTCCTAACACGACTTTCAAAAGGGCCGAACGACGAGGCAACAGCCAACTACCGCTTGCGTTCAGACGACCCATGACTTCTGCACATTCAGCGTCTGTAAACTCCTGGTTTTGTTGACGACCCTGAGCGCGGATATCGTCGTAAGTAATGAACTCGTGCAAACTGTATAGATGCACCACCGCCATTATGCCTGGAGGAAATATTACAGGAAGATCAGCAATAGAAAAAAGCAACAATATACATAGAGGACTAAATTCCTAGAGAGCAAAACTATGTTCAAAGATAAAATCCACTGGACGAAAGCTCTGCTGGTTAAGATTAATTTAAGAATCGATTTTACCTAAAGTTTTTCTAAAAAACTTTGAAAAAAAAGGAGCAAGGCACCAGAGTTCTTGAAGGCGAGAACAAAGCTCTGAAGTTTTTGAAAATAAAAATCTGAAAGATGATAAGTATCTACGGGGGACCAAAGGTCCTATTTATAGGCATCAAGTGCCTCTTCGACTTCCAAAAGTTGTCACGGCGGTTTACCCTAATCAGAGCAAAGCTCTGTTCAAATTCCGAGGCGGGAGATGAAGCAACGCTTCGTCTTCCCCCAATCAGAGCAAAGCTCTGTCTTGAAAATTAATTTAATGAAGCGACGCTTCAGATTGTTTGCGCTGCGCAACGTGCCACGTGTCTGACCCAGACGCATCAGCGCAGCGCCCAAAGCAGCGCACCCAATCAGAGCAAAGCTCCTTTTCAAACAAAATTAAAGGAAGCAACGCTTCAGCTGCGTATGCGCCGTGCGCTACACGACACGTGTCGGCGCAAATGCGTTTAGCGTAGTTGCGCTAAGCCGTGCGTTACACGACACACGTCAGCGCAGATGCGCTAACACAATTGCGCTGCACTGCGCGCTGTGCGACACGTGTCATACCCTGAAGCATTTGCGCTAAACAAAATTAAAAGTTCTGAAAAAATCTTTTTTGCTCTTGTTAAAATAAAAAGATTTTCTTCTGTAAAACAGAAGCCCTTGGATCAAAGATCCGACGGTGAGGGGAAATTCCCCCAAATCATTCATAAAAGGGATTTCTTTAATAAATCGAATTTGCGAGATGAAGCCTCAGGCAGCAGGGACTAAAAAAAAAACTTGCTTCCTGAACAATGGGACCCTGCAAGTCAATCCAAAATGGTCTCTTGCATACTATTCACGGGTCTCACCCTCCAAAGTCGAATTTCGACGAGGAGGGAAACAACCGCTTGCGAGTCCTCTCGACCCGTAAGAGGGGAAAATTCTCTTATAGGATCCCTACGGCTTATAAGAGAAAACCACACTTAGGAATCCCCACGATTCCTAGGGAGAAAACCCACCTACGAGATCCTCTCGACCCGTGGGGAGAAAAGTCTCTATGGGACCCTCACGGCTCATAGAGTTGAAAATCTTAGGCAGTAGACTTGAACCTACGGCCTAAGTCATCACTATCTCTCGGAGAAGTTAAGCTATCTGCCAATTAAGTTCATCAAAGATATCACGCTGAAAAGAAAGAAAAGGCGGGGAAATAGCACAAGACATTACAACAATGTGCATCTTTTATTCATAAATATCGATTGAGTACAGGATACATCGTACTAAAGAATACAAAATATACATATATGTTACAAGTACCAACGATACAAGAAAAATTACTGAGAAGGAAGCACCTTGCACAGATCTAGCAATTGCTCGCACACTTCCTTCCATGCCTTTTCCTGATTGGCCACCACTGCCAACTCCGCCTCCACTTGGGCCCATTGCTGTGCGACAGATGCAAGCTGATCCCTGACGGCCTGATGAGCAGCCTCACGGCCTGCAATGTCATGCTCGGCAACATCGAGTGCCCGCTTCAGTCTCAGCCCATTTGAGATGCGCTCCAGAAGACCCTCGAAGACGGCCTTTACCTCAGCGGCGTTCGTCTCAACTTCAGCACGCAGGCGAGCAGTGTTGCTTGAAGATTCTTGGCACTCCTTTAGCCTCAAAGCTGCTTCTTGTTCCAAATGACGGAAATGAGAAGTGCTTTGCTCGAGCCATGCTCCCCGTTGAGTGCTCAAAGTCAAAGTCTCGGGGGATAGGCGCATCGACTCTAGCTGATGAAGGCGAGCCTCGATCTCCCGACAATAGTTAACCCAAGAGGCGACAAGGCCCTCTTCATGGAAGGTGGCAAATATTGCTAACATCGGGTTAACCGTCGTGGTGAAGTCCGCAGCAGATACAGGAGCCTCAATGTCGAGCTCCCTGATGTAGTCGCTCAACATGCGCAAGCTGTTCGCCGCACCTTTCGAGGACGGACGTCGCTGGGAAGGGCCGCCCGGTATTATGATATGAGATTCAAAAGGCGCCAAGGCTGGAACGACAGCTGAAAAGAAAAGATACGATCAGATGACGATCCAATAGATGTGGGAAAGTCAGTGATAATTTACTATACCAGATGAAGCAAGTGGTAAGGCCGGAAGAGCCGGTGGCGAGATCGAGATTTCTGCTCCCCCTCCGATTTGCAGCACTGCAGTAAAGACGAGAAAAAGTTAGAAATAATTGTCATCGAAAGAAAAGGCATCAGTCGGAAACTATACTCACCGGCACCACTAGAGGGAGCGGCGAGCTCAGATGGGAAGGAGAAGTGTGGGAGCAACACTTGATATAAATGGTCAAAGAGAACTCCTGAAAGACACAACAATGTGAATTTAGTATATGGATTACACATTTGAAAAATGAGTTTAGTAAGTTGCAAACTCATACCTTCCAACATCTTTGACGGTATGAAAGAGGGCTGAGGGGTGACCATCGCCAAGGCAGTTGTGGAAGGAGCTCCCTCAAGTAGTGGGGCATCGGCACTGGCTGCACCTGCATTACGACAAAGTGAACTTGTCAGAAAAGATTGTAAAGCAAAGAAAAACAGCAACTTAGGGTTTACCCGAGGAGCTCCCGGCTGAAACGGAGGCGACTCCTTCCTCTATCGACATGAGACCACCGCCCGTGGCCTCATCCCCTGACTCGATGGGGACCGTTGTCGTGCTCGCAAGGCCTGGAGACGGCGGAGAACCATAGATGGGGAGGGCTATGACTGGAGTATTGCCAGATTCCAGAGAAGGAGCGGTTGGCTCGTCCTCGGGAATCATGGCCACCTCACCCACTACTCTCTCAGGTTCAGTAGTCGCGGTTGTATCGTCCACCATCACCACGAGATCGCCGGCCTCGAGCGCTTCATCCTCCACCACCCTGGGCTCAGTTATAATGATCATATCATCTTCCACCACTTCAGGTTCGGCATCAATGATCTTCTCGGCTGCAGGCCCCTCGACTTCCACCTCAGGCTCCAAAGCCACAACGACGTTTCCCACCGTCGGCTCGAGTTCGGCAGGTACCGCATCCTCTGTCCCTTTGGGATTGACGGTTTCCGCCTCCCCCTCGATCGGACGTGGCCCTGCAAGATAAGAGACGTAAGGACCAATGACATTAAAATCCTTGTAACAAAAACCCTGAGAGAAACATTACCTGAGGCGGATTTACCGTTCGCGCTCCGAACTGCACGTGCCACCTCTCTGTGGGAAGTAGATAAGGCGACAGGGGCCTCTTCGGATGGAGTATCGGCGCAAGGGACGGTGCTAGGGCCTGCTCCCACAGCCAAGGCAGCCCTGCGCGCCTTCGCCTCACGCCTTAGCCGCTTACTCTCCTCCCGAGCGGTCATAAGGGACCTCTGTGACGCCTCCTTCAAGGCATCGCCATCTTCGTTCAAGGATGCCTCCAGAGCCTTTAAGGCATCTCTCATCGGCTCTTCAAGGCGAACCTCCTGCGGCGGCTCAGAGGGAGCAGGAACATCGGCGGCTGGCGGAACATTTGTGTCGCTTGGTGGGAACGGCATTGAAGTTTCTGCAATAAAAAGGGAGAGGTTAGATCGACCATAACACGAGGGAGATGAAGATTTGATCAATCAAAACTTACTAAGGCCCATAGACGCTCTAAGACGTTCCTCCTCTTGGAAAGTCTTTAAAGACGCAGCGATAGCTTCTTCATCAGTGATGCCTGTTGAAAGAAAGGAAAGAAAAGCGTTAATCAAGGGCGATAAGGAAGATATGTTGTTGTAATAAGGAAAATGTGACTAGTAACTACCTGATTGTGCAAGCTTAGCTAGCCATGCATCACGCCTCGCCAGCCATGCCGAAGCTTTGAGAGCAGCCTCCAAGTCTGTATCGTCCGGCGGCGGCATCACTAACCCTGCGTTAGTCCCATATTCGAGCAGACCTTCAGCATAGGGAGCATGGGGTTCCTGGCCGAACACGACGTCCGCAGCGAAGAGCGACTTCTTTTTCTTTTGCCCTCCGACCCTAGGCTCACGGAGGATCGACTTCCGCTTGGCAGCCACTTTGGGACGACGGGTCCCGATGTCCGCACCAACGCCAGACTCCGGCGAGGGTACAACCACTGTCTCCACTGGAGCACAGGGTGCGGGAGGTGCATCTGCGATATCAAGGAGCGGCAACTCACGTGGAGGACTTTGCGCACGCAATGGTCTGCCCCCGGCATCTTTGAAAGGAGGAACCACCGGGGTCCTTGGCACTAAAGGAGCGTTACGATTGGTGCCGGGAGGTGCTTCTTTACGGTCGATCAGCACTCGCCTCTCCTCCTTTATAACGGCCCCCGTCGCATGATTGTACCACTCTTTATATACGTTAAGGAGTCGTGGAGTGCAGGCTGGCGCACTAATAAAGAAACGAGAACCTGTGTTCAAGCGCATGAAGTGATATAACGCGTTCTCCATCCCTTCTTCATTAGCAGCAGGTTCCAGTAAGAAAGCTTCCAAGGGTACCCCTTGATCATAACCCAGTTGTTGCGCAAAACGATGCGGGTTATATCTCATAAAGATCGCTGCACCGCCCTGCCTAAAGACTAGGAAGCCCGGTCTGATAGAATATAAGTGGAGGGTCTCCCGGGCCGTCAATACTGAAGCTCCATCCTTAAAGGAGTCCTGTAATGGTTGCGCCGCAGTGGCGGACGCTTTTCCAATGGTTAATACCTTATCAATGAAGGACATCCCGACTCCAACGGTGTGAGGGCGGAGCAATAAGCCTCTAGCATTCCGTGGTGAAGGGGTCACGATTGATGCGCCAATCAATTGAATAATACGAGGGAAACCACACCTGTCAAAGAACGAAGGCCTTTTATGCATTCCAAATACACCCGCCGTATGTAGCTCGAGCCATGACATAAAGTAGTGCATCGGGAAGACCACGTGCAATGCCCCGGGCTCGTTGGCATCCGCGGCTCGGCTGAGACCATGATACAAGTGCGCTAAGCCAGCAATCCCCACGGCCACCTTTACCCCGATGACCATGCGGTGGGCTGGATAAAAGACAGAGGGCCGCATGCGATGAGAGTGCATTGGAATCGCGAACCAACTCAGCCACAGCCCGAGAAATCCTAAGAAAAAGGCCTCCTCGTCCATCCCAGGGGCTGCAATTTCCGCGAAAGATATGGTAGGGAAGTCTGGGAGGAAGAAAGCCTTTTGGTCTATCTCCTTCGTCGGCAGGTTATCCAAACCTAGACCAGAAGGATCATCCAGGATAGCAGATTTGGCGGCTCCTGGCGAAATGACGCTCGGACAGAGGAAGCGAGCAATGAAGTCCTCAAAATTAACTCCTCGGCTCCCGTGTTCGATGAAGAGGGACTCGTAGATGTTCAACACCTTGATCAGGCTCGAGAATTGGTGTTGAACGGCATTTTCCGGCGTAATCCCCCTTACCATCGGCTTAGCACCGAATACGTACTCATCTGTCGGGAGCAGCTCTTCATAATGTTCCCCCATGACCGGTAGGCCGGATACCTCCGCGAATTCCTCCAAAGAAATGGACACTTCCCGATCCATGGCAAGGAAAGTGTGGGTGGGAATATTCCATTGCTCCAAGAAAGCCTTGAACCACCAGGTGGGGAGCGAGGGATACTGGAAAAGAGAGACGTAGACCGCGGTGTACAGTCCGAGTCTTATCAACTGCGACTTCTTCGTCGACAGGATGTATCGGGCCCACGGCAGATAGCCAATCGGGTGACGGGGAATCAAACCAAGGTTATATGATTGCCCCCAAGGCCGTGCTTCTCCCTGACAAATACGGCGTCCTAGGATATCCAAAACCATGGGACGCTGAACCGGAACCGCATCCATAGCAGGATGAAGAAAGCTGTTCGCGGTCCAATCTATCAATTCCACGGCATACTGCACTGAAGGTGGGGTAGCGTAGTGAATTGCCGTGATAGGTTCTGACGGCACCGCGCAGGTGAAGCTCCGTCGGCCCATGATGATCTGATTGTACCACGACCCCCAAAGATGGAGACTCTTGTATTCAGGGTCGTACTCCTTAATCATGGCTAGAACTTCGCGGTCCAAGGACGCTTCAGGAAACCCTTCCTCCGAGCGGGCAAACAGGAATGAGGTATCGAGAGACATGGTCACTGCAAAGGAACAAAAAATAGCCGTTAGTGCTGCAATTCCAACGCTTGGCGTTTAGAAATTTTCGATTAACTGAATTTAAAAATTAATTAAATTAAAATTAATCACACCACACTGCAGTGCAGTGGGTAGGGGACCAAATGGGGACCCGCAAAATCTGGATGAAAGTGCCTCATTTAATGAGACATCCCCATCATTGGGTGAGACTGTCAGTTAAAGAAAAGATCCCCAAGAGAATATTCTCATCAGTAGGGAATCCCCAGAGACAAGGAGAAAATCTCCTCTTTCAGAGCAAAGCTCTGTCACAGAATGACACTTGTCAAATTCTGGTCTCAAAGGAATAAAATTCCTTAAAAAGAGCTTAGCTCTGTAATATTCCATCAAAAAGAAAATTTTGAAAAGAAATTTAAAATTAAAATTTCTGGAATCTTGAAAAATCCATGAAAACTTATAAAAAGAAATTCTTCATTTTTCAGATCTAAAAGATCTACATTTGGATCCATGAGCAAAGCTCTGATCATGGGTTAGAACTCATGAACAAGATCTTTATAGATATATGGATTCATAAGAGCAAAGCTCTGTTGATGAAACCCCAAAGGGGATTTCTTTAGATCAGAAGATCTGTGAGAGCAAAGCTCTATTGGTTAATTAAAATTAATTTTACTTAAGATTAATTTTACCTAAAATTTTCTAACTTGGAAAATGAGAGCAAAGCTCTAAAGTTCTGGAAACGAGAGCAAAACTCTGGAGTTCTAAGCAAGAGCAAAGCTCTGGAAATCAAAATCTTGAAATGATAAGATTTTTCTAAGGGCCAGAGGTCCTATTTATAAGGCGCTTGCGCCCCTTGAGCTCACCCCTTGATCCAACGGTCAGGGGGTTGCCACCGCTGCACTCACGTGCGCGCCACGTGAGCGCAACGGTGGGGGGGCATTTGTTTCGCCCAATCAGAGCAAAGCTCTGTTGAAATTCAAAATTCAAAATTTTGAAGCAACGCTTTAAGTCTCGGGCGCAACGCGCCACGTGTCAGGCGCTAATACGTCAGCGCAGCGCCCAAGAAGGCGCGCCCAATCAGAGCAAAGCTCTGTTTAAAGGAAGCAACGCTTCAGTTGCGCATGCACTGCGCTGCGCGACGCATGTCAGCGCAGATGCGCTTGCGCTGTCGCGCTTGTGCTGTCGCGCTGCGCTGTGCGCTGCGCGACACGTGTCAGCGCAGATGCGCTAGCACAGTTGCGCTGCGCTCTGCGCTGCGCGACACGTGTCAGCGCAGATGCGCTAGTGCGCTAGCGCAGTTGCGCTGTGCTGTGCGCTGCGCGACACGTGTCAGCGCAGTTGCGCTGCGATGTGCGCTGCGCGACACGTGTCACGCGCTGGGGCATCTGCGCCAAACTGAATTAAGATTCTAAAGAAATCTTTCTGTTCTTGTTAAAACAAGAAGATTTTCTTGTACAAGGCAGGGGGCCTTTGGATCAAAGATCCAACGGTGGGAAAAATTCCCCAAATTACTCAGAAAAAGATTTATGTAACAAATCTAACTAATTTATGGGCATTATAAAAAGGACCCTAGGCCTCAATTCGAGGGGAGGAACATTTTCTTAAGAAAAAAAAGGTCAAGAGCTTCAAACAGAGAGAACTCTGAGAAAATTCCAAGAAAAAGGTAAAGAACCTTCATAAAATAGAAGAAGAAATTTCTTCTAATAGATCATTGATCTAAAAACAGGATCAATGATCTTTACATAAAAAAAAACAGTGCTTTGCACTTCTTATGAACCTTTGGTTCTTTAAAAAACAAGAAAACAATAAAATAAAAATAGTGCTTTGCACTTTTATGAACCTCTGGTTCTTGAAACAAAAAAAGAAAATGTTTATTTTTCTTTTTCTTTTTCTTTGATCTAATTCAGATCAAGAAATCAAATAGTGCTTTGCACTTCTGTTCTTGAATCTAAAAGATTCTTAGTGCTCTGCACTTCCAAACTGCGCTGTTGCGCTCTTAAGAGGGCGCCACGTGTCAGCCACAGAACAACTTGCGCTACGCGCCCTTGAAATAGAGCTTTGCTTTTTGGAATTGGCGCAACTCACTAGAGCGCGCCACGTGTCAACAGCGCAACAACGCAGCGCACTAGCACAGCGCACTGCGCTGTTGCGCTTGCGCTCGCCAGAGCATGACACGTGTCTTCACCACAAGCGCTTGCGCTCAGTGATTGGCGCAAAGCACCTGATAAATGCAAGGCATTTCACTTCCTGAAGGGCTAGGCCCAATTAAAAGGCTTAACAGGCCTAATAAATAAAATGCTGTGCATTGTTTGAAAGGGCAGAGCCCAATTGAAAGGTCCAATGGACCAAAACAAATGATCTGCATCATAATAAAAAGGGCAGAGCCCAGTCAAAATAGGCATAAATGGCCTGAAGTAATGCAATGCATTATTTAAGTGGGGGCAAAGCCCTAGCACAGGTCTAATAGACCAAAAATAAATAAGGGTGTTGAACATTTTCAACTGGACTTAGCCCAATTTTGGCCGTAAGTCCTTAAATTAAGTCGGTCGAGCAAAGATTGCTCTCTTAAATCAATCTATATCCGGTTCAAGGGTACATCTCCGAGCTCCTCTGACACCTGTCGTTGTAATCCTTCAACGACGTTGGAGAGGTGACGGGTCCCGACGACCACACGCATCAATATGGACTGCGGGGTCCTTAAACTCGTAGACCGAAACGTCCCTAAACTAATATTGGACCGAGACGTCCCTAAACTAATATCGGACCGAGACGTCCCTAAACTAATATTGGACCACCACGTCCCTAAACTGGAACATGGACCGGAACGTCCCTAAACTAATGTCGGACCGAAACGTCCCTAAACTGATATTGGACCGAAACGTCCTTAAACTAATATCGGATTGAGACGTCCTTAAACTAATATTGGACCATCACGTCCCTAAACTGGCGATGGACCACCACGTCCCTAAACTGGCGATGGACCACCACGTCCCTAAACTGGAACAATAGAGCCCAAGTGCTTTTTTGTCGGATCTAAACGATCCCGTTAAGTCGATCTTAGTCCCAAACTGGACTAACGTATCCTTAACAACCGTTTAAGTTGATCTTAGCATCAAATATGGCTAACGCATCCTTAAACCCTCAAACAGACTTTAGTCCCAAATTGGACTATAAATCCCCCAATCAACTTTGGTTCAAGGGTACATCTCTGAACTCCTCTGACATCTGTCGTTGTAATCTTTCAACGTCGTCGGAGAGGTGACGAGTCCCGACGGCCATATATTCAATGGACCACCACGTCTTTAAACTGGAATATGGACCACCACGTCCCTAAACTGGAATATGGACCACCACGTCCCTAAACTGGAACAGTAGAGCCTCCAAATGCTCTTTTACCGGATCTAAACGGTCCCGTTTAAGTTGATCTTAGCCCCAAATACGGCTAACGTATCCTTAGACATTCAAATGAATAATAAAACTCCAAATCAACTTTGGTTCAAGGGTACATCTCCGAGCTCCTCTGACACCTGTCGTTGTAATCCTTCAACGACGTCAGAGAGGTGACGAGTCCTGACGGCCACATATTAAATGAATCACTACGTTAAGTTGATTTTAGTCTAAAACAGGACTAACGTATCCTTAACGAACGTTTAAGTTGATCTTAGCCGCAACGCGACTAATGCATCCTTAAACTAAAAACACCAAACCCAAATCTAAGTAAATACAGATTTGGACTAATCCACGTCCTACGGGCGACGACATTAGTCAGTCTCCGTATACAATCCACGGGCAACCACAAACAAAACAAACACATACGAC
Organism: Agapanthus africanus; assembly: GCA_030015575.1. Lineage (NCBI taxonomy): Eukaryota > Viridiplantae > Streptophyta > Magnoliopsida > Asparagales > Amaryllidaceae > Agapanthus > Agapanthus africanus. Next base: position 491,078,806 of record JASDDO010000012.1, on the reverse strand, counting down.
ACGAAGTGAAATTCTGGAGAAGGAGAAAGTTGTTGCCGCGATTCGGTAGCGTAATTAACTGTAGGGGCTTGCGCCTGCAGGGAAGAGCATCCTCACAATCAAAAACCCCTTACCCTGAGGGGGAATCTGACGAAGTCTGCTACATCGGCCGCATCCGTCTAAACCTCCGATATACGGCGCCATAAATCAACTTGGCATCTTCGGAGAGGTAGAAGGATAAAACCAAATAGCATCTGCCCCGAATCTCAGGCGAGATGCAAAGTCTAGGCCGCCATTCGGAGGGGAACAGCTACAATCAGATCCGTATGAATCCGGCAGACGAAGATCTCACCGCATTCACAACGGACCGGGGGGTATACTTCTACAAGGTGATGCCCTTCGGACTCAAGAACGCCGGGGCTACGTACCAACGGTTGGTCAACTGTATGTTCAAGCCACAGATCGGCAGGAACATAGAAGTTTACATCGACGATATGCTCATCAAATCAGTCTCATCGACCGACTATGCCAAGGACATGGACGAGGCCTTCGAGGTACTCCGCAAGTTCAAGATGAAACTGAATCCCAAGTGCGCATTCGGGATCACCGGGGGAAAATTCCTCGGTTTCATGGTCACCCACCATGGGATCGAGGTTAACCCGGAAAAAATCGACGCTATTCTCAACATGACCGTGCCCAAGACCAACGTCGAAATCATACGACTAACTGGGCAGGTAGCCGCTCTGAGCCGTTTCATGTCGAGGTATGGGGAAAAGTGCCTCCCATTCTTCAAAGCTCTGAGGAAAATCCCGAGGTTCGAGTATTCAGAAGAGTGCCAGACCGCCTTCGAACAACTAAAGAGACACGTTGCGACGCCACCGCTGCTAACTTGACCAGTTGAAGGGGACGAGCTCTCACTATATCTGGTGGTGTCCGATCAAGCAGCAGGCTCAGTGTTCGTACGAGAGGTCGACGGAGCGTAGAAGCCGGTGTACTACGTGAGCCACATCTTTAAAGACGCAGAGACGAGATACCCAGCCATAGAGAAGATTGTCTTGGCACTCGTTATGGCCTCAAGGAAGCTACGACACTACTTCCAGGCGCACACTATCCTCTTTCTCACCGAGCGCCCGCTGGGAGCTATCCTCTCTTCGCTCGAATCCTCAGGTCGTTTAGAGAAATGGAGGTGGGAGCTGTCCCAGTTTGACATAAAATACCGCCCGATGCAGGCCATCAAAGCACAAGCCCTGGTCGATTTTATCGTCGAGTGCACCATCCCCAGCAAGGAACCGGAGTCCGCGCCTCCCCTCGTGGCCCAATGACCGATCGTGGGGAGACCCGACTCGGTCCCTGAGTGGGTTATTTACGTCGATGGGTCCTCAACCGAGGAAGGCTGTGGCGCCGGCCTCATCATTTGGGGCCCGAACAAGGCAGAAATGGAATATTCTCTAAAGCTCGGATTCAAGGCCTCAAACAATGCGGCAGAGCATGAGGTCTTGCTGGCTGGACTTCGCATGGCCTCTGGACTGGGGCTGAAAACAATTCGAATCCGCGGTGACTCAGCCCTGGTCGTTGGCCAAGTGACCGGCCACTTCGAGGCTCGGGAACCACTAATGGTAAAATATCTGGCCGAGGTAAGAAAACTTCGAAAGAACTTCGAAAGAAGTCCAGATAGAGCGAATACTCAGGCAGCTCAATGCCCAAGCCAACGCCTTGAGCAAGCTGGCTTCATCCTACTCGGCCAATAACAAGCGGTCTATCCTCTTCGAAACCTTGCCACGGCCCAGCGTGGAAGACGGGGCGACAATAATTTATGTGTATACAGCGCAGGAAGATGACCAGGACTGGAGGAGGCCTATCATGGAATTCCTAAGGGATGGTACACTCCCAGAAGATCGGGAAGCAGCCCGCTGTCTCCGGGCCAAGGCCCGTCACTTCGTCTAGAGCAATGGGAACCTTTACAAGAAATCCTTCACTCATCCCCAGCTCCGGTGCGTCGACCCCCACGAAGCCGACTACGTCCTCCGTGAAATCCATGAAGGGGTCGGCGGCGCACATCAAGGGGCCAGAACCTTAACCCAGAAGGCGTTGCTCCAGGGGTACTACTGGCCAACTATTCACGAAGATGCCCAGAGGCTCGTTAGGAGATGCAAAAGTTGCTAACTCCACGGAAGCATACCTCGCCTTCCGGCTACTGAGCTGACCTCTTTAACCTCCCCGTGGCCGTTCGCTCAGTGGGGGTTGGACATGATAGGCCAGTTCCCGACTGGTACGGGTGGGCACAAGTATATCCTCGTCGCAATAGACTACTTCACGAAGTGGGTCAAGGCCGTCCCCATCAGGAAACTGGATGCCGCCACGACCATCAAGTTCCTGCAGAACAACTTGATACTCCGGTTCGGCATCCTAAAGTGCATCATCACCGACCACGGGGCGAATTTCGAAAATGATAAAGTGAAGGATTTCTGCAATGAATACCATATCCTCATGAAGTTTGCCGCGGTCGCCCATCCCCAATGCAACGGGCATGCCGAGGTTGCTAACCGGGACGTCCTCCAAGGTCTCCGGACCCGTCTAGAAGGACACCAAGGTAGTTGGGTCAAGGATTTTCCCCGGGTCTTATGGGCCCTGCGCACGTCAAAGAAAACCCCCACCGGGGAAATCTCTTTCAGCCTCTGCTACGGGACCGAGGCAATGGTCCCAGCGGAGATCGGGCTACCCAGTCACCGGGTCGAACACTTCGACGACGAAGCAAACACCACGGCACTACAGACCAACCTGGACATCTTGTTGGAGAAGCGGGACCGGGCTCAGATTAGGGCTGCTGCCTATCAGCAGTAAACTGCCCGATACTACAACACGCGGGTCAAGCGTCGCTCCTTCAGGACCGGAGCTCTGGTCCTACAGTGCAACGAGTTCGGTGATCAAGGCAGGCTGCACAAGTTTTCCCCGACATGGGATGGTCATTTCCTCGTCTCCGAGGTGCTTCCCGGCGGAGCCTACCGCTTGCAGGAACCGGACGGGTGCAAGTTTCTACGGCCTTACAACGCCGAGAAGCTCAAGCTGTACCAGTAAAGTGAATACCTACGAGTTTGTGCCTCTCTTTTCACAAAGGCAATGTATATCTTTCTAAAAAGTCCTTTCCATTCAAATAACAATAAGGGAACACTAGAACATTACAAAAGAAGAGTCTTATTTGTCTACAAAGGCACTATGGGCACCCCAGCCTTACAAAAAAGAGGAGGGAAGGTTACAACAAAGGTGGAACGGGATCAAGGAAGTACTCCTTGTAGGGTGTTTTTCGTCACCCCATTGAGATGGGAATACGCGCGAACTTGTCAGGCGCATTACAGATTCTACCTGTCTAGGGTAGGCTGGGGTTTATTGATTGTGGGGATCCAAATCTTCGGCAGTCGCTGACTAAGCTGCCGTTAATTACCCCTCGTATTTGGAGCGAGAGAACCTCCGATTAACGCGTCAAACAGGTCATGCGAACTCGATATACGGTGTACGTGTGTGTGTGTGTATAAAGGGAAAGGGAATCCAAAGGATGCGTGGGAGAAAGCGCCAGCGCCCCACGTGCCTGGCACGCGGGCGCTGTGCGCCAGAGCGCCAGTGCCCCACGTGCCTTGTACGCGGGCGCTGTGCGCCAGAGCGCCAGCGCCCCACGTTCTTTGCACGCGGGCGCTAGGCGTCAGCAGCAAAAGGGACTTGGTCCCTGCACTGGGAGCTGTGCTACCGATTTGACTTATGGAGTTGAACTCCTGACAGAGATTAATTTAGGGAGTTAAAATCCAATGGATCTTGAATGGAGTTAGACCCCTAAAAATATTTAGAAATGATCAAAGGGGGCTGCTTTGTTTCTCCCTTTGGCTCTGGATCTTCCCAAAATGGGATTTTTCGAGATGGGTCTCCTCCTTCCTCCTCTGTTGGCCGGATCTTGAAGAACAAGAAGTATGATATTTTAAAAATATCTTATTTTTAAGATCTGATGGGAGATCTAAGTTCCCCTTTATGGGTTTTGTGGTGAAAAACTATTTAGTTTTGGAAAAGAAAGAGTAAAACTCTTGATTTAATTGAAAAATGGGAAGAAGGTTTAGAACCTTGAGGAAGGAGAAGGAGACACGAAGAACCCTAGATTTTTGAGGGAATGAAAAGTGTATGCTTTATTCATCATCATGTTGCTTTATATAGCCTTGCACATTTACACATAGCCCCTTGGACTTTACAAAATGGCATTTTGCCCATCCCATGTCTCATGTGCTATTTCTTTTTGCACATAAGCCATGGGCTTACAAAAATTTGGCTTTATGCCCATTTTGCTTACAATCATGCATAAAAAATTACATAAAAATTCTTTATTATATGGTTTTTATTTCGGCAAGGGGGAGGCCGGCCGTGCGGCTCGACTTGGGGATGGGCCCACTTTCTTGGGCTTGGGCCCGCTTACTTGGGGTTGACCTTGACTTTGACCCGGTCAACCGGGGTGTAAATTTTGACCCCAACACTCCTGGTAATACTCGGAGTAGATTTCCCTTAGCCGGGCCCTCGCTACCATGGCCCGCTCCCATCGACGCAGCACACGGACCTGCTGCTCTGTCCGTCCTTAGCAGGCCCCTTACGGCCCCTCCCATGCTAGGGATCGAAGCCCTCACTAAGAGGCAGCCCAGCAGCTACCCTGCTCGGCTATCCTTGGCTGGTAACTTTCCTACCCCACAACGCTAGGGATCGAAGCCCTCGCCAAAAGGCAACCTAGCGGCTTCCTTGCTTGGTCAATCCTTAGCAGGCCACTTACGGCCCCTCCCGTGCTAAGGATCTAAGTCCTCACTAAGAGGCAGCCAAGCAGCTACCCTGCTCGGCTATTCTTGGCTGGTAGTTCCCTACCCCACAATACAAGAGATCAAAAGCCCTCGCCGAGAGGCAATTGAGCAGCTTTACTGCTCGGTCCTTCCTCATGGAGCTAAGCCTTCAACAAAGGCAGCCCAGCAGCTACCCTGCTCGGGTATCCCTGGCCGATAGCTTCCCTACCCCACAATGCCAGGGATCTAAGCCGTCACTGAGAGGCATCCGAGTGACTACCCTGCTCGGCTATCCCTGGCAGGTAGCTTCCCTACCCCACAATGCCAGGGATCTAAGCCCTCACTAAGAGGCAGCTGAGCGGCTACCCCGCCCGGCTATCCCTGGCTGGTAGCTTCCCTACCCCACAAAGCCAAGGATCTAAGGCCTCACTAAGAGGCAGCCGAGAGGTTACCCTGCTCGGCTATCCCTGGCTGTTAGCTTCCTTACCCCACAAAGCCAGGGATCTAAGCCATCACTAAGAGGCAGCCGAGCGGCTACCCTGCTCGGCTATCCCTGGTTGGTAGCTTACCTACCCTACAACGCCAGGGATTAAAGCCCTCGCCAAGAGGCACCGGGCAGCAACCCTGCTCGGCCATCCTTAAGGATCAAAGCGCTCACCAAGAGGCACCGGGCAGTAACCCTGCTTGGCCAATCCTTAGTAGTCCCCTTAGGGCCCCTCCCGCGCTAAGGATCAAAAGCCCTCGTAAGAGGCAACCGGGCCCGCCCTTGCTCGGTTATCCTTGGCTAGTAGCTCCCTAGACCTACACACCAGGGATCAAAGCCCTCACCAAGAGGCACCGGGTAGCAACCCTGCCCGGCCCTTCCTTAAGGATCAAAGCCCTCGCAAGAGGCAACCGGGCCTCCTTGCTCGGTTATCCCTGGCTGGTAGCTCCCTACCCTAACACACCAGGGATCAAATCCCTCACCAAGAGGCACCGATCAACAACCCTGCTCGGACCCATCCTTAGTAGGCCCCTTACGGCCCCTCCCGCGCTAAGGATCAAAAGCCCTCGCAAGAGGCAGCCGGGCCCGCCTTTGTCCGGCTATCTCTGGTTGGTAGCCACCTACCCCAACACACCAGGGATCAAAACCCTCGTCAAGAGGCAATTGATCATCTTCACTGCTCGGTCCATCCTTAGCAGGCCTTGCACGACCCCTCCCACGCTAAAGATCGAAGCCCTTACCAAGAGCCTATCCTTCTCGGCCATCCCCGGCTGGTAATTCACTACCCCACAACGCCAGGGATTAAAGCCCTCGCCTAGAGGCACCGGGCAGCTACACTGCTCTGTCCATCATCAGAATGCCTCTCTGAGTCGCCCACACTAAGGAACATGACCTCACCAAGAGGCATTCGGTCTATCTACGTCTGCGCGATTTCCACATCGACTTCGGGGCCATGGAGATACCGTCTTCCCTCCGGTCTTTGAACACTTGGCAAGTGAACAGATTCAAGTCGACGCGTAATCGCTAGACAAAAGGAAAATATGACCACAAACACTACTGCAAAAAGTCTTTATTCATAAAGCCAAAAGTCTTTACAAGGGTATTGTGGGCTCCCCAGCCTTATCAAATTACCCGAAGGCTTACAAAAGAGAGAGGAGGAAAAGCCAAAATGTTTAGGCCGCAAGCCCAGCCTAGACCTCGTCTCCCTCATCGCCATCGGCCGGAGGCATGACCGCTGAAAGTGGGACCCGAGCACGAAGCTCACCGTCGGCAAACCCCGGAAACTGCTCCTTGACAGCATCGAGAGCTTTGTTCCAGGCAGTGGCGGAGGCCTCACTGAGGGCGACGTAAAACTGGTCCGACCCCTTGTAATCAGCCACCGCCTTTCTAGCTCGGATCTCGGCAACCTCTGCCGCCTGAAGCACCGCCTCGGCATCCCGCCTACTGGCATCCCTCGCCCTCTTCATGGCTACGAAGCGATCAACCGGTTCCACCAACTTTGCCTCGATGACTTGGTGGGACTCACTCAGGCGGTGATAGGACTCCCGGCATTTTGAAACGGCGAACTCCGTGGCGACCGACCGGGCTTCAAGGACGGCCATCCTTTCCCTCTCCAGACGCAACTCAAGTCGCAGATCCTCGGCCTCCGAAGAAGACTCTTTTGTTGACCTCATAGCATGAATAGCCCCTTCGACTTCCATACGAGTAACGAGGGCGCAGTGCTGAAGGACTTGGCGAAAAACGGCAGAGAGACTTGGGGACACCCGAACTAAGGAGAGGGAGCTCGAAATAACGCATGAGGGAGTACATATCTGAACCGCCTCCTGAGCAATAGCTGCCATTTGAGCCCTCAGGGTCCCCCGCGGCATCTGGCCCTCGGCCGACTCCTCCATACCAGCAAGGAGGCTGGCAGCAACGGAAAGCCCCGACAGGGCCACGAAATGGGCGTCCCCCTCCTGCACGGGAATCCCCTCCGGAATCTCCGTCGGCGGCGCGCGGAGACCGTCCTCTTCCTCTTAAGAGGAACCCCATCTTCTTCCTCTCCTGCATCCCTCGTCTGGGGCTCGGGAACCCATTGACGCCTTTGGCCATCGCCGGAACAATCGTCAAGGGCTCGAGACAGGGCAGATGACCCCGACGTCGGAGGCACATCTGGTGCGGGCCTTGGGTCAGCCGGAGGCACGACCGCACAGCCGGCCCCCCTCTTGGACTGAGCGCCGAAGGCACCAAGATTCATGGATCGAACCATTGGTCCTGCCAAAGGGAGAAGCAGACTCAACTCAGAAGGAGAAGAAGCAAAAGAAAGAAAAAGAAGGCATCTAACCTGATGGAGAGAAGTCCTCGGGAATGCAGGGATCTGACCTAAAGAGGAGAGCGCCGAGGTTACGAGTTCAAGAGCAAGGAAGATATGAAGAGAGATGGGCCTTGAAGAGGACCCCACCTCTATTTATAGCCACCGCCGTCCTCATCCAAAGGCGATGGTCGGCTCCCGCCAAAAACAACTATTCGCATTCAACGGCCACAATCGCTCCACCTGCTGCACACACATTAGCCGGATCCCAATAGACGCCAGAAGTCTGCGGCCCGTCACATCAGCCAAGCGGCGCCCGACACGTGGGTTGTCGTTTCAGCGAAAGTACGCACAATCTGGCGTACCCTCTTTAATGCAAAAGATCTCGCCCTGATTCGTTGGCATCATCCAGAAAATACAACGGATTACCCTGGGACACGCCCGACGATATCTTCGAAAAGGAGCTCACCTTGGGTGACCCGGAAGACCACTCTCGACCCGACCCATCAGCTGGTTGGGACAAGAGGGGGGATAATGATGATGCTCAATATCAGTGATCTCCCAGATCATGACACGTGGCAGATGACGTGTCCCAGAGCATGCAAGAAAGGGCCTACAGTGGCCGATCAGACCACTCCCGTACCCGTCCTACAAACAAAGCTGGCTCGCCTCCGACCCCCAGCACAATTGACCTCCTCGACCTCACAACTCGTCTCCGGGCTACCGCAGAACCAAGATACCTCGGCTCTCCCACTCGTCCGCGAGCTCTCCCACCGAGGTCATCTTCCTTGGTCTCATCGACCGACCAACGGCATCGCTCACAGGCGCAACCGCCATCCCGCGAATCTCGCCATGCGCGAGATATCCTCCGGCCACATCCTACGTCCCACGCCATCATAATCCCCCATTAACGAGCCTGTCTCGCCATTAATAGGAGATCCCGCTCATCACGCGGGCGTGGCGTCAGAAGCGTATTTGCCGGCGTGATTCTTGCGCCTGCCCTGCCTGCTGCCACCACTTTATAAACTCCTCCTTTAGACGGTTCAAGTAAGCCATTTTTACTCCACTAAGCCGTTACTCTACTCGGATTTCCTCTCTAACTTGATCGTCGAAGGATCCTCGGTGGTACAACCATCCCGGGACTTCCTTGCAGGTAGCTTGGCGACAACCAACCTCAAACCCATTGAGATCCACACGCCTCAGCAGCCGGCTTCCAGATCCAATATTAGTCATCCATCGCCGCCATCAGCAGTTCAACGGAAGGTAACATCTTGGCGCGATCCAGGTCGCGTCAAACCCTGTTAACATTAGCTTTATCTTTTCTACATATATTTTGGGTTTATCATTTACTAGAAGACAGCACCTAAGAAGCCTTTACGACTTCTGTCAGAAAAAACCACGTTACCTTTAATTTTTCTCTATAGAATTTAGATTTATCATTTACCTGAAGACTACAGGTAAGACTGTAGAAGTTGTTTCTGCGGTTTTATTCGTAGTCTTCTAGTAAATGATAAAGCTAAAGTCTATGGAGAAAAGTTAAAACTAAAATTAACGGGTTTTTTTTCCAGACGGAAATCGTAAAGGGGTAAAATGATGTATTTTATTAGTTTTAGCGGTAAAAAATAAATACCAAGTTTTGAGGTGCTAGAATGTAATTAGCAATGTTTTGGGAGGGCTAGAAGTAAAAAAAACCCCTTAATAAATATAGAATGAAGTAGTATTTCTTAAGACAATACCTTTTGAAAAAAAGTAGTTGTGAGCTTTTGGAACATTGTATTTATATTGAATTGTAGAATGATGTAGTATTTCTTAAGACAATACCTTTTGAATATTACTTGGAAACTGATGATGCTCAATATTGGCGATCTCCAAGATCAGGACACGTGGCAGATGACGTGTCCCGGAACTCAGAAGGAAGGGCTACAGGGGACGACCAGGCCACCCTTGTACCCGACCCGCAAGTGCAAGATGGCCCTCCTCGGGGCCCCCTGCAAATTGGCCTCCTCGGCCCCTCAGCTTGCCCCGAGCTGCCACAGGACCAAGACTCCTCAGCCCTCTAGCTCATCTCCGAGCTCTCTAGCCGAGGCCGTCTTCCTCGGTCCCTCCGACCGACCAACTCCACCACTCATAGGCGTAACCGCCGCTTCGCAAATCTCTCTATGTGCAGATTCTCCGCCAACACCCACCGTTGAGCAGGCCGGCTTACATCACAGCAACGTCCCACGTTCCACGCCACCACGATCCCCATTAATCGGCGATCCGCTCTTTACGCGGGCGTGACGTCGGGAGCGTAACTGCCGGCGAAATTCTCGTGCCTGCTGTTGCGTGCTGCCGCCACTATATAAACCCCCATCACAGAAGGGTCAAGTAAGCCATTTTCTACTCCACTTAGCCGTTACTTTGCTCGGATCTAGTGCTAACTTGATCGTCGGAGGGTCCTTGGTGGTACCAAACCACCCCGGGACTTCTTTGCAGGTACTCGGCGCTAAACTCCCCAAACCATCAATCTCCTCAAAACCCACTGAGACCCACACGAAACAGGAGATTACCTTCCAAATCCACCGGGAGATCGACGGAAGACAACATCTGAGGGAGACCCGAAAAGGACCTCCATCAGTTGGCGCCGTCTGTGGGAAAGCAAACTCCACAAAAACAAAATTGGCCTTCCGATCTTCGTCTACATGGAAAGCAACTATCCTGAAGATCCAGGTACCAGCGTCACCTCCCCCTCACCGGGGGCACGAACGAACCTCCTCCGGCGACCATCGTCAACGCCCTTGCCAGCCGAATAGACCGGCTATAGTCCCTCATGGAGGCGCTCTTCCGCGTCCAAATGGCCGGGCCTGGGCCCCATATCGCCGCTCCTCCACCTCCAAAAGGCTCTACCCTCGTCGGCACGGCTGACCACCGACAGGCTACGACTCCTGGCCACAGATCTCACGGGCCGATACTCTCTAAGGCTTGTTGGGCGCCCCACGGCTCTACACCAAGGTCCGCCGACAGAGCGCTTCGCCTCGAGCCTCCTTACGACCCTTACCCCCCTGAGGAGATGTCGGTCACCTCGCCTGTCTACATGCATGATCGATACCCCCTCCCCCAACGGGGCCGCACAGAAAGGGCTCGCCATGACTGCTCGAGAGCCACCTCGCCCGGGGATATGAGGAACCTCATCGAGAGGAACCGGGGCAGCACCCCGACGCAGGTCTCCCGCAGCCGAAGCCATGGATCAAAAGGCACCGAATCCTCGGGGTACCACGGGCGAATCGACGCCCTCGAGAAGAAGATCGAGGGCATGCGCCGGGAAAGCCACATCTCGGGCGACGAGGCTAAGTACGCCGCCGACTCACTCACCAAGCCATTCACTGAGGGACTGCTCGCTTTCCATGTCTCCTCGCCAAACAAGCCACCGAAGGTCTCTCTGTTCGATGGGAAAACCAACCCGAATGACCATTTGGATGCTTTCACCGCGGGGATGAGCTTCCAGGACCATTCCGACACTGTCCAGTGCAGGGCCTTCCCAGCCACCCTCATCCGCGCAGGTCGGGACTGGTTCCGAGGGCTCGAGCCTCGCTCAATCTCGACCTTCGATGAGCTGGCTACTCAGTTCCTCGGCCACTTCGTTGGGAACCGTCGGCAGAAGCGCACGGTCGACTACCTTTTCATAATAAAGAGCGGAAACAGGGAGACGTTCAAGGCTTACTTCACCCGCTTCTACAACGCTCTCCTCGAGGTCCCTGAGCACCGGGACAAGACCGTCATCACGGCACTCGGATCTGGCCTTAGGCATAAGGAGTGGTTGCGCTTCTTTGCGTTAGCACAGCCTAGGACCATGGCCGAGGTCAAGGCGTGGACCGAGCGCGAGGTTCAGCTGGAGTCCGAGGTGAACGCGATCCTCCCCCGAGAAGAACGGTCCGACCAGATGAAAAGGGCTCGGGAAGAGAGGCCGGAGCATCAGCAGCCCTATCACCCGAAATTCTAGGAGTACACCCCGCTCAACGTCTCCCTCGCAGTGTTACTGGAGGAGGCCCAAGGGGAGGGGTTCTTCAAGTTTCCCCTAATCCCGCGTTAGGCCTCGAAGCGAACCTGATGTCCTTACTGCGCCTTCCACCGGACCCTGGGCCACGCTACAGAGGATTGTAAGCAACTCCGGGACTACATCGAACAGCTCATCCGATCGGGGCACCTCGCCGCCTACTTGAGGGACAAACGGCAGGCCGACCGTGAGTAGGAGCAATGTCCCCTACCCGCCGAGCTGACTGTCGGCCAGATCATGCTCGTTTCATCAGATGACCCGTCCGGCGCTCGGAGAGCCCCGTACTTGGTGCCGAGCGTGGAGGCCACCAAGCCCCCAGGGAGCTCGGGCCATGGTAGTAAGGTCATCTATTAACACGCACGTTTCTGTTGAAGCAATGTACACTCTTCATAGGGTCTGTTGTTAATTTAATAAAGATCAATGGAACGTTGAAAAAAAGAAGGAAAGATCTCATTTATTCAAAAAAGGTATTATGGGCTCCTCAGCCATACATACAAAAAGAAAAATAAAATTACAACGGCGGGGGAAGGGGGTGCAGTGAGCACTACTCATGATACTCGGTAAAGATCTCTGCCGGCCGAGGCCTTGCGAGATCCAACCTCTGCCCTCGATTCGCCCACGTGCCTTGACCCCAAGCCTCAGCTCGTAGCACTCGCGGACGAGCGCCTCTGAGCGAGCCAGCCGGCTCGCGGAGATCAGGCCGAAGCACCTCAGAGACCGCAGCTTGCCCACGGCCTCGTCATAGAGCTGCTCGGACATGGGGTTGTAAAGCCCCGGCGACGCCCTCCAGATGGAGTACATCAGCAGCTGCAGAGGGGACGAGCGTCGGGGGAGCAGCCGGACGAAGTGGTCCTCGATGCTCCCATAAACCAACTACACCGTGTCCTCGGTGTAGTTCTGGTCGTTAAAGGTATACGTCTTCGAAGTGGATGATGTCGGGGATGGTAAATGGGAATTCTTGCATTCTCTACGATCTGTTTATGAAGGAAAGAAGGACCAGTGCTCCTTCAGCCTTATATAGCCCACTGCGTCCCAACGGAGCTCAACAGTCGCCCGCTTTCACCCAAAAAGCCGCTGCCATGCTGCGATCATCGAGCCTTCTCTGGCGGAATCGAAACGACGCGACCCTAGCGCTTCGCCTCCCCCCATATTCAATGCACATGCTACGCGCACGGTCGCCGCGACCGTTCCTATTCCTTATGCCGACAACTGGATGGTCGGGCTAAACCTCATGAAGAATTAGCCAAGCAGCTACCCTGCTCGGCTATACCTGGCCGGTAGCTTCCCTACTCCCAGCGCCAGGAATCAAAGCCCTCGCTAAGAGGCAACCGCGCAGCTTCACTTCCCGGTTATCCTTAGCAGGCCTCCTACGGCCCCTCCAACGCTAAGGATCCAAGTCCTTCTTAGAGGCAGCTCAGCAGCTACCCAGCTCGGCTATCCCCGGCTGGTAGCTTCCTACCACGACCGACAGGGGTCAAAAGCCCTCCTAGAGGCAGTCGAGCCCGAAGATCCCTCGCTTGGCTATCCTTTAGGTCAAAAGCCCTCGCCAAGAGGCACCGGGCAGTAACCCTGCGCGGCCAAGGGTCCTTGGTAGGCTTCTTACAGCCCCTCCCGCGCTAAGGACCAAAGTCCTCCCAGAAGCAGTCGAGTCCTTGCTCGGCTATCCCCGGCTGGTAGCTTCCTACCATAACTGACAGGGATCAAAGTCCTCGCCAAGAAGCACTAGGCAGTAACCCTGCTCGGTCCCCGTCCTGAAGGATCAAAGCCCTCGCAAGAAGCAACCGAGCAGCTACCATGCTCGGTCATCTCCGGCTAGTAGCTCCCTACCCATGACGCCAGGGATCGAAGCCCTCGCAAGAGGCACCTGAGCGGCTACCCTGCTCATTCATCTTAGGCTGGTAGTTGCCTACCCACGACGCCAGGGATCAAAGCCCTCGCCAAGAGGCAACCGCGCAGCTTCACTGCCCGGTCATCCTACTGCCCCTCCAACGCTGAGGATCGAAGTCCTCCGTAGAGGCAGCCGAGCGGCTATCCTGCTTGGCTATCCCTGGCAGGTAGCTTCCCTACCGCAACGCCGGGGATCAGAAAGCGCTCCTAGAGGCAGTCGAGCCCGAGGATCCCTCGCTCGGCTATCCTTCAGGACGAAAGCCCTCGCCAAGAGACACCGGGCAGTAACCCTACCCGGCCAAGGGTCCTTGGTAGGCCTCTTACAGCCCCTCCCGCGCCAAGGACCAAAGTCCTCCCAGAGGCAGTCGAGTCCTTGCTCGGCTATCCCCGGCTGGTAGCTTCCTACCACAACCGACATGGATCAAAGTCCTCTCCAAGAGGCACTGGGCAGTAACCCTGCTCGGTCCCCATCCTGAAGGATCAAAGCCCTCGCAAGAGGCAACCGAGCGGCTGCCCTGCTCGGTCGACTCCGGCTGGTAGCTCCCTACCCACGACTTCAGGGATCGAAGCCCTCGCAAGAGGCATCCAAGCGGCTGCCCTGCTTGGTTATCCCCGGCTGGTAGTCGCCTACCCACGACGCCAGAGATCAAAGCCCTCGCCAAGAGGCAACCACGCAGCTTCACTGCCCGGTCATCCTTAGTGGGCTTCTTACAGCCCTTCCAACGCTAAGGATAAAAGCCCCCGCAAGAGGTAACCGAGCAGCTACCCTGCTCGGTCATCTCCGGCTGGTAGATCCCTACCCATGACGCCAGGGATCGAAGCCCTCACAAGAGGCACCCGAGAAGCTACCCCGCTCATTCATCCCAGGCTGGTAGCTGCCTATAGTTTCCTCCAATCAGAGAAAAGCTCTGTTGAAATTAAAAATTCAAATTTTGAAGCAACGCTTCAAATCCCGGGGGCAACGCGCCACGTGTCAGGCGCTGATACATCAGTGCAGCGCCCGAGGCAGCACACTCAATTAGAGTAAAGCTCTATTTAAAGCAAAATTAAAGGAAGCAACGCTTCAGTTGCGCAAGCACTGCGCTGCGCGACACCTGTCAGCGCAGATGCGCTAGCGCAGTTGCGCTGCGTCTTGCGCTGCGCGACACGTGTCAGCGCAGATGCGCTAGCGCAGTCGCGCTGCGCTGTGCGCTGCGTAACACGTGTCACGCGCTGGGGCATTTGTGCCAAACAGAATCAAGATTCTAAAGAAATCTTTCTGTTCTTATTAAAACAAGAAGATTTTCTTCTGTAAAACAAAAGCCCTTGGATCAAAGATCCAACGGTGGGGAAAATTCCTTAAATCACTCAGAGAAAAATCTCTTTAACAAATTTAACTAATTTATGGGCACTATAAAAAGGACCCTAGACCTCAATTCAAAAGGAGGATCAAGATTTTGGAAGAAATCAAGAGCTTCAAACAGAGAGAACTCTCAAGAAGTTTCAAAGAAAAGGCAAAAAAAAACCTTCATAAAATAGACGAATTTTTTTTCTAATAGATCATTGATCTAAGAACAAGATCAATGATCTTCACAGAATAAACAGTGCTTTGCACTTCTTATGAACCACTGGTTCTTTAAAACAAGAAAAACAAAATAAAGAACAGTGCTTTGCACTTTTTTATGAACCTTTGGTTCCTGAAATAAGAAAAAACTTGGTTTTCTTTGATCTAAATTAGATCAAGAAAACGAATAGTGCTTTGCACTTCTTTTATGAACCATTGGTTCATGAATCTAAAAGATTCTCAAATCATAGTGCCTTGCACTTGCAAACTGTGCTGTTGCACTCCTGGATTGGCGCAAGCCACCAGAGCGCGCCACGTGTCAGCAGCACAGGCGCAGCGCATTAGCGCAGCGCATTGCGCTTGCGCGACACGTGTCAACACTATAAGTGCTTGCGCTTTCTGATTGGCGCAAAGCGCCTGATAAATGCAATGCATTTCCTAAAGGGCCAGGCCCAAATCAAAAAGACCAAGCATGCCTAATTAAATTGTAACGTAATAAAAAGGCTGAGCCCAAACAGAATTGATGCTCTGCATCATTTATAAATGGGCAGAGCCCAAACGAAATAATAAAAAATGCTATGCAGATGGGCAGAGCCCAAAACAAATTGATGCTCTGCATCCTTTATGGGTAGAGCCCAAATTAAAATAAAAAGAAATGCAATACCAAAGCAAATAAAATGTTGAACATTTTCAATTGGACTTAGCCCAATTTTGGCCGTAAGTCCTCAAATTAAATTGACTGAGCAAGATTGCTCTCTTAAATCAATTTACCTCCGGTTCGAGGGTACATCTCCGAACTCCTCTGATACCTGTCGTTGTAATCCTTCAACGACGTCAGAGAGGTGACGGGTCCTGACGACCACATACGTATATGGACTGCGGGGTCCTTAAACTCATAGACCGAAACGTCCTTAAACTAACGGTGGACCGAAACGTCCTTAAACTAATGCTGGACCGAAACATCCTTAAACTAATGATGGACCACCACGTCCCTAAACTGGAATATGGACCACCACGTCCCTAAACTGGAATATGGACCGCAACGTCCTTAAACTACCGATGGACCACCACGTCCCTAAACTGGAATATGGACCACCATGTCCCTAAACTGGAACATGGACCACTACGTCCCTAAACTGGAATAATAGAGCCCCCAAATACTCTTTTATCGGATCCAAACAATCCCGTTAAGTTGATCTTAGTCTCAAATCAGACTAACGTATCCTTAACAAACGTTTAAGTCGATCTTAGCCTAAATACGGCTAACGTATCCTTAAACCAAAACACCAAACCCAAATCTAAGTAAATACGGATTTGGACTAATCCACGTCCTACGGGCGACGGCATTACTCAGTCTCCGTATACAATCTACAGGCAACCACAAACAAAACAAACACATGACACGAAGTGAAATTCTGGAGAAGGAGAAAGTGGTTACCGCGATGCGGTAGCGTAATTAACTGCAAGGGCTTGTGCCTGCAGGGAAGAGTGTCCCCACAATCAAAAACCCCTCAAGCGAGGGGGAATCCGATGAAGTCTGCTACATCGGCCGCATCCGTCTAAATCTCCGATACACGGTGCCATAAATCAACTTGGCATCTTCGGAGAGGAGGATGGATAAAACCAAATAGCATCTGCCCCGAACTTCAGGAAAAACGAACCTACGCGGTACTCGTCTCTGTATTCGGAGGGGAACAGATTCTGGCATGCCCGGTGGGACCTTTTCCTCTTTCCACTCCACACTTTGTGTGTCGTGTTCGCGAATGAATCGCGGTTTGCTGTGGTTGCCTGTGGATTCTAGGTACTAAGATTTGGTGTCTTGCTCCGTGCAGAAAACATAAGATCAATGGCTTCAAACTGCACTGCCTGCAACTGCAACTCTCGCTCGGTCCTTGCTGGAGGAGTGACTTATTGGCCCCATGCGGCCTCCCTTTTCAAGATGCCAGTGGAGCAGGTAACTCAGGCCACCATTGGATTATTCTTTGGGACCATGCTCCCACCGTTGAGCTTCAATGCCACAATGACATTGCAAGAAGCCCCAAAGAAGTCGGTCTTTGATCGTCTTACCACTGCCGCGACCCCTCTCAATGGGTTGCCCAGCTTCAATACCTCAGTTTTCAACAGACTGGGCCAGAACGTCTGCTAACCCATGATACCCGAAGCTGCCATCGCAAAGCGGATAGCTATCCCGGCTCAAGCGGACGAAATCATTGGAAAGGTTCCTCCTTCCAAGAAGTCAGTTTTTACAAGGCTGGCCATTCCGGTTGCTGCTCCAGGCGAAGTCCTCAAAGCTGCTTCCCCTACCCAGAGCAGGGGGCATGAAGAAGCTTATCTAGCAATGGAGGTCACTCCATCCGCAAGACACGCTCGACGTCGCCACTGGCACCGAGTGCGGAAGGCTGGGGGCAATTCCCCCTCTGGGATAACTCCGCCAGCTCCAATGGTGGGGATAGATACTGCTGTTCCAACTGGGAACAGCTTTGAATTGCTGAATACGGTGCGAAGAAACTCTCCTACTGCGGTATTGAAACGAACTCCTTCACCTGTGGAGAATACTCTAGAGAAGAAGCTAGAGCAGCCCCCTCAACGGCTGTCCTCTAAAATTTACAAAGTCTGGCGACAGGTCCAAGAGTCGGTGATTGATAAAAACTATCTCCGCCGACAGAAAAAGATGAAGGTGTGGCAGGAGAAGGATTACTCTGTCAAGCCACAAAAAGCAAAAGCTACTTGGGTGCCCACTACAACGCCCCCCTCAACTCCAATCACTCTAAAAAGGAGGCCGCAAAAAGCCCCTGTGTTTTTGGCAAATCGCAAAGACACCGAACACAAACGCCCCAAGTCTGGGGGGATGGTGGTGCACACCGTTTATATGGCTTCCGGAAAGGAGGAAAGCCGTGCTTCGACGGGTCACCGACCGCTCACCCGATCTGTGACGAAAGCCCAGGAGCAGTAACAGAAGCTTTAGGAAATGATGACTGTGATGGCTGCACTTACCAAACCAAAAGAAAGTTCGGAAGTATCACCAGAGCAGCGTCACGAACAAGAAACCGATGCTAACTTCTTACGTAGAATTCTCGAAAAGAAGGACAGAGAAGCCGCAGAGCAAGCGGCTAACATAAGATAGATGGCGCTCCTCTTCCAAGATATGGTAGGGATGATGTTACAGCCGGACCCTCCAGCTGATGACCCTCCAATCACTGTTGAAGACAATGGAAGGGAGACATCTAATCCTCTACCGGCTCTTTCAGCAGCCAAAGATGAAACCATTTCTAAGGCCGCGCTGGATGACTATATAGCTCGGCAAATACGAGCTCATCAGGCGAGTGAAGCGGCTGGGCAAGCTGTTAGAACCGGACAACCCTATCCAAGCTGGTATGACCAAATCAGTTACCCGCCGGGATACACGATCCCTAAATTCCACGTATATAAAGGAACAGGGAATCCGCATCAACATGTCGCTCAATTCAGGGCCTTGTGTGGCAATACTGGAGGTGATGACAAATTGTTGCTTCGCCAATTCGTTGGCAGCTTAGCAGAAACAGCCTTTGAATGGTATTCGAAGCTACCTAACGACTCTGTCAAAACATTTGCGGAGATGGAGCTACTGTTTACACAAAGATTCGCGAGTGCTAGTAGACGCACCCCGATAATAGCACTGATAAATTCCAGGATAAGGCCAGACGAAACGTGGGTCCAATACGCAACACGATGGCGGAACCTATGGTCGAAAGGCGAACAATGCATAGAAGAGGCACCTGCGGTAGGCATGTTCGTGGGCACTTTTGATCCGCAAACGACCATCTCACAATTCATGATGTTCTTCAGGCCGACCACCTTCCAGGCCTTGATCGACAAATTAGCCCAAATGGACCAGATGGGTCACGGACCGTCTCCTCTAAAACCAGACTCTCGAAATGAGAAAGGAAAAGGGAAAGTGATCGTCATTGCCAATGCTCAACAGCATCCGAGCAACTCAAAGTCGGTCGTTCGCCAAAATAACGCGCATCCACGCCCGTCCCTCGAGGAGAGACTAGGACGTCCTTACTCGTTTCTTCAGAATAAAACGAGAAGACTGTTTGAACTGGCAGTACGCAACAGACTCATCAATCTGCCAAGACCAAAACGTCCATTGCAGCCAGGCGATCTCAATAATCTCGATTACTGCCCTTACCACCAAACGGTAAGTCACCCGATCGAGGATTGTTTCGTCTTTAAGGGATGGATCGAGGATCAGTACCTACAAGGCAAGTTTGCGCTGTCTGAAAAGTGGAAGGTAAACCCACCACAGCCGCATACTCCAAAGAAAACGGACACGCCGGGGGCAACTTGTCATGTGATCTCTCACTTATTGGCGGATGATAAAGAGGTTCCTTGCGCCGAGAAACCGAGGGCAGACCCTGAACCAGGAATTCCGCGGCCATCAGGCGAGTTGATCGATGCCTTCCTGAATGAGATTCGTCTAAAAGTTAAAGCCGATCAAGAGCGTGAGATGGCCATACTGGAAGGAGCCAAATGCCGACTACTAGACCAAAGAGTCGAAGCACTTCCAGCAAATCAAAAGCCATCCGCTGCGGATAAAAACAAATTCAAGATGAGGAAAAGGTTCGCTAAAGCCCTGTCAGCAGGAATGAAGCTACCGCCCTCTGAAGAGAAGACTCTCGGTGAAGTAAAGATGCATCCTAACTTCTGCTTATATCATCAGAAGATCATACATCCTACCGAAGACTGCGAATCCTTTAAGTGTTGGTGGCAAGGATATGTCGCTCAAAAGCAACACTTCAACAGGACAAAGTGTGAAGCTCGTAGGCATTGGAAAAATGCGATAGATGAGCGCAAAAGAGCCGTCGATGACTGTCATATAGCCGACTCCAAGGGATCATAAATTATCACCTTTGGAAGCGACTCTGATCAAGAAGTTGCCCTCAACCCTCTTCTCAAGGAATCCATTTCAAAAATGAAAGAATTGAGGAGTTGCGAGAACATTCAGCCTTGCAATTGCCCGTTACTCCAGAAAAATCTCGGCCCCGCAATCAAAGGATCGAGCAAAAAGGATAAAGGAAAGGGGAAGATGACCTTAATCGCCAACACTCAATAACAGTCGAGTGGCCTTAGACCGGCTGTTCGTCAAAACAATGTGCGTCCACGCGTATCCCTCGAGGAAAGGCTAAGACGTCCTTACTCATTTCCCCAGGATGAAACAAGGAGGCTGTTCGAAGTGGCAGTGCATAACAAGCTTATCACTCTACCGGAGCCGAAACACCAACTACAACTGGATGATGTCAACAGTTCTAATTATTGCCCTTATGACCTAATAGTAGGTCACCTGATCGAGAATTGCTACGTCTTCAAAAACTGGGTTGAAGACCAATACCTACAGGGCAAGTTCGCGCTCTCTGAAAACTGGAAGGTGAACCCGCCACAACCGCACGCTCTGAGAAAGACGGATACGCCGAGGGCATCATGCTCAGTCATAGAGAAAGCCTCATAGACCGAAAAGTCAGTAAACTAGATATTCACCTCAAATATGGCGACAACGGACCGCAACGTCCTTAAACTAACAACGGACCGAAACGTCCTTAAACTAATGACGGACCGTAACGTCTTTAAACTACTACTGCAGCATCCTTAGGCTGACACAAAAAATATAAAAAAAATATATAATAAACGGTATGTCCATAAGCAAAAGGGGCACGGATGAAAACCCGAAAGGGCTCCGTGAGTAAAAACAGCATGGGCTACCGGCGAGTGTTCATGAAAACCCGAAAGGGCGCGACCTCGTAAAAAAAATATATATAAAAATAAAAAGAATTTAAAAGGGGGGTATGTCCATAAGCAAAAAGGGCACGGATGAAAACCCGAAAGGGCTCCGTGAGTAAAAACAGCAGGACTACCGGCGAGTGTTTGTGAAAACCCGAAAGGGCGCAACCTCGTTAAAGGACACTTACAAGATCCTCTCGATCTTGTAAGGAGAAACCAGCCGCATGAGATCCTTACGACTCACAAGGGAGCAGCACACTTAGGGATCCCCACGATTCCTAAGGAGAAAATACACTTGTGAGATCCTCACGACTCGTAAGGAGAACTCTCTTATGGGACCCTCACGGCTCATAAGATTTGAAAGTCTTAAGTTACAGAGACCTAAACCCGTGCTTAAGCAACCTCCACAACCTTCGATTTTGCCATACAAGTGGCTCAATACTGACCCTTGTATACAATCCACGGGCGCGAATAAACATTTCCCTAACCAAATCCCATCCGTGATTGGGGATATGTGCGCATGATGAACAACCCTTATAAGTCCTCTCGACTTACAAGGAGAAAACCCTCTTGTAGGATCCTTACGACTTATAAAGGAACATACACTTAGGAATCCTCACGATTCCTAAGAAGAAAATACACCTACAAGATCCTCACGACTTGTAGGGAGAAATACCTTTGTGAGACCCTTACGGCTCATGAAGTTAAAAGCCTTAGTCGACAGGACCTTAACCCTGTTCGCTAAGCCACCTTTGATCAACATCGACGAAGGCAAATGATGATTCGCTCCTGGCAATATCCCAGTTGTAGCGGTGCTGATGCCGAAATCGGTGTCTAAATTCAGGTTTACGGTGAAAAGCTGGTAGGCCGCACATGCATACGAAATAGCCGAAATGATTGGGCACCGCGAAAAATAGCCGAAATGATTGGGCAATCGCAACCTTCGCGATATAAAAGCTGAAATGATAGAGCATCGCGTAAATAAAATAATAATAATAAAAAAAATGATGATGAATGAAACTTCTGCCCTACAGGTTAGATCACATCAATTCCTGTATACAATCCAGGGGTACAAACAAAGAGGGAATCATACCTTCCCAACAGGCTCCATAAAAAAGCAAAGCCAAATCTCGACGGTTCACAGACAACCTAGAGACCATCTAAGCATTCGTCTCGTTACAGCAGACGAGATGTAAATAAAGGCATTCCTTCGCAGTCCATCAAGATGCAGATACAACGCCAACAAAAAGACCTTGCGGTCGAAACAAAGCGAAGCGACGGCAAAATCCCAGCTTCATTTCGACGTTCGTCTCGATACAGCAGACGAGATGTCACCCCAACGTTCGTCTCGACACAGCAGACACAACATCATCAAACAAATGGAGCCATGGCAAAATCCCTAGTTCCGAAGCTCAACGGTTCACCAGCAACCTAGAAACAACCTCGATGTCCGTCTCAGTACAGCAGAAGAGATGTCACCCCAATGTTCGTCTCGACACAGCAGACGCAACATCATCAAACAAATGGAGCCACGGCAAAATCCCTAGTTCCAAACCTCAACGGTTCACCAGCAACCTAGAAACAACCTCGACGTCCGTCTCGGTACAGCAGACGAGATGTCACCCCAACGTTCGTCTCGACACAGCAGACGCAACATCATCAAACAAATGGAGCCACGGCAAAATCCCTAGTTCCAAACCTCAACGGTT
The DNA here is from genome assembly GCA_030015575.1 of Agapanthus africanus. Classification (NCBI taxonomy): domain Eukaryota; kingdom Viridiplantae; phylum Streptophyta; class Magnoliopsida; order Asparagales; family Amaryllidaceae; genus Agapanthus; species Agapanthus africanus. The sequence continues at coordinate 491,056,325 of JASDDO010000012.1, read as the reverse complement.
CACCAGCAACCTAGAAACAACCTCGACGTCCGTCTCGGTACAGCAGACGAGATGTCACCCCAACGTTCGTCTCGACACAGCAGACGCAAAATCATCAAACAAATGGAGCCACGGCAAAATCCCTAGTTCTAAACCTCAACGGTTCACCAGCAACCTAGAAACAACCTCGACGTCCGTCTCGGTACAGCAGACGAGATGGCATCCCAACGTTCGTCTCGACACAGCAGACGCAACATCATCAAACAAATGGAGCTACGGCAAAATCCCTAGTTCCAAACCTCGACGGTTCGTCGGCAACCTACAAACAACTACGACATTCGTCTCGATACAGCAGACGAGATGTCACTCCAGCGTTCTTCCTCCAGCAGGGTTCAGACGCGACAATCAAACAAACGGAGCCACGGCAAAATCCCTAGTTCCCACCGCGACATTCGTCTCGATACAGCAAACGCGATGCCAGCAAACGAAGCAAAGGCCAAATTCCTAGCTTCAGGGTCTTGACGGCAACTCACATAAAACCTGAAAGACTGTCGGAGATCATCCCACACCAGCGCGGAGTGGTTATGACTCATCGAGGCTCGCCAAAATGAGCCTAACCTTAAGTAAAAAGCGGCATGGCAAATTCCTAACGCTTGCTCTTCCGACGGTCAAACTGCCTAGGAAGATTGCTTGAAGACGTCTTCTCCAGCCCCCGAAAGGATCAGAGACACGGCAGTCGCAGGGCTACTCGAACAGCACGATTGCCTATCGAGGAACATATCAGCTTATGCGACGGTACGACGACCCTAACGGACTTCTGTAGAAAAGAGCAGAGGTTAACTGTGACGTTAGGATATTCTTATGAGAAATGCTCGATTCGTCTCGACTTGTGAAGAAATTGATGTCTTTGCGAGAAATTTTCGATGCGGCTCGACTCGTGAGATAAAGCCTTAGGCAATAGGCATAAAAGGAGCCTGTTTCCTAAGCACTGGGACCCTGCAAGTTGGTCCAAAATGGTCTCTTGCACACTATCCACGGGTCTCACTCTCCAAACTCGAAACTCGACAAGAAGGGAAGCAACCGCTTACGGGTCTTCTCGACTCGTAAGAGGGAAAAATTCTCTTATAGGATCCTTACGACTTATAAGAGAAAACACACTTAGGAATCCTCACGATTCCTAAGGAGAAAATCCACCTACGAGATCCTCTCGATCCGTAGAGAGAAAAGTCTCTATGAGACCCTTACGGCTCATAGAGTTGAAAAGTCTTAGTCGGCAGATATGAACCTGCAGCCTAAGCCATTGCTATTTCTCGAGGAAATCAAGATGCTTGCTCTATTGTCTGTCAACCATGTTTACTAAGGTAGCATGCTGATAATAAAAAAATAAAAAAAAAAGAAAAAGGCGGAGAAATGACACAAGACATTACAAAGAATGTGTGTCTTTTATTCATAAACTTGATCAAATACAAGATACATTGTGTTAAAGAATAAAAAAAAATTATTTACAAGTACGAATGATACGAAAAGTAGCTACTGGGAAGGAAGTGTCTTTAATAAATCCGCGAGCTGCTCTCGCACTTCCTTCAGCGCCTCCTCCTGAATGGCTGCCGCGGCCACTTCCGCTTCCACCTGGTCCCGCCGCTGCAAATAGGATGAAAGTTGCTCCTCAGCCGCCAGCTGGGCTGCTTCCTGGTTAAGTGCATCTCGCTCGACAACGTCAAGCTGTTGCCTCAGTGATAACCTTTCGGAGAGGCATTGCAGAAGGCCCTCGAAGATAACCTTCAACCGTGCAGCGTTGGCCTCCACCCGAGCATGCAGTTGGGAAGATTTGCTTGAAGTCTCACCACGCTCCTTAGGCCTTGAAGTAACTTCTTTTTCGAGAGGGTGGAAGTAAGAAGCGCTCTGCTCAATCCACACTGCTCTCTGATTGCGGGCGGCTAAGGTCTCAGGAGCGGGACGCATCGACTCCAGCTGATGCAAGCGAGCCTCGATCCCCCTGCAATGATTAACCCAAGATGCGATGATGTCCTCGTCATGAAAGTTCACGAGTATCACCAGCATCGGGTTAACCGCCGTAGCAAAGTCTGCAGCAGATGTAAGAGTTTCAACGTCGAGTTCCTCGACGTAGTCACTCAACATGCGTAGGCTATTCACGGCGCCTTTCGAAGATGGATGTCTCAGGTAAGGACCTGCCGGCATTGTGATGCAAGGCTCGAAGGGCGCCGAGACCGGAACGACGGCTAAAAAGAAACAAGATGTGATCAGATGACAGTTCAGGAAATAAAAAGGGGGGAAGTTATCAATATGATAGTCATTGTACCAGCTGAGGCAGGTGGCAAGGCCGGAAGGGCCGGTGGCACGACCGATCTTTCGTCTCCTCCTTCGATCTGTAGCACTGCAATCAGGACAAGGGAAAATTAGAAATAATTCCGGTACTAAAAAGAGAAAGACACCAGTTGAAAACTATACTCACCAGCGCCACTGGAGGAAGAAGCAAGTTCAGATGGGAAGGAGAAGTGTGGGAGCAACACCTGATAGAGATGGTCAAAAAGCACTCCTGAAAGACACAACAGTGTGACTTTAGTACACAAATTATACGTCTGAAAGATAAGCTCAATAAGTTGCAAACCCATACCTTCCAACATCTTCGATGGTATGAGAGAGGGCTGAGAGGTGACCACTGCCAAGACAGTAGTTGAAGGCGCTCCCTCGAGCAATGGGGCATCGGCGCTGGCTGCACCTGCGTTACGAACAAATGTGAACTTGTCAAGAAGGATTGTAAGATAAAAAAAAAGACAGTAACTTGGGATTTACCTGATGAGCTGCCAGCCGAAACGGAGGCGACTCCCTCCTCCACTGACATGAGGCCACCGCCCGTGGCCTCATCGCCCGACTCAATGGGAGCCGTCGTCGTACTCGCATATCCAGGAGACGACAAAAGATCATAGACAGGGAGGGCAATAATCGGAGCATTGCCGGACTCTTGAGAAAGAGCGGCTGGCTCTTCCCCAAGAGTCGTGCCCATCTCACCCGCTACTTCTTCGGGCTCGGCAGTCGCCATCGTCTCATCCGCCACCACCATGAGGTCGCCGGTCTTAAGCGTCTCATCCGCCGCCGCCCCAGGTTCAGTAATAGTGATCATCTCATTTGCCGCCATCTCAGTCTCGGCATCAACAACCTCTTCGGGTGCGGCTCCTCCAACCCCCAACTCAGGCTCGGTAACCCTGGCGACGTTGCCCACTGTCGTCTCGGGTTCGGCTGGTGCCCCCTCCTCTGTTTCCTTGGGTTCGACGGTCTCCGCCTCCCCCTCGGTCTGACTTGGCCCTGCAGGATAGAATATATAAGAACCGACGGCTTTATAATTCTTACAATAAGATACTGAAAGAAAAATTACCCGAAGTGGACTTGTCATTAGCTTCCCGAACCGCACGCGCTACCTGTCTGCGTGCGGTAGATAGACCGGCCGGGAGCTCTTCAGAAGGAGAAGCAGAGAGGATAATGGTGCTTGGGCCCGCTCTCGTGGCCAAAGCAGCCCTACGCGCTTTCGCCTCGCGCCTTAGTCGCTTCCTCTCCTCCCGAGTCGTTGAGACGGACCTCACCAGAGCCTCTCTCATTGAGGCGTCTTCATCCGTGAACAGGGATGCCTCCAAATTTTTCAAGGCATCCGTCGTCGTGTTGTCAAGTTGAGGCTCCCGCGGCAGCCCCGAGGAAGCTGGAACTTCAGTAGAGGATCCGGGGATAGCCCCCACATCAGCTGGCGCAGACCCTGCGAAGAAACAAAGGAAGGAGGTTAGATTGGCCATCAGAGAAGAAGACAAAAATTTCTGATAAAGCGATACGTACCAACGCCCATTAAAGCGCGCTTATTCTCTTCCTCCTGGAAGGTTCTCAAAGAAGCAGCGATGGCTTCTTCGTTATTGACCCCTGTTTAAAAAAGGAGAAAACATTGGTAAAAAAACAATGATAAAAAAATGCGTGATAAAATGACGAAGAAAGCAGCTAATGGTTACCTGACTCAGCAAGTTTACTCAACATCGCTTCGAGCCTCGCAGATCGCTCAGAAGCTGCAATAGCAGCCGCCAAATCGGTGTCTGCGGGGTCTACCGAGAAGCCCTTATTGCTGCCATATTCGCTTATTCCTTCGGTAAGAGGGGCCTCAGGCTCTAAACCGAGGATCGCATCAAGTGAGAGGAGCGACTTCTTCTTTTGCCCGCCGGCTTTGGATGCACCCGGGGTTGATTTGCGCTTGGCAGACATCTTGGGGCGGCGGGTCCCGATATCCGCGCCTGCGCCGGACTTCAGCGATACCACCTTTACCACTTCCGCTGGAGCACGGGGGGCTGGTGGTGCATCCACAATATCACGAAGCGGCAATCCGCGCGGAGGGCTCAACACGCGCGGAGGTCCAATTCCAGCACCTTTCAATGGAGGAATGACGGGGGTCCTCAGCTTCAGGGGAGCCTTGCGATCTTCGCCAGGAGGCGCACCCTTGCGATCGACCAGCATGCGTTTTTCCATTTGGATAACTGGACCCATAGCATGCGCATACCAAGCCACGTATACGTTGAGGATCTTGGGGACGCAGCTTGGCTCGCTAATGAAGAAATAGAAACCCGTGTTAAGCCGCATGAAGTGGTGCATCATGTTCTTTATCCCCTCTCGGCTAACCACGGGCTTTTCCAAGAAAGCTTCCATTGGGATCCCTTGGTTGTAGCTCGATTGCTGAGCGAACCGGTGAGTATTATACCTCATAAAGAGTGCTGTCTCATTCTGCCTGAACACCAAGTAGCCCGGCCGAATGGAGTAGAGATGGAGGATTTCCTGAGCCTTCAATATGGAAGCCCCGTCTTTAAAGTCATCGCGTAGTGACACAACCGACTTGGTGGTCTCCGAGCCTATTGTTATGACCTTATCCAGAAAGAAGTCTTCGCTCCAACCAGGCGTGGTCGAAGGAGCAGTCCCCTAGCCTCCCGCGGAGGTGCAACTACGATCGAAGCCCCGACCAACCGTATGACCCTCGGGAGTCTGCATCTCTTAAAAAAAGGAGAAATCTTATGGGCACCGAACACCCCGGGCACGTGCATTTCCATCCAAGAGGTAAAATAGTGCATCGGGAAGTTGGCGGGTTGCACCCCAGGCTCACTAGCGTCCGCCGCTACGCTAAGTCCATTATAAAGGTAAGCCAGCCCGGCGATTCCTACTGACAACCGCAAACCAGCCACCATCCGATGCGCTGGGTAGAAAACAAATGGCCGCATGTGACGCGGGTGCATAGGGAGCGCAAAGCTGCACAGCTACAAGCCCAGGAACCCTACAAAAAAAGTCTCCTCATCCATGCCCGGGACGGCAATTTCTGAGAAAGGGACGACGACGGCACTAGGGAGGTAAAAATCTGTGTGGTCATCCTCCGATGTGGGTCGGCGATCCAAACCTAATCCAAAAGGGTCGTCGAGCTGGGCGAACTTCTCGCTCTGCTCCGATAAGAACTCCGACCGAATAAAACGGGCAATAAAATATGCAAAACTGACGCCCCGGACGCCCAATTCCAGATAGAGTCCTTCATAAATCTCCAGCACCTTAACCAAGCCCGGGTACTATTGCTGAATAGCGTTCTCAGGCGTCAGTTCAAACACCAGCGGCTTAGTGGCAAAGACGTACTCATCGGGAGGAAGCAGCTCCTCGTAAATCTCTCCCCTCATCGGCAGACCCGAGATTTCAGCAAACTCCTCCAAGGAGATAGAGACTTCCCGGTCCGTCATCAAGAAGGTGTGGGTGGGGATGTTCCATTGTTCAACAAAAGCCTTAACCCACCACGTTGGAGGAGAGGGATACTCGAAGAGCGAGACATAGATGGCCGAATACAAGCCTATCTTCATCAGATGAGTCCTCTTCGCTGACAAAATATACCGGGCCCACTGTAAATATCCGGCGGGCGGTCGCGGCATCAATCCGATGTTATAGGCCTGTCCCCAAGGGCGTGCTTCACCCTGACAGATTCTCCTCCCTAAAATATCGATTGTCGGCGGTGGTTGCATGGGAATAGCACCAATCGCGGGTTGGAGGAGGTCATCCAAGTTCCAATTTTTAACCTCCACGGCATACTCACCGGGGGTTCATCCGCATAAGGGAGTGAAGATATGGGCTCAGACGGCGTGGCGGAACCGAAACTTCGGCGACCCTGGATGATCTCATTATACCACCTACCCCACAGATGAAGGCTCTTATGCTCGGGGTCATGATCCTTAATGAGAGCGAGCACTACTCGGTCCATTGGTGCCTGGGGAAATCCTCCCTCTGAGCGAACAAATGGGAAAGACAGATCAGCAGACATGATTGCCCGCAAAGAAAAACGAAATTCAGCCGTCAGTGTCATAATTTGATTTTAAAAAGCCTGACACTTGATACTATACTGCAATGCAGTGGGGGGGGACCAAAGAGGGACCCACGAAATCCAGGTGACAATGTGCCGATTAATAAGACAGCCCCATCATTGGATGGGACTGTCAATTAAAAAGGAGATCCCCAAAAGAATACTCTCATTAAATGATAAATCCCTAGAGACAATGAGAGAATCTCCCATTTCAGAGCAATTTGTTCTGTCACAGAGTGACACTTGTCAAACTCTAGTCTCAAGGGAATAAAATTCCTTAGAAGAGCCTAGCTCTATAATAATGATAAGAGAATACATTAAATAAAAAAAATTTAAGTTAAAATTTTTGAGATCATGAAAACTTTTAGGAGTTCTCCATTTTCAGATTAAAAAAGATCTACATTTGATCCATGAGCAAAGCCCTGTTCATGGGTTAAAACCCATGAACAAAATCTCTTCAGATCTATGGATTCTTGAGAGCAAGGCTCTATTAGTGAAACCCCAAAGGGGTTTTCTTCAGATCAAAGATCTATGAGAGCAAGGCTCTGTTGATTAAATTAAATTAAATTTTACCTAAAAATGTTCTAGAGTTTGAACTCTAAAGTTCTTGAAAAACAAGAGCAAGGCTCTGAAGTTGTTAAAAGCAAGAGCAGGGCTCTGGAAAATAAAATTTTGAAGATGGTAAAAATTTTCTAAGGACCAAGGGTCCTATTTACAGGCGTCGGCGCCCTTTCAGATCACCCTTTGATCCAACGGTTGGAATCTTACCACCGTCGCACTAACGTGCGCGCCACGTGAGCGCAACGGTGGGGGGCATTTGTTTCCCCCAATCAGAGCAAAACTCTGTTGAAATTCAAAATTCAAATTTTGAAGCAACGCTTCAAATTCCGGGCGCAACGCGCCACGTGTCAGGCGCTGATACATTAGCGCAGCGCCCGAGGCAGCGTACCCAATCAGAGCAAAACTCTATTTAAAGCAAAATTAAAGGAAGCAACGCTTCAGTTGCGCAAGCACTGCGCTGCGCGACACGTGTCAGCGCAGATGCGCTAGCGCACTCGCGCTGCGTGACACGTGTCACATGCTGGGGCATTTGCGCCAAACAGAATCATGATTCTAAAGAAATCTTTCTATTCTTGTTAAAATAAGAAGATTTTCTTCTGTAAAACAGAAGCCCTTGGATCAAAGATCCAACGGTGGGGAAAATTCCCAAATCACTCAGATAAAGATCTCTTTAACAAATTTAACTAATTTATGGGCACTATAAAAAGGACCCTAAACCTCAATTCAAAAGGAGGATCAAGATTTTGGAAGAAATCAAGAGCTTCAAACAGAGAGAACTCTCAAGAAGTTTCAAAGAAAAGGCAAAAAAAACTTCATAAAATAGAAGAAATTTCTTCTAATAGATCATTGATCTAAGAACAAAATCAATGATCTTCATATAATAAACAGTGCTTTGCACTTCTTATGAACCACTGGTTCTTTAAAACAAGAAAAACAAAATAAAGAACAGTGCTTTGCACTTTTTTATGAACCTTTGGTTCCTGAAATAAGAAAAAACTTGTTTTTCTTTGATCTAAATTAGATCAAGAAAACGAATAGTGCTTTGCACTTCTTTTATGAACCATTGGTTCATGAATCTAAAAGATTCTCAAATCATAGTGCCTTGCACTTGTAAACTGTGCTGTTGCGCTCCTGGATTGGCGCAAGCCACCAGAGCGCGCCACGTGTCAGCAGCACAGGCGCAGCGCATTAGCGCAGCGCACTGCGCTTGCGCGACATGTGTCAACACTACAAGCGCTTGCGCTCTCTGATTGGCGCAAAGCGCCTGATAAATGCAATGCATTTCCTAAAGGGCCAGGCCCAAATCAAAAAGACCAAGCAGGCCTAATTAAATTGTAACGTAATAAAAAGGGCAGAGCCCAAACAGAATTGATGCTCTACATCATTTATAAATGGGCAGAGCCCAAACGAAATAATAAAAAATGCTATGCAGATGGGCAGAGCCCAAAACAAATTGATGCTCTGCATCCTTTATGGGTAGAGCCCAAATAAAAATAAAAAGAAATGCAATACCAAAGCAAATAAAATGTTGAACATTTTCAACCGGACTTAGCCCAATTTTGGCCGTAAGTCCTCAAATTAAATTGACTGAGCAAGATTGCTCTCTTAAATCAATTTACCTCCGGTTCGAGGGTACATCTCCGAACTCCTCTGACACCTGTCGTTGTAATCCTTCAACAACGTCAGAGAGGTGACGGGTCCCGACGACCACATACGTATATGGACTGCGGGGTCCTTAAACTCGTGGACCGAAACGTCCTTAAACTAACGGTGGACCGAAATGTCCTTAAACTAATGCTGGACCGAAACGTCCTTAAACTAATGATGGACCACCACGTCCCTAAACTGGAATATAGACCGCAACGTCCTTAAACTACTGATGGACCACCACGTCCCTAAACTGGAATATGGACCACCACGTCCCTAAACTGGAACAATAGAGCCCCCAAATGCTCTTTTGTCGGATCCAAACGATCCCGTTAAGTTGATCTTAGTCTCAAATCAGACTAACGTATTCTTAACAAACGTTTAAGTCGATCTTAGCCTAAATACGGCTAACGTATCCTTAAACCAAAACACCAAACCCAAATCTAAGTAAATACGGATTTAGACTAATCCACGTCCTACGGGCGACGGCATTACTCAGTCTCCGTATACAATCCACGGGCAACCATAAACAAAACAAACACACACGACACGAAGTGAAATTCTGGAGAAGGAGAAACTGGTTACCGCGATGCGGTAGCGTAATTAACTGCAGGGGCTTGCGCATGTAGGGAAGAGTGTCCCCACAATCAAAAACCCCTCAAGTGAGGGGGAATCTAACGAAGTCTGCTACATCAGCCGCATCCGTCTAAACCTCCGATACACGGTGCCATAAATCAACTTGGCATCTTCGGAGAGGGGGATGGATAAAACCAAAAAGCATCTGCCCCGAATCTCAGGCAAAACGAACCTACGTGGTATTCGTCTCTGTATTCGGAGGGGAACACCTACCTACGACGCCAGAGATCAAAGCCCTCGCCAAGAGGCCACCGCGCAGCTTCACTTCCCGGTCACCCTTAGTGGGCTTCTTACAGCCCCTCCAACGCTAGGGACCCAGAGTCCTCCCAAAGGCAGTTGAGCATGACCCTCGCCCGACCACCCCCAGCTAGTGGTCGTTGCTCGCAGTGCCTGAAATCAGAAGCCCTCGCCAAGGGGCAACCGAGCAATACGGCGGACAGCCCTCAGCCCGTCGCTCGCAGAGGATCCGAGCCACCATCAAGGGGCATCAGGTCTATCCGAGTCACGAGCGATCCCCCCTTGACTTCAGGGACTACGGAGACACCTCCTTCTCAGCAGCGCTTGGCACGCTTGGCAAGTAATCGAAATCAACTCGACGAACGATCGCTAGACAAATAGCCGACCTGACATAGAAGCCCAACAGTGCAAGAAGAGAAATTTTACGAACATTTTTCACGAATAGAAGATAAAGTGCAAACCAAAGAAACATTTTTTTTATTACCAAAGACAAAGCCTTTACAAAGGGTATTTTGGGCTCCCCGGCCTTACAAGCTGCCCGGAGGCTTACAAAAATGGCCCAAGTCGCAAAACCCCCCTGCACGAAAATCCCCTCAGGAACCATCGATGGCGACGTACGAGAGATTGTCCTTTTCCTCTTAAGGGGGACCCCGTCCTCGCCCTCCCCTCTGTCTCTCGTCTGGGGCTCGGATGACCGTGGACATCTCTGGCCGCTACCGGAACAATCACCGGGAGCCGTCAACGAAGTAGATGGTCCTATCGCCGGCGGAACATTCGGCGCAGGGCATGAGCCAGCCAGGGGAACGGCCGCGCCGCTGGCCTCCCTCTGGAACGAGGAACCCAAAGAGTAGGAACGAACCATGTATCCAAAAGGAGAAGAGCGCCGAGCTGCCAAAACTTAGAAGAAAGGAAATATTAAAGAGTAGGGGCACTGGAGCGAGCCCCGGCCTCTACTTATCCCCGCGAACGACCTCATCCAACGGCGCCCTTCATCTTCCACCAAAAATGCCTCCTAGCATCCTACGGTTCCGATTGCTCCACCTGTCACTCCTGCACTGGACCGCACCCCATCAGGCGTCGCAGCTCTGCACACGTCGCGTCGGCTAACCGACGCTTAACACGTGGACCGTCGCTTTAGTAACGAGATGCGTGAACCGGCGCACCCTCCTTAAATGCAGAGATCTCACCCTGATTCGCTGGTAGAAAAGACAGCTGACAGTCCGGGGACGCGTCCCGACGAAACCTTAGGAGAGAGCTCACCCTGAGCAGCCCGGCAGTCCACTCCTGACCCGACCCGCTAGCTGATTGGGACAAGAGTGGGGGGCTAATGATGATGCTCAATATTGGCGATCTCCAAGATCAGGACACGTGGCAGATGACGTGTCCCGGAACTCAGAAGGAAGGGCCACAGGGGCCGACCAAGCCACCCCTGTACCCGACCCGCAAGCGCAAGATGGCCCACCTCGGGCCCCCCTGCAAATTGTCATCCTCGGCCCCTCAGCTCGCCCTGAGCTGCCACAGGACCAAGACTCCTCGGCCCTCTGGCTCATCTTCGAGCTCCCCAGCCGAGGCCATCTTCCTCGGTCCCTCCGACCGACCAACTCCACCACTCACAGGCGTAACCGCCGCTCCGCAAATCTCGCCATGCGCAGATTCTCTGCCAGCAACATCCCACGTTCCACGCCACCACGATCCCCATTAATGGGCGATCTGCTCCTTACGCGGGCCTGACGTCTGGAGCGTAACTGCCGGCGAGATTCTCGCGCCTGCTGCTGCGTGCAGCCGCCACTATATAAACCCCCATCACAGAAGAGTCAAGTAAGCCATTTTCTACTCCACTTAGCCGTTACTCTACTCAGATCTAGTGCTAACTTGATCGTCGGAGGGTCCTCGGTGGTACCAAACCACCCCGGGACTTCTTTGCAGGTACTCGGCGCTAAACTCCTCAAACCATCAATCTCCTCAAAACCCACTGAAACCCACACGAAACAGGAGATTACCTTCCAAATCCACCGGGAGATCGACGGAAGACAACATCTGAGGGAGACCCGAAAAGGACCTCCATCAGAAACGATCATATGCTAAAATGCAGATTTATTAGTTCTATTTTTCCTCTTATAGGACTTGTTTAGAGAAATTTATTTCATAGCTACATTAAGACAATTGGAAAGTGATGATGCTCAATATTGGCGATATGAGATCAGGACACATGTCGGATGACATGTCCCAAGACCCGGAAGAAAGGGTCCACAGAGGCCGACCAAGCCACCCTTGTACCCGACCTGCAAGCGCAAGCTGGCCCTCCTTGGGGCCCCCTGCAAATTTACCTCCTCGGCCCCTCAGCTCGCCCCGGGCTGCCACAGGACCAAGACTCCTCGACCTTCTTGCTCGATTCCGAGCTCCCCAGCCGAGGCCGTCCTCCTCGGCCCCTCCGACCGATCAACTCCACCACTCACAGGCATAACCGCCGCTCTGCAAATCTCGCCATGCGCAGATTCTCCGCCAGCAACGTCCCACGTTCCACGCCATCACGATCCCCATTAATGGGTGATCCGCTCTTCACGTGGATGTGACGTCGGGAGCGTAACGGCCAGCGAGACCCTCGCGCCTACCACTGCGTGCTGCCGCCGCTATATAAACCCCGATCACAGAGGGGTCAAGTGAGCCATTTTTTACTCCACTTAGCCATTACTCTGCTCGGATCTAGTACTAACTTGATCGTCGGAGGGTCCTCGGTGGTACCAAACCACCCCGGGACTTCTTTGCAGGTACTCGGCACTAAACTCCTCAAATCACCAATCTCACCAAAACCTATTGAGATCTACAGGCAACAGAAGATCACCACTAAAATCCACCAGGAGATCAACGGAAGACAACATCTGACGGAGACCCGAAAAGGACCTCCATCAGTTGGCGCCGTCTGTGGGAAACCAAACTCCACAAAAACAAAGCTGGCCTTCCGATCCCCGTCCGCATGGCGAGCAACCATCCTGAAGATCCCGGTACCAGCTGCCGCCTTCCACTCACTGAAGGTGTGGATAAGCCTCCTCCAGCGACCATCATCAACGCCCTCACCAGCCGGATAGATCGGCTACAGTCCCTCGTGGAGGCGCTCGTCCGCGTCTAAGCGACCAGGCTTGGGCCCCAGATCGCCGCTCTACCGCCTCCAGAAGGCTCTGCCCCCGTCAGGACGGCTGACCACCAGCAGGCTATGACTCCTGGTTACAGATCTCTCGCGCCGGTACTCCTTGAGGCCCGCTGGGCGCCCCACGGCTCCACACCAAAATCCGCCGCCAGAACGCCTCGCCTCGAGCCTCCTTACGACCCTTATCCACCTGAGGAGATGTCAGTCACCTCGCCTGTCCACAGGCATGGTCGACACCACCCCCCTCGGCGGGGCCGCACAGAAGGGGTTCACATCGGCGGCTCGAGAGCTACCTCGCCCAGGGATCTGAGTCACCTCATCGAGAGGAATCGGGACCGATCCCAGACGCAGGTCACCTGTACCAGAGGCCAGGGATCCCAAGGCGCTGATTCCTCGGGATACCACGGTCGATTCGACGCCCTCGAGAAGAAGATCGAGGGCATGCGCTGGGAGGCTCACCTCTCGAGTGACGGGGCTAAGTACGCCTCCGATTCACTCACAAAGCCGTTCACCGAGGGATTGCTCGCCGTCCACGTCTCCTCACGCAACAAGACCCTAAAGGTCTCTCTGTTTGACGGGAAAACCGACCCAAAGGACCATTTGGACGCTTTCACCGCGGGGATGAGCATCCAGGACCACTCCGACGCCGCCCAGTGCAGGGCCTTCCCGGCCACCCTCATCCGCGCAGGTCGGGACTGGTTCCGGGGGCTCGATCCCCGCTCGATCTTGACCTTCGACGAGCTGGATACTCAGTTCCTCGGCCACTTTGTTGGGAACCGTCGGCAGAAGCGCATGGTCGACTACCTCTTCACTGTTAAGAGTGGGGATAAGGAGACGTTCAAGGCCTACATCACCCGCTTCTACAACGCCCTTCTCGAGGTCCCCAAGCACCGGGATGAGACCGTCATCACGGCGCTCAGATCTGGTCTGAGGCACAAGGAGTGGTTACGCTCCTTCGTGTTGGCACAACCCAAGACCATGGCCGAGGTCAAGACGTGGACCGAGCGCGAGGTTCAGTTGGAATCCGATGTGAACGCAAACCACCCCCGAGCAGAACGATCCGACCGGAAGAAGAGGGCTCGGGAGGAGAGGCTGGAGCGTCAGCAGCCCTATCACCCGAAGATCCAGGAGTATACCCCCCTCAACGTCTCCCTCACAGTATTGCTAGAGGAGGACCAGAACGAGGGGTTCTTCAAGTTCCCTCCGATCCCGCGTCAGGCCGCGAAGCGAACCCGGGGCCCTTACTGCGCTTTCCACCGGACACTGGGCCACGCCACGGAGGATTGCAAGCAACTCAGGGAATACATCGAAGAGCTCATCCGATCGGGACACCTCGCCGCATACTTGAGGGACAAACGGCAGGCCGACCATGAGCAGGAGCAGCATCGCCCTCCCGCTGACCTGACCATCGGTCAGATCATGTTCGTTTCGGCAGACGGCCAGCACGGAACTCAGGGAGCCCCGTACCCTGTGCCAAGCACGGAGGCCAACAGTCCTCCAGGGAGCTCGAGCCGAGCCAATAAAATCATCTACCAGCCTGTACTTTTCTTTTAGGGCAATATAAACTCTTCCTAGGGTCGGTTGTTAATTTAATAAAGATCAATGGAACATTGCGAAAAAGAAAGAAAAACCTTGTTTATTCAAAAGGTTTTATGGGCTCCTCAGCCATACATACAAAAATAAAAAGAAAATTACAACAGCGGGGGAAGAGGGTGCAGAGAGCACTGCTTATGATACTCGGCAAAGATCTCCACCAGCCGAGACCTCACGAGATCCAACCTCTCCCCTCGGTTCCCCCCGCGTGCGTCGACCCCGAGCCTCAACTCGTAGCACTCGCGGACGAGCGCCTCCGAGCGAGCCAGCCGGTTCGCGAAGATCAGGCCGAAGCGCCTCAGGGACTGCAGCTTTCCCACGGCCTCTTCATAGAGCTGCTCTGACAGGGGGTTGTAAAGCCCCAGCGATGCCTTCCAGATGGAGTACATCAGCTGCTACAGCAGGGAGGAGCGTCGGGGGAGCAGCCGGCCAAAATGGTCCTCGATGCTCCTATAGACCAACTGCACCGTGTCCTCGGTGCAGTTCTGGTCGTAAAGGTACACGTCTTCGAAGTGGATGATGTCAGGGATGGTAAACGGGAAGTCTTGCATTTTCGACGACCTGTTTATGAAGGATGGGAGGACCAGTACTCCTTCGGCCTTATATAGCCCACTGCGCCCCAACGGAACTCAACAGTCGCCCGCTTTCACCCAAAAAGTCACTGCCACACGGCGGTCATCAAGCCTTCTCTGGTGGAATCGAAACGATGTGCCCCTAGCGCTTCGCCTCCCCCCCACATTCAATGCACATGCTATGCGCACAGTCGCCGCGACCGTTCCTGTTCCCCATGCCTACAGCTGGATGGTCGGGCTACACCTCGCGAAGAATTAGCCAAAGCAGCTACCCTGCTCGTCTATACCTGGCCGGTAGCTTCCCTACTCACAACGCCAGGATTAAAAGCCCTCACCAAGAGGCAACCCAGCAGCTACCCTGCTCGGTCATCCCTGGCGGGTAGCTTCCCTACCACAACGCCAGGGATCAGAAGCAGTCAAGCCCAACCGTCGCTCGACTATCCCTGGCGGGTAGCTTCATACCGTAACGCCGGAGATCAGAAAGTCCTCCCAGAGGCAGTCGAGCCCAACCGTCGCTCCGCTATCCCTGGCGGGCAGCTTCCCTACCGCAACGCCAGGGATCAGAAAGCCCTCGCAGAGGCAGTCGAGCCCGAGGATCCCTCGCTCGGCTATCCTTTAGGACAAAAGCCCTTTCCAAGTGGCACCGTGCAGTAACCTTGCCCGGCCAAGGGTCCTTGGTAGGCTTCTACAGCCCCTCCTGTGCCAAGGACCAAAGTCCTCCCAGAGGCAGTCGAGTCCTTGCTCGGCTATCCCTGGCTGGTAGCTTTCTACCACAACCAACAGGGATCAAAGTCCTCGCCAAGAGGCACTGGGCAGTAACCCTGCTTGGTCCCTGTCCTGAAGGATCAAAGCCCTCGCAAGAGGCAACCGAGCAGCTGCCCTGCTCGGTCAACTCCAGCTGGTAGCTCCATACCCACGACGCCAGGGATCAAAGCCCTCACAGGAGGCACCCGAGCAGCTGCCCCGCTCGTTCATCCTAGGCTGGTAGTTGCCTACCCACGACGCCAGAGGTCAAAGCCCTCGCCAAGAGGCAACCGCGCAGCTTCACTACCCGTTCATCCTTAGTGGGCTTCTTACAGCCCCTCCAACGCTAAGGATCAAATCCCTCGCAAGAGGCAACCGAGCAGCTACCCTGCTCGGTCGTCCCTAGCGGGTAGCTTCCCTACCGTAACGCCAGGGATCAGAAAGCCCTCCCAGAGGCAGTCGAGCCTGAGGATCCCTCGCTCGGCTATCCATCGGGACCAAAGCCCTCTCCAAGTGGCACCGGGCAGAAAACCTGCCCGGCCAAGGGTCCTTGGCAAGCTTCCTACAGCCCCTCCCGTGCTAAGGACCGAAGTCATCACCAAGAGGCACCGAGCGGTAACCCCGCTCGATCCCTATCCTGAAAGATCAAAGCCCTCGCAAGAGGCAACCGAGCAGCTACCATGCTCGGTCATTCCCGGCTGGTGGTCGATGCTCGCGTTGCCAGAAGTCAAAAGATGGCACCCTCTATGGGGCCACCGGGCAGCCTCCCACTCACGCTCGACACAAATACGGCGAACAGCGCTCTGTCCGTCACCCGCAGAGGATCCGAGACCCCAGTGAGGGGCATTGATTGATACGAAAAAGTGTGTTTGTAGTTAACCGCAATCAATAACGGTGTCGCGCGTAGCTAGACCGAGGTGAGTACGGGTCGTCCTCAGGGAAACGTGGAACCTTTTTGCTCTTACTTTAGATGTGTTGAAAGAGAGGAGGAAGTAAGAATTTTTGTGAATGGTTTCTAGATCTACGTTAAGCAAGAATGCAAAAATATAGATCTAGATTATTTTAGAGATTTAGATAATATAATAAGAAGGCTTGTAGGGTTCGTTAGGATTTAGTAGTCATGAACGATTATTTAAAAGTTACCCTTTTTATCCATTAATAGATTTAAAACTAGAACGACGGTGATGCGTGTAGATTAGGGTTTCTGGAGGGAAAAGGAATCCCACTCTTAACCCTTATCTCGACACGGAATTCCGTTCATATCTAGCCTTTACCAAAACAATCATTAATCTAATCTCTAATCGCGGTCGGAACTTGCAAAGAATTGCTAGCGCGCCCGATTAGGATGTTAATGATTCTTTTGATAAAGTTCCTAAACTTTATAGGACTTAAAAAGGGTTTAGTTATTTTTATCATCCATTAGCCTACCCTAATCCTACTAACCCTAACAAGCGGAGAATTACTCGCGCATGTTGGGAGAAGAAGATGAAAAGAAAGAGAGGGAAAACATAATATAAAATGCAAAAGAATTAAATAAAATAACTACCTTTATTAATCAACTGAACAATCTACACTTTTATTCCGTAGAAAATGATTACAAACTAATTGCTTCTCGATCTTTCCTAAGGAGGTAGATGAACAGTTGATGATCAGCCTGGATGCGTGAGCGTCAGGGGCTTCGTGATCTCTTCGGCTTGATACCTTTTCCAAGAGGCTCTCGGTGCCCTTTTATAGTGCAAAGCCAGAATCTTATTGTTGAAAACTTGCTAAAATATAGCATAGATTTACCCAAAAAATCCTCTGCCCCTAACTCCCTGGAATTGCGGCGGATCCGCGGCCCAAGGGGGGGTTTCGCCACGGATCCGCGCTTGATGGTTGAGATCTAGTGACTGAAATTTTTGGGCTTGCATCTTTTGACATGTGGCAATCCTAGGCACCTTCAGAATCTGAAAATCTTTTCTCGGTTGCTTCCAGACTTGGTCTCCAAGTTTTGCTTCTTAATTTGGCAAGATTTCTTCAACAACTTGATTTGTTTGATAAATTCTACATAACAACTTGGAAAATTCTGCACAATAATCTCAAATAATATTTAGTAGCTTATTTCTACTAGGATTTGGTCAATAGATTTATTTGCATACATTTTCCTACCAAATACTAATTAAAATATATTAACACATGGAAAATAGTGTTTTTACACATAAACCCTCATATGTATAATATATTATGATAAAGTCCTTTTTTTAATATGAAAATGGTAGGAAAAATGTAATACAAATGTGCAGTTTTATCAACTGAACAAATACCCTCAAACTTATCTTTGATCGTCCCGAGCAAACTAGTTTATTCAAGAGGAGAAAAAGAAAGGAGAAAACTAAGCACACTTTCGTAGGCAGACACGATTGCACTGAGCACGTGCAACAAACCGTTAAACCTCTAGGTGTCCCTAGTAGGAGGAGTGTTGTCTCCTGAGGGTTTTCAGCAGATTACACCCACAAAATCCAATAACAAAAGAAAGATGGTGAAATTTACATATAAAGACAAGAACCATAAAAGAAAGGCCTTGAAAAGAAGAGTTTCCAACTACACTAGCTTTTCAGTTGTCATGAGCCCTATCTTAATAGTCATGAAAAAATATTAGAAATCACATCATCACTCAATAAAACATCGTCTTTATTCTTCATTCCTACCTTTCATCCAAACATTGATCATATACCCCTACGTGTGTGTAAAGAACATCCCTACACTCGGAGAATTCAATTCAAGCTATCATACTCTTGTCCATCTACCTTAGTACTTTTTAATTTGGTGAATATTTAGGGTTGCTCACACACTTTCATGCGACCGTTAATACTTCTTGAGGTACTAACCGACCGATTACTCATTTGCTTGCAGATTCGGTGATAATATTTTCCTCGTCTTGCACCACCTAAGGCTTAGCAGTGACTCCCAGACCAGTTGGCCTTAGGGCACTAGGTGATGAAGCACCCTCGCTATATTTTTTTATTGCTGTCTTGGCGATAACAAAACCAGTGTTCATTTTTTTTTTCTCACCATTTTATATTTTATTCATTTTTTATCATTTCCTTCATACTTTGGCTTTTAAACAAGAGCATTTCAAGGTATCCTCTACTATCCCGAGTTTCAAGACGTGTGTAAGTGCGTATAGTAGGGTATCAACATTCAAATGTTTGGCTTCCAGAATAGAAATTATTTTTCAGACTTATTTTTATCCTCAGATTAGTGACATCCTTCATCTTACTAACCCTTGGGACAACAACTCATAACTACTTATTACTAGTTCGTTTAAGAAAACTTCTAATTTTCTTGGTTTTCTTAAACTATTCCTATCTTTTGGATGTAATTTTTCACTTTCTACTCTTTTGTTATCAAAAAAAAAATTGTGCTTATATATAGTATAATGCAAAGTATGCGTAAATAAGCACAAACCTCCCCCAAACTTGTTTTCAACAGTGTCCTCACTGTTGCTATCTGCTGGATCACAAAAACCTGTAAGCTTGGGAGGACATTATTAATGGAGGCAAGAATATATGAAAGTGAAAATCCTCCCCCAAACTTATTTTTGGCTCACAAATTTGAGGACAAAAGTTATGATCAAGAGCCAAAAATATATCCTCCCTCAAACATGAGTTAGACAATACGAAGCATTTTAAGAGGGGGTGGGTCATTTGGTCAAAGTAAGACTTTACAAAGACCAAAAGTCAACACCAACCATTCAAAGATTTTATCAGTATATCGTATAGGTTGGTGGAAGAATGTGTTGTATCGAGTCAAGAAAAAGTGGGGAAAGGATAAGAGGTGGTCAGGAAAGGGTTTGAATTTAGAGAAAAGAAAGAATGAGGAGGAATGTGAATGATTAGGAAGAAGGAATGGTGACGGTTCAACCTTTATAGGTGGAGATTGATCAATCACAAAATCCGTATTGTTTAAAAATTCAAGTTCGTCAGCAAAAAGTTCTTCAAAACTTTTATCAATGGTGTGATTGAACATTTTGCTGTCAAAAAGTTTTATGCCAGAATTTATTCTACTTGATTCATAAAAAATCACTGAGGTAGAGGACTCGAAAAACTCATCTACCTCTTTTTCAAAAATATCCAAATCAAGTTGAATTTCTGGTATTACTGAACTTGAATTAACGGATTGTGATTTATCAAAACTCACTGAAACTATAGGAACAGAAGAAGAACCGGAGAAAGTAGAAGGTGAAATGGGTAAACAAATCGGTGTGTCGAGTGTTGCTGAACCAGATGTGGAAGATGGAGGCTGTATTTCGATCTGATCTTCGGGTATACCTTTATCATCAACTTCAAGACATATTTGGGGTTCGGGAAGAATTAAAGGCTCAAGATGATGACCACAAGGAAGTGAAAGGATTTGATGAATTGGTGGGACAAAATCATCCAAAATTTCGGGTTCATCAATCAATATATCCCCAATGTCAATTACCTCATTCAAGTGAAGGTTAAAATTCTCAAACTCCTCATCAAAAGTATGGTTTTCAATCAGTTTTGGTTCAAGAGTGGAGGTGTAGAGATCACAAGGGTTGGGTATGGTTTCACTTGAAAGGGACCCTTCACAGTTGGGTAAATCAAACACTACAAAGTCACACAACTTATCAGTCATTCTATTTGGTGTACTTGATGAATCTATGAAACTGGAGTTGTGGATTTCAGTTTGGAAAGAGGAGGTTTGATTAGGAAGGGTGTACAGTTCTGTCTTACTACGCAAATCCTTCATAATTTGATTCGTCAGTTCCATATATTTTTCTAATGTCTGCTCCAGACTAGTCTTGGGTTGATAAGGGGTTTCAGTATAAGATTGAAATTCCTGTGGATAATTAAAACTCCCAAATGACTGATTAGAAGAACTGTCTAGAGTAGGTGGAAAAGTCAGATTGGATTGATAGGAACAGAATGGTTGCTGAACTTGGGTAGGAGTAGGATCAATATTATGATAAGAAGAATATTGCTATGGGTTGGTTGGTTGGCTATATACAAACCGCATATCAAACTCTTCTCCGGACAGTGGTGGTGATGGTTGATATTGGTCCGGGTTGAAAATTTGGCCTCTAGACCTAGCTATGTGCTCAGCAATGGACATTCGTCTAGGGGCTTCCTTACTCTGGGTATGAACTAAAACAGGTGTAGGATTAGGTTATGGTTGATAAGACCTAGACTGAGGTGGACAACTGTTTCTTCCTGCTTGTTCTATATGATCTCTTAAGGACATGGAAGAGCCGGACGGTATACCGAAGGGATTTCGAAAACAAGAGATATCTGGTTGTGGACAGCAAAGCTCGGCAAGTGTTCTTCTGTTTAGGTCACCCATTATAAGAAGAGAAGAAGGGGGAAGGGGTAAAAAGGAGAGAAAGTAATTGGTTTGTTTTAAAAAAAGGATGGATTTAGACAAATCACAAAAAATGCACAACCCTAGAACTATGGTTACCTAGGTCCAGTCTCTAGACCGCTCCTAGACTTCCAAAGGACAAGCCGCAGGATAAATCCTCTACCGCCTCCGTACTACCCTTGTAGCCAGGTAAGTGCCAGGTAAGTGCCAGGTAAGTGGGAAGGAACCACGTCGTGGGCCTAATTAAAAACCACTAGCCTTCGACACACTTGCCTAGGCACTACAAAAATAATGCGGATAAACGATAGATTACCCACGACCTTCCTCTGTCCTTATTGAGCGCGACAGTCCTTAGAGTCTGGTCTAGATATTTTTTAAATTAATAAAGGATTGATCTATATGTTTGGTTTGTGATTTGTGGGGCTTAGGAAGGGTGATGAAATCCCCACCTAATCTTGATTTGGTCCTTACCCCTTAAAGATCCGTATTAAAATATGCAAAAACAAACCGAAAAACAAAATTTTGCAAAAAGATTTTTGAGCGGCGATATTTTGCAAAGAATCCTGCAGAAAATAGATTTTATTGGATTTGAGAGGAGAGAGAAGGAGTTAAGAAAGATACCAGATAAATATGAAACCCTAGATCTCCTGTTTCCTCAAGTCCGTGACTCCAGATTTTCTCGCAAAATTCACACAATAATCGTTAAATATACAATTTGCAGTTTTGTTTTATTTATGATATAGATCGTATAAAAATTCAACACAAATAGTAAGAATAAAAAATTACGCACGTTTCCCCGGCAACGGCGCCATTTGATTGATACGAAAAAGTGTGTATGTAGTTAACCGCAATCAATAACGGTGTCGCGCGTAGCTAGACCGAGGTGAGTACGGGTCGTCATCAGGGAAACGTGGAACCTTTTTGCTCTTACTTTAGATGTGTTGAAAGAGAGGAGGAAGTAAGAATTTTTGTGAATGGTTTCTAGATCTACGTTAAGTAAGAATGCAAAAATATAGATCTAGATTATTTTAGAGATTTAGATAATATAATAAGAAGGCTTGTAGGGTTCGTTAGGATTTAGTAGTCATGGACGATTATTTAAAAGTTACCCTTTTTATCCATTAATAGATTTAAAACTAGAACGACGGTGATGCGTGTAGATTAGGGTTTCTGGAGGGAAAAGGAATCCCACTCTTAACCCTTATCTCGACACGGAACTCCGTTCATATCTAGCCTTTACCAAAACAATCATTAATCTAATCTCTAATCGCGGTCGGAACTTGCAAAGAATTGCTAGCGCGCCCGATTAGGATGTTAATGATTCTTTTGATAAAGTTCCTAAACTTTATAGGACTTAAAAAGGGTTTAGTTATTTTTATCATCCATTAGCCTACCCTAATCCTACTAACCCTAACAAGCGGAGAATTACTCGCGCATGTTGGGAGAAGAAGATGAAAAGAAAGAGAGGGAAAACATAATGTAAAATGCAAAAGAATTAAATAAAATAACTACCTTTATTAATCAACTGAACAATCTACACTTTTATTCCGTAGAAAATGATTACAAACTAATTGCTTCTCGATCTTTCCTAAGGAGGTAGATGAACAGTTGATGATCAGCCTGGATGCGTGAGCGTCAGGGGCTTCGTGATCTCTTCGGCTTGATACCTTTTCCAAGAGGCTCTCGGTGCCCTTTTATAGTGCAAAGCCAGAATCTTATTGTTGAAAACTTGCTAAAATATAGCATAGATTTACCCAAAAAATCCTCTGCCCCTAACTCCCTGGAATTGCGGCGGATCCGCGGCCCAAGGGGGGGTTTGGCTATGGATCCGCGCTTGATGGTTGAGATCTCGTGACTGAAATTTTTGGGCTTGCATCTTTTGACATGTGGCAATCCTAGGCACCTTCAGAATCTGAAAATCTTTTCTCGGTTGCTTCCAGACTTGGTCTCCAAGTTTTGCTTCTTAATTTGGCAAGATTTCTTCAACAACTTGATTTGTTTGATAAATTCTACATAACAACTTGGAAAATTCTGCACAATAATCTCAAAAAATATTTAGTAGCTTATTTCTACTAGGATTTGGTCAATAGATTTATTTGCATACATTTTCCTACCAAATACTAATTAAAATATATTAACACATGGAAAATAGTGTTTTTACACATAAACCCTCATATGTATAATATATTATGATAAAGTCCTTTTTTTAATATGAAAATGGTAGGAAAAATGTAATACAAATGTGCAGTTTTATCAACTGAACAGGCATCAAGTCTATCCAGGTCTAAACGATCTCCCCTCGACTTCGGGGCCCATGGGGATACCTCCTCGGCAGCGCTTGGTATGCTCGTCGGCAAGTGATCGAAATTAACTCAACGAACGATCGCTAGACAGATGGCCAACCCGACATGAAACACAACGGTGCAAGCAGAGATATCTTACGAGCATTCTTCACAAACAGATGGTAGAGCGCGATTCGATGAAACAAAGAAAAAATTTATTACTACCAAAGACAAAGGATTTACAAAGGGTATTTTTTAGGGCTCCCCAGCCTTACAAAATTCCAAAAAAAAAGAAATAAAAGGAGGAAGACGGGGGATTTAAACCTCGGGGCCAGGTGCGACCTCGAGGTCCTCGACATCCACCACATGATGCGCGGGGTCCTCAGCGGTTTCCTTGCCAGGAACCTCTTCCCCCTGCTCATCGGCGTACGCGATGGGGAACTTGGCCCGGAGATCTCCGTCGGCAAACTCCGGCATCCGGGCCTTAACGGCATCGACGGCGTCGTGCCAGATGCGGGTCGTAGCCACGGCCAGGTCATCATAGAAGTCCTTCGACTTCTTATAGCTCTCTACCGCCTTCAGTTCGGCCGACTTGGCCGCTTCGGCCGCCGCCCCAAGCTCCTTCCGGAGGGACTTCACCGTCCTCTTCGGGTTACCGGCAAGCACCTGGGCATCCCCGAGCTTGGCCTCGGCAATCACGGCAGCCTCGCGGTGCTGGGCTACCTCCCGTTTCCCGGCCTCCACCTCGCCTTCCAAGGCGGCAACCCTCGCCGCCACCGCCTCCAGCTCCCGCCTGGAGCTCTCTTCCAGCGAGGCGAGCCGGCCCGCAGCCTCCAGCGCCAGGCTACCATCTCGGCTTCCATATGCAAGGCGAGGGCAACATGCTGGAGAACCTGGGAAATACGAAAGAGATCAGAAAGACGAAGGAGGCACTGAATCTCTTAATGAACCAAACACTAACATGCACGGACTCCTGGGCGATGGACGCCAGCTGAGCCCTGAAGGTCCCCCCGGGAACTCTACCCCCGGCCGAGGCCTCTATCTTATGTAGAAGGCTATCCGCAACAGATAGCCCCGATGGCACCGCGAACCGGAGGCTCCTTTCCTCCACCACGATCGGCGAGGACCGGCCCCAGGAAGGTCTCTGGGAGCTCCTCTTGAGCGGCTCCGAGGGAGAGCCGATCTCCTCCTCCGAGTCCGGGTCCTTCCGAACCAGGGCCCGCTTCTGGCCCGACACTCTGCTGGGACCCGGGGCGGGATCCGCCCCCGAACACTTACGGGACGCCACCACCGGAGCAGTAGGAGCCGAGGCGGGCTTCGCGCGAGAAGAGCTAGCGCCCCCAGCCTTCGTAACCTTTCTCGGCTGGCGCATGGAGGCTTTAAGTGAGTCGAAGTCCATAGATCCTGCACAAAGCAAATACCCAACAAGTCAGCAACAAGAGCAAAACACAAGCCAAAAAGCTAGCCTAACTTACCGACGAACTCAACGGGGCTGAGCCCGGCCCAGCTCAGGACCCTCTCAGACAGCAGCACGTCAGGTCGGGGGATGGGCTCCCACGACGCCACTCTCACCGCGGCGGGGTCATTGGACTGGTTCCCCGGTAAACATTTCTCCCTCGACCACTTGGTAGGCACGGGCCAGTCCTCGCCCTCGGAAGGGGAAACGAAGAAAAATTTCTTATTCCAATCATGAATAGAAGAGGGCAAGGCCACGACCCTGGTCCCTGCAGCGCCCCCCGGTCGCTTTCTGAAAGAGAAATATACCCATCTCGGGCCGCCCGCTCGACCACCAGGATGACTTTTGAAGACGAGAGAAGAATCGAGAAGGGAGAGGCTGAAGGGAACCGCCTATAACTTTAGGCGGATCAAGAACCCGAGAAGGATCCTCCATGAGTTCGGCACTAACTGTCCGGGGGCCAGACCGAAAAAATTCTGCGCGACGACGACCTCGGGAAAGAAGGACAGGCGCATTCCTCCCTAAAAAGCTTCCAAATACAGGGCGATTTCCCTGCCCCCGTACTTGATCCGCCCTCTCTCCCTCCTTGGCCAGTCGGAGCGTGTAACACGAGGGGATGTGGAAGCGAGCCCGAGCATTGGCGAGCTCGTCCTCATGCCTCACCCAACACGAGAGGCCGGGGGCCGCATCTGCCGCCTCCTCCCTGGGGGCTGCCCCCGCCGCACGATCCCGGGGAGAGGATCCGACCCCCGCTCCGTGGGGGGACTCGGACACAACTAAAGGGTCCCTAGAACCTACTTCTACAACATCTACTGACTCTACAAAGGAGGACATCTAATCTTCAAAAATGGAATATTCGGAAGCCAAAAGCGGGAGAAAGAAGACGAGCGCCGAGCAACCAGGACTTAGAAGAGGGAAATATGAAGGAGTAGGGGCCCAAGGATGGGCCCCACCCCTGTTTATTGCTGCAAGCGGCCTCATCCAACGACGCCCATCATCTCCCGCCGAAATGACTCCTCACGTCCAGCGGCTCCGATCGCTCCACGTGTCGATCCTGCGCTGGACCGCATCCCATCAGACGTCGCGGGCCTGCATACGTCGCATCGGCCAATCGACGCTTGACGCGTGAACCGTCTCTTCAGTGGCAGAGTGCACAAACCGGCACACCTTCTTTAAATGCTGAGATCTCGCCCTGATTCGCTAGCAGAAAAGACAATTGACGGCCCGATGACTCGTCCTGACAAAGCCTTAAGAAGGAGCTCACCTCGGGAGGCCTGGCAATCCACTCCCGACCCGACCCGCTAGCTGGTCGGGACAAGAGTGGGGGGCTAATGATGATGCTCAATATTGGCGATACAAGATCAGGACACGTGGCGGATGATATGTCCCAAGACCCGGAAGAAAGGGCCCACAGAGGCCGACCAGGCCACCCTTATACCCGACCTGCAAGCGCAAGCTGGCCCTCCTCAGGCCCCCCTGCAAATTTACCTCCTCGGCCCCTCAGCTCGCCCCGGGCTGCCACGGGACCAAGACTCCTCGACCCTCTTGCTCGGTTCCGAGCTCCCCAGCCGAGGCCGTCCTCCTTGGCCCCTCCGACCGACCAACTCCACCACTTGCAGGCGTAACCGCCGCTCCGCAAATCTCGCCACGCGCAGATTCTCTGCCAGCAACGTCCCACGTTCCACGCCATCACGATCCACATTAATGGGCGATCCGCTCTTCACGCGGACGTGACGTCGTGAGCGTAACGGCCGGCGAGACTCTCGCGCCTACCGCTGCGTGCTGCCGCCGGGTCAAGTGAGCCATTTTTTACTCCACTTAGCCGTTACTTTGCTCGGATCTAGTACTAACTTGATCGTCGGAGGGTCCTCGGTGGTACCAAACCATCCCGGAACTTCTTTGCAGGTACTCGGCGCTAAACTCCTCAAATCATCAATCTCACCAAAACCCATTAAGATCCACACGCAACAGAAGATCACAACCAAAATCTACCGAGGAATTAACGGAAGACAATATCTGACGGAGACCCGAAAAGGACCTCCATCAGAAAGCTTAATAAATTGATTATTCTTCAAGGAAGATGAAATAGGTTGAGAGGTTAATGTCTTGAATATTTATATTTTTTAATTATTATCCTTTTATGCCTGCTATTCTCTCGTACTACATTAATCTTGGATTATTTCTCTCAGGATAGAGATCTTGTGCCCTGAAAAAATTCGATGTCTTGCTTGCACGTTTTCATCATCTTAAATTTTTCTTTTTTTCATTATTTGTTATAAATTTTCCATAATTACCTTTTCCCTTTTTTCCCATTTCACCGTGCTGATTTCTAGTTTTATCATAAGCGCATAATCATATGGGAAAGCATGCATGAATATTTAATTGCTTGCTCTATTCTAATCATTTATTCTAATTGAATGACCCATGAATGAGCCATGCTAATCAAATGACCGCATTTCATGATAATCCTATTATCCCAAAACATGTGTGTATCATAGTGGGTCCTTTAATCGCTAGTCTTAATTCCTTAAATTTAAAGTTAATCCATGGCATTTAGATCTTGATTAAACTTTAAATAGTATATTATCCCAGAAACGAAACAAAAAGTCGAAAGAAAGGGCCTTCGAATTTCTTATGGTGGAAGTAAAATATAGTTAATACGAACTATATGTTTGAATTAAAAATAACAAGACAGAGAAAAAGTTTCTACAGATGAGATCCTATCCAAGTCTCTAAGTTAAACATAAAGAATAAGCCGACCGAAGAAGCGAAGTAGATGATAAATGTAGTCGGCCTGGCAAGGATATATGGTTTTATCATGTAAACTTAAATCAGTTCCAGCTTACTAAACTCTCACCATTTATAAAAAGGTTTGCCCTTATTGATTTCCAAGGACTCCGGATTCCATTTATCAACTGAGCGTGCCTACATATTAATTGTATTGCATGCTTTAGTGCAAATATAATAAGTTTAAAGCCTAAAACTTAAGCTTGATAATCCTTATCAAAAACATATATAAAGTTTTAAGATATTCGTGAATAAAGGATCGACTAACCAAGCTATGAATATATTCTACAGCTGGAGTAAAATCCAATGTAAATTAAGAGTTCTTTTATTCCCTACAACATATTACTACAAGAATCAAATCAAATTACAATGTTAGAAGCTTAATTTAATTCAGGAGCGCAACAATTTTGGAGGGAAATTCATTAAATGCTATGACACTCAATAATACTAACTCCGTTCTTTTAACGATAATTTGTTTCCCACGGATCGTCTTTATACATATTGCTAAAACCACCACAGTCCAGATCCTGTAAAGAAATTTTTTTATTTGATATACTAAGAAGAATTTGAGCCGATATGACTAAAATCTATGTTTCTCATTAAAATATTATTTAACATAAAATGTCTTCAAAAAGGATAATATTACATAACAAACAAGCTCTTAAATTCAAAGGAAAGATTTATTATTACATCTTTATAATATTAAACAACTTCTTTCATGGTTATTATTTGTTTACTCACTTCAATTTTATCCATTTTTGTTAATATATATGATATACTAAAATATAAATTATTAAAGTTATTTCAAATAAACATGTGTGAAGAAATGTTTATAAGAATTTATTTGGGAAATTCATTTTAAAAGTCAATGTAGTATTTCAACCAACAACTGATTAAAATTAATTATAACAATTATGTTCATAAGAAATTCGTTATGGATTGAAAAGAAAATTTTTAAGCTCATGTATTGCCACTGACCCAAATCTCCCCTTAATTAACATGATTCATCTCTCTTGAAAATCTTAGATAGTTTTCAATATTCCATCAATATCTCAATCATTCCAATCTATTATATTTTCCTTAAAAAAATCTATAGACCAACTTACATCTTATGTGTTCTAGCTCTTTGATGTAATAAATATTGCTCGCAATGGTTAATTACATTTTCAAGCCATTCCAAATGTATGATCTCGACATGTATTACGTATGATCCAGTAATTTGCATTTATACAATTATAAGAACAATTTGAATGTGTCCAAATATAAACTATCAAATTATACATGAACAGCTCAACGACAGCACAGCTGTCCATGAAATTCGTATATCTCAAGTGACTAATAGTATTATCACACGTGTTCAAATAAAAATTATGTTAAATTTTTTAAATTTAAATTCAATAAAAGTTAGAGAAGGTTCTTCAATGCTGGGAGTGGTTAATTTGTTTTCAAAATGATTCACAATAATTCTAGTAGTTATTTAAGATCGGTAGTAGAGATGATTGTATAGTTATAACTGATTTAGTTGATAATTGTATTTATTTAATATTTTTTTTAAAAATTACATTTAATTTTTTTATTACTGATGTGGTGCTATTTGAGACTGCATTAAATCATCAAATTGAAATCAATTTGGGGATGGTTATATCTACTATTATAACCAGAAAACTTGGGATCTCCAAATTGATTTCAATTTGATGGTCTAACGTTGCATCAAATAGCGTCACATCAGCAGTAAAAAAAATTAAATATAAAACTTTTTTAACAAATATTTAATAAATATAATCATCAACTGAATCAGTTATAACTATACAATCATCAATATTGATCTTAAATAACTACAAGAATTATTGTGAATCATTTTGAAAACAAATTAACCACTCCTAAGTTTTAACCTTCTCTATTTTTTTTTGAATTCAAATTTAAAAAATTTAAAAAAAATAAAAAAATTTAAACATAATTTTAATTTGAACACGTGTATCGCACGTGCAATATAACAGTCTCTAAAAATTGAGAATCCAATTTCAATGGCAGCGTTCTAAATGGATTTAAAATTTTCTCATTTTTGTAGCACAAAAAAATCTGCTAACTACTCTAGAGACGTCACGACCCATCCCAACACAAACGGTATTGTCTGGTTTGGCCGAATTGTCCTTTGGAGCGAGCCGGACCAGGCCAGGAACCAATTCTTAAGAGGTCACCCATTCCAGAACTTCCCCGGCTCGAGCACGCTTAACTACGGAGTTCTCAAGCTCCTGTAGTGTCGGTTCACTTAAAAGGCGCATCTGCATTGAAGAGCGGTATCATTCCATTTATAGTACAGATCTGCTCTTTTTCGGAATGTATTCGGAAAACTCCCCATTATTTTATAGTGGGTCCCCGTACTCAAGAGGTGTCCCCTACGGATTCAAGAGGTGGCCCCGCCCTTTGGCGTGGCATTTTGTTCTGTGTGACACTTTATTCTGTGAGCAAGGATCGGGACCCGAAATCCTCCCCACTTTTGAACAATGGTTCATTCTCGAGACACATGCCTAATATTGAGGGATCAGCTCTAATACCATCAAAACTATGTCACGCACCGCTTCCCAAAATATGGAATATGAAGTGTAACTAGATAGCAGGAAATATAGACTCTCCATTGCTGTCAAAGTCTTTGGCTTTTCCCAAAACCAAGCTGGTTCCAATGACTCGCTACCGCCCACGAATGCGAACTCCATATGTTTAGGAATGCGAAAAGTCACATTCCTAGCTCGGCAGTCGATAACTGCATGGAATGTGCTCATCCAATCCATCCCTATAATAGCGTCATAACCGTCTGTCACGGCCCAAAATTTAGCACGCGAAAGCCCTTAAACTACGTAACGTCTCCAAGCGTAACGTAATTCAAATAAGCCAAAAACCCAGCAATCTAAACTATAAAAAATAGTAAGTGATAATAAAATTGTAAAGACTTTTGAAATCACAATCAAATTCTTTAAAGTCTAAATTTATTTTCTTTAAAAATTTGACAGCACCTCCTTTGTAAAACAAGCCCCCAAAAGGGTTCAACATAAAGATATAAATAAAGTATCCCCAAACGGGAGCAAATCTATGCCCAAAGGCGGAAAACAACCACCACAACAGATATACGACGCCGTAGTAAAGAAAAAGACGATATAAAGTGAACGGCATGAAAATCTCCAAGTCACAAATAATATACAATATCGTCATCATAACTCGTTTCTAAGTCAATACATGAAAATGGTAGATGGAGAGTACTGAATACAACGAATATACAATGAGCAATATCGGATAACCGCAAAACCCACATAGAGCAAAACTACACCTAGTCAGCCGTGGCGGTATCCGCTGCAAAAGATGATACGATGTGAAGAAGAAAGCCCTGCCTCTGACTGCTCTGAGGGACAATCTGTACAACCCTGTGGCACAACGGGGGTGAGTTTCCAACTCGTGAATAGTAAATAACATATGCAGGTAATCGCAGGTATGCACGTACTGCGATAATATATCACATGCAAGCTGATAGCAATAAATAGCAATATGTATATGCAACAGTCATGAAAGGTACTCTATCAGGTACTATTAATACTTGAAGTAATGCATATTAAATGAATGCGGAGTATGAGATAAAACATGTCATCCTCACGGAATCCTCATCGTGGCAGGACCAGTGTCCATCAAGACAATCTAAATCCCAAATTCCTCAAATCGACCCTCAGATCGGCCCTCATATCCTGTAAGTCTCATGAAACCTGAGTGCCTAACATCGACACCCGAAAACATCATGAAAACTAGTGTCTGGCATTGACACATAAATACATACGTTCTTCGAATCCTAAGTGTCAAACAACGGCACTTGTGATCCACGCATCGGTTTATACGCTCCTCGAATCCTAAGTGTCAAACACCGACACTCGTGATTCACGTATCATTTTATACGCTCCTCGAATCCTAAGTGTTAAACACCGACACTTGTGATTCACGTATCGGTTTATAAAACAAGCCTCAGAGTGAATTGCATTCAAATATCAAGTAAAGAATAAGAATACTTGCATAGATCATGATGATATACATATATATACATATATAACAGCGTCCCATACCACTGATATATATACTTAGGAGTAAAATATCCAGAAAACATCATATGAAATCCATATCTCAATGCGAAATCCATGAAATATAATATATGCAACATAAACCAGTAATATAAGCATATAAAGGAAAACCGCTATTTAACTGCAACAAGTTATTATATATCATGCGGTTCCTAATTTCTCAAAAATCCATACAATATCATATAAAGGTGAACATGTAGCTATAACCAGGTATGCGTAACCATGTCGGTATAGCAAGATATGTGTATGTACTTATCAATAATGATGTAATACCCTCCAGGTATGTGTGTAGCTATATCAAGGTATACGGGGGTACATGTAAGTATGTATACAAGATGTACATGTAGCTATGTCTCATATGTGTATATACCTATCTCTAATGGTACAATACCATATAGGTATATGGGTAGCTAGCATGTAGTCATGGCAATGCATATGTGTAAGCATGTAGGTATACAGGTATGCTATATGTCATATGCACAATAAAAAATAAGGATCATGTCTCAAGCCCCTAGCCAATACAATCTCACGTATGTATAAGTGTTGCGTGTCATGGCAATTAGTGACGGTGTGAGTGTCATACAATCAGTGCTCGTGCAATATGAACCGTCAATGATAGTGCAGTGTCTAAAGGATACAAGTCCAAACACAACAAGTAATAATATGCATATGAAGTTTATGCACAATCTCTATATGTGCAATATAAACATGTGGCTAATATCATATCATATCTATCCCTGACGCATAACGCCATGCGGGCGATTCCCCTGTAGATGTTAAATCTACTCACTGATGATCCAGGGGCTAAGTAAAGCCAACCACTCGCTTTCCCATTTTCGCAGCGTCCGAAGTCCCCGCCTGCGTCCATAAGATCATAAAACAACATAACAGGTGCATATTAGCAATCGACCAATAACACGTACCAACTACGTTTGACCGACGCGTCAACCCCAAACATACTCTCAAGTGTTCGTCTAGTGGCTAACGCGCGTAGCGACACTACGAAACTAACCCAAGAACAACAGATACACAAAGACACGAACCGTATCGGATAACGTAACGCGCGTAATCGAAACACTAGAAATAAGCAAAGTGATCCTAGATTTTTCTATCCAAACAATTTGTAAAAGTTGCACATACCATAAGACCACACACAACCCCAGAGACCCCCAGACCAAAATACAACCCCCCAGCCCCCACTCTGGCCGCAAATTGCGGTCAGAACCAATAAATCCGCGGCCTGTTCTTGAGAGAATGGGCTCGGATTTTGAGGGTATCTTCTAGGTCACCACACTAGGTCACTGTGATGGGAACTTTTTCAACAAATACCTGGTTTGATAGCAGATCATCCGAGACCTAAAACTATACTAAAAATACGATATTTGCACAAAACGAAACATTACGCGTTCTAAACTGAAACGAATAAGCTATGCAACATTAAAAAGACTTACTTAACAGATAGAGATCATTACCTAACCACACAAGCTCAAAGATCCTAGCTTTACAAGCTCCAAGGGATCCTAGAGGCAAAACATGTCTTGAAAAGGAATTTGGGTGAGATTTGATGAACTTTAGCAAGGTTTAGTGATGGTGTAGTGTAGGGTTCAGTTGAGAGGGAGAAAAGATGAAGGAAATAAATGAGAAGGAGAAAAGTGATAGAGAGTGAGAGTGTGAGTGGGTTAGAGAGAGAGGGGTGGGAATAAGGGTGAGTGTACCAATTGTATTAACTCTCCATTAATACAAACCATGTCCTTAAGTGAGTCACCATGCCACCTCCTCCCAATCCAAAAAACAAACAAATATCTCTCCACAAATATCTAGGGTTAAGGTTAAGGTTTAAATAAGAGATTAGGATTAAATTAAGTTGTTATGGTTGCCAACTAGATTAGCATAAACAAACTTTCACATTAACATGCACATGTGTGTGCAAGTTATAACAAATAATAATAAATTATAATTAAATGTTATAAAATGTGAGGAATCCAAATTGGTAAACTTTTTACCAAAACCCGCATTATCGCTTAATAAAACACTAATCGCGTTGCTAAGGTGTTACAATCTCCCCCTATAGAAAATTCGTCCCCGAATTTAAAATTCCTACTATGCATACCTTCAAAGAGATGAGTACAAAACTCGCAAATCTCTCTCGCAGCCTCCTAAGTGATCACCTCACTATACGGCTACGCCAAAAAAAACCTTCACAGATGGCAAGACCCAAGACCGAAGTTTCTCTACCTGCCGATCCACTAACACTATCGGCTGCCGGTGAACCAAAAGATCTCGTCCAAGCTAAACGGTCTGATGCTGAATCATGTGAGAAGAGTCATGAAGGTATTTGCAAAGTATCAAAACAAGGAATATGGGATGAATACTCAAAAATCTGGACAGAAATGCCAAATTATAGGCAACGGTACTAACTCGCTAAAGGATTTCAAAAGGACCTACAATCTGGGACTAAGCTTCCCAAAACTCAACACGCCATTTCATCGGAAAAATCCGTAGGAATACATGATCTCCCACTGCGAACTAAAGTCTGCGACAACTACGGTCGGTATAAAACTTCTGTCTGCACTAGGCTGCTCTCATCCTGACCTGAATCAACTGGATCTTCTCCGAAACCTCTCGACTAGCTGGGGTCCAAAAATCCTACTCTCGCGGAGTCAGTAAAACAGACTGGCGATCGAAACAACCTACCACACAAGGCTTGAAGGTTGACAATTGAAATGTCTCCTGATAACTGTCATCGTAGGAGAATTTCATCAATGGCAAGTGACGATCCCAACTGCCAACAAACAATTAGTACGTACGCACAAGCATATCCTCCAGAGTCTGTATGGTCCGCTCTATCTGACCATCGGCCTACGGATGGAAAGCGGAGCTAAAGCTCAACCAGGTACCCAAGACTTCCTGAAGTTTCTTCCCAAGACGGCTAGCGAACTGGATGGCTCTATTGGATACAACGCATGAAGGAACTCCGTGCAAACGCACAAACCTAATAAAGAACAACTGAGCAAACTGAGCACAACCGGACAACAATCACCCAAATGGAGTCACACCCTCGACTAGTCCCGGGTAGACTCACAACAAAGTTCATGGAGATTTGCTCCTATTCCTACTCTGGAACGGTTAAAGGTTGCAACTCTCCAGCCGGTCTCAAATGCTCAACCCTAGCTCGCCGACAAGCCAAGTACTTCAAAACGAAATCCGAAACTTCACTCTTTACCCCTGCCCACCAGTAACCAACTCTCAAGTCACGTCACATCTCGGTGGCACTTGGATGAATACAGAAAGCTGACTGATGTCCCTGCTCTAGGACCTCGGTCTCTACACATCAGTATCGGTACACGCCATCGAGTCCCTAACACAGCACACCCTGGTCATAAATCAAGAACTCCGAATCTTTACCCAGCCGAACATGCTCAGAATCTCAAACAAACGAGCATCGGCGGGCCGTGCCTCACGAAAAAGATTAAGTAAAAGTGGACGGGTGCGGACATGAGCAAGCTGTCCCCTCAGTAGAGGCGAACTTAAGCCGTACTCATCTATCACACAAGAACTGTAAATCTGCAGAAGACTGTCTCCGAACTGCGCACAACTGGAACAAACTACCTCCGGGCCTACGACTCAAGCATCTGCTACCACAATCGTCTTGCCACGGGTAATAAAGGATTTCACAATCACAATCCTTCACAAGCTCCATCCAATGGCGCTGTCTCAACAATCAAAACCCGCTGCAGGAAGATATACACTAAGCTCTGGCGGTCCGTGAAAATTTGACACGACTCTCCATACAGGTAGTGTCCTCAAATCTCCAGCGCAAGACCACCATGACCATCTCCAGATCATGAGTGGGATAAATCCTGCTCGTACTTCCTCCAACTGTCGGGAAGCAAAAGCGATAACTCTATCATGCTACATCAGTATACAATCGAGCCCCACTCGTGAAACATCACAATAAACGACAAGGTCGCCTGATCTAGAAATAAGGATAGATTTAGTGCAGTCGTCAACCGAGTCTTCAACCGCTGAAAACCCAGCACGCACGTCTCAGTCTAAGAAAAGGAACCCCCTTCCTTGTCAACATGGTCAACGGTGCAGCGAATACACAAGAAATCCTACACGAAACGACGGTAAAAACCGGCTAAACCCAAAATCTGCGGACCTCTGTCCCTGAACAAGTCTGGGCCCAAGCTGTACGGCCTCGATCTCCCTCAGGTCCATACGAAAACCGTCTCCCGTAAGCCCCTGACCTAGGAAGTCAACACTATCAAGCCCGAAGGAAACACTTCGAGAATTTAGCAAACAGCTGGTACTCTCCCAATATCTGCAAAGCAATCCTCAAGTGCTGCTCATGTTCCTCACGACTCTTGGAAAAGACCAGAATGTCATCTATAACAGAAAAATCAACTGGTTGAGGAACGGCCTGAGAAACCTGGTTCATCACATCCACGAATGTTGCTAGGGCATTGGGGAGTCTAACGACACCACCAAAAACTCATAAATCCCGTAGCGCGCACAAAAACAGTTTTTGGAATGTCATCACTCCGAACCCACAACTAATGATGACCTGATCCCAAACAAACTTAGAAAAAAAAGTCTCGCGCCCTGGAGCTGATCAAAGAAATCGTCAATGCGAGGTAAAGGATATCTAATCCGCACCGTAACTCGGTTCAATTGACGAAAATCAATACACAACCTCAAACTGCCGTCCTTCTCCTTGACGAACAGAATAGGAGCTCCCCAAAGCGAAACACTCGGACGCACAAGTCCCCCTATTTAGCAACTCTGCAGCAGATCCTTACGCTCCCTAAGCTCCGCCGGCTCATCTGGAACAACGTCGGAAAATCTCGCCCAAAAAAAACCCGGTCCAACGAGCCCACTGAGGCTCCGGTATCACGAATAGAAGCCAAGAATCCTCGACATCCCCTTCTCAAAAGCCGACTAAAGAAAAAGGCTGAAATCAAGCTGTGAGGGGCGGCACCACAGTCCCCCTGCACAACAAAAACTGACTCGCCGGGAAAATAAAATCTGACTGTTTTCTCGCGGCAGTCCACAGACGCATAACACATACCTAACCAGTCCATGCCCAGGAGAACGTCAAAGTCCAACATCTCTAGAAGGATCAAATCGATGGACGAATCTCTATCTCCTATCCAATTGGCACCTGACCGAAACATGTGTCGCGCAACCAAAGGATCGCTAACATGAGTAAACACAACAAACGGCCGATCTAGCTATACACGACTCTCGGCCCTACCACGATACGAAGTGTGTAGAAAAAACGAGTGCATAGATCCCGAATTAAACAAACATGTGCATTAAAAGACATACGAATTAAGAATACCAGAAAACTCTGCATTGGACGCCCGCGCGTCCCGATGAGTAGAAGAAAACGCTCGTGTCTGCCTCTACCCGCAACTGGCTCTTTCTCCTCTACCATCCTGTATTCTCAAAACAAACCCTCCGCGACCACGACCTCTCTAAACATAAGTCTGATGCGGATCAACAACAGGCTCAACAGGCGACTCTCCCTGAGGTGAAGGTGGTAAGGTATCATGTGGTACAGCGTCCTCCTCTTGCGTACCAAGGTACAATCTCTGACATGGTGATGGAATCTCCCGCACCGAAAATATCCATACGATGGCTGCTGATCCTCCTTAGGATAAGAGCTAAACGACTGTCCTCGTCCAAAGTCTCTGCTACTCCCACGACGTAAATGAAATCTGTCGCGGCGACTAAGCCTCTGTCTCTGGGCTGATACACCTATACGAGCCCCCCTCGGTCTCGGAACTCCCAAAGTCTCGGGAAGACGCTCCTTAGCTAAACGGGCTGCATCCACTGCTGATGTATATGTAACACAATGTTGTGTGCTGATAGCAAGGAATAAATGAGTAATAGGGGTGGCAACCTCCTGTCGCTGTGCTCGACTGGCATCAACCAACGACCTCATCATCTGGCATAAGTCCTGCATATCTGCCTCAAGCCTAGCGATACGATCTATCGAAGGCGGATCAATCTACTCCTGTGCAACAAGCGTACCGTCCTGGTCGGTCTTCGTCCTAAACGAGTCAACTCTGACCTCGGCTCTCGCAGCCTCTCTCTGAGCCCTCAAAGTCATCGGCAGTAAAAGGCTATAAATGGAAATAGGATTCGATATGAACACGGAAATCGAATCAAAAGGATATGTATCATCATGGAAGGAATTTCAAGCAATTAGTACTTAGGTCACTTAGGCGGAGTACCGTGTCGTAAATATGCCGCGGACATACACACACTACGTTACTCTGCTTAAGCTACCTACTCCATCATACCAAGGTCATCCTACACTCCGAAAGGTAAAACCTAGCGCTCTGATACCAACTTTGTCACGACCCGAAATTTAGCGCGTGACGACCCTTAAACTACGTAACGTCTCCAGGCGTAACGTAATTCAAGTAAGCCAAAAACCCAGCAATCTAAACTATCAAAAGTAATAAGTGTTAATTTTATTGTTAAAACTTTTGAAATCCCAATCAAATTCTTTAAAGTCCAAATTTATGTCCTTTAAAAATTTGGCAACACCTCCTTTGTAAAACAAGCCCCCAAAAAGGATACAACATAAAAATATAAGTAAAGCATCCCCAAACGGGAGCAAATCCACACCCAAAGACGGAAAACAACCACCACAACAGATATACGACGCCGTAGCGAAGAAAAAGATGATATAAAGTGAACAGCATGAAAATCTCCAAGTCACAAATAATATACAATATCGTCCTCACAACTCGTCTCTAAGTCAATACATGAAAATGGTAGATGGAGAGTACTGGATACAACGAATATACAATGAGCAATATCGGATAACCGCAAAACCCACCTACAGCAAAACTGCACCCTGTCAGCCGTGGCGGTATCCGCTGCAAAAGATGATACGATGTGAAGAAGAAAGCCCTGCCTCTGACTGCTCTGAGGGACAACCTGTACAACCCTGTGGCACAAGGGGGGTGAGTTTCCAATTCGTGAATAGTAAATAACAAATGCAGGTAATCGCAGATATGCACGTACTGCGATAATCTATCACATGCAAGCTGATAGCAATAAATAGCAATATGTATATGCAACAGTCATGAAAGGTACTCTATCGGGTATTACTAATACTTGAAGCAATGCATATTAAATAAATGCGGAGTATGAGATAAAACATGTCATTCTCACGGAATCCTCATCGTGGCAGGACCAGTGTCCATCAAGATAATCTAAATCCCAAATTTCTCAAATCGGCCCTCAGATCGGCCCTCATATCAGCCCTCAGATCGGCCCTCATATCCTGTAAGTCTCATGAAATCTGAGTGCCTAACATCGATACCCAAAAAAATCATGAAAACTTCTGTCTAGTATCGACACATAAATACATACGTTCCTCGAATCCTAAGTGTCAAACATCGACACTTGTGATCCACGCATCGGTTTATACGCTTCTTGAATCCTAAGTGTCAAACACCGATACTCGTGATTCACGTATCGGTTTATACGCTCCTCGAATCCTAAGTGTCAAACACCGACACTTGTGATTCACGTATCGGTTTATAAAATAAGCCTCAGAGTGAATTGTATCCAAATATCAAGTAAAGAATAAGAATACTTGCATAGATCATGATGATATACATATATATACATATATAATAGCGTCCCATACCACCGATATATATATATACTTAGGAGTAAAATATCCAGAAAACATCATATGAAATCCATATCTCAATGCGAAATCCATGAAATATAATATATGCAACATGAACCAGTAATATGGGCATATAAAGGAAAACCGCTATTTAACTGTAACAAGTTATTATATATCATGTGGTTCCTAATTTCTCCAAAATCCATACAACATCATATAAAGGTGAACACGTAGTTATAGCCAGGTATGCGTAACCATGTCGGTATAGCAAGATATGTGTATCTACCTATCAATAATGATGTAATACCCTCCAGGTATGTGTGTAGCTATATCAAGGTATACGGGTGTACATGTAAGTATGTATGCAAGATGTACATACAGCTATATCTCATATGTGTATATACCTATCTCTAATGGTACAATACCATATAGGTATATGGGTAGCTAGCATGCAGTCATGGCAAGGCATATGTGTAAGTATGTAGGTATACAGGTATGCTATATGACATATGCACAATAAAAAATAAGGATCATGTCTCAAGCCCCTAGCCAATACAATCTCACATATATATAAGTGTTGTGCGTATCATTGCAATTAGTGACGGTGTGAGTGGCATACAATCAGTGCTCGTGCAACATGAACCGTCAATGATAGTGCAGTGTCCAAAGGGTACAAGTCCAAACACAACAAGTAATAATATGCAAATGAAGTTTATGCACAATCTCTATATGTGCAATATAAACACGCGGCTAATATCATATCATATCTAGCCCTAACGCATAACGCCATGCGGGCGATTCTCCTGTAGATGTTAAATCTTCTCACTGATGATCCAGGGGCTAAGTAAAGCCAACCACTCGCTTTCCCTTCTTCGCAGCGTTCGAAGTCCCCGCCTGCGTCCCTAAGATCATAAAACAACATAACAAGTGTATATTAGCAATCGACCAATAACACGTACCAACTACATTTGACCGACGCGTCAACCCCAAATATACTCTCAAGTGTTCGTCTAGTGGCTAACGCGCGTAGCGACACTACGAAACTAACCCAAGAGAAACAGATACACAAAGACATGAACCGTATCGAATAACGTAACGCGCGTAATCAAAACACTAGAAATTAGCAAAGTGATACCAGATTTTGCTACCCAAACAATTTGTAAAAGTTGCACATACCACAAGACTACACACAACCCCAGAGACCCCCAGACCAAAATACAACCCCCCAGCCCCTACTCTGGCCGTAAATTGCGACCAGAACCAATAAATCTGCGGCCTGTTCTTAAGGGAAAGGACTCGGATTTTGAGGGTATCTTCTAGGTCACCACACTAGGTCACTGTGATGGGAACTTTTCCAATAAATACCTGGTTTGATAGCAGATTATTCGAGACCCAAAACTATACTGAAAATATGATATTTGCGCGAAACGAAATATTACGTGTTCTAAACTGAAACGAATAAGCTATGTAACATTAAAAAGACTTACTTAACAGATAGAGATTATTACCTAACCACACAAGCTCAAAGCTCCTAGCTTTCCAAGCTCCAAGGGATCCTAGAGGTAAAACAAGTCTTAAAAAGGGATTTGGGTGAGATTTGATGAACCTTAGCAAGGTTTAGTGATGGTGTAGTGTAGGGTTCAGTTGAGAGTGAGAAAAGATGAAGGAAATAAATGAGAAGGGGAAAAGTGAGAGAGAGTGAGAGTGTGAGTGAGTTAGAGAGAGAGGTGAGAATAATGGTGAGTGCACCAATTGCATTAACTCTCCATTAATGCAAACCATGCCCTCAAGTGAGTCACCATGTCACCTCTTCCCAATCCAAAACACAAACAAATATCTCTCCACAAATATCTAGGGTTAAGGTTTAAACAAGAGATTAGGATTAGGTTAAGTTGTCATGGTTGCTAACTAGATTAGCACAAACAAACCCTCACATTAACATGCACATGTGTGTGCAAACCATAACAAATAATAATAAATTATTAATTAAATGTTATAAAATTTGAAGAACCCAAATTGGTAAACTTTTTACCAAAAACCCGCATTATCGCTTAATTAACACTAATCGCGTTCCTAAGGTGTTACACTGTCAGTCCCAATTAAAAAGAAATTCGCATAGAATTCCCTGACTACTACAGGACAAAATCTACACTCTCGACTGAACACGATAATCCCGTTACCAGTATATATCTCCCATCCCTTGGTTAATGGTTCATGCGAAATAGAATGCGTGTCGACAAACCGTGTTAGATATAAAACAATGCGAAGCACCTGAATCATATAACACTCTAGCTCGTACAGAATAAATGAGCAGAGTACCTGTGATCACTTTTCCAGAAGCTTCTGTTTGCACGACAGTCAGGGTGAAAGCCCGTCCCTGACTCCGACCTGTATCGGTCTGCCTTTGCTTATAAGGACACTATTGTTTCCTGGATCCTCCTTACAATTCGAACCTGTCACGACCCGCAATTCGGCCCGTAACCGGCACTTAAACTACGTCACGTCTACAGGCGTACGTAACTTAAGTAAGCCGAAAACCCAGAAATCTAAACCATCCAAAACTGGATCAACGGAGAAAAACATAATTTAAAAGTGTTAGGAGTCGCCATTTAAAATCTCTAACTCTAGTTTTCTTTCATAAAAAAATTTCGGCAGCACCTCCTTTGTAAAACTGACCCCGTAAACGGGTACAACACAGATAAAATATAAATCATCCCAAGTGGGAGAAAAATCACGCCCACCGGCGGAGACAATCACCACAACAAGTATACGACGCCAAAGCGAAGAAATATCAAAGAGAACGACTATATAAAGAAGTAAACATCTCCAAAATAACCTGCTTCTACGAGCACGGTTCCCAAAAACCAATATAATACAACACTGATATCTCACAAGTCGTCTCTAAGTCATATACAACAAGGGTAGATGGAGAATACTAGATCCAACCAAAATATACAATGTACAACGGATAACCGCAAACCCACCTATAATGCAACGGCCTCACTGCCCAAGGTAGCGGTATCCCCAAAAGTAGTGATGATAAGCTGCCCTGCCGCGACTACTCAGAGGGTAAGTCCTGCAAAACACTGTGGCACAACGGGGGTGAGTTGCCAACTCGTGAATAGTAATTAACATCATACAGTAATCGCAAGTATGCACTAACAGCAATGACCAATAACATGTGAACTGATAGCATGGGTATGACAATATGAATATGCAACTAACATGATATCCATATCAAGTGAATACTGAGTGCGGAATAGTAAATAATCTCATGCACATATCATAAGCATGGAAAATACGGTGTATCTCAACAACACCCAAATCCCAAAATACTCAGATCGGCCCTCAGATCGGCCCCTCAAATCCTGTACGTCTCATGAAACCTGAGTGTCCAACATCGACACTCAAAAACATCATGAAAACCGGTTCCTATCATCGACACCTAAATACTGATATCCATACGTTCCTCGAAACCCAAGTATCCCACTTCGACACTTGCATTTCCACGTATCGGTCTTTCTGATATCCATACGTTCCTCGAAACCAAGTATCCCACCTCGATACTTGCGTTTCCACGTATCGGTCTGTCAAACCCCATATATCTCTCGGAAAGTAAGTGCCCAACATCGACACCTTAATTTCCCATATCGCATCTCAAATGCATAAGTCCATATAATGTATCTCGCGGTGCCCAAGAATCCAAAT
Source organism: Agapanthus africanus (assembly GCA_030015575.1). Classification (NCBI taxonomy): domain Eukaryota; kingdom Viridiplantae; phylum Streptophyta; class Magnoliopsida; order Asparagales; family Amaryllidaceae; genus Agapanthus; species Agapanthus africanus. The sequence continues at coordinate 491,013,469 of JASDDO010000012.1, read as the reverse complement.
CCAGAATACATATATATACAGCGTCCCATACCACTGATATATATGCAATACAAATCATGTAAATCCAAGTCCAAAATACATATATATACAGCGTCCCATACCACCGATATATATGCAATACAACTAATCATATCACAATAGCAAGGTATATGTGCGAACGAGTAATATAACATGGCATACATATGAGCATGTAGGTATACAGGTATGTTCTATGTAATATGCATTGTCGCACAAGTATAACAGTTTAATGTCGCTAACTAATAGCAAGGTATACAATAAGCATTTGTATTGTGCGTATCATGGCAATTACCGACAGGGTGTGTGTAGCATATCATTGGTGCTCGTGCAACATGGACTGTCGATAATAGTGTAGTGTACAACAGGTACAGTACTAAGCACAAGTAACTATATGCAACATGAATCATGCACTGTTTCTATATAAGCAAATAAGCATACGGCTAATATTATATCATATCTAGCCCCGACGCGTAGCGCCATACGGGCGATTCCCCGTAGATGTTAAATCTACTCACACTGTGGTCTCCAGCTATGAAGATCCGACCACCTGCTTCCCTTTGTTCGCAGCGTCTGAAGTCCCCACTTGCGACGCTATAATATCACAAACACAAGAAATAAAGCGAACATCTCAGAAGCAATCACAATAACGTAAAACTACGTATTATAAAACGTAACAACGCACTAAACCAACTCACGAATACACGTCTAGTGCAAACACACGAAACGATACCTAAACCCAAACTGAGTACATCGCAGCACGACACACGACTCGTGTCGCAACACGTATCACGCGAACTCAAAACACACGATTATAGGTAATCGATCCCAGATTTTGCATACTGCATCTACTAAGTAAATCAACAGTACCAAACAACCCAAAACCATAGCAGACAACACCCAAAGAAACCCCACCCTAAACCCTAACTATTCGGCCGGCGTCGCCGGCCCCCTCTTCGAAGCTCGCCGGCCCAAACCGGCGGGGTGGTCCCCGTCTCCTAGGTGGTGTCTCAGGTCAACCTGCACATCTCTCTGAAGTTGTTTCCTCAATCACTAAAATTCCCAGGTCACAGCAGATTCTAATATCTCTAAAAAGTCACTAAAAACCCGATATCGCCTAAAACGATATAAACTACGTTCTACGCAGAAATTAACGATTAAAACCACACAAAAACTATAAATTAGCAGTAGAGGGGTTATACCTAACAACTTTGCTCTCAAGTTCCAAGCTTTCCCCTCTCCAAGTGATCAAGATCAAGAAATTCCAAAGCTTTTGGTATTTTTGTGATAGGTTTCAGAAATTTGAGGTTCTTGTGAGTTTAGAATGATAAATTATGAAGAATAAGTGAGCAAGGGCAGTAGAGGGAGAAGGAAATTCGGCCAAGGGAGTGAGGAGGTGGAGTTGTGAAGAGTTTCCAAGCAATTTCCTCCATTTATTGCTCATAAATGCCTTGCACACATACACACACATGCATGCATCTATATCCTTCTCTTTTCTTTTCTTTTTCTTTTAATTTCCAAGTTAAATTCTAGGCCACACATAATTCCCTAGGTGAAGTGAGAAGGATTGCTTTAACTTAAGATTTTTAAAGAAAAGATCGCACAAGGAAAATTTCCCAAAATTTGAATACCGCGTTAAAATAATATTAGAAATTGGGAAAAACCAAATTGAACCAAAACGTCCCATATACTCCCAAAGTTCGCGCACTAGCTTTATTTTAGCTAATCTAGGTGCTGGCAAGTCTATATGGTCGTTTGTTCACAGTCGGGTAAAAACGGAAAATACCGACAAACTTACCCTAAAATGGACGAAATCGCATAACGATTTCCAAAACGTTACAATCTCCCCCCCTCATAGAAATTCGGTCCCCGAATTACAATTTCATACTAAAACGTACCTTCAAAAAGATAAGGGAATCTCTCCCGCATCTCGCTCTCGATCTCCCAAGTGATCTCCTCACCAGTCGGACTATGCCACAGAACCTTTACAGAAGGCAAGTCCCTAGACCGAAGTTTCTTCACCTGCCGATCCAAAATAACTATCGGCTGCTCGGTGAACGAAAGATCACGCTCAAGCTGAACGGTCTCGTGCTGAATCATATGAGAAGGATCATGAAGGTATCTACGAAGCATCGACACATGAAAAACGGGGTGAACATCTGGAAAACTAGGCGGGAGCGCTAAACGATAAGCAACCGAACCCACTCGCTCGAGGATCTCGAAAGGACCTACAAATCTGGGACTGAGCTTCCCTCTCTTCCCAAATCGCATAACGCCCTTCATCGGAGAAATCTTCAGGAATACATGATCTCCCACTGCGAACTCAAGTCTGCGACGACGACGGTCGGCATAAGACTTCTGCCTGCACTGGGCTGCTCTCATCCTGTCCTGAATCAGCTGGATCTTCTCCGTAGTCTCCTGAACAAGCTGGGGTCCCAACACCAAACTCTCACTAAGCTCGGTCCAACAGACTGGTGATCGACACTTCCTACCATATAAAGCCTCAAAAGGTGCCATCTGAATAGTCTCCTGAAAGCTGTTGTTATAGGAGAACTCAATCAACGGCAAGTGACGATCCCAACTGCCCCCAAAATCAAGCACACATGCACGGAGCATATCCTCCAGAGTCTGAATAGTCCGCTCCGTCTGACCATCTGTCTGCGGATGAAAAGCGGTGCTAAAACTCAATCTGGTACCCAAAGCTTCCTGAAGCTTCTGCCATAGACGGCTAGTAAACTGGGTACCTCTGTCGGATACTATGCATGTGGGAACACCGTGCAAACGCACAATCTCATCTATATAAAGCTGAGCGTACTGAGCATAGCCGAAAGTGGTCTTCACTGGAAGGAAGTGAGCCGCTTTCGTCAACCGGTCTACAATAACCCAAATGGAGTCATACCCTCTACTGGTCCTGGGTAGACCCACAATAAAGTCCATGGAAATCTGCTCCCATTTCCACTCCGGAATGGGTAAAGGCTGCAACTCTCCAGCCGGTCTCTGATGCTCAGCCTTGACTTGCTGACAAGTCAGGCACCTCAAAACGAAGTCCGAAATATCGCGCTTCATCCCTTCCCACCAGTAGTAGTCTCTCAAGTCTCGGTACATCTTGGTGGAACCTGGATGAACGCTAAAAGTCGACCGATGTGCCTGCTCTAGGATCTCGCGTCTCAACCCATCAACATCCGGTACACACAAGCGAGTCCCGCATCGTAGCACACCCTGGTCATCAATCGTGAACTCCGAAACTGTACCTCGTCGAACAAGCTCAAGAATCTCAGACAAGCGAGCATCACTGGGTTGCGCCTCACGAATACGATCAACAAGTAGAGGACGGGCGCGGACATGAGCAAATTGTCCCCCAGTGGAGGTAAACTCGAACTGCACTCTACTATCACACAAGAGCTGCCAATCTGCAGAAGACTGACACCTAACGGCGCTCAGCTGGGACAAGCTACCCACGGGCCTACGACTCAAAGCATCGGCTACCACATTCGCCCTGCCCGGGTGATAAAGGATCTCACAATCATAATCCTTCACTAGCTCCATCCATCGGCGCTGTCTCAGGTTCAGATCTCTCTGCTGGAAGATGTACTTCAGACTCTTGTGATCCGTGAAGATCTGACACGACTCCCCATACAAGTAGTGCCTCCAGATCTTCAACGCAAAGACTACCGCTGCCATCTCAAGATCGTGAGTGGGGTAATTCTGCTCATGCTTCTTCAACTGCCTGGAAGCATATGCAATCACCCTATCATGCTGCATCAAAACACAGCCGAGCCCCACTCGAGAAGCATCACAAAACACAACGTAGCCTCCCGATCCAGAAGGTAAAGAAAGAACTGGTGCTGTCGTCAACCGAGTCTTCAACTGCTAAAAACTCTGCTCGCACGCATCAGTCCAGAGAAAAGGAACCCCCTTCCGGGTCAGTCCAGTCAGCGGTGCAGCGATACTCAAAAAATCCTGCACAAAACGGCGATAATAACCAGCTAAGCCCAAAAAGCTGCGGACCTCAGTCACCGATACAGGTCTGGGCCAAAGCTGTACAGCCTCGATCTTCCTCGGGTCCACAAGAATACCATCACTAGTCACCACATGACCCAGGAAGTCCACTCGATCAAGCCAAAACGCGCACTTTGAGAATTTAGCATACAGCTGGTGCTCTCTCAATATCTGCAAAGTAATCCCCAAGTGCTGCTCATGCTCCTCTCGACTCCTAGAGTAAACCAGTATGTCATCAATAAACACGATAATGAACTGGTCGAGGAACGGCCTGAAAATCCGGTTCATCAGATCCATGAACGCTGCTGGAGCATTGGTGAGTCCGAACGACATCACCAAAAACTCATAATGCCCATAGCGTGTACGAAAAGCAGTCTTCGGAATGTCATCATCCCGAACCCGCAACTGATGATAACCCGAACGCAAATCAATCTTCGAAAAATGTTTCGCACCCTGGAGCTGATCGAATAAATCGTCAATACGGGGTAAAGGATACTTGTTCCGCACCGTAACACGGTTCAACTGACGATAATCCACACATAACCTCAAACTGCCGTCCTTCTTCTTGACGAACAGAACAGGAGCTCCCCACGGCGAAACACTCGGACGCACAAGTCCCAAATCAAGCAACTCTTGCAATTGATCTTTAAGCTCTCTAAGCTCTGCCGGAGCCATCCGATAAGGCGGTATAGAAATAGGCTCCGTGCCAGGAATCAGATCAATGCAAAACTCAATATCGCGCTCTGGCGGCAACCCAGGTAGCTCATCGGGAAAAACATCGGGAAACTCTCGCACGGTAGAAACCTGGTCCAGCAACTCCACTGTGGCTCCAGTATCATGAATGAACGCTAAGAATCCCCGACATCCCCTCCTCAAAAGCCGACTAGCGCACAAAACAGAAATCAAGCTGTGAGGGGCGGCACTACGGTCCCCCTGCACAACAAACACAGACTCGCCGGAAAAACAAAATCTAACTGTCTTCTCGCGGCAGTCCACGGACGCATAGCAAGTAGCTAGCCAATCCATGCCCAACAACACGTCGAAGTCCAACATCTCCAGAAGGATCAAGTCGACGGGCAGATCTCTGTCACCAATATGGACGACACAAGATCGAAACACATAACGCGCAACAAACGACTCTCCCACCGGAGTAGTCACGATCAGCGGCTGATCCAGCAAACACGACTCTCGGCCTAACCTCGGCACGAAGTGCGTAGAAACATACGAATGCGTGGATCCCGGATCAAAAAGAACATGCGCATCATAAGAACATATAGAAAGAGTACCTGAAACCACGGCATTGGACGCCTGAGCGTCCTGGTGAGTCAAGGCAAAAACCCTAGCCTGACCTCTACCGGCTACTGGCTGTCCTCTGCCTCTGCCACCTCGTCCTCTCGGTACAAAACCTCCGCGACCACGACCTCGCTGAACAGGAGTCTGACGCGGCGCAACTACAGGAACAAGAGGCAACGCTCTCTGAGGTGGAGAAGGTGGTAAGGTAACCTGCGGTACAGCTGGCTCGTTCACACGCGGCTCTATACAATCTCGAACCCGATGACCCAAACTACCGCACCGGTAACATCCCGAAGTAAACTGCCGATCATCCTGAGGGTAAGAACCATAAAGTCAACCTTGTCCCGAACCGCCACTATCAGAACGGAAACTGTCTCGACGTCTAAACGTCTGCCTCGCTGCCAAATCACCTATACGAACTCTCTTCGGTCCCGGAACAACTGATAACTCAGCTAAACGCTCCTCTACCGAAAGAGCTGCATCCACCGCTGCTGCATACGTGTCACAATGCTGAATGCTGATGGCTAAGAATATCTGGGTAAGTAGGCCTCGAACAAACCTCTTCACCCTCATCTCCTCAGTCGCCACCAGGTATGGAGCATATATCGACAGCTCAGTAAACAATACATCATAATCCGACACCGTCATCCCCGGCGTCTGACGTAAAGACTCAAATCTGCGCGCTCGCGCATCCCTGACGCTCGGTGGAAGAAAACGAACGAGAAAAGACGTCACAAACTCAGCCCAGGTCATAGGAGCAAGACCAGCGGCTCTGCCTCTCTCCAACGACTCACACCACTTCTGGGCCATGCCCTCCAGACGAAAACTGGCAAACTCTACCCATCTCTCGTCGGAACATCGGAGTGAGCGACAAATCCTGGCCATCCGGTCGATAAACGACTGCGGATCCTCGGTAACATCTGTACCCGTAAACACCGGAGGTCTCAGCCTCATGAAATCCGTCAACGACACAGCAATAACCCCCGGAGCTGCAACTGCGACTATCGGAACCGTAGGTACCATCGTAGCCTCCGCAGCGGGTGGAACAACTGCCTGCCCCTGCGCTCGGATGGTCTCTACCAAAGTCCCCACAATTTGGCGCAGATCCTGCATACCAGCTCCAATCATAGCAATATACTCCGGTACAACAGGCGTACCACCCTGGTCAGTCCTCGCCTCAGGCGAGTCAACTCTGACCTCGGCCCTCGCGGCCGCTCTCTGAGCCCTCGTAGTCTTCGGCGGCATATGGGCTATAAATTGAAACAAGATTCGATAAGGAAACGGAAATCGAATCACAAGATGTATATCAATCACGGAAGGAATATCAATCAACAAGTCCTAAGGTCACTTAGGCGGAGTACCGTGTCGTAAGTATGCCGCGGAACATACACACGCTACGTCGCTCTGCTTAAGCCACCTACTCCATCATACCAAGGTCATCCTAGACTCCGAAAGGTAAAACCTAACGCTCTGATACCAACTTTGTCATGACCCGCAATTCGGCCCGTAACCGGCACTTAAACTACGTCACGTCTACAGGCGTACGTAACTTAAGTAAGCCGAAAACCCAAAAATCTAAACCATCCAAAACTGGATCAACGGAGAAAAACATAATTTAAAAGTGTTAGGAGTCGCCATTTAAAATCTCTAACTCTAGTTTTCTTTCATAAAAAAATTTCGGCAGCACCTCCTTTGTAAAACTGACCCCGTAAACGGGTACAACACAGATAAAATATAAATCATCCTAAGTGGGAGAAAAATCACGCCCACCGGCGGAGACAATCACCACAACAAGTATACGACGCCAAAGCGAAGAAATATCAAAGAGAACGACTATATAAAGAAGTAAACATCTCCAAAATAACCTGCTTCTACGAGCACGGTTCCCAAAAACCAATATAATACAACACTGATATCTCACAAGTCGTCTCTAAGTCATATACAACAAGGGTAGATGGAGAATACTAGATCCAACCAAAATATACAATGTACAACGGATAACCGCAAACCCACCTATAATGCAACGGCCTCACTGCCCAAGGTAGCGGTATCCCCAAAAGTAGTGATGATAAGCTGCCCTGCCGCGACTACTCAGAGGGTAAGTCCTGCAAAACACTGTGGCACAACGGGGGTGAGTTGCCAACTCGTGAATAGTAATTAACATCATACAGTAATCGCAAGTATGCACTAACAGCAATGACCAATAACATGTGAACTGATAGCATGAGTATGACAATATGAATATGCAACTAACATGATATCCATATCAAGTGAATACTGAGTGCGGAATAGTAAATAATCTCATGCACATATCATAAGCATGGAAAATACGGTGTATCTCAACAACACCCAAATCCCAAAATACTCAGATCGGCCCTCAGATCGGCCCCTCAAATCCTGTACGTCTCATGAAACCTGAGTGTCCAACATCGACACTCAAAAACATCATGAAAACCGGTGCCTATCATCGACACCTAAATACTGATATCCATACGTTCCTCGAAACCCAAGTATCCCACCTCGACACTTGCATTTCCACGTATCGGTCTTTCTGATATCCATACGTTCCTCGAAACCAAGTATCCCACCTCGATACTTGCGTTTCCACGTATCGGTCTGTCAAACCCCATATATCTCTCGGAAAGTAAGTGCCCAACATCGACACCTTAATTTCCCATATCGCATCTCAAATGCATAAGTCCATATAATGTATCTCGCGGTTCCCAAGAATCCAAATCCAGAATACATATATATACAGTGTCCCATACCACTGATATATATGCAATACAAATCATGTAAATCCAAGTCCAAAATACATATATATACAGCGTCCCATACCACCGATATATATGCAATACAACTAATCATATCACAATAGCAAGGTATATGTGCGAACGAGTAATATAACATGGCATACATATGAGCATGTAGGTATACAGGTATGTTCTATGTAATATGCATTGTCGCACAAGTATAACAGTTTAATGTCGCTAACTAATAGCAAGGTATACAATAAGCATTTGTATTGTGCGTGTCATGGCAATTACCGACAGGGTGTGTGTAGCATATCATTGGTGCTCGTGCAACATGGACTGTCGATAATAGTGTAGTGTACAACAGGTACAGTACTAAGCACAAGTAACTATATGCAACATGAATCATGCACTGTTTCTATATAAGCAAATAAGCATACGGCTAATATTATATCATATCTAGCCCCGACGCGTAGCGCCATACGGGCGATTCCCCGTAGATGTTAAATCTACTCACACTGTGGTCTCCAGCTATGAAGATCCGACCACCTGCTTCCCTTTGTTCGCAGCGTCTGAAGTCCCCACTTGCGACGCTATAATATCACAAACATAAGAAATAAAGCGAACATCTCAGAAGCAATCACAATAACGTAAAACTACGTATTATAAAACGTAACAACGCACTAAACCAACTCACGAATACACGTCTAGTGCAAACACACGAAACGATACCTAAACCCAAACTGAGTACATCGCAGCACGACACACGACTCGTGTCGCAACACGTATCACGCGAACTCAAAACACACGATTATAGGTAATCGATCCCAGATTTTGCATACTGCATCTACTAAGTAAATCAACAGTACCAAACAACCCAAAACCATAGCAGACAACACCCAAAGAAACCCCACCCCAAACCCTAACTATTCGGCCGGCGTCGCCGGCCCCCTCTTCGAAGCTCGCCGGCCCAAACCGGCGGGGTGGTCCCCGTCTCCTAGGTGGTGTCTCAGGTCAACCTGCACATCTCTCTGAAGTTGTTTCCTCAATCACTAAAATTCCCAGGTCACAGCAGATTCTAATATCTCTAAAAAGTCACTAAAAACCCGATATCGCCTAAAACGATATAAACTACGTTCTACGCAGAAATTAACGATTAAAACCACACAAAAACTATAAATTAGCAGTAGAGGGGTTATACCTAACAACTTTGCTCTCAAGTTCCAAGCTTTCCCCTCTCCAAGTGATCAAGATCAAGAAATTCCAAAGCTTTTGGTATTTTTGTGATAGGTTTCAGAAATTTGAGGTTCTTGTGAGTTTAGAATGATAAATTATGAAGAATAAGTGAGCAAGGGCAGTAGAGGGAGAAGGAAATTCGGCCAAGGGAGTGAGGAGGTGGAGTTGTGAAGAGTTTCCAAGCAATTTCCTCCATTTATTGCTCATAAATGCCTTGCACACATACACACACATGCATGCATCTATATCCTTCTCTTTTCTTTTCTTTTTCTTTTAATTTCCAAGTTAAATTTTAGGCCACACATAATTCCCTAGGTGAAGTGAGAAGGATTGCTTTAACTTAAGATTTTTAAAGAAAAGATCGCACGAGGAAAATTTCCCAAAATTTGAATACCGCATTAAAATAATATTAAAAATTGGGAAAAACCAAATTGAACCAAAACGTCCCATATACTCCCAAAGTTCGCGCACTAGCTTTATTTTAGCTAATCTAGGTGCTGGCAAGTCTATATGGTCGTTTGTTCACAGTCGGGTAAAAACGGAAAATACCGACAAACTTACCCTAAAACGGACGAAATCGCATAACGATTTCCAAAACGTTACAGAACCTCTGAGGACAACTACTGACCCGATGCTCGCTGGATACGCATATCAGGCACTGTCCCTTGGTTCTGCAACAATTCCTCTTCAAGTGCCCTGGTCTCTAGCAAAAACAAGTCAAGTCCCTCCTCTGTTGCTGCTGCTGTGGTACGATGGAACGTTTCATCTATGTCGCTCCTGGCCTGTGAACCGAGATTACCCCGCTAGAAGAACTGGCAGCTCGTGTCTGAACTATCGGGGGTCTCCTATCTGCCGATCGATGGCCTTAGGCCTTATCTGCCAGCTTCTCCTGAATTCGAGCAGCGTTAAGTACTTAGGTGAAGGTCTGTAAGTCAAGAGATGTTATAAGCTGCTGCTGCTGCTCGATATCGAGTTCCTACTGAAATCTCATGGCCTTGGCAGCCTCTGTGGCTACCATGGAGCAAAACGGCTCAATCGGTTGAACTCCGCGGCATATACATCTACGGTCGTTCAGTCTCAAAGTAATGAATTTCTCTTCCATTTTGTAGCCGGAAAGTAGTGGTCCAGGAAGCACTCCTTGAATTTGCTCCACTCGATAGGTGCTTCGAGTTGGCTCTCAGGTCCTGCTTATGCGGTAATATAATAAAGTAATTAGTCAAGGGATCCATTTTCTAAACCCAGTGCTCTGATACCATTCTGTCATGACCCATTCCCAACACAGTGGGTCCCACGGACTCAAGAGATGGCCCCCACGGATTCAAGAGGTGCCCCCCGTCCTTTAGCGCGGCACTTTGTTCCGTGTGACAATTTATTTCGTGAGCAAAGACCGGGACTCGACAGACGTTTAGTTAAGATAATAAGAATATCCATATAAAAACCTTATTTTACTGTACATGTGCATCGCACGTGCAGCATACTGGTCGGGATGCGCGGAGCATATGCAAAATAAACCCCTCTAATTTTCCTTCTCTCCATCTTAAAAAAATGTAAATAATATGGAATGTACATATTACCATTATGGATTACCCCCAATTTCAGCGCTCACCCAAAAAACTCTTCCCATATTGTGCTTCTTCTCCTTTATAACATCTTCTCTTTTTCTTCAAATCTGGCGATTTTATACTAAATTTAGGGGATGTTTATGGTTTCTTGATTTAAGGCTTGATCAACAATTGATTTAAGGCAGCTCAAAATATCAGTTGTTGATCAAGCCTTGTTGGTTAGGATGTTGTGTGAACAAGTCGGTAATATTGGTGATTCTTCAAGTCTTTGAGTTGATCAACAAGCGAATTTGAGATCAAATGTCTGTTTAGCATTTCAAATATAAATATAATATTGTAGAAGCCTTCGTCCACATAAGGGGTTATCATCTCAATTCATAGAAGGCTAATTTTTAATTTATTATGATGAACTATAGGTAATTTTTTCAAATGATACCATGATGTCAAAATATAGTCCTAACGGTATTCATGGAAAATTATAAAATGATACCAATCATCATTCAAAACCGATCATCATTTGCAAATTAAGTTTCCTATGCCATCATTCAAACAATTACCAGTCCCACTTGGATCAGGGGTCCCTTTACAAAAGTGTCCTAAAAATATTGGTGGGCCCTCAATCACTCCTCTTCATCCCTTGATTTTCGAAGTCAACTCATGGCATTTAGATCTTCATTAAGCTTTAAATAGTGTATTATCACAAAAGGGGACTAAAAATTGATATAATCAGACATAATATGAATTGTATATGTTTCAACTACAGTAACAAGACAAAGGAAAAAGTTTGTATAGATTATATATTTGAAAAATACTTAACCTACCACAATCCACCTAAGAAATAAAAACCATAGACCCACTTGTTTGGCACTAGTATATAGGTGTTGTGGGTCCCACAATTTTGACTCTTGGGTTGATTGTGGTAGGATTTGAAGGCCGGTAGGTAAAGTATTACTTTATATATTTAGATAAATATTATTCCTATCAGAACGGTGGAATCCACGTTATCTATAAGGACATTTATTGGCTGCAAGTTGGGGTAGGGGGTGCAATTCCTTATATAGTGGATATCATGCCCATTTTTTACCCAATGAAAACCCATGTTCATAACGATTTATTGCATTTAATACCGTCCATTCTATATTATTTTGTTAATAAACAAATGTTATTAATCATTGACTGCTACATTAGTACAGGTATCAGGTACTCAGGGCAATTTAACTGAAAACAAGCACAGTGTATGCACAACAGCGACAATTTAAGTCAAAACTATAATGGGACGGAAAAACGATCAATTTTTAAAATGTTTGCAACAAACAAATAAATAAAGCATGTGTACAAATGAGCACAAGTGGACACATGAGAGCACATCCGGGCATTACAAGTTGCCCGAGAGGGAATGATGGTGCTTTGAATAAATAAAGTGCTGATTTGATATGCACTTTTTAAGGTGAAAACGCTTAATTTGCACTCCATGCATCTGTATTCAACTCAGATCAAATTAGAAGAAAAGAAAATTGCCAAAAATCAAACGAGTATGCCAGAGAAGCACAGAAGAAAGATGGGGACCCACAGCCATTGTGGGACCGGCCAAAAATTCACCCTGGCCGCAGGGTTGGCTCCACCATTGCCAAATCATCTCGAGCTCCTTCTGTGTTCTCTGCATTGTCATGTCATGCCACTTGCATAACTCTCTTTGTCGGAAGAGAACCTTATATAATAGGAAATCTCTGGATGGGTTTAGTTGTTGGTTCTTGAGTTGGAATGATGTATGAAATGTATGATAACTTCTTCTCCTCCTCCTTTTGAGCTCTCATTTGAGAGCTCCATTAAAGAGTTTGAAGTTGTCATCTATCTTTATAACACCCTAGTGCATGTATACTATATTTTATTTTGGGTATTTCAAATCTTGCGGCAAATTTCTTGATTATTATTGTTTTTGGGTGCGGATAATGCATTTGGTAACTGTGATTAGTATCCGACCCGATCCACATGGTTGAAATCTATCATGGTTCAAAATTACGTCATATATCTGCTAGTACAGAGCATCTATGCACATCTTGATTCTATATACATGTATAATATATTTTTGTGTCTGCATATCTTTTAAATAATACAAATAATAGCCAGATAATATTTTTTAATATCTAGTATGGCATGTTATCATACCACATATCATATGGTTGCATCTATACATCATGTTCATGTCCAAATTGTTAAAATAGACTCGTTTGGACAGCTACGTATATTTACGTAGATCCGTACTTGGAGGTATGCATTTTGACTGACCGGATATCGCATTATGATTTTAACTTATACGTATATTCTCCATATTTTAAAACTTGATTTTTAGAAGAAATCCGGGATATACTCAGAGTATTTTGATATTAGCTGTTTAAACCCAAAATATATATTATAATATTTTGTAAAACTAACTGTTATTTATACATATTTTATATATATATATATATATATATATATATATAATATTATAATAACTAAATAATCCATTCTCTTTCTGTCCCTCTCTCTCTCTCTCATATATATATATATATATATATATATATATATAATATGAGAATAATGGAGAAAAGAGGCCATAGGAGAGGATTTCCTCCTATGGCGTGGAAAAAATACAACCTCCGCCATTTTTTCCGACGATCGGCTCCCATCATCTTCATCGTTATCATCTAAGATGTAGGTACACCAAATTTCATATGATTCTACAACTTTTTCACCGTTGATTTAGCAATGTAAAAAGTTCTATTGTCGGTAAACCGTTAATTTTGAACCCACTAAATCAACGGTGAAAAAGTTGTGGAATCACATGAAATTTGGTGTACGCACATCTTAGATGATAACGATGATGATGATGGATGCCGATCGTCGGAAAAAATGGTGGAGGTTGTATTTTTTCCACGCCATAGGAGGATCCTCCTATGGCCTCTTTTCTCCATTAATCTCATATAATATAACCCTATTATTATTAACTCTCCCACCTCTCTCTTTCCTCTCTCCTTTCCCTTCGTTTCCTCACGACGAGAAACCCAAACCTTAGCCTTTCATCTTGCCGCCGACGTCCCCTCGTTGTCACCACCATCCCGTCACCCTAATCACCAAACCACCTCCACTTCTACCTCCTCTCACTTATCCCGAGAACCCACAACCATCGCAACAACCCCCGAAGACCCCTACAACAAACCCCGACCACAAGAACCCTTGCCCCCCACCGTCAAACCTTGTCGCCGTCACCCTCTTCATCTCTTCACCCCTCTCTCCTCTCCCCGACATCCAGACCTCCACCACCACCTTCAACCTTCGGCTTCAAGAACCCCGACACCAACTCAAGAACCCACTGCCCTCGTCGCCGACGGAAAACCACCATCATCGCCGTCACCTTCTCTTTTGTCCTCTGTCCTCAGAACTCAAATACCAGCAGACCCATTCTTCTTCTTCTTCTTCCTTTCTTGCATTCTTGATATTCCGGTCGTCTCGCCGGAGTTGCGCGCGTCGCCGACGATCAGGACGATCCTATCACCGTCATCGTCCAGCCTAGTCACCACGTCACGTCACAGATCAGCCAGATCTAGTCCTGCGCATGTAATTTGCATTGCGACGTTAATCCGACGTCGGACGTAATATCCGTATCTCGTCGTGAGACCCGATCAGGCAAGTTTTAAACTTGCAACATGCTATTTTTTACCGTCGAAAACATAGACGAATTGGGATAGATCGCCTTGCTTGAATTTAGGGGCAGATGCTATTTGGACTTCTCCATTCACCTCTCCGAAAATACCAAGTTGATTTATGGCACCATATATCCGAGGTTTAAATAGATGTTGTTAGTTATATGTATGCTCTAGAGGCCATTGTTGTACATGATTGTATATTATAGTGGATGTCTCGACATATATAAAGAGGACTTTCTTGCACGATATGATAGTATACTATCTGGTTGCACTTTATCTTAACATGTACGCTTATATATCTTTATACTGTCTCTATGTTACATGTTGATAAAGCCCTTAGAATGTTGACTTGACTACCGGGACTATGATGTAGATCATACTAGTAGGGCCAGGGTAGTCCATAAGTACATCTTTTAATTGTTCCTAGTCGAGAGAGTATCGAGACAGGGGGCATCGATATTCCAGTGTAGACTAGTGTGTACGATTCTTGACCCTGTATGGGGCAATGGTTGATCCACAACCATTGATGTTTGACATCAGAGAATGTGCACAGGTGCTCATTGGAGAATGGATACACCGAACAGGACTCACCGAGAACTCCTAGATGGTATTATACCTAACGTCAGATAGCAGTTCTCTAGTGACACTGGTACAGGTTAGTCTATAAACCCGAGATCGTCAGAAAGTCTTGTGTGATTCCCACTGTGCTTTGATTTCCATCATATCACATTCAAGAGAACGTGCAAACCGGTGGCTTTTGCGTGCAGTCCCGAATCGCATGGAGGTAATGAGCGATAGGAGGGGTTTCGTCTCTCCCGGTATTGGGGGTTGATATTGCGCTGTGCTCAATTGGCCATAACACGAAATCCCTGACCAGGGTTGCTGAGATTTACTGGTAAATGTTATCAGTAGTTTCTCGAATCGTTATGGACCTCAAATCGGCATGACTTATCAAGTTACTGGGGTCTGACGTTCACCACCCCTAGACTCAATATGCGACATATCAGACGAAGAGACCGATCTGTACGGTAATGTTACTTATTGGATTCACAGGAATATGAGCAGGCATGCTTGTTGATCATCTGATCGCTCAATACCCGGGTGGCCGTTACGTTTAGCAGACCGTTTGCGGCTTATGGGTGACTGATATGATCACCACCTACTGCCGGCGTATTGACGAGTCTTTAGAGTCCTACACAGAGGTTTTCTGTCTCAAGCGAAACGAAATAGGAGCACATATGTGATATGTGTGGGACTGAGATAGATACGTGTATATGATATCGTATTCTGTTTTCGCGATATAGCTTATATGTGATATAACCAGATTATTGGATCAAATGCTGATTCGATGATTTGATATTAGTCGGGTATATGTGATATAGCCAGATTATTAAATCAAATGTTGATTTAATAATTTAATATATATATATATATATTTGATATATTAATATATATTAACTAATATAAATTAGCTCACTTAAGAATTTTCTTTTCTTCATTTACATTATATATATATATATATAATGTATTTAGAATATTGTATCATGCTTGATGATACATGGATCTTGGGTGTATGAGACTAACACTTAAATTAAGATAATGTATGGCTTTAATTATTTAGATAAAACTAAAAATAGATGGAAATTAGTATGGTAGTGAAGCTTGGAGAAGCTTGTAGAAACCTTGACTAAACTCCATTGACTTTTGTTTTACTCTAGATATTATTTAACCTAACCATTCTCGTAGCCTTAGTTAAGTCTCTACAAGAGTTTATATTAGATATTTTCTCACCCTTGGTTAATTAGATACTTCATCTTCTTCATCCTTTTTTCTTCACTTGATTTTCTTGAGTTCAAAAAGAATGAGAGGAAAAATATTCTAAAGTGAGCTAAATTCCTACTTCATCAATCTATATCATATTAGCCATATAGTGTAGGTTGTTTGCTTTACTTATTCATACATTAGTGAAGTGGTAGCTTGAGTTGGGTCTCCTCAAAGTAGATCATCTTTGGCTTCGAAGATCATTAAGCAAGCTCGTTCATTTCGACTAGTGGAGCCTACGGAGAGTCCGGAACACTACTTGGAGCGAAGGGACTTCTATACGGAGCATTTGAAGTGATGGATCGGTCTACAAAGGTTGTATTCCATAATCACTTATGTTTATGCTTGCTTACTTGATGTAAAACCCTAATTCTCTAGTTCGACTCTAAGTTTGAGTTCATTAGCACACTAATTTTTTAAATTGTATACTTGATACATCTTGAAACCCTAGTAGATGTGCTAGGAAACTCCAACAGATGCGACCGTTGTAGCAGAATTTATCAGATTCCTCCTCATTTATGAGGGGTTTTTGATTGTGGGGACGCTCTTCCCTCCATGCGCAAGCCCCTGCAGTTTATTACGTTATCGCATTGCGATAACCACTTTCTCCTACTCCAGCAGTTCACTTCGTATCGTGTGTGTTTTTGTTTATTTTGGGTTTCCCGTGGATTGTATACGGAGACTAGCTTATGTCGTCGCCCGTAGGATGCGGATTAGTCCAAATTCGTATATTTTAGATTTGGGTTTGGGTCAAGAATTTGCTTGACGGGGTTTTGAACTTAGGTTGTATATTCCTTCAGTTCAAAAATATTTTTGTTTTATTTAAGGACCGTTAATCTAGTTTGAGAGTGAGCATTAGGGCTCAGTTTGTTTTCGCTAAAGATACGTTAGTCTTATTTGAGACTAAAATCAACTTAACAACATTTTAGGATCATTTTTATTTAAGATCCAGCAAAAGAGTATTTATGATCAGCTGCAAGAAAACTTCAGAGATTTAGCCAATTTGGACCTAGTCTGCTTAGTCCTTTTTTTTGTTCAAAAGTGCTAAGCACTTATTTGGGCTCTGTTTTTCCACCATCTTTTCCTTTTATATAAAAGTGCTAAGCACTTATTTGAGCACTGACGCTCACATGTATATCACGTGAAGCATTCTGTCACGGACGCTGCCCAATAAGTGCTGAACACTTTAGTCATTTTGACTAAATGTGAAGTGCTACGCACTTTTTATAGCGTCCACATGAGGTGAACGTGAGGAGCTGGGCGCTGCCTAATCAGTGCTAAGCACTCAGCTGTTTTGGTTACACATGAAGTGCTAAGCACTTTAATTCAGCGCTCACGTGTATTTCACGTGAGGCGCTGGCCTTCTGTCTTGGGCGCCCATATGAGAAGCACGTGAGGCGCTGGGCCTTTGTTTGAGGGCACCCACGTGGGAAGTCCATGAGACGCTGTCCTTTGTTTGAGGGCGCCTACGTGGGAAGCACGTGAGGCGCTGGCCTTCTGTCTTGGGCACTCATGTGTTTTTCATGTGAGGCGCTGAGTTTTTTTTATATGGAGATTTAATCTCTGTTGATTTTTTCATAGAGCTTAAACCTCTGTCAATAGTATTTTGACCATTAACGATCACCAAAACCACTATTTTTTTTAGAATTTTGGGTTGAGTTTTTAAAGAACTAAGTTCTTGATTTAAAAGAACTAAGTTCCTGAAGTATTATGAACTCTATCTTTTCTCTGTTTAAACTTGTTCTTCCCTGAATATTTGATTCTCAAGAGCAAGATCTTTCCGATAAGAATTAAATTCTCAATTTATGGGAGACTTGTCTTGTGGATCTCAGATTCAGAGAAAGCATTAAGTTCTTTTAAAAGGGTTAAATACTTAGGTGTGATATGATAGGTAAAAGAGATATTTTTATCTCTTCTTTTTTTTTTACCTAGGATTTTTAAGAAGGAGGATTTTCTTGTTTGAGAATTGAATTCTCTGTTCTTTTGAGAGCTCATTGCATTTTTTTTGCAGAAACTTATAGGAGGTTCCTTTTTTTTTTTCGAGCGACGCTGTCCTCTTGAGACTTGAAGTGTCGGGTCCTTTATATAGTAGAGACGAGTTTGTTAATTAATTTTGAGAAAATATCTTATTGAGATATTCCAATTGATTTAATTGGACTCAAAATTGATTTGGGGAATTTTACCCACCGTTAGATTTTTGATCCAAGGACTTCTGTTTTACAAAATATATTTTCTTGTTTTTAACAATATTGGGAAAATATTTTCCCATATACAGAATTTATTCTGTTAAGTGGTAATTTTTAATCACCATTGGATTTTTAATCTAAGATTTCTCTATTTTATAGAGAGCAATCTTTTTTTGTTTAGAAAAATTGAGAGAATATATTCCCAAAATAGAATTTTATTATATTATTGGATCATTGATCCAACCGAGAGTATCTTTCTTATTTAGAAAGATTTAGGAGATATTTTCTCCTAATAGAATTTAATTTTATATTTTGATAATTTATCATCTCCATTGGATTTTTGATCCAACGACTCTGTTTAACAGAAAGTACCCCAAATACTCATGTAGAATTTAATTCTATTGATTTTGACTTGGGCGCTGGCGCTCACGTGTTGTGCATGCGGGCGCCACTTAAGAATTTAATTCTTATGATAGGTACTCATAAGCTTTGCACATTGGTGCCTGCATGATGAGCACATGCGGTGCCATATAAGAATTTAATTCTTATTCAGAAAGCGTTTCTATACTTTGCACATTGGCGTCGGCATGAGGAGCGCGTGCGGCGCTACCACAAAATTGGTGCTGACGCTGGCACCTTCGTGAGAAACATGTGAAACGCCGCCCCATTAGCTTTCAACAGAGTTTTGCTCTTTCTATATATATATTTTTTATTTTTGGAGGACCAAATGCTCTCCGCAGTTGTTCCCACATGTCTCGCACGTGGGTGCAACGGTGTCACTTTTTCCACCATTTAATTTCCTAAAGAATTGAACCGTCTTTTCACATCTTATAAATAGGGCCTTTAGCTCTTTAGATGACTGTTGTTTCGTCATCTTCCTTCTTCTTCCTTGAGAATTTAATTCTCTTCTCAGAGCTTAAATCTCTGCCCAAAGAAACACTTAGAGTTGAACTCTATTTAAGAAAATTGGTAAGGATTATGACCAACTTTTTAACTCTTAAAAGAAACTCTTTTTTGTTTTGGATTTTTAACCCATTAACAAAGCTTGGCTCTTTTTCTTGAAATGATCTCTTAGAGGTCTAAAAAAACTCTTCTTTTTTTTAAGTAGACCATGGGTCTTGAATCAATGAGAATCGTTGATTCTCCTCTTAGGTTTTTATCCTATCACTGATCTTTGAGAATCTTTGGAATTTAATTCCATTTTCTTTATTTCCCACTATGGGGGTTTCTGGGATTTAATCCCATTATTGAAAGAATTTAATTCCATTTTCTTACATAGCTTAGCTCTAAGAGATTTTGGGACTTTTGGGAATTTTATTCCCCTTCATGTTCTTGATCATTTTCCTTCTTAGTGTTTCAATACCCTTTTCACAGATTTGAATCTGTTGTTTGTTTTAAAGAGCCCGTTTTTGGGGAATATTAGGAGTTTTTAACCCCGCTGTTTAATGGGCACTATTTATTTAATGAGAATTCTTTCGGATTCTCACAATGGGCGTATATCTCATCATTGATGAACCATCACCTTGATTTCGTGGGGTCCACTGTAGTGACTTTAGTATGGTAATCGCTAATTCTCCTTTTTTTAAGATACCATGGCTGGTCATCTGAACTATCTTGAAGAGATTATCTCATACGAGGAGATTCTCATCCAAGGCCGCTGCCAAGGCCATGAGTTTACTGATGCCAATTGTGACACGGTGATGCGTCGTTTCGATGATTACAACGGCCGATTGCTTCCTCGCCGTTCTGCCCTTTTGAAGATCGTCGTTGGGTCGATCTGGGATGCTATACCCGGGGCGCCTTGAGGTTATACCGCTTCAAGCGCTCGATGATGCTGGGGATAAGGTACATTCAGTGTACTTGATGGGGTTGATCTCAAAGAGACGGAGAGATAATCCCGTCGCCATCTTGCACCGCGTCTTTCAGCAGAAAACAATAATATCGGCATATTTGAGGGTGGAGGACATCAGTGGTGACCCTGACGCTTGCATCCGAGAGAAGATTCACAAAAAGATGGTCGATGAAACTGAAGGCGCGCTGCTCAAACTTGCTTTTGATTTGAGAATCCGTGTCCGGAGTTTAGCGTCTTGACGTTGTAAACCTCAGATAATGTAGTAGCATTTTTTTATCATCATCACCGTGTAATCTTTTCTGAAGTATGAATGATAAGCCCCTTTTTTTGTATCTGCACTTTCCTTTTCTTGATTGTCTTGATTCGGCGCGAAGTAGTTTATGTACTCATTTTGGAGTTTATAGTTTATTAGTCGTTTCGGAGTTTATAGTTTATTAGTCGTTTCGGAGTCTCTAGTTTATGTACCCGTTTCGGAGTTTGTAGTTTATTCACTCGTTTCGGAGTCTCTAGTTTATGTACTCATTTTGAAGTTTATAGTTTATTCACTCATTTCGGTGTATCTGTAGTTTACCTCTCTTGGGTTTACAGGCAAACTTATTCTAACGTTGTATGTAGATAACCTCCATTCTTTTTACGATAGAGGTCCGTTAGATTTGTGATACTAGGGTTTTAGTCCATGGTACCATCGCGTTGGCCGATGTATCCTTCGATATGAAGTCTTTAAGCCGCTGTTCGAGTAGCCCTGTGACTGTCGTGTCTCTGATCCCTTCGGGGGCTGGACAAGACGTCTTCAAGTAATCTCCTTTGGTCATATTACCGTCGTAAGAGCAAGAGTTAAGAATTTGCCATGACGCTTTTTACTTGAGGTTAGGCTCAATTTGGAGCCCCGATGAGTCATAATCGCACCCTTCTGGGATGGGATGATCTCCAATGGCCTTTTAGAATTTATATGAGTTGCCGTCAAGACCCGAAGGTAGGAATATACCGTCACCTCATTTTTTGTTTTGACGATGTCATTCCAATTCTTTTGCTGAAATAGATTAGACATCTGTAGGACCTCTATGCTGTATGTATTGCAATTGAAGTCTGGAGCTAGGAATATGTCGTTGCTCCAGTTTCATTTGATAGCTGCGTTCACATCCTGCTGAAATGAGGAGGAACGCCGGGATAGTCTCTAGGTTATATATGTACCGTCAAGACTTGGAGCTAGGGTTTTTACCGTGGCTCTATTTTTGCTTTTGATCTTTGGGTCTTTTGTTGACGTTGTGTCTGCATCCTACAGGAATGAGAAGGAACGTCGGGTTGGAGCTAGAATTTTGCCATTACTCCATTTTGATTTGGCTCCTAAGAGCTTTGTTCACGTCACGTCTGCACCCTATTAGAATGAGAAGAACGTCGAGCTGATCTCTAGGCTGCAGATGTTGCCGTCGAGATCTGGCTCCCATTGACGGAACCTGGTGGGAAAATATGGTTCCATTTCTTTCATTTGTGCCCATGAATTGTATACAGGGGTCGGTGTGGACCTACCTGCAGGGCAGAAAAGTTTCATTTTTATTTTTTTTCTTTCTGCGATGCTCTATCTTTTCTGCTTTTATGCCGCGAAAGTCATGATTGCCAATCATTTCGGTTATTTATCGTGGTGCCTAATCATTTCGGCTGTTTTTTTACTCACTGCTTTTTATTGCGAGTCGCCCTATCATTTTGGCTTTTTTAAAGGATTTGAAATATGATACCAATCTTGGCATCAGCATCGCTACCACTGGAATATTGCCATGAAAGAATTATCATTTTCCTTGAGAGGAATTGAAATTTAATACCTATTTAGGCATTAGCACCGCTACAACTGGAACATTGCCAGGAGCGAATCATCATTTGCCATTGTCAATTTGAACAAAGATGTCTTAGCAAATATGGTTAGGATCCTGTCGACTAAGGCTTTTTGACTTCATGAGCCGTAAGGGTCTCATAAAGGTATTTCTCCCTACAAGTCGAGAGGATCCCGTAGGTGTATTTTCTTTTTAGGAATCGTGAGGATTCCTAAGTGAGTTTTCTTTTGTAAGTCGTAAGGATCTTATAAGAGTGTTTTCTCCTTATAAGTCGAGAAGACTTACAAGTGATGTTCACCTTATGGGAAAATTTCTCGCCATTGTTAAAACTTGGTGAGGGAATATTTATTTGTGGCCATGGATTGTGTACAAGGGTTAATATGGGACCGCCTGTAGGGCAATATTAGGGGATATGACGGCTTAAGAACAGGTTTAGATCCTTGTAACCTAAGACTTTTGAATTCTATGAGTCATGAGGGTCTCATAGGAAGGAATTCTCGTAACGAATTGTGAGGATCTTGTAAGTGTATTTTTTTTACGAGATTGCGTCCTTCCGGGTTTTCACAAGCTCGCTGGTAGTCCTGCCGTTTTTATTCACGGCGCCCTTTCGGGTTTTCATCCGTACCCATTTTTCTTGTGGACATACCATTTTTTTAACGAGTTTGCACCCTTCCGGGTTTTCACAAGCTTATCGGTAGTCCCGCTGTTTTTAGTCACGGTGCCTTTTCGGGTTTTCATCCGAGCCCATTTCGCTTGTAGACATACCCTTTTTTTTTTAACGATGGAATACCCGAGAGTAGTTTTTTCACAGATGACCCATCTGTTTGATTGTTAGTTTAAGAACTTCTCGGTCCGTTGTCGCCGTTTTTGAGGCGGATTGTTAGTTTAAGGACTTCTTGGTATGTTGTTAGTTTAGGTACATCTCGGTCTGATATCGCCATGTTTGAGGCGGATAATTAGTTTAAGGTCGTTTCGGTCCGTTGTTGCCGTTTTTGAGGCGGATTATTAGTTTAAAGACTTCTCAGTCCGTTATCGCTGTTTTTGAGGCAGATTGTTAGTTTAAGGACTTCTCGGTCCATTGTTAGTTTAGGGACATCTTGGTCCGATATCGCCATGTTTGAGGTGGATAATTCGTTTAAGGACTTCTCGGTCCTTTGTCGCCGTTTTTAAGACGGAGTTTAAGACTTCTTGGTCCGTTGTCGCCCTTTTTAGGTGGATTGTTAGTTTCAGGACTTCTCGGTCCATTGTTAGTTTTGAGAAGGTTAACGGAAGATCCGTTATCGACAAGGATTTTACCTATCTTGATGTCGTGGCAATACCTGGTGACGTATAACGGGCGATTGTGTTCGTACGTACCGAGGAGGAGATCTTCATCATTGAATGTAATGTCAGATGTGTGAACCTCTGCCTGCTCATCCTTCATCTTCTCTTCTGTGAGAAAAGCTTGGAACTGATCAGATTCTTGTAATGCCTTGATCAGGGAATCTCGTGCCTCTTTGGACAAGAGGAGAGCATTCAATATGCTCAGTTTTGAGGGTATTTTTCTCAGATGTGCTAAGACGTTGTAATCCATCTTGCTTTTCCTAGGTGGGTCCCTTACTGCGAGCTCTTTGACAACTCCATCGTCAAGGACAATTTCCTCAGAGATTTTTTCTTTCCCTTTGTCTTTTTTACTCGAACCTTTGTTTGTAGGCCCGAGTTTCTTTTCAGGCAGCATGCAGTTATGCAGCAGAATATTCTCGCGGTTCTTCTCCTCCTCTTCTTTTTCGGAGGTGGTGTCTTTGAAGAGAGGGCTGAGGGGTATTTGTTCCTCAGAATCACTCCCGAAGGTAAGAACTTGGGGTTTTCCCCCCTTCCGAACTGGTACCAACTATATAACAGTTGCTAGTTATCTCTTTATGCGCATTCATTGCACTATTTTGCCGTCAACGAGCTTCACGTTTTATCCTCTTGAAGTGTTTTTGATGGGCAACGTATCTTTACCACCACTTCTTGAAGGCACTGCATTCCTCGGTGGAGTGGATAACCCTATCATGGTATAGGCAGTAGTTTGGATGTGAATCTTCTCCATTGAGGCATATGACCCTGGAAGTGTTCCTCATGAGAGGTGGCAGCTTCATCCCCATTGACAGGGCTTTGGCGAACCGCTTCTCTGTTTTGATCCTGCCCTTATTTTTCGCAGGTTTGCTTTGGTTTGGTCGGAGTACTTTACGACTCGTCCTCTCCGCAGCTTCTTCATCTTGACGCTGATGCTTAGCCTTTTCGTATATGGCTATTTTACGTTCTCGGTCAGTTTTGCTTTTTCGAAAGGTTTCATTTAATAACCTATCGATCGGGTCTTCTGGCGGTTCCGGGGATTTTAGCGTCGATACTGCCCCCAGTACCTCTGCGTTGTTTCCTGACGCTGAGAGAGTTTCTTCGTCATTTAACGACGAATAGGAGACCATGTGGAAACTTGCGACACGGTCCCCGGTATCTCCTGATGAGTCATTTTCCTCATCGTTGTCACTATCTTCGTTCTCAAGAATATGCTTGAGGAACTCTTCAAGCGTGACCGGTGTCTGGGCCTTCTTGTTGTACTCCTCCAGTGCGCTAATGTACTTTTGTAGGTTTGTGCGCTTGTCGTCATACTCGGAAGGCTGCACAGGCTTCTAGGTCTTGTCACGCCCCGCTTCCCAGAGTACGCTAAGATGAGCACGTGACATAGCCAACCATGCTACCCGTGGATAGGAAAAATCCCTCCATAATCACATTACGGCTGTAGAGATATCAAGAACAGGAAAGTAAACTAAACTATCTAGTACATGTCCATGAGCCAGAATGAATGAGTCAAGAAATAATGATAATATGCGGAAGAAAAGGATACAATAAATGAAACGCATGGAAAGTAAGACTGCATACCAACAGGATCTTCACCGCTCGGTCTAACAGCGGCAATACTCCTCATCAGTCTGCAACAAAGGTAGAAGGATCTGGGCCATGCAAAACCCAGACGTCAGCGCGTCATAACATCAAGCAATAATATTAACAGGGGTAGTACGACATGCAGGTTTGAGTATGAGCAAGAATATAATGAGAATATATAACGGTGAATGTGTCAGTATAAGTGACGTGCAGAGATATCTAAACTGTGCTACGGGGTTATCTATTCTAAAGTCTTCGAAACCAAGTAATGTAATCCTCATCGTAACTCGTCGGTGATTATTCCGTAACGCCCAGAAAGACGGCAAACAATAGGTATTCCGTAACGCCCGGAAAAACGGCAAACAATGGTTATTCCGTAACGCCCAGAAAAACGGCAAACAATGGGTATTCCGTAACGCCCGGAAAAACGGCAAACAATGGGTATTCCATAACGCCCGGAAAAACGGCAAACAATAGGATGGCCCTTTGAGTTACGTTCGGTTACAATACTGATTTCCCCATACCCCCAAGTTATGTGTTCAAGTCAGGTATTGATAAATATAGAGCTAATGCCAACACAGGATAAAGCAAGTACATGTTTGTCTGAATAGACAACAGGAAATGTCCGCAGGGACCACATGTCAAGATTGTTGGCATTAATAACAAGATCAGGTAACAGGTCAAGCTATGGTACATCAGGTCAAGTCAGGTAGTATATACATATATCAAGTCATGTCAAGTAGTGGTGTATCAGGTATCAAGTCAAGCAGTGGTATATCAGGTCATAACAGGTAGTGCACATGTGTCAAGCGGATGCTCATACTAAAACTGTAGCAAGTACGGATGCACGGTAAAGCATGGATGCACAAATATTTATCAGGGATTACATCATGACTATATAGGATGCACAAGATCAAGTATGGGATACTAATGTAACAGTAAAATGAAATAATATGGTCTCGGCGTGCAACTAGATATGTAATAAACCATACGGATACAGACGGATACTATAAAACTGTAAATCGGTAAAATTTGCTGAATATTAAACACAAGCACTATTATTTATTAAATAGATATTGATATAATAATATTAACATGGATAACATATTCAAACCGATTAATAACTATAAAAGTGGTATTGATTAACCATGCACAAGAAAGTTCCGTTCAGAAATTCAGCGTCACCCTGATTCGTAAAATAGTTTAAAAATAACAAACGTTCTCCAAAAGGGACGTGTCTTATACCAAAACAAAGATAATTCAATAAGGTTTTCATTTTTTTAAGTATAAGCATCACAGGTTGTCCTTAAAAAAAACTATGAACATTCGAAGTTGAAAGTTTGCTGCTGGAATTTCCCTGGACAGCAGTTTAGAGACATTTTCATTAGCATTTTCCGTTATTTATACAATTTATTTTGCAAGTAAATATTTCATAGAGTTATATTATTCTGAGTTATCTTCGTAATGAACTAAAGAACGTATACTAATGATTTTTCTATGATTTATAATGAATTTTATAAGGTAAGGTGTACAGTAAATTTGAGATTTGTCGTATCCGCTTTTTCAACGACGTTTCATGTGTAAACTATAATATTTTCAAATGTATAACATTATAAAATGCAGATTATAAACTAATTAAAGATAATAATAAGAAATATTACGACGATATATATTTTAAATGATATGGATGCAGTATAATGTAATCTAGTATGTCACAAGATAAGTTTTCATGATCTAGATTTAAAATGATATAAACGGATGCAAACGGAACATCGAAACGTTATAAAATTAAACATGGGGTACTAGATTTAAACTATAGGTATGGTATTTATTTAAATAGGTATAAAATGAATTATATAGCATGTAGCAAGATTAACTTGCCTAGACGGAACAAGAACGGATGTGTACGGAACGTCCTTTGTCGGCGAAATGTCGCGACGCGCGCACGGTATACGGAACGGTTCCAAACAACGCACGAGGGTGATCACGCAAGTCAGGTACGTTCACTGAATTATTCGTATCGTCAGCGACGAGCACGGCTCCGGCGGCGATCACCGGAATCAAGAAACAAGATCAAGAAAAAGAAAGAAAAAAGAAGAAGAAGAAGTAAGAAGAATAGGTTGTGTATTAAATAAGGAAAGAAAAATTAAATAAATAAAATATATATAAATATATATATGCAGAGGAGAGAGAGAGAGAAAGGGGTTGTTAGTTTGTTAGGAAATTAGATTTAAAATTTTAAAAGTTTTAGATTTAAAATTTTAGATAAGAGCTTTCAGTTTGTTAAAGAAATCGTTTGAAAATATTTAAACTAAAATTTAAAATTAAATAAATTGAATTTTGGCGGGATACAAAATATTTTAAAACGCGCTCGGGTCGGGTCTAAAATTCAGATTTAAAATACGAAAAATATGTGCGACTTTCAAAATTCAAAATGAATGCTCAGGTAACGAAAATGCATACCCCTAAGAACGGATGCACGCACGTGCGCGGAGCCATCCAAACACGTCTGTTTCACTGAACGGGACGAGAACAAGATGCGCGGATGCTACCACAGGGTTAGGGGTATCATGCAGGCTATGAAATGCAATTTTAATTTATTTTCCGTGACCTAAATTGTTATATAGTAAAATGTGCGATGCCAGATGAAATGCCAATATGCACTAAACATGAAAATACACAGACTACATAATAAGTCAAGGTAATCTTTAAATATGGATCAACAAGTTCAAGCAGGCGGGTCGGATGAATGCAAAGTAAAATGTAAAATACCATTCGCACCCAAACACGCTAAATCAAGAAAATACCATGGATAAGTAAATACGGGAACTGAAATTGGTATAAATGAACTCAGTTGTTACAGGTCTTCTTCTTCTTCGAAGATTTTGAAGGCTCGACTTGGGGTTTTGCCCTTTGTCAACAACTTTCGGTGCGGGACGTGATTTCAGCATCCCTTCGATGATTTCGGGTTCAAGTGGGATTTTCCACCTGACTACCGGACATGCCTGTAAATCCTTCAGCATTCTTTTGGTTTTTGCTGAAAGGACGACTTCTCATGAGGTTTCTTCCACGAGTGAGCATGATGCCCCCTGCGCCTCTACCTTTTTGGGAGTGTGCTTATGAGGCGGATTCACCCTCCAGTTATCAGACAGCGTGAATTTCCCCTGTTGATATGGTCTTCGACCCAGTTCTTGAAGACGTAGCAATCTTCAATTGGGTGGCTCACCATTCTATGATAGGAGCAGTAGTTGACATTGTCGGGTTCCGGAGGACGCCGTGAGTCTGGAAATGTGATGAGTTTGTTACGCACTGCCAATTCAAATAGTCTTCTTGTCTTATCGCGGGGAAACGAATAAGCGCGCCCTAGTCTTTCTTCTAAGGGCGGGCACGGACGCGGGTTGTTTTGGCGAGCAGCCGGTTTTGGGCCATTCAGTTGTTGTTGCGTATTGGCAACGAAGGCCATTTTCCCTTTACCCTTGTTATTTCGAAGGTCCTTATTTGAAGAGGAAGGCCCGTGGCCCATCTGGTCCATTTGGGCCAATTTATCTATCAGAGCCTGGAAGGTTGTTGGCTTGAAGAATGCCATGAACTAGGACACGGTCTTTTGAGGATCAAGGATCCCGATGAACATGCCTACGGCAGGAGATTTTTCAATGCGCTGTTTGCACTTAGACCATAGGTTCCGCCACCGGATCGCGTATTAGACCCAGGTTTCTCCCGGCTATACCCTGGCATTGATTAATGCCGTAATTGTAGTGCGCTCGCTCGCGCTGGCGAAACGCTACGTGAACAGCAGTTCCATCTCTGTGAATATTTTTACGGAGTCATTTGGGAGCTCCGAGTACCATTCAAAGGCCATTTCTGACAGGCTGCCAACGAACGGACGAAGCAACAGTTTGTCATCGCCTCCACTGTTGCCTCACAGAGCTCTGAACTACGCGACGTGCTAGTGTGGGTTGCCTTTCCCTTTGTATACATGGAACTTGGGGATCGTATATCCGGACGCGTACTTGATTTGGTCACACCAGCCTGGATATGGTCGTCCAGTTCTGACGATTTGGCCCGCGGCATCATTAGCTTGATGAGCTCTTATTTATTGAGCGATATAATCATCAAGAGAAGACTTAGAGATTGTTTCCTCTTTGGCTGCAGATAAGGCAGGAAGAGGGTTTGATGTTTCCCCTCTGTCATCCTCGACGATTATCGGCGGATCTTCGGCTGGGGGCTCTGGTTGGATCATTATTCTAACCATGTCCTGAAATAATAGTGCCATTTGCTTTATGTTAGAAGCTTGCTCGGCAGCTTCCTTGTCCTTTCTTTCAAGCACCCTTCGCAGGAACTCTGTATCGGTCTCCTGCTCCTGGCGCTGTTCGGCTGTTGTATCTGGACTTTCTTTCTACCCGGTAAGTGCTGCCATTTTGGTCAGGATTTCCTGGAGCTTTTGTTGTTGCTCCTGAGCTTTTTTCAGTTACCGAGTTTGCGGTCAGTGACTTACGGATGCATAACTTTCTTCTTTCCCAGAAGCCATGTAGATCGTATGTACGGTCATGTCCCCAGACTTAGGGCGTTTGGGTCCATCGCCTTTGGAATTTGCCGCAGGAGATGAGATTTTCTCTAGCCTTATCCTTTTGTAGGAGGTTGAAATTAAAGGAGCCATTGTAACCGGCACCCATGTAGAAGAAGTCCCTCGTTGTATGACGGAGGAGTGGTCTTCCTCTTACCGAGCCTTCGATTTCTTTGGTCGACGAGAGTGAATTTGGTCAATCACAGAGACCTGGAATTTTCGCCAGACTCTATGAATTTGGGAGGAGAGCCGCTGATGGGGGCGCTCCAGTTTTTCCTGCGTAGAAACCTCGGCAGGTGTGGGTGATTTCTTCAGCACCGCCGTTGGAGAGTTCTTGCGCACCCTCCTAAGCAGATCAAAGATGTTCCCGGTTGGAACAGCAGCGGCAACTTCCACTATTAGAGCTGGCAGAGTAAGTCCAGAGGGGGAGTTTCCCCCAGCTTTTCTCACCCGGGGCCAGTGGCGACGTCGAGCGTGCCTTGCAGAAGGATCTGCCTCAGTTTTGGAAGCGGCTTCGTCGTGTCTCAGGCTTTGCTGAGGGGGTGCTGTTGACGTCAACCTGTTGAAGACCGATGTTCTTGTTAAAGTTTGGGGAGGGCCGGCCAATCTTTCAAAGACCGACTTTCTGATGGGGAAAGAGCTTTTGACGGCTTCGCCTGTAGCAGGAGTTGGGAGGGCTATCCATTTTGGGGCAGCCCCTTCAGGTATCACGAGTGTAACACCCTAGTTCATTTATACCTGTTCTTTTTTTAGTATTTCTTTATTATGGTCTTTTCTTGATTTACTGTGTTTTGGGTGCGAATAGTGTATTTGACATATGTATTTGCATCCGACCCGACCCGCTTATTGGAAACCCGTCTTGATTCCTGTTTATGATTTATCCCGGCTTATTACGTGGATCCGTGCACTTTCATATTTTTATATACTGCATACTGGTATTATATCTGGCATCTGCATTTTTTAATATAACCTTTAAAGTCGAATAAAATATTTTAAAAATATCTTATATGGCCTGCATCATACCCCTGACCCTGTGGTAGCATCCGCACATCTTGTTCTCGTCCCGTTCAGTGAAACAGACTCATTTGGATAGCTACGTACATGTTACGTGCATCTGTTCTTGGGGGTATGCTTTTTCGTAACCCAGATATCATATTTTAGTTTTGGTTGACACGTATATTAGCCGTATTTTCAAACCATAATTTTAGACCCAACCCGTGCGTGTTTTGGATTATTTTTGTATTAGCCAAAATCCCAAATATTATCAATATTATATTCTAATACTATTCTAACTTAATATACGAAATATATTTTCAAAATATTTTTAAATTCCGTTAAAATCTCTACTCAAATATCTCTCTCTCTGCACACATAAATATATTAATTCTTTTATAAAAATCCTAACCCTATTTCTATAACCCCCCATGTCCTCTCTCTCCTCACTTCTCTTCTTCACCTCCTCGCGAACGAAACCCACGCCGCTGCCTAGCCTCGTAGTCGCCACCACCCTCACCCTCATCGTCAGCACCTCCTTCTTCTCTTTACTTCCACCTTCGCCTGCACCTCCTCTCTCCTCCCCTTCTTTCCCTAACCGCACAATCCGTACGGACACATCGCTACCCTCATCACCGCCGGCCCTCCTCCACCGTCGCCGTCTCCTTGACCAACTCCTCGCCGTCCTCCCTCTCCCCACTCACCTCTCTTTTCTCATTTCCCGCTGCAAACCCAGAAACCCATACTACGACCGCTTCACCCATCACTTATGTCGCCGTCGCCGTCGCCGCTGGTGACCCTCATCATCATCCTCACCCCTCCTTCCTCTCCTCTCCTCTCTCTCCAACCCAACACTACCTCCTTTCCCCTGCAAGAACCTTGCACACCCCGATCCCCGACGATCAAGAACCTCGAGATCCACTGCCTTGCCGTCGAACCCCATCGCCGGAAAACCCGTCGACGTCATCACCCTCTCTGTCCTCACCTCTATCCCCAAGCACCACACCAGAGAACCCAAGAAGCAGCCCTTCTTCTCTTTCTTTCTTTCTTCTTTTTCTCTTCTTGATTTCTTGGTTTTCTGGTGATCGCCGGAGCCGTGCCCGCCGTCGACGATACGGGCTACCCAGTGGACATCCCCATACAATGTGGTCACGTTCTTGCTTTTCCTGGTTCTGTTCTGTACGCGCGCGTGTGCATCACGACGTTTACCCGACGCCGGACGCGCCGTACGCACCCCGTCGTGAGATCTGATCAGGCAAGTTTATCTTACTACATGTTATACTAATATATTTGCATCCATATGAATAAAAATATCACATGTTTACTGCATTGTACATCCATGTTATTGTTTTACTGTTTTTGGATAGCCGTTCATATCCGTATCATTTATTACATATCTAGTCGCATGCAATTTTATCTTGCTACATGCTATGTCTATATATTTTCATCTATATGAATAAATATATTGCATGTTTATTGTATTATGCATCCCATGTTGCCGTTTTTACTGTTTACGATACCCGTATCATTTATTATATATTTAGTTGCATGCCGAAACCTGATTGCTTCATGTTACTGCTAGATTCATATACCATGCTTGCTAGTATGCATCATATAACTCATAAACTCATTATATGTTATCGTTGATTTCCATCCGTGCATCCGTGCTTTTACCGTGATTCGATACTTGTTATATTTTACTGTTGGGCATCCACTTGATACATATGCACCACATGACATGACCTGATGCACTGCTGCTTGACTTGATACTCGATCCTCTTACTAATGCCGACAACCCTGACTTGTTGTCCCGATGGACGTTACTGTTGTCTGTATAGACAAAACCTGTACCTGCTTGATCCCGTGTCTGCATTAGCTCCAGATTTATCAATACATGACTTGAACACATAACTTTGGGGGTGAGGGGAAATCAATAATAAAACCCGACTTGTAACTCAACAGTTCGACGCTTATACTGATCAGTTTTGGGGGCTAAGCCAGTCCCGGGATGCTGCTGCTGGCATCATTCGTCTGTACATGTTTCCTGTTTTGTGCTTAGCGGCATTGTTTCCCCCAATCAGAGCAAAGCTCTGTTTGAATTTCAAAATTCAAAATTCGAAGCAACGCTTCAGATTCTTTGCGTTGCGCGCAACGCGCCACGTGTCAAAAGCTGATACATCAGCGCAGTGCCCAAGGCAGCGCGCCCAATCAGAGCAAAGCTCTATTTAAAAAAAAATTAAAGGAAGCAACGCTTCAGTTGCGCAAGTGTTGCGCTGCGCGACACGTGTCTGCGCAGATGCGCAAGCGCAGTTGCGCTGCGCCGTACGCTGCGCGACACGCGCCAGCGCAGTTGCGCTGCGCCGTGCGCTACGCGACACGTGTCACGCGCTAGGGCGTTTGCACCAAACAGAATTAAATTCTAGTAAGATTCTTCTGTTCTTCTTGAAACAAGAAGATTGTCTTCTGTAAAACAGAAGCCCTTGGATCAAAGATCCAACGGTGGGGAAAATTTCCCAAATCACTCAGAGAAGGATCTCTTTAACAAATTTAACAAATTTATGGGCACTATATAAAGGCCCCTAGAACCCAAATCAAAATCATCAACATTGTGAGAAATCAAGATCATCATTGAGAACTCTGAAGAATTGGAGAGAACTCCCCAAGAACAAAAAAGGTAAAAACCTTTAGAAAAAAGAGAAAATTCTCTTATGAATAGATCATTGATCTAAGAACAAGATCAATGATCTTCAATAAAAAAACAAATAAAAATAGTGCTTTGCACTTATGAACCATTGGTTCTATGAGATCAAGAAAAAACAAGAAATACTTGTTTTCTTTGATCTAAATTAGATCAAGAAATCAAACAGTGCTTTGCACTTTTTTATGAACCATTGGTTTTGGAATCTAAAAGATTCTCAAGTTAATAGTGCCTTGCACTTGCAAAACTGCACTGTTGCGCTCTTAGGTTAGCGCAAGCCACCAGAGAGCGCCACGTGTCAGCATCTGAACCACTTGCGCTATGCGCTTTTGAAATAGAGCCTTGCTCTCTGAAACTGGCGCAACTCACCAGAGCACGCCACGTGTTAACAGCGCAAGCGCAGCGCGCTGGTGCAGTGTACTGCGCTTGCGTGACACGTGTCATCACTGCAAGCACTTGCGCTCAGTGATTGGCGCAAAGCGCCTGACAAATGCAATGCATTTCTTTTATTAAAGGGCCAGGCCCAAATCAGAAAGGCCTAGTAGGCCGAATTAAATTGCAATGCAATAAAAAGGGCAGAGCCCAAACAAAATGGATGCTCTGCATCATTTATAAATGGGCAGAACCCAAACAAAATAATAAATAATGCAGTGCAACAGAGACTAAGATTAATGCAGTGCATTATTAAAAAAGGGGAAAAGCCCTAGCACAAGCCTAATAGGCCAAAGATAAATAAAAGCGTTGAACATTTTTTCAACTGCACTTAGCCCAATCATGGCCATAAGTCCTCAAATTAAATTGACGGAGCACAGCTGCTCTCCTAAATCAATTTACATCCGGTTCAAGGGTACATCTCCGAACTCCTCTGACACCTATCATTGTAATCCTTCAACGACATCAGAGAGGCGACGGTTCCCGACAACCATACATCAACACGGACTGTGGGGTCCTTAAACCCGCGGACTTATGCGTCCTTAAACTAAAACACGGACTGTGGGGTCCTTAAACCCACGGACTTAAGCGTCCTTAAACTACTTATGGACCACCATGTCCTTAAACTGGAATATGGACCCCCATGTCCCTAAACTGGCAATGGACCGCAATGTCCTTAAACTACATATGGACCACTACGTCCCTAAACTGGAACAATAGAGCTCCCAAATGCTCTTTTGTCAGGATCTAAACGATCCCGTTAAGTTGATCTTAGTCTCAAATCAGACTAACGTATTCTTAACGAACGTTTAAGTTGATCTTAGCCTCAATATGGCTAACGTATCCTTAAACTAAAACACCAAACCCAAATCTAAGTAAATACGGATTTGGACTAATCCACGTCCTACGGGCGACGACATAACTTAGTCTCCGTATACAATCCACGGGCATCCACAAACAAACACATACACGACATGAAGTGAAATTCTGGAGAAGGAGAAAGTTGTTACTGCGATGCGGTAGTGTAATTAACTGCAGGGGCTTGCGCCTGCAGAGAAGAGCGTCCCCACAATCAAAAACCCCTCTAGCGAGGGGGAATCTGACGAAGTCTGCTACATCGGCCGCATCCGTCTAAACCTCTGATACACGGTGCCATAAATCAACTTGGCATCTTCGGAGAGGTAGACGGATAAAACCATATAGCATCTGTCTCGAATTTCAGGCAAGACGTCCTAACGTCGTCGCCGCCGTTCGGAAGGGAACAGATTCTGGCACGCCCGGTGGGACCTTTTCCTCTTTCCACTCCACACTTCGTATGTCGTATCCGCGAACGAATCGCGGTTTGTTAATTGTTGCCTTCGGATTTTAAGTTACTAAGATTTGGTCTTTTGCCTGGCGCAGAAATCAAGCATCGATGGTCTCTACCTGTTCGAAGTGCTCCAGCTGCAGCTGCAGCTTGCGTCCGGCCTCAACTGGGGACATAACCTACGGGGCCCAAGCGGCCTCTTTGTTCACCATGCCCGTGGAGCAGATTACTCAAGCCACCACGGGGTTGTTTTTCGGAACTATGCTTCCTCCAACAAGCTTCAGCACCCCCGTGCCCGTACAAGAAGCTCCTAAGAAGTCGGTCTTCGATCGACTTTCAGTTACTGCGGCCCCTCTCAACGGGTCGCCCAACACCAGTGCCTCGGTCTTCTCCAAACTGGGCCAAAACTCCTGCGGGCCCACAATGAAGCTTGCAGTCCCGGAAAAAGTTATTCCAAAAAGAGTAGCCAAACCTGCTCCTAAAGTCGTCAAGGAGGCTTCTCCTGCTAAGAGATCGGTCTTTACAAGATTGACCGTCCCAACTCCCACTCCTGCTCTTACTGCTCAAAAGACATCAGTCTTCAATAGGCTGACGCCGGCAACAGCCCCACACCTGAACAGGGGGCAGATTACTCAAGCCACCACGGGGTTGTCACGCCCGACGACGCCACTGGCGCCGGATAAGGAAGACTGGGGGAAACTCCCCTTCTGGGATAACTCCGCCAGCTCCGACGGTGGAAGTTAACACTGCTGTTCCAACCAGGAACAGCTTTGAGCTGTTGAATAGGGTACGCAGAAACTCGCTAACTGCGGTCCTTAAAAGATCTCCTCTACCGGTAGAGACCGCCGTGGAGGCAGAAAAGCCGGAGCAGCCTCCTCAATCGCTGTCCTCCAGGATTTACAAGACATGGCGACGAGTCCAAGAATCTGTGATTGATCCTAATTTCTCTCCCCAACACAAGAAGTCGGAAGATCGGCAAGAATAAAATTCCCCGATCAAGCAGCGGAAGATGACGACCACTTGGGTGCCCAAAGCAACGGCTCTCTCAACTTTAACGGCCCATAAGAGAAGAAGGCCGGAGAAAGTCCTTATGCCGACGGCAAATATTAAAGGTGGTGAACCTAAATGCCTTAAGTCCGGGGGCATCATAGTTCATACCGTCTACATGGCATCCGGCAAAGAGGACAGCCCCATATCATGTAACGCTTCGAAAATCGTTTAGGCAGTTTTTCGATAATCGGCAAAATAATCGGTCTTTTCCGTAAAAAGTCGAAATAAGTAATTTTCAATATAGACCTAATTATACAAAATTTAGATAAGATATTGCTAAAATTTGGTCACTAAATTGTCACTTAAAATTTTCTAGTTAATTAAAAAAATCTTCCTTAATTAATTATTTTTAATATTATTTTAAGCTTTTAAAAATACATTTAATTAGTGATAAATACAAATTTAATTGGGTAAATTACATAATTAGGAACCATTATAAACTAAAATATAGTGTAACAAAATTTTTTATCAAAACATTTCAAGTTTAGTTGTTTTATGGTTTAAAATGGTTTGAAAATGAATTAAAAAGGGGTTTTTTTTTGTAAAATTTGATGTGATAAGAATTAAATGCACTTGAGGGGTTCTTTTCTCCTAGAATTTTCTACACTTCGCTCACAACTTCCCCCCTTCCCTACCTCTGGTCGAAATTCAGCAGGCCTCCCCCATTTTCCTCTCTCTCTTTTGCCTCAAAATTCACTCAAAAATCCACCGAAATCAACAATTTCTTCACAAAAATTCAAACCTAAACCCTTTTCCACCTCTTCCCAAACCCTAATTTGTTTAAAACAAGGAGAAAGAAGACATCTTTGGATGCTAATTGCAAGAGGTTCAAAGCCTGGGAGGTATAACTCTAATCTAAATATTTAATTTGTAGTTTAAGGTGCTAAACTAGAATTCTAAAAGTGTTAATTTAGTTATAATTTATTGTCTAGGAAATTCTAGAAAGGGTTTTAAAATGAAGTTAGGGTTTTATTAATTAAGAGGGGTTATAATAAGTAGTTTAAAATTTTAGAAGTGGAAAATCTTGTATGGTTGATATATTGTAAATTGTTCATTCAAAATTGTTTAAATTAAACAATTTTGCAAACTAGATTCTTATAAATTATATATATTGGTGTGATAAAATTCTAATTAAGGTTTTTATCATTAGATTATGGTTTTTATGAGAATATTAACATGTTAAAGGAATGAAAAACCTAATCTAATTATTGGTTTCAAAATGTTAGTTAATAAAATGTGATAAATGTGCTATTTTGTAAACTAGGTTTTAGAAATTAATTTAAAATGAGGGATTAAAAATATAGTTAGGGTTTTAGCACATCCTTAAGATTTCATCGAGTGGTTTAACAATTTAAAATTTTCAAAATCAAGTTTAGTAGTGGAATTGTGAAGTTTTGCTTAAAAGGTGTTGAAATTGGATAAAATTTGCAAACTAGAATTTTCAATTTAAGACAAATTAGTGTGATAAAAATATAGTAATGGTTTGTATAATCTAGTTATCTTATTTAATGAATATTATGACCATTAGTTTCTTTTAAATATCAAGTTTTGAAGTAAAACGGTAAATTGACATTTTCTAGGTTTTTACGAAATCGGACGATTTGATCGATTTTAAAGTTTCGATGACTTAAACCATGTTTTATATTATAAATAATAAGTTTTGAAACTACGAGTTGTTTGTTGGTGCTTTATCTCGATCAATCGGCGTTTGTACACCGATATCGAGCGATATTTGATTCTTTTGCATAAGCGGGTCATAGGTTTTAACCTATGCGCGTTTCGTGCGTCGTTTTGGTTTTGTCCGTGATTCAGTTTACGATATTATATATGTTTGTGTGTAGGTACCCCTCACGTGGACTTCGGACGAGGATGAAGAGGAGGACGACATCGTCTTCGGCAGACAAGGACCAGGTGAGTAGATGTATATCTACGGGGGAATTCGGGTGGATGGCGTTTAGCACCCTCGCAAACGTAGAATAGGAATACTACTTACTGTCATTAGGAAGTCGGACGTGACCTTAGATTCTTGGCGAGTAGGGCCCCATTAAAGACCTTAGGTTGGACTAAATTGATTTAGAAAGACTTTATCAGAGGATGAATGTCTTGGAGAAATTCGTAGGTTTCAGGTAGACACACACACACGCACAGAAACTTGGCTTGGTGTATATGTGTATGTGTGTATATATACATAGGAATGTGTGCAAGTATACACACACACACACACAACATGTATATGTGATATAAGGATGTTATATGATACATGGGGATGGGATGATATAACTGGGCTTGATGCCGTGATCTCTTGGCTATACAGTCATATTATGATGTTGGCGGATCGTTGGAAAATGAATGGATATGTATACATAAACGATAATAGGTGATGATGACATTAAGATATACGGGACTCTAGAATAGAACCCGGACTGTAATATGTGACTGAATCACGATATTATATATATGTGACTTAATCACGACTTGATATATGTGACTTAATCAAGATATGATATATGTGACATGATATTTCTGAGGACCAATTGACGATGTATATTTACGCAGATAATGATATATGATTGATGATATCAGGATGTATGCGATTACAGTACAGTACCCTTGATCCTGACATTATTTGATGATCATATTATACGAATGATGATGTACGTAGGTGATATTTGACCCGTACCCCGATATTAGGATGCCGTACGATGGATTTTACCGTACGAGGCATAGATGTGATGATTGATCCGCACTCTTGATTCGAGGAAGTCGTACTACGTACGTAACGCTATTGAGGCTGGATCGCCGACTATTAGAGATATGGACTCAGACCTTAGGTGGATTCTTATTTCTTATCGACTAGTTTCTTCAGTTTAGTTTCTTAGGGGGTTAGATAGATACTAGTTTAGGCCCGAGTCATATAATTGTAGTTAGACATGTATATTACAAATGAGTGGTTAATACACATCTATCTTTACATTCAGATCGTAATCATCATGTTGCATGTTCATACATATGTTTCTTTAGTCAGTATGAAACTCTGCCTGTTAGGACACCGGCACCATTACCGATGATGCGCATATTCCACATACACTTATTTGCCGGCTCACACACATCATCATCGGTAATTGCTATGTCACGTACACTTTAGAACATATTATTTTTTATTGGTAGAATCAGCTAAATGCTAGATCAATATAATATTGTGATTACTCTCAGTTGTTAGTCTAGACATTGCATTTATTACTTAGACATTTCATGCATTCACATTTTCATGTTATCATGCAGTATTATGGGGCTTATGCCGACACTTACCATTTACTTACTCATGATTTTGGGATTTTGGATTTCTATGAGATTTCTGGATTTTGGGGAAAACTGCAAGATTATATATATAAACTTCTCTCTCTTTCTCCCTCTCTTTTTAAAATATAAGTTACGGTTTTCTCGTGATGTATGTGTCGTCCACCATGAGATTTCATGTTTTCTGTTGGATTTCGAGACCCGATTCGAGGAGTGGATGAACCATCTCGGGTACATGGTGGGCCCGGTATGGTACCCCGGGACAAGAAGATCGAGTTGTAGACGATGAGCATGGCAGAGGAAGACTACCTACCGGTGATGTCTGGCGCGGCGGATATCCGGAGGATACCGACCGTTGTCGTGAGATTTGATGATATGGGCCGATCCGGACTGACGGAGCCCGAGATATTGAGACTATGAGGTATTGAGACTTGAGATTTACATGTTTTGTGTCGATGCTTGACACGGATTTCCATGGATTTCATCGATGATATTTCAGATTTCTATACAAATTTTACCATGATAAAAGTTAAAGATTTCTTATGCAGATATATCCAGATTTCAGGATTGATTGTTTTACATTCATGGTGCATGCATACTCATTCACATGACATATTACTATTTGAGGCACTGACACGAGCACGGAGCATTTGCACTTACACGCAGTTTATTACCCCGCTATTACTAGATGACTAGTGATATATTAGTATATTAATATGACCTAGGACAGCGTCGTGCATTCGATTTCTTTTCGCAGATGTCTTCTACTCACGGGTTGGCAACTCACCCCCATTGTGCCAAATTTCATTACAGGTTCGATGTACAGGTTTTCTTGGCAGTTTGCTGGCACATCATTTCATTCCTGGTGATTTGCTTGGTAGGTTGGTTCACTTGTGTCAGGACCGCCGTTGTACTTTTATTATTTCATTGGTATCTAGTAAGCTCCATCAACCAAACTTGTATTACTTGATAAGTTTAAAGGACCAGTTATTTATTTCGAGCTTAGAGTCATGCTTGTATTATTATAGTATCTGGTGGATTTATTTTCTTTTGAGTTTTGAGTCTCGCCCTTTGGCGTTGTATATTATTGTGCATGGTGTGGTTGTTTCCGCCTGTTGGCGTAGAGCTAGCTCCCGCTTGGGGATGCCTTTTTATTGTTTGTATATATATTATTCTTGTTTGTACCCGTTTGGGGCCAGTTTTTACAAAGGAGACTCTGCCGAAATTTTTGA
This sequence comes from Agapanthus africanus, assembly GCA_030015575.1. Lineage (NCBI taxonomy): Eukaryota > Viridiplantae > Streptophyta > Magnoliopsida > Asparagales > Amaryllidaceae > Agapanthus > Agapanthus africanus. Next base: position 490,972,764 of record JASDDO010000012.1, on the reverse strand, counting down.
GAAAATTGGATGTTATTTTTAAACTTGTTTTTCTACATGTTTTCCTTTACTTCTTCTTTTATATGGTTTAGATTTCCGGGCTTCGGCTTACTTAGATTACGTTACGCCTCTAGACGCTTCGTAATTTAAGTGCCGGTCACGTTCCGTACTTTCGGGTCGTGACAAAGTTGGTATCAGAGCGCTAGGTTTAACCTTTATATAGGTCTAGGATGACCCTTGGTTGATGGAGTAGATGACTTAGGTACAGTGACGTACCGTGGGTATGATCCGCGGCATACTTACGATACGCTACTCTACTTAAGAAGCCTTAGGATGTACATTTCTTTGCTCCGTATTCTATTCGTTCCTTTGATATATCTTCGTTAATATCGGATGGTGGTTTCTGGTACACGGTCGCACGGGCAGAGGGGGCTGTGGCTAGAATACGATGACCGTAGGGTATTGTCTATTCTTGGGGATTGAAGCATTATTTAGCGTGCGGACGAAGGGTATTCACATGTTGTTCAGACGAAGTTAAAAGGTCCGAACGAATGTCAGAAACCCATTTTCCTAAGTTTAAGGTATTTGGAAGAATATGCAGGTATTTTTATGGACCCTCTAGAAGAATGAAACCCTAACTCGACATAATGACTACGAGAACGCTTTTGAACCTTAGGGTTTACGGCAGTTCCGTAGTGCCATTAGTGAGGCTTGGGTTTGCCCTTCTACGGCTGGTCCGCAGATGCTGGGGCATGTACTGGATATTTTTAAACTGTACTTGAGTGTTGAGCTCTCGGGGAATTATGTGATTTTGATGAATCGATCGAAAAGTTTAACGTAGTCCGGATATCAGGTGAAGGGATAGATTACGTGGGAGACTCTCGATATGAGCATAGACGTTTGTAGCGCAGTTAGCACAGCGATGAGGAGACGAGTCCGAATCAGTCGACATTAGAAAAGGCGCACATTGACGATAGTGTTTACGATTGTGATTTGGTGATTTGAATTTCATATTTCCGTTGTTTGGATTTTGGTATTTTGAGGATTTTGTTCTACGATTGGTATTTCCTATGTGTACATTCATTACACTCTATTCGTGTTTCATATATCAGTGGTATTGATGTTGTTTTGTGCATACCCAGTGCACTTGATTTGGTTTTATACATTTTGAGATATTGATTTGATTTCGTGCATATGGGTTGCACATGATTTTGACGTATGCTTCGACCTAGTCTTCATACATTTTTCGTATTGTGATTTCGATTTTGATATTCGGTGTATGTTTTTGTGCACCATGTGCACTTGATTGAGATTCTTGTGCACACTTAGCGCACTTGATACGATTTTGTGCACACCAGATGCACTAAATCGGGGTTTTGTGCAGATTAGATGCACCTGATATTATTGTCGTGCACGCCCGTTGCACTTAACAGATGTTTTTGGTGCACACCCGTTGCACTCAGTTTTGTTTCTGTGCGTATTCATAGCATCTGTATTTGGTTTCGATTTTAGTACGCACCGGACGCACATGATATTTTTATACTATGATGGGGAATGGTTTCATTATGAGCAGTATGATTTTATAATCATTACTATTTGACTTAGTAACCTGGCGTGACGTGTATGTAAAATAATATATATATATGTATAGCTATTTTTTTAAAATAAACATCCGCTACTTATGCCGTGACACGCGCATCGCACGGCGATTTTTAAAAAAAAAGGGTTTTGCATGCTTCTTTATTAAGATGTTTAAACGATTTTATTACGATGCGCACTATATAGAAGTTATAGTTTTGATGTATATCATATTGGTTTTTGTATTGGGCTTTGATATTTTATTCTCACCATACCTCCGATGATTGCGTTATGTTGACGGAGTTTTGAATATGAGTTATTTACTCGTTTTTCGTGCGGATGCATTGCGCTAAGATGTGTTTTATGTATTAATGATTTCGGAGCCCCGACGAATTGAGTGTTTTGGATGAATGTTTTAGTATTTGGGGGGAGTTTTAATTTAAATTCGGGGACCGAATTTCTTTAAGGGGGAAAGATTGTAACGCTTCGAAAATCGTTTAGGCAGTTTTTCGATAATCGGCAAAATAATCGGTCTTTTCCGTAAAAAGTCGAAATAAGTAATTTTCAATATAGGCCTAATTATACAAAATTTAGATAAGATATTGCTAAAATTTGGTCACTAAATTGTCACTTAAAATTTTCTAGTTAATTAAAAAAATCTTCCTTAATTAATTATTTTTAATATTATTTTAAGCTTTTAAAAATACATTTAATTAGTGATAAATACAAATTTAATTGGGTAAATTACATAATTAGGAACCATTATAAACTAAAATATAGAGTAACAAAATTTTTTATCAAAACATTTCAAGTTTAGTTGTTTTATGGTTTAAAATGGTTTGAAAATGAATTAAAAAGGGGTTTTTTTTGTAAAATTTGATGTGATAAGCATTAAATGCAGTTGAGGGGTTCTTTTCTCCTAGAATTTTCTACACTTCTCTCACAACTTCCCCCCTTCCCTACCTCTGGTCGAAATTCAGCAGGCCTCCCCCATTTTCCTCTCTCTCTTTTGCTTCAAAATTCACTCAAAAATCCACCGAAATCAACAATTTCTTCACAAAAATTCAAACCTAAACCCTTTTCCACCTCTTCCCAAACCCTAATTTGTTTAAAACAAGGAGAAAGAAGACATCTTTGGATGCTAATTGCAAGAGGTTCAAAGCTTGGGAGGTATAACTCTAATCTAAATGTTTAATTTGTAGTTTAAGGTGCTAAACTAGAATTCTAAAAGTGTTAATTTAGTTATAATTTATTGTCTAGGAAATTCTAGAAAGGGTTTTAAAATGAAGTTAGGGTTTTATTAATTAAGAGGGGTTATAATAAGTAGTTTAAAATTTTAGAAGTGGAAAATCTTGTATGGTTGATATATTGTAAATTGTTCATTCAAAATTGTTTAAATTAAACAATTTTGCAAACTAGATTCTTATAAATTATATATATTGGTGTGATAAAATTCTAATTAAGGTTTTTATCATTAGATTATGGTTTTTATGAGAATATTAACATGTTAAAGGAATGAAAAACCTAATCTAATTATTGGTTTCAAAATGTTAGTTAATAAAATGTGATAAATGTGCTATTTTGTAAACTAGGTTTTAGAAATTAATTTAAAATGTGGGATTACAAATATAGTTAGGGTTTTAGCACATCCTTAAGATTTCATCGAGTGGTTTAACAATTTAAAATTTTCAAAATCAAGTTTAGTAGTGGAATTGTGAAGTTTTGCTTAAAAGGTGTTGAAATCGGATAAAATTTGCAAACTAGAATTTTCAATTTAAGACAAATTAGTGTGATAAAAATATAGTAATGGTTTGTATAATCTAGTTATATTATTTAATGAATATTATGACCATTAGTTTCTTTTAAATATCAAGTTTTGAAGTAAAACGGTAAATTGACATTTTCTAGGTTTTTACGAAATCGGACGATTTGATTGATTTTAAAGTTTCGATGACTTAAACCATGTTTTATATTATAAATAATAAGTTTTGAAACTACGAGTTGTTTGTTGGTGCTTTATCTCGATCAATCGGCGTTTGTACGCCGATATCGAGCGATATTTGATTCTTTTGCATAAGCGGGTCATAGGTTTTAACCTATGCGCGTTTCGTGCGTCGTTTTGGTTTTGTCCGTGATTCAGTTTACGATATTATATATGTTTGTGTGTAGGTACCCCTCACGTGGACTTCGGACGAGGATGAAGAGGAGGACGACATCGTCTTCGGCAGACAAAGACCAGGTGAGTAGATGTATATCTACGGGGGAAGTCGGGCGGATGGCGTTTAGCACCCCGCAAACGTAGAATAGGAATACTACTTACTGTCATTAGAAAGTCGGACGTGACCTTAGATTCTTGACGAGTAGGGCCCCATTAAAGACCTTAGGTTGGACTAGATTGATTTAGAAAGACTTTACCAGAGGATGAATGTCTTGGAGAAATTCGTAGGTTTCAGGTAGACACACACACACGCACACACAGAAACTTGGCTTGGTGTATATGTGTATGTGTATATATATACACAGGAATGTGTGCAAGTATACACACACACACATAACATGTATATATGATATAAGGATGTTAAATGATACATAGGGATGAGATGATATAACTGGGCTTGATGCCGTGATCTCTTGGCTATACAGTCGTATTATGATGTTGGCGGATCGTTGGAAAATGAATGGATATGTATACATAAACGATAATAGGTGATGATGACATTAATATATACGAGACTCTAGAATAGAACCCGGACTGTAATATGTGACTGAATCACGATATGATATATATGTGACTTAATCATGACTTGATATATGTGACTTAATCAAGATATGATATATGTGACATGATATTTCTGAGGACCAATTGACGATGTATATTTGTCGCAGAAAATGATATATGATTGATGATATCGGGATGTATGGATTACAGTACAGTACCCTTGATCCTGACATTATTTGATGATCATATTATACGAATGATGATGTGCGTAGGTGATATTTGACCCGTACCCCGATATTAGGATGCTGTACGATGGATTTTACCGTACGAGGCATAGATGTGATGATTGATCCGCACTCTTGATTTGAGGAAGTCCTACTACGTACGTGACGCTATTGAGGCTGGATCGCCGACTATTAGAGATATGGACTCAGACCTTAGGTGGATTCTTATTTCTTATCGACTAGTTTCTTCATTTTAGTTTCTTAGGGGGTTAGATAGATACTAGTTTAGGCCCGAGTCATATAATTGTAGTTAGACATGTATATTACAAATGAGTGGTTAATACACATCCATCTTTACATTCAGATCGTAATCATCATGTTGCATGTTCATACATATGTTTCTTTAGTCAGTATGAAACTTTGCCTGTTAGGACACCAGCACCATTACCGATGATGCGCATATTCCACATACACTTATTTGCCGGCTCACACACATCATCATCGGTAATTGCTATGTCACGTACACTTTAGAACATATTATCTTTTATTGGTAGAATCAGCTAAAGGCTAGATCAATATAATATTGTGATTACTCTCAGTTGTTAGTTTATACATTGCATTTATTACTTAGACATTTCATGCATTCACATTTTCATGTTATCATGCAGTATTATGGGGCTTATGCCGAAACTAACCATTTACTTACTCATGATTTTGAGATTTTGGATTTCTATGAGATTTCTGGATTTTGGGGAAAATCGCAAGAATATATATAAAAACTTCTCTCTCTTTCTCCCTCTCTTTTTAAAATATAAGTTGCAGTTTTCTAGTGATGTATGTGTCGTCCACCATGAGATTTCATGTTTTCTGTTGGATTTCGAGACCCGATTCGAGGAGTGGATGAACCATCTCGGGTACATGGTGGGCCCGGTATGGTACCCCGGGGCAAGAAGATCGAGTTGTAGACGATGAGCATGGCAGGGGAAGACTACCTACCGGTGATGTCTGGCGCGGCGGATATCCGGAGGATACCGACCGTTGTCGTAAGATTTGATGATATGGGCCGATCCGGACTGACAGAGCCCGAGATATTGAGACTATGAGATATTGAGACTATGAGGTATTGAGACTTGAGATTTACATGTTTTGTGTCGATACTTGACACGGATTTCCATGGATTTCATCGATAATATTTTAGATTTCTATACAAATTTTACCATGATAAAAGTTAAAGATTTCTTTTACAGATATATCCAGATTTCAGGATTGATTGTTTTACATTCATGGTGCATGCATACTCATTCACATGACATATTACTATTTGAGGCACTGACACGAGCACGGAGCATTTGCACTTACACGTAGTTTATTACCCCGCTATTACTAGATGACTAGTGATATATTAGTATATTAATATGACCTAGGATAGCGTCGTGCATTCGATTTCTTTTCGCAGATGTCTTCTACTCACGAGTTGGCAACTCACCCCCGTTGTGCCAAATTTCATTACAGGTTCGATGTACAGGTTTCCTTGGCAGTTTGCTGGCACATCATTTCATTCAGGGTGATTTGCTTGGTAGGTTGGTTCACTTGTGTCAGGACCGCCGTTGTACTTTTATTATTTCATTGGTATCTTGTAAGCTCCATCAACCAAACTTGTATTACTTGATAAGTTTAAAGGACCAGTTATTTATTTCGACCTTAGAGTCACGCTTGCATTATTATAGTATCTGGTGGATTTGTTTTCTTTTGAGTTTTGAGCCTCGCCCTTTGGCGTTGTATATTATTGTGCATGGTGTGGTTGTTTCCGCCTGTTGGCGTAGAGCTAGCTCCCGCTTGGGGATGCCTTTTTATTGTTTGTATATATATTATTCTTGTTTGTACCCGTTTGGGGCCAGTTTTTACAAAGGAGACTCTGCCGAAATTTTTGAGAAAATTGGATATTGTTTTTAAACTTGTTTTTCTACATGTTTTCCTTTACTTCTTCTTTTATATGCTTTAGATTTTTGGGCTTCAGCTTACTTAGATTACGTTACGCCTCTAGACGCTTCGTAATTTAAGTGCCGGTCACGTTCCGTACTTTCGGGTCGTGACATATCAACAGGTCATAGACCGCTCACACGATTGGTGACCAAAGCGCAGGAGCAGCAGCAGAAGCTCCAAGAGATGATGAACGCTATGGCCGCACTTACTGGGCCAAAAGAAAACCCTGAAACGTCCTCGGATGAACTCCAGGAGCAAGAAACCGATGCCGAATTCCTTCGTCGAATATTGGAGAAGAAGGATAAAGAGGCTGCTGAACAAGCAGCCAACATAAAGCGTATGGGCCTCCTGTTCCAAGACATGGTAGGGATGATGATCCAGCAAGATCTTCCGGCCGAAGATCCCCCGATCGTCCTTGAAGACGATAGGGGAGAAACGTCGAATCCTCCACCAGCTCTATCAACAGCTAAGGAGGATACAATCTCCAAAGCTGATTTGGACGAGTACATAGCCCAACAAATACGGGTTCATCATGCGACTGAAGCAGCCAGCCAGGTCGTAAAAACAGGACGGCCGTATCCGAGTTGGTACGACCAGATCAAGTACCCGCCGGGCTACATAATTCCCAAGTTTCATGTCTACAAGGAGACGGGCAATCCTCACCAACATGTTGCCCAGTTCAGGGCACTCTGCGGCAACACCGGCGGTGATGACAAGCTGTTGCTTCGCCAGTTTGTTGGAAGTTTATCAGATACAGCGTTCGAGTGGTACTCTGAGCTCCCGAACGACTCTATCAAGACCTTCGCAGAGATGGAGCTGCTGTTTACTCAGCGTTTTGCAAGCGCCGGTGAACGCACCCCGATGACTGCACTGATTAACGCCAGGGTAAAGCCAGGCGAGACATGAGTTCAATACGCTATACGGTGGCGAAACTTATGGTCAAAGTGCGAGCAGCGCATTGAAGAAGCTCCCGCGGTGGGTATGTTTGTGGGAACCCTTGATCCACAAGCAACCATCTCGCAATTTATGATGTTTTCCAAGCCAACTACTGTTAGTGTATATGCCCTAGAGGCCATTACTGTATCATACTAGTATGTATATTACTTGAAGGAAGCTTGGGATATTCACAGTTGTACAGACAATCTTGCTCAATATAGTAGTATGCTACTTGGTTTGTCTCTGCTTTAATGTGTACATGTGTGTTTATTTATTATATCACCTATACGCATTAGTAGAGCCCTTAGGATCTTTGCTTGATTACCGGCGTTGTGATGGCGATCACACTCGTGGGGGCTGGGTAATCTACAAGCACATCCTTATACACGTCCCTAGTCGTGGGAGTATCGAGATAGGGCATCGATACTCCGGAGTAGACTAGCGTATGCGCTTCTCATCCTAGCACGGGAGACGGTCTGTCCTACAGCCGTCGGTACGTCGTACTTGAGATAGTATGCGGGTGCTCGTTGGGTTACGAGTACACTGGACAGGACTCGTCGGGAACTGATGGTTGGTATTATACCTATCGTCGGTTATCAGTTCCCAGGTGACATGAGTACAGCTTAGTCCGCTGACTTGACACTGTCACTTCGCCTTGAGTGTGTTCCCACTGTTCTTTGATTACTACCCTACCACGGCTCTACTGAGTCGTGCAAACAGGTAGTAGTTGGGAGCAGTCCCGAATCACTTGGAGGCAGTGACGGTTAGACAGGATTCGTCTCTCCCGGTATTGGGGGTTGACATCGCGCTGTGTCTAGGAGAGCCATTACACGAGTAGTCCCTGGCCAGGGCAAGCGAGATATACTGGTAGGTTTCCAGTGTTATCTCAGGGTGTATTGGGCTTCACTCCGACACGACTTATACCGCTATTAGGGGACTGACGTTTACCGCCCCCCTAGGCCCGCCATGCGATGTATCAGACGAACAGACCGGACTGTACGGAGATTGTCACATACAGACTCAGTAGGAGTTCGGATGGGTTTACCTCATCGGCCTTCTTATCGACATCTACCTGGGGACCGTTACGTACAGCTAGTGCCGCTTGCGGTCTGTGGTTAAACCCACTGCCAGCGTAGTGTCGAGTCTTTAGAGTCCCACACAGAGAGTTTCCCTGCACCGAGCGAAACGTGTAGAGGCCGTATGGTTTTACGGCAGGGCTGCGATCACTTACGTACACTTGTGTGCGTGTGGTGTTCGGGCAGGCAATACTAGTGGGCTTTGGTTTAAGCCGGATCCTAGTATTGCATGGATGGATTTGTTTTGTCTTCTGTGCATCCGCATTCTACGGAATACGGATGCAGGTGTGTATGCACAGTTTTCCGGAGCGATGAAGGAGGAGGTGCCTCATTAGGGTTTTGGCAGTTGGTTCGGCCAAAACCGCTATGTGGCAGGCTCATTAGGGTTTTGACAGTTGATTCGGTCAAAACCATTTTGAGGCCGACTCATTAGGGTTTCGACAGTTCGTTTGGTCAAAACCATTATGAGCCGGGGACATTATTTACTAATCCTTTCATTGATAATTTTGTTATGGCTAATTACATTGACCATCTTGACTTTGTTGACCATTTGACCAAAGTTGACTTGGATCTTCTTAGAAGATCTAAAGTATTCTTTGGTTTTCTTTTTCTTTTGTTATGATAATGGTCATGTCATTTGTAGCCATCACCTTTATCTTGATGTGATTAGTAATCATAATGTTTTTTGCATTATTGCAACCATGGTTAGCTTTTCTCTTGGTTAAGCTTTTCATTTGCTTATTCTCATTCTCTCTCTTGAAATGAGAAGCTCCATGGTTGCTAGAAAATCTCCTTCTTCTTCCTCCTCTTGATTTCTCCTTTGATCTCATGTGTTGAGAGAAAAAGGATTCTACTTGACAAACACATCCATACATCTTCTCTACACAACATAGGGCTTCTAGATTAGCAATCTCCTTGCCCTAGTTACCTCGGCTTGAGGTGGAGCTCGGTGTACATCTCTCGGGTGGATCGTCTTCGACTCAAGGAGGCCGCGGAGGTGACCGAAGTCCGGATCAACCATTGAGCAAGCAATGAGAAGAACAACAAGAAGAGAAGAACATCAAAGAAGAACAACAACAAGAAGAGAAGGAGTTCAAGTTGAGGTATAACCCCTAACCGAGTAGATACATCTCATGTTAGGATGCTAGTATATTGTTTAGCAAAGATCCGGCTTTTACGGTCCATGTTACAAAGTTTAGAAAAAATTTTGATTTACCGTTTCCGCAACCCCGAAAGTACCGGGAGAGGTAACGTGGACCTAACAACTACCTTCCAAGCCTTGATTGACAAGCTAGCGCAAATGGATCAGATGGGCCATAGACCCCCTCTTCCAAAGCCGGACTCCCGAAATGACAAGGGGAAGGGAAAAGCGATCGTTGTTGCTAATGCTCAACAACAGCCGAGCAACTCAAAGCCGGTTGTTCGTCAAAATAATATGCATCCCTACGTAGCCCTTGAGGAGAGGCTGGGACGTCCTTACTCATTTCCCCGAGATAAAACGAGAAGGTTATTCGAGCTGGCGTTGCGCAACCGACTTATAAATCTGCCGGATCCAAAACGTCCGTCGCAACCAAATGATGTCAATGAGCCCAACTACTTTCCTTATCATCGAGTACTGGATCATCCAATCGAAGATTGCTACGTCTTCAAAAATTGGCTTGAAGACCAGTACCAACAGGGCAAGTTCGCGTTATCTGACAAATGGAAGGTGAATCCCCCGCAGCCCCACACCTCTAAGAGGATGAATACGCCGGGGGAAACATGCTCTGTCGTTGAAGAAGCTCCTTGGGAGGTTGTATTATCAGCCAAGACAAAGAGGATGCTAAACGATCTTCAAACATGCCCGGCGATTAGGTGGAAGAACCCGTTGGAACCTCAAATCATTGAAGGAATGTTGAAGCCGCGTCCAACTCAAATGATTGATGGAGGTGGCCCAAGCATTCACAACCAGCCGTCGAAATCTTCAAAGAAGAAGAAAAAGAAATCAAAGAAGCCCGTGAAGCCTGGCGACAAGCGCACGGACTTGCAAAAACAAATTGACGCGCTGGAGGAATACAACCAGAAGGCACGGATTCTCATTACATTCCAAGAGTTCCTCAATCACGTCTTTCAAGAGGAAGATGAGGGAGAAAGTTCATCTAATGAATCTGAAGAATACGTGGCGAGCTGTCATATGATTTCCCATTCGTTCATGGACGATGAGGAGACTCCTTGTACTGAAACGCTGGGGGCAGATCCTGAACCAAAAATTCTGGGGCCATCAGATGAAGTAATTGACGCATTCCTCATTGAAGCTCTCTTAAAAAGTAAAGCTGATCGGGAACGCGAGGCGGTCATATTTGAAAGGGCCAAGCGCCAGTGACTTGATGAAAGAGCTGAGACGCTCCCGTTGGAGCAAAATACATCCATTACCGACAAAAGCAAATTCAAGATGAGGAAAAGGTTTGCTGAGGCCATATCAATGGGTATGAAGCTACCCTCCTCCGAAGGAAACATTACTGGTGAAATGGAAATGCACCCCTCCTATTGCTTATATCACCAGAAGATTTCGCACCCCACTGAAGAGTGCAAAGCTTTCGATAGATGGTGGCAAGGATATGTTGCTCATCGACAACATTTTAAGCGGGAGAAGCGCAAAACTCGTCGGAAGCGGAAAAATATGACCGAAGGGTTTAACAGAACTACCGGTGATTGTCGCATGGTTAACGCCGGGGGATCACAGGTGCCTACATTCGGGAGCGATTCTGATGAGGAGCTGGAGCTTGGCCCTCTCTTTAAAGAGTCCACCTCGGGAAAAGAAGAAGAGCCGAAGGTCTGCGAAAATATTCGGCTACGTAATCACACGCTTCCCGAAAAGAATCTCGGACCCTCAAATAAAAAAGATAAGGGAAAAGAGAAGGTCCCTGAAGATATCATCTTAGATGACCAAGTTGTGGAGGAGCTAAGTGCCAAGGACCCGCCGAAGAGAAATAAGGTGGATTACAACGTCTTAGCGCATCTGAGGAAACTACCCTCGCAGCTCAGCATTCTTTATGCCCTTTTGCTATCAAAGGAGGCGAGAGATTCACTAGTTAAGGCATTGCAGGATCCGGAGCAATTCCGAGCTTTTCTGGCCGAGGAAAAGATGAAGGATGAATTGGAGGAAGTGCACACTGCTGATGTCACTTTTGGCGATGAAGACCTTCTCCTTGGGACGTGCGAACACAATCGCCCCCTCTATGTCTTAGGATACTGCCATGATATAAAGATAGGCAAAATCCTGGTCGATAACGGATCGTCTGTTAATCTACTCAATGTGCGAGTGTTAAAGGAAATCTGCATGAGCGTCCAACACCTCGCTCGAGACAAGATCACTATCTCCGGGTTCGATTCCCAATCATCAAAGACTCTTGGATCCGTGATACTGACGCTACGCTTTGGGCTGCTCGTCATGAACATTAAATTCCACGTCATAGATGCCAAGACATGCTACAACGCTCTGCTCGGCCGACCATGGTTACACGAGTACAACATCATCCCTTCTACACAGCATCAATGTATGAAATATTTTAGGGATGGTCTCGAGTATACCGTGACGGGAGAACTGAATCCGTTTTCCGTAAACGAAGTCCGCAAATATGAACTTGCCAAATACTTCTTGCCGAATTTCGAAGACACGGATAGGTGTCACAAGCCGGAGAACAAAACTAACGCTACCATCCCTGTCTTCGGCAGTGATACCGAGGAGGAAGAGGAGATAGTTTATTCGGGTCCACCCCAATACACCAAGCCGGGACCATCCGCTCCTACGTTGATCTTTGGTAGTGATTCGGAGGATGAGTTCCATGCTGTATTCTCTGCTCGACCTTCAATACAAACGTTCGCTAACGAAGAGCAAAGTTTGCAAGTCGCCATGGTGCCGCTTAAACATTATAAAGAACTGGATGCGCTCGATACCTACAGTGTAGAGGAGCTGCAGACGTTCTATGTCCCTCCCAGGCGAGAAGGTGAAAAGGCGATTCTATTCTACCGCTCTGAAGAAACCAAAGTGGAGAAAGAAACCTGGCACGGTATGGATCCTACGCTGGACAGGCTTCAACCCATCCTTCTACCCAGATATTATACAGAGGGTTTGAAGGGGCAGTTGAAGCGCTAAGGGATACCCTTCAAACAGACCGCTCGAAAGGCCAAATTCTGTGACAGGGTCTGGAACGTCCCCGGAACTCAGCACAAGCTGCCTAGTGGGAGGATGGAGACAATCGGGCTCGGATACATTCGCTCCAAGAAACGAGAGCTGCTCCACGACTGTTATGTCGTGCATGACTTCAATGAAGAAGCAGATGCTCAATGGGAGGACGCTAATCCTGAACCAGTAAAAGTTCCTGATGCAAAAGTGCCCAGTCCGTCGTTTGAAGAACAAATGGAAAAGCTTATAAGGGAAGCTGGTCAAAAAGTCCGAGACGACTACAACCGTGAAATGGCCATCTACGAGAAAGCCAAAACGCAACGCCTCCTTCAACAGCCGTGAAAGACGAAAATGCTGCACCCTGTCAACCTGTTATAAAAAAGGCTCGACGCAGAGGCAGAAATAAGTTGAAAGGCGAAAAAGGTGCTCAACAGCAACAAAGCGGGACTAAGAAGCCACGCAAGCGGGAATCGAGCGGTTCCGATCTATCCCTTGTGAAGAAAATGAGTCGAGCATATTCCTTTCCTCGGGACAAGACAACGAAAATACTTGACCTTGCTTTAAAACATCAGATGCTTACACTGCCGGAGTCCAAGCATCATGAACAAGCAGGCGAAGTTTCTTACCCAAACTATTGCTCTTATCACCGAGTAATAGGACATCCTCTCGAAGACTGCTTCACCTTCAAGAATTGGGTCGAAGATCAGTATCAGCTTGGCAAGTTCGCTCTGTCTGACAACTGGAGGGTAACACCGCCACAGAAGCACGAACCCAAAGCCGCAAGAACAGAACCAACTCCACATTGGGATTGGAAGCGGATTCGCACTTGCCACATGATAACAATATTAAAAGAAGAGCCCAAGAATGTGGATAACCTTCCCTGGTGCCTCGAGAATAGCAATGATGAGGTGATCTCAGAATTTCCACCAGCGCCGAAAGAACTGGAGGATGGAATACATACCACTGCAGATAACCTCAAGAGAATTGAGTTGGGGACGACAAACGACCCGCGGCCGACGTTTGTCAGCGAGCTGCTATCTGAAGAAAGGGTGGCTGCGTTAAAAGACGTCCTTATACAGCATAGAGATTGCTTCGTATGGAACTATTCCGAAATGCCGGGACTAGATCCAGAAATTGCTATGCACAAATCGGCGATATCCCCGGACATCAAGCCAGTCAAACAGGCGCCGAGGAGAATGCGGCTCGAGCTTGAGATGAGCATCAATGCCGAGGTCAAGAAGTTAATTGACTCTGGCTTCATCCAAGAGGTTCAATATCCTGAATGGATCGCTAACATCGTCCCGGTGATGAAGAAAAATGGGACAGTGGCGTGGACTTCCGGGATCTCAATAAAGCCTGCCTGAAGGATGATTTCCCAGTGCCAGTCACCGAACTGATGATAGACAATACGTCCACTCATGAGGTTTTCTCCTTCATGGACGGCTCATCAGGGTATAATCAGATAAAGATGCATCCCGAAGACCAGAAGCGCACCGCCTTCAGGACTTCTTTGGGTATATTCTGCTACAAGGTGATGCCCTTCGAATTAAAGAACGCTGGTGCTACTTATCAGAGAGCCATGACGCAGATCTTTGATGACCTTATACACGAAATCGTGGAATGCTATATCGACGATCTCGTGGTTAAAAGCAAATCATACGAGGAACATCTCGAGCATCTGAAGACCGTATTTCAACGCCTTTGACAATACAACTTAAAGATGAACCCTCTCAAGTGTGCGTTCGGAGTTTCCTCGGGCAAATTCCTGGGATTCATCGTTCGACACCGAGGTATTGAGATAGATCCGTCAAAGATCAAGGCGATCATGGAAATGCCTCCGCCTAGAACTCTCAAACAGCTGCGGTCTCTCCAAGGAAAGCTCGCGTATATACGGCGATTTATAGCCAACCTTTCAGGCAAGTGCCGTCCTTACAGCCACCTGATGAAGAAGGGAACTCCATTCGTCTGGGATCAAAAATGCCAAGGTGCACTAGACGAAATCAAGCAATACCTGCAAAATCCGCCAGTGTTAGCCGCTCCGGTTAAGGGAAAACCTCTCATTCTTTATACAACCGCCCTCGAAGGTTCTTTAGGCGCATTATGGGCGCAAGAGAATAACTAGGAAAAAGAAAAAGCACTCTACTACTTAAGTCGAGTTCTTCTGGGGGCAGAAAGCAACTACTCTCCCATTGAAAAACACTGCCTGGCGTTGATCTTTGCGATAACGAAGCTCAGGCACTATGCATTGACACATGAAGTCCGTCTCATCTCGAAGGTGGACCCCCTTAAATATTTAATGTCGAAGGCCATATTGACAGGTCGGCTCGCTAAATGGGCCCTGCTCTTGATGGAATTCTCGATAACCTATCAACCTCTCAAGGCAGTGAAAGGCCAGGCCATCGCTGACTTCCTCGCTGAGCATCTGATACCTGCTGATTCTCCTTTAAATTACGATCTTCCAGACGAACATGCGTTTGATGCGATCGACGGTGGTGATACCCGATGGGAGCTTTATTTCGATAGAGCATCTTCCGTGAAGAAGCGCAAACAAAGTACCCCTATAATCAAATCGGGGGTAGGACTCATCTTTGTAACTCCACAAGGAAGGATAATGCACTTTGCTTTCTCCCTAACAGAGCCGAGGAAAAACAATGAAGCTGAATACGAAGCTTTGATGGCAGGCCTCGAGATCGCCATCGACATGGGAATTGAAAACCTCCTCATATACGGAGACTCCCGACTAGTCATTAGTCAAGTAAATGGCGACTATTAGACGTGCAAACCAGAGCTGGTGAAGTATGGCGAGAAGGTGCAGCAGCTGTTGACCCAAATTCCCTCCTATACTTTGGAAAACATACCGCGCGTGGAAAACAACAAAGTGGACGCATTGGCCAAACTCGCTAAGGAACTAGTTGATGAAAACCTCGATGACGTAAGAATCGTGGTACAAAGCCGTCGCGTGCTTGCCCCAGCAGAAATATCTACGGAATCATCCGAAGAAAAAGGAGCGAGTGAGAAGACGACCCTACAAAAAAAAGATCGGGAAAATACCAAGGATTGGAGAGAAGTCTTTATAGACTACTTCAAATACCGTCGAACGCCCGAAGATGCGTCCTCAAGACATCTCTGTCTTTCGCCTTCGTCAATGATACTCTGTACAAGAGGTCATTTGATTCTCTGTGGTTGAGATGTCTGGGACCTGAAGAATCAAAAAGAGTCGTTCAGGAAGTTCATGACGGACTCTGTGGTTCTCACCAAGCAGGCCCAAAGATGAAGTTGAAGATCAAGCGGATGGGCTACTACTGGCCCACGATGATTCAGGACTGCCTTGAATATACGAAGCAATGCCACTCATGCCAAATTCATGGGGACTTCATCCACCAACATCTAAATCCACTCCATCCAACAGTGGCTAGCTGGCCATTCGAAATGTGGGGAACTGACATAGTCGGCCCTATCGAACCAGCATCGTCCAAGGGACATCGTTTCATCCTGGCGACGACTGACTACTTCTCCAAATGGGTAGAAGCAGTACCGTTGAGGGTAGTGAAGACGGAGAATATCCTCCATTTTTTCAAGACACACGTCATATATCGGTTTGGAACTCCGAGACGGATCATCTCCGATAATGGGCCAGCTTACAGAAGCCATAAGATCAGTCACTTCGCGCAACAACATAATATAGACTGGAGATATTCCTCGGTTTATAATCCGCGAGCTAACGGTATAGCTGAGGCCTTCAATAAGACCTTGACAAAG
Source organism: Agapanthus africanus (assembly GCA_030015575.1). Taxonomy (NCBI): domain Eukaryota; kingdom Viridiplantae; phylum Streptophyta; class Magnoliopsida; order Asparagales; family Amaryllidaceae; genus Agapanthus; species Agapanthus africanus. The sequence goes on along the minus strand of JASDDO010000012.1, from coordinate 490,956,345 downwards.
ATCATAAAGAAGACGGTGTCCCGAAATAAGAAAGACTGGTATGAGAGACTGCAAGAAGCTCTTTGGGCATATCGAACTATGTTCAAGATGGCCACGAACACAGCGCCGTACGCGTTGGTATTCGGTACAGAAGCAGTGCTCCCCCTCGAGATAGAGTTACCCTCTCTATGAGTGGCAGTCCGCGACGAGCTAACAGATGAAGAAAACGCTCACCTTCGGCTTGAGGGGCTTGATGCCCTTGATGAGACCCGGCTCATAGCGCAACAAAATCTAGAGGCTTATAAAGCAAAGATGACGCGCTCATATGAAAGATTGACCCGGCCGAGGACATTCCGCCAAGGCGAACTCGTGCTAGTGGTCAAAAGGCCTATGATCCCCAATCGCGCCAAGCGGGGAAAATTCGAGCCAAACTATGAAGGCTCGTACATCATAGACAAGGTCTACCAGGGTGGAGCCTATCTACTCATGGATATGCACGGTGAAAGGCCTTACAGGCCAATAAATGGTCGATTCCTAAAGAAATACTACGCTTAGTGAGTTACTGCCTAGGTCAATGATAGATGACGACGACTATGTCCGCTCGCTATCTTCCTAAGCTCAAACTTTATAAGCAGTAGCCAGCCTTCTCCTGGATGGACCGAAACGTCCTTAAACTAATGGCGGACCGAAACGTCCTTAAACTAATGAAGGACCGAAACGTCTTTAAACTACTACCGCAGCATCCTTAGGCTGACGAGATATATAAAAAAAATAAAAAAATATATATATAATAATAAAATATAATAAACGGTATGTCCATAAGCAAAATGGGCACGGATGAAAACCCGAAAGGGCTCCGTGAGTAAAAACAGCAGGGCTACCGGCGAGTGTTCGTGAAAACCCGAAAGGGCGCAACCTCGTAAAAAAAAGAGAAAATAAAAAGAAAAAAAAGGTATGTCCATAAGCAAAAAGGGCACGGATGAAAACCCGAAAGGGCTCCGTGAGTAAAAACAGCAGGACTGCCAGCGAGTGTTTGTGAAAACCCGAAAGGGCGCAACCTCACTAAAGGACACTTACAAGGTCCTCTCGACCTTGTAAGGGGAAACCACCCACGTGAAATCCTTACGACTCACAAGGGAGCAACACACTTAGGGATCCTCACGATTCCTAAGGAGAAAATACATTTGCGAGATCCTCACGACTCGTAAGGAGAACTCTCTTATGGGACCCTCACGGCCCATGAGATTTGAAAGTCTTAAGTTATAGAGACCTAAACCTGTGCTTAAGCAACCCCCGCAACCTTCGATATTGCCCTACAAGTGGTTCAATACTGGCCCTTGTATACAATCCACGGGCGCGAATAAACATTTCCTTAACCAAGTTTCATCCGTGATTGGGGATATGTGCGCATGATGAACAACCCTTATAAGTCCTCTCGACTTACAAGGAGAAAACCCTCTTTTAGGATCCTTACGACTTATAGAGGAACATACACTTAGGAATCCTCACGATTCCTAAAGAGAAAATACACCTACAAGATCCTCACGACTTGTAGGGAGAAATACCTTTGTGAGACCCTTACGGCTCATGAAGTTAAAAGCCTTAGTCGACAGGACCTTAACCCTGTTCTCTAAGCCACCTTTGTTCGACATCGACAGAGGAAAATAATGATTCGCTCCTGGCAATATCCCAGTTGTAGCGGTGCTGATGCCGAAATTGATGTCTAAATTCAGATTTATGGCGAAAAGCCAGTAGGCCGCACATGCATATGAAATAGCCGAAATGATGGGGCAACTTAAAATAAAAAGCAGGAAGTAAAAATGTATGCATGCAAAATAGCCTAAATGATTGGGCAACTCGCAATAAAAAACAGCGAGTGAAAATAAAATAAATAGCCGAAATAATTGGGCACCGCGAAAAATAGCCGAAATGATAGGGCAATCACGACCTTCGCGATATAAAAGCTGAAATGATAGAGTATCGCGGAAATAAAACACAAAAGAAGAAGAAGAAGAAATGATAAAACTTTGGCCCTACAGTTGAGATCACATCGATCCCTGTATACAATCCAAGGGCGCAAATAAAGAGGGAACCATACTTTCCCAACAGGCTTCGCCAGAAAACGAAGCCAAATCTCGACGGTTCATCCCTATCCTGAAGAAACCAGTGTCTTCGGCAAAATCCTTCAATTCAGGGAAACTAGCGTCCTTGATGAGAGCCTCCTGATTCGCGTCGGCTCGCAGAGAAACCAGTGTCTCCGCGGGAAATTCTCGGTTCGTTTCAACCCCGAAGAAACCAGTGTCTTCGGAAAATCCTTCGACTCGAGGAAACAAGTGTCCTTGACGAAGAAAATCCTGATTCGCGTCGACTCGCAGAGAAACTGGTGTCTCCACGGGAAATTCACGATTCGTTTCAACACCAGGGAAACAAGTTTCCTTGGCAAATCTTTCAACTCAGGGAAACTAGCGTCCTTGTGAGAGCCTCCTGATTCACGTCGGCTCGCAGAGAAACCAGTGTCTCCGCGGGAAATTTCCGGTTCGTTTCAACCCCGAAGAAACCAGTGTCTTCGGCAAATCCTTCGACTCGATGAAACAAGTGTCCTTGACGAAGAAAATCCTGATCCGCGTCGACTCGCAGAGAAACCAGAGTCTCCGCGGGAAATTCTCGATTCGTTTCAACACCAGGGAAACAAATATCCTTGGCAAATACCTCAATTCAGGGAAACTAGCATCCTTGATGAGAGCCTCCTGATTCGCGTCGGCTTGCAGAGAAACCAGTGTCTCCGTGGGAAATTCCCGATCCATCTCAACCCTGAAGAAACCAGTGTCTTCGGTAAATCCTTCGACTCGAGGAAACAAGTGTCCTTGACGAAGAAAACCCTGATTCGTGTCGACTCGCAGAGAAACAAGTGTCTCCACGGGAAATTCTCGATTCGTTTCAACACCAGGGAAACAAGTGTCCTTAGCAAATACCTCAACTCAGGGAAACTAGCGTCCTTGATGAGAGCCTCCTGATTCGCGTCGGCTCGCAGAGAAACCAGTGTCTTCGCGGGAAATTCCCGATTCGTTTCAACCCCGAAGAAACCAGTGTCTTCAACAAATCCTTCGACTCGAGGAAACAAGTGTCCTTGACGAAGAAAATCCTGATTCGCGTCGACTCGCAGAGAAACCAGTGTCTCCACGAGAAATTCTCAATTCGTTTCAACACAAGGGAAACAAGTGTCCTTGGCAAATACCTCAATTCAGGGAAACTAGCGTCCTTGATGAGAGCCTCCTGACTCGCGTCGGCTCGCAGAGAAATCAGTGTCTCCGCGGGAAATTCCCGATTCGTCTCAAATTGCAAGATGAAGCCTCAGGCAGCAGGGATAAAAAAAAACTTGTTTCCTGAGCAATGAGACCCTGCAAGTCGGTCTAAAACGGTCTCTTGCATACTATTCACGGGTCTCACTCTCCAAAGTCGAATTTCGACAAGGAGGGAAACAACCGCTTACGGGTCCTCTCGACTCGTAAGAGGGAAAAATTCTCTTATAAGATCTTTATGACTTATAAGAGAAAACGCGCTTAGGAATCCTCACGATTCCTAAGATGAAAATACACCTACGAGATCCTCTCGATCCGTAGGGAGAAAAGTCTCTATGAGACCCTCACGGTTCATAGAGTTGAAAAGTCTTAGGCGGCAGATCTGAACCTGCGGCCTAAGCCATCGCTATCTCTTGGAAAAACTAAGTTATCTGCCAATTATGTTTATCAAGTCAACATGCTGATAATAAGAGAAAGGGAGAAAGCGAAAGAGCATACAAGACATTGCAGAGAAAAAAATGTGTATCTTTATTGAATGTAATCAAGTACAAAGTGAAGTGTACAAAAGAATAAAGAACGGATACATATTATTTAAAAATAAAAATTTTACAAGTATGTAGATACATGGGGAATCACTGGGAAGGAAGCGTCTTGCATAACTCTAGCAATTGTTCGCGCAGCTCCTTCCACATTTTCTCCTGATCGGCCACCACCGCCAGATCTGCCTCCACTTGAGCCCGCTGCTGCAAGACAGATGCAAGCTGCTCCCTAACGGCCTGATGAGCAGCTTCGCGGCCTGGGGTATCATGCTCGGCGACATCAAGCTTTCGCTTCAAGTTTAGCCCATAAGAGATGCGTTCCAGGAGGTCCTCAAAGATAGCCTTCACTTGAGCAGCATTCGCCTCGACCTCAGCACGCAGACGAGCCATCTCGCTTGAGGTCTCTTGGCATTCCCTCAGCCTTAAAGCCGCTTCTTGTTCCAAGTGGTGGACGTAAGAAGCGATTTGCTCGATCCACACTGCTCTTTCATTGCTCGTGGCTAAGGTCTCGGGAGCAGGGCGCATTAACTCCAGTTGATGTAGACGAGCCTCGATCTCTCTACAGTGGTTAACCCAAGACGTGATGATGCCCTCGTCATGGAAGTTTACGAGTATCACCAGTATCGGGTTAACCGCCGTAGCAAAGTTTGCAGCAGATGTAGGAGTCTCGACGTCGAGCTCCTCAATGTAGTCGCTCAACATACGCAAACTGTTCGCGGCGCCTTTCAAAGACGGACGTCTCAGGAAAGGACCTGCCGGCATTGTGATGCGAGGCTCGAAGGGCGCCGAGACCGGAACGACAGCTGAAAAAAAACAAGATAAGATCAGATAACAGTTCAAGAGATAAGAAAAAAAGGGGAGTTATCAATGCGATAGTTGCTGTACCAGCTGCGGCAGATGGCAAGGCCGGAAGAGCCGGTGGCACGGCCGATCTTTCATCCCCTCCTTCAATTTGTAGCACTGTAGTCGGGACGAGGAAAAAAGTTAGAAGTAATTCCATCAATGAAAAAGAAAGATATCAATGGGAAACCATACTCACCAGCGCCACCAGAGGAAGAAGCGAATTCAGATGGGAAGGAGAAGTGTGGGAGAAACACTTGATAGAGATGATCAAAAAGCACTCCTGAAAAGACACAGCAGTACGACTTTAGTATATAAATTAGGCGGCTGAAAGACGAAACTAATGGGTTGCAAATCCAAACCTTCCAGCATCTTCGATGGTATAAGAGAGGGCTGAGAAGTGACCACCGCGAAGGCAGTAGTTAACGGCGCTCCCTCGAGCAGTGGAGCATCGGCGCTGGCCGCACCTGCGTTAAAAAAACAAGGGTAAACCTGTCAGAAGCGATTGCAAGATAAAAAGGGGGGACGGTAATCCGAAATTTACCTGATGAGCCTCCAGCCGAGACGGAGGCGTCTCCCTCCTCCATCGACATAAGACCACCACCCGTAGCCTCATCCCCAGACTCCACGGGGGCCGTTGTCATACTCGCAAAGCCAGGAGATGGCGGAGGGCTATAGGCGGGGAGAGCTATGACCGGAGCATTGCCAGACTCCTGAGAAAGAGCGGTTGTCTCATCCTCAGGAATCATATCTACCTCACCCGCTACTCCCTCGGGCTCAGTAGTCATGGTTGTCCTGTCCACCGTCACCACGAGGTCATCGGCCAGGCACTCCGTCCGCTGCTACCTCGGGCTTGACGTCAACCACTTGCTCAGGCATAGTGGACATGACCAGTTCGTCAGCCACTATCTCGGGCCCAGCAACCCCAGCTGTGTCATCCGCCACCTGCTCGGGCTCGACCAATGCCTCTTCCCTTAGCCCCTCAGGTTCGACAGTCTCCGCCTCCCCCTCGGTTGGACTTGGCCCTGCAGGGTAGAACATATAAAAACCGACAGCTTTGTAATTCTTACAACAAAATTCTGAAAGAAGTTTTACCTGAGGTGGACTTGTCGTTAGCCTCCCTATTGGCGTGAATCTCCTGTCTATGAGCTGTAGACAAGGCGACCGGGGGCTCTTCTGACGGAGTATTGACACGAGGGACGGTGCTTGGGCCCGCTCCAATGGCCAAGGCAGCCCTGCGTGCCTTTGCTTCGCGTCTCGACCGCTTCCTTTCCTCCCGGGCTATCGCGATGGACCTCTTCGACACTTCCTTCATCAAGGCGTCGTCGTCCTCATTCAGAGATTCCTCCAAAGCCTTTAAGGCATCTCTCATCGGCTTTTCAAGACGGACCTCCCGCGGTAGCCCTGAGGAAGCAGGAACATCGGCAGCTGGCAGAATATCCACGTCACTTGGCGGGAATGGCATTGAGGTTCCTGCGATAAAAAGGGAGAGGTTAGATCGACCATAACACAAGGAAAATGAAAACTTGATGAATTGAAATTTACTGAGGCCTAAAGACGCTTTAAGGCGTTCCTCCTCTTAGAAGGTCTTGAGGGAAGCGGCAATGGCTTCTTCAGTGGTGATGCCTGTTGGAAGAAAAGAAGAAAAAAATGTTAGTCAAAGGCAATAATAAAGATATGATGCAATAGAAAATGCGACTAGTGATTACCTGATTCCGCAAGTTTAGCCAGCCATGCGTCACGCCTCGCCAACCGCTCCGAAGCTTCGAGGGAGGCCTCCGAATCCGTGTCATCCGGCGGCATGACTAATCCCTCGTTAGTCCCATATTCACTCAGGCCCTCACCATAGGGAGCGTGGGGTTCCTGACCGAACGCGGCGTCAGCAGCGAAGATCGACTTCTTTTTCTTCTTCTGCCCACCAACCCTAGGTGCACTCAGAATCGACTTGCGCTTTGCAGACACCTTGGGGCGGAGGACCCCGATGTCCGCTCCCACGCCAGACTCCGGCGAGGCTACAACCACTGTTTCCACTGGAGCACAGGGCGCTGGTGGTGCATTCACGATATCGGGGAGCAGCAATCCGGGTGGAGGACTTTGCGCACGCGATGGTCCGGCTCTGGCATCTTTTAGAGGGGAACTACCGGGGTCCTTGGCACTAAAAGAGCGTTACGGTCGCTACCTAGAGGCGCACCCTTACGATCGACCAGCAATCGCCTTTCCTCCTTTATGACGGCTCCCGTCGAATGACTGTACCATTCTGATATACCTTGAGGAGTCGTGGGGCGCAAGCCGGATCACTGATAAAGAAGTGGGAGCCCGTGTTTAGACGCATGAAATGATGCAGAGCGCTCTCCATCCCCTCTTCGGTCGCAGCAGGTTCCGAAAGGAAGGCCTCCAATGGTACCCCTTGATTGTAGCTCAGTTGTTGGGCGAAGCGATACGGGTTGTACCTCATGAAAATCGCCGCACCGTTCTGCCTGAACACCAGGAAGCCCGGTCTAATAGAATATAAGTGAAGGGTCTCCCAGGCCGTCAGAACTGAGGCTCCATCTTTGAAAGTGTCCTGCAATGGCCGCACCGCAGTGGTAGACACCTTTCCAATAGTTAACACATTGTTGACGAAAGACACCCCGTCTCCAATGGTGTGGGGGCGAAGGAGTAAACCTCTAGCATTCCGTGGCGACGGAGTCATAATTGATGCTCCAATCAACTGTATGATGCGAGGGAAGCTGTACATGTAATAGAACGATGGCCTTTTATGCATGCCGAAAACACCCGATGTATGTAGCTCGAGCCACGATACGAAGTAGTGCATCGGGAAGATCACGTGCAGCACCCCAGGCTCATTAGCATCCGCCGCTCGACTGAGGCCGTGATACAAGTGTGCCAAGCCGGCTATCCCAACGGCCACTTTTACCCCGATGGTCATCCGGTGAGCAGGGTAAAAGACAGAGGGCCGCATATGGCGAGAATGCATGGGGAGCGCAAACCAACTCAGCCATAGCCCAAGAAATCCTAAGAAGAAGGCCTCCTCATCCATCCCAGAAGCTGCAACTTCCGCAAAAGACATAGCCAGAGAGTTAGGAAGGAAAAAACCCTTTTGGTCTATTTCCTTCGCCGGTAGGTTATCCAAACCTAGACCGAAAGGGTCCTCGAGGGTTGCAAACTTGGCAGCTTCTGCCGAGAGGACACTTGGGTGAAGGAACCGGGCGATGAAATCCTCAAAACTAACTCCGCGACTCCCACGTTCGATGAAAAGGGCCTCGTAGATGTTTAACACCTTGATCAGACTTGGGAATTGGTGTTGAACAGCATTCTCCAGCGTGAGGCCCCTTACCGCCGGCTTGGCACCGAAGACATACTCGTCTGTCGGAAGCACTCCTCATAGTGCTCCCCTATAACCGGTAAACCGAAGACCTCTGTGAACTCCTCCAGAGAAATTGACACTTCCCGATCCATTGCGAGGAAAGTGTGAGTGGGGATGTTCCACTGCTCCAAGAAAGCCTTGAACCACCAGGTGGGAAGCGTGGGATACTAGAAGAGGGAGACATAAACCGCAATGTACAATCCTAATATTATCAACTGCGACTTCTTCGCCGACAGGATATACCGAGCCCATGGCAGGTAGCCGATCGGGTGGCGGGGGATCAGACCTATGTTGTATGATTGCCTCCAAGGTCGCGCCTCATCTTGACAGATACGGCATCCCAGGATATCCAAGACCATAGGACGATGGACCGGGATTGCATCTATGGCAGGATGAAGAAATCCCATCGATGTCCAATCAACCATCTCCACGGCATACTGCACCGGGGGTGGGCTAGCATAATGGATCGCCGTAATGGGCTCCCCCGGCACTGCACACGTGAAGCTCCGTCGACCCATGATAATCTGATTATACCACGACCCCCAAAGGTGGAGACTCTTATATTCCGGGTCGTGGTCCCTGATCATGGCTAGGACTTCACGGTCCAAAGGCGCTTCAGGAACCCTTCCTCCGAGCGAGCGAACGGGAATGAAGTATCGAGAGACATGATCGCTGCAAGTGAACAAAATCAGCCGTTAGTGTTGCAATTCCAACGCTCGGCGTTTAAATTTTTTTTTAAATTAAAAGTTAATTAAAATTAAATAAAAAATTAATTACACCACACTGCAGTGCAGTGGGTAGGAGACCGAAGGGGGACCCACAAAATCTGGATGACAATACGTTAGTTAATAAGACAACCCCATCATTGGATGAGATTGTCCCTAAGATAATATTCCCATTAATAATAAAAAAAATCCCTAGAGACAAGGACAAAATCTCCTCTTTCAGAGCAAAGCTCTGTCACAGAGTGACACTTGTCAAACTCTGGGCTCAGGGGAATAAGATTCCTTAAAAGAGCCTAGCATTGTGATGACGATGAAAAAAATCTATTAAAAAAAAGTTTTCCTTAAACTCCTAAAAAATTAAAATTTTTGAAAACTTTTAGGAGTTCTTCACTTTTAGATCAAAAAGATCTACTTTTTGATCCATGAGCAAAGCTCTGCTCATGGGTTAAAACCCATGAACAAGATCTCTGTAGATCTATGGAGTCGTGAGAGCAAAGCTCTGTTGGTGAAACCCCGAAGGGGTTTTCTTTAGATCAGAAGATCTATGAGAGCAAAGCTCTGTTGGTTAATTAAAATTAATTTAATCTAAGATTAATTTTACCTAAAATTTTTCTAACTTTGGGAAATGAGTGCAAAGCTCTAGAGTTCTGGAAACAAGAGCAAAGATCTGAAGTTCTTAAGTGAGAGCAAAGCTCTGGAAATCGAAATCTAGAAAATGGTGAAGATTTTTTAAGGGCCAGGGGTCTTATTTATAAGGCGCTTGCGCCCCTTCAGCTCACCCGTTGATCCAACGGTCAGGATCTTGCCACCGCTGCACTCACGTGCTCGCCACGTGAGCGCAACGGTGGGGGGCATTTGTTTCCCCCAATCAGAGCAAAGCTCTGTTTGAATTTCAAAATTCAAAATTCAAAGCAACGCTTCAGATTCTTTGCGCTGCGCGCAACGCGCCACGTGTCAAAAACTGATACATCAGCGCTGCGCCCAAGGCAGCGCGCCTAATCAGAGCAAAGCTCTATTTAAAACAAAATTAAAGGAAGCAATATTTCAGTTGCGCAAGTGCTGCGCTGCGCGACACGTGTCGGTGCAGATGCGCAAGCGCAGTTGCGCTGCGCTGCGCCGTGCGCTGCGCGACACGTGTCGGCGCAGATGCGCAAGCGCAGTTGCGCATCGCTCTGCGCTGCTTGACACGTGTCACACGCTGGGGCGTTTGCGCCAAACAGAATTAAATTCTAGTAAGATTCTTCTGTTCTTATTGAAACAAGAAGATTGTCTTCTGTAAAACAGAAGCACTTGGATCAAAGATCCAATGGTAGGGAAAATTTCCCAAATCACTCAGAGAATGATCTCTTTAAACAATTTAACAAATTTATGGGTACTATATAAAGGCCCCTAGACCCCAAATCAAAATCATCAACATTGTGAGAAATCAAGATCATCATTGAGAACTCTGAAGAATTGGAGAGAACTCCCCAAGAACAAAAAAGGTAAAAACCTTTAGAAAAAAGAGAAAATTCTCTTATGAATAGATCATTGATCTAAGAACAAGATCAATGATCTTCAATAAAAAAACAAATAAAAATAGTGCTTTGCACTTATGAACCATTGGTTCTCTGAGATCAAGAAAAAACAAGAAATACTTGTTTTCTTTGATCTAAATTAGATTAAGAAATCAAACAGTGCTTTGCACTTTTTTTTTATGAACCATTGGTTCTGGAATCTAAAAGATTCTCAAGTTAATAGTGCCTTGCACTTGCAAAACTGCACTGTTGCGCTCTTAGGTTGGCGCAAGCCACCAGAGAGCGCCACGTGTCAGCATCTGAATCACTTACGCTATGCGCTTTTGAAATAGAGTCTTGCTCTCTGAAACTGGCGCAACTCACCAGAGCACGCCACGTGTCAACAGCGCAAGCGCAGCGCGCTGGTGCAGCGTACTGCGCTTGCGTGACACGTGTCATCACCGCAAGCACTTGCGCTCAGCGATTGGTGCAAAGCTCCTGACAAATGCAATGCATTTCTTTTATTAAAGGGCCAGGCCCAAATCAGAAAGGCCTAGTAGGCCGAATTAAATTGCAATGCAATAAAAAGGGCAGAGCCCAAACAAAATGGATGCTCTGCATCATTTATAAATGGGCAGAGCCCAAACAAAATAATAAATAATGCAGTGCAACAGAGACCAAGATTAATGCAGTGTATTATTAAAAAAGGGGCAAAGCCCTAGCACAGGCCTAATAGGCCAAAGATAAATAAAAGCGTTGAACATTTTTTCAACTGGACTTAGCCCAATCATGGCCATAAGTCCTTAAATTAAATTGACGGAGCACAGCTGCTCTCCTAAATCAATTTACATCCGGTTCAGGGGTACATCTCCGAACTCCTCTGACACCTATCGTTGTAATCCTTCAACGACGTCAGAGAGGCGACGGGTCCCGACAACCATACATCAACACGGACTGTAGGGTCCTTAAACCCGCGGACTTATGCGTCCTTAAACTAAAACACGGACTGTGGGGTTCTTAAACCCACGGACTTAAGCGTCCTTAAACTACCTATGGACCACTATGTCCCTAAACTGGAATATGGACCCCCATGTCCCTAAACTGGCAATGGACCGCAATGTCCTTAAACTACCTATGGACCACTACGTCCCTAAACTGGAACAATAGAGCTCCCAAATGCTCTTTTGTCAGGATCTAAACGATCCCGTTAAGTTGATCTTAGTCTCAAATCAGACTAACGTATCCTAAACGAATGTTTAACTTGATCTTAGCCTCAATATGGCTAACGTATCCTTAAACTAAAAAACCAAACCCAAATCTAAGTAAATACGGATTTGGACTAATCCACGTCCTACGGGCGACGGCATCACTTAGTCTCCGTATACAATCCACGGGCATCCACAAACAAACAAACACATACACGACACGAATTGAAATTCTGGAGAAGGAGAAAGTTGTTACCGCGATGCGATAGTGTAATTAACTGCAGGGGCTTGGGCCTGCAGGGAAGAGCGTCCCCACAATCAAAAACCCCTCTAGCGAGGGGGAATCTGACGAAATCTGCTACATCGGTCGCATCTGTCTAAACCTCCGATACACGGTGCCATAAATCAACTTGGCATCTTCGGAGAGGTAGACGGATAAAACCATATAGCATCTGTCCCGAATTTCAGGCAAGACGTCCTAACGTCGTCGCCGCCGTTCGGAGGGGAACATGCATGTCTCGGATTCAGCCCCGAGAGTCTGGACCGTGGTCCCGGGCATGCACGAGATACTATTGAGTTACATCGACGATTCATTAAATTGATTTCAAAGACTTGAGAGTAACTAACCCAGTAGCATAGATTATTCACCGCACGTCACACACGCTGATACACTTCACTATTCTATATTCATGTTACTGTTATACTCATTACTGTTCATACTCATGCCTGCATATCTCTTGTATCCTTTTCAGTTATTATTGTTTGATATTATGACGCACTGGCGTCTGGGTTTTGCATGGCCCAGATCCTCTACCTTTGTCGCAGGCTGACCAGGAGTACTTCAGCCGACAGGCCGAGCAGTGAGGATCCTGTTAGTATTTTAGTTTAGTTTTCTTTCAGCATTTTCATTTTCTGATGTTACTGTTTATTGGATTTATTGCTTCCGCACAGTTCTATTTCTTGACTCGTTTATTCTGGCATATGGACATGTACTAGATAGTTTATATTTTCTTATTGTTCTTGATATCTTATAGACAGTCGTAATGTGACTGCGGAGGGATGTTTCCTAGCCACAGGTAGCATAGTTGGCTCTGTCACGTGCCGATCTTAGCGCACTCTGAGAAGCGGGACGTAATAGGGTTTGTTTGTTATCAGAGTCATAGGAATTAGGTGAATCGGGTTTGATTCTTTTATAGTTGGGTATTGGACCCAATACATGAATTAGAAAACCCGTAATTAGGAATATTTCCTGCCACATTGTTATCGTGATTCTTGAATCATATCTTTCTCTTGACCCTTGTCTTGGTGATATGCAAATGACCTTGCATCTCGGCTTGAAATCTTTTGGTTCCTTATTGTTTCTCTCTTCCTATTCCTTTGATTCTCATACTAGGATTTGGGCGACTTGAACGGAGTTATGTGATTTTAACTATGAACTGCAGCATGGAATGCGATACTCTATTTAAGTAACTTGGAGTCCTAGTCTTGATTCATTTTCTTTGATTTATAGCCGTGATATTACCTTGCTTCTCTCGGTTTCATTGCTTACTAGTTCATGTTTTATCGCAAGCTTGAATCCTTTTTACCATGATTATCTTCTTCAGCATCTTGGCTTCAGATGAGGCCGTTTCTGGTATCCTACTTGTTCATGATTTTCCCGCATTAGCATTACTCGATTCTGGTGCATCCCATTGTTTTATGTCGTCCAGGTTTATTGCTGCACATTCGATTGCTTGCACGACCCTGTCTTGTTGTTAGGACATACACACTGGGAATGTGAAGATCATATCTAGTAGTGAGTGCAAGAATTGTTCAGTTGTTATCTGCGGATGAGAGTTATTTGCAGATTTCTTGGTGATTGATACCGGAAGTTATGATGTTGTCTTGGGAATGGACTTTCTCGGCACTTTCCACTCTCACATTGATTGTAGGGCGAAGAAAGTGATTTTCTAGATTCCCGAACATCCGGAGTTTGTATTTGCTGGAGGTAGCAGTTCTGTCGGGCCAGTCAAGTTTAGGGCTAGGCCGACAAACAATATTCTTTCGTCGATGGAAGTTGATAAGGAGGAAGTGCCAGCTATAGTTCGAGAGTTCATGGATGTGTTCGAGGACATCTCGGGTTTACCATCAAAATGAGAAGTGGAGTTCGCGATCGATCTTGTTCCTGGTGCAGTGCCAATCTCAAAAGCGTACTATCCAATGGAACCAGTGGAGTTGGAGGAAGTAAAGAAGCAGGTTACTGAATTGTTAAAGGAGGGTTGGATTCGCAGCAGCAATTCATCCTAGGGAGCTCCAGTTCTTCTAGTCAAGAAAAAAGATGGCACAAGGAGGATGTGCATCGATTATCGAGAATTAAACCGGGTGACTATTAAGAACAAGTACCCGATCTCTCGCATTGGCGAATTATTCGAGCAGCTTAGTGGCGCGAGGCTATTCTCGAAGCTGGATTTGCGATCCGGATATCATCAGGTCCGAGTTAAATCAGAGGATATTTGCAAGACTGCGTTCCGAACTCGATATGGACATTACGAGTATTTAGTGATGCCATTCGGAGTCACGAATACACCAGCAATATTTATGGACTTTATGAACCGAATCTTTTCACCGTTCTTGGACCAGTTTATAGTGGTGTTCATCGATGATATTCTGGTCTACTCGAGGAGCCTTGAAGAGCATGCTGAATACTTGAAGATCGCACTGCAGACATTGAGGCATGAAAGATTATATGCAAAGATGAGCAAGTGCGAGTTTTAGCTTGAAGAAGTAAAGTTTTTGGGGCATGTTGTATCCGGAGATGGAATCGCCGTTGATCCTGAGAAGATTGCAGCAGTTCAAGATTGGCCGATTCCGAGGAACGTAGCAGAAATCAGAAGTTTTCTTGGACTTGCCGGATATTATAGAAGATTCGTGGAGAATTTTGCTCGATTGGCTGAGCCTTTGACCAAGCTTACGTGAAAGGAGGTACCCTTCGTTTGGACGGATAGATGTGCGTCAGTTTTTAAGGCGTTGAAGCAATGATTGATAACTGCTCCTATTTTGAACGTTCCATACGGTTCTGGAGGATTGGTTATTCACAGCAACGCATCTGGGAAAAGTTTGGGATGTTTTCTTATGCAGCATGGGAAGGTTATAGCTTACGCATCAAGACAATTGAAGACCCATGAGAAGAATTACCCAACTCATGATTTGGAGCTGGCAGCAGTTATTTACTCCTTGAAGATTTGGAGACACCACTTATTGGGCGAAAGGGTCGAAGTGTTCACCGATCACAAAAGCCTAAAATATGTGTTCACGCAGAAAGAGCTTAACATGAGACAGCGTAGATGGTTGGAGCTGATGGCTGATATGATCTTGATCTCAAGTACCATCCGGGAAAAGTTAATGTAGTGTTGGATGCGCTTAGTCGGTTGCAAGCAATTCAGATGTTGACTGCACAGAAGGAGCTTATCGAGGATTTTCGGAGATTCGAGTTGGAGATCGTATAACCGCATTCTTCGGGACAGTTGATGTAGCTGCAAGTACAGTCGTCGTTGATCGAGAGTATTAAAGCAGCGTAGTTACAGGACCCAAGATTGCAGAAGTTTTGAGAACAGGTTGAAGCGGGACTTCGAACGGACTTGTTGATTCATGAAGATGGTTCGTTGTGATATGGTAGCTGCTTGTGTGTGCTGAAAGGAGATATTCTCGAAGAAGTTATGAAGGAGGAACATAGTTCCGCATATTCCGTACATTCAGGAGGCACGAAGATGTACCGTGATCTACGACAGCATTTTTGGTGGGAAGGTATGAAAAGGGAGATCGCCCGTTTTGTAGCAAAGTGCTTGGTGTGTCAGCAAGTTAAGGCTGAACATCAAAGGGTGGCTGGTTTATTGCAACCGCTTCCGATTCCTCAATAGAAGTAGGAACATATAACCATGGATTTCGTGACAGCTCTACCGCGGAGTCCAAAGGGCAACAATGCAGTTTGGGTGATTGTTGATCGTTTGACCAAGGCAGCTCATTTCATACCATTTCTTGTTGGTCAGTCAACGAAAGCGTTGGCAGAACGATACATGCAGGAGATTGTGAGGTTGCATGGAGTACCTGTGAGTATCGTTTCCGATCGTGATACCCGATTCTTATCGCACTTCTGGAGGAGTTTACAGGAAAGTTTGGGGACACGATTAAAATTTAGCACTGCTTCCCATCCTCAGACAGATGACCAGTCGAAGAGAACGATCCAAACTCTTGAACATATGTTGAGAGCTTGTATGTTGGACTTCAAGGGTTCATGGGAGGATCATCTACACTTGGTGAAGTTTTCATACAATAACAGGTTTCAGGCGACTATTCAGATGGCTCCATTCGAAGTATTGAATGGTCGCAAGTATCGCTCACCCGTTTGTTGGGACGATGTTGGAGAATGAAGATTGTTGGGACCAGATTTGATCGTGCAAACAGTAGAGAAGGTTAATACTATCCGGAATCACATGAAGGCAACACAAGATCGGCAGAAGAGTTGGGCTGATATATCGAGAAGACCTCTAGAGTTCGCTGTTGGTGATCTTGTATTCTTGAAAATATCATCGACTAGAGGAGTGATTCGTTTTGGAAGTCGAGGAAAGCTTAGTCCTCGATTCATGGGGCTTCTCGAAATTATGGAGCGTGTTGGAGAAATGGCTTATCGATTGGCTTTACCACCATCTTTGGTGAGTGTTCATAACGTGTTTCATGTATTTCAACTCCGTAAGTATGTTTGAGATGAGACACACGTGCTAGATCATTCGGAGCTGACTGTAAGGGAGGATTTGACCTATGAAGAACGACCGATGTCGATTGTTGATCGAAGAGAAAAGGTCCTCAAGAACAAGCTTATCCCTCTCGTACTTATTTCATGGGGGAATCGCTCGCATGGAGAATCGACTTGGGAACGAGAAGACGAGATTCGATAGAAGTTTCTACACCTCTTCTCGTAGTTTCATGCTTGTCTGTATTTTCTTGTTTTGGGAATTTCGAGGAAAAAAATCTTTTTGTAGTTGGGTATTATATAACACCCTAGTTCACTTATACCAGTTCTTTTTTGAGTATTTCTTTATTATAGTCTTTTCTTGATTTACTGTGTTTTGGGTGCGAATAGTGTATTTGACATCTGTATTTGCATTCGACCCGACCTGCTTGTTGGAAACCCGTCTTGATTCCTGTTTATGATTTATCCCTGCTTGTTACGTGGATCCGTGCACTTTCATATTTTTATATACTGCATACTGGCATTATATGTGGCATCTGCATTTTTTTAATATAACATTTAAAGTCGAATAAAATATTTTAAAAATATCTTGTATGGCCTGCATCATACCCCTGACCCTGTGGTAGCATCCGCGCATCTTGTTCTCGTCCCGTTCAGTGAAACGGACTTGTTTGGATAGCTACATGCATGTTGCGTGCATCCGTTCTTGAGGGTATGCTTTTTCGTTACCCGGATATCATATTGTAGTTTTGCTTGACACGTACATTAACCGTATTTTCAAACCATAATTTTAGACCCGACCTGTGCGTGTTTTGGACTATTTTTGTATTAGCCAAAATCTTAAATATTATCAATATTATATTCTAATACTATTCTAACTTAATATACTAAATATATTTTTAAAATATTTTTAAATTCCGTTAAAATCTCAACTCAAATCTCTCTCTCTCTCTCTCCACACACTTAAATATATTAATTCTTTTATAAAAATCCTAACCCTATTTCTATAACCTCCCACGTCGTCTCTCTCTCCTCACTTCTCTTCTTCACCTCCCCGCCTCCTCGCAAACGAAACCCACGCCGCTACCCAGCCTCACAGTCGCCACCACCCTCACCCTCGTTGTCAGCACCTCCTTCTTCTCCTCACTTCCACCTTCGCCTGCACCTCCTCTCTCCTCCCCTTCTTTCCCTGACCGCACAACCCGCGCGAACCCACCGCTGCCCTCATCACCGCCGGCCTTCCTCCACCGTCGTCGTCTTCTTGACTACGTCCTCTCCGTCCTCCCTCTCCCCGCTCACCTCTCTTTTCTCCTTTCCCGCTGCAAACCCAGAAACCCATACCACGACTGCCTCACCGATCTCTTCTGTCACCGTCGCTGTCGCCTTCGCCGCCGGTGACCCTCATCATCATCCTCACCCCTCCTTCCTCTCCTCTCCCCTCTCTCCAACCCAACACCACCTCCTTTCCCCTGCAGGAACCCTGCACACCCCGATCCCCGACGATCAAGAACCTCGATATCCACTGCCTTGCCGTCGAACCCCATCGCCGGAAAACCTGTCGACGTCATCACCCTCTCTGTCCTCACCTCTGTCCCCAAGCACCACACCAGAGAACCCCAGAAGCAGCCCTTCTTCTCTTTCTTTCTTCTTCTTCTTCTTTCTTCTCTTTCTCTTCTTGATTTCTTGGTTTTCCGGTGATCGCCGGAGCCGTGCCGACCGTCGACGATCCTAGCGACCCAGTAGACATCCCCATACTGCGTGGTCAAGTTATTGCTTTGCCTGGTTCTGTTTTATACGCGCGCGTGTGCATCACGACGTTTACCCGATGTCGGACGCACCGTTCGCACCCCATTGTGAGATCTGATTAGGCAAGTTTATCTTGCTACATGCTATACTAATATATTTGCATCCATATGAATAAAAATATCACATGTTTACTGCATTGTACATCCATGTTACTGTTTTATTGATTTTGGATAGCTGTTTGTATCCGTATCATTTATTACATATCTAGTCGCATGCAAGTTTATCTTGCTACATGCTATGTCTATATATTTTCATCTATATGAATAAATATGTTGCCTGTTTATTCTATTATGCATCCCATGTTTCCGTTTTTACTGTTTATGATACCCGTATCATTTATTATATATTTAGTTGCATGCCGGGACCTGATTGCTTCATGTTACTGCTAGATTCATATACCATGCTTGCTAGTATGCATCATACGACTCATGAACTCATTACATGTTATCGCTGATTTCCATCCGTGCATCCGTGCTTTTACCGTGATTCGATACTTGTTACATTTTACTGTTAAGCATCCACTTAATACATATGCACCACATGACATGACCTGATACACTGCTGCTTGACTTGATACCTGATCCTGTTACGAATGACGACAACCCTGACTTATTGTCCCGATGGACGTTACTGTTGTCTGTATAGGCAAAACCTGTACCTGCTTGATCCTGTGTCGGCATTAGCTCCAGATTTATCAATACCTGACTTGAACATATAACCTTGGGGGTAAGGGGAAATCAATAATGAAACCTGACTTGTAGCTCAATAGTTTGACGCTTATACTGATCAGTTTTGGGGGCTAGGCCAGTCCCGGGATGATACTGCTGACATCATTCGTTTGTACATGTTTCCTGTTTTGTGCTTAGTGGTACGTTTCGGATTCAGCCCCGAGAGTCTGGACCGTGGTCCCGGGCATGCACGGGATACTATTGAGTTACATCGTCGATTCATTAAATTGATTTCAAAGACTTGAGAGTAACTAACCCAGTAGCATAGATTATTCACCGCACGTCACATACACTGATACACTTCACTGTTCCATATTCATGTTACTGTTACACTCATTACTATTCATATTCATGCCTGCATATCTCGTGTATCCTGTTCAGTTATTATTGTTTGATACTATGACGCACTGACGTCTGGGTTCTGCATGACCCAGATCCTCTACCTTTGTCGCAGGCTGACCAGGAGTACTTCAGCCGACAGGCCGAGCAGTGAGGATCCTGTTAGTATTTTAGTTTAGTTTTTTTTCAGTATTTTCATTTCCTGATGTGAGCCCGTATTTGGGACGTATTTTTCCTGATCTTACTGTTTATTGGATTTATTGTTTCTGCACATTTCTATTTCTTGACTCGTTTATTTTGGCATATGGACATGTACTAGATAGTTTATATTTTTTATTGTTCTTGATATCTTATAGACAGCCGGAATCTGACTGTGGAGAGATGTTTACTAGCCACAGGTAACATGGTTGGCTCTGTCACGTGCCGATCTTAGCGCACTCTGGGAAGCGGGGCGTGACAACGAGCCTCTTTGCGGACCTGTTCGAGCTTTTGCTCATCCTATTGAAGACCGGGACACCAGATTTGTACGGCTCGTTGAGAGGGGCCGTTGTGGTCGCCAGTCGGTCGAAGACCAACCCTTTGGGAGCTTCTTCTTGCGGCGTTGAGGTACCGAAACTCACTGGTGGGAGTATAATCACAAAGAACAATCAAATGGTGGCTTGCGTAACTTGCCCCACCGGCATTGAGAAAATAGAGGCTGCGTTGGGCCCATAGGTCACTCCTCCAGTTGGAGTGGAGCGAGAGTTGCTGTTATAAGAGGTGCAGTTGGAAGCCATCGATTTTCTCTGCACAGAAGTAAGACACCAAGTTTTAGTACCTCGAATCCAAGGACAACCATATCGAACCGCGATTTTGTTTGCGAAACACAACGCACGAAGTGTGGAGTGGAAAGAGGAAAAGGTCCCACCGGGCGTGCCAAAATTTGTTTACTGCCAAAAACATAGACGAACTGGGATAGATCGTCTTGCCAGAATTTGGGGGCAGATGCTATTTGGACTTCTCCATCCACCTATCCGAAAATACCAAGTTGATTTATGGCACCATATATTGGAGGTTTGGACAGATGCTACCGTTGTAGCAGATTTCATCAGATTCCCCCTCATTTGTGAGGGGTTTTTGATTGCGGGGACGCTCTTCCCTGCAGGCGCAAGCCCCTGCAGTTAATTACATTATCGCATTGCGATAACCACTCTCTCCTGCTCCGGTAGTTCACTTCGTGTCGTGTGTGTTTTTATTTATTTTGGGTTTCCCATGGATTGTATACGGAGACTAGTTTATGTCGTCGCCCATAGGGCACGGGTTAGTCCAAATCCGTATATTTTAGATTTGGGATTTTGAACTTAAGTTATATTTTTCTTTTAATTTCAAAATATTTTGTTTGGTTTAAGGACCGTTAATCTAGTTTAAGATTAAGATTAACTTAAACATATGAGCATTTGAGCCCAATTATTTTAATTTAAGGACATCACGGTCCATTATCGCCATATTTGGGGCGAATATTAGTTTAAAGACATTTCAGTCCAACATTCTCATTTTGGAGATGAATATTAGTTTAAGAACATTTCAGTCCATTATCGCTATATTTGGGGCGAATATTAGTTTAAGGACTGTTCCCGCCAAAAAATTTCTGCGCAAAATAGCCCAAGGTATATAATTACAGCGATACATTTAAGAAAATATGAACCAGTATTTTCCGGGCTGTATTTTTATAAACTCCTGAATGTGAAACAGCTAAATTTTGATGGTATCGAAAGCGTCTCGAAAATCCTTCGATTTGATATATTATGGGCATCATAATTCATCCGGGATCAAAAGTTATGAGCAAATATGCTATGCACGTGTAATCTAAGGAAGAAAATGCGAACCGGTATTTTTCGGGTAGCATTTTGACAAACTCCTGAATGAGAAACAGCTAAATTCTGATGGTATCGAAATTGTCTCGAAAAATCCTTCGATTTGATATATTATGGGGCTCATAATTCATCCAAGATCAAAAGTTATCAGGCATCACGTGCCCACACGTGACCGGGCATCACGTGCAGACACGTGACCATTTACAGGCAAAGTCTATAAGCACTGAATAAAATAAATAATTGGAAATAATTAATCAGTGAGGTCACGTGCCAACACGTGATAGGCTCTTAAACCCTCTGAAACAATAGAATTAAATTCTAATTAAATAATTAATCAGCGGGGTCACGTGCCAACACGTGATGGGTTTCTAAGACCTCTAAACCAATAAAATTAAATTTCTAATTAATTGGTCAATCAGTGGGGTCACGTGCTAACACGTGATAGGCTCTTAAACCTTTTTAACTAATAGAATTAAATTCTAATTAAGGGAAATCAAAAACCCTAACTGGAAAAATATCTCTCTAAATCTTTCCAAACAAAAAAGATTATGCTCCGTAAAGTGGAGCACCGTTGGATTAAAAATCCAATTGTGATTAAAAATCAACAATTTATAGAAAGATTCTATACAAGGAAAGATTTTCCTGAAATTTGCCAGGAATAACAGATAAAAGATCTTTTGGATTAAAAATCCAATTGTGAATAAAATTCACTGAGTGATCTAAAAGATCATGTTGGTTACAAAATCAATTGAAATCTTTCAATGAAAGATTGACTAAACAAAATGATTCTTTTCTTTCTCCTATAAATAAAAGCCAGGAGGGAAGAAAAAAGGTGAGATACAACAACAGAGAGAAAAAAAAGAGAATTTAATTCTCTAGAGAGAAAAGAAGATTTTCTTATAAGAGAAAGAAACCCCAGGTGAGAAAGGGAAAGAGATCATAAGCTCCATAAAATAAAAAGAGAATTTAATTCTCAAATTAAGAGTTTAACTCTTCTGAATAAGAACTTAGTTTTTCTTTTGGTTGAAGATCTGCAGAAACAGATCTCCCCACAAGTTGAGAATTTAATTCTCATCGGGGAGATTCTGCTATATAGATCCAAAACATAGAGAGAGAATTGAGTTTAGGGAATTTAATTCCCCTAAATACTTAGGAATTTAATTTCTCCAACAGAAACAGGGTTTAACCCTTAAAACAAGAACTTAGTTCTTCTTCATGGTTGAAGATCTGCAGAAGCAGATCTCCCCATAAGTTGAGAATTTAATTCTCATCGGGGAGATTCTGCCATGCAGATCCAAAACATAGAGGGAGAGTTGGGTTTAAAGAATTTAATTCTTCCATATACATAGGAATTTAATTCCTCTAAACAAAATTAGGATTTAACCCTACCAAAGAATTTAATTCTTAAACAAGGGACTTTCATACACGTAAAAAGATCAAGTACCCAACCTGATCACGTGGCAACACGTGACCCTTCCCTCAATGGTCAAAAAAAGAATGAATGAGATCGGGTCACGTGCTCCCACGCGACCCTTGAGTAAACTTCTCAAAAATAAAGGCAGAACAGACTTTGAGCGCCCTCACGTGTCCCCACGTGACCCCTGACAAACACCTTTTCAAAAAAGAGAAGATGAAAAAAACTGAAAGATTAAAATCTAATGCATGGGCGTCCTCACGTGTCCCCACGTGACCCTAGCAAATCTTGTTAATATCCAGTACATGGGTGCCTATCAAGTGCACACACGTGATGGCCATGAAGACTAAAAGTGTTTAACACTTATTCTGAGAATAAAATAAGGGAAGCTTGACCCAATCCTAGGGTGCCTCACGTGTCCTCACGTGAGCGCTTTATTTTTTTAGTGTTTAACACTATTTTAAGCACTGCATCCTTAGTGTTTAACACTATTTTATGTGCATCACAAGGGAATACGTGATCGCCAAATATGTGCTAATGTTTAACACTATTTTCAAATAGTCTTAGCCCAAATTGGTTAAGTATTCCAGAGGCAAGACTCCCCTTTGACTGAACCTCAAACACACTTTTGTCTTCCAAAATTGGTCATCTCATGTGACATTCAAACTAGAACCCAGAGCCTTTCAGATAACTTTGGTTCAAGGGTACATCTCTCCACACTTCTGATGCATGTCGTTATAATTCTTCAATGTCTTCAGAGAGGTGGTGGGTCCCAATGGCCAATAACTATATGGTGCATTTCCAAATCTATGTTTGCATCTGAACTTGGACCGCAATGTCCCTAAACTAAACAACAGGGCCCAAATGCTCTTTTGTTGGATCTAAATGATCCTGTTAAGTAGATCTTAGTCTAAAATTAGACTAACGTATCCTTAACAAATGGTTAAGTTGACCTTAGTCTAAAATTAGACTAACGTGTTCTTAACAAACTGTTAAGTTGATCTTAGTCTAAAATTAGACTAATGTATCCTTAACAAACGTTTAAGTTGATCTTAATCTCAAATGAGACTAACGTATCCTTAAATCCAACCCCAAACCCAAATCTAAGAAGATACGGATTTGGACTAATCCACGCCCTACGGGCGACAACATAAATTAGTCTCCGTATACAATCCATGGGAAACCAAAAACAAAACAAACACAAACGACACGAAGTGACCACCTGGAAAAGGAGAAAGTGGTTACTGCGATGCGGTAGTGTAATTAACTGCAGGGGCTTGCGCCTGCAGGAAAGAGCATCCCCACAATCAAAAACCCTTCAAATGATGGGGAATCTGATGAAATCTGCTACATCGACTGCATCCGTTTAAACCTTCGATACATGGTGTCATAAATCAACTTGGTATCTTTGGAGAGGTGGACAGATAGCACCAATTAGCATCTGCCCCCAAATTCAGGCAAGATGAACCTACGCGGTCGTGTCTCTGTGTTTCGGAGGAGAACTGATTCTGGCACACCCGTTAGGACCTTTTCCTCTTTCCACTCCATATTTCGTGTGTCGTGTTTCGCGAACGAATCGCGGTTTGACATGGTTGCCTCTGGATTCGAGGTACTAAGATTTGGTGGCTTGCTCCGTATAGAAAACAAAATATCAATGGCTTCAAACTGCACTAACTGCAACTGCAGCTCTCGCTCCGTCCCGTCCGGAGGAGTAACTTACGGGCCCCAAGCGGACTCCATCTTCGCTATGCCGGTGGAACAGGTGACTCAGGCCACCACTGGATTGTTCTTCGGGACCATGCTCCCGCCAACGAGCTTCAGCGCCTTTGTACCATCGCAAGAAGCTCTCAAGATGTCGGTCTTTGATCGGCTTGCAACTACTGTGGCCCCTCTCAATGGGTCGCTTAAGTCTACTGCCTCAGTTTTTAACAGATTGGGCCGAAGCTCAGATGGGCCCATGAAGAAGCTTGCAATTCCTGAAGGTGAGATCCCTAAGCGGTTAGCCATTCCTACTCCTGAAGTCACCAAGGCGGCTTCTCCTGCTAGGGGGTTGGTCTTTACGAGACTGGCATTTCAGCCCCTACCCCACGTGAAGTCACGAAGGCTGTTTTCCCTGTTCGAAAGTCGGCCTTTGCAAGACTGACTACCCCCTCTCAACGGGTGTCAGTCTTCAACAGGCTAGCACCAATAGCAGTCTCTCCTCAAAGCAGGGGGCATGAAGAAGTTCATCCAACAGCGAAGGTGATCCTGGCTGCACGACATGCTCGACGTAGCCACTGGAGCCGAGTGAGGAAAGCTGGAGGCAATTCCCCTTCTAGACTGACTCCGCCAGCTCCAATGGTGGAAGTTGATACTGATGTTCCAACTGGGAACAACTTTGAACTACTTAACAGGGTGCGCAGGAACTCGCCAACTGCTGTGCTGAAAAGATCTCCTCCACCTATGGAGAATGCCTTAAAGGCGAAGCTGGAACAGCCCCCTCAACGGCTGTCCTCTAAAATTTACAAGGTCTGGCGTCAAGTCCAAGACTCGGAGATTGATCAAGATTATCCCCGCCGATGGAAAAAGATGAAAGTTCAGCGAGAAGATGACCATCCTGTCAAGCCACAGAAGGTGACAGCTACTTGGGTGCCCACTGCAACGGCCCCCTCAACCTCGACCGCTCACTAGAGGAGAAAGCTGGAGAAAATCCCGATGTCTGCGACGAATCATAAGAACACTGAATCTAAACGCCCTAAGTCTAGGGGTATGGTGGTGCACACCATCTATATGGCATCCGGAAAAGAGTATAGCCGTATCTCCACAGGTCATCGACCGCTTACGCGATCAGTGACTAAGGCTCAAGAACAACAACAACAAAAGCTCCAAGAAATGCTAACAGCTATGGCCGCACTTACGGGACTAAAAGCAAGCCCGGAGACATCCTTGGAGCAGCGCCGTGAGCAGGAAACTGATGCTGAATTCCTTCGGAGAATGCTTGAGAAGAAGGACAAAGAGGCCGCGGAACAAGCGGCCAATATAAAACAAATGGCCCTTCTATTCCAAGATATGGTGGGCATGATGATCCAGCCGGACCCTCCAGCCGAAGACCCTCCAGTAATAATTGAGGATGATAGAGGAGAGACATCAAATCCTCTGCCGGCTCTGTCAACAGCCAAGGAGGAGACAATCTCCAAAGCTGCCCTAGATGATTACATCGCTCAACAAATATGAGTTCACCAGGAGAATGAAGTGGCTAGGCAAGTTGTTAAGATTGGACGACCCTATCCGGGGTGGTATGACCAAATAAAGTACCCACTAGGATACACGATCCCTAAATTCCATGCATATAAGGGGACGGGAAATCCACACCAGCACGTTGCTCAATTAAGAGCCTTGTGCGGTAATACTAGAGGTGACGATAAGCTACTGTTTCGCCAATTCGTTGGCAACTTGTCGGAGACAACATTCGAGTGGTATTCTGAACTCCCGAATGACTCTGTTAAAACATTTGCAGAGATGGAGTTGCTATTTACCCAACGTTTCGCGAGCGCTAGCGAACGCACCCCAATCACAGCATTGATCAATGCCTGGGTGAAGCCGGGAGAAACTTGGGTTCAGTATACAATATGGTGGCGGAATCTATGGTCGAAGTGCGAGCAGCGCATTGAAGAAGCGACTGCGGTAAGCATGTTCGTGGGTACTCTTGACCCTCAGGAGACCATATCCCAATTCATGATGTTCTTCAAGCCGACCACCTTCCAGGCCTTGATTGACAAGCTGGCCCAAATGGACCAGATGGGCCATAGGCCTTCCTCTTCAAAGACAGAGCTTTGGAATGAAAAGGGCAAAGGGAAGCAACCTTCGTCACCAATGCTCAACAACAACCGAGTGGACCGAGACCGGTTGTTCGCCAAAGCAACAAGCGGCAATCCCTCGATGAGAAGTTGAGACGTTCTTACTCGTTTCCCCAGGATAAAACAAGGAGACTGTTAGAACTAGAAGTGCGCAACGGGCTCATCACTCTAACGGAGTTGAAACACCCACCGCAACCGAACGACGTCAACGATCCCAATTACTGCCCCTACCATCGAGTATTGGGCCATCCACTCGAAGATTGCTATGTCTTCAAAAATTGGGTTGAAGACCAATACCAGCAAGGCAAATTCGCGTTGTCTGAAAACTGGAAGGTGAACCCGCCACAGCCACATGCTCTGAAAAAGATGGACATGCCGGGGGCATCGTGCTCATTCATAGAGGAAGCTCCATGGGAAGTTGTTCTTTCGGCAAAAACTAAAAAATGTTGAAAGATCTTCAAACATGTCCGGCGATCAGGTGGAAAAGTCCGTAAGAACCGGAGATTATTGAGGGGATGCTGAAACCACGCCCAACATTGGGAGTTAATAGTGATGGTGGAAAAAACATTCAGGCCCAGCCGTCAAAGTCTTCGAAAAAAAGAAGAAGACCAAAACACCCGCGCAGTTTGATGACAAGCGCACGGATCTGCAAAAGCGTATTGACGCGCTGGAAGAATATAACCAGAAGGCACGAACCCCGGTCACACTCCAAGAATTTCTCAACAATATCCTTGAGAGCGGAGATAACGACAATAACGATGGGGATGACTCGTCAGAAGAATATGAGGACTATGTGGCAAGTTTCCACATGATCTCTCATTCGGCGTTAACTAACGAAGAAGCTCACTCGGGGATAGAAGACAGCATAAAAGAGCTGGGGGCAGGATCGAAGCCAAAACCCTTAGAACCGTCTGACGAGATGATCGACTCGCTACTGAACGAAGCCCGTCAGAAAAGCAAAGCCAATCAAGAGCGCGAACTGGTTATATTCGGAAAAGCCAAACGCCGACGACTGGATGAAAAGGTCGAGGCACCCCAACTGGATCGAAGCATCCCTATCGCCAGCAAAAGCAAGCTTAAAGTAAGGAAACGATTCGCTAGGGCTCTGTCAATAGGAATGAAGTTGCCCTCTTTCAGAGGAAATTCTCCTGGCGGTATAAATCTTGATGAAGCGGACATGCATCCTAACTTCTGCTTATACCATCAGAAGATTACACACCCTACCGAGGAGTGCATAGCCTTTAAAAACTGGTGGCAGGGATATGTTGCCTACCGACAACATGTTCAACGAATGAAGCGCAAGGCTCGTCGGGAACAGAAAAGCACGACAGATGAGCGCAAAAGAGCTGCTGACAACTGTCACATAGTCGATACCAAGGTATCGCAAGTTATCACCTATCACGCCCCGCTTCCCAGTATACGGCAGAGGACGCGACGAGGCCTCTACGTATTTACTGTGAAGTAAATACGCTAAGCGTATCTAAGAAATATAAAAGTAAAGCACAAGAGATAGGATATAATAAATAGCAAATTTATTTATTCACATTCTTTTTGTACAATGCATGGAAAGTAAATACAACTGAAATAAAAAACAATGCCTAAACAATGGCATAACAGAAATGAAAAGTACTGAATGGAAAGTGTACAATGACTAGAGCTCGGGGTCTTCACTGAACTGGTCCAAGTCTTCAGTAGTGGGCTCGATCTCTGAAGTTTTCAGAACACCTGATGACATTCAAAGAAGAAAGAAAGAGAATATCGTCAGCGAACAGGTCACTCGGTAAGTCCCAAAGATAAGGGAGAAATAGACAGAATAAGAGGTATCTTTTAAAGTTGTATTATATTATTGTAATGTTGTGTTAACGCTGTTGTTTGTAGCTTGGTACAGAAGGATGCCAGTGTATACGAGAGGGGTCTCTATATGATAGAGACCAGGGCAAATGGAATGTACAAGGAACCGTTAAGCCACGGTACAATAGCAACGGAATATAGCTTAGGTGTCTTAATCTTACTGTCTCGTGCCACTTTTAACACCTTCCGTACCAATCTACCCCTTAAACCCCGTAGTGTTTTGATTGTATTATTGTATTGTATTGTATAGATTGTATAGTTGGATGACTGACCAAAACCATGATATCAGTAAACGGATGTAACTGTATAATCATGTAAATGGAATAACTGTAGAATCTTGTAAATGGATGTATATCCATGGTTCGGTGCAGTCAATGTAGATTGAATGTATTGAATAGATTGAATATAAGGATTCATGTTGAATCAGAATATTGTAGATTGTAGATTTTAGATTGTAGATCATATTCAAGTTAGATTGTAATGAGACTCAAAGTAAATTGAAATCATGATTGTTTTGATGTTATTGGTAACCGCTGTACTTGGGCGGCAGGATTTATGTCTTTTTCAAAGACGATTACCATAACCTCTTCTATAGAGCTTCGGCCGGAAATTCATGACTTACAGAAGCTGGAGGCGGCGGAGGTCTTTCTCATAACAATCTGACACTTCTTAGATTAGAAGCAAATTGGCCGAATATCACAATTTATTGTATTGTTGTACTTGGCCCGTACTTTCGAAATGAATGTAGGAAAAGCCGTTGTTAAGTTGTCTGCCTTAGATAGGCAAGCACCCACTTCTCCGGCTCCCTGAGGCTCAAGAGATTGATCCCGCTTAAACCTATATTTACTAGGGTCCTTAGGGTAAATTATAAAACTTGAGGGGGTTTTATGTAAAAATACTTTTATATACTTTTCAAAAATACACCCCAAGTATTTATTAATCGTCTTTAGAGTTGTAATGAATGTAGATTTTATATTGTGATATTTCTAGTGGAAATATCCTAATTTCATAATAAATGGTATTTATTTGTAATAATGGTTTTGTATGGAATTCATGGTATTTTAGTGTAAAATTGATTCTTGTGATTTTTAGAAAAAGGTGGAATATTTATATCATAACAAAATAGGTATTTTAATGATAAATATACATATATTTATACAAAAATAATTTAAATTATATTTTATATTCTAAAAATATTATTTTCTTAAAATTTCGTATTTTAAATCTTTCGAGACCGAATGCCCCTTGCGGAGGTCTGAATCTCGCACTACTAAACCCGAGGATGTGCGATAATCCGCACCATCCAGAACGGGTTTCTCAAAATGGGTTGTGGCGGCGCTTTGTAAAGATTGTATAAATACTAAATCCTTTAGAAAACGGTTTTATTAAGTAAATGGTATTTATTTGCAATGATGTCGTTTTCCCATGTTCTATATTCCTAAGGGTATTGTGCTATGTTGCATATGAGTGTGTGAGGAGGTAGATCATTACCTCGTGATATACATAAAGGTATAGCAAGTTTTGTGATGTTAAATCCAGAATTGAAACTATGTGGTATTTAAATGAAAAATACGGTAAAATGAAATAGCAATTACTTTTGATTTGAAACTTGATCAATATGGTTGATTAGTGTTTAATAGTCAACATGAATTGGTTTAAGCATGATTGTATTAAAGAAAAGTGAGGTTTTATAAAGAAACCGAATCAAAAATCGGTTTTGTTCCGATTCCGTCGGGTTTTGTAATTCCGTATTTCTAGAATAAGAATAAAGGAGATAGAATTGGGACTTACGGGTTTCGATCAAAGACAAGAGGAAGATGGATCGGGAGGAGTCACCGGTGCGTCGTTTCATCGCCGGGAGCTCCTAGAGTCGTTGCCGGAAAATCCACCAGAGAATTCGCCGGAGCTTCGCCTTTCGCTCACTTCGATTGTACACAAGATTTCTAGTGATTTCTTGAGAGTTGGCTCAGAGTTTTGGGGTGAGGGGGCAGTGTGTAGGGTTGGTATTTATAGGGTTAGGCTAGGGTTAGGGTAGATGAAGGGTTTTAAATTAAAAAAAAATGTAAAAATACATTAAAAATTCATTAAAAATAGAGTAAATGGGGATTAATGGTGTCTATGGAACCGATCTAATTAAATGGAGTGTGCAGGGGGGTTCAGAAGATAAAAAGCCACAAACTTGGTGTTGGAGACTCCGCCGTCCGGTCGAGTCCGGCCGGCGGCGCCGGCCGGTCCGCCGGCCGATCCCTGCCGAGTTCGGCCGCCGAACTCCTCGCCGTCGGTCCACCTTCTCACTGGCACTTTAACATTTGTGGGTGTAGTGGGAAAATTTGGAGTTATCACGTGTTGACTGTTGGTCTTCTAAAAAATTTAAAATAAAATAATATTAAAAATAATGTGGGGTATGAGATTTGAACTCTGGTGGCTTGGTTCAGCAGTGCAAGGTATTACCAATGAGCTACAAGCTCGTTCTTGTAATTATGGAGCTATTTAATTACTTAAAGTAGTCACAGAAAATATAAATACCCCAAGTATACATTAATTTTAAAGCAACTTTTTGTACACTAAAAATGGAGTTGTTACATTCTTTTAACTTGTAATTAAAAAACAAAATAATTACTTATATCTTATGCTCAGGCTAAAATACCCCTTTATGGATTTTGAAAAAATATTTGAAAAAAATTGTATAGGAAAATTAGAGTTGTTACATCACCTTTGGAAGCGACTCTGACGAAGAAATCGCCCTCAGCCTTCTCTTCAAGGAATCCACCTCCGACACAAAAATGCGAAGATTTGCGAGAAAATTTAGCTGCGTAATCATACGTTGCCCGAAAAATCTCAGACCTATGAACAAATGACCGAAACGTTTTTAAACTACTACAAACACGCGGCATCCCCAGGCACACGCGGTAAAAAAAAAGGAGGTACGTCCACAAGCAAGATGGGCACGGATGAAAACCCGAAAGGGCTCTGTGAGTTAAAACAGCAGGACTACCGACGAGCTTTGTGTAAAGCTGAAAGGGCGCAATCTCGTTAAAAGACACTTGCGAGGTCCTCTCGACCCTGTAAGGAGAAATTACCTGCATGAGATCCTTACGACTCACAAGGGAGCAACACACTTAGGGATCCTCACGATTCCTAGGGAGAAATTACACTTACGAGATCCTCACGACTCTTAAGGAAAATTCCCCCTTGAGACCCACACGGCTTATAGGGTTCAAAAGCCTTAAGCTACAGGGATCTGAACCTGTTCTTAAGCCATCACAACCTACAGACTGCCCTACAAGCGGTTCAATATTGACCCTTGTATACAATCCACGGGCACGAATGAACTTTTCCCTAACAGAGTCTCACCAGCGATTAGGGATATGCTCACACGGTGAACAAACACTTGTAGGTCCTCTCGATTTGTAAGGAGAAAATACTCTTGTAAGATGCTTACGACTTATAAGAGAACACACACTTAGGAATCATGAGGATTCCTAAGGAGAAAAAGCACCTATGAGATTCTCACGACTCATAGGGAGAAACACCTTTATGAGACCCTTATGGCTCATGAAGTCAAAAGTCTTAGTCGACGGGATCCTAACCCTGTTTGCTAAGCCACTTTTGTTCGACATCGACAGAGGCAAATGATGATTCGCTCCTGGAAATATCCCAGTTGTAGCGATGTTGATGCCTAAATCGGTATCAAATTCCAAGTCCTTTCATGGCAAATGATGATTCGCTCCTGACAATATTTCAGTCGCAGTGATGCTGATGCTGAGATTGGCACCAGATTCCAAGTTCCACACTCGCGATAAAAAATCAGCGAGCCAAAAATGCATATGAAATAACCGAAATGATGGGGCAACTTGCAACGACATCAGCAAGTAAAAATATATGCATACAAAAACAGCCGAAATGATTGGGTAACTCGCAATAAAAAACAGCGAGTAAATAAAACAAATAGTCGAAATGATTGGGCACCGCGAAAAATAGCCGAAATGATTGGGCAATCGCAATTTTCGCGATGCAAAAAGCTGAAATGGTAGAGCATCGCGGAAAGAATTTAAAAAATGAAAGAATGAAACTTTTTGCCTTGCCGGTGAGGTCACATTGACCCCCTGTATACAATCCATGAGCACAAACAAGAAGGGAACCATATCGTCCCACCAGGCTTCGTCGAACCGAAGCCAAATCTCGACGGTTTATAGACAACCTAAACACAATCTCGACATTCGTCGCAATATTGCAGACACAATGTCAACAAATGAAGTGAAGGAAGATCCCTAGTTTTAGGGTCTCGACGTCAATATCGACAACTTAGAGATCAACACCGGCGTTCTTCCTCCCTCCAATTGGATGCAGACGCAACATCAACAAACGGAGCCACGACAAAGTCCCTTAGTTCTAAATTTCGACGATTCACAGACAGCCTAGAGATCACCAACGGCGTTTCTTCCTCCCTCCAATCGGATGCAGACGCAACATCAACAAACGGAGTTATGACAAAGTCCCCTAGTTCCAAATCTCGACGGTTCACAGACAGCCTAGAGACTATCCTGGAACCATGGCAAAGTCCCTTAGTTCCAAATCTCGACGGATCACAGACAGCCTAGAGATCACCAACGGCGTTTCTCCTTACTCCCGCAGGATGCAGATGCGACGTCAACAAACGACCCCACGGTCAAAACAACGGAACCATGGCAAAGTCCCCTAATTCCAAATCTCGACGGTTCACAGACAGCCTAGAGATCACCAACGACGTTTCTCCTCACTCCAACCAGATGCAGACGTGACGTCAACAACCGACCTCAGAGTCGCAACGAAGCAGAGCCATGGCAAAGTCCCTAGTTCCAAATCTCAATGGCCACATCTACGGCCCGAAGACCAACAACGATGTGCCTCCTCATTCCAGCAGGACACAGATGCTACACCATCAATCGGAGCCACGGTAAAGTCTCCAGTTCCAAGACTCTACGGTTCACAGACAACCTGGAGTCATCAAATGACCCCGTCTAGGATACACATCAGCAAATGACCCCGTCGCGGAAACACGTCATCAAATGACCCTGCCGCGGAAACACGTCATCAAATGACCCCGTCTCGGAAACACGTTATCCAATGACTCTGTCTCGGAAACAATTCATCTCAACCGCAAGGAAATTAATGTCTTTGAAGGAATATCTCGATTCATCTCAACTCCGAGGAAATCAGTGTCCTTGGCAATTAACTCGATTCAGGAAAATCAGCGTCCTTGGCGAGAGCATCTCGATTCGCGTCGACCCGCAGAGAAACCAGTGTCTTTGCAGGAATACCTCAATTCGTCTCAACTCCGAGGAAATCAGCGTCCTTGGCAAAAACCTCAATTCAGGGAAATCAGCGTCCTTGACGAGAGCATCACGATTCGCGTCGACCCGCAGAGAAATCAGTGTCTTTGCAGGAATACCTCGATTCGTCTCAACTCCGAGGAAATCAGTATCCTTGGCAAAAACATCGATTCAAGGAAATCATTGTCCTTGACGAGAGCATCTCGATTCACGTCGACCCGCAGAGAAATCGGTGTCTTTGCAGGAATACCTCGATTTGTTTCAACTCCGAGGAAATCGGTGTCCTTGGTAAAAACCTCGATTCAAGGAAATCAGCGTCCTTGACGAGAGCATCTCGATTCGCGTCGACCCGCAGAGAAATCAACATCTTTGCAGGAATACCTCGATTCGTCTCAACTCTGAGGAA
Source organism: Agapanthus africanus (assembly GCA_030015575.1). Lineage (NCBI taxonomy): Eukaryota > Viridiplantae > Streptophyta > Magnoliopsida > Asparagales > Amaryllidaceae > Agapanthus > Agapanthus africanus. Next base: position 490,922,624 of record JASDDO010000012.1, on the reverse strand, counting down.
ATTAGTGTCCTTGGCAATACGTTGATTCAGGGAAATCAGCGTCCTTAACGAGAGCATCTCGATTCGTGTCGACCCGCAGAGAAATCAGCGTCTTTGCAGGAATACCTCGATTCGTCTCGAGTCCAAGGAAATCAGTGTCCTTCGCAGTACCTTGATTCAGGGAAATCAGTGTCCTTGACGAGAGCATTTCGATTCGCGTCGACCCGCAGAGAAATCAGTATCTTTGCAGGAATACCTCGATTCGTCTCAACTCCGAGGAAATCAGTGTCCTTGGCAAATACCTCGATTCAGGAAAATCAGCGTCCTTGACGAGAACATCTCAATTCACGCCGACCCGCAGAGAAATCAATGTCTCTGCAGGAATATACGACGTCAGTAAAGCGGAGCCGTGGCAAAGTTCTCAGTTCCATGACTCGGCGGTGCACAGACAACCCAAAGTCAACCCTCGACCTCCCTGTAGAAGCAGTGCTTTGACTCGGGAGTAGGTCAACTCATCAATCACTTACGAGTCCTCTTGACTTGTAAGGAAGAAATTCTCTTGTGAGATCCTTACGACTCTCAAGAGAAAACACACTTAGGAAACCTCAAGATTCCTAAGGAGAAAATACACATACGAGATCCTCTCGACTCGTAGGGAGAAAAAAAATCTTTATGAGACCCTCACGGCTCATAAAGTTGAAAAGTCTTAGGTAGCAGATCTGAACCTGTTTCCTAAGTCATCGCTTCTTATCTCGATTCAGGGAAATCAGCGTTCTTGGCGAGAACCTCTCGATTCGTTTCGACCCGCAAGGAAATCGGTGTCTTTGCGAGAATCTCTCGATTCGTCTCAACTTGCGGGGAAATTAGTGTCCCTATGCATAAAGAAAATTCTCTTGTGGGATCCTCACGATTCTCAGGAGAAAACACACTTGGGAGTCCTCATAACTCCTAAGGAGAAAAGACACCTACGAGATCCCCACGACTCGTAAGGAGAAAAGCCTTTGTGAGACCCTCACGGCTCATAAAGTTGAAAAGTATTGGGTGGAAGATCCTAACCTTGTCCCCCAAGCCATCACTGCCCTGCAAGGAGGTCAACATGGACTATCCACGGGACACACTCTCCGAAGTCGAACATCGACGAGAAGGGAAACAACAACTTACGAGTCCTCTCGACTTATAAGCGAGAAAATTCTCTTGTGAGATCCTTACGACTCTCAAAAGAAAGCAGACTTGGGAATCCTCACGACTTCTAAGGAGAAAAGACACCTACGAGATCCTCACGACTCGTAGGGAGAAAAGCCTTTATGAGACCCTCACGGCTCATAAAGTTGGAAAGTCTTAGGCAACAGATCCTAACCCTGTTTCCTAAGGCATCGCTACCTTATAAATAGTTCAAAATGAACTGTTATCTACCATCTATGGGCCACACTTGCCAAAGCTACATGCCACTGAAATGGAGAAGTTACTCATGAGCATATAAACTATTTCACGCCAGAGTAAAACATAAAGAAATAGAAGGGTGCGGCTCATAAAGCTGAGGATTTAGAACTATATCTCTTAAAAGTCGAGATTTGAGTCAATGATAAATGATGACGCTTGTGTCCGCTCGTTATCTTCTCAGATCAAGATTCTGAAAATTATATACCAATCCGAAACTGGTCATACGCTATAAATTACTCTGCACTACTTCACCCACGTATATACTTACATGGACAAAATAGTGGGGGGCATTTGTTCCCGCCAAAAAATTTCTGCGCAAAAGAGCCCAAGGTATCTAATTGCAACGATACGTTTAAGAAAATATGAACCAGTATTTTCCGGGCTATATTTTGACAAACTCTCGAATGTGAAACAGCTAATTTCTGATTGTATCGAAAGCGTCTCGAAAAATCCTTCGATTTGATATATTATGGGCTTCATAATTCATCCGGAATCAAAAGTTATGAGCAAATATGCTATGCACGTGTAATCTAAGGAAGAAAATACGAACCAGTATTTTCCGGGCTGCATTTTGACATACTCCCGATTGGGAAATAGCTAAATTCTGATAGTATCGAAATTGTCTCGAAAAATCCTTCGATTTGATATATTATGGGCCTCATAATTCATCCGGGATCAAAAGTTATCAGGCATCACGTGCCCACACGTGACCGGGCATCATGTGCCCACACGTGACCGGGCATCACGTGCAGACACGTGATCATTTACAGGCAAAGTCTGTAAGCACTAAATAAAATAAATAATTGGAAATAATTAATCAGTGGGGACACGTGCCAACACGTGATAGGCTCTTAAACCCTCTGAAACAATAGAATTAAATTCTAATTAAATAATTAATCAGTGTGGTCATGTGCCAACACGTGATGGGTTCCTGAGCCCTCTAAACCAATAGAATTAAATTTTAATTAATTGGTCAATCGGTGGGGTCACGTGCTAACACGTGATAGGCTCTTAAACCTTTTGAACTAATAGAATTAAATTCTAATTAAGGGAAATCAAAAACCCTAACTGGAAAAATATCTCTCAAAATCTTTCCAAACAAAAAAGATTGTGCTCTGTAAAGTGGAGCACCGTTGGATTAAAAATCCAATTGTGATTAAAAATCAACAATTTATAGAAAGATTCTATATAAGGAAAGATTTTCCTGAAATTTGCCAGGTATAACAGATAAAAGATCTTTTGGATTAAAAATCCAATTGTGAATAAAATTCACTGAGTGATCTAAAAGATCATGTTGGTTACAAAATCAATTGAAATCTTTCAATGAAAGATTGACTAAACAAAATGATTCTTTTCTTTCTCCTATAAATAAAAGCCAGGAGGGAAGAAAAAAGGAGAGATACAACAACAGAGAGAAAAAAAAAGAAGAGAATTTAATTTTCCAAAGAGAAAAGAAGATTTCCTTATAAGAGAAAGAAACCCTAGGTGAGAAAGGGAAATAGATCATAAGCTCCACAAAATAAAAAGAGAATTTAATTCTTAAATTAAGAGTTTAACTCTTTAGAATAAGAACTTAGTTCTTCTTTTGGTTGAAAATCTGCAGAAGCAGATCTTCCCATAAGTTGAGAATTTAATTCTCATCGAAGAGATTCTGCCATGTAGATCCAAAACTTATAGGGAGAATTGAGTTTAGGGAATTTAATTCCCTAAACACTCAGGAATTTAATTCCTCCAACAGAAACAGAGTTTCACCCTTAAAACAAGAACTTAGTTCTTCTTCATGGTTGAAAATCTGCAGAAGCAGATCTCCCCATAAGTTGAGAATTTAATTCTCATCGTGGAGATTCTGCCATGCAGATCCAAAACTTAGAGAGAGAGTTGTGTTTAAAGAATTTAATTCTTCTATATATACAGGAATTTAATTCTTCTAAACAAAATTAGTGTTTAACCCTACCAAAGAATTTAATTCTTAAACAAGGGACTTTTCATGCACGTAAAAAGATCAAGTACCCAACCTGATCACGTGGCAACACGTGACCCTTCTCTCAATGGTCAAAATAAGAATGAATGAGATCGGGTCACATGCTCCCATGTGACCCTTGAGCAAACTTCTCAAAAATAAAGGCAGGACATATTTTGGGCACCCTCACGTGTCCCCACGTGACCCCTTACAAACACCTCTTTAAAAAAGAGAAGATAAAAAGAACTGAAAGATTAAAATCCAATGCATGGGCGTCCTCACGTGTCCCCACGTGATCCCTAGCAAATCCTGTTAATATCCAGTGCATGGGTGCCCATCACGTGCCCACACGTGATGGCCATGAAGACTAAAAGTGTTTAACGCTTATTCTGAGAATAAAATAAGGGAAGCTTGACCCAATCCTAGGGGGCCGCACGTGTCCTCACGTGAGCGCTTCATTTTTCAGGTTTAACACTATTTTAAGCACTGCATCCTTAGTGTTTAACACTATTTTATGTGCATCACATGGGAACACGTGATCGCCAAATATATGCTAATGTTTAACACTATATTCAAATAGTCTTAGCCCAAATTGGCTAAGTCTTCCAGAGGCAAGACTTCCTTTTTACTGAACCTCAAACACACTTTTGTCTTCCAAAATTGGTCATCTCATGTAACATTCAAAGTAGAACCCAGAGCCTTTCATACAACTTTGGTTCAAGGGTACATCTCTCCACACTTCGGATGCATGTCGTTGTAATTCTTCAACATCTTCAGAGAGGTGGTGGGTCCCAATGGCCAATAACTATCTGGTGCATTTCCAAATCCATGTTTGCATCTGAACTTGGACCGCAATGTCCCTAAACTAAACAACAGGGCCCAAATGCTCTTTTGTTGGATCTAAATGATCCTGTTAAGTAGATCTTAGTTTAAAATTAGACTAACGTGTTCTTAACAAATGGTTAAGTTGACCGTAGTCTAAAATTAGACTAATGTGTCCTTAACAAACTATTAAATTGATCTTAGTCTAAAATTAGACTAACGTATCCTTAATAAACGTTTAAGTTGATCTTAGTCTCAAATGAGACTAACGTATCCTTAAACCCAACCCCAAACCCAAATCTAAGAAGATACGGATTTAGACTAATCAACGCCCTACGGGCGACAATATAAATTATTCTCCGTATACAATCCACGGGCAACCAAAAACAAAATAAACACAAACGACACGAAGTGACCATCTGGAGAAAGAGAAAGTGGTTACCGCGATGCGGTATCGTAATTAACTGCAGGGGCTTGCGCCTGTAAGGAAGAGCATTCCCATAATCAAAAACCCTTTAAATGAGGAGGAATCTGACGAAGTCTGCTATATCGGCCGCATCCGTTTAAACCATCGATACATGGTGTCATAAATCAACTTGTCATCTTCGGAGAGGTGGACGGATAACACCAATTAGTATCTGCTCCCAAATTCAGGCAAGACGAACCTACGCGGTCGCGTCTCTGTGTTTCGGAGGAGAAAAAGGACATTTCGGTCCATTATCGCTATGTTTGGGGCGAATAATAGTTTAAGGACATTTTGGTCCAACATTCCCATTTTGGAGACGAATATTAGTTTAAGGACATTTCGGTCCATTATCGCCATGCTTGGGGCGAATATTAGTTTAAGGACATTTCGGTCCATCATTCATCTTGCGCGCACGTGTATTTGTTACATGGCGGAGTAAATGATGGTGACATGAAATGCGCCCAATTTGGGGCACGATTCGATTTGAGGTGTGCATGTCAATTTGGAAGTGCATCAATGTGGGATGTATCATTCCCTATCTTGATGAAATTTTACATCAAGTTGGGACGAGAAAAGAGTTGTTGGTTGTCGGGACCCGCCACCTCTCTGAAGACATTGAGAAATTACAATGACATATATCAGAAGTGTGGAAATATGTACCCTTGAACCAAATCCCGTATTTAAGGGAATAAGGGGTTGCGGTGGACCCAAGAAATGCTAGTCATGTTTGAGACTCGGATAACCGTAGGAGATATAGGATGAATATTATTTTGGATATCATCAATGAGAGATCATTAGTCATGTTTGAGACTAAGACCAGTTTTGGAAATTACGAGCATATGGGCTCGGTTGATTTAAAATCAAAGAGGTTTAATCTCAGGAAACTTAGCCAATTTGGGCTGAGATTGGGTTTCTATACTACCCAGCAGTGCCAAGCACTAAGACATACAGTGCTCACATGTGTTTCACGTGAGGCACTGGAATAGTGCTAAGCACCAATATTCTCTGGCGCTCACATATGACACATGTGAAGAGCTCAGATATGGGCGTTGCCCAATCAGTGCTAAGCACTTAGTCATTTTGACTGAACATAGAGTGCTAAGCACTTTGCATGGCACTGACGTAGGAAGCACGTGTGTGCTGAGCATTGATTTCGGATTTTGTTTGTTCGCCCTTTTTTTGACAGAAGTGCTAAGAACTTGGTTAGAGCTCTGTTGCTCACGTGTGAAGCACGTGAGGCACCAGATTTCAGGTTTTCAAGAGTGTTTCACGTGTATTTCACGTGACTACTTTATTTTTGGAATGCTGGACTGCTTTATTTGGTGGCCGCCCAATCGACACAAATGAGATTTTCTTTGTTTTTTGGACACTCATGTGGGAAGCACGTGAGGCGTTTTAGCTCTTCTTTTGTTTGTTTTAGGCACTCACATGAAAAACACGTGAGGCGCTATAATAATGCTAAGCACTAATTTTTATCACGTGTGTTTCACGTGAGACACCAAGTTCATCTTGTTTTTAGAGATGTTAATATCTGTTAATGACATTTTAGTCATTGATGATCATCAAGATTTCTGTTTTGAAGATCTTGGATCATCAAATTTTTTTAATCGGAGAATTAAGCTCTTTATGTAGGGTTATATCCTAATTTTGGAAGAATTAAATTCCTAAACCATGTGTTATTTTACTTTTTCTTTCTTTTTAACCCAGTTCTTTTCTGAATCTTTGATTCTCAAGAACAAGATCTTCCAATGAGAATTAAATTCTGAACTTGTGGGAAACTTGTCTTGTGGATCTCGGATCCAGAGAAAGAACTAAGTTCTTGAGAACGGTTAAACCCTTTTATAGGTAAAAAAGAGATATTTTGATCTCTGTGTTTTCTTTACCTAAAGTTTTGAGGAGAAAAGTCTTCCTCTTTGAAATTCTCTGTTCTTTTAAGAACTCACTGTATTTTTGCAGAAGCTTTTTGGGGTTTTTCTCTATTCTTAGATTTAATCTCCTTACTCCTATTTATAGGAGAAGAGAAAAAATCAATTTGTTGAGAAAATCTCTCATTGAGAGATCATAATTGATTTCATAATCAATTAAAATGATCTTTTAGATCAATCGATGAATTTTATTCACCGTTGGATTTTTAATCTAAAGGCTCTCTGTTTAACAGAGAAAATTTCTTGTTTGCTTAACAAGATTAGGAAATATTTTTCTAAGATAGAATTTTATTCTATCATATGAATATCTTACTAGTTTAACAAGATTAGAATTTTATTGTATCATATGAATCTCTTGTTAGTTTAACAAGATCAGGAAGGTATTTTTCTACCATAAAATTTTATTCTATCACAAGATTAGGAAGATATTTTCTTAATATAGAATTTTATTCAGTCTAATAGAGAAGATCATTCTTGTTTCTTTATCAAGATTAAGAAATATTTTCCTAAAATAGAATTTTATTCTATCATATGAATATCTTGTTAGTTTAATAAGATTAGGAAATATTTTTCTAACCATAAAATTTAATTCTGTTTAACAGAGAAGATCTCTCTTATTTTAGGAAGATCGGGAAAATATTTCCCACATAGAATTTAATTCTATCTTTGGATTTTTGATCCAACAGAGAATATCATCTTTATTTATAAAGATCAGAAGAATATTTTCCCCTAATAGAATTTAATTCTATCATTTGATAATTTATTGTCACCATTGGATATTTGATCGAACTGCTCTGTTTAACAAAGAATATTCCAGATTTTAGGGAAATATCCCCTATGTAGAATTTAATACAACCCTCTTTAATTTGGGCGCTGACGCTCACGTGCTATGCACGTGGACGCCGCCTAAGAATTTAATTCTTTTACAGATAGTCACTCTCGTACTTTGCACGCCGGCGCTCACGTGTGTTCCATATGAGGCGCCATTATACGATTTAATCCAAACAAAAGATGTCATTGGTCAACGAAAAGGTTGGACTGAGTGAAACTTGGGTTCAATATGTTACCCGATGGAGAAATCTCTGGCCAAAATGCGAGCAACGCATCGACAAAGCTGCATCCATGGGAATGTTCATAGCCATACTTGACCCAAATTAAAAGGTGTTCCCGTTTATGAACCTCTTAAAGCCGACGACCTTCCAAGAGCTCATGGATAAAATGACTCGATTAGATCAGATGTGTCAAGACCCTTCATCATCCGAAGAAAATGAATGAAAAGCGGAGACAAGGTGGCGTTTGTCACCAACACTCAACAAAAAATGAGCGGCTCTTAAGCAACATGTCGCCAAAATAGCGACGGCGTGGGTACTCGCTCTCCTGAGATATACACAAGGAGTATATTTCTCACCGGCGGAAGAATTTCTACATGGGATGGCCCTTTCTTCTCAAAGAATAGGAATGATATCAAGGGACATACAAGCAGATCCTGCAATCATGTGGAATATCCCACTTGAACCAAAAACTCATGGGAGGGATGTGAAATTCATGTCCTACTCCGAATCAGACGATGATGGGAAAAACCCCCAAGTCAAATTCATTCTTCCAAGGAAGAGTAAGACTCGGCAGAAGGATTGACGTGATATCTCGTTTCTTTGTTTATGAAGAAGATTCTCCATCAGTATCGGAAAGCGACATTGATGAGCAAGGGGCAGGTGCCGTGTAAAATGCCCGGTACTTCCCGTAAAACAACCCAATTGGCACAATGATAGATGAAGCAGTCCAAGAAGGTGAAGATGGTCTAAGGCGTGAAGTGTCCATGCAAATAAAGGACGGGCAGCAGCGCCTCAGCAAACAAGAGTTAGAAGGGATGGGTTATGCAACTCTCCGACCAAATGATAAAATAGACCGAAATGTCCTTAAACTAACATTCGTCCCCAAAACGGGAATGTTGGACCGAAACGTTCTTAAACTAATAATGGACCGAAATATTCTTAAACTAACATTCGTCTCCAAAATGGGAATGTTGGACCGAAATGTTCTTAAACTAATATTCGTCCCCAAAATGGAAATGTTGGACCGAAATGTCCTTAAACTAACATTCGTCCTCAAAAACGGCGATGATGGACCGAAATATCTTTAAACTAATATTCGTCCCCAAAACGTGAATGTTGGACCGAAACGTTCTTAAACTAATAACGGACCGAAACATCCTTAAACTAACATTCGTCTCCAAAACGGGAATGTCGGACCGAAATTTCTTTAAACTAACATTCGTCCCCAAAACGGGAATGTTGAACCGAAATGTCTCTAAACTAGAGCGTCGCCTAAAAACGGCGATACCGGACCGAAAGGTCCCTAAACTAGTACGTCGCCCCAAACACGACGCGTCGCCTCAAACACAACGATAATGGACCGAAACGTCCTTAAACTAGCGCGTCACCCCAAATACTATGATATGCTCTCTTGACATCTATATTGCAATTGAAGTCTCAACGGCGAAGGTTGCAACTCAAGTCCTACCGGCTACACAGCTACTCCAGCGATGAAGCAACCCCCAAATCCTATCGGTAAACAGATGGGTCAATTGCGGCGAAACTACTTTCGAGAGTTCAATCGTTCGCAAAAAAAAGGGTATATCCACGAGCGAAATGGGCACGGATGAAAACCCAAAAGGACGCCGTGAGTAAAAATAGCAGGATTACCGACGAGTTTGTGAAAACCCGAAGGGGCGCAATCTCATTTAAAAAATATATATTAAAAAAAGAGAAGAAAAGAAAAGAAAAGAAAAAAGATAAACAGTATGTCCATAAGGAAAATGGGAACGGATAAAAACCCGAAAGGGCGTCATGAGTAAAAATAGCAGGACTGCCGGCGAGCTTGTGAAACCCCGAAAAAGGCGCAAACTCGTAAAATAAAAAATTCATGTGTACTTGTAAGGTCCTCTCGACCTTGTGAGGAGAAAATACCTGCACGAGATCCTTATGATTCATAAAGGAGCAACACACTTAGGAATCCCCATGATTCCTATGGAGAAATTTCACTTGCGAGATACTCATGACTCGTAAGAAGAATTCCCCATATGAGACCCTCATGGATCGTAAGATTCAAAAGCCGTAAGCTACAGGGATCTAAACCTGTTCTTAAGCCATCATATTCTCCCAAGTTGCCCTACAGGCGGTCCAATATTGACCTTTGTATATAATCCACGGGCATGAATATATATTCCCTTACCAAGTTCTACCAATAGCGAGAAATGTCCTCATATGGTGAACGACACTTGTGAGTTCTCTCGACTTATAAGGAGAAAACACTCTTGGAATATCTTTACGACTTACAAGAGAAAATATAACTTAGGAATCCCTACAATTCCTAAGGAGAAAATACACTTATGAGATACTCTAGACTCGTAGGGAGAATACCTTTGTAAATCCCTTACGGCTCATAAAGTCAAAAGCCTTAGTCGGCAGGATCCTAACCCTGTCTACTAAGCCATATTTGTTCAAATCGACAAAGGCAAATGATGATTCGCTCCTGAAAATATTCCAGTTGTAGCGATACTGATGCCTAAACAAGTGTCAAACTCTAAGACCTCTTACGGCAAATGATGATTCGCTCCTGCTAATATTCCAATTGCAGCGATGCTGATGCCAAGATTGGTATCAGATCTCAGGTTCCTAACTCGTAATAAAACTCAACGAGTCGCAAAAAATGCGTATGAGAAAACCGAAATGTTTGGGCAACTCGCAATAAAAAACAGCGAGTAAAAATAAAAAATACATAACCGAAATGATTGGGCACCGCGAAAAATAGCTGAAATGATTGGGCAATTGCGACTTTCGAGATATGAAAAGCTGCAAAGATAGAGCATTATTCATTCGAAAATATAGCACATTTGATATAACATTTTTCTTACTTTTCTTAAATATTTAAAGGTGCTTATTATAAATATAGAACATATTTGGGGTTTATCTGCAAAATACTGTTTACCATATATTTATATATTATAATTAACAATATGAAGGAAAATATATGCATATAATATTTATATAATATTTTTATTATGCACATCATATCAAATAATCTTAATCAAATTGCTTAAAGATTTATTACCATATAAAATGATTAAGATTATATCACTATAACAAATATTACTAATATTATTCATTGAGATATTGTGCAAGATTTAGCTCAGGTCAGGAGATCAGGATATCGAGATGACAGAATCAAAAATCTGGCGATAAAATTAAATAAAATCGTAGAATCAATACTGGTAGAGAATTAGAGAAGAGATGAAGATTCCAGATATCACAGAAATCTCCATGTGTCAATATAAGGATCCAGAAGAATTTTCACCAACTGATCCCACTAAATCGCTGCCCATCCACGGCTAAACCCCTCAAAACGCGGAGGATCCGCGGCCTTTATGAGGAATTAGGGTTTGGGATTTTGTGGGTAGGATCTTCTCAACAAACCCTCACATATGACTTCTAGGGTTTGTATCTTCTGTGGCTATATAAAGGACCGAGGGCTAAACTTAGAAATCATCACCTTTTACACGAACCAAATCACCGTCAAAGAACAAGTGATCCATGACAGGTCCACGATTCGACGTGATAAAGCGACGTGAATTTCGACGGAACATCTACTTCTTACGAAGCAGAGATCGAGAGCAAGTTCTTCTTGTAATCTAAACTCGAAGGAATTGTACTTGTAAAGTTGATTAATAAAGGTAGATCATTAGTTTAATTATTTCGCATTTAATTTCTGCATTATGATTTCCTTCTCTATCCTTTCTTCTTCTATCTCCATCATGCACGAGTAATTCTCCGCTTGATAGAGTTCGTAGGATCAGGGTAGAACAATGGATGATAAAATATTTTAAATTCGTTTACGTCTTATGAAGTTTATAAACTTTAGCAAAAGAATCAATAACATCCTAATCAGGCACGCTATCAATTTATTGATAGTCTTGACCGCGATTTGAGATCGGACTAACAATTGTTTTGTTAAGAGCTAGATATGAATATAGATTAATGAAGGGACAATGGTCAATAGTGAGGAAACCCTAGTTTCTTTCAAGAACCATAATCCTCATTCATCACTATCAATATAGTTTTAAATCTAGCAAAAGATAAAAAAAAAGTCATCTTTAATTAATCATCCATTACTACTAAATTCTAACGAACCCTACAAGCCCTCTTCCTTATATATATTTTACATCCGAGTTAAACATAGATCTAGAATCTATTCTCCATTCTTCTTTTATTTTATTCAACTCGTCTAAAGCAAAATTAAAAGTTCCACGCATCCCTGCGGACGACCCGTACTCATCTCGGCTAGCTATACGCGACACCGTTATTGATTGCGGTTACCACAAACACTTTTTCAAATCAATCAAGCATCACGGAAAAATAAAAAATATATAAAATGAAATTTCCTTTGCCCTACAAGTATGTCCATATTGACTCTTGTATACGATCCATACACATAAATGAAAGAAAGGGACCATATTTTCCCGCCACGCTTCGTCAAAAGGAGCCCCATATCTTAACGGTTCATATACAATCTAGAGACTATCTCGGCGTTCACCCCTCATTTCAGTAAGGGAGGACACAACAACCAAATAAAATGAAGTGACGGCAAAATCCTAGTTTAGGTCTTAATGGCAACATCTACAACCTAGAGATCTGCTCGACGTTCTTCTCATTCCCACAAGATGCAGAGGCAGTGTCAACAAAAGACCTAAGGGTCAAAACAAAAATGGAATAACGACAAAATCCTAGCTCCATGTCTTAACAGTTCATATACAACCTAGAGATTATCTCATCCTTCCCCTTCATTTCAGCAGGATGTGGAGGGAACTGTCAAATGAAATTAGAGCAATAGCATATTCCTAACTCTAGATCTCGATTGTAATACATACAGCATAGAGATCACACAGATTTTTCCCGGCTTCAGCAAAGAATCGGCGCGACATCGTCAAAAAAATGAACGAAGAGACGGCATATTCCTAGCGTTGGGATTTGACGGCAGCTCATATAAAGCCTAAAAGACCATTGGATATCATCCCACCTCAGAAGTGTGCGGTTATAACTCATCGGGGCTCCAAATTGAGCCTAACCTCAAGTAAAAAGCGTCATGGAAAATTTCTAACGCTTGCTCTACCGATAGTAATATGACCCGAGGAAATTACTTGAAGACGTCTTGTCCAGCCCCCAAAGAGATCAAAGAAACAACAGTCGTGGGGCTACTCGAACAGCGGCTTAAAGACTGCATATTGAGGAATAGATAAGCTAACTCGACAGTACCACGAACTAAAACCCTAGTACCAAAAACCTAACGGATCTCTATCAAAAAAAGGGGTTATCTATATTCCACGTTAGGATACACCTGCGAGATCCTATCGACTCGTCTCGACTCATAAGGAAAAATATCTTTATGAAACCCTCACGGCTCATGAAAGTGAAAAGCCTTTGGCGATGGGATATCAACCTGTTTCCTAAGCACTGAGGCCCTACAAGTAGGTCCAAATTGACTCTTGTACACTATCCACGGGACACATTCTCCAAAGTCGCATACCGACGAGGAGAAGAAACCACTTACTAGTCCTCTCGACTCGTAAGGGGGAAATTCTCTTATGAGATCCTTACGACTCTTAAGAGAAAACGCACTTAGGAGTCCTCACGGCTTCTAAGGAGAAAATACACCTACGAGATCCTCTCAACTCATAGGGAAAAAAGTCTTTATGAGACCCTCATGAATCATAAAGTTGAAAAGCCTTAGGTGATAAATCTAAACATATTTCCTAAGCTATCGCTGCCCTACAAGAAAGTCCAAACTGATTCTTGTATACTATCCACGGGCCACATTTATCGATGAAGTGAAGATGCCACTTACGGGTCCTCTCGACCTATAAAGAGAAAATACATGCGAGAGATCCTTACGACACACGAAGATGAAAGACACTTAGGAATCCCCACGATTCCTAAAGAGAATATGAACCTGTGAGATCCTCAAGACTCATAGGGAGAAAAACCTTCTTGAGACCCTTACGGCTCATGAAGATAAAAAAATGCCTTAGGCTACAAGGATCCTAAACTTGTCTCTTAAACCATCAATTCTATGGCCATGCATAACTTTACACTACTCCACCCATGTACATACTTATGTGGGCAAAGTAGTGGGGAGCATTTTTTCCCGCCAAATTTTTTTGGCTAAGAGCTATTTGTTCCCTTATAAAAAAAGGGGGAATAGAAAAGAAAGAGGAAAAGAAGACTCATAGTTTGGTATCACGTGTTAAACACGTTTGTGCTTATATATGAAGAATATAAGCACTGAAAATAAATCACTTAGGGCTAAACTGGCCTTACATGTTAAACACGTGAGCGCTTATATCCAAAGCATATGAGCGCTGAAAATAAACAGGTTAAAACCCACACCAGGGGTCACGTGTTAAACACGTGAGTTCTCATGCCGCTTTCTTTGGCAACGCTCACATGCAAAGTATATGAGCACCCTAACTTAAAATGCTCACATCTGATAGAATTAAATTTTATGTGATATAATTAAATTCTATTTGAGAAATATTTTCCTTGATCTTTATAATATGGAAAGATCTTTCTCTAACAGAGAATCTTGGATTTAAAATCCAATGGTGATAAAATATCGCCAATTAAACTATCTGATAGAATTAAATTCTATGTGGGAAATAAGTTCCTGATCTTCCTCAAATTAGAAAGATCTTCTCTGTTAAATAGAGCACTCTTGGATCAAAGATCCAACGGTGATTATAAAATCACCTATCGATCATCTGATAGAATAAAATTCTATCTTATGAAAATATTTTCCTAATCTTTTTAAACTAACAAGATATTCATATAACAGAATTAAATTCTATGTTAGGAAAATATATTCCTAATCTTGTTAAACTAACAAGAAATTCATATGATGGAATAAAATTCTAATCTTGTTAAACTAAAAAAATATCCATATAATAGAATTAAATTCTATATTAGGAAAATAATTTCCTAATCTTATTAAACAAAAAGATATCCATATGATAGAATAAAATTCTAATCATTTTAAACTAACAAGATATTTGTTCATATCATAATTTTGCATTATTATATTCCCCATTCTTATTTATTTTACAAATAAACAGGTGCTTTTGATCCATGTCTGCTACATAGTTGCAGGTTACAGGTTCTCGGAACAAAACAGTGAAAATGATGAAAAGACGATACAAAAGTGAGACTACGACCAACAAATGGAAAAATCTTGATCATGCCTGTAGTTTGAGGGACAAATGAAGATCAATGGACAATTTCACAAAGTACAAAGGCAGCGCAAGGTTCAAGACTTCGACACGAAGCAAACGATAAAAGTCCACTACATTATGCACTGTGGAAATCTGGAAGAGACTAGAAGACATTCTGAAGAACCAAGTGAAGAAAAGCCAAGTAAAAAGCAACAGAAAGAACCCCAGAAAAATCCAGCCAAAGACCCCACTGGATGGCCGCGGATCCACGGCCAAACAGGGCATATGGCTGCGGATCCGCGGCCGTGCTAGGCACGTGTCGGTGCAAACTTTGATGGTGTGGCGGTGCGTTGACTAGGTTTCTTAGCGTAAATTTGTAAATGCAGATAGGGATCGGATGTAACCCTAGGGTTTCTATAATCTATAAATAGAAACCCTAATGCTCTTTTTGGAGTATGCATCTTTTTGTTTATCAAATTCAGAATTCTTAATTCGCCGTAATGTTTTGAGGAGTGCATCGAATAAAGTAAGTTTTTCCTTTCTATACCCTAGTTAATTTTCTTTCTTGCCCTAGTATAGATTTTCTTTATCTGCCCTTAGTAATAACTTTTATTTAATTGCCGTAGTTTAGATAATTAGGTTATTAAATTAAAACCATAAAAAATGTCTATTTTTATCAATTCCCTAATGAGTGAGTAGTTCCTCACTTGTTAGGGTTAGCAATAGGAAAGGTTTGAGAGATGAAAATCTCTCACCTCTTTCTTGCCTATCGCATATTTTTTATAGGACTTCATGCATACATACACACACCACTCACTACGGCATCCTATCCCACGAGGTAGCGGTGATACCGTAGTTTAAAAGACCGGTTGCGTATATTTTCTATGGACGTTAGGGTAAGAATTAAGAAAGGACGGACAAGGATCTAGAGGAAGAAACATAGTTTCTTCCCGATCGTGCTAATCCCCTTTATTAATTATTACCATAACACCTAAATAGATCTTAATTAGGGCATTGAAAGCGGTGAGAAATATTAAATTTCCAAATTTAACCTAAATCTAATCCTAGCAAGGTTTTAATCCTAATCTAAATCAACCTTAGTTTTTAGTGATAATCAATCCAACCTCAATTGGAATTAACTCGTTAGAACAAATAGAAAATACACAAAATCCCTGTGGACCGGCCCATACTCACCGGCTAGCTACCAAGCGACACCGTTCTTGATTGCGGTAAATTCTTTGATCACAAAATATGCATAAGCATTAAAACACTAACAATCAAATGGCGCCGTTGCCGGGGATGGCGTAGTTATTTTCTTTTTGCAATTTCGAGTTAATATAAAATCATAAAATTCATAAAAACTGAAAAATATTAAAAAAATATAATTTTTTTTTATCATCTTGTTATTTTTTGAAGGGTGTTTCGTTTGAATTGTGCAGGATCAACGAACGAATTCAGATCTGGAAAAATCCAGAGAGCAAAACAGAAAACAGCAGATCTGAACAACAGAGGAGTACCACAACAGAGCAACAGAAGAAGTTTGGAGGCCCGATCCTTCGTTTTGACCGCGTTTTCGCCGCAGAAGCAGCCCTTTGACCGCGGATCCGCCGCGGGTTGCTGACGTCAGCAACCCAAAACCCCTCTGTAAGCTTTCTTTTCTTCTTCTGAACCCCCTGATATCCTCTGGAAAAATTTCCTGCAGGGTTCTTTGCGCAAAAACTTCTCCCCTTCTCCAATAACTTGATCTTGTGCAGGATTCTTTGCGCCACAATAAAAAAAAAATTTGGTAAGTGCTTGATTGTGTTTACTGCTTTGCATATTTAAAATTGACTTTAAGGGTTTTTTACACCAATCTAGATTAGGTGAGGATTTCATTACCCTTCCTAGGACCCCAAAAGTTACATAAAGTATATTGCATTGACCATCGGGTTAAATTAAAAAAGATTAGACTCGGCCTTAAGGTCTGTCGCGCTCAATAGGACAAAAGAATAGTTGTAGGCATCGATCGTTTATCTAAACCAGACTTTGTGGTGCCTAGGCTAGACAAGTGGAGAAAGGTAATTTTAAAAGGCCTGTCTCACGGTGATTCGTGAGTGGATCCCTCCTTTCCTTATTTGTGCTTACCTGGCTACAATTGGCGGTGAAGATGCGATTTGAGGTCCTCACAACTTGCCCTTTGGAACTGTTAGGAGCAGTCTAGTTGACCAAGATGACCCTAGATCTAGGCTTGATTGTGTATTTTGTGATTGCTTGAACGTGTGTCAATTTGAAAATCTTTTGCAAAAATCTCCTTATAAAAAAAACACAAAAACAGAAAAAAAAATTTACAAAAACTTGCCACTTGTCGCTAAGAAATCCATTTTCACCCCACTTGCACCCACTTCCTCTCATTAACGTTTTCTTACCCCCACCTTCTGTTTTCACCTTTTGACTACACTACACCTCTTTAGTGTATGTCCGATTAGACTAGGGACACTAGTGCCCGTTTAGTCCGTGTCTCATTAGTACCGACTGACGGGGCTTTCGACTCCGAAGTCGAAATTCCTTCCACTTCTTTACCTTTACCTTCATATTCTTCGTTTTCTAAAAGATGTCGGGATTCAATCCTAACAACCCCTTACCCGCGGGACTGATTCCACCTCCACTAGGTGTGAATA
Source organism: Agapanthus africanus (assembly GCA_030015575.1). Taxonomy (NCBI): domain Eukaryota; kingdom Viridiplantae; phylum Streptophyta; class Magnoliopsida; order Asparagales; family Amaryllidaceae; genus Agapanthus; species Agapanthus africanus. The sequence continues at coordinate 490,905,118 of JASDDO010000012.1, read as the reverse complement.
ACCCACAACACCCACCTGTTGAAGCGCCCCAATGAATCGCGCTCCAGGATCTTTTCTACCCTATCCGCACCGCTTTACCAACTTGTCTTTCACTTCCACCGGCTAATGGGGATAACTTTGAGATTAAACCCCACTTCATCAACATGTTGCCCAAATTTCACGGGTTGGAATCCGAAGATGCCTACATCTTCATAAACAAATTCCAGAATGTTTGCGCAATGATGAAGACAACACAACTTTCTGATGATGCTATAAGGCTACGTGTCATTCCATTCACTTTATGTGACCTAGCCGAGAAATGGTTATATAGCACAGCATCACACTCAATAAAAAATTGGGAAGAGTTTGTTAAATCTTTTCTAAAAAAGTTTTACCCACATCACAAGACCGTGAGAATTCGCAACGAAATTATTCAATTTTCCCAGCTTCCTTTCGAATCTTTTTGGAAGTGTTTTGAAAGATTTAAAGACCTACTTGTTCAATGCCCTCACCACGGTATCGAGAATTGGCAACTTTGCTAAACTTTATACGAAGGATTGAACCCAGCAACTAAGCAGTTGTTGGAAACCATTTGTCAAGCTCATTTTCTAACAAAATCTAGCGAGGAAGCTTGGCAGTTTCTCGACGATCTTGCTGAACAAACACTTCAGTGGGAAAGCACTAAGACCACCTCATCTTCTTTATCAGGTCAGTCTAGGGCAGGCATACATCAACTAGACATGTCGATTGCAATGAAGGCGAAAATGGCCGCACTTACGAAAAAGCTAGAAGCAATTGAGAGCAAATTCTCATCGCCTTCTCCTGCCCCTGCTTTACCCCCACGCACTGTTTGCGCTTATTGTTCGGATCCATCCCATCTTACTGAAGAGTGTCCTTACAATCCACCTGTTCAAGGACAAGATCAAGTCAATGCTGCCTTTCAGCAAAGACAAAGAAATGATCCATACTCTTCGACTTATAATCCTGGTTGGAGGAGCCACCCAAATTTTGTTGGAATCAAAATCAACAATTCCAAGGAAACAACAACTTTCAAAGGCCTCCTCCTCCACAACAACAAGCACCTCAACAAACTCAATACCAGCAACCTTTCCAACCTTACCCAAACCAAATGAACAATTTTGTGCCCAACAACTCTTATCCTCAAAACAATTTTGTTCAACCAAATAACGATAAGGTTTCCTCGCTAGAACGAAGTCTAGATGCGTTTTTAAAACAATCTACACAATCCGCAGTAAAGTTGGAGACTTCCATTCAATCTTTGGTGCAAAACAGTGCTTCCCATGATCAAAGCATTAAATCAATCGAGGCCCAAATTGCACAACTAAATGTTGCGTTGAGAGAGCGAGAAAAGGGAAAGCTTCCGTCTCAACCATTGCCAAATCCTGGTCACACACACAACGCACATATTGCTTATGAACAACAAAATCATAATGTAAATGTTGTGACCACGTTGAGATCTGGACGAGTGTTGCACAATAATGTGGGTAATAGTGATGACACCCCTGCCGGTGCTTCTTCATCTTCTTCTTCTTCTTCTTTAGAGCCTATTCTTCATTCTTCACAAGAATCTACTTCTTCTAATTCGAGCGGACCCACATCTCACATCACAAACACACCAACACTGGGATCCGTTCCAACTCCACAATCTACTCCACAGACATTGGACTCAACAAATTTTCAAAATGTTCCATTTCCAAACAGGTTGAGATCCAATAAACCTACTCCCCAAATGGAGAAAATTATGGAGTTATTCAAATAGGTTAGTATAAACATACCTCTCTTGGATGCAATCCAACAAGTCCCTTATTACGCTAAAATCTTAAAGGACTTATGCACCAAGAAGAGGAAGTCACAAGTACCAAAGAAAGTTTTCGTGGCTAGTGCTGTAAGTGATGCTCTTGTCCAATCTTTACCCCAAAAACATAAGGACCCCGGCTGTCCTACAATTTCAATAACAATTGGGGATAAGAACATCAATAGAGCACTTTTAGATCTTGGTGCTAGTGTTAATTTGCTGCCCTATTCAGTATATGAACAATTAGGCGTTGGAGAGCTTAAACCCACTCATTGTACTCTCCAAATGGCCGACCGATCCATCACCCATCCTAGGGGTGAGTTAGAGGATGTGTTGATCAAAGTAGGGGACTTCATTTCCCCCATTGATTTCATTGTTATGGATACACAGCCTGTAGCTAACCCCCGGAGTCAAATTCCGGTGATACTCGGTCGACCATTCCTTATGACTTATAATGCGGTGATCAATTGTCGAAATGGTTCGATGAACCTATCTTTTGGAAATATGACAATTGAACTCAACATTTTTAAGTTAGGGAATCAGCCCTCCGAGCCTAATGCTAGTATACTTGATATTTGCTCGATCCATGAGATCACGCAGGAGGACTGTGAGCTCAAAAAATTTCTGTTCGATCACAGCAGTTTTGACGCCTCTAGTGCGTTCCTCCTAGAATCTGACACAACTTTCACACCGGATAACGATTACGAGTGTTTCACTTTTTTGGACGATTTTGAAGACTCACCACCCGAGTTTGAGTCTTTTGATTTTTCGGATGAGTTAGTTGAACCATCCGACTCGGTTGCTTACACTCGATTTGAACCATTATTGGAATCCTTCGAGTTCGAGACAGTTTCACCATTGTTACCTTCAATTGTTTCACCTCCGAAACTCGAACTCAAGCTTTTGCCATCTCACCTTAAATATGCTTACCTAGGTGAGAATGAGACCCTTCCTGTTATCATATCGGTCTCTCTAGCCCTTGAGCAAGAGAAAGCCCTTTTAATGGTCTTACAAAATAATCGGCAAGCTTTTGGCTGGACTATGGCGGATATCAAGGGGATTGGTTCCCTCATAGTTGAACATCATATACATATGATGGATGATACCAAGCCAGTAAGGGATCTACAAAGACGCCTCAACCCCATAATGAAAGAGGATGTCAAGAAGGAGATTGTAAAATGTCTTGATAGTTGTATCATTTACCCTATCTCCGATAGTCAGTGGGTTAGCCCCATTCATGTTGTTCTAAAGAAATCGGGCATAACGATCATAACCAATGAGGCGAATGAGTTAATACCTACTCGCACCCAAACTGGGTGGCGAGTTTGTATCAACTATAGAAAACTCAACGCTGCGACAAGGAAAGACCACTTTCCGTTACCTTTTATTGACCAAATGCTAGAACGAATGGTTGGGCACGAATTTTACTGCTTTTTGGATGGCTATTCTGGCTATAATCAAGTTCCCATCGCCGAAAAGGATCAAGACAAGACCACATTTACTTGTCCTTTCGGTACATTCGCTTACCGTCGCATGCCCTTTGGGTTATACAATGCACCCGCTACTTTCCAGCGGTGTATGATGGGGATCTTTTCAGACATGGTGGAGAAATTTTTGGAAATTTTTATGGATGATTTCTCCATTTTCGTCGACTCCTTCGATGAGTGTTTGCTGCACTTAGACGCAATTCTTACCCACTGTAGGGATAAAAACCTCACTTTAAATTGGGAGAAGTGCCACTTTATGGTATGAGAGGGTATTGTCTTAGGACATGTCATCTCGCAAAACGGCATTGAGGTTGATAAAGCCAAAATTGAAGTCATTTTCCTCCCAAATGCGTCAAAGACATCCGAGCTTTCCTTGGCCATGCCGGTTTTTATAGACGGTTCATCAAGAATTTTAGCAAGATAGCTAAACCCTTGACTCTTTTATTGGACAAGGACACCACCTTTGATTTTGACTCAACCTGCATGAAAGCGTTCGAGTCGTTGAAACACTCACTCATTTCTGCGCCCATTCTTTCATCTCCCGACTGGACGCATTCATTTGAAATTATGTGCGATGCATCTGATTTTGCAATTGGTGCTATCCTTGGACAGCACATTAATAAGATGTCGCACGTAATTCATTACTCTAGCCGAACATTAATGAGGCCCAATTGAATTACACAACAACAGAAAAAGAATTTTTAACCGTTGTGTTTGCACTTGAAAAATTCCGGCCCTATTTAATCGGCTCTCCAGTAATTGTTTACACGGATCACTCCGCTCTTCGCCATCTTTTTGCGAAGAAGGATGCTAAATCCCGGCTAATACGTTGGATTCTTTTGCTACAAGAGTTTGACTTTGTCATAAGGGACAAAAGATGATGTGAAAATGTAGTTGCCGACCACCTTTCACGACTTCCTTCTTCGCCCACACTTGAAATTCCTATTAAAGACGTTTTTCCCGATGAGCAGCTCTTAACCGTGTCATGCGAACCTTGGTTCGCTGATATTGTAAATTACAAGGCCACCGGACTGATACCAAAAGATTGGTCGAAACAGGACAAACTCCGATTCCTGTCCCAAGTAAAACATTTTTACTGGGACGAACCGTATCTCTTTAAATACTGTTCCGACCAAATCATTCGTCGGTGTGTCCCCGAAAACGAGTTTAAGAGTGTGCTGTCTTTTTGCCACGATCAAGCGTGTGGCGGGCACTTTGGCCCCAAGAAGACAGCAGAAAAAATGTTGCAGTGTGGTTTCTACTGGCCACGACTCTTTAAAGATGCATACGAATACTGCAAGACATGCTCCCGGTGCCAACACTTGGGCCGGATATCACGGAGAAATGAAATGCCGCTCCAACCAATTTTGGTTGTTGATATTTTTGATATTTGGGGAATAGACTTCATGGGGCCATTTCCCAATTCTTTTGGGAATATGCATATTCTATTGGCTGTTGACTATGTGTCCAAATGGGTCGAGGCTGTGCCCAGCCGAACTAATGACAACAAGGTTGTCGTTTGATTTCTTAAAGAAAACATCTTTTCTCGGTTTGGGCATCCTCGAGCGATTATAAGTGATAATGGATCTCACTTCTGTAATAGGACTTTTGAGTCCTTAATGCGCAAATACTCCATTACTCACAAATTGTCAACACCATATCATCCCCAAACTTATGGGCAAGCCGAGATTTTGAATCGGCAGATTAAACAAGTTTTGGAGAAAACGGTTTCTAAAAACCGTAAAGATTAGTCACACAAACTGATTGATGCACTATAGGCAGATCTTGGCATGTCTCCATACCGGCTTGTTTATGGGAAGGCTTGCCACCTTCCTGTTGAAATTGAGCACATGGCATTTTGGCGATTAAAGAGTTGAACTTCTCCATGGGAGATGCGGGCAGCAATAGAAAACTGCAATTGAATGAATTGGATGAGCTGCGGGATGAGGCCTGTGAGAATTCTGTAATTGTCAAAAACCGAACGAAGGTGTTCCACGACAAACACCTTATGCGCAAAACTTTCAAACCTGGCCAACAGGTTTTGCTTTATGACAATCGGTTACACTTCCACCCAGGTAAGCTCAAATCTAGATGGAAATGGCCATTTTTGGTACGTACCGTATATCCGCACGGAGCGGTAGACCTAGAAAACCCGGAGGACGGTATAATATTTAAAGTAAACGGACATCGACTCAAACCGTTCCTCACCGCGGACCCATCGGTGGAGCTCCTGTTTTTACAGGAGCCGATTTATACTGACTGATCTTTCTCCATTTACCCCCAAATTTTTGATCATCTAGCCAAAACATTGTTTCAAACAAGTTTGGGGGTATGTATCATTTGTAAATATATAAATACAAAATAACATTAAAAAAATATAAAATTGAAAATATAAAAAAAAATTGGGTATTTTTGTAAATTTCCAGATTTTAAAATAAAATTTTTATTTGCAAATAATTTCCTCTTTTTAGAGGGGTTTATTTGCAAATATCCATCACTCTCCCCCTATATAAAGAACCCGACCCCCTCTATTCTAAACCCTAAAAAAAATTTCTGTTCTCTTCAAACCCTAGCCGCCGCCGCTTTTCTGCAGCGCGATCCCACCACAGTGCCGCGAAAGCGCCGCCAGATCCACTTTCCTGCCACTGATCCGCCGAGGGTCTCTGTCTTCACTCCCTGAATTTTTCAGGGGAGGTTCGTTCTCTGAAAAACCCTCTCTGTTTTTAAATTTTTAGATCTGTAGCTATCTGATGGCACCTAGTATGTAACTTGAGCGAGACTTTTCACAAATTTTTTGACATGAGGTGTATGGAAGTTATTTTGCAAATGAGATAGCACGTAGGGGCTAGAACTTTTTGATATGTAATCACCCAAACGCCTACGCCCTTCCGGAATTAGTCACTCATTTTTACGTGTATGGAAGATGGGTGTCTCACCCAATTCGGCTTTATAAAATTGCAATGGGGTGATAGGGAAGTTATCAACGATAGGGACTTCATACATGAAGTCACATTAATCTCTCGGATACCCGCTCATGATCAACCATTACAATTTGAGGATTACATGCCCTTGATGGGCAATGATTGCTCAAGGGAGCCGCGGAAGGGGATCCAAGCGAGAACCCTTTTCGCCAATGTTTTAACTGTGTGCCGATGGGCACAAAACAATATTTTTGGAAGCTCCCATAACACCACATTTTTTACACCCTCACCGCATATCGTGCACACTCTCATGACAAGAAACCCTCGTTTCGACATGTGCACGGTTTTACTGAACTCTATTGGTGCGGGCAAAAGAGCCGCAAACTATCCTTGTCCCATGCTTGTTACACAACTATGTAGATATTTCCTCCCCGTGGAGGAGTTCGAATTTTACATGCTTGGAGCCATACCTGTAAGGCCTCTTGTTGAGGACGTTTCTACGTCCTATACACGATTGACGGATGTGTGGTCAAGAACTGAACCGGCAGAGCACGTGCCGCCCGAACACCTAGCTCTAGCTCAACCGCGAGCGTAGGAGAACTCACTCCTTTAGAACATGCACATTTGATGCAGAGAGATGTTAGGGGCATAGATGAGTTGAAGGGGATAGCGAGGGAGCATGATAGGCGGTTGACCGAGATAGAGCAGGGGATCCGAACCCTACTGGCTAGGGAGGAGCGTTCCCATTCACGCTCAAGAGCACGGCGTGGGGACGAGCAATGAGGGTACTGCTTTTGATAAGTTTAGGGGAGTTGGTGGTTGTAAATAGTTATCTTTTGCATTGCATATTTTTATTAAAAATTTTGTATATATTTTTTTCTTTTTCTTTTGCATGTTTAAATTCTGCATTGCATCTATATAAAAAATCATAAAAATTGAAACAAAAATGAAAAAAAAAATATAAAAAGAAAAATCAAATAAAAAACTGAAAAATTTTAAAAAAAAACTATAAAAATTAAAAATTCAATTTTAGCCATAATTGACTTGAGTTTGATATAAAGGTTAACTAGCTAGGAACAACTAGATCTTAGACTTAATAAATTAAAAACCCTAAAAATAATTTTTCTTAAAATTTAACGGGAGAAAATATATGTCTTTGTAATTTACTTAGAAATAAGCAAATTTTGAGTTCACTTCTTAGGTTAAGTCAAAATAAGGGAAAAGTATTGATATTTTTATTAAAGTATAAATCTGAAAAATAATTCCTAAGCTTAAGTCTAAATTCTGAAAATATATACCCTATAAATGGCACAAACACGAACCTTGAAATTTAGAATAGTAGAAGAGACCTTGAAATGCTCTTGTCTAAAGTCCTTAGTATGAAGTGAAATAAAATAAAAATACAAGTGTGAATAAAGAGAAAAAAAAATGAACACTGATTTTTGTAATTACTTAAGGCTGCATAAATAGAAAAAATATTTAGCGACGGTGCTTTATCACCCAGTGCCTTAGACCAACTGGTCTGGGAGTCACTGCTAAAGCCTTAGGTGGTACAAGACTAGGAATTACGCCTTAATGTGCAAACACATTTTGTAATCGGTCGTTGGTACCTCAAGAAGTATTAACGGTCGCATGAAGAATGTGTGAGCAATTTCATCTAAAAATTCACTAACTAAAAGTACTTTGGACGATGGACAAGAGTATACGAGCTTGAATTGAATTTCCAAGTGTAGGGGTGATACATACACACACGTAGGAGTATATGATTGGGGTTTAGATGAGAGATAGGAATGAAAAATAGGACTTATAGCTTTAGTAGAGATGATAAAAATTCTTAAGTTGAGATGGAACCTTAGAAGGAAAATTCAAAAGATGCTAAAAGCTAAATAATCTATAGAACATATACAATCTTAAGTTAAATGATAAGGAAGCGTGAAAAATATGGGTGGATAATTTCTGAGTCGAAGATAATAGAATTTCTTGTTAGAAAACCAAATTGGAGAATAAAAATCAATAGGCTGAATTGATAGGATTTTGTGGGTAGTATCCGCTGAAAACCCCCAGGAGACAACACTCCTCCTACTAGGGACACCTAGAGGTTTAACAGCTTGTTGCACGAGCTCAGTGCAATCGCATTTCCCTGCGAAAGTGAGGCTGGGTTTTTTTCGAGAATAAAAACTAGTTTTGCTCGAGGACGAGCAAAAGATAAGATTGGGGGTATTTGTTCATATCATAATTTTGCATTATTATATTTTCCATTCTTATTCATTTTACAAATAAACAGATGCTTTTGATCCATGTCTGCTACATAGTTGCAGGTTATAGGTTCTCGGAGTGACAATGATGAAAAGACGATACAAAAGTGAGACAACGACCAACAAATGGAAGAATCTTGATCATGCCTACAGTTTGAGGGACAAATGAAGATCAATGGACAATTTCACAAAGTACAAAGGCAGCGCAAGGTTCAAGACTTCGACACAAAGAAAACGATAAAAGTCCACTACATTATGCACTGTGGAAATTTGGAAGAGACTAGAAGACATTCTGAAGAACCAAGTGAAGAAAAGCCAAGTAAAAAGCAACAGAAAGAACCCCAGAAAAATCCAGCCAAAGATCCCACTAGATGGCCGCGGATCCGCGGCCGTGCTAGGCACGTGTAGGTGCAAACTTTGACGGTGTGGCGGTGCGTTGACTAGGCTTCTTAGGATAAATTTGCAAATGCAGATAGGGATCGGATGTAACCCTAGGGTTTCTATAATGTATAAATAGAAACCCTAATGCTCTTTTTGGAGCATGCCTCTTTTTGTTTATCAAATTCAGAATTCTTAATTCGTTGTAATGTTTTGAAGAGAGTATCGAATAAAGTAAGTTTTTCCTTTCTATGCCCTAATTAATTTTCTTTCCTGCCCTAACATAGATTTTCTTTATCTGCCCTAGTAATAACTTTTATTTAATTTCCATAGTTTAGATAATTAGGTTATTAAATTAAAACCATAAAAAAATGTCTCTTTTTATCAATTCCCTAATGAGTGAGTAGTTCCTCACTTGTTAGGGTTAGGAATATGAAAGGTTTGAGAGATGAAAATCTCTCACCCCTTTCTTGCCCATCGCATATTTTTTATAGGACTCCATGCATACATACACACACCGCTCACTACGGCATCCTATCCCACGAGATAGCGGTGATACCGTAGTTTAAAAGACCGGTTGTGTATGTTTTCTATGGAGGTTAGGGTAAGAATTAAGAAAGGACGGACAAGGAACTAGAGGAAGAAATATAGTTTCTTCCCGATCGTGCTAATCCCCTTTATTAATTATTACCATAACACCTAAATAGATCTTAATTAGGGCATTGAAAGTGGTGAGAAATATTAAATTTCCAAACTTAACCTAAACCTAACCCTATCAAGGTTTTAATCCTAATCTAAATCAACCTTAGTTTGTAGTGATAATCAATCCAATCTCAATTGGAATTAACTCGTTAGAACAAATAGAAAATACACAAAATCCCTGTGGACCGACCCGTACTCACCGGCTAGCTACCAAGCGACGCCGTTCTTGATTGCGGTAATTCTTTAATCACAAAATACGCATAAGCATTAAAACACTAACAATCAATATTCATATGATAGAATAAAATTCCATCTTAGGAAAATATTTCCTAATCTTGTTAAAAAAAAAAATCTTCTCTGTTAATAGAGAGCCTTTGGATTAAAAATCCAACGGTAAATAAAATTCATCGTTTAATCTAAAAGATCATTTTGATTGATTATGAAATCAATCATGATCTCTCAATAATTTGATTTTTCTCTTCTCTTATAAATATGAGTAAAGAGATTAATCAAAGAGAAGAACAAGGGGAGGAGGAAAAAACGAGAGGAGACCCCCCATAAGCTTTTGAAAAAATACAGAAGGCTCTCAAAACAACAAAGAATTTAATTCTCTCTCAAAAAAATATCTCCTTCCTAAAACCCTTAGGTAAAGATAAAAGAAGAGATCAAAATATCTCCTTTAGCTAACATACCATATCTAAGGGTTTAACCCTTCTTAAAAGAACTTAGTTCTTTCTCTGGATCTGAGATCTACAAGACAAGTCTCCCACAAGTTGAGAATTTAATTCTCATCGGAAAGATCTTGTTCTTGAGAATCAAAGATTCAGAGAAGAACAAGATTAAAAAAGAAGAAGATGGAGTTCATAATACTCCAGGAACTTAGTTCTTTCAAATCAAGAACTTAGTTCTTTAAAGAATCCTATCCAAGATCCTCAAAATAGTGATCTTGGTGATCCTTAATGGTCAAAACACCATTAAAAGAGATTTAATCTCTCTGAAAATATGAACATGGAAAACAAGGAGTTCATAATACTCCAGGAACTTAGTTCTTTCAAATTAAGAACCCAGTTCTTTAAGAACATGATCCCAGATTCTCAAAATAATAATCTTGATGATCGTTAATGGTCAAAATACCATTAACAGAGATTTAAGTTCTCTAAAAACATCAAAAGAAATTAAATCTCCAGAAGAACTCAGCGCCTCACGTGAAAATTACGTGAGCGCTCAAGGCCAAGTTACATAGCGCCTCACTTGAAATGCAAGTGAGCGCCGGAAATAGTTAATGCTTAGCACTAGTGCAGCGCCTCACGTGAAACGCACGTGGGCGCCACAAAATGCTAGTGCTTAGCACTAGTGCAGCGCCTCACGTGAAACATATGTGGGCGCCACAAAAAGCAAGTGCTTAGCACTATTTCAGCGCCTCATGTGAAACACGCGTGGGTGCCACAAAAAAAACTAGTGCTTAGCGCTATTTCAGCGCCTCACGTGAAATACACGTGAGTGCTGTATAACTGAGTGCTTAGCACTGCTGGGTAGTACAGAAACCCAATCTTAACCCAAATTGGCTAAGTTTTCTGAGGTTAAACCTCTTTGATTCTTTAAGCGAGCCCATATGCTCGTGATTTCCAAATTGATCCTAGTCTCAAACATGACTAATGTTCTCTCGTTGATGATATCCAAATGGATATTCATCCCATATCTCCTAGATAATCTTAGTCTCAAATAAGGCTAATGATCCTTAGATAATCCACCATGATCTTTTTCCTCAAATACAGGATTTGGCTTAAAGGTACATCTCTCCACACCTCTGATATATGTCGTTGTAATTCATCAACGTTTTCAAAGAGGCGGCGGGTCCCAACAACCATAACTCTGTTCTCGTCCCAACTTGATATAAAATTTCATCAAGACAGGGAATGATACATCCCACATTGATGCACTTCCAAATTGACGTGCACGCCTCAAATCGGATCGCACCCCAGGTCACCATCGTTCACTCTGCCGTGTAATAAATACACGTGCGCGCAAGAAGGATATTGGACCGAAATGTCCTTAAACAAACATTCGTCCCCAAAATGGGAATGTTGGACTGAAATGTCCTTAAACTAACATTCGTCCCCAAAACGGGAATGTTGGACTGAAATGTCGTTAAACTAACATTCATCCCCAAAACGGGAATGTTGGACCGAGACGTCCATAAACTAGTGCGTCGCCTCAAACACGGCGCGTCGCCCCAAATACTGCGATAATTGACCGAAATGTCCCTAAACTAATATTCGCATCAAACATAGTAATAATAGACCGAAATGTTCCTAAACGAATATTCGTCCCCAAAATGGGAATGTTGGAACGAAATGTCCTTAATCTAACATTCGTCTCTAAAATAGGAATAATAGACCCAAATGTCCTAAAACTAACATTCGTCCCCGAAAGGGGAATGTTGGACCGAAATGTCCGTAAACTAATATTCGCCTCAAATATGGCAATGTTGGACCGAAATGTCCTTAAGCTAACATTCGTCCCAAAAAGGAATTGTTGGGCCACGACATCCTTAATCTAATATGTTTTACCCTACGGACTATCTCCATAATGACTACCGTATAATATCCATAGGCTATTCATAGATGATCTAATGATCAGTTGAGCCCATATGCTCACTGTTCATAAGTCAATCTTAGTCTCAAATATGACTAATGATCATTAGATCAAACCCAAATTTCATATGAACCGACAGACCTCATTTATTTGAGATCTGCGTCTTAAGTTCACTCCCGTTGAAAAACTAAGCTACCAACATGGACCCCGTCAAGCAAATCGTTGACTCAAACCCAAAATAAAACAAACAACACACGATACGAAGTAAACTGCTGGAGCAGGAGAAAGTGGTTATCGCAATGTAGTAACGTAATTAACTGCAAGGGCTTGCATCTGCAGGGAAGAGCGTCCTCACAATCAAAATCCCCTCACAAATGAGGTAGAATCTGATAAAGTCACGCTACAACGGTCGCGTCTATCCAAACCTCCAATATACGGTGTTATAAATCAACTTGGTATTTTTGGAGAGGTGGGTAGATAAGTCCAAATAGTATCTACCCCCAAATTCAGGCAAGACGATCCATCCCTGTTTGTCTCTGTTTTCGGCGGTGAACAGATTCCAGCATGCCCGGTAGGACCTCTTCCTCTTTCCACTCCACATTTCGTGTGTCGTGTTTTTCCGCGATCAAATAATCGCGGTATAGTGATGGGATACTGAAGTCGGCGTTTCGTCTCTATGCATAATGGAATTTGCTTCTACTCACCGCAAATCAGGCTCTATCACATCTGGTGGAGTCAAGTATAGGCCACTTGCAGCCTCAAATATTTGCAATCCGGCTCTTCAAGAAATCAATGGGCTTCTCTTTGGGTCTATGCTCCCACCTTCCACCCTCGATACCTCAACACCGAAGGAGGAATCCCAGAAGAAGTCTGCCTTCCACAGGCTGGCTCCTCAAGTTTCTGCTTTGCTGACGGAATCGATCTCCAAACAACCGGTACCTTCCAATGTCAATGGTCGACACAGAGGGTAGAATATTTAAGCTCTCGAAGAAAACATGGGGCATGCTCAGCAAAATACTGAGGTTAATCAAATTCCGGCCGTAAGAAACGGTCGACGTCGATATCGGCGTCGTACAAACCAAGCTGGGGGCAGTTCTCCATCAGCGTTGACTCCACCTGCTTTAACTCTGATGATGAATGCTGCTGTTCCAATCAGGAACAGCTTCAAACTGCTGCGAAGGGTCAGACAAAATTCTCCCACCGCAGTATTGAAGAAATCTCCGCAGCCCGTGGAAATCCAACGAGAGCAGAAATCAGTTCGCTCCTTAAAAAACTTTCCTTATCTATATATAAGGTGTGGAAGCAGGTGAAGGACTCAGTCGCCAACCGCGGTAGTTCCCCTAAACGTCAGCCATATTCTGACAAATCCCCTTTCAAATATAAGGGGACTCATTCCAAGATGGTTCCTGATACAACGGTTACTCCCAAATCCAAAACGTCGTCTCACAAAAAAGAGATGCCTAATAAAATCCAAATGCCTGAGGCAAACTCCGAGGGTCAAAGCTCCAAATGCCCCAAGCCTGGGGGCATAGTAGTTCATACAGTCTACATGATGAACTCTAAAGACGATGGTCACACTTATACTAGTCACGGACCTCAAACTCGGTCCCTGACAAAGGTTCAACTGCAACGTAAGAAGCTGCAGGAGATGTTTGCTCAAGTGGCAGCACTCGCTATTCCATCGTCTAAGGCAAATCCCGAAGACACCACTGAAGAAAGAACATGGTAGGAGTCAGATATTGACTTCCTAAAGCGTGCCCTCAAAAAGAGAGATGAAGAAGTGGCAGCAATGTCCGTTAAAATTAACTAGATCGCCCTTCTAATCCAAAATATGGCTGGAATGATGGTTCAATCGGAACCACTGGCATATGAACCGCCGTTAGTCGCTCTTAAAGATAAGGGTGACATCAAATTCTCTGCAAATCTCATCAAAGGCCGAAGAGGAAATGATTCCAAAAGCAAAGTTGGACGAATATATCGCTCAACAAATCAAAGCTCACCATATCAGTGAAGATGCAAATAGATCAATCAAGACTGGTCGACCATATCCGGCCTGGTACGATCAAATATAATACCCGCCAGAGTACAAACTTCCAACGTTCCACATGTATACAGGAACTGGGAATCCTCGCCAGCATATTGCGCGATTTAAATCCATGTGCGGCAATACTGGAGGAAATGATATACAACTCCTCCGACAGTTCGTCAGCAGTCTAGCAGGCATCGCCTTCGAACGGGATGCGGAACTTCCAAACGATTCCGTGAATACCTTCGACGAGATGGATATGCTCTTCTGTCTGAGATTCTCTAGTGAGAATGAACACACTATCGTGGCGGCGTTAGTCAACGAAAGGGTTGGACTGAATGAAACCTGGGTTCAATATGTTATCCGATGGCGAAATCTCTGGTCAAAATGTGAGCAGCACATCGACGAAGCTACAGCCGTGGGAATATTCATATCCACCCTTGACCCAAATTCAAAGGTGTTCCCGTTTATGGCCCTCTTCAAGCCGACGACCTTCCAAGAGCTTATGGATAAAATGACTCGATTGGATCAGATGGGTCAAGAAACTTCATCATCCGATGAAGATGAATGAAAAGAGGAGGCAAGGTAGCGTTTGTCGCCAACGCTCAACAAAAAATGAGCGGCTCTGAAGCAACCTGTCGCCAAAATAGCGACGACATGGGTACTCGCTCCCCCGATATATACACAGGGGGCATATTTCTCACTGGTGGAAGAATCTCTATGTGTGATGGTCCTTTCTTCTCAAAGTACAGGAAGGATATCAAGGGACCTACAAGCGGGTCCTGCAATCAAGTGAAATATCCCACTTGAACCAAAAAAACCATGGGATGGATGTGAAATTCATGTCCCACTCCGAATCAAACGATGAGGGGAAAACCCCCCAAGTCAAATTCATTCTTCCAAGGAAGAGGAAGACTCGGCAGAAAGAATGATGTGATATCTCGTTCCTTTGTATATGAAAAAATACTCCATCAGTATCGGAAAGCGACATTGATGAGCAGGGGGCAGGTGCTGTGTAAAATGCCCGGTACTTCCCACAAAACAACCCGATTGGCACGGTGATAGATGAAACAGTCCAAGAAAGTGAAGATAGTCTAAGGCGTGAAGTGTCCATGCAAACAAAGGACAGGCAGCAGCGCTTCAGCAAACAAGAGTTGGAAGGGATGTGTAACAACCCTAAATTTCCTATACAAGTTTTTACAAAAAAAATTCAAAAATCTATAAAGGGGTATTTATTGCCTGAGCACAAGACTTAAGTAATTAATTAGCAATTTAATTACAAGAAGAAGCTTGTAGCTCATTGGTAATACCTTGCATTGCTGAACCAAGCCACCAGAGTTCAAATCCCATGCCCCACATTATTTTTAATATTTATTTTGTTTTAAATTTTATAGAAGCCCAACAGCCCACATGAGATAACTCCCAAACTTTCCACTGAACCTGAAAAACTGAGTATACCAGAGCCTTACTCAGGCGACCCCCCACCTACCGAGTCCCCGACTCGGCTTGACTCGGCCGAGTCGGCCGGCGGACCGGCCGACTCAGGCCGGAGCCGCCGGCCGGACTGGGCCGGTCGGCCGAGTCGTCAACTACAATATTGTGCCTCTTTGCATGCCCCACCCCCCTGCATACTTCAATTTCTGATATCAATTCCAGAGAGCCCATTAACTCTCATTTACTTCATTTGTAATACATTTTTCACACATTTTTACATTTTTTAAAATTAAAACCCAACATCTACCCTAACCCTAGCCTAACCCTATAAATACCACCCCTACCCTCTACCCTCTAACCCCAAAACTCTGAGCCAACTCTCTAAAATTTCTAAGAAACTTGTGTACTTTGAAAACGAGCATGAAGCGAAGCTGCGGCGAAATTCTCGGCGAACTTCCGACGATCGTTCTAGGAGCCCTCGATGACGAAGCGACGCACCGGCGATTCCTCTCCTTACATCTCACTCTCGTTATTGTCCAAAACCGTAAGTCCCCAAATTCTACCTCTCTTTTCTTTTCTAAAATACGGATTTACAAAACCCGACGGAATCGGAACAAATCCGATTTCCGATTCGGTTTCTTTATAAAACTTCACTTGTCGTTAATACGATCATGCTTAAACTCTCTCATGTTGACTATTAAACACTAATCAACCAAATTGATCAAGTTTCATCTCACAAAATAATTACTAGTTCCTTTTACCTTATCTTTTTCATTTAAATACCACATAGTTCTTTTTGCGACATTTAAACCATTAACTTGTTATATCTTTAAGTAGATCACGAGGTAACGACCTACCTCCTCACACACTCATATGCAATATAGCACGATACCTTCGGGAACATAGAATACGGGAAATCGATATCTTTACAAATAAATAACCTTTGAGCTAATAATAAAAAATATCTAGACTCAGCCAATTAAGGACTGTCGCGCTCATTAGGACAGAGAAAGGTTGTGGGCATTCAGTCGTTTATCTAAACCTGACTTTGTGGTGCCTAGGCTAGACAAGTGAGAAAAGTAACTTTAAAAGGCCCGTCTCACGATGATTCGTGAGCGGATCCCTCCTTTCTTCACTTGTACTTACCTGGCCACAATTGGCGGTGAAGAGGCGATTTGAGTGATATCTCACAACTTGTCGCTTTGGACCAGTTAGGAGCAGTCTAGTTGACTTAGAAGACCCTAGAATATAGAATACGGGAAATTCGACATCTTTACAAATAAATACCATAATTAATAAAACCCTTTTTTCCTTAATGATTAGTAGTTATACAAATCTTTGCAATGCGCCGCTACAACCCATTTGGGGAACCCGTTCGGGATGGTGCAGATTATCGCACATCCTCGGGCTTAGTAGTGCGAGATGCAGACCCCCGTAAGGAGCATTCGGTCTTGAAAGATTTAAAATATGACATCTTAAGAAAACGAGATTTCTAGAATATTATATATATATATACTAAAATTATTTTCATATAAATATATGTATATGTAACATAAAAATATCTATTTTGAATTATTACAAATATTCCACTTTTTCTAAAAATGTCAAAAGAATCATTTTACACTAAAATACCATGAATTCCATACAAAACCAATATTACCAATAAATACCATTTATTATGAAAATAGGATATTTTCAATAGAAATATCACAATATAAAATCTACATTTATTACAACTCTAAAGACGATTAATAAATACTTGGGGTGTATTTTGAAAAGTATATAAAAGTATTTTTACATAAACCTCCTCAAGTTCTATAAATTACCCTAAGGACCCTAGTAAACATAGGTTTAAGCAGGACCAATCTCTTGATCCTTAGGGAGTCGGAGAAGTGGGTGCTTGCTTATCTAAGATAGACAATTCACAAACGGTGTTATCAACACGGTAATCGTCTTTGAAAATGACACAAATCCTGCCGTTCATGTACAGCGGTTACCGATAACATCAAAACAATCAGGACTTCAATTTACTTTTCTAATTGTCTGACTCAGATTGAGTTGTTTCCCCCAATCAGAGCAAGGCTCTGTTGAATTTTGAAAATTCAAAAATTCGAAGCAACGCTTCGGTTTCCGTGCGCAGCGCGCAATTTGCCACGTGGCAGAAGCTGAATGGGCAGCGTAACGCCCGAAACAGTGCGTCCCATCAGAGCAAGGCTCTTCAGAAAACTTAATTAAAGACTTAACTGCGCAAACGCACGGATGCGCGACACGTGTCTGCGCAAGCGCTTGGATGCACGACACGTGTCTGCGCAGTTGCGCAGTCGCAACTGCGCAAACGCACGGATGTGCGACACGTGTCTGCGCAAGCGCATGGATGCCAGACACGTGTCTGCGCAGTTGCGCAGTCACAGCTGCGCAAACGCACCGATGCGCGACACGTGTCTGCGCAAACGCACAGATGCGTGACACGTGTCTGCGCAGTTGCGCAGCCGCAGCTGCGCAAACGCATGGATGCGCGACACGTGTCTGCGCAGTTGCGCAGTCGCAGCTGCGCAAACGCATGGATGCGCGACACGTGTCTGCGCAGTTGCGCAATCGCTACTGCGCGAGCGCTCAGATGCGCGACACGTGTCTGCGCAGTTGCGCAATCGCAGCTGCGCAAACGCATGGATGCGCGACACGTGTCTGCGCAGTTGCGCAATCGCAACTGCGCAAGCGCTCGGATGCGCGACACGTGTCATTTGCTGGTGAGTTGCGCAGCAACTGAATGAAGATTTAGATAAATCTTTTCTGTTCTCCTGTAAAACAGGAACCCTTGGATCAAAGATCCAATGGTGGGAAAATTCCCAAAATTATTCAGGAAAGATTTTGTTAACAAATCCAACAAATTTGTGGGCACTATAAATAAGACCCCAAGCTTCATTCAAGAGGCATCAATCAGATAATCAGGGAGAGAATCAGAGAGAGAGTCAATTATCAAAAGAAAGCTCTTGAAAATTAATCAAGAACACAGAAGAAAAAAAAAGAAGAAGGTAAAATTTCTGAAGAACAGAAAATAAATAGTGCCTTGCACTTGATATGAACCCCTGGTTCTAAAAAAAATAATAAATAGTGCCTTGCACTTAATATGAACCCTAGGTTCTGTATGATCAGGAGAAAACAAGAACTTGTTTTTCCTTTGATCCAAATTCAAATCAAAAGTGCCATGCACTTGAATTCTTCAATCTGAAGATTTCTAGGGTTTCTGCAACCCCTTGTTTTGGGCCTGGCCCAAATTAAAACAATAAAAGGGCAAGGCCCTGTTTGGAAAAATTCCTGAGTTTCTGGAAACTCATTATTTAAAAGGGCCTGGCCCAAATTGAATTGCAGAACAATAAAAGGGCAGAGCCCTGTTTGTAAAAAATTTCTGAAACTCACTATTTAAAAGGGCAAGGCCCTGTTTGGAGAATTCCTGAGTTCTTGTAACTCATTAAAAGGGCCTGGCCCAAATCAGACTTGCAAAATAATGAAAGGGGCAGAGCCCTGTTTAGATCGATTCTTCTAATCGGGCAGAGCCTAAAAATAAAAAAATTGGACTTAACCCAATCTTGGCTGTAAGTCCTTAAATTAAATGCCTCTCCTAAATCAATCTACATCCGGTTCGAGGGTACATCTCCGAACTCCTTTGACATCCGTCGTTGTAATTCCTCAACGACGTCAAAGAGGTGACGGGTCCCATCGACCGCACATCGCTATGGACTGCGGGGTCCCTAAACTCGTGGACCGAAACGTCCCTAAACTAATATCGGACCGAAACGTCCCTAAACTAATATCGGACCACTACGTCCTTAAACTGGCGATGGACCACTACGTCCTTAAACTGGCGACGGACCGAAACGTCCTTAAACTAATATCGGACCACTACGTCCTTAAACTGGCGACGGACCGGAACGTCCCTAAACTAATATCGGACCACTACATCCTTAAACTGGCGACGGACCGAAACGTCCCTAAACTAATAATGGACCACCACGTCCCTAAAACTGGCGATGGACCGCCATGTCCCTAAACTGGCACAATAGGGCCCGAACGCTCTTTTGTTGGATCTAAACGGTCCCGTCTAAGTTGATCTTAACCCCAAACATGGTTAACGTGTCCTTAGATATTCGAATAAACGATAAAACTCCAAATCAACTTTGGTTCAAGGGTACACCTCTGAACTCCTCTGACGCCTGTCGTTGTAATCCCTCAACGACGTCAGAGAGGTGACGAGGCCCGACAACCAGATAATTAAATCAATCACTACGTCAAGTCGATCTTAGTCTAAAACAGGACTAACGTATCCTTGACGAACGTTTAAGTTGGTCTTAGCCGCAACGCGGCTAATGCATCCTTAAACTAAAAACACCAAACCCAAATCTAACTAAATACGGATTTGGACTAATCCACGTCCTACGGGTGACGACATCACTCAGTCTCCGTATACAATCCACGGGCAATCATAAACAAAACAAACATACACGACACGAAGTGAAATTCTGGAGAAGGAGAAAGTTGTTACCGCGATGCGGTAGCGTAATTAACTGCAGGGGCTTGCGCCTGCAGGGAAGAGCGTCCCCACAATCAAAAAAAACCCCTCACCCTGAGGGGGAATCTGACGAAGTCTGCTACATCGGCCGCATCCGTCTAAACCTCCGATACACGGTGCCATAAATCAACTTGGCATCTTCGGAGAGATAGACGGATAAAACCAAACAGCATCTGCCCCGAACCTCAGGCACGGACGTCCTAACGTCTCGGCCGCCGTTCGGAGGGGAACAGATTCTGGCACGCCCGGTGGGACCTCCTCCTCTTTCCACTCCACACTTCGTGTGTCGTCTTCGCGAACCAATCGCGGTTTGTTAAATGATTGCCTTCGGATATCAAGTTGCTAAGATTTGGTCTTTTGTTTGGTGCAGAACTCAAGCATTCAATGGCCACCAACTGCACCAACTGCTCGAAGTGCAACTGCAACGGACGCTCCACCTCACCTAGAGGTGTAGCATATGGGCCCCAGGCGGCTTCCTTCCTGACACTGCCGGTAGGCCAGTTGACTCAGGCCACCACCGGCTTGTTCTTCGGGACCATGGTCCCACCTACAAGCTTCTCGGCACCGATACCCACACTGGAAGCGAACAAGAAGTCGGTGTTCGACCGGCTCACTGCTACTCCGACCCCTGTCAGCGGGTCGCCTGCTACTGGACCAACAGCCTCCGTTTTCACCAGGCTGGGTCAGAACTATAAAGTGGCTGTCCCAAAGAGGGCAACGGCCGCTGCTTTGGAAGTCGTTAAAGCGGCTTCTCCTATCAGAGAGTCAGTCTTCACGAGATTGACGGTTCCTACTCCTCCTCCAGCTGGTCAGAAGGCATCAGTCTTCGATAGGCTGACATCAACAGTTACCCCACGCTCAAACGGGGGGCAACAAGAAACCACCTCAATCTCCGAGCCAATCCCGGCGGCTCGTCGCGCGCGACGTCGCCATTGGCAGAGAGTAAGGAAAGCAGGGGGCAACTCCCCCTCAGGGCTAACCCCACCTGCTCCGGTGGTGGAAGTCGATGCTGCTGTTCCAACTGGGAACAGCTTTGAAATGCTGAGGAGGGTGAGAAAGAACTCCCCGGTAGCTACGTTGAAAAGGTCTCCTCCACCCAGAGAAAAAGCTCCGGAGATGAAACAGGAACAACCCCCTCAACGGCTGTCAGCGAAAGTTTATAAAGTTTGGCGGAGAGTTCAAGACTCCGTGATTGACTCAAACCACTTCCGTCGCCAGAACAGGGCAAGGGTGGAAAAAGACAAAAACCGCCCCGCTCAACAGCAGGGGGCAACAAATGCTAGGACGCCCGCTTCAACGGCTCCTTCAACCTCAAAGGCCCATAAAAGGAAGAGGCCAGAAAAAGCTCCCATGACGCTGATAAAATCTAAGAGCGGTGAACCTAAACGCCCCAAGTCAGGGGGCATCACAGTTCATACGGTCTATATGGCTTCGGAGAAAGAAGAAAGTCGTACTTCTATGGGTCACCGACCGCTTACCCGGTCAGTGACCAAGTCTCAGGAGCAACAACAAAAGCTCCAGGAGATGATGACTACCATGGCTGCGCTCACGGGGCCAAAAGAGAATCCTGAGACGTCCTTAGATGAACGTCAAGAAGAAGAAACCGACGCCGAGTTCCTTCGCCGAATGCTCGAAAAGAGAGACCAAGAGGCTGCTGAACAAGCAGCCAATATACAGCGCATGGGCCTTCTCTTCCAGGATATGATAGGGATGATGATACAACCAGAATCCCCGACTGAAGAACCCCCGATCGTCCTTGGGGATGATAGGGGAGAAACATCAAACCCTCAGCCCGTTCTGTCGACGGCTAAAGAAGACACAATCTCTAAAACAGATCTGGACGAATATATAGCCCAGCAGATAAAAGTTCATCACGCGGCCGAAGCAGCCGGCCACGTTGTAAAAACGGGGCGGCCATACCCGGGCTGGTATGACCAAATTAAGTACCCGCCAGGTTACACAATTCCAAAGTTTCATGTCTACAAAGGGACCGGCAATCCCCATCAACATGTTGCCCAATTCAGGGCGCTTTGTGGTAACACTGGCGGCGACGACAAGCTTCTGTTGCGCCAATTTGTTGGAAGTTTATCAGATACGGCTTTCGAGTGGTATTCCGAGCTCCCCAACGACTCCATTAAAACCTTCGCAGAGATGGAGCTGCTCTTCACCCAACGCTTTGCAAGCGCCAGCGAACGTACTCCAATGACGGCGCTGATTAACGCCAGGGTAAAGCCCGGCGAGACATGGGTCCAGTACGCTATACGGTGGCGTAATTTATGGTCTAAATGTGAACAGCGTATAGAAGAAGCCCCTGCGGTGGGAATGTTTGTTGGAACCCTTGATCCACAAGCAACCATTTCGCAGTTTATGATGTTCTTCAAGCCGACTTCTTTCCAGGCTTTGATCGACAAATTGGCGCAGATGGACCAGATGGGCCATAAACCCCCTCTCCCGAAACCCGACTCTCGAAACGACAAAGGAAAGGGAAAAGCTATCATCGTCGCTAATGCCCAACAGCAACCGAACGACTCGAAGCCAGTTGCTCGTCCAAATAACACGCGCCCGTACGTACCCCTTGAGGACAGGATGGGACGTGCTTACTCCTTCCCCCGTGATAAAACAAGGAGGTTATTTGAGTTGGCATTGCGCAATAGGCTTATAAATCTGCCGGATCCAAAACGCCCGTCACAACCAAGTGACGTCAACGATCCTAATTACTGCCCTTATCATAGAGTGCTAGGACATCCGATCGAAGACTGTTACGTGTTCAAAAATTGGCTCGAAAACCAGTACCGTCAGGGCAAGTTTGCGCTATCCGACAAATGGAAGGTGAATCCTCCGCAACCCCACACCTATAAGGGAACGAATACGCCAGGGGAAACATGCTCCGTCATTGAAGAAGCTCCCTGGGAGGTTGTATTATCAGCCAAAACGAGGAGAATGCTAAATGATCTGCAGACCTGTCCAGCGGTCAAGTGGAAGAACCCCTTAGAGCCGCAGGTTATTGAGGGGATGTTGAAACCACGTCCGACTCCGAAGACCGATGGTGGTAGTTCAAGCGTTCATAACCAGCCGTCAAAATCTTCGAAAAAGAAGAAGAAGAAATCTAAGAAGCCCGTGAAGCCTGGCGACAAGCGCACGGACTTACAGAAGCAAATCGACGCACTGGATGAGTACAACCAAAAAGCGCGGACTCCCATTACGCTCCAAGATTTCCTTGATCACATCTTCCAAAAAGAAGATGAGGGAGAAAGTTCATCGGATGAATCCGAGGAATATGTGGCCAGCTGTCATATGATCTCCCACTCGATCTCGAACGATGAAGGGACTTCTGGCACCAAAACGCCGGGGGCAAATACTGAGTCAAGGGTTCCGGAGTTATCAGTTGAAATGATTGGCGCGTTTCTTAATGAAGCTCGATTGAAAAGCAAAGCTGATCGAGAACGCGAGACGGATATATTCGAAAGGGCCAAGCGCCAGCGACTTGAGGAAAGAGCTGAGATGACCCCACTGGAGCAAAATACCTCCACCGCTGACAAAAGCCAATTTAAGATAAAAAAGAAGTTCGCCAAGGCCATATCGATGGGCATGAAGCTACCGCCCTCAGAAGAAAGAGTTACTAGCGTGGTAGAAATGCACCCCTCTTATTGCTTATATCATCAGAAGGTCTCACATTCTACCCAAGAGTGCAAAGCGTTCGATAAATGGTGGCAAGGATACGTCGCTAATCAACAACGCTTTAAACGGGAAAAGCGCAAGGTTCGTCGGGAGCAAAGAAACACGACCAAAGTGCTTGAAAGAACTGCTGGCAACTGTCACATGGTTAACACTACCAGGTCACAAGTGCCCACATTTGGGAGCGACTCTGATGAGGAACTGGAGATTGCCCCTCTCTTTAAAGAATCAACTTCGGGAAAAGAAGAAGAACCGAAGTCTTGCGAAAATATACAGCTGAGGAATCGGACACTGCCTGAAAAGAACCTCGGACCCTCGAATAGAAAAGATAAAGGGAAAGAGAAGGTCTCCGAAGACATCACTTTAGATGACCAAATCGCGGAAGAGTTAACCGCCAAAAATCTGCCAAAAAGGAGTAAGGTGGATTATAATGTCTTAGCGCATCTGAGGAAGCTACCCTCACAACTCAGCATCCTCGATGCCTTATTACTATCAAAGGAGGCGAGAGACTCTTTGATTAAGGCGCTACAAGATCCGGACCAGTTCCAAGCCTTCTTGGCCGAAGAAAAGATGAAAGACGAATTGGGAGAAGTGCACGCAGCCGACGTTGCTTTTAGTGATGAAGACCTTCTTCTCGGGACGTGTGAACACAATCGCCCTCTTTATGTCTCAGGATACTGCCATGACATAAAGATAGGTAAAATCTTGGTCGATAACGGATCGTCCGTCAATTTACTCAACGTACGGGTGTTAAAGGAGATTTGCATGAGTGTCCAACACCTTGCCCGGGACAAGATCACTATCTCCGGTTTCGACTCTCAATCTTCAAAGACCCTTGGATCTGTGATATTGACGTTACGCTTCGGGTTGCTCGTCACAGACATCAAATTCCATGTCATAGATGCCAAGACGTGCTATAATGCTCTGCTCGGCCGACCATGGCTACACGAGTACAATATCATCCCTTCTACACAGCATCAGTGTATGAAATATTCCAGGGATGGCCTCGAGTACACTGTGGCCGGAGAGTTGAATCCGTTTTCCGTGAACGAAGTTCGCAAGTATGAGGATGCCAAATACTTCTTGCCGAGCTTTGAAGACACGGAAAGGTGTCACAAACCGGAGAACAAAACTAATGCCACCATCCCTGTCTTCGGCAGTGATACCGAGGAGGAGGATATAATTTATTCAGGTCCATCCCAATCTACCAGGCCAGGACCATCCGTTCCTTCGTTGATCTTCGGTAGTGATTCAGAGGATGAAGTTCATGCTGTATTCCCTGCTCGGCCTTCGATACGGATCTCCGCTGATGAAGAGCGAAGTCTGCAGATAACCATGGTGCCGCTTGAACATTACAAAGAACTGGATGCACTCGACACCAACAGCGTAGAAGAATTGCAGACATTCTATATCCCTCCCGGACGAAGGGGTGAGAAGGCAATCTTATTCTACCGTTCTGAAGAGAACAAAGTGGAAAAAGAAGTTTGGCATGGCGCGGATCCCACGCTTGACAGGCTTCAGCCTATCCGTCTTCCCCGGTATTATACCGAAGGTTTGAAGAAACTGCTAAAACGCCAGGGGATGTCCTTCACACAGACCGTTAGAAAAGCCAAATTCTATGACAAGGTCTGGAACATTCCTGGGACCCAATGCAAACTGCCTAACGGGAAAGTAGAAACCAAAGGGCTTGGGTACATCCGGCCAAAGAAGCGAGAGCTAGTAAACAGCTGTTATGCCATGTATGACTTCGATGAAGAGGCGGACGCTCAATGGGAGGACGCTAATCCTGAACCAGCAAAAGTTCCGGATACAAAACCGCCCAGTCCATCGTCCGAAGACCAGATGAGCAAACTTATAAGGGATGCGAGTCAAAAAGCCCGAGACGATCACGATCGTGAAATGGCGATCTATGAGAAAGCTAAGACACAGCGTCTCCTTCAACAGGCAATAAGGAACGAAGATGCCGCTCCTTATCAACCCGCTACAAAAAAAGTTCGACGCGAAAACAAAAACAAGTCGAAAGGCAAGAGAGGCGCTCGACAACCACAAAGCAGAGCTAAGAAGCCGCGCATCCGAGAATCGAGCGTCATTGACTTAGCCCTCGGGAAGAAAATGGGTCGAGCATACTCTTTTCCTCGGAACAAAACAAGGAAAATATTCGATCTCGCTCTAAAACATCAAATGCTTACGTTGCCAGAGTCTAAACACCCTGAACAAGCAGGCGAAGTCTCCAACCCAAAGTATTGCTTTTACCATCAAGTAGTAGGGCATCCGCTTGAAGATTGCTTCACCTTTAAGAATTGGGTTGAGGACCAATATCAGCTTGGCAAGTTCGCGTTGTCTGACAGTTGGAGGGTAGCGCCGCCGCAAAAGCACGAACCCGAAAGCACAAGAATAAAACCAACCCCGCATTGGGATTGGCAGAAAATTTGCACCTGCCATGTGATAACAATATTAAAAGAAGGGTCCGAGGACATGAACAACCTCCCTTGGTGTTTTGAAAGCGGCAGCGATGAGGTAATCTCAGAATTTCCCCCAGCTCCGAAAGAACTGGAAGATGGAATCCATACCACTGCAGATAATCTCAAGAAAATTGAGTTGGGGACGGAAAATGACCCGCGACCGACATTCATCAGCGAGCTGCTATCTGAAGAAAGGGTGGCTGCATTAAAGGATGTGCTTCTGCAGCACAAAGATTGCTTCGCGTGGAACTATTCCGAAATGCCGGGACTAGATCCAGAAATTGCTGTACACAAGTTGGCGATATCCCCGGACATCAAGCCAGTCAAACAAGCGCCGAGAAGAATGCGACTCGAGCTTGAGATAAGCATCAACGCCGAAGTCAAAAAGCTGATAGATTCAGGCTTCATCCAAGAAGTCCAATACCCTGAATGGATCGCCAACATTGTCCCAGTGATGAAGAAAAATGGGACAGTGCGCATATGCGTAGACTTGCGGGATCTCAATAAAGCCTGCCCAAAAGATGATTTCCCAGTGCCAGTCACCGAGCTAATGATAGACAACACATCCACTCATGAGGTTTTCTCCTTCATGGACGGATCATCAGGGTATAATCAAATAAAAATGCACCCGGAAGATCAGAAACACACAGCCTTCAGGACTCCTCTTGGTATATTTTGTTATAAAGTGATGCCTTTCGGTTTGAAGAACGCCGGTGCTACTTATCAGAGGGCCATGACGAAGATCTTCGACGACCTTATACACGAAATCGTCGAATGCTATATCGACGACCTCGTGGTCAAAAGCAAATCATACGAGGAACATCTCGAGCATCTGAAGACTGTATTTCAACGACTTCGGCAATACAACTTGAAGATGAATCCTCTTAAATGTGCGTTCGGGGTTTCCTCAGGCAAATTCCTGGGATTCGTCGTTCGACACCGAGGTATTGAAATAGATCCGTCAAAGATCAAAGCGATCATGGAAATGCCTCCGCCGAGGACTCTCAAACAGCTGCGGTCTCTCCAAGGGAAACTAGCGTATATACGGCGATTCATAGCCAACCTTTCAGGGAAGTGCCGTCCTTACAGCCACCTGATGAAGAAGGGGACCCCGTTCGTTTGGGACCAAAAATGCCAAGGCGCACTGGACGAGATCAAGCAATATCTGCAGAACCCGCCGGTGTTGGCCGCTCCAGTTAAGGGAAAGCCTCTTATTCTTTATACAACCGCCCTCGAAGGTTCTTTAGGCGCATTATGGGCACAAGAGAACGATCAAGGAAAAGAAAGAGCACTTTACTACTTAAGTCGAGTCCTGCTGGGGGCAGAAAGCAATTACTCTCCCATTGAAAAACACTGCCTGGCGTTGATCTTCGCTATAAAAAAGCTTAGGCACTATGCGTTGGCGCACGAGGTCCGTCTGATTTCAAAAGTGGACCCTCTTAAATACCTAATGTCAAAAGCCATATTGACGGGAAGACTAGCCAAATGGGCCCTGCTCTTGATGGAATTCTCGATAACATATCAACCTCTCAAGGCAGTGAAAGGCCAGGCCATCGCCGACTTCCTCGCTGAGCATCCGATACCCGCCGATTCTCCTCTGAATTGCAATCTTCCAGACGAACATGCGTTCGATGCGATCGACGGTGATAATATCCGATGGGAGCTTTATTTCGATGGAGCATCTTCCGTGAAGAAACGTAAACAAAGTACCCCTATAATTAAATCAGGGGTAGGACTCATCTTTGTAACTCCACAAGGAGGGATAATGCGCTACGCCTTCTCCCTAACGGAGCCGAGAACAAACAATGAAGCCGAATACGAAGCTCTGATAGCAGGCCTTCAGATCGCCATTGACATGGGAATTGAAAATCTCCTCATATACGGCGATTCCCAACTGGTCGTTAGTCAAATAAACGGCGACTACCAAACGTGCAAACCGGAATTGGTAAAATACGGTGAAAAAGTGCAGCAACTGCTAACCCAAATTCCCTCTTACACTTTGGAAAGTATACCGCGCGCGGAAAACAGCAAGGCGGACACACTGGCCAAAGGAGAAACCACCTGCGTGAGATCCTTACGACTCACAAAGGAACAACACACTTAGGGATCCCCACGATTCCTAAGGAGAAAATACACTTGCGAGATCCTCACGACTCGTAAGGAGAACTCTCTTATGGGACCCTCACGGCTCATAGGATTTGAAAGTCTTAAGTCACGGAGACCTAAACCTGTGCTTAAGCAAACCCCCACAAACTTCCAATATTGCCCTACAAGCGGCTCAATACTGACCCTTGTATACAATCCACGGGCGCGAATAAACGTTTCCCTAACCAAGGTCCATCCATGACTGGGAATACGTTCGCATGATAAACAACCCTTATAAATCCCCTCGATTTATGAGGAGAAAACCTTCCTGTAGGATCCTTACGACTTACAGAAGAACAAAACACTTAGGAACCCTCACGGTTCCTAAGGAGAAAATACACTTACAAGATCCCCACGACTTGTAGGGAGAAATACCTTCACGAGACCCTTACGGCTCATGAAGTCAAAAGCCTTAGCCGACGGGATCCTAACCCTGGTCGATAAGCCTCCTTTGTTCAACAACGATAGAGGCAAATGATGATTCGCTCCTGGTAATATCCCAGTTGCAGCGGTGCTGATGCCGAAATCGGTGTTCAATTTCAGGTTGACGGCGAAAGCCAGTAGACCACTCATGCATACGAAATAGCCGAAATGATAGGGCAACTTGCAATAAAAAGCAGCAAGTAGAATGTATGCATGCAAAATAGCCGAAATGATTGGGCGACTCGTAATAAAATGCAACGAGTAAAAAATAAAAAAAATATAGCCGAAATGTTTGGGCAATCGCGACCTTCGCGATATAAAAGCTAAAATGATAGAGCATCGCGGAAATAAAATAAAAAAAAACAAAAAAAATAAGAAATGATAAAACTTCGGCCCTACAGTTAAGATCATATCGATCCCTGTATACGATCCAAGGGTGTGAACAAAGAAGAAACCATACCTCCCCAGCGGATTCCGACAAACGACGAAACCAAGCCTCAACGGTTCATTTCAACCGAAGAAGCCAGTGACTTCAACGACAAATTCCTCGACTCACGGATACAAACACTCCTTGACGAGAGCCTTCTGATTCGCGTCGACCCGCAAAGCCACCAGTGCCTCCGTAGGAACCCTCGACTCGTTTCAAACCCCAAGGACACAAATAATCCTTGGCGCTCGGGAAACAAATAATCCCGGCAAATTCCTCAACTCACGGATACAAACACTCCTTGACGAGAGCCTTCTGATTCGCGTCGACCCGCAGAGCCACCAATGCCTCCGTAGGAACCCTCGACTCGTTTCAAACCCCAAGGACACAAATAATCCTTGGCGCTCGGGAAACAAATAATCCCGGCAAATTTCTCAACTCACGGATACAAACACTCCTTGACGAGAGCCTTCCGATCCGCGTCGACCCGCAGAGCCACCAGTGCCTCCGTAGGAACCCTCGACTCGTTTCAAACCCCAAGGACACAAATAATCCTTGGCGCTCGGGAAGCAAATAATCCCGGCAAATTCCTCAACTCACGGATACAAACACTCCTTGACGAGAGCCTTCTGATTCGCGTCGACCCGCAGAGCCACCAGTGCCTCCGTAGGAACCCTCGACTCGTTTCAAACCCCAAGGATACAAATAATCCTTGGCGCTCGGGAAACAAATAATCCCGGCAAACTTCTCAACTCACGGATACAAACACTCCATGACGAGAGCTTCTTTGACTCACATCTTGGGCAGTAAGGATTCAAAACTTACTTCCTGAACAATGGGATCCTGCAAGTCAATCCTAAATGGTCTCTTGCATACTATCCACGGGTCTCACTCTCTGAAGTCGATTCTCGACAAAGAGGGAAACAACCGCTTACGAGCCCTCTCGACTCGTAAGAGGGAGAAATTCTCTTATAGGATCCTTCCGACTTATGAGAGGAAACCACACTTGGGAATCCTCACGATTCCTAAGGAGAAAATTCACCTGCGAGATCCTCTCGATCCGTAGGGAGAAGAGTCTCTATGAGACCCTCACGGCTTATAGAGTTGGAAAGCCTTAGGCAGCAGATCTGAACCTGCGGCCTAAGCCGTCGTTATTTCTTAATAAGGTCGGGATACTCGTCCCAATCGTTCGTCAATTGTGGTTGTTAAGGTGGCGTACTGATTATAAAAGAAAAGAAAGACAGAGAAATGACACAAGGCATGACAAAATGTGTATCTTTTATTCATAAAAATTGGTTGAGTACAGGATACATTGTGCTAAAGAAAAAAAAAACATATACATATAATTTACAAAGACAAATGATACAAGGGGAATTATGGGGAAGGAAGCGTCTTGCACAGATGTAGCAACCGCTCGCATATCTCCTTCCACGCCTTCTCCTGCTCGGCTGCCGCCGTCAGCTCTGACTCCACTTGGGCTTGTTGCCGCAAGACCAAGGCGAGCTGCTCCCTCACGCCTTGATAAGCGGCCTCCCGACTTGGGATATGGCGCTCAACCACGTCAAGCTTCCTCTTTAAGTCTAGCCCATGAGAGATGCGCTCCAGGAGACCCTCAAAGATAGTCTTCACTTCGGCAGCGTTTGTCTCAACCTCAGCGCGCAGATGGGCCGTTTCGTTTGAGGTCTTTTGGCATTCCCTTAGTCTTTGAGCTGCTTCTTGCTCCAAGTGGTGGGAGTGCGAAGTGCTTTGCTCGAGCCAAGTTGTGCGTTGGGCGCTCAGAGCTGAAACTTCGGGAGCAGGGCGCGTCAACTCCAGCTGGTACAAGCAGGCCTCGATCTCCCTGCAGTGATTAACCCAAGATTCAACGACGCCCGCGCTGTGAAAAGTTACGAGCGCCGCTAACATAGGGTTAACATCCACAGCGAAATCTGCAACGGAAGGGAGAGCGTCCATGCTAAGTTCTTCGATGTACCCGCTCAGCATGCCTAGACTCATCACGGCACCCTTTGAAGACGGACGTCTCAGAAAGGGGCCTGCCGGTGAAGAGACGTGAGCCTCGAAGGGAATTGGAGCCGGAACAATAGCTGCGAAACAAAACAGGTTAAACGATGGTTCAAAAGATGTTAAAGGTTTACCAAAAAGGGAATTTACTATACCAGCAGCAACGGACGGCGGAGCCGGAAGGGCCGGTAGCGCGGCAGGTCTTGCATCCCCTCCTTCGATTTGTGGCACTGCAATAAAGAAAAGGAAAGATCAGAAATTATCCCACTGCTAAAAAAGGGGGGGTAAGTAAAGACATTATGGTGAAAGTATACTCACCGGCGCCACTAGAGGGAGAAGTGAGGTCGGATGGGAAAGAGAAGTGCGGGAGCAACACTTGATA
This sequence comes from Agapanthus africanus, assembly GCA_030015575.1. Taxonomy (NCBI): domain Eukaryota; kingdom Viridiplantae; phylum Streptophyta; class Magnoliopsida; order Asparagales; family Amaryllidaceae; genus Agapanthus; species Agapanthus africanus. The sequence goes on along the minus strand of JASDDO010000012.1, from coordinate 490,873,443 downwards.
TAAGTGGTCAAAAAGCACTCCTACAAAGGCACAATAGTGTAATATTAGTACAAAAGCCGTAATTTTGAAAGATTAATTCATGAGTCATGAATCCATACCTTCCAACATCCATGACGGTACAAGGGAAGACGGGGAGGTAACTACGGCCAAAGCAGTAGTTGATGGTGCCCCCTCGAGCAATGGAGCCTCGGTACTGGCCACACCTGCAAGAACAAGCTTGTTAGAAGAGATCACAAGATATATACAAAAAAAATGGAAACGCTGGTGACTCGAAAATTTACCTGACGAGCTGCCAGCAGAAACTGAGGTAGTCCCTTCCTCCACTGACGGAAGACCACCGCCTGTAGCTTCGTCACCCGACTCAAGGGGAACCGTTGTTACGCTCTCAAGCTCTGCAGGCGGCGGGGAACCATAGGCAGGGAGGGCCAAGATAGGAACATTGCCCGATTCCTGAGAAGGAGCGCCTAGCTCGTCTTCAGGAATCATGGCCACCTCACCTGCCGTTCCCTCAGGATCAGCGATTACAGCCGTCCCGTCCATCGGCACCACGAGGTCCCCAGCCTCAAGTACCTCGCCTTCTACCGCCTTCGGCTCGGTTGAGACAATCATCTCATCTGCCGCCACTTCGGGTACGGCATCAATGACCTGCTCCGCGGTAGGTTCCTCAACCTCGGTTCCAGGCCCCATGACCCCGACAAAGTTGTCCACTGTCGGTTCGGGTTCGGCGAGTACCGCGTCCTCCGCTCCCTTGGGCTCGACGGTCGTTTCCCCCTCCCCCTCAGTAGGACTCGACCCTACAAAATGGAATACGTATAAGCCAACAACTCTACAATTCGTATAACGAGATTCTGAAAGAAGTACTACCTGAAGTGGATTTGTCATTGGCGTTACGAACCGCGCGCGCCACTTGCCGACGAGCAGTAGATAGGGCCACAGGGGGCTCTTCGGAAGGAATACTAGCGTGAGGAACAGTGCTAGGGCCCGCTCCTACGGCCAGAGCAGCTTTGCGCGCCTTCGCTTCGCGTCTAGACCGCTTCCGCTCCTCTTGAACCGATGAGACAGATGCCATCAAAGCTTCCTTGAGTGAAGCCTCCTCATCCGTGTAGAGGGATGCCTCCAGATTTTTCAGAGCATCCCTCGTCGTTGCATCGAGCCGAGGCTCCTGCGGCAACTTCGCCGGAGCTGGGACTTCGATGACGGGCTTAGGAAGGGTTCTTGCGCCGATTAATACAACCCCTGTAAAGAAACAGGAGAAGGTCAGGTCGACTATCATAAAAAGACAACAAACTTTCCTTATAAAAGAGAACGGGGTAAAACATACCGACGCTTTCTAGAGCACGCTTCTTCTCCTCCGCCTGGAAGGTCTTCAGAGAGGCATCGATGGCCTTTTCAGTAGATTCACCTGCAGGAAATGAGGCAAATATTAGCTAAAGACAGTAATAAAAAGTGGGATAAAATGACAAATAAGGAGGCTGATGATTACCTGACTCTGCGAGCCTGCTTAACATTGCTTCGAGCCTCGCTGATCGCTCCGAAGCTGCGATGGCAGCGGCCAGATTGGTGTCCTCAGGGTCCACCACGAAACCCTCGTTGCTGCCGTACTCACATATAGTCTCGACAGGATGAGCCGCGGGCTCTAAGTTAAGAATTGCGTCGAGGGACAAGGTGGACTTCTTCTTCTTCTTTTCACCAGCCTTGGATCCACTCGGAGCATCTTTGCGCTTGCCGGTTTTGGCAGTCACTTTCGGGCGGCGAGTCCCGATGTCCGCTCCTATACCCGACTCCGGCGAGGCCGCTTTAGCCGTCTTTGTCGGAGCACGGGGTACCGTTGGGGCATCCACCGTGGTGGGCAGTGGCAGTCCACGCGGAGGGGCCAACACGCGTGGTCGATCGGCTCCAGCCTCTTTCGTCGGAGGGATAACCTGAACCCTGGGCTGCAATGGAGCCTTGCGATTGCCGCCGGGAGGCGCAGCCCTACGATCGACCAATAAACGTTTCTCCATCAAGATGATTGGGCCCATCGCGTGCGCGTACCAGGCCACATACGAATTGAGTATCTTGGGGGTACAGCTGGGCTCACTGATGAAAAAGTAAGAGCCTGTATTTAGCCGAATGAAGTGATGCATCGCATTCCGTACCCCCTCTGGACCGACTGCAGGTGTTCCCAAGAAGGCTTCCAATGGGACCCCTTGGTTATAACTCGATTGCCGGGCAAATCGATGCGGGTTATACCTCATGAAGAGGGCCGTGTCATTCTGCCTAAATACCAAGTAGCCCGGCCTAATGGAATAAAGGTGAAGAATTTCCCGAGCTTTCAACACGGAAACGCCGCCTTTAAAGTCATCTCGCAGCAACACCACTGACTTAGTGGTCTCGGAACCCATGGTGATGATCTTATCCACAAAAGAGGTCTTCGCCCCGACTAAATGCGAACGCAGAAGCAGTCCCCTGGACTCCCGCGGAGGTGCAAACACGATGGAAGCCCCGACCAATCGCATGATTCTTGGAAGTTTGAATCTCTCAAAGAACTGAGGAGTTTTATGAGCACCAAACACTCCCCGAACATGCAGCTCCATCCAAGAAGTGAAGTAGTGCATCGGGAAGTTAGCAGGCTGTACCCCAGGTTCATTAGCGTCCGCCGCTATGCTAAGTCCGTTGTACAGGTAAGCCAACCCGGCGATCCCCACTGATAACTGCAGGCCGGCCACCATCCGATGCGCCGGGTAAAATACAGAAGACCGCATGAGGCGTGGGTGCATAGGAAGCGCGAAGCTGCACAGCCACAGACCTAAGAACCCTATGAAGAAGGTCTCCTCATCCATGCCAGGGACGGCGATCTCTGAGAAAGGGACGATAGCAGTCCCGGGAAGGTAGAAACTCCGCTGATCAATTTCTGATGAAGGCCGACGATCCAAGCCGAAACCAAAAGGGTCAGCGAGTTGGGCGAACTTATCACCTCGCTCTGATAAAAATTCCGGGCGAATAAAGCGAGCAATGAAGTCCGCGAAACTAACGCCTCGGTCGCCCAATTCCAAATGAAGCTCCTCGTAAATCTCCAAAACCCTCACCAGGCCCGGATGCTGATGCTGGATGGCATTTTCCGGAGTTAAGTCGAGTACCACCTGCTTGGTGGCAAAGACGTACTCATCAGGAGGAAGCAGCTCCTCATAATGCTCCCCCCTCGCCGGTAAACCCGAAAGCTCAACGAACTCCTCTAGAGAAATAGAAACTTCCCTATCCGCCGTCAGGAAAGTATGCGTGGGGATATTCCATTGTTCAATGAAAGCCCTTGTCCACCACGTTGGAGGAGTAGGATATTCGAAAAGCGAGACGTAGACGGCGGAGTATAAACCGATCTTCGTCAGATGAGCTCTTTTCGCCGCTAAGATGTACCGGGCCTATGGCAGGTATCCAGCAAGCGGTCGCGGATTCAATCCAATATTATAGGCCTGTCCCCAAGGGCGTGCTTCACCCTGACAGATTCGCCTTCCTAGGATATCTATGGCCGGCGGCGGCTGTACCGGAATAGCGCCGATTGCGGGCTGGAGAAGATCGTCCGAATTCCAATTTTTAACCTCCACGGCATACTCCACCGGGGGTTTATCTGCGTAGGGGATCGTGACTATGGGTTCAGAAGGCGAGGCGGAACTAAAACTACGGCGGCCTTGGATAATCTGACTGTACCACCTTCCCCATAGGTGGAGATGTTTGCACTCAGGATCACGATCTTTAATCAAGGCAAACACTACCCGGTCCACTGGTGCGTGTGGGAACCCTCCTTCTGAGCGAACGAAGGGAAAAGACAAGTCGTCAGACATTCTTCCTGCATAAAATATATATATATCATTAGTGGCCTGACACTTAACATTTAATAAAAATAATATATATAAAAAAATATATGATAATAATAATAATAATAATAATAAATAAAAAGCTGGCTCCACACTGTGAGGCAGTGGGTAGGGAACAAAAGGGGGACCCACAAAATCAAGATGACGGCGCATCATTTGATAAGACAATCCCACCATTGGATGAGACTGTCAGTCAATTAAAAGACCCCCAAGAGAATATCCCCATTAGGGGGACCCCTAGAGACAAGGAGAAGATCTCCTCTTTTCAGAGCAAAGCTCTGCCACAGAGTGACATTTGTCAAACTCCTGTTTCAAAGGAATAAAACTTCTTAAAAAGAGCCTAGCTCTGCAGTAGTGATAAAAATTTATAACTCCTGAGAATTAAAATTTTGGGATCTTAAAGATCCATGGAAACTTTAAAAAAAAAATTTCCTAGTTGATCTATGAAGCAGGGCTCTGTTCATGGGTTAAAACCTAAGAACAGAGTCTCTGTAAATTTGGAGAGCAAGGCTCTGTGAATAAAAAAGAAACCCCAAAGGGGTTTCCTTTAGACCAAAGATCTATAAGAGCAAGGCTCTGTTGAAGAAACCCCAAACGGGTTTCCTTTAGATCAAAGATCTATAAGAGCAAGGCTCTGATTAGTTAAATTTAATTTAAATTAAATTAATTTAATTTTACCTATAATGGTTCTGAAGTTAGAACTTGGAAGTTCTTAAGGAAATCACAAGAGCAAGGCTCTGGAAGTTCTCAAGTAAGAGCAAGGCTCTGAAATTCAATTTCTTGAGAATGGTAAAAAAAAATTACCAAGGACCAAAGGTCCTATTTATAGGCGCCTACGCCTGTTCACCTGACTCGTCGATTCGACGGTCAGGATCTTGCCACCGTTGCACCCACGCGCGCGCCACGTGAGCGCAACGGTGGGGGGGCATCTGTTTCCCCCAATCAGAGCAAGGCTCTGTTGAATTTTGAAAATTCAAAAATTCGAAGCAACGCTTCGGTTTCCGTGCGCAGCGCGCAATTTGCCACGTGGCAGAAGCTGAATGGGCAGCGTAACGCCCGAAACAGTGCGTCCCATCAGAGCAAGGCTCTTCAGAAAACTTAATTAAAGACTTAACTGCGCAAACGCATGGATGCGCGACACGTGTCTGCGCAAGCGCTTGGATGCACGACACGTGTCTGCGCAGTTGCGCAGTCGCAACTGCGCAAACGCACGGATGTGCGACACGTGTCTGCGCAAGCGCATGGATGCCAGACACGTGTCTGCGCAGTTGCGCAGTCACAGCTGCGCAAACGCACCGATGCGCGACACGTGTCTGCGCAAACGCACAGATGCGTGACACGTGTCTGCGCAGTTGCGCAGCCGCAGCTGCGCAAACGCATGGATGCGCGACACGTGTCTGCGCAGTTGCGCAGTCGCAGCTGCGCAAACGCATGGATGCGCGACACGTGTCTGCGCAGTTGCGCAATCGCTACTGCGCGAGCGCTCAGATGCGCGACACGTGTCTGCGCAGTTGCGCAATCGCAGCTGCGCAAACGCATGGATGCGCGACACGTGTCTGCGCAGTTGCGCAATCGCAACTGCGCAAGCGCTCGGATGCGCGACACGTGTCATTTGCTGGTGAGTTGCGCAGCAACTGAATGAAGATTTAGATAAATCTTTTCTGTTCTCCTGTAAAACAGGAACCCTTGGATCAAAGATCCAATGGTGGGAAAATTCCCAAAATTATTCAGGAAAGATTTTGTTAACAAATCCAACAAATTTGTGGGCACTATAAATAAGACCCCAAGCCTCATTCAAGAGGCATCAATCAGATAATCAGGGAGAGAATCAGAGAGAGAGTCAATCATCAAAAGAAAGCTCTTGAAAATTAATCAAGAACACAGAAGAAAAAAAAAGAAGAAGGTAAAATTTCTGAAGAACAGAAAATAAATAGTGCCTTGCACTTGATATGAACCCCTGGTTCTAAAAAAAATAATAAATAGTGCCTTGCACTTAATATGAACCCTAGGTTCTGTATGATCAGGAGAAAACAAGAACTTGTTTTTCCTTTGATCCAAATTCAAATCAAAAGTGCCATGCACTTGAATTCTTCAATCTGAAGATTTCTAGGGTTTCTGCAACCCCTTGTTTTGGGCCTGGCCCAAATTAAAACAATAAAAGGGCAAGGCCCTGTTTGGAAAAATTCCTGAGTTTCTGGAAACTCATTATTTAAAAGGGCCTGGCCCAAATTGAATTGCAGAACAATAAAAGGGCAAAGCCCTGTTTGTAAAAAATTTCTGAAACTCACTATTTAAAAGGGCAAGGCCCTGTTTGGAGAATTCCTGAGTTCTTGTAACTCATTAAAAGGGCTGGCCCAAATCAGACTTGCAAAATAATGAAAGGGGCAGAGCCCTGTTTAGATCGATTCTTCTAATCGGGCAGAGCCTAAAAATAAAAAAATTGGACTTAACCCAATCTTGGCTGTAAGTCCTTAAATTAAATGCCTCTCCTAAATCAATCTACATCCGGTTCGAGGGTACATCTCCGAACTCCTTTGACATCCGTCGTTGTAATTCCTCAACGACGTCAAAGAGGTGACGGGTCCCATCGACCGCACATCGCTATGGACTGCGGGGTCCCTAAACTCGTGGACCGAAACGTCCCTAAACTAATATTGGACCGAAACGTCCCTAAACTAATATCGGACCACTACGTCCTTAAACTGGCGATGGACCACTACGTCCTTAAACTGGCGACGGACCGAAACGTCCTTAAACTAATATCGGACCACTACGTCCTTAAACTGGCGACGGACCGGAACGTCCCTAAACTAATATCGGACCACTACGTCCTTAAACTGGCGACGGACCGAAACGTCCCTAAACTAATAATGGACCACCACGTCCCTAAAACTGGCGATGGACCGCCATGTCCCTAAACTGGCACAATAGGGCCCGAACGCTCTTTTGTTGGATCTAAACGGTCCCGTCTAAGTTGATATTAACCCCAAACATGGTTAACGTGTCCTTAGATATTCGAATAAACGATAAAACTCCAAATCAACTTTGGTTCAAGGGTACACCTCTGAACTCCTCTGACGCCTGTCGTTGTAATCCCTCAACGACGTCAGAGAGGTGACGAGGCCCGACAACCAGATAATTAAATCAATCACTACGTCAAGTCGATCTTAGTCTAAAACAGGACTAACGTATCCTTGACGAACGTTTAAGTTGGTCTTAGCCGCAACGCGGCTAATGCATCCTTAAACTAAAAACACCAAACCCAAATCTAACTAAATACGGATTTGGACTAATCCACGTCCTACGGGTGACGACATCACTCAGTCTCCGTATACAATCCACGGGCAATCATAAACAAAACAAACATACACGACACGAAGTGAAATTCTGGAGAAGGAGAAAGTTGTTACCGCGATGCGGTAGCGTAATTAACTGCAGGGGCTTGCGCCTGCAGGGAAGAGCGTCCCCACAATCAAAAAAAACCCCTCACCCTGAGGGGGAATCTGACGAAGTCTGCTACATCGGCCGCATCCGTCTAAACCTCCGATACACGGTGCCATAAATCAACTTGGCATCTTCGGAGAGATAGACGGATAAAACCAAACAGCATCTGCCCCGAACCTCAGGCACGGACGTCCTAACGTCTCGGCCGCCGTTCGGAGGGGAACATGAGTCTCTCTATAATCTGACTTAAATATGATTCAAATACAATCTACAATCTACAAAATTACAATTCAACACGAATCCATGAATCCATTATTCCATATATTCAATCTATCAATATATACAACTTGACTGAACTGAACCATGGATATACATTCCATTTACATGGTCATCCAGTTTTCATGATTCTCCAGTTACATACATGATTCTCCAATTACATCCGTTTACTGATATCATGGTCTCGGTCAGTCATGCAATTATACAATCAATACAATTTACAATACAACAATACAATCAAGATAACACGGGGTTTAAGGGGTAGATTGGTACGGAAGGTGTTAAAAGTGGCACGAGACTGCAAGATTAAGACACCTAACATGAATCCAATTGCCGTTGTTCCGGGTTATATAACGGAGCCTTATACTTTCATTTGCCTTTAGTCTCTGGCATATAGAGACTCCTTTCGTATACACTGGCATTCTTCTGTACCAAGCTACAAACAACAGCGTTAACACTAAATACAACATTATAACAATATAATACAACATTATAATAATATAATACAACATTAAAAGCTACTATCTTACTCTCTGTCTTTTCTACTTCTCCCTTCTCTTTGGGACTTACCGAGCGATTTGTTCGCTGACGACATTCTCTTTTCTTCTTCTTTGAATGTCGTCAGGTGATCTGGACATGGCGGAGATCGAGCCCACTGCTGAAGACTTGGACCAATCCAGTGAAGACCCCGAGCTCTAATTCATTGTACACTTTCCATTCGGTACTTTTCATTTCTGTTATGCCATTGTTTAGGCATTGCTTTATTCCAGATGTATTTACTTTTCCATGCACTGTACAAAAAGAATGTGAATAAATAAAGTTGTTGTTTTATTATATCTTGTCTTTTGTGCATTTACTTTTATATTGCTTAGATACGCTTAACGTATTTACTTCACAGTAAATACGTAGCGGCCTCGTCGCGTCCTCTGCCCGTATACCGGGAAGCGGGGCGTGACAGGATGGGTCATGAACACTCTGACCAAATGATAAAATGGACCGAAATGTCCTTAAACTAACATTCGTCCCCAAAACGGGAATGTTGGATCGAAATGTCCTTACACTAATAATGGACTGAAATGTTCTTAAACTAACATTCGTCCCCAAAATGGGAATGTTAGACCGAAATGTCCTTAAACTAACATTTATCCCTAAAACGGGAATGTTGGACCGAAATGTCCTTAAACTAACATTCATCCTTAAAAACGGCAATGATGGACCGAAATGTCCTTAAACTAACATTCGTCCCCAAACGGGAATGTTGGACCGAAACGACCTTAAACTAATAACGGACCAAAACGTTCTTAAACTAACATTCGTCCCCAAAACGGGAATGTTAGACCGAAATATTCTTAAACTAACATTCGTCCCCAAAACAGGAATGTTGGACCGAAATGTCCCTAAACTAGAACGTCGCCTAAAAAACGGCGATAAATGTCCCTAAACTAGTACGTCGCCCTAAACACGACGCGTCACCTTAAATACGGCGATAATAGACCGAAATGTTCCTAAACTAGTGCGCCGCCTCAAATATGGCGATAATGGACCGGAACGTCTCTAAACTAGCGCGTCGCCCTAAATACGGCTATATGCTCTCTTTAGATATATATTGCAATCGCAGTCTCAACGGTGAAGGTTGCAACTCAAATCCTATCGGCTACACAGCTATTCCAGCGATGAAGCCACCCCAATTCCAACCGGCAAACAGATGAGTCAGCTGCGGCGAAACTACTTTCGAGAGTGCCATCGTTCGCAAAAAAACGGTATATCCACGAGCGAAATGGACACGGATGAAAACCGCCGTGAGTAAAAACAGCAGGATTGTCGACGAGTTTGTGAAAAGCCGAAGGGGCGCAATCTCGTTTAAAAAGTATATAAAAAAAAGAGAGAGAAAAGAAAAAAGAAAAAAGAAAAAAGAAAGAAAAACAGTATGTCCACAAGCAAAATGGGCACGGACGAAAAGCCGAAAAGGCGCCGTGAGTAAAAACAGCAGGATTGCCGGCGAGTTTGTGAAAACCCGAAAAGGGCGCAAACTCGTAAAATAAAAAATTTATGTGCACTTGCAAGGTGCTCTCGACCTTGTGAGGGGAAAATACCTGCGTGAGATCCTTACGACTCATAAAGTAGCAACACACTTAGGAATCCCCACGATTCCTATGGAGAAATTACACTTGCGAGATACTCATGACTCGTAAGAAGAATTCCCCCTATGAAACCCTCACGGCTCATAGGATTCAAAAGTTTTAAGCTACAGGGATCTAAACATGTTTTTAAGCCATCATATTCCTCCAAGTTGCTCTACAGGCGGTCCAATATTGACCCTTGTATACAATCCACGGGCACGAATAAATATTCCCTTACCAAGTTTTACCAATAGCGAGAAATGTCCTCATATGGTGAACGACACTTGTAAGTCCTCTCGACATATAAGGAGAAAACACCCTTGGAAGATCGTTACGATTTACAAGAGAAAATATCACTTAGGAATCCCCACGATTCCTTATGAGAAAATACTCTTACGGGATCCTCTCGACTTGTAGGGAGAAATAACTTTGTGAGACCCTTACGGCTCATAAAGTCAAAAGCCTTAGTCGGCAGGATCCTAACGCTGTCTACTATGCCATCTTTGTTCAAATCGACAAAGGAAAATGATGATTCGCTCCTGGCAACATTCCAGTTGTAACGATGCTGATGGCTAAATAAGTGTCAAACTCCAAGTCCTCTTACTGCAAATGATAATTCGCTCCTGGTAATATTGCAGTTACAGCGATACCGATGCCAAAATTAGTATCAGATCTCAAGTTCCTAACTCGTAATAAAACTCAGCGAGTCGCAAAAAATGCGTATGAAAAAGCCGAAATGTTTGGTCAACTCGCAATAAAAAGCAGGGAGTAAAAATAAAATATATAGAGCCGAAATGATTGGGCAATTGCAACTTTCGCGATCTGAAAAGATGAAAAGATAGAGCATCGCGGAAAAATAAAAAAAATATAAAATGAAATTTCCTTTGCCCTGCAAGTATGTCCATATTGACTCTTGTATACGATCCATGGGCACAAATGAAAGAAAGGGACCATATTTTCCCGCCACGCTTCGTCAAAAGAAGCTCCATGTCTTGACGGTTCATATACAATCTAGAAACCATCTCGGCGTTCCCCCCCCATTTCAGCAGGGGCGGACACAACATCCAAATAAAATGAAGTAACAGCAAAATCCTAGCTTCAGGTCTTAATGGTAATATCCACAGCCTAGAAATCAGCTCGACGTTCTTCTCATTCCTGCAGGATGAAAAGGTAATGTCAACAAAAGACCCTTGGGTCAAAACAAAAATGGAGAAACGGAAAAATCCTAGCTCCATGTCTTGACGGTTCATATACAACATAGAGACTATCTCGACGTTTCCCCTCATTTCAGCAGGATGTGGACGCAACTATCAAATAAAATTGGAGCAATGACATATTCTAACACCAGATCTCGATTGCAATACATACAGCATAGAAATCACACAGATGTTTTCCCGACTTCAACAAAGAATCGGCGCGACAAAAAATACGAACGAATTGACGACATATTCCTAGCTTCGGGTCTTGGCGGCAACTCATATAAAGCCTAAAAGACCATTGGAGATCATCCCACCCTAAAAGGGTGCGGTTATGACTCATCGGGGCTCCAAATTGAGCCTAATCTTAAGTAAAAAGCGTCATGGAAAATTCCTAACGCTTGCTCTACCGATGGTAATATGACCTGAGAAGATTACTTGAAGACGTCTTGTCCAGCCCCTAAAGAGATCAGAGACACGACAGTCGTGTGGCTACTTGAACAATGGCTTAAAGACTACATATTGAGGAATATATAAGCCAACGCGACGATACCACGGAATAAAACCCTAGTACCACAAACCTAACGGACCTCAATAAAAAAAAATGGGTTATCTATATTCCACATTAGGATACACTTGCGTGATCCTCTCGACTCGTCTCGACTCCTAAGGAAAAACATCTTTATGAAACCCTCACTGCTCATGAAGGTGAAAAGCCTTAGGCAACGGGGATATTAACATATTTCCTAAGCACTGTGGCCCTACAAATAGGTCCAAATTGACTCTTTTACACTATCCACGGACTACATTCTCCAAAGTCGCATACCGACGAGGAGGAAAAACCACTTACGAGTCCTCTTTACTCGTAAGGGGAAAATTCTCTTATGAAATCCTTACGACTCTCAAGAGAAAACGCACTTAGGAGAAAATACACCTACGAAAAGACTTTATGAGACCCTCATGGCTCATAAAGTTGAAAAGCTATAGACGGCAATTCTAAACATGTTTCCTAAACTATCGCTGCCCTACAAGAAAGTCTAAACTGACTCTTGTATACTATCCACGGGCCACATTTATCGATGAAGTGAAGATGCCACTTACGGGTCCTCTCGACTCGTAAAGAGAAAATACCTGCGTGAGATACTTACAACACACGAAGATGAAAGATACTTAAGAATCCCCATGATTCCCAAGGAGAATATGCACCTGTGAGATTCTTAAGACTCATAGGGAGAAAAACCTTCTTGAGACCTTTACGGCTCATGAAGATAAAAAGCCTTAGGCTACGAGGATCCTAAACTTATCTCCTAAGCCATCAATTCTATGGCCATGCATAACTTTGCACTACTTCACCCACGTACATACTTACGTGGGCAAAGTAATGGAGCACATTTGTTCCCGCCAAATTTTTTTTGGTTAAGAGTTATTTGTTCCCTTATAAAAAAAGGGAGAGAGAAAAGAAAGAGGAAAAGAATTCTCATACTTTGGCATCACGTGTTAAACACGTGTGCACTTATATGCAAAGCATATAAGCACTGAAAACAAATAACTAAGGGCCAAACTGGCCTCACGTGTTAAACACGTGAACGCTCATATGCAAAGCATATGAGCGCTGAAAATAAACAGGCTAAAACCCACACCAGGGATCACGTGTTAAACACGTGAGTTCTCTTGCCGTTTTGCATGTGAGCGCCGCAATTTAAAAGGATCTCATCTGATAGAATTAAATTCTTTGTGATAGAATTAAATTCTATTTGGGAAATATTTTCCCTGATCTTTCTAATATGGAAAGATCTTTCTCTAACATAGAATCTTGGATTTAAAATCCAATGGTGATAAAATATCACCAATTAAATCATATGATAGAATTAAATTTTATGTGAGAAATATTTTCCTGATCTTCCTTAAATTAGAAAGATCTTCTCTGTTAAACAGAGAACCCTTGGATCAAAGATCCAACGGTAATTATAAAATCACTCATCGATCATCTGATAGAATAAAATTCTATCTTAGGAAAATATTTTCCTAATCTTGTTAAATTAACAAGATATTCATATAACAAAATTAAATTCTATATTAGGAAAATATATTCATAATCTTATTAAACTAACAAGATATTCATATGATACAATAAAATTCTAATCTTGTTAAACTAACAAGATATCCATATGATAGAATTAAATTCTATATTAGGAAAATAATTCCTAATCTTATTAAACTAACAAGATATCCATATGATAGAATAAAATTCTAATCTTATTAAACTAACAAAATATTCATATGATAGAATAAAATTTTATCTTAGAAAAATATTTCCTAATCTTTTTAAACAAACAAGAAATCTTCTCTGTTAATAGAGAGCCTTTGGACTAAAAATCCAACGGTGAATAAAATTCACTGATTGATCTAAAAGATCATTTTGATTGATCATGAAATCAATCATGATCTCTCAAGAAGAAATTTTCTCAACAAATTGATTTTTCTCTTCTCTTATAAATAGGAGCAAAGAGATTAATTAAAGAGGAGAACAAGAGGAGGAGGAAACAAAAAGAGGAGAACCCCATAAGCTTCTGTAAAAATATAGAAGGCTCTCAAAACAACAAAGAACTTAATTCTCTCAAGGAAAGAAGATCTCCCTCCTAAAAATCTTAGGTAAAGAAAAAAGTAGAGATCAAAATATCTCACTTATCTAACATACCATATCTAAGAATTTAACCATTCTTAAAAGAACTAGTTCTTTCTCTGGATCTGAGATCCACAAGACAAGTCTCCCACAAGTTGAGAATTTAATTCTCATCGGGAAGATCTTGTTCTTGGGAATCAAAGATTCAGGGAAAAACAAAATTGAAAAGAAAAAAGATGGAGTTCATAATACTCCACGAACTTAGTTTTTTCAAATCAAGAACTTAGTTCTTTAAAGGATCCTATCCAAGATCCTCAAAATAGTGATCTTGGCGATCCTTAATGGTCAAAACACCATTAAAAAAAGTTTAACCTCTCTGAAAATATGAACATGGAAAACATGGAGTTCATAATACTCCAGGAACTTAGTTCATTCAAATCAAGAACTTAGTTTTTAAAAAACATAATCCCAGATAGTCAAAATAGTGATCTTGGTGATCGTTAATGGTCAAAATACCATTAATAGAGATTTAAGTTCCCTAAAAATATCAACAAAAATTAAATCTCCAAAAGAACTCAGCGCCTCACGTGAAAAGCACGTGAGCGCTCAAGGCTAAGTTACATAGCGTTTCACGTGAAACGCACGTGAGCGCCTGAAAAAGTTAGTGCTTAGCACTAGTGCAGCGCCTCATGTGAAATGCACGTGGACGCCCCAAAAAGCTAGTGCTTAGCACTAGTGCATCGCCTCACGTGAAACACACGTGGACGCCATAAAAAGCTAGTGCTGAGCACTATTTCAGCGCCTCACATGAAACAAACGTGGGTGCCACAAAAAAACTAGTGCTTAGCACTATTTCAGCACCTCATGTAAAATACACGTGAGTGCTGTATAACTGAGTGCTTAGCACTGCTGGCTAATACAGAAACCCAATCTTAGCCCTAATTGGCTAAGTTTCCTGATATTAAACCTCTTTGATTTTTCAAGCGAACCCATATGCTCATGATTTCCGAATTGATCCTAATCTCAAACAAGACTAATGATCTCTCATTGATGATATCCAAAAGGATATTCATCCCATATCTTCTAAGATAATCATAGTTTCAAAAAAGGCTAATGATCCTTAGATGGTCCACCATGATCTTTTTCCACAAATACAGGATTTGGTTTAAGAGTACATCTTCTACACCTCTGATATATGTCGTTATAATTTCTCAACGTTTTCAGAGAGGTGGCGGGCCCCAACAACCACAACTCTTTTCTCATCCCAACTTGATGTAAAATTCCATCAAGACAGGGAATGATATATCCCACATTGATGCACTTCCAAATTGACGTGCACACCTCAAATCGGATCGCACCCCAAATTGAGCGCATTCCATGTCACCATCGTTAACTCTGCCACGTAACAAATACACCTGTGTGCAAGATGGATAATGGACCGAAATGTCCTTAAACTAACATTCGTCCCCAAAACGGGAATGTTGGACCGAAATGTTCTTAAACTAACATTCGTCCCCAAAACGGGAATGTTGGACCGAAACGTCCCTAAACTAGCGCGTCGCCTCAAATACAGCGCGTCGCCCTAAACACGGTGATAATGGACCAAAATATCTCTAAACTAATATTCGCCTCAAATATGACAATAATGGACCGAAATGTCCTTAAACTAATATTCGTCCCCAAAATGGGAATATTGGACCGAAATGTTCTTAAACTAACATTTGTCTCCAAAATGGGAATAATGGATCGAAATGTCCTAAAGCAAACATCCGTCTCCAAAATGGGAATATTGGACCGAAATGTCCGTAAACTAATACTCGCCTCAAACATAACAGTGTTAGACTGCAATGTCCTTAAACTAACATTCGTTCTAAACAGGGAATGTTGGACCGCGACGTCCTTAAACTAACATTCGTTCTAAACAGGGAATGTTGGACCGCGACGTCCTTAAACTAATATGTTTTACCCTGCGGACTGTCTCCATAATGATTACCGTATACTATTCATAAACTAGTCATATATGATCTAATGATCAGTTGAGCCCATATGCTCACTGTTCATAAGTCAATTTTTGTTTCAAATATGACTAACGATTCTTAGATCAAACCTAAATTTCATATGAACCGACGGACCTCATTTATATGAGATCTGCTTCCTAAGTTCACTCCCGTTGGAAAACCAAGTTACCAACGTAGACCCCGTCAAGCAAATTCTTGACCCAAACCCAAAATAAAACAAACAACACACGACACGAAGTAAACTGCTGGAGCAGGAAAAAGTGGTTATCGCAATACGGTGACGTAATTAACTGCAGGAGCTTGCGCTTGCAGAGAAGAGCGTCCTCACAATCAAAAAACCTCACAAATAAGGGAGAATCTGATAAAGTCAAGTTACAACGGTTGCGTCTATCCAAACCTTTGATATACGGTGACATAAATCAACTTGGTATTTTCGGAGAGGTGGGTAGATAAGTCCAAATAGCATCTACCCCCAAATTCAGGCAAGACGATCCATCCCAGTTCGTCTCTGTTTTCGGCGGTGAACGGTAAAGAATGGGGGTTATTTACATACAACGTTAGGACAAGTTTGCCTGTAAACCTAAGGGAGGTAAACTAAAAAAAATTCCGAAACGAGTATATAAACTACAAACTCCGAAACGAGTATATAAACTAGAAACTCCGAAATGAGTGAATAAATTACATACTCCGAAACGAGTGAATAAACTACAAATTCCGAAACAAGTACATAAACTGGAAACTCCGAAACAAGTAAATAAACTAGAGACTCCGAAACGAGTGGATAAACTACAAACTCCGAAATGAGTGCATAAACAACTTCACACCAGATTAAGACATCAAGAGTACGTGTAAATAAAAAATGTATATTCTTTATTCATGAATCAAAATCTTTGAAAGATACAATTTATATAAAAAAAGGGATACAATTCTAGCCTCTAAGAGGGTGGGGTTTTCAATAAAGTGGCGACATGTTCACTCTCTTACCGCAACTCTTTCTCACGCTCTACTATTGCGGCCAACATTGCTTCGACTTGAGCCCGTTGTTGCAAGCATGAAGAAAGCTTTTCAGAAACTTTCTGCTTAGCAACTTCGCAGTCCCGCATTCCTCGCTCAGTAGAGTCAAGGTCCTGTCTCGGCGTCACTTCTTCAGAAATGTATTGTTGAAGATTTTTAAAGATAACTTGGAGTTGCGCAGCATTCGCTTTAACCTGTGTATGTAATTTTCTTGATTCGCTAAAATTCGTCTCATACTCCTTCTACTTCAGGACCAGCTTCTGCTCGAAATATTGAACGAAAACGACACTTTGTTCAAGCTATGCGACTAATTGAGCCCTCGAGGATAATGCCTTAGGTGTAAGACGTTTGTGCTCGATCTCATGGAAGCAAGCCTCGATTCGCTTACAGTAATCAACCCAGATGCCGACGAAATCTTCATTGTGGAAAGTCACAAGAGTCCCCAGTATGAGGTTGACTTCACCCGCAAAGTCCGCAGCAGAAGTGAGAGCGTCGACATCAAGGTCTATAATAAACTCACTTAGCATGCGCCTACTATTTTCCGCACCTCTGTAAGACTGACGTTTAGCGAAAGGCCCTGCGGGCATAGAAATACGAGACTCGAAAAGAACCAAAGCCAGTGTAGCTGCTTCAGAATAATACACGTACAAAGAAGGGTCAGATTTCATCCTAAAAAAATGATGATGAATGAGATCTAACCTATCAATAGTCGAAAGTGGCAAATCAGGGAGCACAGAAGGCTCGGCTATTCCTTCGTCCTCTCCTTCGAGTCGTAAGACTGTGGTCAATACGGAAAAAGCTTATCAAAAAAAGATTACTCGTAAAAAGATGAAATAAGAAATGAAAAATATATTAACCAACACCCGAAGGAGAGACGAATCCTGATTGGAAGGTGAAGTGCAAGTTTAACATTTGGTACAAGTGGTTGAAAAGCACTTCTATAAGATTACAACAATATATCATAAGAAATTAATCCAAGGAGTGATATCAATACTAAAATGAGGAAATAAAAGACTTTTACCTTCCGTCGTTGGGCCCGAGAAAAATCGGGAAGGTGTAAAAGAGATGGATGGAACAACAACGGTCAGGGTACCAGCTGACGGGGGTTCTTCAATCAGTACAGCATTAGGGTTTATCACTCCTGTATTCGAAATAAAGGAGATATTAGCGAATGTGTCTAGCAGAATCGAGAATCTAAAAGTAATAGCACGAAAGATACCTGGCGGTGCCGAAACCATAGTTGTATCTAGAGCGTCACTAGTTGCGATAGCTTCTTCGACGTCCACCACCATTGGGAAGACAGATTCAATATATGTACCCTCATCTCCCGAATCGATAAAGGCTGTCGTTGTGCTAGCATCACCCGCCGATGTCGAGGATCCACAAGGATAGGAAGTGGTAGCTGGAAAAGTCTTAGATTTGAAATGAAGGCCCGATGCCCCAGAATCCTTGAACGCTGGCACTTCAGCCGCAATGCTGACACCTAGACTTAGCCCTGCTATATCATTCAAGGAAAAACGTGTCATAATTCAAAAAAAATTGCTATGGAAAGAAACTTGGAAAATTAAATAAGTCCTACTAGGTTTCATTAAGATATCGTACGTTGTCTTTCCATGAAGTAACCGCTCAGTCTCTTCACGAGTTGCACGCGCAATCTGCCTATGAGCGGTAGACAAAGAAGAAGGAATGTCCTCCATGGGAACATGAGGGGGTCGTATATCACTCGAACCCGCACCTGTGGCCAAGCTAGCCTGACGCTCCCTCGCTGCGTGCTTCCGACGCTTCTTCTCGGATTTAGCCGTACGGAGAGATATCTTCAGAACCACAGACAGAGGAACGTCTTTATCCGAATCAGGCTCAGCCTCCGAATCTGCTACAATGTCCGTCATCGGCTGCTTTAGCGACGCTTCCCGTAGCGATCCTAGGTATCCTCAACGGTAGCCTGTAGCTCTGAAGGCTCCGTAAGTTCCATCAAGGGAGGAATATCCTCTGCACTACCACCTAACGATGGTATCGCACTCAGAATGACACAAGTTGCGGTGGTTCCTATAATAAAAAAGTAGGGGAGTCGGGGTGTGAACAAAATGAGCTAAATATGTGTATTCAAAAGCATCACAAATCGAATCATACCGAAGCCTATAGAAGCGTGAAGCCTCTCCTCTTCCTCGAATGTTTTGAGGAAAGCCAAAAGAGCCTCTTCGGTGGAGATGCTTGTTAAGAAAAAAGCATTAATAAAATGTAATAAACGCTAAAATATACAAAAGTGTATAAATGAGATATACCTGACGCCGCAAGAGAAACAAATGCTGCTTGCTTGCGGGCCAATCTCTCATAAGCCTATATAGCAGCTTGAAAATTAGTTGTGGCATTCTCATCAGTAGAAACCTCAAATAGACTGTCGTAGGTGCTATATTCGGACAAGCCTTCGCTATAGGGAGCATGAGGTTCCTGACCAAATACAACGTCAGCCGAAAACATGGATTTTTTCTTCTTCTGAGAGCCGGCAGTGTCACATCCCGCTTCCCGGTGTACGGCCAGAGGATGCGACGAGGCCGCTACGTATTTACTCTGAAGTAAATACGCTAAGCGTATCTAAGCAATATAAATGAAAATGCACAAGAGACAAAAGATATAATTGAACAGCAACTTTATTTATTAACATTCTTTTACAGTACAATGCATGGAAAAATAAATACATCTGAATGAAAGCAATGCCTAAACAGTGGCATAACAGAAAAGGAAAATATAGGATGTAAAAGAAAAGGTACAAGTGAAACTACAGCTCGGGATCTTCAGTAAACTGGTCCAAGTCTTCGGCGCTGGGCTCGATCTCTTGAAGGTCGGAATCACCTGACGACATTCAAAGAAGAAGAAAGAGAATGTCGTCAGCGAACAAATCGCTCGGTAAGTCCCAAAAATGAGGGAGAAATAGAATAGACAGAGAGAGTGTAACTTTTAAAGTTGTATTATATTGTTAACGCTGCTGTTTGTAGCTTGGTACAGAAGATGCCAGTGTATACGAGAGGAGTCTCACTTTCCCCGGAGACTAAGGTATCAGGAGTACAAGGCTCCGTCGATAATACCACGGAACAACGGCATGGTTGTAATTATGTTTTAAGTGACCACCTCGTACCACCTTTAACATATTCCGTACCAGCCTACCCTTTTATAACCCCATAGTGTTTATTGTATTGAATGTATTGATTGTACGGAATGTATTGCGTTATATTGTATGGTATTGAGAATTGTATAGATGGATGATTTGTCAAAACCATGATATCAGTAATGGAACGGATATAATGGATGAACATGTAAATGGAATATATCCATGGTTCGGTTCGGTCAATATAGATTGAATATATGGATTCATATTGAATTATAGTTTTGTAATTTCATACTTGAATCATATTCAAGTCAGATTGATTATACTGAGACTCAGTCTGAGTCAGACAATTAGAAAAGAAATTGAGTCCTGAATTAGATTTTGGTGTTATCGGTAACTGCTGCACATGGACGGTAGGATTTGTGTCTTTTTCAAAGACAATTACCGTATTAATAACACCGTTTGTTAGATTGTCTTCCTTAGATAGGCATGCACCCATATCTCCGGCTCCCTGAGGCTCAAGAGACTGGTTCCGCTTAAACCTATATTTACTAGGGTCCTTATTGTAATTTATATAACGTGAGGGGGGTTTTATGTAAAAATAATTTTGTATAGTTTTCAAAATACAACTCAATTATTTAATTATCGTATTTATATACATACAAAAATTTAAAGATCAAGATAAATATGTATACATGTTCGAATAACATGAAATGAGTCAAGTATATTATTCGAGTAACTACCATAAACTATACTGTAAAGAAATATTATGTACGACTAATTAATCAACTCGAACGAATGCGGAATATAAAGAGAAATATGGCTCTAAGTGTTTTTCATGCGTGAGTTCTAGTTTCACCTAAATACGACTACCAGTTTAGGAGGTATATATGTTTTCGTATCGTCGCGTAAAACAGATCAGAATCTGTTCAGCGCCGTCATATATTTTTAAAACACAGTTTGAGTTAATTTTAATCAGGTTTCAGGTTATAAAGATTATTCAAAAATTTTACATATTTCGATGTACATATCCAAAACACCAATATTCGCGCGATTTGGATTTCTGAAGCACTACTTATGATCATTTTAACATCAGCATTTATAACAGAAATTCAGATTTCTGGACACCAACTATATGTTATATTGCAAAGCCTATATTGAGTTGTTTCATGCGTTTTAATATAGAGGAAATTATAGTTCTGTCAATTATACATCTTCACATCTAAAGTTTGTCACGAACGGACATCGGGAGTTTGAGTTATGTCTAATTTAAAAACAGTGTCCGAATCAGGACATATTCTGTCCAGATCCGTCGTTTAATATTGTAACGCAGTTTTCTTTATCTTACGTTGGTTTTCAGTAAAAATTTAAAACTAAGAAAATATAGATATTTCGATGTATATATCAAAAACACCCGAGTTTGATCAATTTGGATACCGGTATACCAAGTTATGTGTCCTACAAATTGACCGATAACTTCAGTTTTCTTGTTTTATGAACAGTTAATAAAAACGATTTAATTTCTAAACCGTTAAGCGATTCAATCTAAAATTTTTACAGCGTGTACAGAAAAATATATTCTATCATATGTAAATTTCCTGAAATTTTCAGAAGTAAAAATTAATTTCTAAAATTTATTTTAAAGGTAAAGATATTAATATGTCATATGTGAGAAATGATAAAACCATGGTATTTATTCGTAACTTCATTTTTTACAAACTTTAAATAAAGTAATTTAAAATATAACAATAAATGATGCAATCCTAATTGGTCACTATGAAATCTTAACATATGGATTGAGAGTAATGAAAAAGACTTTACAAACTATATATATGTGTATGTTTGTGTGTGTTCATTATTTATATATGTATCCATTTAATTAATGATTTAAAGACTATGATATGATAAGAAAAGTTTTTCATGGCAATATGACAAGAGAAAGATAGAGAGAAGGAGATGGAGGAAGGGAAAGTGAGAAAAGACTTACATACATAAGCCGGTATTGTCACCGGACTTATCTATCCGCCGATAGCCTCGCGTTACTAGCGAGACCTTTTTGAAAACTTCTTTGTATTCTTCTTCTAGGATGCTAGGTGAAGAGGGAGAAGGGAGAGATAGAAAAATGTGAGGAAGAAAAAGAAAGAGGAGGACAAATAAAAATGGTGTAATGGTGACCTATCAATCATAATATATATATTCAACATGGAAATTAAAAGAGAAATGAAAGGTCACCATTCATTTTGGAAATGAAAGTTCTCATTTATAAGTTATGGGAAGAATAAAAATTGATAAAAAAAATCATTGCAAGAATGGAGATTTGAACATGTGACTTATGGAATAACAATGTAAGGACTTAACCAATGTGTTACAAGGTTGTTCATACACATATTTAATTAGAATTAAATATATGATGTTACTTAAAAAGAAAGTGGGCTTTTGGGCTCATACTTTTATTTTTAAAAAAATGAAAATGAGATTGGATTTGGGTTATGGGCTAGGTCAGGTCTTGCGTTTAATTTGAAATAGGTTAAGATTAAGTTTAAAGAATTAGGTTTGGGAAAAAAATAGATGGAATAATAAAATTATATATATATATATATATATATATATATATATATATATATATATATATATATATATATATATATATAATAGAAAACAAAATATACGGAAAATACTACGAATAAATAAATACAATATTTTACTAAAGAAAGAAAACACGATGGTATAGTAATATTGGGGTCGTTACAGGCAGCAACACTTGACGGTAGGAGCTTGCGCTTTACAGGCCTCTTAGGACGGCGAGTCTCGATTTTTGAGCGAAAACCTGAATCAGGAGACGCCGCAGCTATCACATTACCAGGAGCACTTACATCCGGTCATGGCTTAGCTGTCGACACAATTGGAAAGGCTCGCGGAACTACAACCGCGTTGCTCTCTCTCAAAGAAGGACGGACAACTGCTTGTCGCTTCAGCGGAACCGCGAGATTACTAGCCGAGATAGAATCCTTATGATTAAGAAGCATCCACCTATCTTCTTTGATGACGGTGCCCGTCGCATGCTGATACCAGGTAATGTAAGCATTTGAGGCCTTCGGGATATGACTCGGCTCAGCAATCAGAAAATGAGACCTCGTATTCAGCCGTATAAAATTGTGCGCCGCATTGCGAATGCCTTCCTCTGTAGCAACTGGATCGACGAAAAATGCTTCAAGGGAAATGCCTTGGTTAGAGCTAGATTGCTGAGCAAAGCGATATGGGTTATACCTCTTGAATAACACCGAGGCATTTTTCCTAAATACTAGGAAACCCGGCCTGATGGAATACAAATATGCGATCTCCTGGGCCCTCAGAGCAGAAATTCCATCTTTAAAGACATCATGAAGCTGCTGGACCACTTTGGAGGGTTCTTTACCAATGGTCAGAACCCTATCAACAAAGGTCATGCTGTCCCCAACCATGCGCGGATGCAGGAGCAATCGCCGAGCTTCTCGCTGTGTTGGGTCCGGAGAAGAATCGTCAACAAATTGCATGACCTGGGGGAAATTATACCCTTCATAAAATCTAGGACTTTTATGCACACCAAAGGCACCCGACACGTACATCTCAATTCAAGAGGTGAAATAATGCAAAGGGAGATTAACGGGTTTCAGGCCCGGCTGGGTGGTGTCGGCTGCTATACAGAGAACATGATACAAATGGGCCAATCCTACAACCCCAATAGCCATATACGTCCCCGCCGCAATACGATGAGCCGGATAGAAAACATGCAGTCTCATGTAGCAAGGGTGCATTGGGAGTGCAAACCAGCTCAGCCACAAACCAATGAAGCCCGTGAAAAACGTTTCCTCGTCAATATCCAGAATGGCAATCTCTGCAAAAGGGACGATGGGGGTGTCCGGAACAAAGAACTGCTTTAAATCTGCATCTGCAGTCGATAATTTGTCTAAGCCAAACCCGAACGGATCATCAAGCTTGGAAAATTTTGCAGCTTTCTTCGATAAAATCTCCCGACGCATGAAACGGGCAACAAAGTCCATAAAGCTAACATCATGCCCCCCGGACTCCAAAAACAAGCTTTCATATATATTTAACACTTTGATCAGGCTCGGGAACTTGTGCTGAATAGTGTTTTCTGGAGTGAGGCCCATGACTACCGATTCGGTAGCAAAGATATACTCGTCAGGAAGAAGTATCTCTTCATAATGCTCCCCTCTGACAGGTAATCTGAAAATTTCTGCGAATTCTTTCAGCGAAATCGATACCTCATGGTCCGATAAAATAAAGTATGGATCAGAATATTCCATTGTTCCAGGAAGGATTTAACCCATCACACATGAGGAGTGTGGTAATAGAAGAGAGACGTGTATAACCTGGTTTTCAGCAGTAGCGATTTCTTGGCTGATAAAATGTAACGGGCCCACTGGAGGTAACCAGCCAGATGACAAGGGGTCACTTCTATTGTGTAAACCTGACCCCAAAAATGCGATTCTCCTTGACACATGGGACGCCCCAAAATATCTAAGGCCATCGGCGGCTGGACTGGTATCGACGCTGTTGGGAATATGTATGCCCTAGAGGCCATTATTGTACATGGGATGTATATTATAGTAGATGCTTGGACATATATATAGAGAACTTTCTTGCTCGACATGATAGTATACTATCCGGTTACTCTTTATCTTAACATGTTGATTGGTATTCTTTACTGTCTTGCTCTCACATGTTGATAAAGACCTTAGGATATGTACTTGACTACCAAGATTATGATGAGATCATACTGGTGGGGCCAGGGTGGTCCAAAAGTACATCCTTTAATCAATTCCTAGTCGATGGATTATCGAGACTAGGGCATCGATATTCCAGAGTAGACTAGCGTGTACGTTTCTTGTCCCTTAGAGGGCGATGATTGATCCCAGAACCAATGGTGTGTGATATCAAAGATTATACACAGGTGCTCATTGGAGAATGGGTACACCGAACATGACTCGCCGAGGACTCATAGTTGGTAGTATACCTATCATCGGATAGCAGTCCTCTGGTGACACTGGTACAGGTTAGTTTGTAGATCCGAGATTGTCATAGAGTCTTGTGTGGCTCCCACTGTGCTTTGATTTCCTCTCTACCACACTTAAAGGAAATGTCCAAATAGGTGGATTTTGTGTACAGTCCCAAGTCGCATGGAGGAAAAGAGCGATAGGAGGGGTTTCGCCTCTTCCGGTATTGGGGGTTGATGTTGCGCTATGCTCGATTAGCTATAACTGGAAGTCCCTGGCCAGGGCTGCTGCTGAGATTTACTGATAAAAGTTATCAATAGTTTTTCGAACCGTTATTGTTAGTTATATGTATGCCCTAGAGGCCATTACTGTACATTGGATGTATATTGTAGTGGATGCTGGGACATATATAGGTAGGACTTTCTTGCTCGACATGATAGTACGCTATCTGGTTACTCTTTATCTTAACATGTATACTTTCTGTCTCTCTGTTACATGTTGATAAAGCCCTTAGGATGAGTACTCGACTTCCAGGACTATGATGTAGATCATACTAGTGGGGCCTGGGTAGTCCGTGAGTACATCCTTCATTGTTCCTAGTCGTGAGAATATCGAGACGGGGCATCGATATTCCAGAGTAGACTAGCGTATATCTTCTCGACCCATGTGATGGGCGATTGATGATCCCATATCCATTGGTGTTTGACATCAGAGATGGTATGCGGGTACTCAGTGGAGACTGGATACACTGAACGGACTCGCCGAGAACTCCCAGATGGTATTATACCTCACGTCAGATGGCAGTTCTCTGGTGACACTGGTACAGCTTAGTCTGTTGACCCGAGATCGTCATAGAGTCTTGTGTGTCTCCCACTGTGCTTTGATTTCCACCCTACCACGGCTCTACTGAGTCGTGCAAATAGGTGGTTTTTGGGTACAGTCCCGATTCACATGGAGGCAATGAGCGATAGGAGGGGATTCGTCTCTCTCGGTATTGGGGGTTGATGTTGCGCTATGCACGACTGGCCATAACAGGAAATCTCTGGCCATGGTTGCAGTGATATACTGGTAAAAGTTATCAGTAGTTTCACGATTGTTATGGACCTCACGTCGGCATGACTTATCGAGCTATTGGGGTCTGACGTTTACCACCCCTAGGCGAGATATGCGACATATCAGACGAACAGACCGGACTGTATGGTAAGTGTTACTGGTTGGATTCACAGGAGTGTGAGCGGGCTTGCTCGTCGATCTTCTGATCGCTCAATATCCGGGTGGCCGTTACGTTTAGCAGACTGCTTGCGGCTTGTGGGTGTTTGATATGATCATCACCTGCTGCCGGCGTATTGACGAGTCTTCAGAGTCCTACACAGAGGTTTCCTGGCTCAAGCGAAACGAAATAGGAGCGCATATGAGATATGTGCGGGACCGAGAATAATGCGTGTATGTGATACCGTATTCTATTCTCGCGATTTGTATCATCGAACGGTTATATATGATATAACCAGGTTGCCGAATCAAGTGTTGATTCGATACATTGATACACTTGATACTAGTCGGTTATATGCGACATGACCGGATCATTGAATCAAGTTTTAATTTAATGATTTAATGTATAATTATATATTTGATATATTACTTTGCATTAACTAGTATTTGTTCACTTAAGATGGATTTTCTCACTTGATGTACACAAGTTGTATATGTGATATACTTTTGTGCACTTGTTTGTATCATGTTTGATAATACATGCAAACTTGGGTGTGTATGATTAAACCATGGTTATGTTAATGGTTAGGGTTTTTATTTACTTATTCATTTATTTATTTATTCATTTTGGAAAGATAAATAGAATGGTGGCTTATTTTGTTCTTTTGTTGAAACATCATGAAGTGTTGAAAGCTTGACCATTTTGTTTCTTTCCTAAACCTAACCATTCACCTAACCCTAGTTTATTCTCTAAACTTAACCATGGTTGCTATATGATAAGATCACTTGATTTATTATAATTAAGTTAAGTGATTTTATAATACTTATGATATTCTTTTTCTTCTTCTTCTTCGTCTTCAACATGAAGAAAGCTTGCTACCATTAATGACAACATGAGAAAAAGAGTGAGAAATCCAATTCTAAAGTGAATCCACTTCTTATTTCTTCATCCTCTACCACTTGCCAAGTAGTATAGGGTGTTTTCTTCATAAGTTTCAAGACTTGGTGAAGTTGGAGTTTGATCTTGAGTTGCCTCGACGTAGATCATCTTCGGCATCGAAGTCGACGACCTAGCCCGATCATTTCTCCGACAAAACCTTCGCCAGAGTACGGATTCCGATAGGTACAGCGGAGGGACGTCATCACTGTTGGAGATAGTGCCCTCAGAGTCAATTATTGGATCACAGGCACGTGATTGCAATGATTGAGGGGAGGACCTATCCCGGTAGGACAGTCTTACTCGAGATGATAGTATTCTATCTGGTTTATCTTTATCATCGTGTACTGCTTTAGGTGACCTGACAAATCGCTATTACACGTTGATAGAGCCCCTAGGATTCTTGCTTGACCACCAGCAGTATGAGGGCGATCATATAAGTGGGAGCTGGGGGTCTACAAGCACATCCTTAAAAGGTCACTAGTCGTGGGAGATTCGAGACAGGGCATCGTTTCTCCAGAGTAGACTATTGTATATAGTCGAGACCCCGACGAGGGGCGGTGGCCGGTCTCACAAGCCACTGGTGTCAGTTGGTTCACCTAAGATGTATACAGGTGCTCATTGGGTTATGAGTACACCGGACAGGACACGCCGGGAACATGCTAGTTGGTCTTATACCTGACGTCAGATAGCAGTTCCCTGGTGACATGTGTACAGGTTAGTTCATCGACCTGAGATCGTCATTTGTCTCGTGTGAGTTCCCACTGTACTTTGATTACTACCCTACCACGGCTCAAAGGAGTCGTGCAAACAGGTTTTAGTTGGGTACAGTCCCGAGCCACATGGAGGCAGTGAGCGGATCTGCAGGGGTTCGTCTCTCCCGGTATTGGGGGTGAGGTCGCGCTGTGTCTAGGAGAGCCAGAACATGAAAAGTCCTTGGCCAAGGCAGGAGATTTGCTGGTAGGTATTCCAGTAGTATCTCAGGGTGTTCTGGGCTACACTCCGACACGACTTGTACCGCTTTTGGGGGTCTGACTTTTACCAACCCCCTAGGCCCGCCATGCGATGCTCATAGACGAACGGACCGGACTGTACGGATATTGTCACTGACAGGCTCAGTAGGGTGTCAGGATGAGTTCGCTCATCGACGTCCCTTTTGGTCAATAGCTGGTGGCCCATCACGTATGGCTTATACCTCTGACGTGCTAGTGGTTAAATCCACAGCCATAGTATTGACGAGTCTTTAGAGTCCACCACACACTCAGTTACTCAGGTTTCGGGCGAAACGCTGTAGAGGCCGTATGGAGATATGGCAGGGTTCGATCAGATACGTGCGGTATTGCACGGATCGTGATCGGGCGGTTTTTACTAGCCGGTTTTGGCTTAAGCCGGTTTCTAGTTTTAGATAGTGTAGTTTTGTCTCTTTGCATTTGTGTTCAGTGGGAATACAAATGCGGGCATGTATTTGCAGTAGCGGGGTTTTCCTGTAATTTATTACGGGATCGGTTTTCTGGGGTTGCCAGTTTGCATTCCGTTCCGGCCGGTTTTCTTTTATTCCTTCACGGCCGGACTTTTCGTTGGAGAGGGTTAATTGCAAGTTTGCAATTAACATTTTGTGAGGGGTTTCTTTGCATGAGTGTGGCTTCATAATCATGAGATTCCCTTTTGGTCCATTCCATTGCTTTTCATTTGATGGTGCTTTGATTTGATGAGTTTGGAAAATGGTTGTGATAGATATTCCTTTTTATATACACACCATTTTTTCCTTCACTTAATTTCCCACTTGATAAATTCCTTCATTCTTTTTTGAGTTGGGCCGGCCACTGTTTGGGATTGGAGTGAGGTTTTAATTTGTGTATGGATTATTGTTTCATGTAATTTTAGTGGAACCCCCCATATGAGTGTGCTGGAGTTTTGTTTGGTGAGATGAGGGTTTAATTTCTTTGGAAATGAATGAGCTAAAAATGAGGCTTATTTTTCACAGCAAGAGAGAGAGAGAGATGCTTCATTCAGATTTTCCAGTGAGCACTTTCTCTTGGCTGGCCGAGCTCATTTCCAATGATGCTCAATTTTTCTTTAGCATCCATCCATGAAAATCATTGTGCAAAATTCCTCCAACATGGCAACCTCTTAAACCCCAAAGAGACAACTATTCTACACTATTCTATAGCAAGTCTTGGACGCGTCGGCTAGCCAACTTCGCGCCCGAGTTGCCTCGGTCAAGAGGTGGGAGCCCGTAAAAGATTCCGGCTACGTGGTGCCCCTTTCCGACGAGCTAGGAGGTGACGGAGATTCCGCAGGAGATCGGAGTGGAGACGAAAACCGAAGGACACGGATCGCTTGGTATTGCATCTCTACTCTTTTCCTTTTTGCTAGTTGCTAGGTTAATGGCCCGATCCGGGTAAAAAGTCCGCGGTGGTGCCGTTTTGCAAAGTTCGCAAAGTTTTTGTTTTCCGCGTTTCCGGCGTCGGATCGACGGCCGGGGCGCCCTGCGGGCTTACAATGGTATCAGAGCCACGCCATTAACTTAGCATAGCATGGTCTAGCACGTTTAGAACTCGATCGAACAAAGTTCCCAAAAACCGTATTTTTCATACTTCATGTTTCTGTCGAAATTTTTTCAAGCTCCCCATTCTACGGGGAAAGAGCCGAGATCCCTTCACCGGGAGTGACCTCTTTAGCAACGGTTTTCGTCACTATATTTTCTAAAAAGCTATCAGTTCTTTCAACGATATCAAGTTCATTACGTTAAAGGTTTTCGCCAGAAACCATTCGTAGCCCTCCGTCATTTCAGACGGGTAGCAAGTAGTATTCAAGCTATGTTTGTTGACCTTCGTCAAGGCATAGTGTATGGTAGCTGCTTGTTGCTTTTCTGCTGCATAGATAGATGCGTTGGTTTGGGACAGTCGTATAGCCTTGTTGACCTTCGTCAAGGGCTTGTACGGGTGGGTTCAAATTAACCTGGACAATGACGGGTAGAATTTGACATGTGACTTATGATTTGTTGACCTTCGTCAAGGTCATAAGAGCATGGGGTAAAAATCACATCGGGAGTTTCAAAAGAACTGAAACTTGCCAGATATGCGCATACCTTCTGGAGTGTGATAACGTGAGCGGATTCCGTCACGTTATCATGCGATGATAGTTGGATCCCGATTCCCACTGATGAGTTGGTTTACTCCTCGGGTTATCCCGGCTAATTCTTCTTTCAGGTTTGGGGAAGAATTTGACGTTACAGTGGGAGGTTTCCAGATTAGATAAAGTGATGACCATTCTGATCTAGGTTAGAGTGCACGCTGAGTGTTTCTTTTCTCTCTCTCTTTGGTAGCGACCAGTGACCCGACCCTAGACTATGACTCAGTGACCAAGTTGACCGAACCTTCTTAACACTGGCTTTTGGATTGTCAGAGTTGCAGACCTCTTTGCCACTCGTACTTTTACCCTTTTCTCCGGGACACCCCGTATTACTACGAACGTCCACTTCCATTGGACAAAACCATAGTATGGTTATATACGAACTCGAAGGACTTCGAGGATGGTTTCTGGTTCTGGAGAAAACGGATAGGACTATTCAGTTGTCTTTTCTTTTCACCTTCTCTCAGGTTGCGAGTACTCCTTGGTTTAGGAGTAGTACACCTATTACGCAAATTGGACAGTCTTCTTCCAAACCTTAGGCTGGTGCCGAACGGTGGGGAATGAAGAAAGCCAATTAGCCTAAACGGTGTACAGAAGGTATTAAGTTCAGACAAAGCAAGGGATTAGTAAGAGGGCAAAGTAAATTGCGACTGCTATTCATGACCAAACCATGTACTTCTTTGTCAATCCTAAATCACCTATGAATTAAGTTCATTCGGTTGTCTTTTATCCTCACCTTCTCTCGCATTGCGAGTGCTCCTAGGATTAGGACAGTACACCCATTATGCTTATTGGATAGTCTTCTTCCAAACCATAGGCTGGTGCCGAACGGTAGGGAAGGAAGAAAACCATTTGGCCTAAAGGGGTGTACAGAAGGTAATGACAAAAGACATGTAAAGGGATTTGGAAAGATGGCAAAGAATTATACGGTTACAGTCGTGAATCTGGTTAATGGAAGAGGCATTACTAGGAATACCAGGATACCCCATCGAAACATTTCAATGTTTCAGTTTCACTGTGTACTGTTAAAAGAAAACTGATTTCCCAATTAGATACTTACTCCAGGGTATGTATTTACCAGGTATGATTCTCACATCTGTATGGTTTTACAGATGATGAGTGGGAGTAAGTTATTGGGAATTGGGTGACCATCCTCATTATATCGGGATTCGTTGCAATTGGTGATATTTGAGGAAGCTACCTGGGTTGTTTGCCAGATGGCAAATATATGGTTTTGAATATCCGTTGTTATGCACCAATTTCAAATTGATATATCTGTACGTCTATTTTTATAGAGTGAGATATACCTTTTGAAATTATGTCTATGACATTTACCTATATCAGTGGATGGTTAGGTAAGGAGCATTGAACAGCGGTGTAACTCTTCTTAACCATAAGTACAGTTTTCAACCTACGACACACAGTGAATGAGTCACTACACTCAGGGGACTTATACAGAGTATTGTATATTGTCCTGTGTCCATTAGGACAGAGGGGTTGGTCCTCGTACTATATTCTGTTTACTTTTAACTTCTCTAGTTCTTAGACATGTGTTTCGTAGAAACACAGGGTCTAAGTTTTGAGAAGTTATAGGTATAAGAGTAAAGTAGAGAACCAGGTGTTGCAAGTATCGGGATTCTTCAAGGTGATCGAAGAGTAGATACTTGTGAATGGTATTTAGTTGATAGTAATGATTAAGAGAACTAGCTTCTCTTTCAGGTTACTCATAATTGGAAGTACTCCTAAGTTGAGTAACGCTGATCGGCCTCTTTCCATTTAGTTGACATGCACTGGAGACAGCTGCATGATTTGAATCTGGTTCAATTAAATCAGTGCCTCTGTTTTTGGATATAGAACAGTTCATATCTTGACATTGTTAAGATACGGGGAGTTGTCCGGCTTATGCTTAAAACCAGACTCTGGACAACTCAAGGCACGTTTCAGTAATGGCTGTTTGTGGGTTGACCCGGGCTATGACGAGGGTTGACTTTCTACCATCTGGAAGATCAATAGTGATATTGTTCTTGACTCGCCACAGTTTTATCAAAAATGTTTTTTTTCAGAAAACAGTAGTGGGAGTATGGTAGAACTGGAAGTGATTCCAAAACCACAAACGATCACTGAAGATTTCATAAGAACCTAAAGATTCAATCTGGTTTGACATTCCATTGGCCACTCCGCAGATATGGTGGGTAACCTCAGGCACTCGGGAGGTACTTCGGTATGCTCAAGGACGGTGGCAGGGAGGTTCTTGTTTACCCAGACTTGCCATTGCTGTTGTTCCAGACTGTGAGACCCGGCAGGAGGATGAGTATAGTGTCGTTCTAAACTGGCTTTAGAAGTGCATATCTATATGACTCTGCCAGAAGGTTGTCGTAGTCAGTAGGAGCAGCGGAAGCATTGGTGGACATCAGGCTTATGTCTATTTATAGACTAGAGCAGATATAGCGGAGATAGATCATCTATTTCTGATGTGACAGTCATAGGTTTGGCTTCATCAGAATAGGGGATGGATCTGTTAAGAAGGTAGTAGGGTGTGATGTCCTGGTATTTGATGGCATACACAGAGTAGGAAGTGATATTCCTATACTACAATCGGTTATACTTTGGTTGTCACACAGTGGTTTCTCTACAAAGGACTTGGATATTATATCAGACATTCTGGTTACTAGATCTATGGTTTTAGATCTAGATTTGGATGGTTTCCCAATCTGGGTACTTTGACCGCATTCTATGAGTATTTAGAATGGACGACTCCTGGCACTGTAGTGTACCTGCAGGTAATGGAGTCACCCTCTCTAAAGGTGTCTTACAGACTAAAGGGGAGAGGGATGTGCATGATTGGCAGATCACTTGCTCAGGCAATTGAGTCAATCATGAGATGTTAAGTACCACACCAGATGTTGTTCTTACAGTAGGTGCAATAAGTTGATATTGATCCAATCCTGGAGAAACAATCGGAAGCAGTTTTAGAACATAAGTTGATGTTCTAAGGAATTGATAACGGCAGCCTCCTTTTGGAGACGGTTATCATTCCAGACTTCCAAGGTGACCTGGATGGCAGAGTGGCTGTCAGAGTTATAGTTTTCCCTCTGACGAGGGGCAGTATTTTGGACAGGTGGTCCAGGTGGAAACTGAGGGAAGGCATGGCGCAGGATACTGATTAAGTTCAGTTGACGATACAGTCTAAGAAGTTTGGATTTGGAGTTCACTTATGAGCTAGGTCCCATCAGACATCCAGACATTCTAGGACAGGTATTGCTCATTTCGGGAGATGGTTTTCTCTGCGAACATGAGATATAGAGAGACATAGAAAGAAACACCAGAGCGGATCCACTCACTGAGGCTATTCCTCGAACGCAATAATCTCGCAAACGAGCTTTATGAGACTGACTAGTAGAGGAGTTGGGTGTTCGGTATCACACGGGCTGTGAGTATGCGACATCGCAATAATTAGCCTCGAGTGCAAGTGGGAGATTGTTGGAGATAGTGCCCTCAGAGTCAATTATTGGATCACAGGCACGTGATTGCAATGATTGAGGGGAGGACCTATCCCGGTAGGACAGTCTTACTCGAGATGATAGTATGCTATCTGGTTTATCTTTATCATCGTGTACTGCTTTAGGTGACCTGACAAGTCGCTATTACACGTTGATAAAGCCCCTAGGATTCTTGCTTGACCACCAGCAGTATGAGGGCGATCATATAAGTAGGAGCTGGGGGTCTACAAGCACATCCTTAAAAGGTCCCTAGTCGTGGGAGATTCGAGACAGGGCATCGTTTCTCCAGAGTAGACTAGTGTATACAGTCGAGACCCCGACGAGGGGCGGTGGCCGGTCTCACAAGCCACTGGTGTCAGTTGGTTCACCTAAGATGTATACAGGTGCTCATTGGGTTATGAGTACACCGGACAGGACTCGCCGGGAACATGCTAGTTGGTCATATACCTGACGTCAGATAGCAGTTCCCTGGTGACATGTGTACAGGTTAGTTCATCGACCTGAGATCGTCATTTGTCTCGTGTGAGTTCCCACTGTACTTTGATTACTACCCTACCACGGCTCAAAGGAGTCGTGCAAACAGGTTTTAGTTGGGTACAGTCCCGAGCCACATGGAGGCAGTGAGCGGATCTGCAGGGGTTCGTCTCTCCCGGTATTGGGGGTGAGGTCGCGCTGTGTCTAGGAGAGCCAGAACATGAAAAGTCCTTGGCCAAGGCAGGAGATTTTCTGGTAGGTATTCCAGTAGTATCTCAGGGTGTTCCGGGCTACACTCCGACACGACTTGTACCGCTTTTGGGGGTCTGACTTTTACCAACCCCCTAGGCCCGCCATGCGATGCTCATAGACGAACGGACCGGACTGTACGGATATTGTCACTGACAGGCTCAGTAGGGTGTCAGGATGAGTTCGCTCATCGACGTCCCTTTTGGTCAATAGCTGGTGGCCCGTCACGTATGGCTTATACCTCTGACGTGCTAGTGGTTAAATCCACAGCCATAGTATTGACGAGTCTTTAGAGTCCACCACACACTCAGTTACTCAGGTTTCGGGCGAAACGCTGTAGAGGCCGTATGGAGATATGGCAGGGTTCGATCAGATACGTGCGGTATTGCACGGATCGTGATCGGGCGGTTTTTACTAGCCGGTTTTGGCTTAAGCCGGTTTCTAGTTTTAGATAGTGTAGTTTTGTCTCTTTGCATTTGTGTTCAGTGGGAATACAAATGCGGGCATGTATTTGCAGTAGCGGGGTTTTCCTGTAATTTATTACGGGATCGGTTTTCTGGGGTTGCCAGTTTGCATTTCGTTCCGTCCGGTTTTCTTTTATTCCTTCACGGCCGGACTTTTCGTTGGAGGGGATTAATTGCAAGTTTGCAATTAACATTTTGTGAGGGGTTTCTTTGCATGAGTGTGGCTTCATAATCATGAGATTCCCTTTTGGTCCTTTCCATTGCTTTTCATTTGATGGTGCTTTGATTTGATGAGTTTGGAAAATGGTTGTGATAGATATTCCTTTTTATATACACACCATTTTTTCCTTCACTTAATTTCCCACTTGATAAATTCCTTCATTCTTTTTTGAGTTGGGCCGGCCACTGTTTGGGATTGGAGTGAGGTTTTAATTTGTGTATGGATTATTGTTTCATGTAATTTTAGTGGAACCCCCCATATGAGTGTGCTGGAGTTTTGTTTGGTGAGATGAGGGTTTAATTTCTTTGGAAATGAGTGAGCTAAAAATGAGGCTTATTTTTCACAGCAAGAGAGAGAGAGAGAGAGAGATGCTTCATTCAGATTTTCCAGTGAGCACTTTCTCTTGGCTGGCCGAGCTCATTTCCAATGATGCTCAATTTTTCTTTAGCATCCATCCATGAAAATCATTGTGCAAAATTCCTCCAACATGGCAACCTCTTAAACCCCAAAGAGACAACTATTCTACACTATTCTATAGCAAGTCTTGGACGCGTCGGCTAGCCAACTTCGCGCCCGAGTTGCCTCGGTCAAGAGGTGGGAGCCCGTAAAAGATTCCGGCTACGTGGTGCCCCTTTCCGACGAGCGAGGAGGTGACGAAGATTCCGCAGGAGATCGGAGTGGGGACGAAAACCGAAGGACACGGATCGCTTGGTATTGCATCTCTACTCTTTTCCTTTTTGCTAGTTGCTAGGTTAATGGCCCGATCCGGGTAAAAAGTCCGCGGTGGTGCCGTTTTGCAAAGTTCGCAAAGTTTTTGTTTTCCGCGTTTCCGGCGTCGGATCGACGGCCGGGGCGCCCTGCGGGCTTACAATCACGGAGCCTAGGAATTGGAGGACCCAATCTACAAAGGTTGTAGTCACTTTTCTTTAGCAATAAAGTCATTTACTTGCTTGCATCGCCTTATCATCTAGTTAACGATCCGTATTAGGGTTTGTAGGCACATGAAAAAATTTGAATTGG
The DNA here is from genome assembly GCA_030015575.1 of Agapanthus africanus. Classification (NCBI taxonomy): domain Eukaryota; kingdom Viridiplantae; phylum Streptophyta; class Magnoliopsida; order Asparagales; family Amaryllidaceae; genus Agapanthus; species Agapanthus africanus. Next base: position 490,837,593 of record JASDDO010000012.1, on the reverse strand, counting down.
GCATGTTTGATCTGTTGTGAGACCTCATTAGTGTGCCTAGAAACCCTACAGTGGTATCAGAGCTACTAGGCATTGGATGTCGACCTATGGGGGGTTCTCACTGTGTGACAATGTGGCAAAGCATAGGCTCTTACCCCCAGGGTGTCCCGAGACCGGAAGGTGTTCCGGCGGGTTGTAGTTCTCGCGAGGGGGCATGCGTAAAAAGTAGCGGCTGAGGGACCCGTTGGTGCCATGGCAACCCCATTGGATGGGGTGGCTGCCTGACCTACAGTGGCATCAGAGCCTAGCTAGAGTCTTAGACGATGCGTAGACGGAGTTAGAAGTCCGATCGAACCAAAACCCTAATCTCAAATTGCTCTCTGTACATTTTTTGAAATCGAGGATTTTTGAGAATTAAAAATATGCAGAAAAATCAGCAGGAGTTTCTAAGAATTACTGTGAAGCACGTGCTTCTAATTCGATTAAAGCGCGGCGGAACCGCGGCATTAGCATGGCTAATGCGGCGGTTCCGCGGCCACTTAGTAGCATCTTTCATTTATTTTTGCACAGTAATTCCTATATTTTGGTGCTGTATTTTCTATGAATTTTTAAATCTTACTCAAGAGTTGAGTTTTCTGGGTTGTATTGGGAGTTCGTAGATTCGATCGGATTATCAAACTTTGTCTATGTGTTTTTCCAGGTAATTTTTTAATATGTTAAAAAGTTCGACCGGATATAAATACCCACTTTTTCCCCTGCCGGGAAATTTCCAATTGTTGGATATTTCCGTAGTTTAATGACGTTCTAAGTAGTGCAAGTAACGCGATGGTCCCTCTAGAAGACAACAAAGCTTAACTCGATTATGTGACCGTCTTGAACTGCCCTTTGAACCTTAGGGTTTAGGGCAGTACGGCGTGCCACATGTGAGGCGTTGGCTTGACCCTTCTACGGATGGACCGTTGGTACTGAGGCACGAAGTGAATGTTTTTAAACTTATTTCATGTGTTGAGCTGTTTCGGGAAAACTTGGGTGTTCGATTGTTCGATCGGAAAGTTTAACATTTTCTATTTGTCCAGAATGTGATACAATATTTGGAATTCACAAGTTGTTATGAGATAACTGAATGAATGTTATAAACATAGCAGTTTAGTCTCACTTGATCGGTTGCCACGGAATTTTGATGTGATCAAAAGTCCGTCGCAATCACGTAGCGTACGCGGATACTTGCCGGGTAAACTTAATAGACAGCCTCACCCCATAGCACCGACCAAGTGACTGTAGGAGAACCCCGTCACTGAAAGCATCCGTTCGGGTGCTCGCGGCAGCCGCCTTGGTGCACTTCGTCGACGGTATCGGGGGTGCGGCCGCCTACTAAAGTTTGCGACGAGCATTCGATCAGAATGTCGGGAATCTTGTTGAATTGCCTGACTTGATATTGAAAAGAGTTTTCGATAATGAGACTAAAATGCGGGGTTTATAATTGTTAGGCATGCGATGTCTAAGTATTTCATTTGGCTAGGCATGCGATGTCTAAAGAGGTTGCGGATTCCAACTGTTGTAGTTTTACACTTTCTTTTCTGTGACCGTAAGTGTAATATGTGATATCGCCGGTTTCGTTGCTATATGTCAACGACAATTGGGATGCGCATATTTACTTACGTTGATGATATGTGATGTTATGTGTTGCTGGATATGTTATATTGGATCGTCGTGTTTGAATAGCCGGGGGGTTTTATGTGAGATGAGTATTTTTCATTTTCATTCATGTAAAAACTTTTATGTAATATTCTTTTATTGGTGCACTTCCAGGTTGCGGATGATGTCACCATTTGTATATTATTTACTTTTCCGCATTAGGATAGACCCAAGGAGGGGAGCACAAGTAACCGGGTTCTAGGGTCCAGTGGGAGACCATCTCGAGGAGTCGAGTCCGGGTCTCCTAACCCTAGAATTGGTAGGGTTGCTTGCCGCTCTCGTAGGGGTCTAGGGGTGTGGGATTGGCTATTCATCACGACCGTGGAATCCGTGTTTTATACTGGCTCGTATTAAAAACACGGACGTCCTAGTATATCCAATGTTTCATATGATTCTTCTGTTGTGTTATCTGTGATGTGATCATGTGATTTGTTCAGATAGATATAGTATATATGATATATTATATAGACGTTGCTTATGTTTTACACCCGCGCTAGCCCTGCCCCGCTCTGCCATTAGTTACCTAACCTAACGGTGCAGACGGGACATCAAGACGAATGCGGATGGCATAAGCGTACGTTATATTTATCTGTGATGTTTATGTGGACTTAAATGATGGGATATTCATTAATGAGATTAGTGAAAGAAAATAAACCTAAAAGATGTTGTGGAATCGAATTTCAAAATAAAAACAGGTAGCTACAGTTCTTGCTTTGCATCGCGGTGTTCATTATAGAACATCCTGCACCTTATTCGATGAGGAAAGGACCGAGATCCATTCACCGGGAGTGACTCCTTTAGCAATAACTGGAAGATGCTACACACTCGGTTTGTCTTTTGATTGCTTCTATAGTTTCTGCTTTGCACAGTGATATATATGATATATCCCGCACCTCATTCGACGAGGAAAGGGCCGACGATCCTTTCACCGGGAGTGACCCCTTTAGCAAAACTAGAAAAGCCTCAAAAACATTACATTTAAAAACCATTTGATTCCGCAACGAGATCAAGTTCAAAGCGTTAAAGGTTTTCATAAAAACCATCCGCAACCCTCCGTCATTTTAGGAAGTAGAGTACTTAGTATTCGTGCTACGTTTGTCGACCATAGCCGAGGCGTGGTGTGCGGTAGCTAAGTGATGTCTTCCTATACAGCATATGATGCGATTAGTTAGGACAGTCATGTGGTTTTGTTGACCTTAACCAAGGGTCATTTGGGTGGGACTAATTAATCACGAAATGACGGGTAGAACTTGACTAGTACCTATGATTTGTTGACCTTAGCCAAGGTCATAGGTGCTAGGGGTAAAAACCATTATCGGGAGTTTCAAGTGTTGAAACTTGCAATGATATTGCATACCTTCTATATGATAGTTGGATCCCGATACCCACTGCGAGTAATTGTTACTCCTGGGAGAGTTTTGCACTTTACAATTAGCCGATCAAGTAGGTGTCTAGAAAGGTGTCAACGGGGTTACGCCTCTGGGAAAACGAGGTTTACTGTAATTAGGTCCGTGCGAAAACACGGGGAACCTCCCTCAAAGTACCGACACTGGCCTGGCTGAAAAATTGGCGAACTTGTAGAGTGTAATTAATCCCGGCTAGTTTTTCCTTTTAAGGTTTGAAGGAAGATTTGATAAAAACAGTGGGAGCCATCCTGATTAGATAAAATATATAACCAATCTAATCTTGCAAGAGCGCACGCAGAGTGTTTTCTTTTCTCTCTCTCCAGGTAGCGACCATATCACGCCTTAATCAAGATAATAATACGGATGTATTGACCGAACCCGTTTGTTATACTGAGCTGGGGAACGTTGGTCCCGCTCTAACTTATAATTGCTATAAGACAGAGCAGGAAATAGGGAAATATCTGAATTCCTATGCCGCCCAAACGAAGAAAGTGCATATGATGCATCTCCTTCGGGTGCGTTCATTATAAAGAACTGTTTCTCAGTATCCTCTGCATCCTGGGTATTTGATACCGGATCAGGATCCCAGATATGTAATCTGTTACATAGGGCTACAGAAAGGTAGAAAACTGAGAACGGGTGATAAGTTTCATGAGACAGAAAACGGGGCAAGTGTTGCAGCCAAGTCTGTTGGTCACTGTCACCCTGTATTATCAATACATTGATTCTGAACAAATGCTATTAGATACCGAACCTGATATACAAAATCATATCAGTCTCTTTATTAGTAAAGAAATGATAAAATTTTGTATTGATGGATAATGTTTTGAACATTTCCTATATCAAAAGTTGATCGGTCCAGGCACGTTATCTAAAAGCATTGACGTTCTAAATCAAACTATAGTTCCTAGTATACAGAACACACACAAGAAGAAGAGTTCAGAAATGAACGAATCCTTCTTGAGGCATTGTAGACTAGGTCATATCAATGCGACCCGACTGGCTGAAGTTACATTTTAGATGCATATTTAAATCAGTTTGAATTTACATCTTGTGAAACTTGCCAGACATGTCACAAAGATTAGATGACCATAGCTCCGTTTACTGGAAACAGAGAAAGAGTTAGTAAACTCTTGGGACTGATACATGATGATGTATGTAAGATCTCCTGTCTACACATGCCAGGACTGGTTCTTTATACTTCATTACGTTCTCTGATAATCTCTCAAGATTCAGACATATGTTCCTGTTGAAACACAAGTCCGAACCTTTTGAGATATTCACAGAATATAAGCTAGAAGTAGGGAACCAAAATACGTGTATAAGTATTATGTCCTATGATAAGATCAGGGAGGAGAATACTTGTGCATGGAATTCTTGGACTATTCTAAAGGAAAATGAGATTCTCTCTCAGTGTTACTCCTCTGAATGCACCACAGCACAACGGTGTATCGGGGTGGAGCAATTGCACCATATTGGATATAGTGTGCTCTATGATGAGTACTACTGAGTTACCTATTTCCTTTTGGGGTTGTGCACTTGAGAAGATGCATACCTATTGAATTAGGTTCGAATCAGATCACTGCCTACCTCTCCATATAAGATATGGTGTGGGAAGAGCCTATCTGTTAAGTAAGTTGAGATTTGGGATTGTCCGGCCTATGTCAAAAGCAAAATCCGGACAAGATCGAGGCAGGGTTAGTTCTGTAGAACTGGAAAGGTTCCAGCTATACAAAACTGCAGATGATGATTTGATAGAACCAAAGGATTCAATAGTCCCCAACGAACCTCAGCCTCTCCGCCGAACTAGCAGGGTTCCTCATCCGCTTAAGAGATACTTCGGTTTCTCGATGACAGTGGGAGCGAGGATTGCATCATGAGATGATGACCCAACTAGATTCGAGCAGGTCATCGAGAGTAGGGACTCTGTAAGAATGGCTGGATGCTTAGCGATCTGAGATGGAATCCACGTACACCAACAAAGTATGGACTTTGATTGCTATATCTGAAGGGTTAAATCCCCATCAGGAGCAAGTATATCTTGAGAAGATTACTTGGTGTAGATGGAAAAGTTGAGACTTTCAAAGCTGGACTTGTTAAAGGTTTTCGTCATCAACCAGGCATGGATAATGATGAAACCTTTTCCAGGGATTATGCTTAAGTCCATCCAGATCCTACTTGCCATTGCTACATACCATGACTACGATATCTGGTGGTTGAGTGCCATGACTGCTTTTCTAAAATGATGATTTAGAAGAGAACGTCTATAAGAACACAGCCAGAGAGCTTCGTAAACAGTGGGAGCAGCGGAAACGTGTACAAGTTGCTTTACAGAATAAAGCAGGTATCGCGGAGTAGGAACGTCTGTTTTGATGTGGTAGTCGAAGTGTTTGACTTCATCAAAATGGTAGATGAACCTTGTATGTACAAAATGGTAGTAGAGAGTAAAGTGGTCATCCTCGTATTGTACGTGGACAACATACTCTTGATAGGAAAAGAGTTTCATATACTACGATCGGTCGATCTCCACTTATCACATAGATTCTCCATATAGGATCAAAGTGGCACCTCCTAAATCCTAGGTTTTGGATCTATGAGATAGATCTAAATGGATGTTAGGATTCTCACTAACTATAGTGAGATAGTATCAGTTGATCCTAGGGAGAATCACTGGAAACGTTCCAGGGTGATAAGGACGACTGAGTGTCAGTCGCAGGCATTGTCTTTACCCTCAGTAAAGGGACGGTATGTTGGAAGAGTTCCAAGCTAGATACCGTAGCAAACTAGACGATAAAAGCTGGTAACATCGCTATCAAAGATACTACCAAAGAGGCAGTTTGGGTGTATATTGGTTCATAAGATGAACTAGGTTCCTACCATTGTATGACAATGGAAGTGTGGCTTTAGCCCATGAACCCTGGTCCCATCAGTGACCCAGACATATTCTGAGGCAGCATCACCTGATCATGGAGATAGTTGATCTCCAGGGTGATCAAGGTCAGGAGAGTAGACTCAGAGGACAACACGGCGGATCCACTCACGAAGGCCTTTTCCCAAAGAGAGACTTTTAGGGGATGGTTGAGTATTAGATACTACAACTACTGCTACAGATGGCCCTAGTGCAAATGGGAGATTGTTAGTTATATGTATGCCCTAGAGGCCATTACTGTATATTGGATGTATATTGTAGTGGATGCTGGGACATATATAGGTAGGACTTTCTTGCTCGACATGATAGTACGCTATCTGGTTACTCTTTATCTTAACATGTATACTTTCTGTCTCTCTGTTACATGTTGATAAAGCCCTTAGGATGAGTACTCGACTTCCAGGACTATGATGTAGATCATACTAGTGGGGCCTGGGTAGTCCATGAGTACATCCTTCATTGTTCCTAGTCATAGGAATATCGAGACGGGGCATCGATATTCCAGAGTAGACTAGCGTATATCTTCTCGACCCATGTGATGGGCGATGGATGATCCCATATCCATTGGTGTTTGACATCAGAGATGGTATGCGGGTGCTCAGTGGAGACCGGGTACACTGAACGGACTCGCCGAGAACTCCCAGATGGTATTATACCTCACGTCAGATGGTAGTTCTCTGGTGACACTGGTACAGCTTAGTCTGTTGACCCGAGATCGTCATAGAGTCTTGTGTGTCTCCCACTGTGCTTTGATTTCCACCCTACCATGGCTGTACTGAGTCGTGCAAACAGGTGGTTTTTGGGTACAGTCCCGATTCACATGGAGGCAATGAGCGATAGGAGGGGATTCGTCTCTCCCGGTATTGGGGGTTGATGTTGCTCTATGCACGACTGGCCATAACAGGAAATCCCTGGCCAAGGTTGCAGTGATATACTGGTAAGAGTTAACAGTAGTTTCACGATTGTTATGGACCTCACGTCGGCATGACTTATCGAGCTATTGGGGTCTGACATTTACCACCCCTAGGCGAGATATGCGACATATCAGACGAACAGACCGGACTGTACGGTAAGTGTTACTGGTTGGATTCACAGGAGTGTGAGCGGGCTTGCTCGTCGATCTTCTGATCGCTCAATACCCGGGTGGCCATTACGTTTAGCAGACCGCTTGCGGCTTATGGGTGTTTGATATGATCATCACCTGCTGCCGGCGTATTGACGAGTCTTTAGAGTCCTACACAGAGGTTTCCTGGCTCAAGCGAAACGAAATAGGAGCGCATATGAGATATGTGCGGGACCGAGAATAATGCGTGTATGTGATACCGTATTCTATTCTCGTGATTTGTATCATTGAACGGTTATATATGATATAACCAGGTTGCCGAATCAAGTGTTGATTCGATACATTGATACACTTGATACTAGTCGGTTATATGCGACATGACCGGATCATTGAATCAAGTGTTAATTTAATGATTTAATGTATAATTATATATTTGATATATTACTTTGCATTAACTAGTATTTGTTCACTTAAGATGGATTTTCTCACTTGATGTACACAAGTTGTATATGTGATATAATTTTGTGCACTTGTTTGTATCATGTTTGATGATACATGCAAACTTGGGTGTGTATGATTAAACCATGGTTATGTTAATGGTTAGGGTTTTTATTTACTTATTCATTTATTTATTTATTCATTTTGGAAAGATAAATAGAATGGTGGCTTATTTTTTTCTTTTGTTGAAACTTCATGAAGTGTTGAAAGCTTGACCATTTTGTTTCTTTCCTAAACCTAACCATTCACCTAACCCTAGTTTATTCTCTACACTTAACCATGGTTGCTATATGATAAGATCACTTGATTTATTATAATTAAGTTAAGTGATTTTATAATACTTATGATATTCTTTTTCTTCTTCTTCTTCTTCTTCAACATGAAGAAAGCTTGCTACCATTAATGGCAACATGAGAAAAAGAGTGAGAAATCCAATTCTAAAGTGAACCCACTTCCTATTTCTTCATTCTCTACCACTTGCCAAGTAGTATAGGGTGTTTTCTTCACAAGTTTCATGACTTGGTGAAGTTGGAGTTTGATCTTGAGTTGCCTCGACGTAGATCATCTTCGGCATCGAAGTCGACGACCTAGCCCGATCATTTCTCCGACAAAACCTTCGCCAGAGTACGGATTCCGATAGGTACAGCGGAGGGACGTCATCACGGAGCCTAGGAAGTGGAGGACCCGATCTACAAAGGTTGTAGTCACTTTCCTTTAGCAATAAAGTCATTTACTTGCTTGCATCGCTTTATCATCTAGTTAACGATCCGTATTAGGGTTTGTAGGCACATGAAAAAATTTGAATTGGGCATGTTTGATCTGTTGTGAGACCTCATTAGTGTGCCTAGGAACCCTACAGTTATAGTCCAGACGTCGGCATGACTTATAACGTTACTGAGGTCTGATGTTTACCACCCCTAGACATGATATGCGACATATCAGACGAAGAGACCGGACTGTACGGTAGTGTTACTAATAGACTTCATGAAGAGTATGGACGAGCTTGCTTGTTGATCTTCATATCGCTCAATACCCGGTAATCGTTACGTCCAGCTAGTACCGCTGACGGCTTGTAGGTGATTGATGTGATCATCACCTACTGCTGGCGTATTGACGAGTCTTTAGAGTCCCACTAGAAGTTTCCTGGTTCAAGCGAAACGAAGTAGGGCACATATGTTGATGTGTGCGTGGGCCAGATTAAATACGAGTATGTGATACCGTATTATAATCTGGCAGTTATCTGTTATCGGTTAGGTTATATGTGATATATCCAGATTATCGAATCAAGTATTGATTTGATAATGTGATAAACAAATAAATGATATTAGTCGGTCATATGTGATATAACCGGATTATTAAATCAAGTGTTGATTTAATAATTTGATATAAATTATATTTGATATAATTATGTATTATCTAATATCATTAGCTCACTAATTGCTTAATTAATATATATATATATATATATATATATATATTAATGTATATTTGATATATATAAATATATATATTATTATATGAAGCATGGCATGTATTTTCTATTTTTGGGAAATAGAATAAAAGGTGGAAAATAGGGAGACTTTGTGAAGCATGGGTGAGGCATGGGATTTATTATTTGTTTATTCATCTTGACTCACTATTCAAGCATGGTTGCAATTTTATATTGCAATAATTCCATACTTAAATGAGTGAGGGTCAGGGGTTGCCATTCACACTCACTTCATTCTTCACTCGTGATTTTTTCTTTTGCTCTCTTGAGCTGAGCTCTTGCTCTCTCTTGCTCTCCAAAAAAATTCTCACCTCATCTCCAAACTCAAAACCCTCACATGTGATATGAATCATTGAGTTTGAGAGATCATTTGTGAGCTTACAAATCCCCTACTTCTTCATCCTACACTTGACTAGCACTCAAGTGTAGTGTGTTGCCTTCACCAAATAGTTTAGTGAAGAGATAGCTTGAACTAATGAGCTTCGGGTGGATCATCTTCGGCACGAAGGTCATTGGAGCAAGCTCGATCCAACTTGAAGTGGAGCCTAGTGGAGTCGCGTGGACTACTACATGGAGCTAAAGAAGAGAAGGACTAGATCTATAGGGTATAACATCTTTTCCTTCTCTCTAATTTTTCTTGTTATCAAACTAAAACACTAACAATCTAGTTAAAAATCTTGTTTAGTCTAGCTTAGCACCTATAAAAATTTGAATTTGGCATGCTTGATGTCATTAGAATCTCATGGTGGTGCTAAGGTCGACTTTCATGGTATTAGAGCCAAAACTAGAAGATTAGACCATGTAGTTAAGATCACGAAAACGAAATGACTCTGAAACCCAAAACCCAACATCAAGTTTCTGTCGATTTTCAAATGATCTGTAAAAATTATTTTAAAAACTACAGAATGATGTATATGATGCTACTTGAACACTGGAAAAATTCGAGGCCAAAATAAAATTTTTGACCCGGCAAAATCCCCTCCAAAACCGGCCTGACCGGTTTTATGGCGTACTCTGGCCTTGAAATTTTTCCAGTGTTCCAGTAGCTTGGTTTTGAGGTTTCAGGTATTGTTTGATTAGTCTAGTTTTCATGTGATGTTAACAGTTCAATTAGGGCTAATACGGAGTGTTTCGTATTCGTAATTTAACGTCGTTTCGGGTTTACTTTGATATGGATGCAGTAGTTAGAATACACATTTAATTAGTTTTGTGAAAACTAGTTAGTGATTATAAATCTAGCGTTTTAGTCTCAGTAGATCGATTGCCAGAAGTTTCGATTCGGATCGAAACTCCGTCGCAATCGCGTATCGTACGCGAATACTCGCCGAATAACTTTACTAGATAGTCTCGCCCCATTGCCCCAACCAAGTGACTGTAGGAGAACCCCATTGCCAATAGCATCCACTTGGGTGATTACGGCCACGGTGTTCCGCTTAAGTGCACTTAGTCAACGGCATCGGGGGTGCGGCCATCTACTATAATTTCCGACGAGTACTTAATCAGGTAGTCAGGAATCTTGTTGAATTACCCGACTAAATTATTGATAAGTGTTTTCAATTTGAGACTAAAATACAAGATTTATCTGGTTAGGTATGAAATTCGGAATATGAGATATTCCGGGTTTATGATGTCTAAGAAATTGTGGATTCTAATTGTTGCAATTTTACTTTTCTTTTCTGCGACTGTAAGTGTAATACGTGGGGTATCCCAAATCTCGTTGCTATATGTCAACGGAATTTGGAATACGCGTATTTACTTATATTGATGATATGTGATATTATGTGTCGCTAATATGTTTTATTGGATCGTCGTGATTGAATAGCCGGGGGTTTTATGTGAGATGAGAGTATTTCAATTTTCATTCATGTAAAATTTGTATATAATATTCTTTTATTGGGGCACATCCGGGTTGAGGATGATGTCACCAATGATGTATATTATTTACTTTTCCGCATTAGGATAGACCCAAGATGGGGAGCACAAGTAACCGGGTTCTAGAGTCCAGTGGAAGACCATCTCAAGGAGTTGAGACCGGGGTTACTTGCCGCTCTCGTCGGGGTGTAGTGATGTGGGTTTGGCTATTCTTCACGACCGTGGAATTCGTGTTTTACATTACTGGCTAAATTTAAAACACAGAGATCCTAGTATATCCAATATTTCATATGTTGCTTCTGCTGCTTGGTTCTGTGATGTGATCAATTAACTGCGTGAGATGAATGTTATATTATATATATGATATATAATAAATGTTGCTTATGTTTTTCACCCGCGCTAGTCCTGTCCCTGCTCTGCCGGTAGTTAAGTAACCTAACGGTGCATGACGGGGCTCCATGGAGAATGCGGGTGGCATAAACATACGTTCTATTTTCGTTTCATTTTTCTGTAATGTTTAGGAAACATTAAAAGATGGGACTTCATTAATGAGATTAATGAAAAGAAAGAAACCTAAAGATGTTGTAGAATCAAATTTTCAAAAAGGGTAGCTCTAGTTTTTTCTTTGCATAATGGTATTCCTTGATGAATATCCAACACCTCATTCGATGAGGAAAGAGCCGAGATCCCTTCACCGGTAGTGACCTCTTTAGCGAAACTAGCAAATACTACAACTCACTTGGTTTTGTTTTTGATAATCTTCTCTAGTTCTTGCTTTGCATAGTGGTATTCCTTGATGAATATCCAGCACCTCATTCGATAAGGAAAGAGCCGAGATCCCTTTACCGGGAGTGACCTCTTTAGCGAAGCTAGAAAAGCCTCAAAAAACACTCCTTTTCAAAATCACTAGATTCTACAACGATATCAAGTTCATTACGCTCTTAGTTTTCTTAAAAACCTGCGTAACCCTCCGTCATTTCAGATAAGTATTATTTAGTATCCGTGCTGTGTTTGTTGACCTTGTTAAGTCGTAGTGTGCGGTAGCTGATTAGTGCTTATCTGCCTGCATGTGATGCGATTATGTTAAGGTAGTCGTATGGCCTTGTTGACCTTGTCAAGGGTCGTGCGGGTGGGTTTAATTCAATCAAGAAATGACGGGTAGAACTTGACTAGCGCTTATGATTTGTTGACCTTATCAAGGTCATAAGTGGCTAGGGGTAAAAACCATTATCGGGAATTTCAAGTGTTGAAATTTGCAATGAGATTGCATACTTTCTATATGATAGTTGGATCCCGATACCCACTGCGAGTAAGAGTTACTCCTGGGAGAGTTTTGCACTTTACAATTAGCTAATCCAGTAGGGGTCTAGAAAGGTGTCAGCAGGGTTATGCCTCTAGGAAAACGAGACTTATTTTAATTAGGTCCGTGCGAAAGCACGGGGAACCCCCTCTTAGTACCGATACCTATCTGGCCAAACGATTAGCGAACCTGTAGGGTGTAATTAATCCCGGCTAATCTTACCTTTTATGATTTGAAGGAAGATTTGATAAAAACAGTGGGAGCCATCCTAATTAGATAAGATAATAACCAATCTAATCTTGCAAAGAGCGCACGCTAATGCGTTTCCTTCTCTCTCTCTCTCTCTAGGCAGCAACCAATGTCACGCGTTAATCAAGATATTAATATGGATGTATTGACCGAACCCACTTATTATACTGAGCTGGGGTACGTTGGTTCCTTAGGAATAGAGGAATATCAGGATTCCTGCGCCATCCATACGAAGAAACAGCATGTAGATTCATCTTCTTCGGATGTGTTCGTTACCGAGAACTGTTTCTCAGTTTGTTCTACGTCCTGGTATTGGATACCGGATCAGGATCCCTCGTATGTAATTTGTTATATGGGCTAAAGAAAGGTAAAGAACTGGGAAAGGGTGACAAATCCCTACTAGTAGGAAATGGTGCAATTGTTGCAGCCAAGGCAATTGGCGAATATCATCTTGTATTACCAACATGTAACACATTGATTCTGAACGACTGTTACTACGTACCAAAGATGATGTGCAACATTATATCGGTTTCTTTGCTAACTAAAGAAGGATATAATCTCACATTAACATTTTCCACACACAAGTGTTGATTAGATTTGGTATGTTATGTAACAGTATATATGTTCTTAATCAAAGTACAGTTCTTAACATACATAACACAAACAAGAAGAAAAGTTCAGAAATGAACGAAATCTTCTTGTGGCACTGTAGACTAGGTCATATCAATGCAACAAGACTGGCTAAGTTGCATAAAGATGGATTGTTCCTCGCCGAAACACGGAGACGCGATAAACGTCTTGCCTGAATTTCGGGGAAGATGCTAATTGGTGCTATCCGTCCACCTCTCCGAAGATACCAAGTTGATTTATGGCACAACGTATCGAAGGTTTAAACGGATGCGGCCGATGTAGCAGACTTCATCAGATTCCCCCTCATTTGAGGGGGTTTTGATTGTGGGGACGCTCTTCCCTGCAGGCGTAAGCCCCTACAGTTAATTACGCTACCGCATCGCGGTAACAACTTTCTCCTTCTACAGATGGTCACTTCGTGTCGTGTGTGTTTGTTTTATTTTTGGTTGCCCGTGGATTGTATACGGAGACTAATTTATGTTGTCGCCCGTAGGGCGTGGATTAGTCTAAATCCGTATCTTCTTAGATTTGGGGTTGGGGTTGGGTTTAAGGATACATTAGACTCATTTGAAACTAAGATCAACTTAAACGTTTGTTAAGGATACGTTAGTCTAATTTTAGACTAAGATCAACTTAACGAGATCGTTTAGATCCAATCAAGAGAGCATTTGGGCTCTATTGTTTAGTTTAGGGACATTGCGGTCGATTAGTATAAGGACATTATGGTCCAACGTTAGTTTAAGAACATCTCGGTCCAAGGTTAAGGACATCATAGTCTGTGAAATGTGTGGTTGTCTGGACCCGTCACCTCTCTGAAGACGTTGAAGGATTACAACGACAAATATCAAAGGAGTGAAAAGATGTACCCTTGAACTAAAGTTGATTGGGAGATCTGTAGTCCAATTTTGGAACTAAGATCAATTCATTAGATTATGAGCACATTGGCTCAATTAGATCTGAATTGAGAACTTATGTCCAATTTGGGCTAAGTCCAATTAAGTTTGAAATATTGACCCCTCGTTGGACCATTAAACATTTGTCTGGATTCAACCCCCCATTATTTGGCACTGCTAAACATGGGTTCTGACAACATTTTATCTTTGTTGAGTGTTGAGCACTCATATGCCATATAGAATGATCAATTTTGGAAGGCAAGGATGTACTTGAGACTCAGTAAAAAGAGAAGTCTTGCCTCAGAAGGACTTAGGCAATTTAGGCTAGGATTGATTTGAATATAGTGTTAAAGACTAACATATATTTGATGCGCTGAAAATAGTGTTAAACACTAAGGACAAAATGTTCAAAAATAGTGTTAAACACTAAAATTGGATTGGTCACATGGGGCCATGTGAGGCCTCTAAAGGTGGGGACCAGTCTTCCTTTGTTTTGTTCTCAGAGTATTCAAAGGTGTCAAACACTTAAGTCTTTACAGCCATCACGTGTGGGCACGTGATAGGCACCCATACGCTGATTTATTAAAGTGTTTTACTAGGGTTCACGTGGGGACGCCCAAAATCGATTTTGCCTTTGGCTTTATTCCCTTTATTATGAGAGTCACATGGGAACACGTGAGGCATTGCCTCCAAGTTTTTCTTTCTCATTTTAAGGGATCTGTTTCAGGGGGTCACGTGGAGCACGTGACCTAGTTCTGTTCCTTCTTTTCTGATCATTGAGAATAGGGGTCACGTGTCACCACGTGACCAAGTTCTTTACGTGCATGGGGAGCTTTCAAGTCCCTTTATTTTAAGAATTAAATTCTCTGTAGGGTTAAACCCTAATTATGTTTTAGAGGGATTAAATTCTCATGTATGTGGAAGAATTAAATTCTCATATAGGGTTAAACCCTAGTTCTGTCTTGGAGGAATTAAATTCCTATGAATTTGGGAGAATTAAATTCTCATATAGGGTTAAACCCTAGTTTTATCTTGGAGGAATTAAATTCCTGTGAATTTGGGAGAATTAAATTCTCTAAACTCAATTCTCCCTCTAAGTTTTGGATCTGCATGGCAGAATCTCCCCGATGAGAATTAAATTCTCAACTTGTGGGGAGAATTGCTTCTGCAGATCTTCAACCAGAGAAAGAACTAAGTTCTTTTGCAGAAGAGTTAAACTCTTAGATTGAGTATTAAATTCTCTTTTTTGTTTTATGGAGCTTTGATCCCTTTCCCCTTTCTCACCTAGGGTTTCTTTTCTTGAGAATTAAATTCTCCTTTCTTTTCTCTCTGCTATTTTTCTTCAGAAAATTTCAAGATTCAAAAATTTCCTTTTCCTCTCCTCTTATTTGCTCTTATTTATAGGAGAAGGAAAAGAATCAATTTGTTTAGTGAATCTTTCATTGAAAAATTTTGTTTGTTTTTCTAACTAACATGATCTTTTAGATCACTCAGTGAATTTTATTCACTATTGGATTTTTAATCCCGAAGATATTCTGTCTGTTATTCTTGGTGAATTTTAGGAAAATCTTTCCTTGTATAAAATCTTTCCATAAATTGATGATTTTTAATCACCATTGGATTTTTAATCCAACGGTGCTCCACTTTACAGAGCATAATCCGCTTTTGTTTGGAAAGATTTAAAAAAATACTTTCCCAGTTAGGGTCTTTGATTTCCCTTAATTAGAATTTAATTCTATTAATTCAGAAGGCTTTTAAAGCCCATCACGTGTTGGCACGTGATCCCAATGTTTGATCATTGAAATAGAATTTAATTCTATCAGTTAAAGAGCTAAGGGACCTGTCACGTGTTGGCACATGACCCTCTTTTATTCAGAATTTAATTCTGCCTTTTAATAGAGCTAAGGGACCATCACGTGTTGGCACGTGATCCTTTTTTATTCAGAATTTAATTCTGCCTTTTAACAGAGCTAAGGGACCATCACGTGTCTGCACGTGACCCTTGGTCACACGTGAGCACGTGATGCCCCATTGGGGTCTTTCCTTAGCTGTTTTGTTACATTTTTGTTTGATTAGAATTTAATTCTATAAAGTAGAGATCACAGGAATCTATCACGTGTCAACACGTGACCCTTGGTCATGTGTGAGCACGTGATACCTTATTGAGGTATTTCCTGATTTTTATCAGGGAACAAATGCCCCCACAGCGTTGTTCTCACGTGTCTGCACGTGAGTGCAACGCTGTCACCTTTGTGACCGTTGGATCTGTCTAGGGAATAGGGGAGATGAACCATTTCCCATCACATCCTATAAATGCCAGCGTCCCTTCAGAAGAGCCTTCACTTTATTCATCTTCTTCCTTACTTGCTTTTTCCTCTGAGAACTTAATTCTCTTTCCCAGAGCTTAGTTCTCTGTTTCGAAAATTTTCAGAGTTTAACTCTGTTAAAAGATTCCCTTTTCTCAGGTAATGATCTTGAACGGCTGAAGAACTTTTGCAAAAATCTTCGTTGGATTTTAAATCCATACCAAGGGTTTTTTTCCCTTTAGCAAGAACCCGTTTTTTTAAGTTCTTAAAAAGAAAACCACTCAATCTTTAAACAATGGACCTTTTAGGGTTTCTCTGATCTTCAGGGATCGATGGCGATACTTTTCTTTTCTCTGGAATTTAATTCCATTTCAAATAGCTTCGGCTCTGAAAAATATTTCTGGGAATTTAATTCCCCTAAAGAACTTAGTTCTTTAACAGAAGATCTCTTGAGATTTTTCTGCCCGAGTTGTTCTTTGCAACAAAAGAAAAGATTTGCAGTAGGGTTTTCTGGGAATTTAATTCCCTTGTCCTGCTTGATTTGTGCAGAGTCCCTGATGGATTTCTTTTTATGGAATGTGTAGGGTCATTTGAAATCCACTGCCCATTTATTGAGAATCTTCCTTTTGTTCTCATAATGATTGCTTTGCCTCATCATTAGTAATCTGCCATCTTGATTTTGTGGGACCCATGCGTTTTGTAACCAATGGTCCCATAAAATGAGTCCCCTGTTGCTTTCTTCCACTGTCTTTTTTTATATATGCATTTACAAACATATATATATATATACACACACGTGTTGGCTTCGCTTAACAGTTTCCCCTTCTTTTATTTCAGGCACAATGACTTCTGTTCCATACTTCCCTTTCACTCGCTCGGAGGCTGCCTTTCCTCAGTCACCGTATGACGAGGAAGTGATGGCGATGATCAGGGCTCATGACCCGAATCGCACCAATTTGCTTTTATGGGGGACCTGGTATGGTCACATCATCCGCGATTGCCGCATTTTTCTTTGAGAGATACCGACGAAGCCTACCTGTCCGTTTCTGTCGATGGATCCTCCATGGACCGCCTTTGCTATGGAGATGCTGGATTGGACCCTTATGGGACGGCTTGAGCCTTCAACAACTGGTATTCCGAACCATCCGGTGCCGGCTATAGATATTTTAGGGCGTCGTATTTGCCAGGGCGAAGTCCAACCATGGGGACAGATTTATAAGATAGGGCTTACCCCTCGACACCCCACGGGCTACCTTCTCTGGGCCCGTTACATCCTTTCCGCCCATCGCGCGCGACTGCAGAGGGTCGGACTCTATCAGGCGATATACGCGTCTCTTTTCCACTATCAGTCTTCCCATGTCTGGTGGGTTAATGCCTTCTTGAACCAATGGAATCTTCCCACCAACACTTTCCTTCTAGGGGACCGCGAAGTTTCAATTTCTCTGGAAGAATTTCGCGAGATCTCAGGGTTGCCGATTAGGGGGACACTTTATGAAGAATTACTGCCTCCCGATGAATATGTCTTCGAAACCGAGCCTGCCATACTTGATGGCCTGTCGACCGAGAATGTCGTCCGCCACAAGTGCCCGAGTTTGATCAGGACCCTGAGTAATTTTGACAAACAGTTCACAGAGTCAGAGGAGCAGGGCGTCACTTTTAAAAGCTTTATCGCTTGCTTCCTTTGCGAAGATGTCCTCTCAAAGACGGCTCCGAAGTTCGCGAACATTAACGATCCCTTTGGGTTCGGTTTAAATAAGTGGCCGACTAAAGAAGAGGACCTGCCGCAGTACTATATTCCCATCATGTCAACGGTATCTTTCGAGTCGATTGCAGTTCCTGGTATGGATGAGGAGACTTTCTTTGTGGGCTTCATTAGTTTTTGGCTTAGCTGGTTCGCCATTCCCATGCATCGCCGTTTCATGAGAGCCTCGGTTATTTACCTTGCTCATTGCATTGCTTAGGGAACGCGACTAGCTGTGGGCATTCCAGGGCTAGCGCATCTATATCATGGGTTAGGCGCCGCGGCCAACACCTCAACTCCAAGCGTAGATGTGGTAAATTTCTCTCTTCATTACTTTACGTCCTGGATTGAGATGCACGTGCTGGGGGCATTTGCTTCACACCAAAGACCCAGCTTTTATGACGCTTACACTTTTCCGCGACTCATGCGGCTGGTGGGCGCTTCTGCTCCTGACCCGACTCAGTCTGGGGCTATTCGCGTGCTGGTCAATCCTTATGCCACTACAGGTGGGATGGTATTCAACGACCGAGTTCTCTCTGCTCCCTCAGGACCGGTCCAACAGCTCTGTGACTTGTCGAAAGAGGGGGCCCCTTCTCCGAAACCCAGGGAAGCCATGCACCTGTATTCGATCAGACCAGGTTACCTGGTATTTCGTCAGAACGGTGCGGCCCTTTTTATGGGGTACAACCCATACCGCTTTGCTCGGCAACTTGGATATGACCAAGGTGTCCCCTTCGAGGCATTTACGGTGGCACCTAGCCCATCACCAGAAGCTGTTCGTGACGCCGCTCATCACTTCATGCTGCTGAACACTGGCTCCCGCTTCATGATTTCTAAAGATGATCATATTCTTCGATGTGTGGGGACATCCACGGGCTGGTACCTCCATTGAGTCAGTCCAATTATCGCTGAGGAAAGGAGGGTGCTTTTTGGATATGGCGCTCCCACCCCAATTCACGCCACGGGAGTTCCGCCGCAATCGCGTGCAACGGTTCGCCCTCCCTTGAGGGATACCAGCGTCGTGCTTATTCCGGAGGCGGCGGAAGTGGACCTAACTCCCACAGCTGGTATGCCACTGCGTAGTAGGGCTCAATCAAGGGCTAATAGGGCGCCAGTAGCAGTGTCATCGGCCGCGGCGTCAACAAGGGCCATGTCATCATCGGTAGCACCGCCGAGCAAGGTCATTGAAGGCTAAGTGGGTCAACGCCGTACCAAAGCTCTACGGGGAAGGAAACGATCGTCTTCGGCAGTTAGTTCTGGGCCTAAGAGGCGGAGGAAGACAGTCACCAATCTGCTCAACTCTTTAATAGAGTCTGAGCCTATTCTTCAATATGAACCACTAGCCATGAAAGAATCGGATGGTGGTCTACTTTTCCCGGGTTCATCTGTCGAGGAAGCCGCACAATTGGCTGAGGTTATAAGACGTTCGCAAGATGAATCCGAGAACGTAAGGATCCCAAAGAGGCCTTACCCTGTCGTTATTTTTTATGAAGACCCTCCATCGATACGGCGACGATTCATAGGCCCTTTGGAAGAATGGGGTGAGAGGGCCCTTAAGCAGGCTATTTCGGCCGACGCCGAGGACGCGCTTTCATTGTGGACCGGCGGCCACGAGTCTACCCTCAGACTTCGACAAGCATATCTCCTTAGGAAGGAGCGTCGGCTTGAACAAGCCATATTAGAGGCTCCCTTGCGCATCGGTATGTTCACGTATCTCTTTGTAATATTTTGTATTGCTTATATATATATAAGTATATATCCTTATCCTCATGCAAACTTTCCAGGGACTTCGGCGATGGCGGAGGATCTGAATTCGAATCGCACTTTAACTGTAGATTTCGCTAATATCCCCAATGAAACACTAATCAGTGTGGAGGGGGTCGATGCAACCGTTACTCCTGTAATGGGGCCTCCCTTGGTGACTCCCGCTCCCCAAGCGCTTGCTCCCTCGGGAGAGGCATCTTTGTTGGTCTCCGATCCGATGGATCTTTCTGGGGGCGGCCCGGAGATTAGGGGACAGGTAGTCGAGGCTGTCGTCCTTTCGCTAGAGCCTGCAGTGGCGGCTACTGCCCTCGCTCGGAAATCGTTACATTGGCCCACATCCCCGATGATGTGCCAGGGGGCACAGAGGAGGCCGCCGAAGCTGCTATCCCTCCAGCCCATAATGGGAGAAGCATCGAAGGTAACCTTTTATATTATACATTAATGATCTCTTCATTATCTGAACCCTTCTGTCTTTTCAGAGTTGCGTGGGTTGGCGACGTCTATTGCCGATCTATTTCCCGGGAAGTCCTTTCAGCCCCTGTTGAAGATGGCCGCTCCGCAGGCGATATCTCCTCAACGCATCGTCCTCTCTTCCAGGTAAGGTCAGTTTCTTTTGCCTTCTCCTCACTGTGTTATTATTATTTCATATAATGACATTGATGTCTTCTACAGTTCTGGAAGCTGATGACGAGGTTGAAATTCTTGATGGGCCTGGGGAGCCTTTAGACCTCTCTTGCATGAACGTGGGTAAGTAAAGTCTCAACATCGTTCCATTTGTTCCTTACTTACAAGTCTCGCTGACTATTTATAAATCGGAACAGCTCTGCCAGTTCTCACCACGCTGGAGTCTCGCATCACCATGCCACCCGGCCCCTATGCTCTGCACGCCTCAGAACGGATGGCAAAGCTAAGCCTCCACTCCTTGTCAGCCCTAATTGAGGATCTTCGTGCTGGCAGTCTGATCACGGCCGAAGCGTTTTCCGCTGAAGCCAACGGCTCTCTTCCCTTTCTTTCCACCTACCATAGTGAAACGTTGGTGCAAGTCTGGGTTGAGTTTTTTCGGCAGGTGGAGGCTTTCTTGCATGTCCTTGAATGTACACGCCTTCCTTCGGTGGTTGTGGCCGCAAAGGCGAGCTTGCGGGGTCTAATTGAGCGGTGTGCTGCAAACATGATATCATGTGAGAAAAGGCTCAGCCGCAAGTTTTCGGAGAGGGAGCTGGCTTCCAAAGCGCTGGGGGAGCTTCAAGCCAGCCTTACGGCTAAGACCACTAAAGCATATGAACTTTGGCGAGTGCTTCAAGAGGCTATCAAGGAGGTGGTAGCTATTGGTAAGGCAGCCGTGTTTACTCGTGAAATGGTCGAAGCCCATAAGGTTACTGAAAAAGAGCTTGAAGGTCGGCTTGCCTCATACCAGGCCCAACAGGCTCAAGCGGAGGCCCGTCTTTTGACGATACTAAATCATGAAGCCGAGGCCCAGCGAAAAAGGGGTGAACTGGCAAACCTGCTAAATCGCCCGCCGACTTGAAAAATTGTATATATATTCTTTTATTCTTCCTTTGTACATACTCCTGAATGAGAGTATATTTTTTGTTCTTTCATAAATTGTACTTTGTATTCATTTTGATTCATGAATAAAAAACATATTTTTCTTCATGATGGTGTGCCTCTTTTAGTAAGTGTATTCTGTGGATAGTCTATTTCGATTTCTTTGCAGGACAACGATGGCTTAGGATTCAGGGTTCAGATCTGCCTCCTAAGAATTTTCAACTTTATGAGCCGTAAGGGTCTCATAAAGAATTTTCTCCCTACAGGTCGAGAGGATCCAGTAGGTGTAATTTCTCCTTAAGAATCGTGAGGATTCCTAAGTGTGTTTTCTCTTGAAAGTCGTAAGGATCTCACAAGAGAATTTGCTCCCTTACGAGTCATGAGGACCCACAAGTGATGGGTGAGGTTACCATTATCCGCGTTTCACGGAGTCGGGAGTTGCTCTGGATGTTTCCCACGGGGTCATAGTCGTGTTCTGCGAGGACCAGGCTCCGCTCTGGACGTTTCCCACGGGGTTAGGATTGACATAGGCCGCGTTCCACGTAACCAGGAATTTTGCTCTGGATTCTTCCCACGGGGTCATAACCGTGTTCTGCAAGGACCAGGCTCCGCTCTGGACATTTCCCACGGGGTCAAGATTGACATAAGCCGTGTTCCACGTAACCAGGAAAGGTTGACTCTCGGTTTTTTGTGCATCGTCGAGTCATGAAACTGGGAATTTTTCCGCAGCTCCGATTTGTTGATGTTGCGTCTGTTGTAATGAGACGAATGTTGAGATGATCTCCAAGCTGTCTGAGAACCGTCGAGATTTGGAACATGGACTTTGCCATGGCTCCGTTTTGCTGACGTCGTACATTCCTGCAGAGACACTGATTTCTCTGCGGGTCGACACGAATTGAGATGCTTTCGTCAAGGACGCTGATCTCCCTGAGGTTGAGACGAATCGAGGAGTTCTCGCAAGAATGTCCGAACGTTACAGTTAACCTTTGCTCTTTATGACAGATGTCCGTTAGGGTCTGTGGTACTAGGGTTTTGCCCGTCATACCGTCGCGTTGGCCGATGTATCCCTCGACAGGCAATCTTGCTGTTCGAGTAGCCTTGCGATTGTCGTGTCTCTGATCCCTTCGGGGGCTGGACAAGACGTCTTCAAGCAATCTTCCAAGACAGTTTGACCGTATGAAGAGCAAGCGTTAGGAATTTTGCCATGCCGCTTTTTACTTGAGGTTAGGCTCAGTTTGTGGAGCCCTGATAAGTCATAACCACTCCGCGCTGGTGTGGGATGATCTCCGATAGTCTTTCAGGTTTTATATGAGTTGCCGTCAAGACCGTGAAGCTAGGAATTTGGCCTTTGCTTCATTTATCGGTATTGTGTCTGCTGTATCGAGACGAATGTCGCGGTTGTCTCTAGGTTGTTGATGACCCGTCGAAGTTTGGAACTAGGGATTTTGCCATGGCTCCGTTGTTTGATTGTCGCATCTGATTCCTGCCGGAGGAAGAGTGTTGTGGTGATATCTCATCTGCTATATCGAGACGAACGTCGAGGTGGTGACCATTCTATGTGGGATGATCCCCGGTAGTATTTCAGGTTTTATATGAGTTATCGTCAAGACCCTGAAGCTAGGAATTTAGCCTTCGCTTCGTTTGCTTTGGCATGTCTGGATCTTGTTGGAGGAAGGACGTTGTAGTGACATTTTGTCTGCTGTATTGAGACGAACATCGAGGTGGTGACCACTCCATATAGGATAGTCTCCGGTAGTCTTTCAGGTTTTATATGAGTTACCGTCAAGACCGTGAAACTAGGAATTTGGCCTTCGCTTCGTTTGCTGGCATTGCGTCTGCTGTATCGAGACGAACGTCGAGGTTGTCTCTAGGTTGCATGTGAACCGTCGAGATTTAGAACATGGACTTTGCCATGGCTCCGTTTCTGGTGTCGCATCTACATCTTGTTGGAGGAAGAACGCTGGGGTGACATCACGTCTACTATATCGAGACGGGCGTCGAGGTAGTCTCTAGGTTGTTGGTGAACCATCGAGATTTGGAACTAAGGACTTTGCCATGGCTCCGTTGTTTTGACCCTGGGTTGATATTGCGTCTACTGTAACAAGACGGATGCTGAGGTGGAGCTGGGATTTGCCATCACTCCGCTTTTGTTTCGATCATGAGGTCTTTCATTAACGTTGCATCTGCATCCTGCTGGACTATGTAGGAATGCCATTGTTGACGTTGTGTCTGTTTTAACGAGACGAATGATGAAACGATCTCCAGGCTGTCTGAGAACCATTAAGATTTGGCTTCTTCTTCTGATGGAGCCTGGGGGGAAGGTGTGATTCCTTCTTTGTTTGCGCCTCTGGATTGTATACAGGGATTGATGTGATATCACCTGTAGGGCAAAAGTTTCATTTTTTTTCTTTCCACAATGCTCTATAATTTCATCTTTTATATCGCGAAGTTCGTGATTGCCCAATCATTTCGGCTATTTTTCACGGTGCCCAATCATTTCGGCTATTTGTTTTATTTTTACTCGCTGCTTTCGTGCACGGATTCAAAGCATCAAAGTGAAAGAGGCGAGTTGCCCAATCATTTCGGCTATTTTGCATGCATACATTTTTACTTGCTGATTTCGTTGCAAGCCGCCCCATCATTTCGGCTATTTCGTATGCATGTGTGGCTTGCTGGCTTTTCGCTGCACGCTTGGAATTAGACACCGATTTCGGCATCAGCACCGCTACAACTGGGATATTGCCAAGAGCGAATCATCATTTGCCTTTGTCGATGTCGAACAAAGGTGGCTTAGCGAACATGGTTAGAATCCTGTCGACCAAGGCTTTTGACTTCATGAGCCGTAAGGGTCTCATAAAGGTATTTCTCCCTGCGAGTCGTGAGGATCTCGTAGGTGCGTTTTCTTCTTAGGGATCGTGAGAATTCCTAAGTGTATGGTCTCTTATAAGTCGTAAGGATCTTACAAGAGTATTTTCTCCTTCTAAGTTGAGAGGACTTACAAGGGTTGTTCACCGTGTAGACATATCCCTAGTCACAGATGGGACTTTATTAGGGAAATATTTATTCGCACCCGTGGATTGTATACAAGGGTCAGCATTGAGCCGCTTATAGGGCAGTATTGGAGGTTGTGGTGGCCGCACAGGTTCAGATCCCTGTACCTTAAGACTTTCGAATCTTATGAGCCATGAGGGTCTCATAAGAGGGTTCTCCTTACGAGTCGTGAAGATCTCGCAAGTGTAATTTCTCCTTAGGAATCGAGGGGATCCCTAAGTGTGTTGCTCACTTGTGAGTCGTAAGGATCTCACGCAGGTGGTTTCTCCTTACAAGGTCGAGAGGACCTTGCAAGTGTCTTGTAACGAGGTTGCGCCCTTTCGGATTTTCACAAAAGCTCGCCTGTAGCTCTGCTGTTTTTACTCACGGAGCCCTTTCGGGTTTTCATCCGTGCCCATTTTGCTTATGGACATACTGTTTTCTTTTTCTTATTCTTTTTCTTATTCTTTTATTCTTCTTTTTTTTTTGTATCAGCCTTGGGACGCTGCAATCCACAGTAGTTTATCGACGTCTCCGTCAACAGCTAGTTTTAGGACATAGTGGTCCATTGTTAGTTTAAGGACGTTTCGGTCCGTCGCCAGTTTTAGGACATAGTGGTCCATTGTTAGTTTAACGACGTGTCGGTCCGCAGTTGCCGTACTTGAGGCGAATTTCTAGTTTACGAACTTTTCGGTCCATGGAGCTTTTTCTATGAATGAGCACGATGCCCCCGGCATGTCCACCTTTTTAGGGGCATGAGGTTGTGGTGGGTTCACCTTCCAGTTTTTGGATAATGCGAACTTGCCTTGTTGGTATTGGTCCTCAATCCAGCCTTTGAAGACGAAACAATTTTCGATTGGATAGCTTACTGCTTGGTGGTAAGGGCAATAATTAGGATTGTTGACATCGCTTGGCTGCAACGGACGTTTTGGATCCGGCAGCTCAATGAGTCTGTTGCGTACAACCAGCTCGAACAGTCTCCTCGTTTTATCCTGGGGAAACGAGTAAGGACGTCCTAGTCTCTCCTCAAGGGATGGGCGTGCACGCATGTTGTCTTGGCGAACAACTGGCTTTAAGTTGCTCGGCTGTTGTTGAGTATTGGCGACGAAAGTTGCTTTTCCTTTCCCCTTTTCATTTTGAGAGTCCGTCTTTGGAGGAGATGGTCTATGACCCATCTGATCCATTTGGGCCAGCTTATTAATCAAGGCCTGGAAAGTAGTTGGCTTGAAGAACATCATGAATTAGGAAATAGTTGCCTAAGAGTCCAGAGTGCCCACGAACATGCCCACCGCCGGCGCTTCTTCGATGCGCTGCTCACATTTTGACCATAAATTTCGCCACCGTATTGCGTATTGTACCCAAGTTTCGCCTGGCTTCACCCTGGCGTTATTTAATGCGGTAATTGGGGTACGCTCGCTAGCACTCGCGAATCTCTATGTATACAGCAGTTCCATCTCCGTGAATGTCTTGACGGAGTCGTTTGGAAGTTCAAAAGACCACTCGAATGCCGTCTCTGACAAGCTGCCGACGAACTGGCGAAGTAGCAGTTTATCATCGCCTCCGGTATTACCACATAGAGCCCTGAACTGGACGACATGCTGGTGCGGATTTCCCATCCCTTTATATACATGAAATTTAGGGATCGTATATCCCGGCAAGTACTTTATTTGGTCATACCAGCCTGGATATGGTTGCCCAGTTTTAACAATTTGGCCGGCCTCTTCATTTGCCTGGTGAGCTCGTATTTGCTGAGCAATGTAGTCATCCAGAGCGGCCTTGGAGATGGTTTCCTCTTTGGCTGTTGAAAGAGCCGGAGGAGGGTTTGATGTCTCCCCTCTGTCGTCTTCAATGATGATCGGGGGGTCTTCTGCTGGAGCTTCTGGCTGTAATATCATCGCAACCATGTCTTGGAACAAGAGAGCCATTCGTTTTATATTGGCTGCCTGTTCCACAGCCTCTTTTTCTTTCCTCTCGAGCATTCTTCGGAGGAATTCGGTGTCAGTTTCTTGTTCCCGACGCTGCTCCGAGGTCTCTGGATTTTCTTTTGGCCCGGTAAGTATGGCCATTGCAGTCAGCATCTCCTGAAGCTTCTGCTGCTATTGTTCCTGAGCCTTCGTTATCGATCGGATGAGTGGTCGATGACCCGTGGAAGCACGGCTTTCCTCTTTTCCGAAAGCCATATAAACGGTATGCACCATCATGCCCCCAGACTTGGGGCGTTTAGGTTTAACGTCCTTGTGGTTTGTCGCATTCACAGGGGCTTTCTCTGGCCTCCTTCTCTTGTGAGCAGTTGAAGTCGAAGAGGCTGTTGCAGTGGGCACCCAGGTAGCTGTCGCCTTTTGTGGCTTGACAGGATGGTTCTCTTCTCGCTGAACCTTTATCTTTTTCTATAGGCGAGAGTAATCTTGATCAATCACCGACTCCTGGACCTGTTGCCAGACTTTGTAAATTTTGGAGGACAACCGCTGAGGGGGCTGCTCCGGCTTCTTCTCTGGAGCATTCTCCACAGGTAGAGGAGATCTCTTTAGCACTGCAGTAGGAGAGTTTCTGCGCACCTTGTCGAGCAGTTCAATGCTGTTCCCGGTTGGAACAGCAGTATCAATCTCCACCGTTGGAGCTGGTGGAGTAATTCCAGACGGAGAGCTGCCCCCAGCCTTCCGCACTCGGCGCCAGTGATGACGGCGAGCATGTCGCGCAGATGGTGTTGGTTCAGTTATGGGGATGGCTTTGTCATGTCCCATGTTCTGGTGAAGCGCTGTTGGTACCAGCCTCTTGAAGACCGACGTCCGTTGAGCAGCAGTATCCAATCTGTCAAAGACAGACCTTTGAGCAGGAACGGGGGCCGGAGTGGCCAGCCTCGTAAAGACTGATCCTTTGACTGAAGAAGCTTCTTTAGTGACCTCGAGAGCAGGAATGGCTATCCGTTTTGGGATGGCCGCTTCAGGGATCGTGGGCTTCTTGACGGGCCCATTGGAGTTCAGGCTCAGCCTATCGAAGACTGATGTTGTCGGCTTGGCATTGGATGACCCGTTGAGAGGGTCTGTGGTGGTAGTGAGCCGATCAAAGACCGACTTCTTCTGCGCTTCTTGCAGCAGCGGGACGTTAACGCTCACTGGTGGGAGCATGGTCCAGAAGAATAACCCGGTGGTAGCCTGCGTATTTCTTTTTGGGTTATGTGCTTGAGACAGCCGCATACCTATTGAATCAAGTTCTATTAAAATCTGTGCCTAAAATACCATATGAGATATGGAGTGGAAAGAGACCATATCTTAAATGAGTTAAGATATGGGGTTGTCTGGCCTATGTCAAAAGGCAAAATCTGGACAAACTCGAGACAAGGTCAGTTCTGTGTAAGTTTGTAGGATATCCAAAGAATTCGCATGGATATCGTTTCTACCACACTGAGGAACAAAAGGTGTTTGTTACTCAACATGCTATCTTTTTAGAAAAGGAATTTCTTGTAAAAGAAATTAGTGGCAATGAGATAGAACTGGAAGAAGTTCCAGCAGCATAGACTACAGCTGACGATTTGGTGGAACCGGGGGATCCAATAGTACCCAACGAACCTCAGCCACTCCGCAGATCTAGTAGGGTTCCTCATCCACCTGAGAGATACTATGGTTTTCTCGTAGATGGTAGGAACGAGGATTGCATCATGGAAGATGATGAACTAACTAGTTTGGAGCAGGCCATCACAAGTGGAGACTCTGTAAAATGGCTGGATGTTATGCGATCCGAGATGGAATCCATGTACACCAACAATGTATGGAGTTTGGAAGTTGCTCCTGAAGGGGTAAAACCTATTAGGAGCAAGTGGATCTTCAAAAAGAAGATAGGTGTAGATAGAAAAGTTGAGACATTCAAAGCTAGACTTGTAGCAAAAAATTTCGTCAACGACCTGACGTCGATTATGATGAAACATTTTCTCTTGTCACTATGCTTAAGTCCATCAGGATCCTACTTGCCATTGCTGCATACCATGACTACGAAATCTGGCAGATGGACGTCAAGACCGCTTTTCTAAATGGTGATTTAGAAGAGAGCGTGTACATGACACAGCCAGAGGGCTTCGTAGACAGTGGAAGCAGCGGAAAGGTGTGCAAGCTGCTTAAATCTATCTATGGATTGAAGCAGGCATCGCGGAGCTGGAACATCTGTTTTGATGAAGCTGTCAAAGAGTTTGAATTCATCAAAAATGTAGATGAACCTTGTATATATAAGAAGGCTGTAGAGAGTAAAGTGGTCTTCCTCGTATTGTACGTGGATGACATACTCTTGATAGGAAACTATATTCCTATGCTACACTCGGTCAAGCTCTTCTTATCATACAAGTTCTCCATGAAAAATCTTGGTGATTCCTCTTACATCCTGGGGATTAAGATTTATAGAGATAGATCTAAACGGATGTTGGGATTGTCCCAAACCAGGTACATTGACACCATACTAAAGAGGTTTAGTATGGAAGATTCCAAGCGTGGTAATTTACCCGCTTGTTCAAGAATCACTCTCTCCAAAGAGATGTTTCCCAAGAATGGTTTGGAGAGGGCTCGCATGCAAGGGACACCCTATGCTTCGGCAGTAGGCTCTATCATGTATGCTATGTTATGTACCAGACCGGATCCAATAATAGAGTAAAATTCCAATTTACAGAAATCTCTTCATCAATGATCCAATAATAGAGCAAAATTCTATTTTGGGAATATATTCTCTCAATCTTTCCAAAAAAAAATTGCTCTGTAAAACAGAGAACCCTTGGATTAAAAATCCAACGGTGATTACTCACCACTTGACAAAATAAAATCAGTATTTGGGAAAATATTTCCCCAATCTTATTAAAAACAAGAACAACATATTCTGTAAAAACAGAAGTCCTTGGATCAAAGATCCAACGATGGGTAAAATTTCCCAAATCCATTTTGAGACCAATTAAATCAATTGGAATCACTCAATTAGAGATTTTCTCAAAACTAACTAACAATATATCTCCGCTATATAAAGGACCCGAGACTTCAAGTCTCATACCCACACATACAGAGACCACAGATAGAAAGAACAGAGAATTCAATTCTTAAAGAAGAAGAGCTTCATTCTCGAAACCCTAGGTAAAGAAAAGAGATCAAAATATCTCTATTACCTATAATATCACATCTAAGGATTTAACCCTTTTGAAAAAGAACATAGTTTTTTCTTTGGATCTGAGACCCACAAGTTGAGAATTTAATTCTCATCAGGAAGATCTTGTTCTTGAGAATCAAAAATTCAGGGAAGAAAAAATTTAAAGAGAAAGAAAAGGGAGTCCAGAATACTCCAGGAACTCAGTTCCTTCAAATCAAGAACTTAATTCTTTAAAAACTCAACCCGAGATCCTCAAAAAAAAATAATGATTTTGGCGAGCGGTAATGGTCAAAATGCCATTGACAGAGGTTTAACCTCTCTGAAAATATCAACAGAGATTAAATCTCCATATAAAAAAAGAGAGTAGCGCCTCACGTGCTTCCCACGTGGGCACCCTTTTAACAGTACCTAACGCCTCACTTGAAAAACACGCGGACGCCCAAAACAGAAGACCAGCGCCTCACGTGAAACATACATGGGCGCTGAATAAAAGTGCTCGGCACTCCATATATAGCCGAAGATAGCTAAGTTCCTAGCGCTGATTGGGCAGCGCCCAGCTCATCACGTGTTCCTCACGTGGGCGCCATAATAAAAGTGCTCGGCACTCTATATACAGCCAAAACGGCTGAGTGTTTAGCACTAATTGGACAGCGCCGCACGTATACCTCACGTGGACGCCATAGGAAGTGCTTAGCACTTCATATTTAGTCAAAACGACTAAAGCTTTCAACAACGCCCATGACTGAAAGCTTCAAATGACATATATGTGAGCATCAGAGTTCAAATAAGTGTCTTGCACTTTTACATAAAAAAGAAAATGGCTGAACAAACAGAGCCCAAATAAGTGCTTAACATTTTTGAATGAAAAAGAAAGACTAAGTAGAATAAACCTAAATTGGTTAAATCTCTGAAGTTTTCTTGCAGATGAGACCAAATGCTCTTTTCCTGGATCTCAAGTAAAAATGATCCCAAAATGTTGTTAAGTTGATCTTAGTCCCAAACAAGACTAACGTATCCTTAGTGAAAACAAACTTATCCCAAATGCTCACTTATAGATTTAAGTTGATATTAATCTCAAACCCGATTAACGATCCTTAAATAAACCAAAAATCCAAATCTAAAATATACGGATTTCGAATAATCCGCGCCCTACGGGCGACGACATAAACTAGTCTCCGAATACAATCCACGGGCAACCAAAACAAACAAAACATACACATGACACGAAGTGAACTGTCTGTAACACCCTAGTTCGTTTGTACCAGTTCTTTTAGGTATTTCTTTATTTATGGTTATTTTTTTATTTAATTGTGTTTTGGGTGCGAATAGTGTAATTGACATCTGTATTTACATCCGACCCGACCCACATGCTGAAAACCCGTCTTGATTCCTCTTTATGATTTTTTCTGGCTAGTTATGAGAATCCGTGCACTTTCATGTTATATCACTGCATTATATCTGGCATCTGCATTTTTTTAGTATAACAAATAAAGCCAAATAAAATATTTTTAAAATATCTAGCATAGCCTGCATCATACCCCTGACCCTGTGGTAGCATCCGTACATCATGTTCTTATCCCGTTCAGTGAAACGGACTCGTTTGGATAGCTACGTGCACGCTACGTGTATCCGTTCTTGGGGGTATGCATTTTTGTTACCCGGATATCCTATTTTAGTTTTGGTTGATACGTATATTATCCGTATTTTCAAACTGTAATTTTAGACCCGACCCGGACCTGTTTTGGACTATTTTTGTATTAGCCAAAATCTCAAAATTTAACTAATATTTTATTCTTACTGTTTTAAGTGTTAAAATTATATGCGTATATCTTTATTTAGTTTTAAATATTTTTTTAAAAAAGATTTTCCTGATTAATTCACCGGCCTCTCTCCCTCTTTCTCTCTCCTCTGCATATATATATATTTATATTTTTTAACCCTATTTTATACCCACGTCTCGCTCTCTCCTTCTTCTTCATCCGCGACCACGAGAAACCCTAACCCTCGTGCCGCGCCCCTCGCCTCACCGGACCTCCGTTCCTATCGCCTCCATCACCTCACCTCACCCTCTTCCACCTCACCTCACCCTCTTCTTTCCCCGACCAACCCCGAGTGATGATGCTCAATAACGGTAATTTCCTAGATCGTGACACGTGGCGGATGACGTGTCACATGCGTAAGCCAATTAGGTCCCTTAGGGCCACGGAGGGGTAACCAGTGTGCTACAGTGGGGGCTTCTCTCAAACCCTGTCTCCGAAGTTGCACCCCACTCCTTGCCCCCGAGCACCTCAGCAGCCAAGCCAAGTGTCCCTTTTTCTGTACTCCGAGCTAGACGGGCCCGAGCCTCCTCGGCCCTCCCGGCTCGCCTCCGGGCTACCGCAAAACCAAGATACCTCGGCTCTCCCGCTCGTCCGCGAGCTATCCCGCCAAGGTCATCTTCCTCGGTCTCATCGACCAACCAACAGCACCGCTTGCAGGCGTAACCGCCATCCCGCGAATCTCGCCATGCGTGAGATCTCCACCGGCCACATCCCACGTTCCATGCCACCACAATCTCCCATTAACGAGCATGTCTCGCCATTAATGGGAGGTCCCGCTCATCACGCGAGCGTGACGTTGGGAGCGTAACGGCCGGCGTGATTCTCGCGCCTACTGCACCTGCTGCCACTACTACTTAAACTCCTCTTTCAGACAGTCAAGATAAGCTATTCTAATCCACTAAGTCGTTACTCTGCTCAGATTACCCCACTAACTTGATCGTCGGAGGGTCCTTAGTGGTCCAACCACCCCGGGACTTCCTTGCAGGTAGCTCGATTCAATAACTTCAAACCTATTGAGATCCACATGCATCAGGAGTCTACCTCCAGATCAAATCTCAGCCACTCATCGCCGCCATCAGCAGATCAATGGAAAGCAACATCTGAAGGAGATTCCACCCTCCATCAGCTGGCACCGTCTGTGGGAACAACTTGATCCCGCAAAAACAAAAGTTCGCCTCCCGGTCTCACTCCAATGGCGAGCGATTATCAAGACGATCCAAGCGCTAACCGCCGCCTCCCTCTCAACAGGGGCACAGACAAGCCTCCTCCTCCGAACGACATCAACGACCCAGGAGCCCATCAGTCGTTCACTTCACACGCAGCGGTACCGCCACGCGGAAGACATCGAGCCTTTCTTGGCAGAATCGAAACGACGCGGCTCCGGCGCTTCACCTCCCCCGCACATTGGTGACACGTGTCATCCACGACTATCCCTCTTATCGATACTCTCACCGGGAAAGTCGGACCGAGCCTCACAAATCAACCGAGCGGCTACCCTGCTCGGCTATCCCTAGCTGGTAGCTCCCCTACCTCACAACGCCAGGGATCTAAGCCCTCACCAAGAGCCAGCTGAGCGGCTACCCTGCTCGGCTATCCCTGGCTAGAAGTTTCCTACCCACAACGCCAGGGATCAAAGCCCTCGCCAAGAGGCAGCCGAGCAGCTACCCTGCTCGGCTATCCCTGGCAGGTAGCTCCCCTACCTCGCAACGCCGGGGATCAAAGCCCTCGCCAAGAGGCAGCCGAGCGGCTCCCCCGCTCGGCTATCCCTGGCAGGTAGCTCCCCTACCTCGCAACACCGGGGATCAAAGCCCTCGCCAAGAGGCAGCCGAGCGGCTATCCCGCTCGGCTATCCCTGGCTGGTAGCTTGTTCATACCATAATATTACATTATTATATTTCCTATTCTTATTCATTTTATAAATAAACAGGTGCTTTTGATGCATGTCTGCTACATATTACAGGTTACAGGTTCTTGGATCTAAAACAGTGAAAAAGATAAAAGATAATGCAAAAGTGAGACTTTGACCAACAAACAAAGAATCTTGATCAAGCCTACACAAAGATCAGTACAAAACAGCGCAAGGTTCAGGACTTCGTCACGAAGCAACGGTAAAAGTCCGCTACAATGTTCACTGGAGATCTGGAGAAGACCTAGAAGACCAATTGAAAAAGGACATATAGAAACAGGAATCACAAGTCAAGAGAAGCCAGGCCCAGAAGTTGCAGAGCCCAACTCCTTCTTTTGGCCGCGGAACCGCGGCCAAACCAGGCCTCGGGCCGCGGTTCCGCGGACAGATATAGCACGTGTCGGTGGAATTTTTTCTACAACTCTGGCGGTGCGTTGACTAGTCTCCCTAGGGGAAATTTTTTAATAGCACGTGTGCGAGTCATTGTAACCCTAATTTTCCTATCCTCTATAAATAGGAACTCTAAATATTGTATTAGGGTATGCCTCTTTTTTATAAATAAAATTCAGATTCCTTTGAACTTTTGAGAGCATCATTCTGTAAGTTTCTTTTAATTTCTGCCTTAGTTCTATAATTAATTCTTGCCCTAGATAAATTATTCTTTTGCCTTAGTTTAATCTAGTGTAGAATTTCTTAAACTGCAGTAGGTAATTAATCTCTTATATCTAAAAACAAAATAAAAATGATGTTTTTAATAGATCTCTTAATGAGCGAGTAGTTTCCTCGCTTGTTAGGGTTAGGAATAGGGAAGAGTTTGCGAGATGAAGATCTCTCATCTCTTTCGTGCCCAATCATTTGCAATAATTAGAACTTCATGCACGCATGCATGATCCGCTCCCTACGGCACCCTACCCACGAGGTAACGGTGAAACCGTAGTATAAAAGACCGGACATGCATGTCTTCCATGAAGGTTAGGATAATTATTAAGAAAGGACGGACAAGGATCTAGAGGAAGAAACATCGTTTCTTCCCAATCATCCTAATCCCCTTTACTAATAATTGCTATAACTCCTAAAAAGATTTAATTTAGGGCATTGAAAGAGGTGTGAAGTTTAATCTTACCAAACTTTACCTAGACCTAATCCTAGCAAGTTTCTTAATCCTCGGATAACTTAGTTTTTAGATTTAATTAGAAGATCCAACACCCATTGGAATTAGCTCGTAAGAGCAATTAGGAAATTAACACCATCCCTGTGGACCGACCCGTACTCACCGGCTAGCTGCAAAGCGACGCCGTTCTTGATTGCGGTAATATATTTTTTATCGTAAAAATCTCTCTAAATCAAATTGCGTCGTTGCCGGGGAAGGCGTAAAAATTTCCTTTTTGTAATTTCGGATTAATATAAATTTTAAAAAATCATAAAAATCTGAAAAAAAATAAAAAAGTAAAACAATTTTACCATTTGTTTTTATTGTTTGAAGGGTTTATCATTTGAAATTTGCAGGAACAGCAAAGAATCTCGGATCTGGAAAATTTCAGAGATCAAAACAGGAAAAGATAGATCTGAAAAGTATAGGATTTTGCCAGCAGAGGAGGAGGATTTTTCTCGGGATCTGAACAGTACACCTAACCGCGGATCCGCCGCAAAAAGCTCTTTAGACCGCGGAAGGGCGGCGGTTTCGACGAGTCAGCACGTGAGAAAAAGTCTCGGGAAGCGAACCTTCTTTCCAACCGCGGAAACGCGACGGGAGGCACGGTTTGACCGCGGAAGGGCGGCTCTGTGGTGACATCAGCGAGCAAAAATTGCACTGTAATCTTCTTTCTCTCTCCTCTGAATCTCCCAATATACCTTTTGCCAAATCTTCTGCAGGATTCTTTACGCATAAAAAAAAATCTCCCCCTTCCAATAATTGATTCTCTGCAGGATTCTTTGTGCCGCGCTGAAAAATAACTTTTTTTATTGCAAGTGATTTACTGTTTTGCATATTTTAATCGGACTTTAAGGGGCTTTTGACCAATTCAGATTGGGTAGGGATTTCATCACCCTTCCCAGGACCCCAGAAATCACTTAAAGCATTTGCATTGACCATTCTTAAATAAAAAATACTAGACTCGGCCCTAAGGACGTCGCGCTCAATAGGACAGAGGACTAGTTATTGGTGTCACACCCCGCTTTCCAAAATACAGAATATAAGGATGACAAGGCCAGCCATGCTCCTACGATCAAGGAAAAATCCTGTCGTAGTCACATTTCGGCTTCTAGCATTATATGGTAATCAGTAAAATACAGTACGGGTAAAGAGAATGCAGTCATTAAAACTATCTAATATAAAGAAATCTGAGCTCAATGGAAGTAAACAAGAGGACAACTAACCAGGGATATCAGTGGAGAAGTGTAACTGGTTCACTGGGCTGGATCTTCACGGTCTTCTCGAGATCAGGAAAATCCACCTCTTTCACTGAGCATGCATACTCAGGTCGTCAGAGCGACCCAATAGCAATATTATAATAATCATGAAAGACAAGAAAATAAAGCAATAACAGTGGAGGTAATAAATGCAGACAATCAATATGTCGTGAACTGATGTAAGGTATGCTCTGTGTCCCTATCTGTCTCTAAGTCACTTTTGAAATCGAGTTGTGGAAAGGAGTGATCATTTTTAACGAGGGTCTCGTACATACCCGAGACTACGGCCCACGATGCCCGGGACATAACCCTGTCAGCCGAACCGCTAGGTCCAACCTAAAATATAAGAGTCGTTGTTCGAATGATCATCCTCTAAAACACTGACCTCGCTAAATACAATTTCCTTTCCACTGCGATTTACCCTTTTCCTCAGGTTTACACTATTTATGATTATGAGTTAGTCGTGTACAAGCATACCAATGGCACGGTTTTATCACTGTTCACTGTATTAATCACTGTCACGAATCATTCACATTCCATTGGTGTACTTGACACTTCTAAACCAATATCATTCACGCACGATAATGCAATGTCCACTGATCACTAACACGCACTAATACTATGTATATGGCAATTGGGTAAGAGATGTGTATGTATGTCGTTAACAAGTCATGTATGTTATGAACCAATATGCACGTCATAAACTTACAAAAATTGCAGTAATTCATATGTTCAGAATTCAACAAAATGATACAAATACGATAACAAGTACACTCTATCAGTAGTTCATTAAAATTGGTTTCAGTTAATCGGGTTTCCGGTATTCAAGTTGCAGCCGTTTTATTTTAAGTGCTCGCTGCAGGAAATTCAGTTTCTGAACTGAGCGTCCGTTTCGCGACACGAATTTCATCCAGTTGGGATCAGAATTAGGCGACACTATAGTTGAACAATTTTTAGGGTTATCAGTTATGTTTCCAACTCAATTGGCGGATCAATAATATTCTATTTCAACATGGAGTTATGGTCATATTAAGTTCAATGTGTAAAATCTGCCGCTGCAGAATTCAGCAGAACATATCGTCGTTATAAAATATGTTAAAAATATCATACAGTTAGGGAATCCAGTGAAACTAGTGGGGTAAGAAAGCTAACTCAATTTTCTACGTAAAGATATAGGGTTCCGCACATTTTCTCATTTGAGCAATGTTATACGGTGATCTCAAAACAAGGGTGAACTGGGATTACTGCTCTGGACTGCAGTCCAGGGTCGTAATTCTCCCCAGTTTTCTCTATCATAACTAGTTCAAATTCTGAAATAAATTATAGAATACTGTAGGTTAATTTGTTATCTTCAGTACGAGCCATGGAACGCTCAAATCCGGTTTGTAAAAGATTTATCGTGAATTTAACGGTGTAGTATGTTCAGAAAAATTCTGATTCCGCAATGGTTTTCGGGGTAACATTTTATGGGTGAAACAATATTGATTTTCAACCAAATTTCAGCAGTACCTATGTAAATAGTAATCGGGTTTAACGAACACAAATTCCGCCATTTACAGCTAGGTTTTCACGTAACGTTTAGTATCAACTACTTGTTTTAAATGTATGGCGATCAGAGCTTTTATTTCGTTTAATCGGTCAATATATTTTCGTAACGTGGTTAGAGCCGAATAAAAGCTCGACTTATAAACTATGTCAAACAATGTATAAACAGGGGATTGTGAGACTTATCCAAAATCCATGATTTTCTAATTAACTGGATATATATATATATATATATATATATATATATATATATATATATATATATATATATATATATATATATATATATAACTATGTGATAAGAAAACTAGTAGCATGTAAAGCAAGTGATGATCACTTGCCTGCGATGATGTGTCGATGGTGCCGCAACGATGATGACGGTGATGGCATGCACGGGCACGACACACACGGGTAACAACGACAAGGGTTTGGCTTTGGCCTTGAACTTGGCCTCGGATTGGGCTCTGTGCAATGGCTCAGCGGCGACGATGGGCTCCGACTTGGATGCTGGAATTGGCTAGGTCTGAAGGTCGGCTGCTCGAGCTTCAAAGGAGGTGAGCGCAGCGACGGGTGGCTGAATCTTGAAGGTTGGGCAAACAAGGGAAGGCTCAGGTATGGGGCAGCGAAGGGTGGCCGTAGGCGAAGCACGTGGTCACGGCTGGGCTGGGTTATGAGGAGGGTCGGTGTTGATAGAGTTGGCGGTCGACGATGTTGGTCGGCGGTGCTCAGGTCGAGGGTTGAAGGCTGGAGTTGAGCTCGGCAAGATGGGTTGCAACGACGAGGTGCTCGGGAGAGGAGGTGGGGTTGACGTGGATGATGGAGGGAGGTGGTCGGATTTAGTTCGTCGGGAAGGAGCTCGAAGCTCGGAGGAGGGGGTGCAGCGGTGTTTGGAGCAGGCGCGGTCGGGTGTGCAGGTGAGGTGGGGAGGAGGGACTCGGGGTTTTGGAGAGAGGAGAGAGGGGCGGGGTGATGCCGGTGATGGTGGCGTCGGTGATCGCGGCGTCGGTGTGGTATGGGCGTGGGTGTGGGTCAAGAGAGGGAGCGGGAAGAGAGGAGGAGGAAGGAGAACGAGAGAGAGAGAGATGGTGGGGAAAAGATGGGGTGAGAATAGAGGGAGAGAAACGTGAGTAATAATGAGGAAGAGAGATTTAAGGGAGAGAGAGAGAGTTTTAATCGTGGGAATTATTATTAATTAAAGAAAAATTAAATGAGAGAGAAACGGGAAAATGGTTTTATTGTGAGAGGATTAATGAAATTTGATTGGGTAAGATTTTGGTTTAATTGAAGGTATAAAATTTGAATTTTGAAAAGTGAGGAAAGAGTAGATAATTTGAATATAAGTGTTATTTTTGAAATAAGGATTTGGGTTGTTGGGCTTGGGCTCAATAAAATTTAAAAGAAAAGTGTGGGATTTAGATATGGACTTGGGCTTAGGGTTGGGTTCATAGGAAAACAAAAATAATTATAAATTAATATAAAACGTAAAATGGGCACAATATTTTATTTTGAATGCAGGTATTGGCGTAGATGAAGACCGGATATTACAACATACCACCCTTACAAAAATTTCGTCCTCGAAATTAAAAGAACGAAAACAAGAAGGTAATGATACAAAGGCTATGTTCCCCTCCGAACGGCGGCCCGGACTTCGCGTCCATTGCCTGAGGTTCGGGGCAGATGCTATTTGGTTTTATCCGTCCACCTCTCCGAAGATGCCAAGTTGATTTATGACACCGTGTATCGGAGGTTTAGACGGATGCGGCCGATGTAGCAGACTTCGTCAGATTCCCCCTCAGGGTGAGGGGTTTTTGATTGTGGGGACCCTCTTCCCTGCAGGCGCAAGCCCCTGCAGTTAATTACGCTACCGCATCGCGGTAACAACTTTCTCCTTCTCAAGAATTTCACTTCGTGTCGTGTATGTTTGTTTTGTTTGTGGTTGCCCGTGGATTGTATACGGAGACTGAGTAATGCCGTCGCCCGTAGGACGTGGATTAGTCCAAATCCGTATTTACTTAGATTTGGGTTTGGTGTTTTTAGTTTAAGGATGCATTAGTCGCGTTGCGGCTAAGATCAACTTAAACATTCGTTAAGGATACATTAGTCCTGTTTTAGACTAAGATCAACTTAACGTAGTGATTGATTTAATTATCTGGCCGTCGGGACTCGTCACCTCTCTGACGTCGATGAGGGATTACAACGACAGGCGTCAGAGGAATTCAGAGATGTACCCTTGAACCAAAGTTGATTTGGAGTTTTATTGTTTATTTAAAGATCTAAGGACACATTAACCGTATTTGGGGCTAAGATCAACTTAGACGGGACCGTTTAGATCCGGCAAAAGAGCGTTCGGACTCTATTGTGCCAGTTTAAGGACATGGTGGTCCATCGCCAGTTTAAGGACGTAGTGGTCCATCGCCAGTTTAGGGACGTGGTGGTCCATCATTAGTTTAAGGACGTTTCGGTCCGATATTAGTTTAGGGACGTTTCGGTCCGATATTAGTTTAAGGACGTTTCGGTCCATCATTAGTTTAGGGACGTCTCGGTCCGATATTAGTTTAGGGACGTTTCGGTCCGATATTAGTTTAGGGACGTTTCGGTCCGATATTAGTTTAAGGACGTTTCGGTCCATATGGGTGTGTGGTTGTTGGGACCCGTCATCTCTTTGACGTCGTTGAGGAATTACAACGATGGATGTCAAAGGAGTTCGGAGATGTACCCTCGAACCGAACGTAGATTGATTTAGGAGAGCCATTTTGCTCAGTCAATTTAATTTAAGGACTTATGGCCACGATTGGGCTAAGTCCAGTTCAACATTTTATTTGCTTTTGCGTTGCATTTTTTTATTTAGGCTCTACCCACAAAAGATACAGAGTATCAATTTATTTTGGGCTCTGCCTATTTGTAGATGATGCAAAGTATCTATCTTGTTTGGGCTTTGCCCCTTTTAAAATGCATAGCATTCTGAATATTTTGTTTGGGCTCTGCCCATAAATGATGCAGAGCATCTGTTTTGGTTTGGGCTCTACCCCTTAAAATAATGCATTGCTTTTTATTAAGCCTGTTAGGCCTTCTTTTAATTGGGCTTGGCCCTTTTTGTAAGCAATACAATGCATCTGCACTTTGCGCTAAGTAATGAGCGCAAGCTCATATGGTGATAACACGTGTCGTGCTCTGGTGAGCGCAAGCGCACTAGCGCAGTGCGATGCGCTGTTGCGCTGCGCTATTGCGCTGCTGATACGTGGCGCGCTTTCAGCGAGTTGCGCCAATTCCAGAGAGCAAAGCTCTATCTTAAGGGCGCTTAGCGCAAGTGGTTCTATAGCCGACACGTGGCGCTCTCTTAAGAGCGCAACAGCGCAGTTTGGAAGTGCAAAGCACTAAGAATCTTTTAGATTCAAGAAGGGAAGTGCAAAGCACTGTTTAATTTCTTGATCTAAATTAGATCAAAGAAGAAGAAAAAAATAAAGTTTTCTTTATTTTGAAGAACCAGAGGTTCATAAAAGTGCAAAGCACTATTTTTTTTATTTTTATTGTTTTTAAAGAACCGGAGGTTCATAAGAAGTGCAAAGCACTGTTTATTATGTAAAGATCATTGATCTTGTTTTTAGATCAATGATCTATTAGAAGGAGTTTCTTCTACTTCATGAAGGTTTTTTACCTTTTTCTTGAAATCTTCTCAGAGTTCTCTCTGTTTAAAGTTCTTGATTTTTCAAGAAATCTCCCCCCTTTTGAATGAGGTCTGGGGTCCTATTTATAGTGCTCACAAATTTGTTGAATTTGTTAACAAGATCTTTTCTAAGTGATTTTGGGAATTTTCCACCGCTGGATCTCTGATCCAAAGGCAGAAGAAAATCTTCTGGTTTTGGAAAGAACAGAAAAGATTTCATAAAATCTTAATTCAGTTTGGCGCAGATGCCCCAGCGCGTGACACGTGTCGCTCAGCGCACAGCGCAGCGCAAGTGCGCTAGCGCATCTGCGCTGACACGTGTTGCGCAGCGCAGAGCGCAACGCAACTGAGGTGTTGCTTCAGTTAAATAGAGCTCTGCTCTGATTGGGCGCGCTGCCTTGGGCGCAGCGTTGATGCGGCTGCGCCAGATACGTAGCGCCTTACACTCAGCGCCGAGGATCTGAAGCGTTGCTTCATTTATTGAAACTTAGATTTTGGGAGAATCGGAAGCGTCGCTTCTCCTCAAATATCTTTTCATCTCCTTTTTTCAAGTCAAACTTGTATTCCCAAGATTTTGATTTCCCGGGTCTTGGAAATAATTCCATTGTGCACAGAATCTTTTGTGCCTGGGTCTATATATAATTCAAGGCCGAGCCTTTTCTTCTCTCATCTTTAGAGAACTTCTTCAATCATGGCTTGCAATCGCCCTCATTCTCGCCGTCAACCATGGGAGGTGCCGATTCGGGACATTGTTCCCCGCTTTGCTGCGCGCTTGGTAGACTCCTCTCTTTCAGACGAGCAGTGCGATGCCGCCATTTACGAGCTTTCGACTCGTGTGGGGTCTCCTCTTCCTCCGAATTCCATTTGGCTTCGGATGATCCTTGCCTCGGTGCTCGCCGACATTCCCCTTCCTCCGGCGGAGATGTCCTCGGCCATACTTGATGTGGCCGAAGATAAGATCGAGAGCTTTTTCGAAGCGCTCTTGATCACCAAAGCCCTGAGGGACTTCTCCTTTTACTTACTGAGCCAGATACGGGCTCGTCGGGTCGTCATCGCCACTTTTTCCCAGGAGTGCGGCGTCGACCGTTGGATGGCTACCCCTTAGGAAGATCGCCGCTTCGACGTGATGGAGAAGGCGGAGAGGGAGCTGAATAATCTTCTTTTTCTTTTTGTGAACCCTTGTCTCTCTGATCCCGTATTCGGTGATCTTTTTTAAATGTAATAACAATAAGAATAAATAAGTATTTTTCTTCTTCTTTTTTTTTTATCAAGTACTTCATTTTCTGTTAAGGGTTCTTTCATTTTAG
Organism: Agapanthus africanus; assembly: GCA_030015575.1. Classification (NCBI taxonomy): domain Eukaryota; kingdom Viridiplantae; phylum Streptophyta; class Magnoliopsida; order Asparagales; family Amaryllidaceae; genus Agapanthus; species Agapanthus africanus. The sequence continues at coordinate 490,795,438 of JASDDO010000012.1, read as the reverse complement.
CTTTCTGTTGTGTTTGTGCGTCGTATGATTTTAATTCGTTATTATCAAGTGCACGTAACTTTGCATGGATAAATTGCCTTTGGTATTTAAGCCCTTTCTCCTGCGCTAGCGCATCTGCGCTGACACGTGTCGCGCAGCGCACAGCGCAGCGCGACTGCGCTAGCGCACTAGCGCATCTGCGCTGACACGTGTCGCGCAGCGCACAGCGCAGCGCAACAGCGCAAGCGCATCTGCGCTGACACGCGTCGCGCAGTGCATGCGCAACTGAAGTGTTGCTTCCTTTATTATTGAAGTTTAAATTTTCAAAGCAAAGCTTTGTTTCTGATTGGGGAGTTGCTTCATCTTCCACCTCGGAATTTGATCGGAGCTTTGCTCCGATTGGGGTAAACAAGTGCCCCCCACCGTTGCGCTTGCGTGGCCCTAAAACATGAGCGCAACGGTGACAGAATTCCAACCGTTGCAGTAACTTTTGGAAGTTGAAGAGGCGTTTGGTGCCTATAAATAGGACCTTTGGTCCCCCACAGATGCTTATCATCTTCTGATTTTCAAAAAACATCAGAGCTTTGCTCTTGCCTTCAAGAACTCTTGAGCTTTGCTCTTCTTTCCAAAGTTTTTTTTAGAAAAAACTTTAGGTAAATTGAATCTTAGATTAAATTAATTTTAATTAATCTTTAAACAGCAGAGCTTTGCTCTTATAGATCTTTTGATCTAAAGAGATCCCCATTGGGGTTTCACTAGCAGAGTTTTGCTCAATTTCAAAGTTAGAAACTTTAGGTGAAATTAATGTAAATCGAACTTAAATTAATCTCAATCAAAGAGCTTTGCTCTCACAGATCTTTTGATCTAAAGAGATCCCCATTAGGGTTTCATTAAGCTTTTTGTTCATGGGTTTTAATCCTTGAACAGAGTTTTAGCCTCTAGGAATCTAGCTCTCTATGTATATTATTTTTCTTCTATCGCTAATCTTCCTGTGGTATTTCCTCCAGGCATAATGGCGGTGCATCTATACAGTTTGCACGAGTTCATCACTTATGACGATATCCGCGCACAGGGTCGTCAACAAAACCAGGAGTTTACAGACGCTCAATGTGCAGAGGTCATGGGTCGTCTGAACGCAAGCGGTGGCTGGCTGCTACCCCGTCGTTCGGCTCTTTTGAAAGTCGTGCTGGGAGCAATATGGAGAGCACTTCCGGGTCTTCACGAGGCCCTGCCGCTCAATGCGCAGGATGATGCCGAGGACAAGGTGCATTCAGTGTACCTGACGGGGCTGATCTCGAAGAAGCGGCGAGATAGCCTCATTGACATCATACACCAAATCTTCCAGCAGACGACGATAGTTGCTGCTTACCGAAGGCCGGGAGGGCTTGGCGATGATATCGACACAGAGGAGCGCGAGAGGCTGCGCATAAGAATGATTAGAAAGGCCAGAAGAACTCTGGATGGCCTTACTTTTGAATTCCTCAATCCGTGCCCCGGATCTGAGGTTATTCCCTTATAATAATACTTTTCTTTCATGGCTTTTTTTTATGATTGTAAGAACTTTGGGCAATATTAATGAAATTTTTTTTTTATCCCAGCTTGTCTTTATTATATATCTTTTGTCCTGAGTCTTTTATGCCCATGCATGAATGAATGTGCCTTGAACGCTTGATCAAATGTAAATCAGATGCTCTTTCTGTTGCTTTTCCTTTTTCTTAGCGCGTCATCACAATTAGCAGGTAATAGAATAAGCCTCTTGATTTCTTCACGAGATAGCGAGGGCTTAGGCCGCAGGTTCAGATCTGCTGCCTAAGACTTTTCAACTCTATGAGCCGTGAGGGTCTCATAGAGACTTTTCTCCCTACGGATCGAGAGGATCTCATAGGTGGATTTTTTCCTTAGGAATCGTGAGGATTCCTAAGTGTGGTTTTCTCTTATAAGTCGTAAGGATCCTATAAGAGAATTTTCCCTCTTACGAGTCGAGAGGATTCGTAAGTGGTTGTTTCCCTCCTTGTCGAGAATCGAGTTCAGAGAGTGAGACCCGTGAATAGTATGCAAGAGACCATTTAGGATTGACTTGCAGGGTCCCATTGTTCAGGAAGCAAGTTTTTGAATCCTTACTGCCCGAGATGTGAGTCAAAGAGGCTCTCGTCACGGAGTGTTTGTATCCGTGAGTTGAGAAGTTTTGCGAGGGATTATTTGTCTCCCAAGCGCCAAGGATTATTTGTGTCCTTGGAGTTTGAAACGAGTCGAGGGTTCCCACGGAGGCACCGGTGGCTCTGCGAGTCGACGCGGATCAGAAGGCTCTCGTCAAGGAGTGTTTGTATCCGTGAGTCGAGGATTTTGCTGGGATTATTTGTTTCCGAAGCGCCAAGGATTATTTGTTTCCTTGGGGTTTGAAACGAGTCGAGGGTTCCCACGGGGGCTCTGGTGGCTCTGCGGGTCGACGCGGATCAGAAGGCTCTCGTCAAGGAGTGTTTGTATCTGTGAGTTGAGGAGTTTGCCGGGATTATTTGTTTCCCAAGCGCCAAGGATTATTTGTTTCCTTAGGGTTTGAAACGAGTTGAGGGTTCCCACGGGGGCTCTGGTGGCTCTGCGGGTCGACGCGGATCAGAAGGCTCTCGTCAAGGAGTGTTTGTATCCGTGAGTCGAGGAATTTGCTGGGATTATTTGTTTCCCAAGCGCCAAGGATTATTTGTTTCCTTGGGGTTTGAAACGAGTCGAGGATTCCTACGGAGGCACTGGTGGCTCTGTGGGTCGACGCGGATCAGAAGGCTCTCGTCAAGGAGTGTTTGTATCCGTGAGTCGAGGAATTTGCTGGGATTATTTGTTTCCCAAGCGCCAAGGATTATTTGTTTCCTTGGGGTTTGAAACGAGTCGAGGGTTCCCACGGAGGCGCTGGCGGCTCTGCGAGTCGACGCGGATCAGGAGGCTCTCATCAAGGAATGTTTGTATCCGTGAGTCGAGGATTTTGCTAGGGATTATTTGTTTCCCGAGCGCCAAGGATTATTTGTGTCCTTGGGGTTTGAAACGAGTCGAGGGTTCCTACGGAGGCACTGGTGGCTCTGCGGGTCGACGCGGATCAGGAGGCTCTCGTCAAGGAGTGTTTGTATCCGTGAGTCGAGGATTTTTGTTGAAGTCACTGGCTTCTTCGGTTGAAATGAACTGTTGAGGTTTGGCTTCGTCGTTTGACGGAATCCGCTGGGGAAGTATGGTCCCTTCTTTGTTTACGCCCTTGGATTGTATACAGGGATCGATGTGATCTTAACTGTAGGGCCGAAGTTTTATCATTTCTTCTATTTATTTTATTTTATTTCCGCGATGCTCTATCATTTCAGCTTTTATATCGCGAAGGTCGCGATTGTCCAATCATTTCGGCTATTTTTCGCGGTGCCCAATCATTTCGGCTATTTATTTTATTTTTACTCGCTGCTTTTTATTGCGAGTTGCCCAATCATTTCGGCTATTTTGCATGCATACATTTTTACTTGCTGCTTTTTATTGCAAGTTGCCCTATCATTTCGGCTATTTCGTATGCATGAGCGGCCTACTGGCTTTCGCCGTAAACCGATTTCGGCATCAGCACCGCTACAACTGGGATATTACCAGGAGCGAATCATCATCTGCCTCTGCGATGTCGAACAAAGGTGGCTTAGCGACCAGGGTTAGGGTCCTGTCGGCTAAGGCTTTTGACTTCATGAGCCGTAAGGGTTTCACGAAGTTATTTCTCCCTACAAGTCGTGAGGATCTTGTAGGTGTATTTTCTCCTTAGGAATCGTGAGGGTTCCTAAGTGTTTTGTTCCTCTGTAAGTCGTAAGGATCCTACAGGAGGGTTTTCTCCTCATAAATCGAGGGGATTTATAAGGGTTGTTCACCATGCGAACGTATTCCCAATTACGGATGAAGTTTGGCTAGGGAAATGTTTATTCGCACCCGTGGATTGTATACAAGGGTCAATACTGAGCCACTTGTAGGGCAATATTGGAAGTTTGTGGGGGTTTGCTTAAGCACGGGTTTAGGTCTCTGTAACTTAAGACTTTCAAATCTTATGAGCCGTGAGGGTCCCATAAGAGAGTTCTCCTTACGAGTCGTGAGGATCTCGCAAGTGTATTTTCTCCTTAGGAATCGTGGGGATTCCTAAGTGTGTTGCTCCTTTGTGAGTTGTAAGGATCTCACGCAGGTGGTTTCTCCTTACAAGGTCGAGAGGACTCTATAAGGGTTTTTCACGAAGTTGCGCCCTTTCGGGTTTTCACAAACATTCGCCGGTAGTCCTGCTGTTTTTACTCACGGAGCCCTTTCGGGTTTTCATCCGTGCCCATTTTGCTTATGGACATACCGTTTTTTCTTTTATTTTCTTTTTCTTTCTTTTTTTTCTACGAGGTCGCGCCCTTTCGGGTTTTCACGAACACTCGCCGGCAGCCCTGCTGTTCTTACTCACGGAGCCCTTTCGGGTTTTCATCCGTGCCCTTTTTGCTTATGGACATACCGTTTATTTTATTTTATTTTTATATGTTTTTTTTTTATCTCGTCAGCCTAAGGATGTTGCAGTGTTAGTTTAAAGACGTTTCGGTCTGATATTAGTTTAAGGACATTTCGGTCCATCGCTAGTTTAAAGACGTTTCGGTCCGTCGCTAGTTTAAGGACGTTTCGGTCCGTCACGGAAAAGGCCGGCTACTTTATAAAGCTTAAGCTTAGGAAGATAGCGAGCGGACATAGTCGTCGTCATCTATCATTGACCTAAACTATGGCTCATTAAGCGTAGTATTTCTTCAGGAAGCGACCGTTTATTGGCCTGAAAGGCCTTTCACCGTGCATGTCCATGAGTAGATAGGCTCCACCCTGGTAGACTTTATCTATGATATACGGGCCTTCATAGTTTGGCTCGAATTTTCCCCGCTTGGCGCGATTGGGGATCATAGGCCTTTTGACCACTAGCACAAGTTCGCCTTGACAAAATGTCCTCGGTCGGGTCAATCTTTCGTATGAGCGCGTCATCTTTGCTTTATAAGCTTCCAGATTTTGCTGTGCTAGAAGCCGGATTTCATCAAGGGCGTCAAGCTCTTCAAACCGAAGGCAAGCATTTTCTTCGTCTGTCAGTTCGTAGTGGACTGCCACTCGTAGAGAGGGTAATTCTATCTCGAGAGGGAGTACTGCTTCTGTACCGAACACCAACGCGTATGGCGTTGCGTTCGTGGACGTCTTGAATGTGGTTCGATACGCCCAAAGAGCCTCTTGCAACCTCTCATGCCAGTCCCTCTTGTTTCGGGACACCGTCTTTTTCATAATTTTCGTCAAGGTCTTATTGAAGGCCTCAGCTAGACCGTTAGCTCGCGGATTATAAACTGAGGAGTATCTCCAGTCTATATTGTGTTGCTGTGCGAAGCGGCTAATTTTATGACTTCGGTAGGCTGGCCCATTATCAGAGATGATCCTTCTCGGGGTTCCAAACTGGTATATGACATGCGTTTTGAAGAAATGGAGGATGTTCTCCGTCTTCACTTCCCTCAACGGTACCGCCTCTGCCCATTTGGAGAAGTAGTCAGTCGTCGCTAGGATGAAACGGTGTCCCTTAGACGATGCTGGTTCGATGGGGCCAACTATATCAGTCCCCCACATTTCGAAAGGCCAGCTAGCCACTGTTGGGTGTAGCGGATTTGGATGCTGATGGATGAAGTCCCCATGAATTTGGCATGAGTGGAATTGCTTCTCATATTCGATGCAGTCCTGCATCATCGTGGGCCAATAGTAGCCCATCCGTTTTATCTTCAACTTCATCTTAGGGCCTGCTTGGTGGGAACCGCAGAGTCCGTCGTGAACTTCTTGGACGACCCTTCTCGCTTCGTCAGGTCCTAGGCATCTCAGCCACAGAGAATCGAATGACCTCTTGTATAGAGTATTGTTGACGAAGGCGAAAGACAGAGCTCGTTTCACGAGCTGATGTCTTATGGACGCTTCTTCAGGCATTCGGTGGAACTTGAAGTAATCTATGAAGACTTCTCTCCAGTCCTCGGTATTTTCCCAGTCTTTTATTTACAGGGTTGTCTCCTCTTTCGCTCCTTTTTCTTCAGACGATTCCGGAGATACTTCTGTTGGGGCAAGCACTCGACGACTTTGTACCACGATTCTAACGTCGTCGAGGTTCTCGTCAGCCAGTTCTTTAGCAAGTTTGGCTAGCGCGTCCGCTTTGCTGTTTTCCGCGCGCGGTATGCTCTCCAAAGTATAGGAGGGAATTTGGGTTAGCAGTTGTTGCACTTTTTCACCGTATTTTACCAATTCCGGTTTGCATGTTTGGTAATCGCCGTTCACTTGACTGACGACTAGCTGGGAGTCCCCATATATGAGGAGGTCTTCAATTCCCATGTCAATGGCGATCTCGAGGCCTGCTATCAAAGCCTCATATTCAGCCTCATTATTCGTTCTTGGCTCTGTTAAGGAGAAGGCGAAGCGCATTATTCCTCCTTGTGGGGTCACAAAGATGAGTCCTACCCCCGATTTAATCATTGGCGTACTTTGCTTGTGCTTTTTCATGGAAGATGCTCCATCGAAATAAAGTTCCCAACGAGTATCACCACCGTCGATTGCGTCAAACGCATGTTTGTCTGGCAAATCGCAATTCAGAGGGGAATCGGCAGGTATCGGGTGTTCAGCAAGGAAGTCGGCTATGGCCTGACCTTTTACTGCCCTGAGAGGTTGATATGTTATTGAAAATTCCATCAAGAGCAGGGCCCATTTAGCGAGTCGCCCTGTCAATATGGCTTTTGACATTAGATATTTGAGAGGGTCCACTTTTGAAATAAGACGGACCTCGTGCGCCAACGCATAGTGCCTAAGCTTTGTTATTGCGAAGATCAACGCCAGCAGTGTTTTTCAATGGGAGAGTAGTTGCTTTCTGCCCCCAGCAGAACTCGACTTAAATAGTAGAGTGCTCTTTCTTTCCCTTGATCGTTCTCTTGTGCCCATAACGCGCCTAAGGAACCTTCGAGGGCGGTTGTATAAAGAATGAGAGGCTTCCCCTTAACCGGAGCAGCCAACACCGGCGGGTTTTGCAGGTATTGCTTGATCTCGTCCAGTGCGCCTTGACATTTTTGATCCCAAACGAATGGGGTTCCCTTCTTCATCAGGTGACTATAAGGACGGCACTTTCCTGAAAGGTTGGCTATAAATCGCCGTATGTATGCGAGTTTCCCTTGGAGAGACCGCAGCTGTTTGAGAGTCCTCGGCGGAGGCATTTCCATGATCGCTTTAATCTTTGACGGATCTATTTCAATACCTCGGTGTCGAACAACGAATCCCAGGAATTTGCCCGAGGAAACCCCGAACGCACATTTAAGAGGATTCATCTTCAAGTTGTATTGCCGAAGGCGTTGAAATACAGTCTTCAGATGCTCGAGATGTTCCTCGTATGATTTGCTTTTAACCACGAGATCGTCGATATAGCATTCGACGATTTCGTGTATAAGGTCGTCGAAGATTTTCGTCATGGCCCTCTGATAGGTGGCACCGGCGTTCTTTAAACCGAAGGGCATCACTTTATAACAAAATATACCAAGAGGAGTCCTGAAGGCCGTGTGCTTCTGGTCTTCCGGATGCATTTTTATTTGATTATACCCTGACGAGCCGTCCATGAAGGAGAAAACCTCATGAGTGGATGTATTGTCTATCATTAGTTCAGTGACTGGCACTGGGAAATCATCCTTCGGGCAAGCTTTATTAAGATCCCGGAAGTCCACGCATATGCGCACCGTCCCATTTTTCTTCATCACCGGGACGATGTTAGCGATCCATTCAGGGTATTGAACTTCATGGATAAAGCCGGAGTCTATCAGTTTTTTGACTTCGGCGTTGATGCTCATTTCAAGCTCGAGCCGCATTCTTCTCGGCGCCTGTTTGACCGGCTTGACGTCCGGGGATATTGCTAGTTTATGTACAGCAACTTCTGGATCTAGTCCCGGCATCTCGGAATAGTTCCATGCGAAGCAATCTTTATGCTGCACAAGGACGTCTTTTAACGCAGCCACCCTCTCTTCAGACAGTAGCTCACTGACGAATGTCGGTCACGGATCATTTACCGTCCCCAACTCGATTTTCCTGAGGTTGTCTGCGGTGGTATGTATTCCGTCCTCCAGTTCTTTCGGAGCTGGGGGAAATTCTGAGATCACCTCATCGCTGCCGTTTTCAAAGCACCAAGGAAGGCTGTTCATGTCCTCGGACTCTTCTTTTAATATTGTTACCACATGACAAGTGCAAATTTTCTGCCAATCCCAATGCGGAGTTGGTTCTTCTCTCGCGGCCTCGGGCTCGTGCTTCTGTGGTGGTGCTACCCTCCAGTTGTCAGAAAACGCGAATTTGCCTAGCTGATACTGATCTTCAACCCAATTCTTGAAGGTGAAGCAATCTTCAAGAGGGTGTCCCATTACTCGATGGTAAAAGCAATAATTTGGGTTGAACACCTCGCCTGCGTGCTCAGGATGCTTAGACTCTGGCAATGTAAGCATTTGATGTTTTAGAGCGAGATCGAATATCTTCCTCGTTTTGTTCCGAGGAAATGAGTATGCTCGACCCATTTTCTTCCTGAGGGTTAGGTCAATAACGCTCAACTCTCGGATACGTGGCTTCTTAGCTCTGCTTTGTGGTTGTCGAGCGCCTCTCTTGCCTTTCGACTTGTTTTTGTTTTCGCGTCGAACCTTTTTTGTAGCAGGTTGACAAGGAGCGGCATTTTCTTCCTTCACCGCCTGTTGAAGGAGGCGCTGTGTCTTGGCTTTTTCATAGATTGCTATTTCACGATCGTGATCGTCTCGGGCTTTTTGACTCACATCCCTTATAAGTTTGCTCATCTGGTCTTCAAATGATGGACTGGGCGGTTTTGTATCAGGAACTTTTGCTGGCTCAGGATTAGCGTCCACCCATTGAGCGTCCGCCTCTTCGTCGAAGTCATACATAACATAACAGCTGTTTACTAGCTCCCGTTTCTTTGACCGGATGTACCCAAGCCCTTTTGTTTCTACTCTCCCGTTAGGCAGTTTGCATTGAGTCCCGGGAATGTTCCAGACCATGTCATAGAATTTGGCTTTTCTAATGGTCTGTGTGAAGGACATCCCCTGGCGTTTCAGCAGTTTCTTCAAACCTTCGGTATAATATCTGGGAAGACGGATAGGCTGAAGCCTGTCGAGCATGGGATCCGCGCCATGCCAAATTTCTTTTTCCACCTTGTATTCTTCAGAACGGTAGAATAGGATTGCCTTCTCGCCTTTTCGTCCGGGAGGGATATAGAATGTCTGCAATTCTTCTACGCTGTTGGTGTCGAGTGCATCCAGTTCTTTGTAATGCTCAAGCGGCACCATGGTTATCTGCAGACTTCGATCTTCATCAGCGGAAACCCGTATTGAAGGCCGAGCGGGGAATACAGCGTGAACTTCATCTTCTGAATCACTGCCAAAGATCAATGAAGGAACGGATGGTCCCGGCCTGGTGGATTGGGATGGACCTGAATAAATTATATCCTCCTCTTCCTCGGTGTCACTGCCGAAGACAGGGATGGTGGCGTTAGTCTTGTCCTTCGGTTTGTGACACCTTTCCGTGTCTTCGAAACTCGGTAAAAAGTATTTGGCATCTTCATACTTGCGAACTTCATTCACGGAAAACGGATTCAACTCTCCCGCCACAGTGTACTCGAGGCCATCCCTAGAATACTTCATGCACTGATGCTGTGTAGAAGGGATGATATTGTACTCGTGTAGCCATGGTCGGCCGAGCAGAGCATTGTAGCACGTCTTGGCATCTATAACATGGAATTTGATGTCTGTGACGAGCAACCCGAAGCGTAGCGCCAATATCACAGATCCAAGATTCTTTGAGGATTGAGAGTCGAAACCGGAGATAGTGATCTTGTCTCGGGCGAGGTGTTGGACACTCATGCAAATCTCCTTTAACACTCGCACATTGAGTAAATTGACAGACGATCCGTTATCGACCAAGATTTTACCTATCTTTATGTCATAGCAGTATCCTGAGACATAAAGGGGGCGATTGTGTTCACACGTCCCGAGGAGAAGGTCTTCATCACCAAAAGCAACGTCGGCTGTGTGCACTTCTTCTAATTCGTCTTTCATCTTTTCTTCGGCTAAGAAGGCTTGGAACTGGTCCGGATCTTGTAGCGCCTTAATCAAAGAGTCTCTCGCCTCCTTTGATAGTAACAAGGCATCAAGGACGCTGAGCTGAGAAGGCAGTTTCCTCAGATGTGCCAGAACGTTGTAATCCACCTTACTTCTCTTCGGCAGGTTTTCGGCGTTTAGCTCTTCCAGAACTTGGTCATCTAAGACGATGTCTTCAGAGACCTTTTCTTTCCCTTTATCTTTTCTATTCGAGGTTCCGAGGTTCTTTTCAGGCAGTGTTTGATTCCGCAGCCGGATATTTTCGCAAATCACTGGCTCCTCTTCTTTTCCCGAAGTTGACTCTTTAAAGAGAGGGGCAAGTTTTAACTCCTCATCAGAGTCGCTCCCAAATGTAGGCACTTGCGACCCGGTAGTGTTAACCATGTGACAGTTGCCGGCAGTTCTTTCAAGCTCTTTGGTTGTGCTTCTTTGCTCCAGACGAATCTTACGCTTTTCCCGTTTAAAGCGTTGTATCCTTGCCACCATCCATTGAAAGCTTTGCAATCTTGGGTGGAGTGCGAGACCTTCTGATGATATAAGCAATAAGAGGGGTGTATTTCTACCACGCCAGTAACTTTTTCTTCAGAGGGTGGTAGCTTCATGCCCATCGATATGGCCTTAGCAAACTTCTTTTTTATCTTGAATTGGCTTTTGTCAGCGGTGGAGGCATTTTGCTCCAGCGGGATCATCTCAGCTCTTTCCTCAAGTCGCTGACGCTTGGCCCTTTCGAATATAGCCGTCTCGCGTTCTCGATCAGCTTTACTTTTCAATCGAGCTTCATTAAGGAACGCGCCAATCATTTCAACTGATAACCCTGGGGCTCTTGATTCGGCATTTGCCCCCAGCATTTCAGTGCCAGAAGACCCTTCATCGTCCGTGGTCGAATGGGAGATCATATGACAGCTCGCCACATATTCCTCGGATTCATCCGATGAACTTTCTCCCTCATCTTCTTTTTGGAAGACGTGATTAAGGAAATCTTGGAGCGTAATGGGAGTCCGCGCTTTTTGGTTGTACTCATCCAGTGCATCGATTTGCTTTTGTAAGTCCGTGCGCTTGTCGCCAGGCTTCACGGGCTTCTTAGATTTCTTCTTCTTCTTTTTTTGAAGATTTTGACGGCTGACTATGAGCGCTTGAACTACCACCATCGGTCCTCGGAGTCGGACGTGGCTTCAACATCCCCTCAATAACGTGCGGTTCAAAGGGGTTCTTCCACTTGACCGCTGGACAGGTCTGAAGATCATTTAGCATTCTCCTCGTTTTGGCTGATAATACAACCTCCCAGGGAGCTTCTTCAATGACGGAGCATGTTTCCCCCGGCGTATTTGTCCCCTTAGAGGTGTGGGGCTGCGGAGGATTCACCTTCCATTTGTCAGATAGCGCAAATTTGCCCTGACGGTACTGGTTCTCAAGCCAATTTTTGAAAACGTAACAGTCTTCGATCGGATGTCCTAGCACTCGATGATAAGGGCAGTAATTAGGCTCGTTGACGTCACTTGGTTGCGACGGACGTTTTGGATCTGGCAGATTTATGAGCCTGTTGCGCAATGCCAGCTCGAATAGCCTCCTCGTTTTATCACGGGGGAAGGAGTAAGCACGTCCCATCCTGTCCTCAAGGGGTACGTATGGACGCGTATTGTTTGGACGAGCAACCGGCTTCGAGTCGTTCGGTTGTTGTTGGGCATTAGCGACGATGATCGCTTTTCCCTTTCCTTTATCGTTTCGGGAGTCCGGCTTCGGGAGATGGGGTTTATGGCCCATCTGGTCCATCTGCGCCAATTTGTCGATCAAAGCCTGGAAGGAAGTCGGCTTGAAGAACATCATAAACTGTGAGATGGTTGCTTGTGGATCAAGGGTTCCAACAAACATTCCCACCGCAGGGGCTTCTTCTATGCGTTGTTCACACTTAGACCATAGATTACGCCACCGTATAGCGTACTGAACCCATGTCTCGCCGGGTTTTACCCTGGCATTAATCAGTGCCGTCATCGGGGTACGCTCGCTGGCACTTGCAAAACGTTGGGTGAAGAGCAGCTCCATCTCCGCAAAGGTTTTAATAGAGTCGTTGGGGAGCTCAGAATACCATTCGAACGCCGTATCTGATAAGCTTCCAACGAACTGGCGAAGCAAAAGCTTGTCGTCGCCGCCGGTGTTACCGCAAAGCGCCCTGAACTGGGCAACATGTTGATGGGGATTGCCGGTCCCTTTGTAGACATGAAACTTGGGAATTGTATAACCTGGCGGGTACTTGATTTGGTCATACCAGCCTGGATACGGTCGCCCCGTTTTTACGACGTGGCCGGCTGCTTCGGCCGCGTGATGAACCTTTATTTGCTGGGCTATATATTCGTCCAGATCAGTTTTAGAGATTGTATCCTCCTTAGCTGTTGATAGAACGGGCTGAGGGTTTGATGTCTCTCCCCTATCATCCCCAAGGACAATCGGGGGTTCTTCAGTCGGGGGATCTTGTTGTATCATCATCCCTATCATGTCCTGGAAGAGGAGGCCCATACGCTGGATATTGGCTGCTTGTTCAGCAGCCTCTTTGTCTCTCTTTTCCAGTACTCGGCGGAGGAACTCGGCGTCGGTCTCTTCCTCTTGACGTTCATCTAAGGACGTCTCAGGATTCTCTTTTGGCCCCGTGAGTGCAGCCATTGTAGTCATCATCTCCTGGAGCTTTTGTTGCTGCTCCTGGGCTTTCGTCACGGATCGGGTGAGCGGTCGGTGACCCGTAGAAGTACGACTTTCTTCCTTTCCAGAAGCCATATAGACCGTATGAACTGTTATGCCCTCTGACTTGGGACGCTTAGGTTCACCGCTTTTAAACTTTGTCAGTGTCACGGGAGCTTTCTCTGGCCTTTTCCTTTTATGGACCTTTGAGGTTGAAGGAGCCGTTGAAGCGGGCATCCTAGCATTTGTTGCCCCCTGCTGTTTAATGGGGCGGTTTTTGTCCTTTTCCACCTTTGCCTTTTTCTGGTGACGAAAGTGGTCTGGGTCAATCACGGAGTCTTGAACCCTCCGCCAAACTTTATAAATTTTTGACGACAGTCGTTGAGGGGGCTTTTCCTGCTTTGTCTCCGGAGCTTTTTCCATGGGCGGAGGAGACCTTTTCAATGCAGCAATTGGGGAGTTCTTTCTCACCTTCCTCAGCAATTCAAAGCTGTTCCCGGTTGGAACAGCAGCGTTGACCTCCACCACTGGAGCAGGTGGGGTTAGCCCTGAGGGGGAGTTGCCCCCTGCTTTCCTTACTCGTTGCCAATGGCGAAGTCGCACACGACGAGCCGTTGGGACTGGCTCGGAAATCGAGATGGTTTCTTGTTGCCCCCTGTTTGAGTATGGGGTAACTGCCGATGTCAGCCTATCGAAGACTGATGCCTTTTGACCAGCTGGGGGAGGAGTGGGAACCGTCAATCTTGTGAAGACCGACTCTCTGACGGGAGAAGCCTCCTTAATGACTCCCAAAGCAGCGGCCGTTGCCCTCTTTGGGATGGCCACTTTATAGTTCTGACCTAGCCTGGTGAAAACGGAGGCTGTTGATTTAGTAGCAGGCGACCCGTTGACAGGGGTCGTGATAGCAGTGAGCCGGTCGAACACCGACTTCTTGTTTACTTCCGGTGCAGGTGTCGGCATAGAGAAGCTTGTAGGTGGGACCATGGTCCCGAAGAACAAGCCGGTGGTGGCTTGGGGCACCTGGTCTACCGGCAGAGTCAGGAAGGAAGCCGCTTGGGGCCCATATGTTACACCTCTCGGTGAGGTGGAGCGTCCGTTGCAGTGGCACTTCGAGCAGTTGGTGCAGTTGAAGGCCATTGAATCTTTAGTTCTGCGCCAGACAAATGACCAAATCTTAGTAACTTGGAAATCCAAAGGCAACCATTTAACAAACCGCAATTGGTTCGCGAAGACGAAACACGAAGTGTGGAGTGGAAAGAGGAAAAGGTCCCACCGGGCGTGCCAGAATCTGTTCCCCTCCGAACGGCGGCCCGGACTTCGCGTCCGTTGCCTGAGGTTCGGGGCAGATGCTATTTGGTTTTATCCGTCCACCTCTCCGAAGATGCCAAGTTGATTTATGACACCGTGTATCGGAGGTTTAGACGGATGCGGCCGATGTAGCAGACTTCGTCAGATTCCCCATCAGGGTGAGGGGTTTTTGATTGTGGGGACCCTCTTCCCTGCAGGCGCAAGCCCCTGCAGTTAATAACGCTACCGCATCGCGGTAACAACTTTCTCCTTCTCCAGAATTTCACTTCGTGTCGTGTATGTTTGTTTTGTTTGTGGTTGCCCGTGGATTGTATACGGAGACTGAGTAATGCCGTCGCCCGTAGGACGTGGATTAGTCTAAATCCGTATTTACTTAGATTTGGGTTTGGTGTTTTTAGTTTAAGGATGCATTAGTCGTGTTGCGGCTAAGATCAACTTAAACATTCGTTAAGGATACATTAGTCCTGTTTTAGACTAAGATCAACTTAACGTAGTGATTGATTTAATTATCTGGCCGTCGGGACTCGTCACCTCTCTTACGTCGTTGAGGGATTACAACGACAGGCGTCAGAGGAATTCAGAGATGTACCCTTGAACCAAAGTTGATTTGGAGTTTTATTGTTTATTTAAAGATCTAAGGACACATTAACCGTATTTGGGGCTAAGATCAACTTAGACGGGACCGTTTAGATCCGGCAAAAGAGCGTTCGGACTCTATTGTGCCAGTTTAAGGACATGGTGGTCCATCGCCAGTTTAAGGACGTAGTGGTCCATCGCCAGTTTAGGGACGTGTTGGTCCATCATTAGTTTAAGGACGTTTCGGTCCGATATTAGTTTAGGGACGTTTCGGTCCGATATTAGTTTAGGGACATTTCGGTCCGACATTAGTTTAAGGACGTTTCGGTCCGATATTAGTTTAAGGACGTTTCGGTCCATCATTAGTTTAAGGACGTTCCGGTCCGATATTAGTTTAGGGACGTCTCGGTCCGATATTAGTTTAGGGACGTTTCGGTCCGATATTAGTTTAGGGACGTTTCGGTCCGATATTAGTTTAGGGACGTTTCGGTCCATATGGGGTGTGTGGTTGTTGGGACCCGTCATCTCTTTGACGTCGTTGAGGAATTACAACGATGGATGTCAAAGGAGTTCGGAGATATACCCTCGAACCGGACGTAGATTGATTTAGGAGAGCCATTTTGCTCAGTCAATTTAATTTAAGGACTTATGGTCACGATTGGGCTAAGTCCAGTTCAACATTTTATTTGCTTTTGCGTTGCATTTTTTTATTTAGGCTCTACCCACAAAAGATACAGAGTATCAATTTATTTTGGGCTCTGCCCATTTGTAGATGATGCAAAGTATCTACCTTGTTTGGGCTTTGCCCCTTTTAAAATGCATAGCATTCTGAATATTTTGTTTGGGCTCTGCCCATAAATGATGCAGAGCATCTGTTTTGGTTTGGGCTCTGCGCCTTAAAATAATGCATTGCTTTTTATTAAGCCTGTTAGGCCTTCTTTTAATTGGGCTTGGCCCTTTTTGTAAGCAATACAATGCATCTGCATTTTGCGCTAAGTAATGAGCGCAAGCTCATATGGTGATAACACGTGTCGTGCTCTGGTGAGCGCAAGCGCACTAGCGCAGTGCGATGCGCTGTTGCGCTGCGCTATTGCGCTGCTGACACGTGGCGCGCTTTCAGCGAGTTGCGCCAATTCCAGAGAGCAAAGCTCTATCTTAAGGGCGCTTAGCGCAAGTGGTTCTATAGCCGACACGTGGCGCTCTCTTAAGAGCGCAACAACGCAGTTTGGAAGTGCAAAGCACTAAGAATCTTTTAGATTCAAGAAGGGAAGTGCAAAGCACTGTTTAATTTCTTGATCTAAATTAGATCAAAGAATAAGAAAAAAATAAAGTTTTCTTTATTTTGAAGAACCAGAGGTTCATAAAAGTGCAAAGCACTATTTTTTTTTTTTTTTTATTGTTTTTAAAGAACCGGAGGTTCACAAGAAGTGCAAAGCACTGTTTATTATGTAAAGATCATTGATCTTGTTTTTAGATCAATGATCTATTAGAAGGAGTTTCTTCTACTTCATGAAGGTTCTTTACCTTTTTCTTGAAATCTTCTCAGAGTTCTCTCTGTTTAAAGTTCTTGATTTTTCAAGAAAATCTCCCCCCTTTTGAATGAGGTCTGGGGTCCTATTTATAGTGCTCAAAAATTTGTTGAATTTGTTAACAAGATCTTTTCTAAGTGATTTTGGGAATTTTCCACCGCTGGATCTCTGATCCAAAGGCAGAAGAAAATCTTCTGGTTTTGGAAAGAACAGAAAAGATTTCATAAAATCTTAATTCAGTTTGGCGCAGATGCCCCAGCGCGTGACACGTGTCGCGCAGCGCACAGCGCAGCACAAGTGCGCTAGCGCATCTGCGCCGACACGTGTCGCGCAGCGCAGAGCGCAGCGCAACTGAGGTGTTGCTTCAGTTAAATAGAGCTCTGCTCTGATTGGGGGCGCTGCCTTGGGCGCAGCGTTGATGCGGCTGCGCCAGACACGTGGCGCCTTACACTCAGCGCCGAGGATCTGAAGCGTTGCTTCATTTATTGAAACTTAGATTTTGGGAGAATCGGAAGCGTCGCTTCTCCTCAAATATCTTTTCATCTCCTTTTTTCAAGTCAAACTTGTATTCCCAAGATTTTGATTTCCCGGGTCTTGGAAATAATTCCATTGTGCACAGAATCTTTTGTGCCTGGGTCTATATATAATTCAAGGCCGAGCCTTTTCTTCTCTCATCTTTAGAGAACTTCTTCAATCATGGCTTGCAATCGCCCTCATTCTCGCCGTCAACCATGGGAGGTGCCGATTCGGGACATTGTTCCCCGCTTTGCTGCGCGCTTGGTAGACTCCTCTCTTTCAGATGAGCAGTGCGATGCCGCCATTTACGAGCTTTCGACTCGTGTGGGGTCTCCTCTTCCTCCGAATTCCATTTGGCTTCGGATGATCCTTGCCTCGGTGCTCGCCGACATTCCCCTTCCTCCGGCGGAGATGTCCTCGGCCATACTTGATGTGGCCGAAGATAAGATCGAGAGCTTTTTCGAAGCGCTCTTGATCACCAAAGCCCTGAGGGACTTCTCCTTTTACTTACTGAGCCAGATACGGGCTCGTCGGGTCGTCATCGCCACTTTTTCCCAGGAGTGCGGCGTCGACCGTTGGATGGCTACCCCTCAGGAAGATCGCCGCTTCGACGTGATGGAGAAGGCGGAGAGGGAGCTGAATAATCTTCTTTTTCTTTTTGTGAACCCTTGTCTCTCTGATCCCGTATTCGGTGATCTTTTTTAAATGTAATAACAATAAGAATAAATAAGTATTTTTCTTCTTCTTTTTTTTTATCAAGTACTTCATTGTCTGTTAAGGGTTCTTTCATTTTAGCTCTCTGTTGTGTTTGTGCGTCGTATGATTTTAATTCGTTATTATCAAGTGCACGTAACTTTGCATGGATAAATTGCCTTTGGTATTTAAGCCCTTTCTCCTGCGCTAGCGCATCTGCGCTGACACGTGTCGCGCAGCGCACAGCGCAGCGCAACAGCGCAAGCGCATCTGCGCTGACACGCGTCGCGCAGCGCAGTGCATGCGCAACTGAAGCGTTGCTTCCTTTATTATTGAAGTTTAAATTTTCAAAGCAAAGCATTGTTTCTGATTGGGGAGTTGCTTCATCTTCCACCTCGGAATTTGATCGGAGCTTTGCTCCGATTGGGGTAAACAAGTGCCCCCCACCGTTGCGCTTGCGTGGCCCTAAAACGTGAGCGCAACGGTGACAGAATTCCAACCGTTGCAGTAACTTTTGGAAGTTGAAGAGGCGTTTGGTGCCTATAAATAGGACCTTTGGTCCACCACAGATGCTTATCATCTTCTGATTTTCAAAAAACTTCAGAGCTTTGCTCTTGCCTTCAAGAACTCTAGAGCTTTGCTCTTCTTTCCAAAGTTTTTTTTAGAAAAAACTTTAGGTAAAATTGAATCTTAGATTAAATTAATTTTAATTAATCTTTAAACAGCAGAGCTTTGCTCTTATAGATCTTTTGATCTAAAGAGATCCCCATTGGGGTTTCACTAGCAGAGCTTTGCTCAATTTCAAAGTTAGAAACTTTAGGTGAAATTAATGTAAATCAAATGAACTTAAATTAATCTCAATCAAAGAGCTTTGCTCTCACAGATATTTTGATCTAAAGAGATCCCCATTGGGGTTTCATTAAGCTTTTTGTTCATGGGTTTTAATCCTTGAACAGAGTTTTACCCTCTAGGAATCTAGCTCTCTATGTATATTATTTTTCTTCTATCGCTAATCTTCCTGTGGTATTTTCTCCAGGCATAATGGCGGTGCATCTATACAGTTTGCACGAGTTCATCACTTATGACGATATCCGCGCACAGGGTCGTCAACAAAACCAGGAGTTTACAGACGCTCAATGTGCAGAGGTCATGGGTCGTCTGAACGCAAGCGGTGGCTGGCTGCTACCCCGTCGTTCGGCTCTTTTGAAAGTCGTGCTGGGAGCAATATGGAGAGCACTTCCGGGTCTTCACGAGGCCCTGTCGCTCAATGCGCTGGATGATGCCGAGGACAAGGTGCATTCAGTGTACCTGACGGGGCTGATCTCGAAGAAGCGGCGAGATAGCCTCATTGACATCATACACCAAATCTTCCAGCAGACGACGATAGATGCTGCTTACCGAAGGCCGGGAGGGCTTGCCGATGATATCGACACAGAGGAGCGCGAGAGGCTGCGCATAAGAATGATTAGAAAGGCCAGAAGAACTCTGGATGGCCTTACTTTTGAATTCCTCAATCCGTGCCCCGGATCTGAGGTTATTCCCTTATAATAATACTTTTCTTTCATGGCTTTTTTTTATGATTGTAAGAACTTTGGGCAATATTAATGAAATTTTTTTTTATCCCAGCTTGTCTTTATTATATATCTTTTGTCCTGAGTCTTTTATGCCCATGCATGAATGAATGTGTCTTGAACGCTTGATCAAATGTAAATCAGATGCTCTTTCTGTTGCTTTTCCTTTTTCTTAGCGCGTCATCACAATTAGCAGGTAATAGAATAAGCTTCTTGATTTCTTCACGAGATAGCGAGGGCTTAGGCCGCAGGTTCAAATCTGCTGCCTAAGACTTTTCAACTCTATGAGCCGTGAGGGTCTCATAGAGACTTTTCTCCCTACGGATCGAGAGGATCTCATAGGTGGATTTTTTCCTTAGGAATCGTGAGGATTCCTAAGTGTGGTTTTCTCTTATAAGTCGTAAGGATCCTATAAGAGAATTTTCCCTCTTACGAGTCGAGAGGATTCGTAAGTGGTTGTTTCCCTCCTTGTCGAGAATCGAGTTCAGAGAGTGAGACCCGTGAATAGTATGCAAGAGACCATTTAGGATTGACTTGCAGGGTCCCATTGTTCAGGAAGCAAGTTTTTGAATCCTTACTGCCCGAGATGTGAGTCAAAGAGGCTCTCGTCACGGAGTGTTTGTATCCGTGAGTTGAGAAGTTTTGCGAGGGATTATTTGTCTCCCAAGCGCCAAGAATTATTTGTGTCCTTGGAGTTTGAAACGAGTCGAGGGTTCCCACGGAGGCACTGGTGGCTCTGCGAGTCGACGCGGATCAGAAGGCTCTCGTCAAGGAGTGTTTGTATCCGTGAGTCGAGGATTTTGCTGGGATTATTTGTTTCCCAAGCGCCAAGGATTATTTGTTTCCTTGGGGTTTGAAACGAGTCGAGGGTTCCCACGGGGGCTCTGGTGACTCTACGGGTCGACGCGGATCAGAAGGCTCTCGTCAAGGAGTGTTTGTATCCGTGAGTTGAGGAGTTTGCCGGGATTATTTGTTTCCCAAGCGCCAAGGATTATTTGTTTCCTTGGGGTTTGAAACGAGTCGAGGGTTCCCACGGGGGCTCTGGTGGCTCTGCGGGTCGACGTGGATCAGAAGGCTCTCGTCAAGGAGTGTTTGTATCCGTGAGTCGAAGAATTTGCTGGGATTATTTGTTTCCCAAGCGCCAAGGATTATTTGTTTCCTTGGGGTTTGAAACGAGTCGAGGGTTCCCACGGAGGCGCTGGTGGCTCTGCGAGTCGACTCAGATCAGGAGGCTCTCATCAAGGAGTGTTTGTATCCGTGAGTCGAGGATTTTGCTAGGGATTATTTGTTTCCCGAGCGCCAAGGATTATTTGTGTCCTTGGGGTTTGAAACGAGTCGAGGGTTCCTACGGAGGCATTGGTGGCTCTGCGGGTCGACGCGGATCAGGAGGCTCTCGTCAAGGAGTGTTTGTATCCGTGAGTCGAGGATTTTTGTTGAAGTCACTGGCTTCTTCGGTTGAAATGAACCGTTGAGGTTTGGCTTCGTCGTTTGACGGAATCCGCTGGGGAAGTATGGTCCCTTCTTTGTTTACGCCCTTGGATTGTATACAGGGATCGATGTGATCTTAACTGTAGGGCCGAAGTTTTATCATTTCTTCTATTTATTTTATTTTATTTCCGCGATGCTCTATCATTTCAGCTTTTATATCGCGAAGGTCGCGATTGCCCAATCATTTCGGCTATTTTTCGCGGTGCCCAATCATTTCGGCTATTTATTTTATTTTTACTCGCTGCTTTTTATTGCGAGTTGCCCAATCATTTCGGCTATTTTGCATGCATACATTTTTACTTGCTGCTTTTTATTGCAAGTTGCCCTATCATTTCGGCTATTTCGTATGCATGAGTGGCCTACTGGCTTTCGCCGTAAACCGATTTCGGCATCAGCACCGCTACAACTGGGATATTACCAGGAGCGAATCATCATCTGCCTCTGTCGATGTCGAACAAAGGTGGCTTAGCGACCAGGGTTAGGGTCCTGTCGGCTAAGGCTTTTGACTTCATGAGCCGTAAGGGTTTCACGAAGTTATTTCTCCCTACAAGTCGTGAGGATCTTGTAGGTGTATTTTCTCCTTAGGAATCGTGAGGGTTCCTAAGTGTTTTGTTCCTCTGTAAGTCGTAAGGATCCTACAGGAGGGTTTTCTCCTCATAAATCGAGGGGATTTATAAGGGTTGTTCACCATGCGAACGTATTCCCAATTACGGATGAAGTTTGGCTAGGGAAATGTTTATTCGCACCCGTGGATTGTATACAAGGGTCAATACTGAGCCACTTGTAGGGCAATATTGGAAGTTTGTGGGGGTTTGCTTAAGCACGGGTTTAGGTCTCTGTAACTTAAGACTTTCAAATCTTATGAGCCGTGAGGGTCCCATAAGAGAGTTCTCCTTACGAGTCGTGAGGATCTCGCAAGTGTATTTTCTCCTTAGGAATCGTGGGGATTCCTAAGTGTGTTGCTCCTTTGTGAGTCGTAAGGATCTCACGCAGGTGGTTTCTCCTTACAAGGTCGAGAGAACTCCATAAGGGTTCTTTCACGAAGTTGCGCCCTTTCGGGTTTTCACAAACATTCGCCGGTAGTCCTGCTGTTTTTACTCACGGAGCCCTTTCGGGTTTTCATCCGTGCCCATTTTGCTTATGGACATACCGTTTTTTCTTTTATTTTCTTTTTCTTTCTTTTTTTTTTACGAGGTCGCGCCCTTTCAGGTTTTCACGAACACTCGCCGGCAGCCCTGCTGTTCTTACTCACGGAGCCCTTTCGGGTTTTCATCCGTGCCCTTTTTGCTTATGGACATACCGTTTATTTTATTTTATTTTTATATGTTTTTTTTATCTCGTCAGCCTAAGGATGCTGCGGTGTTAGTTTAAAGACGTTTCGGTCTGATATTAGTTTAAGGACATTTCGGTCCATCGCTAGTTTAAAGACGTTTCGGTCCGTCGCTAGTTTAAGGACGTTTCGGTCCGTCACGGAAAAGGCCGGCTACTTTATAAAGCTTAAGCTTAGGAAGATAGCGAGCGGACATAGTCGTCGTCATCTATCATTGACCTAAACTATGGCTCATTAAGCGTAGTATTTCTTCAGGAAGCGACCGTTTATTGGCCTGAAAGGCCTTTCACCGTGCGTGTCCATGAGTAGATAGGCTCCACCCTGGTAGACTTTATCTATGATATACGGGCCTTCATAGTTTGGCTCGAATTTTCCCCGCTTGGCGCGATTGGGGATCATAGGCCTTTTGACCACTAGCACAAGTTCGCCTTGACAAAATGTCCTCGGTCGGGTCAATCTTTCGTATGAGCGCGTCATCTTTGCTTTATAAGCTTCCAGATTTTGCTGTGCTAGCGCGTCAATCTTTCGAATTTTCGGACTCTTATGATCCATGTACACTTCCACCTTTTCGCCTAATAAATAATGTCTTCAGATCTTCAATGCTAAAACCACTGCGGCTAACTCCAAGTCGTGTGTTGGGCTGTTCCTCTCATGATTCTTTAGCTGCCGTGAGGTATAGGCAACTACACGACCGCGTTGCATCAGAACGTAGCTTAAACCTTTCCCTGAATCATCACGGTGTATCACCAAACCATCTGAATCGTCTGGCACTGTAATAATAGGTGTCATGGTCAATTTCTGTTTCAGTATCTCAAAATCCCGAGTACCTTCCTCCGTCCATACGTAAGGCACTTCCTTCCAAGTCAGCTAAATTGGGGGGTCAGGTGATTACAAGGTTCAAGGATGAGATAAAAATAATTACTTGTAATAAGGGAAAGAAATGTTGTAAGAAGGATCGATTTATGAATCAAGCGGGTTTAAAGGTACAATACTTCAAGAAAAACCCGATTGAACTAGAACTTTATTATTCAGAAAATCTTGATATAGTGCAATTGAGAGATAAACGTGGCCCTAAACTATTCATCATTTTTATTTGGCCCTAAGAAAAGAAAATAAGCCGCGTCAGTCGCGATTGTAGGAGTTCAACAAGTTGCGATAAGTTCTCGCGCTAAGATGGAGGCGTCCATTCCCATAGTGTCTTGCCTGAATATCTGCTTGAGGTTCTTCAGCCTCGAGTTCCTCTTCACTCGAGGTTTCATCTTCCCACTCTTCCTGGATTGGAGCTTCGTCTTCAGATTCTTCCACTATAGGGTTTTCTTCCACTGGCTCTTCCCCTTCGGCGGGAGCTTCCTCATCGGAATCCTCTACCATATGTTCTGCCTCTTCCGGGTCCCTTTCTGGATCCTCTTCCATAGGGTCTTTCTCAGAATTCTCATGTTCGGGATCCTCATCTGGTTCCTCCTCTACTGCATTTTCCTGTGGATCCTCTTCTATCGGGTCTTCTTCGGGATCCACTTCCACTGCATTTTCCTGTGGATCCTCTTCTATTGGATCTTCTTCGGGATCCTCTTCTTCAGGGTCCTCCTCTTCATCGTCAGAATCATTAATCATATTGATCTCTGGAACTGTGACATCGACTCCCTCTTCCTCTGGTTCACTATCGTCGAAAATGACCTGTGGGCCATCGTCCTCGTCGTCTGAACTCACTAATATACAGTCAAAAGAAATGCAGGACCGAGTGTCCTCATCGATAAGCGGTGCTGCCTCATGGTTGGCCATGGCCTGAAAAGTAAGGGTTGTGATCAGATAGTGGAACACGAAGGAAAATAACGATTAATGATGCGGAACACGAGGAAAGGATAACGTAGATAAGATTAAAAACATGAACTTGAGTGGTGATGCACAACTAGTATATGGAAGTGAAAGCAAGGAAACAAAGTATGATTCAATGGATCCCTAAATTGAACTGCATTCTTATTCTAAACCCAGGGCTCTGATACCAACAAAACCATGTCACGCGCCGCTTCCCAAAATACGGAATACAAGGGTGACAAGGCCAGCCATGCTCCTACGATCAAGGAAAAATCCTGTCGTAGTCACATTTCGGCTTCTAGCATTATATGGTAATCAGTAAAATACAATACGGGTAAAGAGAATGCAGTCATTAAAAATATCGAATATAAAGAAATCTGAGCTCAATGGAAGTAAACAAGAAGACAACTAACCAGGGATATCAGTGGAGAAGTGTAACTGGTTCACTGGGCTGGATCTTCACGGTCTTCTCGAGATCAGGCAAATCCACCTCTATCACTGAGCATGCATACTCAGGTCGTCCGAGCGACCCAATAGAAATATTATAATAATCATGAAAGACAAGAAAATAAAGCAATAACAGTGGAGGTAATAAATGCAGACAATCAATATGTCGTGAACTGATGTAAGGTATGCTCTGTGTCCCTATCTGTTTCTAAGTCACTTTTGAAATCGAGTTGTGGAAAGGAGTGATCATGTTTAACGAGGGTCTCGTACATACCCGAGACTACGACCCACGATGCCCGGGACATAACCCTGTCAGCCGGACCGCTAGGTCCAACCTAAAATATAAGAGTCGTTGTTCGAATGATCATCCTCTAAAACACTGACCTCGCAAAATACAATTTCCTTTCCACTGCGATTTCCTCTTTTCCTCAGGTTTACACTATTTACGATTATGAGTTAGTCGTGTACAAGAATACCAATGGCACGGTTTTATCACTGTTCACTGTATTAATCACTGTCACGAATCATTCGCTTTCCATTGGTGTACTTGACACTTCTAAACCAATATCATTCACGCACGATAATACAATGTCCACTGATCACTAACACGCACTAACACTATGTATATGGCAATTGGGTAAGAGATGTGTATGTATGCCGTTAACAAGTCATGTATGTTATGAACCAATATGCACGTCATAAACTTACAAAAATTGCAGTAATTCATATGTTCAGAATTCAACGAAATGATACAAATACGATAACAAGTACACTCTATCAGCAGTTCATTAAAATTGGTTTCAGTTAAATCGGGTTTCCGGTATTCAAGTTGCAGCCGTTTCATTTTAAGTGCTCGCTGCAGGAAATTCAGTTTTTGAACTGAACGTCCGTTTCACGACACGAATTTCACCCAGTTGTTATCAGAATTAGGCGACGCTATAGTTGAACAATTTTTAGGGTTATCAGTTATGCTTCCAACGCAATTGGCGGATCAATAATATTCTATTTCAACATGGAGTTATGGTCATATTAAGTTCAATGTGTAAAATATGCCGCTGCAGAATTCAGCAGAACATATCGTCGTTATAAAATATGTTAAAAATATCATACAGTTAAGGAATCCAGTGAAATTAGTAGGGTACACATTTTCGCATTTGAGCAATGTTATACGGTGATCTCAAAACAAGGGTGAACTGGGATTACTGATCTGGACTGCAGTCCAGGGTCGTAATTCTCCCCAGTTTTCTCTATCATAACTAGTTCAAATTCTGAAATAAATTATAGAATACTATAGGTTAATTTGTTATCTTCAGTACGAGCCATGGAACGCTTAAATCCGGTTTGTAAAAGATTTATCGTGAATTTAACGGTCTAGTATGTTCAGAAAAATTTCGATTCCGCAATGGTTTTCGAGGTAACATTTTATGGGTGAAACAATATTGATTTTCAACAAAATTTCAGCAGTACCTATGTAAATAGTAATCGGGTTTAACGAACACAAGTTCCGCCATTTACAGCTAGGTTTTCACGTAATGTTTAGTATCAACTACTTGTTTTAAATGTATGGCGATCAGAGCTTTTGTTTCGTTTAATCGGTCAATATATTTTCGTAACGTGGTTAGAGCCGAATAAAAGCTCGACTTATAAACTATGTCAAACAATGTATAAACAGGGGATTGTGAGACTTATCCAAAATCCATGATTTTCTAATTAACTGGATTGTTAAATACAATATATATATATATATATATATATATAACTATGTGATAAGAAAACTAGTAGCATGTGAAGCAAGTGATGATCACTTGCTTGCGATGATGTGTCGATGGTGCCGCAGCGATGATGACGGTGATAGCATGCACGGGCACGACACACACGGACAACAACGACAAGGGTTTGGCCTTGGGCTTGAACTTGGCCTCGGATTGGGCTCTGTGCAATGGCTCAGCGGCGACGATGGGCTCCGGCTTGGATGCTGGAATTGGCTAGGTCTGAAGGTCGGCTGCTCGAGCTTCAGAGGAGGTGAGCGCAGCGACGGGTGGCCGAATCTTGAAGGTTGGGCAAACAAGGGAAGGCTCGGGTATGGGGCAGCGAAGGGTGGCCGTAGGCGAAGCACGTGGTCATGGCTGGGCTGGGTTGTGAGGAGGGTCGGTGTTGATGGAGTTGGCGGTCGACGTTGTTGGTCGGCGGTGCTCAGGTCGAGGGTTGAAGGCTGGAGTTGAGCTCGGCAAGATGGGTTGCAACGACGAGGTGCTCGGGAGAGGAGGTGGGGTTGACGTGGATGATGGAGGGAGGTAGCCGGATTTGGGTCGTCGGGAAGGAGCTCGAAGCTCGGAGGAGGAGGTGCAGCGGTGTTTAGAGCAGGCGCGGTCGGGTGTGTAGGTGAGGTGGGGAGGAGGGACTCGGGGTTTTGGAGAGAGGAAAGAGGGGCGGGGTGATGTCGGCGATGGTGGCGGCGGTGATCGCGGCGTCGGTGTGGTGTGGGCGTGGGTGTGGGTTGAGAGAGGGAGCGGGAAGAGAGGAGGAGGAAGGAGAACGAGAGAGAGAGAGAGATGGTGGGGAAAAGAGGGGGTGAGAATAGAGGGAGAGAAACGTGAGTAATAATAAGGAAGAGAGATTTAAGGGAGAGAGAGAGAGTTTTAATCGTGGGAATTATTATTAATTAAAGAAAAATTAAACGAGAGAGAAACGGGAAAATGGTTTTAATGTGAGAGGAATAATGAAATTTAATTGGATAAGATTTTGGTTTAATTGAGGGTATAAAATTTGAATTTTGAAAAGTGAGGAAAGAGTAGATAATTTGAATATTAGTGTTATTTTTTAAATAAGGATTTGGGTTGTTGGGCTTGGGCTCAATAAAATTTAAAAGAAAAGTGTGGGATTTAGATATGGACTTGGGCTTAGGGTTGGGTTCATAGGAAAACAAAAATAATTATAAATTAATATAAAATGTAAAATGGGTACAATATTTTGTTTTGAATGCAGGTATTGGCGTAGATAAAGACCGGATATTACAATAGGCATCGACCGTTAATCCTAACCTGAATTTGCGGTGTCTAGGCAAGTGTATCTAAGGCAAGTG
Source organism: Agapanthus africanus (assembly GCA_030015575.1). Taxonomy (NCBI): domain Eukaryota; kingdom Viridiplantae; phylum Streptophyta; class Magnoliopsida; order Asparagales; family Amaryllidaceae; genus Agapanthus; species Agapanthus africanus. The sequence goes on along the minus strand of JASDDO010000012.1, from coordinate 490,768,286 downwards.
GTTACTGAATTAGGACCGCTACTTGTAGCGGGGAGCCTCCCACTTACCTGGCACTTACCTAGCCGCAATTGGCGGTGAAGAGGCGGTTTGAGGTCCTATTTCTAGCCCTTTGGAACAGTTAGGAGCTGTCTAGCTGACCTAGGTGACCCTAGATCTAGGCCTGATTGTGCATTTGTGTCAAAGTCTCTTATCGAAAAATCTTTTTGCAAAAAGCTCAATAAAAAAAAGACAAAATCGTTTCAAAAACTTGCAACTTATCGCTAAAGAAATCCTTGCACTCCACTTACACCACGTTTTCTCATTGAGGTTTTCTTACCTCCCCATTCTGTCTTTCATTTTTCTGACTACACTACTCCTTTAGTGTATGTCACTTTGGACTAGGGACACTAGCGCCCGATTAGTCCTTGTTTCGTTGATACCGACCGACGAACCTTTCGACGCCGAAGTCAAAATTCCGTCCACTTCCTTACCTCCACCTTCAAACTCTTCTTCCGAAGGTATGTCGGGATACAATCCTAACAACACCTTACCGACGAGACTGATTCCACCTCCGTTAGGTGCGAATAACCCGAATCACCCGCCTGTTGAAGCGCCCCAACGAGTCGCGCTCCAGGATCTCTTCTACCCTGTCCGCACCTCTTTACCTACCTGTCTTTCACCCCCACCGGCAAATGGGGACAATTTTGAAATAAAACCCCACTTCATCAATATGCTGCCAAAATTTCATGGATTGGAATCCGAAGATGCCTATATCTTCATCAATAAATTCCAAAACGTTTGCGCCATGATGAAAACTACCCAATTAAGTGATGACGCTATAAGGCTAAGGGTCATTCCATTCACTTTATGTGACTTACCCGAGAAGTGGCTATACAGCACAACATCACATTCAACTAGAAATTGGGACGAGTTTGTGAAAGCTTTTCTTAAAAAGTTCTATACTCATCACAAAACTGCTAGAATCCGTAATGAGATTATACGATTTTCCCAGCTTCCTTCCGAACCATTTTGGAAGTGTTTTGAAAGATTCAAAGACCTACTCGTTCAATGCCTTCACCATGGGATCGAAAATTGGCAACTTTGCCAAACATTATACGAGGGATTGAACCCGGCAATGAAGCAGTTGCTTGAAACCATTTGTCAAGGTCACTTTCTATCCAAATCTAGTGAGGAAGCGTGGCAGTTTCTTGAGGATCTTAGTGAACAAACAATTCAGTAGGAGAGCACCAAAACCACATCATCTTCCTCTAGTGGTCAGTCTAGGGCAGGCATACATCACTTAGATAGGCTGATTGCTATGAAGGCCGAGATGGCCGCTCTTACGAAAAAGCTAGAAGCGATTGAGACCAAAATCTCATCGTCTCCTCCTGCCCCTGTTATGCCACCACGAACTGTTTATGCTTGTTGTTCGGATCCATCACATCTCACAGAAGAGTGTCCTTACAATCCATCTACTCAAGGACACGATCAAGTCAATGCTGCCTTTCAGCAACGACAAAGAAACGATCCATACTCTTTGACATACAATCCGGGTAGGAGGAGTCACCCAAATTTCGCTTGGAACCAAAATCAACAATTCCAAGGAAACAACAATTTTCAAAGGCCCCGTCCTCCACAACAACAAGCACCTCCACAAACTCAATTTCAGCAACCTTTCCAACAGCAGCCTTACCCTAATCAAGTGAACAATTTTGTGCCTAACAATTCTTACCCGCCAAACAATTTTGTTCAACCTAATAATGACAAGGTTAACTCGCTCGAAAGAAGTCTAAATGCGTTCCTAAAGCAATCTACACAATGTGCAGCAAGATTAGAGACTTCTATTCAATCTTTGGTGCAAAACAGTGCCTCACACGATCAAAGCATCAAATCTATTGAGGCACAAATTGCACAACTCAATGCAGCATTGAGCGAGCGAGAAAAAGGAAAGCTCCTATCTCAACCACTGCCAAATCACGGTCATGCACATGTTGCATATCAACAGTAAAATCATAATGTAAATGATGTGACCACGTTGAGATCCGGAAAAGTGTTGCAAAATAATGTGGGTATTAACAATGACACCCCTGCCGGTGGTCCTTCTTCATCTTCTTCACCTTCTTCTTCTTCTTCGTTAGAGCCTATTCTTCATCCTTCACACTGCTCTACCTCTTCTAGCTCGAACGGACCCATTTCTCACAACACGAACACATCTACACGGGGATCCGTTCCAACTCCACAATCTGATCCGCAAAAATTGGACTCAACAACTTTTCAAAATGTACATTTTCCAAACCGGTTGAGATCCAATAAACCAACTCCACAAATGGAGAAGATTGTCGAGTTGTTCAAACAGGTTAGCATAAATATCCCTCTTTTGGATGCAATCTAACAAGTTCCTTCATATGCAAAAATCTTAAAGGACTTATGCACCAAAAAGAGGAAGTCACAAGTACCAAAGAAAGTTTTCGTGGCTAATGCTGTTAGCGATGCTCTTGTCCAATCTTTACCCCCAAAAGCACAAGGACCCCGGTTGTCCTACTATTTCGATAACAATTGGGGACAAGAACATCAATAGAGCACTATTAGATCTTGATGCTGGTGTCAACTTGCTATCTTATTCTGTGTACGAGCAATTAGGCGTTGGAGAGCTTAAGCCCACTCATTGTACTCTCCAAATGGTCGACCGATCAATCACCCATCCTAGGGGAGAGTTGGAGGATGTGTTAATTAGAGTTGGGGATTTCATTTTCCCCGTAGACTTTATTGTTATAGATACACAACCTGTAGCTAACCCTCGGAATCAAATTCCGGTGATACTTGGTCGACCATTCCTTGCGACTTCTAACGCGGTGATCAATTGTCGTAACGGTTAAATGAATCTATCTTTTGACAATATGACAGTTGAACTCAACATTTTCAAGTTGGGAAGTTAGCCTTGCGAGACTAATTCTAGCGTACTTGATGTTTGCTCGATCAATGAGATCGCGAAGGAGGACTGTGAATTCGAAAATTTTATGTTTGATCACTGCAATGTTGACGCCACTAGTTCGTTCCTCCTAGAATCCGACACAGCTTTCACGGCGGACAACGATTATGAGTGTTTCACCTTTGTAGATGATTTTGAAGACTCACCACCCTAGTTTGAGTCTTTTGCTTTTTCGGATGAGTTAGTTGAACCATCCGACTCGGTTGCGTACACTCGATTTGAACCTTTGATGGAATCCTTCGAGTTTGAAATAGTTACTCCATTGTTACCATCTATTGTTTTACCTCCTAAACTCGAACTAAAGTTTTTACCGTCACACCTAAAATATGCTTATATAAGTGAGAATGAGACCCTTCCCGTCATCATATCGGCCTCTCTAGCTCTCGAGCAAGAGAAGGCCCTTTTAATGATCTTACAAAATAATCGGCAAGCTTTCGGCTGGTCTATGGCGAACATCAAGGGGATTAGTCCCCTCATAGTCGAACATCATATACACTTGATGGATGATGCCAAGCCAGTAAGGGATCCACAAAGACGCCTCAACCCCATTATGAAAGAGGCTGTCAAGAAGGAGATTGTTAAATGTCTTGATAGTGGTATCATTTACCCTATCTCGGATAACCAATGGGTTAGTCCCATTCATGTTGTGCCAAAGAAATCGGGCATCACGATCATTACCAATGAGGTAAATGAGTTAATTCCTACTCACACCCAAACTGGGTGACGAGTTTGCATCGACTATAGAAAACTCAATGCCGCTACAAGGAAAGACCACTTTCCTTTACCTTTCATTGACCAAATGCTAGAACGATTGGCTGGGCACGAGTTCTACTGCTTTTTAGATGGCTATTCCGGCTATAACAAAGTCCCCATAGCCAAAGAGGATCAAGACAAGCCCACATTTACTTGTCCTTTTGGCACTTTTGCTTATCGTCGCATGCCCTTTGGGTTATGCAATGCACCCGCTACATTTCAGCGGTGTATGATGGGGATCTTTTCAGACATGGTAGAAAAGTTTTTGGAGATCTTTATGGATGATTTCTCCATTTTTGGTGACTCCTTCGACGAGTGTTTACTACATCTTGACGCAGTTCTTACCCGCTGTAGGGATAAGAACCTAACTTTAAATTGGGAGAAGTGTCACTTTATGGTACGAGAAGGGATTGTCTTAAGACATGTCATCTCGCAAAACGGCATAGAGGTTGATAGAGCCAAAATTGAAGTCATCTCTAATCTTCCTCCTCCTAAATGCGTCAAAGACATTCGAGCTTTCTTTGGCCATGCCGGTTTTTGTAGACGGTTCATCAAGGATTTTAGCAAGATTCCTAGACCCTTGACTCTATTATTGGCCAAGGACACAACATTTGATTTCGACTCAACTTGTATGGAAGCATTCGAGTCATTAAAAAACTCCCTAATTTCTGCGCCCATTCTTTCATCTCCGGACTGGACGCATCCCTTCGAAATTATGTGCGACGCATCAGATTTTGCCATTGGTGTTGTTCTGGGACAGCACATTAATAAAATGCCGCACGTGATTTATTACGCTAGCCATACATTAAATGAGGCCCAACTAAACTACACAACAACAGAAAAAGAGTTTTTAGCTGTTGTGTTTGCACTTGAAAAATTTCGGCCTTATTTAATCAGCTCTCCAGTTATTGTGTACACGGACCATTCAGCTCTTCGCCATCTTTTTGTGAAGAAGGATGCTAAATCAAGGCTAATACGTTGGATCCTCTTGCTACAAGAGTTTGACCTTGTCATAAGGGACAAAAGAGCATGTGAAAACGTAGTGGCCGATCACCTTTCACGACTTCCTTCTTCGCCTACACTTGAACTTCCAATCAAAGATGTTTTTCCCGATAAGCAACTCTTAACCGTTTCTTGCGAACCATGGTTCGCCGATATTGTAAACTACTTAGCCACCGGCTTGATCCTTAAAGATTGGTCGAAACAGGATAAACTTCGATTCTTGTCCCAAGCAAAGCATTTTTACTGGGATGAACCTTATCTTTTTAAATATTGTTCCGGCCAAATCATTCGTCGGTGTGTACCGGAAAACGAGTTTAAGAGTGTGATGTCTTTTTGCCATGATCAAGCATGTGGCGGGCACTTTGGCCCAAAGAAGACAGCCGAGAAAGTCTTGCAGTGTGGTTTATATTGGCCACGACTCTTCAAGGATGCATATGAATACTGCAAGACTTGCTCCCGGTGCCAACACTTGGGCCGGATATCGCGGAGAAACGAAATGCCGCTCCAACCAATTTTGGTTGTGGATATTTTTGATGTTTGGGGAATAGACTTCATGGGACCATTTCCCAATTCTTTTGGGAATGTTTATATTCTTTTGGCTGTTGACTACGTTTCAAAGTGGGTCGAGGCTGTGCCTAACCGAACGAACGACAATAAGGTTGTCGTTCGATTTCTTAAAGAACATATCTTTTCTCGATTTGGGCACCCTCGAACGATAATAAGTGATAATGGTTCACTTTTGCAATAGGACTTTTGAGTCCTTAATGCGCAAATATTCTATTACTCACAAGCTGTCAACGCCATATCATCCCCAAACATGTGGGCAAGCCGAGGTTTCAAATCGGCAAATCAAGCAAATCTTGGAGAAAACGGTTTCTAAAAACTGTAAAGATTGGTTACTCAAACTGATCGATGCACTATGGGCTTTCCGTACTGCATACAAGATCGATCTTGGTATGTCTCCATACCAGCTTGTTTACGGGAAGGCTTGCCACCTCCCAGTAGAGATTGAGCATAAGGCATTTTGGGCAATCAAAGAGTTGAATTTGTCATTAGGAGATGCGGGCAGCAATCGAAAGCTGCAGTTAAATGAACTAGAAGAGCTGCGGGATGCGGCTTATGATAATGCCGTAATTGTTAAAAACCGAACTAAGGTGTTCCATGATAAACACCTTATGCGAAAAACATTTAAACCTGGTCAACAGGTTTTACTCTATGACACCCGGTTACATTATCACCCCGGCAAGCTCCGTTCTAGGTGGAAAGGACCATTTGTAGTTCGCACCGTTTATCCGCACGGTGCGGTTGATCTTGAAAATTCGGAGGACGGTACTTTATACAAAGTAAATGGATATCGATTGAAACCGTTTCTCACAGCGGACCATTCGGAGGAGCTCCTGTTTTTGCAGGAGCCGATTTACGCTGATTGATTTTCCTCCACTTTCACCCCCGAATTTCCAATCAATTTTTCCAAAACTTTATTTCAAATAAGTTTGGGGGTGTGTATCATTTGTAAATCTGATAGAAAGCAGGAAATTGCCGACATTATCAAACCACTTGGTGCAGCATGGCAGTGAGGACACTGTCCAGTTTAAGTTTGGGGGTACGCTCGGTAAGTTTTCTTCATTCGCATTCATATGTATATTTGCATTTGCATCATTATATAAAAATCATAAAAATTTGAAAACTTTGAAAGAAAAAAAAAATAGAAAAAAAACATAAAAATTGAAAATTTTCAAAAATTATAAAAATTAATGTATTCAATTTTGGCATTATTTTGACTTAAGTTTGACAAATAGGTTAACTAGTTAGGAACAACTAGATCATAGACTTAGTAAATTAAAAACCCTAAAAATAACCTTTCTTAAAGTTTAACGGTAGAAAGTATATGTCTTTGTAGTTTATTTAGAAATAGGCAAAATTTTGAGTTCAATTCTTGGGCTAAGTTAAAACGAAGGAAAAGTATTGATATTTCTATTAGAGTATAAATTTGAAAAATAATTCCTACCTTAAGTCTAGATTCTGAAAGTGTATACCCTACAAGTTGCACAATCACGCACCTTGAAACTTGGAATAGTAGAGGAGACCTTGAAATGCTCTTGTCTAAAGTTCTTAGTACGAAGAAAATAAATAAAAAATATACAAGTGTGAATAAAGAAAAAAAATGAACACTGGTTTTTGTGATTACTTAAGGCTAAAAAAAATAGAAAAATATTTTGCGAGGGTGCTTCATCACCTAGTGCCTTAGACCAACTGGTTTGGGAGTCACTGCTAAAGCCTTGGGTGTTGCAAAACTAGGAATTATGCTTTAAAGTGCAAACGCATTTTGTAATCGGTCGTTGGTACCTCAAGAAGTATTAACGGTCGCATGAAGGATGTGTAAGCAAAATTCAATTAAAATTCACCAATTAATAAGTGCTTTGGACAACGGACAAGAGTATGATTGCTTGATTTGAATTTCCAAGTGTATGGGTGATATATACACACACGTAGGGGTACGTGATTGGGATTTAGATGAGAGATAGGGGTGAAGAATAGAACTTATATCTTTAGTAGAGTTGATAAAAATTCCTAAGTGGAGATGGAACCCTAGAAGGAAAACTTAAGAGATGTCGAAAGCTAAGTAGGTCTGCAGAACATATATAATCTTAAGTTGTATGATGAGGAAGTGTGAAGAATATGGGTGGATAATTTACGATCGACGATAATAAAATTCCTTGTTAGAAAACCTAGGTGGAGAATTAAAGTCGAAAAGCCGAATTGATAGGATTTTGTGGGTAGTATCCGCTGAAAACCCTCAGGAGACAACACTCCTCCTACTAGGGACACCTAGAGGTTTAACGGCTTGTTGCACGAGCTCAGTGCAATCGTGTTTCCCTGCGAAAGTGCGGTTAGGTTTTTTTGTCGAGAATAAAACTAGGTTTGCTCGAGGACGAGCAAAAGATAAGTTTGGGGGTATTTGATCATACCATAATATTGCATTATTATATTTCCCATTCTTATTCATTTTATAAATAAACAGGTGCTTTTGACGCATGTCTGCTACATATTATAGGTTACAGGTTCTTGGATCTAAAACAGTGAAAAATATAAAAGATAATGCAAAAGTGAGACTTTGACCAACAAACAGAGAATCTTGATCAAGCCTACACAAAGATCAGTACAAAACAGCGCAAGGTTCAAGACTTCGTCACGAAGCAACGGTAAAAGTCCGCTACAATGTTCACTGGAGATCTGGAGAAGACCTAGAAGCCCAATTGAAAAAGGACATATAGAAACAGGAATCACAAGTCAAGAGAAGCGAGGCCTAGAAGTTGCAGAGCCCAACTCCCTCTTTTGGCCGCGGAACCGCGGCCAAACCAGGCCTCGGGCCGCGGTTCCAAGGCCTCGGGCCGCGGTTCCGCGGCCGGGTATAGCACGTGTCGGTGGAATTTTTTCTACAACTCTGGCGGTGCGTTGACTAGTCTCCCTAGGGGCAATTTTGTAAAAGCACATGTGCGAGTCATTGTAACCCTAATTTTCCTATCCTCTATAAATAGGAACTCTAAATATTGTATTAGGGTATGCCTCTTTTTTATAAATAAAATTCAGATTCCTTTGAAGTTTTGAGAGCATCATTCTGTAAGTTTCTTTTAATTTCTGCCTTAGTTCTATAATTAATTCTTGCCGTAGATAAATTATTCTTTTGTCTTAGTTTAATCTAGTGTAGAATTTCTTAAACTGCAGTAGATAATTAATCTCTTATATCTAAAAACAAAATAAAAATGATGTTTTTAATAGATCCCTTAATGAGCGAGTAGTTTCCTCGCTTGTTAGGGTTAGGAATAGGGAAGAGTTTGCGAAATGAAGATCTCTCATCTCTTTCATGCCCAATCATTTGCAATAATTAGAACTTCATTCATGCATGCATGATCCGCTCCCTACGGCACCCTACCCATGAGGTAACGGTGAAACCATAGTATAAAATACCGGAAATGCATGTCTTCCATGAAGGTTAGGGTAATTATTAAGAAAGGACGGACAAAGATCTAGAGGAAGAAACATCGTTTCTTCCCAATCATCCTAATTCGCTTTACTAATAATTGTTGTTCCCCTCCGAAAGACGGCGCACAGGACTGCGATGTCCTGACGCTGGGATTCGGGACAGATGCTATTTGGTTTTATCCGTCTACCTCTCCGAAGATGCCAAGTTGATTTATGGCATCGTGTATCGGAGGTTTAGACGGATGCGGCTGATGTAGCAGACTTCGTCAGATTCCCCCTCAGGGTGAGGGGTTTTTTTGATTGTGGGGACGCTCTTCCCTGCAGGCGCAAGCCCCTGCAGTTAATTACGCTACCGCATCGCGGTAACAACTTTCTCCTTCTCCAGAATTTCACTTCGTGTCGTGTGTGTTTGTTTTGTTTGTGGTTGCCCGTGGATTGTATACGGAGACTGAGTAATGCCGTCGCCCGTAGGACGTGGATTAGTCCAAATCCGTATTTACTTAGATTTGGGTTTGGTGTTTTTAGTTTAAGGATACGTTAGTCGCGTTGCGGCTAAGATCAACTTAAACGTTCGTTAAGGATACGTTAGTCCTGTTTGAGACTAAGATCAACTTAACGTAGTGATTAATTTAATGTATGGCCATCGGGACTCGTCACCTCTCTGACGTCGTTGAAGGATTACAACGACATGTATCAGAGGAGCTCGGAGATGTACCCTCGAACCAGAGTTTATTGGGAGTTTTATAATTCATGTGAATGTTTAAGGATACGTTAGCCGTGTTTGGGGCTAAGATCGACTTAAACGGGACCGTTTAGATCTGGCAAAAGAGCATTTGGAGGCTCTATTGTTCCAGTTTAGGGACGTGGTGGTCCATCACCAGTTTAGGGACGTGGTGGTCCATATTCCAGTTTAGGGACGTTTCGGTCCGATATTAGTTTAGGGACGTTTCGGTCCGATATTAGTTTAAGGACGTTTCGGTCCACGAGTTTAAAGACCCCGCAGTCCGTATGGGTGTGTGGTCGTTGGGACTTGTCACCTCTTTGACGTCGTTGAGGAATTACAACGATGGATGTCAAAGGAATTCGGAGATGTACCCTCGAACCGGATGCAGATTGATTTAGGAGAGCCATTTTGCTAAGTCCATTTAATTTAAGGACTTACGGCCACGATTGGGCTAAGTCCATTGCTTTTGCATTTCTTTTGCTTTTATTTGGGCTTTGCCCAAAAAGGATGCAGAGCATCAATTTTATCTGGGCCCAGCCCTTTTATTGCTTTGCAATTTATTTTGACCTGCTAGGTCTTTTTGATTTGGGCCTAGCCCTTCAAATAATGCATTGCATTTGTGCAAAGCACCAAGAATCTTTTAGATTCAGAAAAAGAAGTGCAGAGCACTTTTTAATTTCTTGATCTAAATTTAGATCAGAGAAAAGAAAAGAAAGAAATCTTTTCTTTCTTTCTGTTTCAGAGAACCAGAGGTTCATAGCAAGTGCAAGGCACTATTTTTATTATTTTTATTTATTTATTTATCTATTGAAGATCACTGATCTTGTTTTCTAGAATTTTCTCTTATCTCAAAGGTTTTTACCTTCTTTTTGTGTTCTCCAGAAATTCTCAAGAGTTCTCTTCTCTTTTTTTTTATCCAATTGTCTATATCCCTTTGAAATGGGGTTTGGGGTCCTTTTTATAGTGCTCAAAGATCAGTTAAATTTGTTAAAAAGATCTTTTCTGAGTGATTCGGGGAATTTTCCCCACCGTTGGATCTTTGATCCAAAGGCCCATGTTTTACAGAAGAAATCTTCTTGTTTTAACAAGAACAGAAAAGATTTTCTTAAATCTTCATTCTGTTGTTGCGCAACTCACCAGCGCGTGACACATGTCGCGCAGTAAGGTGCTTGCGCAACAGCGATTGCGCAACTGCGCAGACACGTGTCGCGCAGTGAAGCGCTTGCGCAACTGCGCAGACACGTGTCGCGCTGCGGTGCGCTTGCGCAGTTGTGCTTGCGCAACTGCGCAGACACATGTCGCGCTGCGGTGCGCTTGCGCAGTTAAGTGTTACTTATGTTTTTAAAGAGCCTTGCTCTGATCGGACGTATCGCCTTGGGCGTTGTGCTGCCGTGTCAACTTCTGACACGTGGCGCATTGTGCGCAGCGCACGGGAACCGAAGCGTTGCTTCAAAATTAAAGTTTAAATTTTCAAAGCAAAGCTTTATTTCTGATTAGGGGAAGATGAAGTGTTGCTTCTTCTCCCGTCTTGGAATTTGAACAGAGCTTTGCTCTGATTGGGGTAAACAAATGCCCCCCCACCGCTGCGCTTACGTGGCCTCCAAATGCAAGCGCAACGGTGGCAGAATCCGAACCGTCGCGGCACCTTTTGGCAGTTGAAGAGGCGATTGATGCCTATAAATAGGACCTTTGGTCCTAGAAAAATTCTTTACCACTTCAAGAATTTTGACTCAGAGCCTCGCTCTTGCTTAAGAATTATCAGAGCCTTGCTCTTGATTTTTTTCCAAGAACTCCAGAGTTCATAACCATCATAGGTAAAAATAAAATTAAATTAAATTAAAGCTGATTAATAGAGCCTTGCTCTCCATAGATCCCTGATCTAAAGAAAACCCATTTAGGGTTTCATTTAGTAGAGCTTTGCTCTAAAGAGGTCCAAAGAGAACTCAGGAGAATCCTGTTAGGGTTCCATTAATAGAGCTTTGCTCTATAAAAGATTTTTCTTATATCTTCTTAATTAATGGAGCTTTGCTCCTCCCAAATTATATGGCACTTGATAATATTATTATTATTATATCATTTTTTTTCAGAGCGGAGCTCTCAATATTCTCAGGGAATTTTCCTCAAATTCTCCTCATAACTGATTTTGACTGGTGTCGCTCCTGTCTGCAGAGCATTGCTCTCGAGGAGTTTAACTTTTAACTTTCTGTATTTTCTTGTTTGTTAATATCCCTGTATTGTTTTCTTCAGGTATTATGGCGGTGCGTCTATACAGCTTGCACGAGTTCATCACTTATGAGGATATCCGTGTACAGGGCCGTCAACAGAACCAGGAGTTTACGGACGCTCAATGTGCAGAGGTCATGGGTCGCCTAAATGCCAGCGGTGGCTGGCTGCTACCTCGTCGTTCGGCCCTTTTGAAAGTCGTGCTGGGGGCAATATGGAGAGCACTCCCAGGTCTTCACGAGGCCATACCGCTCAATGCGCTAGATGATACCGAAGACAAGGTGCATTCAGTGTACCTGACGGGACTGATTTCGAAGAAACGGCGAAACAACCTCGTTGACATCCTACATCAAATCTTTCAGCAGACGACGATCGTTGATGCTTATCGAAGGCCGGAGGGGCTTGCCGATGATATCGACACCGAGGAGCGCGAGAGGCTGCGCATAAGAATAATTAGAAAGGCCAGAAGAAGTTTGGACGGCCTTACTTTTGAATTCCTCAATCCCTGCCCCGGATCTGAGGTTATTCCATTGTAATAATACTTTTCTCTCATTGCTTTTTATGATTGTAAGAATTTTGGGCAATATTAATGAAATATTTTTTATTTTTTATTTTTTTTTTATCCCAGCTTGTCTTTATTATATATCTTTGTCCTGAGTCTTTTTGCCCATGCATGAATGATTGTGTCTTTGAACGCTTGATCAAATGTAAATCGGATGCTCTTTCTGTTGCTTTTCCTCTTTCTCAGCATGTCGTAACAATTAGCAGGTAATAGAGTAAGCTTCTTGATTTCTTCACGAGATAGCGAGGGCTTAGGCCGCAGGTTCAGATCTGCTGCCTAAGACTTTTCAACTCTATGAGCCGTGAGGGTCTCATAGAGACTTTTCTCCCTACGGATCGAGAGGATCTCGTAGGCTGGTTTTTCTCCTTAGGAATCGTGAGGATTCCTAAGTGTGGTTTTCTCTTGTAAGTCGTAAGGATCCTACAAGAGAATTTTTCCCTCTTACGAGTCGAGAGGACTTGTAAGCGGTTGTTTCCCTCCTTGTCGAAGTTCGACGTTAGAGAGTGAGACCCGTGGATGGTATGCAAGAGACCGTTTTGGGCCAACTTACGGGGTCCCAATGCTTAGGAAACAGGCTTCTTTTATGCCCACTGCCTAAGGCTTTATCTCACGAGTCGAGCCGCCTCGACAATTTTTCACAAGTCGAGACGAATCGAACGTTTCTCGCAAGAACATCTTAACGTCGCATTTAACCTCTGCTCTTTACGACAGAAGCCCGTTAAGGTTGGTGGTACTTAGGGTTTTGGCCATCGTACCGTCGCATAAGCTGATATAGTCCTCGATAGGCAATCGTGTTGTTCGAGTAGCCCTGCGACTGCCGTGTCTCTGATCCCTTCGGGGGCTGGACAAGACGTCTTCAAGCAATCCTCCTTGGCAGTTTGACCGTCGGAAGAGCAAGCGCTAGGAATTTGCCATGCCGCTTTTTACTTGAGGTTAGGCTCATTTTGGAGAGCCCCGATGAGTCATAACCACTCCGCGCTGGTGTGGGGATGATCTCCGATAGTCTTTCGGGCTTTATATGAGTTGCCGTCAAGACCCTGAAGCTAGGAATTTGGCCTTTGCTTCGTTTGCTGGCATTGCGTCTGCTGTATCGGGACGAATGTTGTGGTGGGAACTAGGGATTTTGCCGTGGCTCCGTTTGTTTGATGACGTTGCGTCTGCTGTGTCGAGACGAACGTTGGGGTGACATCTCGTCTGCTGTATCGAAACGGACGTCGAGGTTGTCTCTAGGTTGCTGGTGAACCGTCGAGGTTTGGAACTAGGGATTTTGCCGTGGCTCCATTCGTTTAATAACGTTGCGTATGCTGTGTCGAGACGAACGTTGGGGTGACATCTCGTCTGCTGTATTGAGACGGACGTCGAGGTGGTGACCATTCTGTGCTGGTGCGAGATGATCTCCGATTGTCTTTCCGGTTTTATGTGAGTTACCGTAAAGACGTTGAAGCTAGGAATGTGGCCTTCGCTTCGTTTGCTTTGTCATGTCTGAATCCCTGCTGGAGGAAGAACGCTGGGGCGACAACTCGTCTGCTGTATCGAGACGAACGTCAAGGTGGTGACCACTCTGTGCTGGTGCGAGATGATCTCCGATTGTCTTTCTGGTTTTATGTGAGTTACCGTAAAGACGTTGAAGCTAGGAATTTGGCCTTCGCTTCGTTTGCTTACACTGCGTCTGGTGTATTGAGACGAATGCTGAGGTGAAGCTGGGATTTTGCCATCGTTCCGCTTGATGGTGTGACATCTGTGTCCTGTTGGAATGAGGAGGCACACCGTTGTTGGTCTCCAGGCTGTAGACGTGGCCATTGAGATTTGGAACTAGGGACTTTGTCATGGTTCCGTTTCGTTGCAATTCTGAGGTCAGTTGTTGACGTCATGTCTGCATCTAGTTGGAGTGAGAAGAAACGCCGTTGGTGATCTTTAAGTTGTCGATATTGACGTCGAGACCCTGAAGTTAGGGACCTTCCTTTGCTTCATTTGTTGACATCGTGTCTGTAATATTGCGACAAATGTCGAGATGGTCTCTAGGTTATCTATGAACCGTCGAGATTTGGCTTCGCTTTCTGGTGGAGCCTGTTGGAAAGGTATGGTTCCCTCTTTATCTGTGCCCCTGAATTGTATACAGAGATCAATGTGATTTCACCTGTAGGGCAAAAAATTTCATTTTTTCATTTTTTTTTATTCTTTCCGCGATGCTCTATCATTTCAGCTTTTTATCGTGAAGGTCGCGATTGCCCAATCATTTCGGCTATTTTTCGCGGTGCCCAATCATTTCGGCTATTTACTTTATTTTTACTCGCTACTTTTTATTGCGAGTTGCCCAATCATTTCGACTGTTTATTTTATTTTTACTCGCTGTTTTTTTATTGCGAGTTGCCCAATCATTCCGGCTATTTTTCTTTTTACTCGTGCATACATTTTTACTTGCTGATTTTGTTTGCAAGTTGCCCCATCATTTCGGCTATTTCGTATGCATTTTTTTTTATGAGTAGGGGATTTGGGATCTGATACCAATCTTGGCATCAGCATCGCTGCGACTGGAATATTGCCAGGAGCGAATCATCATTTGCCGTGAAAGGACTTGGAATTTGATACCGGTTTAGGCATCAGCATCGCTGCAATTGGGATATTGCCAGGAGCGAATCATCATTTGCCGTGAAAGGGCTTGGAATTTGATACCGGTTTAGGAATCAGCATCGCTGCAACTGGGATATTGCCAGGAGCGAATCATCATTTGCCTCTGTCGATGTTGAACAAAGGTGGCTTAGTAAACAGGGTTAAGGGTTCTGTCGGCTAAGGCTTTTGACTTCATGAGCCGTAAGGGTCTCACAAAGGTATTTCTCCCTACAAGTCGTGAGGATCTTGTAGGTGTGTTTTCTCCTTGGGAATCGTGAGGATTCCTAAGTGCATGTTCTCTTGTAAGTCATAAGGATCTTACAAAAGGGTTTTCTCCTTATAAGTCGAGAGGACTTACAAGTGTTGTTTGCTGTACAAGCATATTCCTAGTCACGGATGGGACTTTGTTAGGAAAATATTTATTCATGCCCGTGGATTGTATACAAGGGTCAATATGAGCCGCTTGTAGGGCAATATCGAAGGTTGTGGAGGCTGCTTAAGAACAGGTTAAGGTTTCTGTAACTTAAGACTTTCAAATCTTATGAGCCGTAAGGGTCCCACAAGAGAATTCTCCTTACGAGTCGTGAGGATCTCGCAAGTGTATTTTCTCCTTAGGAATCGTGGGGATCCCTAAGTGTGTTGTTCCTTTGTGAGTCGTAAGGATCTCCCGCAGGTGGTTTCTCCTTACAGGGTCGAGAGGACCCTATAAGTGTTTCTTAACGAGGTTGCACCCTTTCGGGTTTTCACAAACACTCGCCGGTAGTCCTACTGTTTTTACTCATGGAGCCCTCTCGGGTTTTCATCCGTGCCCGTTTTGCTTATGGACATACCGTTTTTTTTTATTCTTTTTATTTTCTTCTTCTTTTTTTTTTACGAGGTCGCGCCCTTTCGGGTTTTCACGAACACTCGCCGGTAGTCCTGCTGTTTTTACTCACGGAGCCCTTTCGGGTTTTCATCCGTGCCCTTTTTGCTTATGGACATACCTTTTTTTTTATTTTTTATTTTTTATTTTTTTATCTCGTCAGCCTGAGAATGCTGCGGTAGTAGTTTAAAAACATTTCGGTCATTTGCAAGTTTTAGGACATTGCGGTCCATCATTAGTTTAAGGACATTTCGGTCCGTTGTTAGTTTAAGGACGTTTCGGTCCGTTGTTAGTTTAAGGACGTTTCGGTCCAACGCCAGTTTTAGGACATAGTGGTCCGCCGTCGCCGTATTTGAGGCGAATCTCTAGTTTACTGACTTTTCGGTCTATGAGTCCTTCTCCATGAATGAACATGATGCCCCCGGCGTATCCATCTTTTTCGGAGCGTGCGGTTGTGGCGGACTTACCTTCCAGTTCTCAGACAGCGCAAACTTGCCATGTTGGTATTGGTCTTCAACCCAGTTTTTGAAGATGTAGCAATCCTCGATCAGATGACCTACCGTTTGGTGGTAAGGGCAATAATTAAGATTATTAATATCGCTTGGCCGCAACGGACGTTTTGGACTCGGCAGATTGATGAGTCTTTCGCACACTGCCAGCTCGAACAGTCCCCTTGTTTTATCTTGCGGAAACGAGTAAGGACGTTTCAACTTTTCCTGGAGGGATTGCCTCTTGTTGCTTTGGCCAGCAACCGGTCTAGGGTCACCTGATTGTTGTTGAGTGCTGGCGACGAGGGCCGTTTTTCTTTTTCCTTTATCCTTTTTGTTCGATCCTTTGTTTACGGGGCCGAGATTTTTTCCGAGTAGCATGCGATTGCACGGCTGAGCGTTCTCGCAGCTTCTCAATTCCTTTATTTTTGAAATAGATTCCCCGAGGGAAGAGTTGGGGGTAGCTTCTTCGTCAGAGTCGCTTCCAAAGGTGATAATTTGTGATCCCTTGAAGTCGGCTATATGACAGTCGGCGGCGGCTCTTTTGCGCTCATCTATCGCATTTTTCCGATGTCCACAAGCTTCACACTTTGTCCTGTCGAAGTGTCGCTTTTGAGCGACATACCCTTGCCACCAACAGTTAAAGGATTCGCAGTCTTCGGTAGGATGTATGATCTTCTGATGATATAAACAGAAGTTAGGGTGCATCTCTACCTCAGAGAAAGAATTTTCTTCAGA
This sequence comes from Agapanthus africanus, assembly GCA_030015575.1. NCBI lineage: Eukaryota > Viridiplantae > Streptophyta > Magnoliopsida > Asparagales > Amaryllidaceae > Agapanthus > Agapanthus africanus. The sequence continues at coordinate 490,751,372 of JASDDO010000012.1, read as the reverse complement.
GGGCGGTAGCTTCATTCCTATTGATAGAGCTTTGGCGAACCGTTTCCTCGTCTTGAATTTGTTTTTACCCGCAGTGTATGGCTTTTGATTTGACGGGAATACCTTGGTTCTTTCCAGTATGGCCATTTCATGCTCTTGATTGGCTTTTGCTTTCAGACGAATTTCATTTAGGAAGGCATCGATCAACTTGTCTGACGGCCGCGGAATTTCTGTTTCAGGGTCCGCCATTGATTTCTCAGCGCAAGGATCCTCCTCATCATCCGTCAGTGAATGAGAAATCACATGACAAGTTGCTACGTAGTCTTCGGATTCATCCGATAAGTTTTTTTCATCATTTTCATCCTCGACGAAAGAACAAGTTGCCCCCGGCGTGTCCGTCTTCTTTGGAGAGTGCGGCTGTGGTGGATTTACCTTCCAGCTTTCAGACAGCGTGAACTTGCCTTGCAGGTATTGATCCTCGATCCATCCCTTAAAGACGAAACAATCCTCAATCGGATGACTTACCATTTGGTGGTAAGGGCAATAATTGGGACTATTAAGATCTCCTGGCTGCGACAGACGCTTTGGATTCGGCAGATTGATGAGTCTGTTACGCACTGCCAGCTCAAACAGTCTTCTCGTTTTATTCTGAGGAAACGAGTAATGACGTCCTAGCCTCTCTTCGAGGGATGGGCGTGGACGCACATTGTTTTGGCGAGCGACCGGCTTTGAGTTGCTCGACTGTTGCTGAGCGTTGGCGACGATGATCGCTTTTCCTTTCTCATTTCGGGGATCGGGTCTTGGAGGAGACGGTCTATGGCCCATCTGGTCCATTTGGGCTAATTTGTCGATCAAGGCCTGGAAGGTGGTCGGCCTGAAGAACATCATGAATTGCGAGATGGTCGCCTGCGGATCGAGAGTGCCCACAAACATGCCTACCGCAGGTGCCTCTTCTATGCGTTGTTCGCATTTCGACCATAGGTTTCGCCATCGTGTTACGTATTGGACCCACGTTTCGCCGGGCCTTATCCTGGCATTTATCAGTGCTGTAATCGGGGTGCGTTCACTAGCACTTGCGAATCTTTGTGTAAACATCAGTTCCATCTCTGCAAATGTTTTGACAGAGTCGTTAGGTAGCTCCGAATACCATTCAAAGGCTGTTTCTGCTAAGCTGCCGACGAATTGACGTAGCAACAATTTGCCATCGCCTCCAGTATTGCCGCATAAGGCCCTGAATTGAGCGACATGCTGATGCGGATTCCCTGTCCCTTTATATACGTGGAATTTAAGGATCGTATATCCTGGCGGGTAACTGATTTGGTCATACCAGTTCGGATACGGTCGTCCGGTTCTAACAATTTGCCCAGCCGCTTCACTCGCCTGATGAGCTCGTATTTGCTGAGCTATATAGTCGTCAAGCGCGGCCTTGGAAATGGTTTCTTCCTTGGCTGCTGAAAGAGCCGGAGGAGGATCAGATGTTTCCCCTCCATCATCTTCAACAATGATTGGAGGGTCTTCAGCTGGAGGGTCCGGCTGTGACATCATCCCTACCATATCTTGGAAGAGGAGGGCCATTTTTTTATGCTGGCTGCTTGTTCCGCAGCCTCTTTATCCTTTTTCTCTAATATCCGGCGAAGAAACTCAGCGTCGGTTTCTTGTTCTTGACGCTCATCCGAGAACGTTTCAGAGCTTTCTTTTGGCCCAGTGAGTGCAGCCATTGTAGTCATCATTTCCTGAAGCTTTTGTTGTTGCTCCTGGGCTTTCGTCACGGATCGGGTGAGCGGTCGGTGGCCCGTAGAAGTGCGGCTTTCCTCCTTTACAGCAGCCATATAAACAGTGTGCACCACAATGCCCCCAGATTTGAGTCATTTGTGTTCAGCGTTTTTATGCTTCACCATGTTCACAGGGGCTCTTTGTGGCCTCCTTTTTTGAGTGATTGGAGTTAAGGGAGCCGTTGTAGTGGGCACCCAAGTAGCTTTTGCTTTTTGTGGTTTGACAGAGTAATCCTTCCCCTGCCGAACCTTCATCTTTTTCTGTCGTCGGAGGCAGTCTTGATCGATCACCGACTCTTGGACCTGTCGCCAGACTTTGTAAATTTTAGAGGACAGACGTTGAGGGGGCTGCTCTAGCTTCTTCTCTGGAGTATTCTCCACAGGTGAAGGAGTTTGTTTCAACATCGCAGTAGGAGAGTTTCTGCGTACCTTGTTGAGCAGTTCAAAGCTGTTCTTGGTTGGAACAGCAGCATCGATCCTCACCATCGGAGCTGACGGAGTTATCGCAGAGGGGGAGTTGCCCCCAGCCTTCCTTACTCGACGCCAATGGTGACGTCGAGCGTGTCATGCTGATGGAGTTGTTTCAGCTATAGGGGTGACCTCCTCATGCCCCCTGTGTTGGTCAGAATATGCTGGTACTAGCCTTTTAAAGATCGACGTCCGTTGAACGGGGACGGCCAACCTGTCAGAAGCGGACTTCCGAGCATGGGAAGCAACCTTGGTGACTTCGCCAAGAATGGGAGCTGGGATGGCTATCCGCTTCGGGATAACGTCTTCTGGTATGACATGCTTCTTCATAGGCCCGATGGAGCTCTGGCCTAATCCATTAAAACCTGAAGCAGTGGAGTTGGGCGACCTGTTGAGAGGGGTCGCGGCAGTGGTAGGTCGATTGAAGACCGACTTCTTTGGAGCTTCTTGCAATGTCATTAGGGCGTTGAAGCTTATTGGTGGTAGCATGGTCCCAAAAATTAGTCCAGTGGTGGCTTGAGCAACCTGCTCCACCGGCATTTTTAAAAGGGAGGTCGTTCGAGGCCCATAAGTCACTCCTCCAGCAATGACGGAGAGAGAGTTGCAGCTGCAGGCGGTGCAGTTCGAAGCCATCGATCTTCTGTTTTCTGCATGGAGAAAAACACCAAATCTAAGTACTTTGAATCCACAAGCAACCACAACAAACCGCGATTGGTTCGCGAACACGACACACGAAGTGTGGAGTGGAAAGAGGAAAAGGTCCCACCGGGCGTGCCAGAATCTGTTCCCCTCCGAAAGACGGCGCACAGGACTGCGATGTCCTGACGCTGGGATTCGGGGCAGATGCTATTTGGTTTTATCCGTCTACCTCTCCGAAGATGCCAAGTTGATTTATGGCACCGTGTATCGGAGGTTTAGACGGATGCGGCCGATGTAGCAGACTTCGTCAGATTCCCCCTCAGGGTGAGGGGTTTTTTTGATTGTGGGGACGCTCTTCCCTGCAGGCGCAAGCCCCTGCAGTTAATTACGCTACCGCATCGCGGTAACAACTTTCTCCTTCTCCAGAATTTCACTTCGTGTCGTGTGTTTTTGTTTTGTTTGTGGTTGCCCGTGGATTGTATACGGAGACTGAGTAATGCCGTCGCCCGTAGGACGTGGATTAGTCCAAATCCGTATTTACTTAGATTTGGGTTTGGTGTTTTTAGTTTAAGGATACGTTAGTCGCGTTGCGGCTAAGATCAACTTAAACGTTCGTTAAGGATACGTTAGTCCTGTTTGAGACTAAGATCAACTTAACGTAGTGATTAATTTAATGTATGGCCATCGGGACTCGTCACCTCTCTGACGTCGTTGAAGGATTACAACGACATGTATCAGAGGAGCTCGTAGATGTACCCTTGAACCAGAGTTGATTGGGAGTTTTATAATTCATGCGAATGTTTAAGGATACGTTAGCCGTGTTTGGGGCTAAGATCGACTTAAACGGGACCGTTTAGATCCGGCAAGAGAGCATTTGGAGGCTCTATTGTTCCAGTTTAGGGACGTGGTGGTCCATCGCCAGTTTAGGGACGTGGTGGTCCATCACCAGTTTAGGGACGTGGTGGTCCATATTCCAGTTTAGGGACGTTTCGGTCCGATATTAGTTTAGGGACGTTTCGGTCCGATATTAGTTTAAGGACGTTTCGGTCCACGAGTTTAAAGACCCCGCAGTCCGTATGGGTGTGTGGTCGTTGGAACTTGTCACCTCTTTGACGTCGTTGAGGAATTACAACGATAGATGTCAAAGGAATTCGGAGATGTACCCTCGAACCGGATGCAGATTGATTTAGGAGAGCCATTTTGCTAAGTCCATTTAATTTAAGGACTTACGGCCACGATTGGGCTAAGTCCATTGCTTTTGCATTTCTTTTGCTTTTATTTGGGCTTTGCCCAAAAAGGATGCAGAGCATCAATTTTATCTGGGCCCAGCCCTTTTATTGCTTTGTAATTTATTTTGACCTGCTAGGTCTTTTTGATTTGGGCCTAGCCCTTCAAATAATGCATTGCATTTGTGCAAAGCACCAAGAATCTTTTAGATTCAGAAAAAGAAGTGCAGAGCACTTTTTAATTTCTTGATCTAAATTTAGATCAGAGAAAAGAAAAGAAAGAAATCTTTTCTTTCTTTCTGTTTCAGAGAACCAGAGGTTCATAGCAAGTGCAAGGCACTATTTTTATTATTTTTATTTATTTATTTATCTATTGAAGATCACTGATCTTGTTTTCTAGAATTTTCTCTTATCTCAAAGGTTTTACCTTCTTTTTGTGTTCTCCAGAAATTCTCAAGAGTTCTCTTCTTTTTTTTTTATCCAATTGTCTATATCCCTTTGAAATGGGGTTTGGGGTCCTTTTTATAGTGCTCAAAGATCAGTTAAATTTGTTAAAAAGATCTTTTCTGAGTGATACGGGGAATTTTCCCCACCGTTGGATCTTTGATCCAAAGGCCCATGTTTTACAGAAGAAATCTTCTTGTTTTAACAAGAACAGAAAAGATTTTCTTAAATCTTCATTCTGTTGTTGCGCAACTCACCAGCGCGTGACACGTGTCGCGCAGTAAGGTGCTTGCGCAACAGCGATTGCGCAACTGCGCAGACACGTGTCGCGCAGTGAAGCGCTTGCGCAACTGCGCAGACACGTGTCGCGCTGCGGTGCGCTTGCGCAGTTGTACTTGCGCAACTGCGCAGACACGTGTCGCGCTGCGGTGCGCTTGCGCAGTTAAGTGTTACTTATGTTTTCAAAGAGCCTTGCTCTGATCGGACGTATCGCCTTGGGCGTTGTGCTGCCGTGTCAACTTCTGACACGTGGCGCATTGTGCGCAGCGCACGGGAACCGAAGCGTTGCTTCAAAATTAAAGTTTAAATTTTCAAAGCAAAGCTTTATTTCTGATTAGGGGAAGATGAAGTGTTGCTTCTTCTCCCGCCTTGGAATTTGAACAGAGCTTTGCTCTGATTGGGGTAAACAAATGCCCCCCCACCGCTGCGCTTACGTGGCCTCCAAACGCAAGCGCAACGGTGGCAGAATCCGAACCGTCGCGGCACCTTTTGGCAGTTGAAGAGGCGATTGATGCCTATAAATAGGACCTTTGGTCCTCGAAAAATTCTTTACCACTTCAAGAATTTTGACTCAGAGCCTTGCTCTTGCTTAAGAATTATCAGAGCCTTGCTCTTGATTTTTTTCCAAGAACTCCAGAGTTCATAACCATCATAGGTAAAAATAAAATTAAATTAAATTAAAGCTGATTAATAGAGCCTTGCTCTCCATAGATCCCTGATCTAAAGAAAACCCATTTAGGGTTTCATTTAGTAGAGCTTTGCTCTAAAGAGGTCCAAAGAGAACTCAGGAGAATCCTGTTAGGGTTCCATTAATAGAGCTTTGCTCTATAAAAGATTTTTCTTATATCTTCTTAATTAATGGAGCTTTGCTCCTCCCAAATTATATGGCACTTGATAATATTATTATTATTATATCATTTTTTTTCAGAGCGGAGCTCTCAATATTCTCAGGGAATTTTCCTCAAATTCTCCTCATAACTGATTTTGACTGGTGTCGCTCCTGTCTGCAGAGCATTGCTCTCGAGGAGTTTAACTTTTAACTTTCTGTATTTTCTTGTTTGTTAATATCCCTGTATTGTTTTCTTCAGGTATTATGGCGGTGCGTCTATACAGCTTGCACGAGTTCATCACTTATGAGGATATCCGTGTACAGGGCCGTCAACAGAACCAGGAGTTTACGGACGCTCAATGTGCAGAGGTCATGGGTCGCCTAAATGCCAGCGGTGGCTGGCTGCTACCTCGTCGTTCGGCCCTTTTGAAAGTCGTGCTGGGGGCAATATGGAGAGCACTCCCAGGTCTTCACGAGGCCATACCGCTCAATGCGCTAGATGATACCGAAGACAAGGTGCATTCAGTGTACCTGACGGGACTGATTTCGAAGAAACGGCGAAACAACCTCGTTGACATCCTACATCAAATCTTTCAGCAGACGACGATCGTTGATGCTTATCGAAGGCCGGAGGGGCTTGCCGATGATATCGACACCGAGGAGCGCGAGAGGCTGCGCATAAGAATAATTAGAAAGGCCAGAAGAAGTTTGGACGGCCTTACTTTTGAATTCCTCAATCCCTGCCCCGGATCTGAGGTTATTCCATTGTAATAATACTTTTCTCTCATTGCTTTTTATGATTGTAAGAATTTTGGGCAATATTAATGAAATATTTTTTATTTTTTATTTTTTTTTTATCCCAGCTTGTCTTTATTATATATCTTTGTCCTGAGTCTTTTTGCCCATGCATGAATGATTGTGTCTTTGAACGCTTGATCAAATGTAAATCGGATGCTCTTTCTGTTGCTTTTCCTCTTTCTCAGCATGTCGTAACAATTAGCAGGTAATAGAGTAAGCTTCTTGATTTCTTCACGAGATAGCGAGGGCTTAGGCCGCAGGTTCAGATCTGCTGCCTAAGACTTTTCAACTCTATGAGCCGTGAGGGTCTCATAGAGACTTTTCTCCCTACGGATCGAGAGGATCTCGTAGGCTGGTTTTTCTCCTTAGGAATCGTGAGGATTCCTAAGTGTGGTTTTCTCTTGTAAGTCGTAAGGATCCTACAAGAGAATTTTTCCCTCTTACGAGTCGAGAGGACTTGTAAGCGGTTGTTTCCCTCCTTGTCGAAGTTCGACGTTAGAGAGTGAGACCCATGGATGGTATGCAAGAGACCGTTTTGGGCCAACTTACGGGGTCCCAATGCTTAGGAAACAGGCTTCTTTTATGCCCACTGCCTAAGGCTTTATCTCACGAGTCGAGCCGCCTCGACAATTTTTCACAAGTCGAGACGAATCGAACGTTTCTCGCAAGAACATCTTAACGTCGCATTTAACCTCTGCTCTTTACGACAGAAGCCCGTTAAGGTTGGTGGTACTTAGGGTTTTGGCCATCGTACCGTCGCATAAGCTGATATAGTCCTCGATAGGCAATCGTGTTGTTCGAGTAGCCCTGCGACTGCCGTGTCTCTGATCCCTTCGGGGGCTGGACAAGACGTCTTCAAGCAATCCTCCTTGGCAGTTTGACCGTCGGAAGAGCAAGCGCTAGGAATTTGCCATGCCGCTTTTTACTTGAGGTTAGGCTCATTTTGGAGAGCCCCGATGAGTCATAACCACTCCGCGCTGGTGTGGGGATGATCTCCGATAGTCTTTCGGGCTTTATATGAGTTGCCGTCAAGACCCTGAAGCTAGGAATTTGGCCTTTGCTTCGTTTGCTGGCATTGCGTCTGCTGTATCGGGACGAATGTTGTGGTGGGAACTAGGGATTTTGCCGTGGCTCCGTTTGTTTGATGACGTTGCGTCTGCTGTGTCGAGACGAACGTTGGGGTGACATCTCGTCTGCTGTATCGAAACGGACGTCGAGGTTGTCTCTAGGTTGCTGGTGAACCGTCGAGGTTTGGAACTAGGGATTTTGCCGTGGCTCCATTCGTTTAATAACGTTGCGTATGCTGTGTCGAGACGAACGTTGGGGTGACATCTCGTCTGCTGTATTGAGACGGACGTCGAGGTGGTGACCATTCTGTGCTGGTGCGAGATGATCTCCGATTGTCTTTCCGGTTTTATGTGAGTTACCGTAAAGACGTTGAAGCTAGGAATGTGGCCTTCGCTTCGTTTGCTTTGTCATGTCTGAATCCCTGCTGGAGGAAGAACGCTGGGGCGACAACTCGTCTGCTGTATCGAGACGAACGTCAAGGTGGTGACCACTCTGTGCTGGTGCGAGATGATCTCCGATTGTCTTTCTGGTTTTATGTGAGTTACCGTAAAGACGTTGAAGCTAGGAATTTGGCCTTCGCTTCGTTTGCTTACACTGCGTCTGGTGTATTGAGACGAATGCTGAGGTGAAGCTGGGATTTTGCCATCGTTCCGCTTGATGGTGTGACATCTGTGTCCTGTTGGAATGAGGAGGCACACCGTTGTTGGTCTCCAGGCTGTAGACGTGGCCATTGAGATTTGGAACTAGGGACTTTGTCATGGTTCCGTTTCGTTGCAATTCTGAGGTCAGTTGTTGACGTCATGTCTGCATCTAGTTGGAGTGAGAAGAAACGCCGTTGGTGATCTTTAAGTTGTCGATATTGACGTCGAGACCCTGAAGTTAGGGACCTTCCTTTGCTTCATTTGTTGACATCGTGTCTGTAATATTGCGACAAATGTCGAGATGGTCTCTAGGTTATCTATGAACCGTCGAGATTTGGCTTCGCTTTCTGGTGGAGCCTGTTGGAAAGGTATGGTTCCCTCTTTATCTGTGCCCCTGAATTGTATACAGAGATCAATGTGATTTCACCTGTAGGGCAAAAAATTTCATTTTTTCATTTTTTTTTATTCTTTCCGCGATGCTCTATCATTTCAGCTTTTTATCGTGAAGGTCGCGATTGCCCAATCATTTCGGCTATTTTTCGCGGTGCCCAATCATTTCGGCTATTTACTTTATTTTTACTCGCTACTTTTTATTGCGAGTTGCCCAATCATTTCGACTGTTTATTTTATTTTTACTCGCTGTTTTTTTATTGCGAGTTGCCCAATCATTCCGGCTATTTTTCTTTTTACTCGTGCATACATTTTTACTTGCTGATTTTGTTTGCAAGTTGCCCCATCATTTCGGCTATTTCGTATGCATTTTTTTTTATGAGTAGGGGATTTGGGATCTGATACCAATCTTGGCATCAGCATCGCTGCGACTGGAATATTGCCAGGAGCGAATCATCATTTGCCGTGAAAGGACTTGGAATTTGATACCGGTTTAGGCATCAGCATCGCTGCAATTGGGATATTGCCAGGAGCGAATCATCATTTGCCGTGAAAGGGCTTGGAATTTGATACCGGTTTAGGAATCAGCATCGCTGCAACTGGGATATTGCCAGGAGCGAATCATCATTTGCCTCTGTCGATGTTGAACAAAGGTGGCTTAGTAAACAGGGTTAAGGGTTCTGTCGGCTAAGGCTTTTGACTTCATGAGCCGTAAGGGTCTCACAAAGGTATTTCTCCCTACAAGTCGTGAGGATCTTGTAGGTGTGTTTTCTCCTTGGGAATCGTGAGGATTCCTAAGTGCATGTTCTCTTGTAAGTCATAAGGATCTTACAAAAGGGTTTTCTCCTTATAAGTCGAGAGGACTTACAAGTGTTGTTTGCTGTACAAGCATATTCCTAGTCACGGATGGGACTTTGTTAGGAAAATATTTATTCATGCCCGTGGATTGTATACAAGGGTCAATATGAGCCGCTTGTAGGGCAATATCGAAGGTTGTGGAGGCTGCTTAAGAACAGGTTAAGGTTTCTGTAACTTAAGACTTTCAAATCTTATGAGCCGTAAGGGTCCCACAAGAGAATTCTCCTTACGAGTCGTGAGGATCTCGCAAGTGTATTTTCTCCTTAGGAATCGTGGGGATCCCTAAGTGTGTTGTTCCTTTGTGAGTCGTAAGGATCTCCCGCAGGTGGTTTCTCCTTACAGGGTCGAGAGGACCCTATAAGTGTTTCTTAACGAGGTTGCACCCTTTCGGGTTTTCACAAACACTCGCCGGTAGTCCTACTGTTTTTACTCATGGAGCCCTCTCGGGTTTTCATCCGTGCCCGTTTTGCTTATGGACATACCGTTTTTTTTTATTCTTTTTATTTTCTTCTTCTTTTTTTTTTACGAGGTCGCGCCCTTTCGGGTTTTCACGAACACTCGCCGGTAGTCCTGCTGTTTTTACTCACGGAGCCCTTTCGGGTTTTCATCCGTGCCCTTTTTGCTTATGGACATACCTTTTTTTTTATTTTTTATTTTTTATTTTTTTATCTCGTCAGCCTGAGAATGCTGCGGTAGTAGTTTAAAAACATTTCGGTCATTTGCAAGTTTTAGGACATTGCGGTCCATCATTAGTTTAAGGACATTTCGGTCCGTTGTTAGTTTAAGGACGTTTCGGTCCGTTGTTAGTTTAAGGACGTTTCGGTCCAACGCCAGTTTTAGGACATAGTGGTCCACCGTCGCCGTATTTGAGGCGAATCTCTAGTTTACTGACTTTTCGGTCTATGAGTCCTTCTCCATGAATGAACATGATGCCCCCGGCGTATCCATCTTTTTCGGAGCGTGCGGTTGTGGCGGACTTACCTTCCAGTTCTCAGACAGCGCAAACTTGCCATGTTGGTATTGGTCTTCAACCCAGTTTTTGAAGATGTAGCAATCCTCGATCAGATGACCTACCGTTTGGTGGTAAGGGCAATAATTAAGATTATTAATATCGCTTGGCCGCAACGGACGTTTTGGACTCGGCAGATTGATGAGTCTTTCGCACACTGCCAGCTCGAACAGTCCCCTTGTTTTATCTTGCGGAAACGAGTAAGGACGTTTCAACTTTTCCTGGAGGGATTGCCTCTTGTTGCTTTGGCCAGCAACCGGTCTAGGGTCACCTGATTGTTGTTGAGTGCTGGCGACGAGGGCCGTTTTTCTTTTTCCTTTATCCTTTTTGTTCGATCCTTTGTTTACGGGGCCGAGATTTTTTCCGAGTAGCATGCGATTGCACGGCTGAGCGTTCTCGCAGCTTCTCAATTCCTTTATTTTTGAAATAGATTCCCCGAGGGAAGAGTTGGGGGTAACTTCTTCGTCAGAGTCGCTTCCAAAGATGATAATTTATGATCCCTTGAAGTCGGCTATATGACAGTCGGCGGCGGCTCTTTTGCGCTCATCTATCGCATTTTTCCGATGTCCACAAGCTTCACACTTTGTCCTGTCGAAGTGTCGCTTTTGAGCGACATACCCTTGCCACCAACAGTTAAAGGATTCGCAATCTTCGGTAGGATGTATGATCTTCTGATGATATAAACAGAAGTTAGGGTGCATCTCTACTTCAGAGAAAGAATTTTCTTCAGAGGGCGGTAGCTTCATTCCTATTGATAGAGCTTTGGCGAACCGTTTCCTCGTCTTGAATTTGTTTTTACCCGCAGTGTATGGCTTTTGATTTGACGGGAATACCTTGGTTCTTTCCAGTATGGCCATTTCATGCTCTTGATTGGCTTTTGCTTTCAGACGAATTTCATTTAGGAAGGCATCGATCAACTTGTCTGACGGCCGCGGAATTTCTGTTTCAGGGTCCGCCATTGATTTCTCAGCGCAAGGATCCTCCTCATCATCCGTCAGTGAATGAGAAATCACATGACAAGTTGCTACGTAGTCTTCGGATTCATCCGATAAGTTTTTTTCATCATTTTCATCCTCGACGAAAGAACAAGTTGCCCCCGGCGTGTCCGTCTTCTTTGGAGAGTGCGGCTGTGGTGGATTTACCTTCCAGCTTTCAGACAGCGTGAACTTGCCTTGCAGGTATTGATCCTCGATCCATCCCTTAAAGACGAAACAATCCTCAATCGGATGACTTACCGTTTGGTGGTAAGGGCAATAATTGGGATTATTAAGATCTCCTGGCTGCGACAGACGCTTTGGATTCGGCAGATTGATGAGTCTGTTACGCACTGCCAGCTCAAACAGTCTTCTCGTTTTATTCTGAGGAAACGAGTAATGACGTCCTAGCCTCTCTTCGAGGGATGGGCGTGGACGCACATTGTTTTGGCGAGCGACCGGCTTTGAGTTGCTCGACTGTTGCTGAGCGTTGGCGACGATGATCGCTTTTCCTTTCTCATTTCGGGGATCGGGTCTTGGAGGAGACGGTCTATGGCCCATCTGGTCCATTTGGGATAATTTGTCGATCAAGGCCTGGAAGGTAGTCGGCCTGAAGAACATCATGAATTGCGAGATGGTCGCCTGCGGATCGAGAGTGCCCACAAACATGCCTACCGCAGGTGTCTCTTCTATGCGTTGTTCGCATTTCGACCATAGGTTTCGCCATCGTGTTACGTATTGGACCCACGTTTCGCCGGGCCTTATCCTGGCATTTATCAGTGCTGTAATCGGGGTGCGTTCACTAGCACTTGCGAATCTTTGTGTAAACAGCAGTTCCATCTCTGCAAATGTTTTGACAGAGTCGTTAGGTAGCTCCGAATACCATTCAAAGGCTGTTTCTGCTAAGCTGCCGACGAATTGACGTAGCAACAATTTGTCATCGCCTCCAGTATTGCCGCATAAGGCCCTGAATTGAGCGACATGCTGATGCGGATTCCCTGTCCCTTTATATACGTGGAATTTAAGGATCGTATATCCTGGCGGGTAACTGATTTGGTCATACCAGTTCGGATACGGTCGTCCGGTTCTAACAATTTGCCCAGCCGCTTCACTCGCCTGATGAGCTCGTATTTGCTGAGCTATATAGTCGTCAAGCGCGGCCTTGGAAATGGTTTCTTCCTTGGCTGCTGAAAGAGCCGGAGGAGGATCAGGTGTTTCCCCTCCATCATCTTCAACAATGATTGGAGGGTCTTCAGCTGGAGGGTCCGGCTGTGACATCATCCCTACCATATCTTGGAAGAGGAGGGCCATTTTCTTTATGCTGGCTGCTTGTTCCGCAGCCTCTTTATCCTTTTTCTCTAATATCCGGCGAAGAAACTCAGCGTCGGTTTCTTGTTCTTGACGCTCATCCGAGAACGTTTCAGAGCTTTCTTTTGGCCCAGTGAGTGCAGCCATTGTAGTCATCATTTCCTGAAGCTTTTGTTGTTGCTCCTGGGCTTTCGTCACGGATCGGGTGAGCGGTCGGTGGCCCGTAGAAGTGCGGCTTTCCTCCTTTCCAGCAGCCATATAAACAGTGTGCACCACCATGCCCCCAGATTTGAGTCATTTGTGTTCAGCGTTTTTATGCTTCACCATGTTCACAGGGGCTCTTTGTGGCCTCCTTTTTTGAGTGATTGGAGTTAAGGGAGCCGTTGTAGTGGGCACCCAAGTAGCTTTTGCTTTTTGTGGTTTGACAGAGTAATCCTTCCCCTGCCGAACCTTCATCTTTTTCTGTCGTCGGAGGCAGTCTTGATCGATCACCGACTCTTGGACCTGTCGCCAGACTTTGTAAATTTTAGAGGACAGACGTTGAGGGGGCTGCTCTAGCTTCTTCTCTGGAGTATTCTCCACAGGTGAAGGAGTTTGTTTCAACATCGCAGTAGGACAGTTTCTGCGCACCTTGTTGAGCAGTTCAAAGCTGTTCTTGGTTGGAACAGCAGCATCGATCCTCACCATCGGAGCTGACGGAGTTATCCCAGAGGGGGAGTTGCCCCCAGCCTTCCTTACTCGACGCCAATGGTGACGTCGAGCGTGTCATGCTGATGGAGTTGTTTCAGCTATAGGGGTGACCTCCTCATGCCCCCTGTGTTGGTCAGAATATGCTGGTACCAGCCTTTTAAAGATCGACGTCCGTTGAACGGGGACGGCCAACCTGTCAGAAGCGGACTTCCGAGCATGGGAAGCAACCTTGGTGACTTCGCCAAGAATGGGAGCTGGGATGGCTATCCGCTTCGGGATAACGTCTTCTGGTATGACATGCTTCTTCATGGGCCCGATGGAGCTCTGGCCTAATCCATTAAAACCTGAAGCAGTGGAGTTGGGCGACCTGTTGAGAGGGGTCGCGGCAGTGGTAGGTCGATTGAAGACCGACTTCTTTGGAGCTTCTTGCAATGTCATTAGGGCGTTGAAGCTTATTGGTGGTAGCATGGTCCCAAAAATTAGTCCAGTGGTGGCTTGAGCCACCTGCTCCACCGGCATTTTTAAAAGGGAGGTCGTTCGAGGCCCATAAGTCACTCCTCCAGCAATGACGGAGAGAGAGTTGCAGCTGCAGGAGGTGCAGTTCGAAGCCATCGATCTTCTGTTTTCTGCATGGAGAAAAACACCAAATCTAAGTACTTTGAATCCACAAGCAACCACAACAAACCGCGATTGGTTCGCGAACACGACACACGAAGTGTGGAGTGGAAAGAGGAAAAGGTCCCACCGGGCGTGCCAGAATCTGTTCCCCTCCGAAAGACGGCGCACAGGACTGCGATGTCCTGACGCTGGGATTCGGGGCAGATGCTATTTGGTTTTATCCGTCTACCTCTCCGAAGATGCCAAGTTGATTTATGGCACCGTGTATCGGAGGTTTAGACGGATGCGGCCGATGTAGCAGACTTCGTCAGATTCCCCCTCAGGGTGAGGGGTTTTTTTGATTGTGGGGACGCTCTTCCCTGCAGGCGCAAGCCCCTGCAGTTAATTACGCTACCGCATCGCGGTAACAACTTTCTCCTTCTCCAGAATTTCACTTCGTGTCGTGTGTGTTTGTTTTGTTTGTGGTTGCCCGTGGATTGTATACGGAGACTGAGTAATGCCGTCGCCCGTAGGACGTGGATTAGTCCAAATCCGTATTTACTTAGATTTGGGTTTGGTGTTTTTAGTTTAAGGATACGTTAGTCGCGTTGCGGCTAAGATCAACTTAAACGTTCGTTAAGGATACGTTAGTCCTGTTTGAGACTAAGATCAACTTAACGTAGTGATTAATTTAATGTATGGCCATCGGGACTCGTCACCTCTCTGACGTCGTTGAAGGATTACAACGACATGTATCAAAGGAGCTCGGAGATGTACCCTTGAACCAGAGTTGATTGGGAGTTTTATAATTCATGCGAATGTTTAAGGATACGTTAGCCGTGTTTGGGGCTAAGATCGACTTAAACGGGACCATTTAGATCCGGCAAGAGAGCATTTGGAGGCTCTATTGTTCCAGTTTAGGGACGTGGTGGTCCATCGCCAGTTTAGGGACGTAGTGGTCCATATTCCAGTTTAGGGACGTTTCGGTCCGATATTAGTTTAGGGACGTTTCGGTCCGATATTAGTTTAAGGACGTTTCGGTCCACGAGTTTAAAGACCCCGCAGTCCGTATGGGTGTGTGGTCATTGGGACTCATCACCTCTTTGACGTCGTTGAGGAATTACAATGATGGATGTCAAAGGAATTCGGAGATGTACCCTCGAACCGGATGCAGATTGATTTAGGAGAGCCATTTTGCTAAGTCCATTTAATTTAAGGACTTACGGCCACGATTGGGCTAAGTCCATTGCTTTTGCATTTCTTTTGCTTTTATTTGGGCTTTGCCCAAAAAGGATGCAGAGCATCAATTTTATCTGGGCCCAGCCCTTTTATTGCTTTGCAATTTATTTTGACCTGCTAGGTCTTTTTGATTTGGGCCTAGCCCTTCAAATAATGCATTGCATTTGTGCAAAGCACCAAGAATCTTTTAGATTCAGAAAAAGAAGTGCAGAGCACTTTTTAATTTCTTGATCTAAATTTAGATCAGAGAAAAGAAAAGAAAGAAATCTTTTCTTTCTTTCTGTTTCAGAGAACCAGAGGTTCATAGCAAGTGCAAGGCACTATTTTTATTATTTTTATTTATTTATTTATCTATTGAAGATCACTGATCTTGTTTTCTAGAATTTTCTCTTATCTCAAAGGTTTTTACCTTCTTTTTGTGTTCTCCAGAAATTCTCAAGAGTTCTCTTCTCTTTTTTTTTATCCAATTGTCTATATCCCTTTGAAATGGGGTTTGGGGTCCTTTTTATAGTGCTCAAAGATCAGTTAAATTTGTTAAAAAGATCTTTTCTGAGTGATTCGGGGAATTTTCCCCACCGTTGGATCTTTGATCCAAAGGCCCCTGTTTTACAGAAGAAATCTTCTTGTTTTAACAAGAACAGAAAAGATTTTCTTAAATCTTCATTCTGCTGTTGCGCAACTCACCAGCGCGTGACACGTGTCGCGCAGTAAGGTGCTTGCGCAACAGCGATTGCGCAACTGCACAGACACGTGTCGCGCAGTGAAGCGCTTGCGCAACTGCGCAGACACGTGTCGCGCAGCCGTGCGCTTGCGCAACTGCGCTTGCGCAACTGCGCAGACACGTGTCGCGCTGCCGTGCGCTTGCGCAACTGCGCTTGCGCAACTGCGCAGACACGTGTCGCGCTGCCGTGCGCTTGCGCAGTTAAGTGTTACTTATGTTTTTAAAGAGCCTTGCTCTGATCGGACGTATCGCCTTTGGCGTTGTGCTGCCGTGTCAACTTCTGACACGTGGCGCATTGCGCGCAGCGCACGGGAACCGAAGCGTTGCTTCAAAATTAAAGTTTAAATTTTCAAAGCAAAGCTTTATTTCTGATTGGGGGAAGATGAAGCGTTGCTTCTTCTCCCGCATTGGAATTTGAACAGAGCTTTGCTCTGATTGGGGTAAACAATTGCTATAACTCCTAAAAAGATTTAATTTAGGGCATTGAAAAAGGTGTGAAGTTTAATCTTACCAAACTTTACCTAGACCTAATCCTAGCAAGTTTCTTAATCCTCGTATAACTTAGATTTTAGATTTAATTAGAAGATCCAACACCCATTGGAATTAGCTCGTAAGAGCAATTAGGAAATTAACACCATCCATGTGGACCGACCCGTACTCACCGGCTAGCTGCATAGCGACGCCGTTCTTGATTGCGGTAATATATTTTTTATCGTAAAAATCTCTCTAAATCAAATGGCGCCGTTGACGTGGAAGGCGTAAAAATTTCCTTTTTGTAATTTCGGGTTAATATAAATTTTAAAAAATCATAAAAATCTGAAGAAAAAAAAAACGTAAAACATTTTTACCATTTGTTTTTATTGTTTGAAGGGTTTATCGTTTGAATTTTGCAGGAACAGCGAAGAATCTCGGATCTGGAAAATTTCAGAGATCAAAACAGGAAAAGATAGATCTGAAAAGTATAGGATTTTGCCAGCAGAGGAGGAGGATTTTTCTCGGGATCTAAACAGTACACCTAACCGATGATCCTCCGCAAAAAGCTCTTTAGACCGCGGAAGGGCGGCGGTTTCGACGAGTCAGCACGTGAGAAAAAGTCTCGGGAAGCGAACCTTCTTTCCAACCGCGGAAACACGGCGGGAGGCACGGTTTGACCGTGGAAGGGCGGCTCTGTAGTGACATCAGCGAGCAAAAATTGCACTGTAATCTTCTTTCTCTCTCCTCTGAATCTCCCAATATATCTTTTGCTAAATCTTCTGCAGGATTCTTTACGCATAAAAAAAATCTCCCCCTTCCAATAATTGATTCTCTGCAGGATTCTTTGCGCCGCGCTGAAAAATAATTTTTTTTATTGCAAGTGATTTACTGTTTTGCATATTTTAATGGGACTTTAAGGGGCTTTTGACCAATTCAGATTGGGTAGAGATTTCATCACCCTTCCCAGGACCCCAGAAATCACTTAAAGCATTTGCATTGACCATTCTTAAATAAAAAATACTAGACTCAGCCCTAAGGACGTCGCGGTCAATAGGACCAAGGACTAGTTATAGGTATCGACTGTTAATCCTAACCTGACTTTGCGGTGTCTAGGAAAGTGTGTCTAAGACAAGTGGTTACTTAAATAGGACCGCTACTTGTAGCGGGGAGCCTCCCACTTACCTGGCACTTACCTGGCCGCAATTGGCGGTGAAGAGGCGGTTTGAAGTCCTATTTCTAGCCCTTTGGAACAGTTAGGAGCTGTCTAGCTGACCTAGGTGACCCTAGATCTAGGCCTGATTGTGCATTTGTGGTTAATTGCATTTGTGTCAAAGTCTCTTATCGAAAAATCTTTTTGCAAAAAGCTCAAAAAAAAAAAGACAATCTTTTCAAAAACTTGCAACTTATCGCTAAAGAAATCCTTGCACTCTACTTACACCACGTTTTCTCATTGATGTTTTCTTACCTCCCCATTCTGTCTTTCATTTTTCTGACTACACTACCCCTGTAGAGTATGTCACTTTGGACTAGGGACACTAGCGCCCGATTAGTCCGTGTTTCGTTGATACCGACCGACGAACCTTTCGACGCCGAAGTCGAAATTCCGTCCACTTCCTTACCTCCACCTTCAAATTCTTCTTCCGAAGGTATGTCGGGATACAATCCTAACAACACCTTACCGACGGGACTGATTCCACCTCCGTTAGGTGCGAATAACCCGAATCACCCGCCTGTTGAAGCGCCCCAACGAGTCGCGCTCCAGGATCTCTTCTACCCTGTCCGCACCTCTTTACCTACCTGTCTTTCACCCCCACCGGCAAATGGGGACAATTTTGAAATAAAACCCCACTTCATCAATATGCTGCCAAAATTTCATGGATTGGAATCCGAAGATGCCTATATCTTCATCAATAAATTCCAAAACGTTTGCGCCATGATGAAAACTACCCAATTAAGTGATGACGCTATAAGGCTAAGGGTTATTCCTTTCACCTTATTTGACTTAGCCGAGAAGTGGCTATACAGCACAGCATCACATTCAATTAGAAATTGGGACGAGTTTGTGAAAGCTTTTCTTAAAAAGTTCTATCCTCATCACAAAACTGCTAGGATCCGTAATGAGATTATACGATTTTCCCAGCTTCCTTCCGAACCATTTTGGAAGTGTTTTGAAAGATTCAAAGACCTACTCGTTCAATGCCCTCACCATGGGATCGAAAATTGGCAACTTTGCCAAACATTATACGAAGGATTGAACCCGGCAATGAAGCAGTTGCTAGAAACCATTTGTCAAGATCACTTTCTATCCAAATCTAGTGAGGAAGCGTGGAAGTTTCTTGAGGATCTTAGTGAACAAACAATTCAGTGGGAGAGCACCAAAACCACATCATCTTCCTCTAGTGGTCAGTCTAGGGCAGGCATACATCACTTAGATATGTCGATTGCTATGAAGGCCGAGATGACCGCTCTTACGAAAAAGCTAGAAGCGATTGAAACCAAAATCTCATCGTCTCCTCCTGCCCCTGTTATGCCTCCACGAACTGTTTATGCTTGTTGTTCGGATCCATCACATCTCACAGAAGAGTGTCCTTACAATCCATCTACTCAAGGACACGATCAAGTCAATGCTGCCTTTCAGCAACGACAAAGAAACGATCCATACACTTCGACATACAATCCGGGTTGGAGAAGTCACCCAAATTTCGCTTGGAACCAAAATCAACAATTCTAAGGAAACAACAATTTTCAAAGGCCTCCTCCTCCACAACAACAAGCACCTCCACAAACTCAATTTCAGCAACCTTTCCAACAGCAACCATACCCTAATCAAGTGAACAATTTTGTGCCTAACAATTCTTACCCGCCAAACAATTTTGTTCAACCTAATAATGACAAGGTTAACTCGCTCGAAAGAAGTCTAGATGCGTTCCTAAAGCAATCTACACAATCTGCAGCAAGATTAGAGACTTCTATTCAATCTTTGGTGCAAAACAGTGCCTCACACGATCAAAGCATCAAATCTATTGAGGCATAAATTGCACAACTCAATGCAGCATTGAGCGAGCGAGAAAAAGGAAAGCTCTCATCTCAACCACTGCCAAATCCCGGTCATGCACATGTTGCATATCAACAGTAAAATCATAATGTAAATGTTGTGACCACGTTGAGATCCGGAAAAGTGTTGCAAAATAATGTGGGCATTAACAATGACACCCCTGCCGGTGGTCATTCTTCATCTTCTTCACCTTCTTTTTCTTCTTCGTTAGAGCCTATTCTTCATCCTTCACACGGCTCTACCTCTTCTAGCTCAAACGGACTCATTTCTCACAACACGAACACATCTACACGGGGATCCGTTCTAACTCCACAATCTGATCCGCAAAAATTGGACTCAACAACTTTTCAAAATGTACCTTTTCCAAATCGGTTGAGATCCAATAAACCAACTCCACAAATGGAGAAGATTGTCGAGTTGTTCAAACAGGTTAGCATAAATATCCCTCTTTTGGATGCAATAAAACAAGTTCCTTCATATGCAAAAATCTTAAAGGACTTATGCACCAAAAAGAGGAAGTCACAAATACCAAAGAAAGTTTTCGTGGTTAATGCTGTTAGCGATGCTCTTGTCCAATCTTTACCCCAAAAGCACAAGGACCCCGGTTGTCCTACTATTTCGATAACAATTGGGGACACGAACATCAATAGAGCACTATTAGATCTTGGTGCTAGTGTCAACTTGCTACCTTATTCTGTGTACGAGCAATTAGGCGTTGGAGAGCTTAAGCCCACTCATTGTACTCTCCAAATGGTCGACCGATCAATCACCCATCCTAGGGGAGAGTTGGAGGATGTGTTAATTAGAGTTGGGGATTTCATTTTCCCTGTAGACTTTATTGTTATAGATACACAACCTGTCGCTAACCCTCGAAGTCAAATTCCGGTGATACTTGGCCGACCATTCCTTGCGACTTCTAACGCGGTGATCAATTGTCGTAACGGTTCAATGAATCTATCTGTTGGCAATATGACAGTTGAACTCAACATTTTCAAGTTGGGAAGTCAGCCTTGCGAGCCTAATTCTAGCGTACTTGATGTTTGCTCGATCAATGAGATCGCGGAGGAGGACTGTGAATTCAAAAAATTTATGTTTGATCACAGCAATGTTGACGCCACTAGTGCGTTCTTCCTAGAATCCGACACAGCTTTCACGGCGGATAACGATTATGAGTATTTCACCTTTGTAGATAATTTTGAAGACTCACCACCCGAGTTTGAGTCTTTTGCTTTTCCGGATGAGTTAGTTGAACCATCCGACTCGGTTGCGTACACTCGATTTGAACCTTTGATGGAATCCTTCGAGTTTGAAACAGTTACTCCATTGTTACCATCTATTGTTTCACCTCCTAAACTCGAACTAAAGTTTTTGCCGTCACACCTAAAATATGCTTATCTAGGTGAGAATGAGACCCTTCCCATCATCATATCGGCCTCTCTAGCTCTCGAGCAAGAGAAGGCCCTTTTAATGATCTTACAAAATAATCGGCAAGCTTTTTGCTGGTCTATGGCGGACATCAAGGAGATTAGTCCCCTCATATTCGAACATCATATACACTTTATGGATGATGCCAAGCCAGTAAGGGATCCACAAAGGCTCCTCAACCCCATTATGAAAGAGGCTGTCAAGAAGAAGATTGTTAAATGTCTTGATAGTGGTATCATTTACCCTATCTAGGATAGCCAATGGGTTAGTCCCATTCATGTTGTGCCAAAGAAATTACCAATGAGGCAAATGAGTTAATTCCTACTCGCACCCAAACTGGGTGGCGAGTTTGCATCGACTATAGAAAACTCAATGCCGCTACAAGAAAAGACCACTTTCCTTTACCTTTCATTGACCAAATGCTAGAACGATTAGCTGGGCACGAGTTCTACTGCTTTTTAGATGGCTATTCCGGCTATAACCAAGTCCCCATAGCCAAAGAGGATCAAGACAAGACCACATTTACTTGTCCTTTTGGCACTTTTGCTTATCGTCGCATGTCTTTTGGGTTATGCAATGCACCCGCTACATTTCAGCGGTGTATGATGGGGATCTTTTCAGACATGGTAGAAAAGTTTTTGGAGATCTTTATGGATGATTTCTCCATTTTTGGTGACTCCTTCGACGAGTGTTTACTACATCTTGACGCAGTTCTTACCCGCTGTAGGGATAAGAACCTAACTTTAAATTGAGAGAAGTGCCACTTTATGGTACGAGAAGGCATTGTCTTAGGACATGTCATCTCGCAAAATGGCATAGAGGTTGATAGAGCCAAAATTGAAGTCATCTCTAATCTTCCTCCTCCTAAATGCGTCACAGACATCCGAACTTTCCTTGGCCATGCCGGTTTTTATAGACGGTTCATCAAGGATTTTAGCAAGATTGCTAGACCCTTGACTCTCTTATTGGCCAAGGACACAACATTTGATTTCGACTCAACTTGTATGGAAGCATTCGAGTCATTAAAACACTCCCTAATTTCTGCGCCCATTCTTTCATCTCCGGACTGGACGCATGAAAGGTTCCTAGGCACCCCAAGGAGGTCTCACAAGGCATCAACCATGCCAATTTCTAATTTTAGGGGTGCCGAGAAACCCTAATACGGATCGTTGGCTAGAATTCTAGGCGACAAATAAAACTAGTTTACAACTAAACTATAAGAACGGAAATACAACCTTTGTAGATCCGTTTCTCCACCTCCATAGCTCCATGATGAAGTCTTCTCCGCTGTCCAAATCGAACCATGACTCTAGCATCGGCTTCATCGGAGAAAGAGCGGGCTAAGTCATCGACGACGATGCCGAAGATGATCTACGTCGAGGCATCACTAAATCAAGCTCCACCTTCACCAAGCCATGATAACTTGTGAAGGAAACACCCTATACTACTTGGCAAGAGGTAGAGTATGAAGAAATAGGAAGTGGGTAGACTTTAGAATTGGATTTCTCACTCATTTCATCAAGTCACCATTGATGAAGTCTAGCTTCTTCATCTTGAAGAAGAAGAAGAAGATTATAATGTTATGATAAGTTAATTAGAATAGAAAAGAAAAATCAATTCTTATTATAATATTAACTATAGTTATGTGTAGAGAATTGACCAAGGTTAAAGGAATGGTTAGGGTTAAGGAGATGAAGACAAAATGGTTACATTGGTCAAAGCTTCAAGAAAGAAACAAATAAAGAAACCATTTTGTTCATTATCTTTTCCATAAAAAATTAAATGAATAATTAGATATGAAAAACAAAACCCTAACCATTTAAATAACCATGGTTTAATCTTTACACAAAACTCAGGTAAGCATGTATCATCAAACATGATACAATTTTGTGCACAAAAGTATATCACATATACAACTTGTGAACATGCGAGTGAGAAAAACCATCTTAAGTAAACCGATACTAGTTAATGCAAACTAATATATCAAATATATAATTATGCATTAAATCATTAAATCAACACTTGATTTAATGATCCGGTCATATCGCATATAACCGACTAATATCAACAGTAACAACTTATCGAATCAACACTTGATCCGATAACCCGGCTATATCGCATATAACCGATCAATGTCACAAATTGCGAGAATCGAATACAGTATCACATACTGGTATCATTCTCGGTCCCGCACATATCTCATATGCGCTCCTATTTCGTTTCGCTTGAGCCAGGAAACCTCTGTGTAGGACTCTAAAGACTCGTCAATACGCCGGTAGCAGATGATGATCATATCAAGCACCCACAAGCCGCAAGCGGTCTGCTAAACAAAATGGCCACCCAGGTATTGAGCGATCAGAAGATCGACGAGCAAGCCCGCTCACACTCCAGTGAATCCAACCAGTAACACTACCGTACAGTCCGGTCTCGTCGTCTGATATGTCGCATATCTTGCCTAGAGGTGGTAAACGTCAGACCCCAATAGCTCGATAAGTCGTGTCGATATGAGGTCTATAACAGTTCGAGAAACTACTGGTAACACTTACCAGTAAATCTCAGCAACCCTGGCCAGGGATTTCCGGTTATAGCCAATCGAACACAGCGCAACATCAACTCCCTATACCGGAAGAGACGAATCCCCTCCTATCGCTCATTGCCTCCATGTGATTCGGGACTGTACCCAAAAGCCACCGTTTTGCACGCCCTCTTGGACGTGGTAAGGTGGAAATCAAAGCACAGTGGGAACCACACAAGACTCTATGACGATCTCGGGTCAACAGACTACTCTGTACCAGTGTCACCAGAGAACTGCCATCTGACGTAAGGTATAATACCATCTGGGAGTTCTCGGTGAGTCCGTCCAGTGTACCCAGTCTCTACTGAGCACCCGTATATCATCTCCGATGTCAAACACCAATGGATATGGGATCATCCATCGCCCATCTGTATGGGTCGAGAAGGTATACGCTAGTCTACTCTGGTATATCGATGCCCCGTCTCGATACACCCACGACTAAGGACCTTGAAGGATGTACTTATGGACTACCATGTCCCCACTAGTATGATCTGCATCACATTCCAGGTAGTCAAGCACACATCCTAAGGTCTTTACCAACATGTAACAGAGAGACAATCAAAGTACACGTTAAGGTAAAGAGTAACCAGATAGCATACTATCATGTCGAGCAAGAAAGTCCTCCCTATATATGTCCCAGCATCCACTACAATATACATCCAATGTACAATAATGGCCTCTAGGGCATACATATAACTAACAATCCCCCACTTGCACTAGGGCCATCTGATAGCAGTGGTTGTAGTATCTCATACTCAACCATCCCATAAAAGTCTCTCTCTGGGAATTGGCCTTCGTGAGTGGATCCGCCGTGTTATCCTCTGAGTCTACTCTCCTAACCTCGATCCCTTAGAGATCAACCATCTCCATGATCAGGTGATACTGCCTTAGAATATGTCTGGATCATTGATGGGACCTGCGTTCCTAGGCATAAGCCACAACTCCATTGTCTCACAATGGTAGGAACGTAGTTCATCTCATGAACCAATATACACCCAATCAGCCTCTTTGGTAGCATCTTAAGTAGCGATGTATCCGGCCTTTATCGTCTAGTATGCCACGGTATCTAGCTTGGAACTCTTCCAACATACCGTCCCTTTACTGAGGGTAAAGACAATGCCTGTGACTGATATTCAGTCATCTTTATCACCCTGGAACACTTCCAGTGATTCTCCCCAGGATCGATTGATACCATCTCACTACTACTAGTGAGATTCCTAACATCCAATTAGATCTATCTCATAGATCCAAAATTCAGGATTTAGTAGGTATCACTTTGATCCTATATGGAGAATCTTTGTGATAATCGGAGATTGATCGAGCGTAGCATAGGAAACTACTTCCCTATCAAGAGTATGTCATCCACGTACCCTACGAGGATCGTCACCATACTCCCTACTACCTTTTTGTTTATACAAGGTTCATCTACCATTTTGATGATGTCAAACTCTTTGACTAACACATCAAAACAGACGTTCCAACTCCGCGATACCTGCTTTATCCTATAAAGCATCTTGCATACGTTTCCGCTGCTCCCACTGTTTATGAAGCCTTCTGACTATGTACTTACAGACTCTCTCTTCTAAAACATCATTTAGAAAAGCAGTCATGACACCCAACCGCCAGATATCGTAGTTATGGTATGTAGCCATGGCAAGTAGGATCCGGATGGACTTAAGCATAGCTACTTGAAAAGGTTTCATCATTATCCATACCTGGTCAATGATGCAAACTTTTAACAAGTCTAGCTTTGAAAGTCTCAACTTTTCCATGTACACCAAGTAATCTTCTCAAGATATACTTGCTCCTGATGGGGATTTAACCCTTCAGATATAGCAACTAAAGTCCATACTTTGTTGGTGTATAAGGATTCCATCTCAGATCGCTAAGCATCCAGCCATTCTTACAGAGTCCCACTCCTGATGGCCAGTTCGAAACTAGTTGGGTCATCATCTCATGATGCAATCCTCGCTCCCACTGTCATAGAGAAACCGAAGTATCTCTCAGGTGGGTGAGGAACCCTACTAGATCGGCGGAGAGGCCGAGGTTCGTTGGAATCTACTGAATCCTTCGGTTCTACCAAATCATCAGCTGCAGTTTGTATAGCTGGAACGTTACCAGTTCTACATAACAGACGTTGCCTCGAGCTTGTCCGGATTTTGCTTTTCAGACATAGGCCGGACAACCCCAAATCTTAACTAACTTAAGATATGGGCTCTTCCCTTTCCATATCACATATGAAGTGGTAGGTAACTGATTTGATTGGAACCCTATTCAATAGGTATGCAACTTCATAAGTGCATAACTCCCAAAAGGAAACAGGTAACTCCGTAGTACTCATCATAGAGCACACCATATCAAATAGGGTGTATCTGCTCCGCCCCGATATACCATCGTGCAATGGTGTATACGGAGGAGTAATGCTGAGAGAGAATCTCATTCTCCTTTAGAATCATCCAGGAATTCCATGCACAAGTATTCTCCTCCCTGATCTCATCAAAGGACATAATACTTAAACCCGTATTTTGGTTCTCTACTTCTAACTTATATTCTGTGAATATCTCAAAAGGTTCGGACTTGTGTTTCAACAGGAACATATGTCTGAATCTGAAGAGATCATCAGAGAATTTAATGAAGTACAAAGAACCGGTCCTGGCATATATAGACAGGGGACCTTACATACATCAACATGTATCATCCCAAGAGTTCACTAACTCTTTCTCTGTTTCCAATAAACAGAGCTGTGGTCATCTTACCTTTGTGACATGACTGGCGAGTTTCACAAGATGTAAATTCAAACTAATTTAAATATGCATCTTTATGTAACTCTGCTAGTCGAGTCGCATTGATATGACCTAGTCTACAATACCTCAAGAAGGATCCGTTCATTTCTGAACTCTTCCTCTTGTGTGTGTTCTATATATTAAGAACTGTATTTTGATTTAGAACATGAATGCTTCGATCAACTTTTGATATAGAAAATGTTCAAAACATTATCCAACAATACAAAATTTTATCATTTCTTTACTAATAAAGAGACTGATATGATTTTGTATATCAGGTTCGGTATCTAATAACATTCGTTCAGAATCAATGTATTAGTAATACAGGGTGACAGTGACCAACAGACTTGGATGCAACACTTGCCCCGTTTTCTGCCTCGTGAAACTTATCACCCGTTCTCAGTTCTCTACCTATCTGTAGCCCTATGTAACAGATTACATATCTGGGATCCTGATCCAGTATCATATACCCAGGACGTAAAGGACAATGAGAAACAGTTCTGTATAATGAACACACCCGAAGATGATGCATCAGCATGCACTCTCTTCGTTTGGGCGGCACGGGAAATCTGGTATTCCCCAATTTCCTGCTCTGTCTTATAACAATTATAAGTTGGAGCGGGACCAACGTTCCCCAGCTCAGTATAACAAGCGGGTTCGGTCAATATATCCATTTTATTATCTTGATTAAGGCGTGATATGGTCGCTACCTGGAGAGAGAGAGAAGAAAACACTCAGCGTGCGCTCTTGCAAGAATAGATTGGTTATTATTTTATCTAATCAGGATGTCTCCCACTGCTTTTTATCAAATCTTCCTTCAAACCCTAAAAGGAAAGACTAGCCGGGATTAATTACACACTACAAGTTCGCCAATCTTTCAGCCAGGCCAGTGTCGGTACTTTGAGGGAGGTCCCCCGTGCTTTCGCACGAACTTAATTAATGTAAACCTCGTTTTCCCAGAGGTGTAACCTCGTTGACACCTTTCTAGACACCTACTTGATCGGCTAATTGTAATGTATAAAACTCTCCCAGGAGTAACACTTACTCACAGCGGGTATCGGGATCCAACTATCTCATAGAAGGTATGCAATCTCATTGCAAATTCAACACTTGAAATTCCCGATAATTATGCCCCTAGCGTCCTATGACCTTGACGCAGGCCAACAAACCATTGTCCGCTAGTCAAGTTCAACCCGTCATTTCCTGATTGAATTAAACCCACCCGCACGACCCTTGACGCATGCCAACAAAGTCGCACGACTACCCTAATCCAATCTGCATCATATGCATAAGCAGATAAATACTAGTTAGCTACCGCACACTACGCCTTGACGCAGGCCAACAAACGTAGCACGAATACTAACTACCACTTATCTGAAATGACGGAGGGCTACGACAGGTTTTTCTGAAAACCTATTGCGTAATGAACTTGATATCGTTGTAGGATCGAATGAATTTTAAAAATGGAGTGTTTTTGAAGCTTTTCCAGTTTTGCTAAAGGAGTCACTCCCGGTGAAGGGATCGTCGGTCCTTTCCTCGTCGAATGAGGTGCGGGATATATCATATATATCACTGTGCAAAGTAGAACTCTTAAAAGCAGCCAAAAGACAAACCGAGTGTGTAGCATCTGCCAGTTATTGCTAAAGGAGTCACTCCCGGTGAAGGGATCTCGGTCCTTTCCTTATCGAATAAGGTGCAGGATATATCATATATACCTCTGTGCAAAGCAAGAACTGTAGCTACCTGTTTTTATTTTGAAATTCGATTCTACAACATCTTAGGTTTCTTTTATTTCATTAATCATATTAATGAAGTCCCATCATTTAATGTACCTAAACATCACAGATAAATACGACGTACACTTATGCCATCCGCATTTGGCTCGATGTCCCCTCGTGCACCGTTAGGTTAGGTAACTAACGGCAGAGCAGGGCAGGGCTAGCGCGGGTGTAAAACATAAGTAACGTCTATATAATATATCATATATACTATATACTGTATCTATCACAGAACATCGCATGATCACATCACAGATATCGCAGCAGAAGAATCATATGAAATATTGGATATATTAGGACGTCCGTGTTTTTAATACGAGCCAGTATAAAACACGGATTCCACGGTCGTGATGAATAGCCAAACCCACACCCCTAGACCCCTACGAGAGCGGCAAGCAACCCTACCAATTCTAGAGTTAGGAGACCCGGACTCGACTCCTCGAGTTGGTCTCCCACTGGACTCCAGAACCCGGTTACTTGTGCCCTCCTCCTTGGGTCTATCCTAGTGCGGAAAAGTAAATAATATACAAATGGTGACAACTTCTGCAACCTGGAAGTGCCCCAAAAAAAAATATTACATACAAGTTTTTACATGAATGAAAATGAAAAACACTCATTTCACATAAAAACCCCCGGCTATTCAAACACGACGATCCAATATAACATATCCAGCAACACATAACATCACATGTCATCAACGTAAGTAAATATACGCATCCCAATTGTCGTTGACATATAGCAACGAAACCGGCGATATCACATATTACACTTACGGTCACAGAAAAGAAAGTGTAAAACTACAACAGTTGGAATCTACAACCCCTTTAGACATCGCATGCCTAACCAAATGAATTCCTTAGACATCACATGCCTAACAATTATAAACCCCGCATTTTAGTCTCATTATCGAAAACACTTTTCAATATCAAGTCGGGCAATTCAACAAGATTCCCGACATTCAGATCGAATGCTCGTCGCAAACTTCAGTAAGCGGCCGCACCCCCGACGCCGTCGAAGAAGTGCACCAAGGCGGAACACCGCTGCCGCGAGCACCCGAACGGATGCTTTCAGCGACAGGGTTCTCCTACATTCACTTGGTCGGGGCTATGGAGTGAGGCTGTCTTTTAAGTTTACCCGGCGAGTATCCGCGTACGCTACGTGGTTGCGACGGACTTTTGATCACATCAAAATTCCGTGGCAACCGATCAAGTGAGACTAAAGTGCTATGTTTATAACATTCATTCAATTATCTCATAACTGTTTGTGAATTCCAATTATTGTATCACATTCCAGATAATTAGAAAATGTTAAACTTTCCGATCGAACAGTCAAACACCCAAGTTTTCCCGAAACAGATCAACACATGAAACAAGTCTAAAAACATTCAGTTCGTGCCTCAGTACCAACGGTCCAGCCGTAGAAGGGTCAAGCCAACGCCTCACATGTGGCACGTCGTACTGCCCCAAACCCGAAGGTTCAAAAGGCAGTTCAAGACGGTCACATAATCAAGTTAAGGTTTGTTGTCTTCTAGAGGGTCCATCGAGTTACTTGCACTACTTAGAACGTCTTTAAACTACGGAAAAATCCAACACTTGGAAATTTCCCGGCAGGGGAAAATTTGGGTATTTATATCCGGTCGAACTTTTTAACATATTCAAAAAATTATCCGTAAAGCCACATAGACAAAATCTGATACTCCGATCGAAACACCGAATCCCCAAAACAGCCCCAGAAAATTCAACTCTTGAATAAATATTAAAAAATCCCAGAAAATCCAACACCAGAAATGAGGAATTACTATGCAAATATTATGTGGCAATCTGACAATACGGCCGCGGAACCGCCGCATAAGACTGCTTATGCCGCGGTTCCACCGCACTTTAGAGGCATCTTTGGGTAATTTTTGCACCGTAATTCTTATATTTCTCTGCTGAATTTTTTAAGAATTTTTAATCTGGAAAAAACCCAGTTTTTAGAAAAAGTCCAGAGAGCAAGGAAAAATCGGGGTTTCGGGTCGATCGGACTTCAAACTCCGTCTAGACTTCGCCTAAGGCTCTAGCTAGGCTCTGATACCAATGAAAGGTTCCTAGGCACCCCAAGGAGGTCTCACAAGGCATCAACCATGCCAATTTCTAATTTTAGGGGTGCCGAGAAACCCTAATACCGATCGTTGGCTAGAATTCTAGGGGACAAATAAAACTAGTTTACAACTAAACTATAAGAACGGAAATACAACCTTTGTAGATCCGTTTCTCCACCTCCATAGCTCTATGATGAAGTCCTCTCCGCTGTCCAAATCGAACCATGACTCTAGTATCGGCTTCATCGGAGAAAGAGCGGGCTAGGTCATCGACGACGATGCCGAAGATGATCTACGTCGAGGCATCACTAGATCAAGCTCCACCTTCACCAAGCCATGATAACTTGTGAAGGAAACACCCTATACTACTTGGCAAGAGGTAGAGGATGAAGAAATAGGAAGTGGGTAGACTTTAGAATTGGATTTCTCACTCATTTCATCAAGTCACCATTGATGAAGTCTAGCTTCTTCATCTTGAAGAAGAAGAAGAAGAAGAAGATTATAATGTTATGATAAGTTAATTAGAATAGAAATGAAAAATCAATTCTTATCATAATATTAACTATAGTTATGTGTAGAGAATTGACCAAGGTTAAATGAATGGTTAGGGTTAAGGAGATGAAGACAAAATGGTTACATTGGTCAAAGCTTCATGAAGCTTCAACAAGCTTCATGAAAGAAACAAATAAAGAAACCATTTTGTTCATTATCTTTTCCATAAAAAATTAAATGAATAATTAGATATGAAAAAAAAAACCCTAACCATTTAAATAACCATGGTTTAATCTTTACACAAAACTCAAGTAAGCATGTATCATCAAACATGATACAATTTTGTGCACAAAAGTATATCACATATACAACTTGTGAACATGCGAGTGAGAAAAACCATCTTAAGTAAACCGATACTAGTTAATGCAAACTAATATATCAAATATATAATTATGCATTAAATCATTAAATCAACACTTGATTTAATGATCCGGTCATATCGCATATAACCGACTAATATCAACAGTAACAACTTATCGAATCAACACTTGATCCGATAACCCGGCTATATCGCATATAACCGATCAATGTCACAAATCGCGAGAATCGAATACAGTATCACATACTGGTATCATTCTCGGTCCCACACATATCTCATATGCGCTCCTATTTCGTTTCGCTTGAGCCAGGAAACCTCTGTGTAGGGCTCTAAAGACTCGTCAATACGCCAGTAGCAGATGATGATCATATCAAGCACCCACAAGCCGCAAGCGGTCTGCTAAACGTAACGGCCACCCGGGTATTGAGCGATCAGAAGATCGACGAGCAAGACCGCTCACACTCCAGTGAATCCAACCAGTAACACTACCGTACAGTCCGGTCTCGTCGTCTGATATGTCGCATATCTTGCCTAGAGGTGGTAAACGTCAGACCCCAATAGCTCGATAAGTCGTGTCGATATGAGGTCTATAACAGTTCGAGAAACTACTGGTAACACTTACCAGTAAATCTCAGCAACCCTGGCCAGGGATTTCCGGTTATAGCCAATCGAACACAGCGCAACATCAACTCCCTATACCGGAAGAGACGAATCCCCTCCTATCGCTCATTGCCTCCATGTGATTCGGGACTGTACCCAAAAGCCACCGTTTTGCACGCCCTCTTGGACGTGGTAAGGTGGAAATCAAAGCACAGTGGGAACCACACAAGACTCTATGACGATCTCGGGTCAACAGACTACTCTGTACCAGTGTCACCAGAGAACTGCCATCTGACGTAAGGTATAATACCATCTGGGAGTTCTCGGCGAGTCCGTCCAGTGTACCCAGTCTCTACTGAGCACCCGTATATCATCTCCGATGTCAAACACCAATGGATATGGGATCATCCATCGCCCATCTGTATGGGTCGAGAAGGTATACGCTAGTCTACTCTGGTATATCGATGCCCCGTCTCGATACACCCACGACTAGGGACCTTGAAGGATGTACTTATGGACTACCATGTCCCCACTAGTATGATCCGCATCACAGTCCAGGTAGTCAAGCACACATCCTAAGGGCTTTACCAACATGTAACAGAGAGACAATCAATGTACACGTTAAGGTAAAGAGTAACCAGATAGCATACTATCATGTCGAGCAAGAAAGTCCTCCCTATATATGTCCCAGCATCCACTACAATATACATCCAATGTATAGTAATGGCCTCTAGGGCATACATATAACTAACAACGCATCCCTTCGAAATTATGTGCGACGCATCAGATTTTGTAGTTGGGTATTAGACCCAATACACGAATCCGGATACCCGTATTTAGGAACATGTCCTGCCACATTGTTGTCGTGATCCTTGAATCTTATCTTTCTCTTGACCCTTGTCTTGACGATATGCAAATGACCCTGCATCTCGACTTGAAATCATTTAGGTTCCCTATTGTTTCTCTCATCCTATTCTTCTGATTCTGATACTAGGATTTGGGCGACTTGAACGGAGTTATGTGATTGTAACTATGAACTGCAGTATGGTTACAATGCGGTACTCTATTTAAGTAATTTGGAGTCCTACTCTTGATTCATTTCCTTGTTTCATGGTCGTTATATTATCTTGCTTCTCTCAGTTTCATTGCTTACCTGTTCATGTTTTATCACAAGCTTGAATCCTATTTACCGTGCTAATCTTCTTCAGTGTTTGGCTTCAGGTGAAGTCATTTCGGGTATCCTACTTGATCATGTTTTTCCTGCATTAGAATTATTCGATTCTGGTGCATCCTATTGTTTTATGTCGTCCAAGTTTATTACTGCACATTCGATTTCTTGCACGATCCTGTCTAGTTGTTGGACACTGGGAATGGGAAGATAATATCTAGTAGTGAGTGCAAGGATTGTTCGGTTGTTATTTGTGGACAAGAGTTATTTGCAGATTTCTTGGTGATCGATACTGGCAGTTATGAAGTTGTCTTGGGAATGGACTTTCTCGGCACTTTCTACACTCACATTGATTGTAGGGCAAAAAAAGTGATTTTCCAGATTCCCGGACATCTGGAATTTGTTTTTGCTGGAGGTAGCAGTTCTGTCGGGCCAGTCGAGTTTAGGGATAGGCCGAAAAACAGTGTTCTTTCATCAATGGAAGTTGATACGGAGGAAGTGCCAGCTGTAGTTCTAGAGTTCATGGATGTGTTCGAGGACATCTCGGGTTTACCACCAAATCGAGATGTGGAGTTCGCAATCGATCTTGTTCCTAGTGCAGCGCCAATCTCAAAGGCGTACTATCCGATGGCACCAGTAGAGTTGGAAGAAGTCAAGAAGTAGGTTACCGAATTACTAGAGAAGGGTTGGATTCGCAGCAGTAATTCACCTTAGGGAGCTCCAGTTCTTCTAGTCAAGAAGAAAGATGGCACAAGGAGGATGTGCATCGATTATCAAGAATTAAACCGGGTGACTATTAAGAACAAGTAATCGATCCCTCGCATTGGCGAATTATTCGAGCAACTCAGTGGCGCGAGAGTATTATCGAAGCTAGATTTGCGATCCGAATATCATCAAGTTCGAGTTAAATCAGAGGATATTTGCAAGACTGTGTTCTGAACTCGATATGGACACTACGAGAATTTAGTGATGCCATTCGGAGTCACAAATGCACTAGCGATATTTATGGACTTGATGAACCGAATCTTTTCACCGTTCTTGGACCAGTTTATAGTGGTGTTCATCGATGATATTCTGGTCTACTCGAGGAGCCTAGAAGAGCATGCAGAACACTTAAAGATTACACTGCAGACATTGAGGCAAGAAAGATTATATGCAAAGATGTGCAAGTGTGAGTTTTAGCTTGAAGAAGTGAAGTTTTTGATGCACGTCGTATCCGAAGATGGAATCGTCGTTGATCCCGAGAAGATTGAAGCAGTTCAAGATTAGCCAATTCTGAAGAACGTAGCAGAGATCAGAAGTTTTCTTGGACTTGCCGGATATTACAGAAAGTTCATGGAGAATTTTGCTTGTTTAGCTGAGCCTTTGACCAAGCTTATGCGAAAATAGGTACCGTTTATATGGACGGATCGATGTGCGTCAGCTTTTGAGGCGTTGAAGCAAAAATTGATAATCGCTCCTATTTTGACCTTACCAGACGGTTCCGGAGGATTGGTGATTCACAGCGACGCATCTGGGAAAGGTTTGGGATGTGTTTTGATGCAGCATGGGAAGGTTATAGCCTACGCATCAAGACAGTTGAAGACCCATGAGAAGAATTACCCAACTCATGATTTGGAGCTTGTAGCAGTGATTTTCGCTTTGAAGATTTGGAGACACTACTTACTGGGCGAAAGGGTCGAAGTATTCACCGATCACAAAAGCCTAAAGTATGTGTTCATGCAGAAAGAGCTTAATATAAGGCAGCATAGATGGTTGGAGCTGATGGCTGACTATGATCTTGATCTCAAGTACCATCTGGGGAAAGTTAATGTAGTACCGGATGCGCTTAGTCGGTTGCCAGCAATTCAGATGTTGACTGCACAGAAGGAGCTTATCGAAGATTTTCGGAGATTCGAGTTGGAGATCGTACCACCGCATTATTCGGGACAGTTGATGCAATTGCAAGTACAGTCGTCATTGATCAATAGTATTAAAGCAGCGCAGTCACAGGATCCAAAATTGCAGAAGTTTCGAGAACAGGTGGAAGCGGGATTTCGAATGGACTTGTTGATTCATGAAGACGGTTCATTGCGATATGGTAGCCGTTTATGTGTACCGAAAGGAGATATTCACGAAGAAGTTATGAAAGAGGCACACAATTCCGTATATTCCTTACATTCAGGAGGCACGAAGATGTACCGTGATCTACCACAGCATTTATGGTGGGAAGGCATGAAAAGGGAGATTGCCCGCTTTGTAGCGAAGTGCTTGGTGTGTCAGCAAGTTAAGGCTGAACATCAAAGAGTAGCTGGTTTATTGCAACCACTTCCGATTCCTCAGTGGAAGTGGGAACATATAACCATGGATTTCGTGACAGCTTTACCGCGGAGTCCAAAGGGCAATAATGCGATTTGGGTGATTGTTGATCGATTGACCAAGGCAGCTCATTTCATACCGTTTCGAGTTGGTCAGTCGAAGGAAGCATTAGTAGAACGGTATATGCAGGAGATTGTGAGATTGCATGGAGTACCTGTGAGAAATGTTTCTGATCGTGATACCCGATTCTTATCGCACTTCTGGAGGAGTTTACAGGAAAGTTTGGGGACGCGATTAAATTTTGGCATCACTTATCATCCTCAGACAGATGGCCAGTCGGAGAGAACGATCCAAACTATTGAAGACATGTTGAGAGCTTGCATGTTAGACTTCAAGGGCTCGTGGGAGGATTATCTACACCTGGTAGAGTTTTCTTACAATAACAGCTTTCAAGCGACTATTCAGATGGCTCCATTCGAAGCATTGTATGGTCGCAAGTGTCGCTCACCCGTTTGTTGGGATGATGTTGGAGAACGAAGATTGTTGGGACCGGATTTGATCGTGCAAACCGTGGAGAAAGTTAATACTATCCGGAATCACATAAAGGCTGCACAAGATCGGCAGAAGAGTTGGGCCGATACATCAAGAAGATCTCTAGAGTTCGCTGTTGGTGATCTTGTATTCTTGAAGATATCACCGACTAGAAGAGTGATTCGTTTTGGGAGTCGAGACAAGCTTAGTTCTCGATTCGTGGGGCCTTTCGAGATTATTGAGCGTGTTAGAGAAGTGGCTTATCGATTAGCTTTACCACCATCTTTGGCGAGTGTTCATGACGTGTTTCGTGTATCTCAACTCCGTAGGTATGTTCGAGATGAAACACACGTGCTACATCATTCAGAGCTGACTGTAAGGGAGGATTTGACCTACGAAGAACGACCGATGTCGATTGTTGATCGAAGAGAAAAGGTTCTCAAGAATAAGGTTACCCCTCTCGTACTTGTTTCATGGGGGAATCGCTCGCATGGAGAATCGACTTGGGAACGAAAAGACGAGATTCGACAGAAGTTTCCACACCTCTTCTCGTAGATTCATGATTGTTTATCTTTTCTTGTTCCGGGAATTTCGAGGACGAAATTCTTTTGTAGTTGGGTATAATGTAACATCCTAGTTCGTTTATACCAGTTCTTTTGGATATTTCTTTATTTATGGTTATTTCTTGATTTAATTGTGTTTTGGGTGAGAATAGTGTAATTGACATCTGTATTTGCATCCGACCCGACCCGCATGCTGGAAACCCGTCTTGATTCCTGTTTATGATTTTTTCCGGCTAGTTATGAGAATCTGTGCACTTTCCTCTTATATCACTGCATTATATCTGGCATCTGCATTTTTTTAGTATAACAAATGAAGTCAAATGAAATATTTTAAAAATATCTAGCATGGCCTGCATCATACCCCTGACCCTGTGGTAGCATCCGTACATCGTGTTCTCGTCCTGTTCAGAGAAAAGGACTCGTTTGGATAGCTACGTGCACGCTACGTGTATCCGTTCTTGGGGGTATGCATTTTCGTTACCCGGATATCCTATTTTAGTTTTGGTTGACACGTATATTATCCGTATTTTCAAACTGTAATTTTAGACCCAACCCGGACGTGTTTTGGACTATTTTTGTATTAGCCAAAATCTCAAAATTTAACTAATATTTTATTCTTACTGTTTTAACTGTTAAAATTATATGCGTATATCTTTATTTAGTTTTAAATATTTTTTTAAAAAAGATTTTCCTGATTAATTCACCGGCCTCTCTCTCTCCCTCTCTCTCCCTCCTCTGCATATATATATTTATATTTTTTTAACCCTATTTTATACCCACGTCTCACTCTCTCCTTCTTCTTCATCCACGACCACGAGAAACCCTAATTCTCGTGCCGCGCCCCTCGCCTCAACGGAGCTCCGTTCCCATCGCCTCCATCACCTCACCTCACCCTCTTCCACCTCACCTCCTCTTCTTTCCCCTACCAACCCTAAGCCTTCACACCTTTGAAAACCCAACCCAATAACCCATAGCCCCAACCTCGTCCTGCACTTCACCGGAGCTCGTCTCGCCGTCGTCGACCCTACCGCCACACTCTCTCCTCTCTCCTATCCTCCCCTTACAAGCCCACGACCTTTTGCTCTTCCCTGCACAGAACCCGACCCCTACAGCTTGCCCGCAACCCACTGCCTTGGCCGCAAAACACTATCCCCGGTGACCCACGGCCTCGTCATCACCCCTCACTTCTGCCTCCTCTATCCCAGACCCAGAGCCATACCAGAGAACCCCCAGCCTTCTTCTTCTGCTTCTTTCTTCTTCTCCTTGTTTTCTTGATTTCTTGGTTTCCGGTGATCGCCGGAGCCGTGCCGCTGCCAACGATCTGAGCAATCCAGTGGACGTTCCCAGCCAGCGTAGTCGTGTTCTT
This sequence comes from Agapanthus africanus, assembly GCA_030015575.1. Taxonomy (NCBI): domain Eukaryota; kingdom Viridiplantae; phylum Streptophyta; class Magnoliopsida; order Asparagales; family Amaryllidaceae; genus Agapanthus; species Agapanthus africanus. The sequence goes on along the minus strand of JASDDO010000012.1, from coordinate 490,713,876 downwards.
GCTTTGCCTGGTTCTGTTCTATACGCTGTGTGTGCATTGCGATATTTACCCAACGTCGGACGCAGCGTACGCACCCCGTCGTGAGATCCATTCAGGAAAGTTTATCTTGCTACATGATATACTACTATATTTTGCATTCATGCGAATAATAATATTACATATTGTTTAGTTATGCATCCATATTACTATTTTACAGTTTTTCGATACCCATATGCATCCGTACAGTTTATTACATATAAAGTCGCATGCAAGTTTATCTTGCTACATGCTATGATATATATTTTGCATCCATATTAATAAAAATATTGCATATTTATAGTATTGTGCATCCATGCTACAGTTTTACCCTTTCTCCGATATCCGTTCGCATCCGTATCATTTATTATATATCTAGTTGCATGCCATATCACATTATTTCATGTTACTGTTATATTAGCACCCATGCTTGATAATATGCATAATGCGTAGTCATGGAATTGTAGATGTAATCCCTGATAGATATTTGTGCATCCGTGTTTTACTGTGCATCCGTACTTTTATCGTGCATCTGTACTTGCTACAGTTTTATTATGAGCATCCGTTTGATACATGTGCACTACCTGTCATGACCTGATACACCACTACTTGACTTGTTACCTGATCCTATTTCTAATGCCGACAATCCTGACATGTTGTCCTGACGGACGTATCCTGTTATCTACATAGACAAACCTGTACCTTCTTGATCTTGTGTTGGCATTAGCTCCAGATTTATCAATACCTGACTTGAATACATAACCTTGGGGGTAAGGGGAAATCAAGAATGTAACCGAACGTAACTCAAAGGGATATTATATTGTTTGCCGTATTTCCGGGCGTTATGGAAAAATCCTGTTACCGTGGTCCCGTAGGGAATGAACGAGACATAGACTGATAGTCTAGCATATACTGAATAATCATGTTACCGTAGTCCCGTGGGGAATGAACGGGGCATAGTCTGATGGGTTACGATGAGGATTACATTAATTGATTTCGAAGACTTTAGAATAGATAACCCAGTAGTATAGTTTAGATTACTCACTGCACTTCACCTGCATGTATGCACTTCACTGTTGCATATCCATGTTTACTGGTTATATTCAATGTCATCATTTATATTCATGCCTGCATATCTCGTGTATCATGTTCATTTATTATTGTTTGATATTATGACGCACTGACGTCTGGGTTTTGCATGGCCCAGATCCTTGACCTCTTTCGCAGGCTGATCAGGAGTATTTCTGCCATTAGGCCGAGCAGTGAGTATCCTGTTAGTATTTAGTTTAGTTTTATTTCCGTACTTTTATTTCCTTATGTGAGCCCATATTTGGGACGTACTTTCCAGATTGTTACTGTTTATTGGATTTTATTGCTTCCGCACATTTATATTCCTTGACTCGTTTATTCTGGCAGATGGATATGTACTAGATAGTTTATTTGATTTTACTGTTCTTGATATCTTATAGACAGCCGTAATGTGACTGTAGAGAGATGTTTCCTAACCACAGATAGCATGGTTGGCTCTGTCACGTGCCGATCTTGGCGCACTCTGGGATGCGGGGCGTGACACTACCGAAGCAGGAGAAAGTGGTTATCGTAATGCGGTAACGTAATTAACTGCATGGGCTTGCGCCTGAAGGGAAAAGCGTCCCCACAATCAAAAACCCCTCATAAAATGAGGTGGAATCTGATGAAGTCTGCTACAACGGCCGCATCTATCCAAACCTCCGATATATGGTTCCATAAATCAACTTGGTATCTTCGGAGAGGTGGATGGATAAGTCCAAATAACATCTGCCCCCAAATTCAGGCCAGACGTCGCAGTTCGTCTCGGTCCGGTCTTTCGGCGGTGAACACGATCTACTCAAAAAGAGGAGGGAAAGTTCTTTTTTGAGATCTCTGTTCCCTGATAAAATAACCAGGAAATACCCCAATAGGGTATCACGTGCTCACACATGACCAAGGGTCACGTGCTGACACGTGATGGTTTCCTGGGATTCTGTCTTAATAGAATTAAATTCTAATCAAACAATTAATTAATGGAGTCACGTGCCCACACGTGATGGACCTTTAAACCCACTGAAAAGGATTAATAAAGTATAATAAGACACTAAGGAAAAACCCCAATGAGGCATCACGTGCTCACACGTGACCAAGGGTCACGTGCTGACACGTGACCAAGGGTCACGTGCTGACACGTGATGATTCCTTAGTTCTGCTAAAAGGCAGAATTAAATTCTGAATAAAAGAGAGTCGCGTGCCAACACATGACAGGTCTCTTAGCTCTTTAACTGATAGAATTAAATTATATTTCATTGATCAAACATTAGGATCACGTGCCAACACGTGATGGGCTTTAAAAGCCTTCTGAATTAATAGAATTAAATTCTAATTAAGGGAAATCAAAAACCCTAACTGAGAAAGTATTTCTTTAAATCTTTCCAAACAAAAAAAGGATTATGCTCTGTAAAGTGGAGCACCGTTGGATTAAAAATCCAATGGTGATTAAAAATCACCAATTTATGGAAAGATTTTATACAAGGAAAGATTTCCCTAAAATTCACCAAGAATAACAAACAAAATATCTTCTGGATTAAAAATCTAATGATGAATAAAATTTACTGAGTGATCTAAAAGATCATGTTGGTTACAAAAACAAACAAAATCTTTCAATGAAAGATTCGCTAAACAAATTGATTCTTTTCCTTCTCCTATGAATAGGAGCCAAGAAGAGGAGAAAAAAAAAAGAAATTTTTTGAATCTTGGAATTTTCTGAAGAAAAATAGCAGAGAGAAAAAAAGGAGAATTTAATTCCCAAGAAAAGAAACCCTAGGTGAGAAAGGGGAAAGAGATCAAAACTCCATAAAACAAAAAAGAGAATTTAATTCTCAATTTAAGAGTTTAACTCTTCTACAAAAGAACTTAGTTCTTTCTCTGGTTGAAGATCTGCAGAAGCAAATCTCCCCACAAGTTGAGAATTTAATTCTCATCGGGGAGATTCTGCCATGCAGATCCAAAACTTAGAGGGAGAATTGAGTTTAGAGAATTTAATTCTCCCAAATTCACAGGAATTTAATTCCTCCAAGATAAAACTAGGGTTTAACGCTATATGAGAATTTAATTCTCCCAAATTCATAGGAATTTAATTCCTCCAAGACAGAACTAGGGTTTAACCCTATATGAGAATTTAATTCTTCCACATACATGAGAATTTAATCCCTCTAAAACATAATTAGGGTTTAACCCTACAGAGAATTTAATTCTTAAAACAAGAGACTTAAAGCTCTCTATGCACATAAAGAACTTGATCACGTGGTAACACGTGACCCTCATTCTCAATGAGCAGAGAAGAAAAAACAGAACTTGGTCACGTGGTGACACGTGACCCCTATCCTCAATGATCAGAAAAGAATGAACAAGACTAGGTCATGTGTCCCCACGTGACCCTTAAACAGACTCCCCAAAATAAGAAGGAATTAGCCCAGAGGCAATGCCTCACGTGCTCCCACGTGACCTTCAAAACAAAGAGAACAAAGGCAGTACTGATTTTGGGCGCTCTCACATGTCCTCACGTGACCCTTAATAAACACTTTAATAATCAATACTTGGATATCAATCACGTGCCAACACGTGATGGCCAGAAGATCAGAAGTGCTTAACACTTATTTGCAGATTTGAGAATAAAATAAAGAAGGTCTGGCCCCATCTCAGGCGCCTCACGTTACCCCATGTGACCCCTTCCTTTCTAGTGTTTAACACTATTTTGAGCATTTTGTCTCCAGTGTTTAACACTGTTTTAAATACATCACGTGAGAACACGTGACCGCCAGATGTCCTTTAGTGTTTAACACTATTCTAAAACCAGCTTAGCCCAAATTGGCTAAGTTTTCCAGAGGCAAATATCCCCTTCAAATGAGCCTTAAAATCCAGAGCTATAATGATTAATGCTCAAAGACAAAATGTTATCAGAGCCTTCAAACTCTTGTTTAGCATTGCTAAATAATGATGGGATGAACCCAGACAAATGCTCAACAGGCCAACAAAGGGCCAACATTTCAAACTTAATTGGACTTAGCCCAAATTGGCCATAAGTCCTCAATTCAGATTTAACTGAGCCAATATGCTCATAATCTAATTAATTGATCATAGTTCCAAATTGAGCTACAGATTTCCCAATCAACTTTGGTTCAAGGGTGCATCTCTTCACTCCTCTGATATTTGTCGTTGTAATCCTTCAACGTCTACAGAGAGGTGACGGGTCCCGATAACCAATCATTCCATGGACTGTGGGGTCCTTAAACTCATGGACTATAATGTCCTTAACCTCGGACTGAGGGTCCCTTTAAACCCACGGACTATAATGTCCTTAACCTCGGACTGTGGGGTCCCTTTAAACCCACGGACTATGATGTCCTTAACCTCGGACTGTGGGGTCCCTTTAAACCCACGGACTATGATGTCCTTAATCTCGGACTGTGGGGTCCCTTTAAACCCACGGACTATGATGTCCTTAACCTTGGACCACCATGTCCTTAAACTGGCAATTGACCGCAAAGTCCTTAAACTAGAACAATGGAGCCCAAATGCTCTTTTGTTGGATCTAAATAATCCCGTTAAGTAGATCTTAGTCTAAAATTAGACTAACGTATCCTTAACAAATGGTTAAGTTGACCTTAGTTTAAAATTAAACTAACGTGTCCTTAACAAACTGTTAAGTTGATCTTAGTCTAAAATTAGACTAACGTATCCTTATCAAACGTTTAGGTTGATCTTAGTTTCAAATGAGACTAACATATCCTTAAACCTAACCCCAAACCCAAATCTAAGAAGATACGGATTTGGACTAATCCACGCCCTACGGGTGACAACATAAATTAGTCTCCGTATACAATCCACGGGCAACCAAAAACAAAACAAACACACACATGACACGAAGTGACCATCTGGAGAAGGAGAAAGTGGTTACCGCGATGCTGTAGCGTAATTAACTGCAGGGGCTTGAGCCTGCAGGGAAGAGCGTCCCCACAATCAAAAACCCCTCAAACAAGGAGGAATCTGACAAAGTCTGCTACATCGGCCGCATCCGTTTAAACCTTCGATACATGGTGTCATAAATCAACTTGGCATCTTCGGAGTGGTGGACGGATAGCACCAATTAGCATCTGCCCTCGGAATTCAGGCACGGACGTCCCAACGTCCCGGTCGCGTCTTTCGGCGGGGAACAGATTCTGGCATGCCCGGTGGGACCTTTTCCTCTTTTCACTCCACACTTCGTGTGTCGTATTCGCAAACGAATCGCGGTTCAATATGGTTGCCCTTGGATTCGAGGTAATAAGATTTGGTATCTTGCTCCGTGCAGAAAACAAAAAAATCAATGGCGTCTACCTGCACAAAATGCTCCAGCTGCAACTGCAACTCCCATTCCGCCTCATCTGGAGGTGTAACTTACAGGCCCCAGGCGGCCTCCCTATTCACAATGCCGGTAGAGCAAGTAACGCAGGCTACCACCAGGTTGTTCTTCAAGACTATGCTCCCACCAGTGAGCGTTAACGTCCCGCTGCCGCAAGAAGCGCAGAAGAAGTCGGTCTTTAATCGGCTCACTACCACCATGGTCCCTCTCAACGGGTCATCCAATGCCAAGACGACAGCATCAGTCTTCGATAGGCTGAGCCTGAACTCCAATGGACCCGTCAAGAATCCCATGATCCCTGAAGCAGCCATCCCAAAACGGATATCCATTCCTGCTCTCGAGATCACTAAAGAAACTTCTCCCGTCAAAGGATCAGTCTTTACGAGGCTGGCCACTCCGGCCCCTATTCCTACTCAAAGGTCTGTCTTTGAAAGATTGGATACTGCTGCTCAACAGACGTCGGTCTTTAAGAGGCTGGTACCAGCAGTGCCTCACCAGAACAGGGGGCATAACAAAGCCATCCCCATAGCTGAACCAACACCATCTGTGCGACATGCTCGCCGTCATCACTGGCGCCGAGTACGGAAGGCTGGGGGCAGCTCTCCGTCTGGAATTACTCCACCAGCTCCAACGGTGGAGATCGATACTGCTGTTCCAACCGGGAACAGTTTTGAACTACTCAACAAGGTGCGCAGAAACTCTCCTACTGCAGTGTTGAAGAGATCTCCTCCATCTGTGGAGAATGCTCTAGAGAAGAAGCCGGAGAAGCCCCCTCAGCGGTTGTCCTCCAAAATTTACAAAGTCTGGCGATAGGTCCAGGAGTCGGTGATTGATCAAGATTACTCCCGCCTACAGAAAAAGATAAAGGTTCAGCGAGAAGAGAACCATCCTGTTAAACCACAAAAGGCGATAGCTACCTGGGTGCCCACTGCAACAGCCCCTTCGACTTCAACTGCTCACAAGAGAAGGAGGCCAGAGAAAGCCCTGTTCCCCTCCGAACGGCGGCCTAGACTTTGCGTCTCGCCTGAGATTCGGGGCAGATGCTATATGGTTTTATCCGTCTACCTCTCCGAAGATGCCAAGTTGATTTATGGCACCGTGTATCGAAGGTTTAAACGGATGCGGCCGATGTAGCAGACTTCGTCAGATTCCCCCTCGGGGTGAGGGATTTTTGATTGTGGGGACGCTCTTCCCTGCAGGCGCAAGCCCCTGCAGTTAATTACGCTACCGCATCGCGGTAACAACTTTCTCCTTCTCCAGAATTTCACTTCGCGTCGTAGCTGTTTGTTTTGTTTGTGGTTGCCCGTGGATTGTATACGGAGACTGAGTGATGCCGTCACCCGTAGGACGTGGATTACTCCAAATCCGTATTTACTTAGATTTGGGTTTGGTGTTTTTAGTTTAAGGATGCATTAGTCGCGTTGAGGCTAAGATCAACTTAAACGTTCGTTAAGGATACGTTAGTCCTGTCTGAGACTAAGATCAACTCAACGTGGTGATCCATTTATTATATGACCGTCAGGACTCGTCACCTCTCTGACGTCGTTGAAGGATTACAACGATAGGTGTCAGAGGAGTTCGGAGATGTACCCTTGAACCAAAGTCGATTTGGAGTTTTATAATCCATTTGAATGTTTAAGGATACGTTAGCCATGTTTGGGGCTAAGATCAACTTAAACGGGATCGTTTAGATCCAGCAGAAGAGCATTTGAGGGCTCTATTGCTCCAGTTTAGGGACGTAGTGGTCCATGTTCCAGTTTAGGGACGTGGTGGTCCATCGCCAGTTTAGGGACGTGGTGGTGCATCATTAGTTTAAGGATGTTTCGATCCGATATTAGTTTAAGGACGTTTCGGTCCGATATTAGTTTAAGAACGTTTCGGTCCATGAGTTTAAGGACCCCGCAGTCCATATTGATATGTGGTTGTCGGGACCCGTCACCTCTCTGACGTCGTTGAAGGATTACAACGACATGTGTCAGAGGAGTTCGGAGATGTACCCTCGAACCGGATATAAATTGATTTAAGAGAGCAGCTGTGCTCAGTCAACTTAAATTTGAGGACTTACGGCCAAAATTGGGCTAAGTCCAGTTGAAAATGTTCAACACTTTTATTTATTTTTGGTCTATTAAACCTGTGCTAGGGCTTTGCCCACACTTAAATAATGCATTGTATTACTTTCTATTTTTGTTTGGACTGGGCTCTGCCCTTTTATAAATGATGCAGAAGCATCAATTTTATTTGGGCTTTGCCCTTTTATTGCTTTGCAATTTATTTTGGCCTGCTAGGTCTTTTGATTTGGGCCTGGCCCTTTAAGAAATGCATTGCATTCGTCAGGCGCTTTGCGCCAATCAGGGAGCGCAAGCGCTTGTGGTGACGACACGTGTCATGCAAGCGCAGTGCGTTGCGCTTGCGCTGCTGACATGTGGCGTACTTTGGTGAGTTGCGCCAATTACAGAGAGTAAAGCTCTATCTTAAAGCGCATAGCGCAAGTAGTTGACACGTGGCGCTTTCCCAAGAGCGCAACAGCGCAGTTTGGAAGTGCAAAGCACTAAGAATCTTTTAGATTCAAGAACAGAAGTGCGAAGCACTATTTGATTTCTTGATCTAATTTAGATCAAAGAAAAATAAGTTTTTCTTGTTTTTCTTATCTCAGAGAACCAAAGGTTCATGAAAAGTGCAAAGCACTATTTATTTATTTTTTTTTTTATTAAAGATCATTGATCTTGTTTTTAGATCTATGATCTGTTCATAAGAGAACTTTCTCTTTCTCTAAAGGTTTTTACCTTTTTTTGTTCTTGAGGAGTTCTTCAGAGTTCTCTTTTTTTTTCTCAGAAAATGTTGATGCCTTTGAATTGATGTCTAAGGCCCTTTTTATAGTGCCCATAAATTAGTTAAATTTGTTAAAGAGATCTTTCTCTGAGTGATTTGGGGAATTTTCCCCACCGTTGGATCTTTGATCCAAGGGCTCCTGTTTTACAGAAGAAAATCTTCTTGTTTTGACAAGAACAGAAAGATTTCTTTGAAATCTTAATTCTGTTTGGCGCAAATGCTCCAGAGCGTGACACGTGTCACGCAGCGCACAGCGCAGCGCAACTGCGCTAGCGCATCTGCTCTGACACGTGTCACGCAGCACACAGCGCGAGCGCATCTGCGCTGACACGTGTCGCGCAGCGCACAGCGCAGCGCAACTGCGCTAGCGCATCTGCGCTGACACGTGTCGCACAGCGCAGTGCTTGCGCAACTGAAGCGTTGCTTCCTCTGATTTTTCTTTAAATAGAGCTTTGCTCTGATTGGGTGCGCTGTTTTGGGCGCTGCGCTGATGTGTCTGTGCCTGACACGTGGAGCGTTGCAAGCAGCGCAAAGAATCTGAAGCGTTGCTTCATTTATTAAAGTTTAAATTTTCAAAGCAGAGATTTGCTCTGATTGGGGGAAGATGAAGCGTTGCTTCATCTCCCGCCTCGGAATTTGATCAGAGCTTTGCTCTGATTGGGATAAACAAATGCCCCCCCCACCGTTGCGCTTACGTGGCCCCAAACGTGAGCGCAACGGTGGCGGAATTCCAACCGTCATGGCAACTTTTGGAAGTTGAAGAGGCACTTGATGCCTATAAATAGGACCTTTGGTGCTCAGCAGATGATTATCATCCTTAAGACTTTTACTTTCAAAACTCCAGAGCTTTGCTCTTGCCTTTAGGAACTCTCAGAGTTAAATTTTCCTCAAAAGAAACTTTATAGGTAAAAATTAACCTTGAATTAAATTAATTACAATTAATAGAGCTTTGCTCTCATAGATCTTTGATCTAAAGAAAACCCTTCTGTGGTTTCACCAACAGAGCCTCGCTCTCAAGAATCTGTTTCAGGGTTTCTTGACCCATGAACAGAACCTTGCATCTTTGTCAAGACATAGATCTCTTTGATCTAAAAATGAGATGAACTCTTAAGAGTTTGAGTATGGATAATGAAAATTAAAAATGGAGTTTTGTATTTAAAGGATTATATCATCTTTTAATAATAATGATCTCAGAGTTCTTGGAGGACTTCTTCGAATTTCCATTATTATAGCATCTGATAGGCGTCACCCCTATTCGTAGAGCATTGCTCTCGAGAAGTTTAACTCTTTGTGCTCATTTTTTAACAAGAATTCGCCTAATCAGTCGGTCTGCTAATTTTGCCGATCTTCTTCCACAGGAACAATGGACGCCCATATGTATGCTCTTAACGAGATCATCTCTTACGGGGACATACGCCGACTTGGCCGCTCTCAAAATCGAGAGTTCACAAACGTGGAGTGTGCTGAAATCATGAGCCGTTTCGACGCGTACAACGGTCCTCTGCTCCCCCGGCGTTCCTCCCTTCTTAAGCTTATCGTGGGAGACATCTGGGAAGCGCTTCCCCTGTTCTGTTCCGGTGTGCCGCTTAGAGCGCTGGATGCCGCTGAGGATAAGGTGCACTCGGTGTACCTGTTGAACTTTATCTCAAAGAGACGGCGAGACAGTCTTATCGATCTCTTGCACGAGGTCTTTCAACAGTCTGCCATACTCGCTGCTTATCGGAGGGTGGAAGACATCAGGGGGGACCCTGACGCTTGTGCTCGCGAAAGAAAGCACATTAGGATGGTCCGCGAGGCTTGGAAAATCATAGATAGGGTCGCTTTTGAATTCCTCAATCCATGCCCTGGATCTGAGGTTATTCCATTGTAATTTTCGTTTATTGTTTTTTTTATGACTGTAAGAACTTCGGGCAATATTAATGGAAATTTTTTTTTATCCCAGCTTGTCTTTATTATATATCTTTTGTCCTGAGTCTTTTTGCCCATGCATGAATGAATGTGTCTTGGACGCTTGATCAAATGTAAATCGGATGCTCTTTCTGTTGCTTTTCTTCTTTCTCAGCATGTCGTCACAATTAGCAGGTAATAGAGTAAGCTTCTTGATTTCTTCACGAGATAGCGAGGGTTTAGGCCGCAGGTTCAGATCTGCCGCCTAAGACTTCTCAACTCTATAAGCCGTGAGGGTCTCATAGAGATTTTTCTCCCTGCAGATCGAGAGGATCTCGTAGGTGGGTTTTTCTCCTTAGGAATCGTGAGGATTCCTAAGTGTGGTTTTCTCTTATAAGTCGTAAGGATCCTATAAGAGAATTTTTCCCTTTTACGAGTCGAGAGAACTCGTAAGCGGTTGTTTCCCTCCTCGTCGAAACTCGACTTTGGAGAGTGAGACCCGTGAATAGTATGCCAGAGACCGTTTAGATCGACTTGCAGGGTCCCATTGTTCAGGAAGCAAGTTTTTTAGTCCCTGCTGCCTGAGGCTTTATCTTGCAAGTTGAGACGAATCGGGAATTTTTCTACGGAGACACTGGTTTCTCTGTGAGCCGACGCGAATCAGGAGGCTCTCATCAAGGATTGTCTGTTTCCTTGAGTTGAGGTGTTTGCTAGGGATTATTTGTTTCCCTGGTGCCAAGGATTATTTGTTTCCTAGGGGTTTGAAACGAGTCGAGAATTTCCTACGGAGGCACTGGTGGCTCTGCGAGTCGACGCGGATCAGGAGGCTCTCGTTAAGGAGTGTTTGTATCCGTGAGTCGAGGAGTTTGCTAGGGATTATTTGTTTCCCTAGCGCCAAGGATTATTTGTTTCCTTGGGGTTTGAAACGAGTCGAGGATTTCCCACGGAGGCACTGGTAGCTCTGCGAGTCGACGCGGATCAGGAGGCTATCGTCAAGGAGTGTTTGTATCCGTGAGTTGAGGAATTTGCTGAGGATTATTTGTTTCCCTAGCGCCAAGGATTATTTGTTTCCTTGGGGTTTGAAACGGGTCGAGGATTTCCCACGGAGGCACTGGTGGCTCTGCGAGTCGACACGGATCAGGGGGCTCTTGTCAAGGAGTGTTTGTATCCGTGAGTTGAGGAATTTGCTAAGGATTATTTGTTTCCCTAGCGCCAAGGATTATTTATTTCCTTGGGGTTTGAAACGAGTCGAGGATTTCCCATGGAGGCACTGGTGGCTCTGCGAGTCGACGCGGATCAGGGGGCTCTTGTCAAGAAGTGTTTGTATCCGTGAGTTGAGGAATTTGCTAAGGATTATTTGTTTCCCTAGCGCCAAGGATTATTTGTTTCCTTGGGGTTTGAAACGAGTCGAGAATTTCCCACGGAGGCACTGGTGGCTCTGCGAGTCGACGCGGATCAGGAGGCTCTTGTCAAGGAGTGTTTGTATCCGTGAGTTGAGGAATTTGCTAAGGATTATTTGTTTCCCTAGCGCCAAGGATTATTTATTTTCTTGGGGTTTGAAACGAGTCGAGAATTTTCCACGGAGGCACTGGTGGTTCTGCGAGTCGACGCGGATCAGGAGGCTCTCGTCAAGGAGTGTTTGTATCCGTGAGTCGAGGAATTTGCTAAGGATTACTTGTTTCCCTAGCGCCAAGGATTATTTGTTTCCTTGGGGTTTGAAAGGAGTCGAGAATTTCCCACGGAGGCACTGGTGGCTCTGCGAGTCGACACGGATCAGGGGGCTCTTGTCAAGGAGTGTTTGTATCCGTGAGTCGAGGAATTTGCTGAAGACACTGGTTTCTTCGGAGTTGGACTGAACCGTCGAGATTTGGCTTCGTCTTCTGGTGGAGCCTGTTGGGAAAGTATGGTTCCTTCTTTGTTTACGCCCTTGGATTGTATACAGGGATCGATGTGATCTTAACTGTAGGGCCAAAGTTTTATCATCATTTTTTTTGTTTTATCTCTGCGATGCTCTATCATTTCAGCTTTTATATCGCGAAGGTCACGATTGCCCAATCATTTCGGCTATTTTTCGCGGTGCCTAATCATTTCGGCTATTTATTTTATTTTTACTCGCTGCTTTTTATTGCGAGTTGCCCAATCATTTCGGCTATTTATTTTATTCTTACTCCCTGCTTTTTATTACGAGTTGCCCAATCATTTCGGCTATTTTGCATGCATACATTTTTACTTGCTGCTTTTTATTGCAAGTTGCCCTATCATTTCGGCTATTTCGTATGCATGTGCGGCCTATTGGCTTTTCGCCGTAAATCTGAAATTAGACGTCGATTTCGGCATCAGCACCGCTACAACTGGGATATTGCCAGGAGCGAATCATCATTTGCCTCTGTCGGTGTCGAACAAAGGTGGCTTAGCGAACAGGGTTAAGGTCCCGCCGACTAAGGCTTTTGACTTCATGAGCCGTAAGGGTCTCACAAAGGTATTTCTCCCTACAAGTCGTGAGGATCTTGTAGGTGTATTTTTTCTTTAGGAATCGTGAGGATTCCTAAGTGTTTGTTTCTCTGTAAGTCGTAAGGATCCTACAGGAGGGTTTTCTCCTTGTAAATCGAGAGGACTTACAAGGTTCATGCGAACATATCCCCAGTCACGGATGGATCTTGGTTAGGGAAATGTTTATTCGCGCCCGTGGATTGTATAAAAGAGTCAGTATTGAGCCACTTGTAGGACAATATCGGAAATTGTGGGGGTTGCTTAAGCACAGGTTTAGGTCTCTGTAACTTAAGACTTTCAACTCTTATGAGCCGTGAGGGCCCATAAGAGAATTCTCCTAACGAGTCGTGAGGATCTCGCAAGTGTATTTTCTCCTTAGGAATCGTGGGGATCCCTAAGTATGCTTCTCCCTTGTAAGTCGTAAGGATCTCACGTGGGTGGTTTCTCCTTATAAAGTCGAGAGGACCCTATAAGTGTCCTTTAACGAAGTTGCGCCCTTTCAGGTTTTCGCAAACACTCGCCGGTAGCCCTGCTGTTTTTACTCACGGAGCCCTTTCGGGTTTTCGTCCGCGCCCATTTTGCTTATGGACATACCATTTTTTTTATTCTTTTTATTTTTATATATTTTTTTACGAGTCCGCGCCCTTTCGGGTTTTCACGAACACTCGCCGGTAGCCCTGCTGTTTTTACTCACGGAGCCCTTTCGGGTTTTCATCCGTGCCCTTTTTGCTTATGGACATACCATTTTTTTATTATTATTCTTTTTATTTTTATATATTTTTTAACGAGGCCGCGCCCTTTCGGGTTTTCACGAACACTCGCCGGTAGCCCTGCTGTTTTTACTCACGGAGCCCTTTCGGGTTTTCATCCGTGCCCTTTTTGCTTATGGACATACCGTTTTTATTTATTATATATATTTTTTTATTTTATTTTTTTTATCTCGTCAGCCTAAGGATGCTACGGTAGTAGTTTAAGGACATTTCGGTCCGTTATTAAGAAGGCTGGATACTGCTTATAGAGTTTGAGCTTAGGAAGATAGCGAGCGGACATAGTCGTCGTCATCTATCATTGACCTAGGCTGTGACTCATTAAGCGTAGTATCTCTTTAGGAAGCGACCGTTTATCGGCCTGAAAGGCCTTTCACCATGCATATCCATAAGCAGATAGGCCCCACCCTGGTAGACCTTATCTATGATGTACGGGCCTTCATAATTTGGCTCAAACTTTCCCCGCTTGGCGCGATTGGGGATCATAGACCTTTTGACCACTAGCACGAGTTCGCCTTGGCGAAATGTCCTCGGTCGGGTCAATCTTTCATATGAGCGCGTCATCTTTGCTTTATAAGCTTCCAGATTTTGTTGCACTATGAGTCGGGTCTCATCGAGGGCATCAAGCTCCTCAAGCCGAAGGTGAGCATTTTCTTCGTCCGTCAGCTCGTAGTGGACTGCCACTCGTAGAGAGGGTAACTCTATCTCGAGGGGGAGCACTGCTTTCGTCCCAAATACCAACGCATACGGCGTTGTGTTCGTGGCCGTCTTGAACGTAGTTCGATACGCCCAAAGGGCCTCTTGCAGTCTCTCGTGCCAGTCTCTCTTATTTCGGGACACTGTCTTCTTCATAATCTTTGTTAAAGTCTTATTGAAGGCCTCAGCTAGTCCGTTGGCTCTTGGATTATAAACTGAGGAATATCTCCAGTCTATGTTATGTTGTTGCACGAAGTGACTAATCTTGTGGCTTCTATATGCTGGCCCGTTATCGGAGATGATCCGTCGCGGAGTTCCAAACCGATATATGACGTGCGTCTTGAAGAAGTGGAGGCTATTCTCCGTCTTTACTTCCCTCAGCGGTACTGCCTCTGCCCATTTGGAGAAATAATCAGTCGTCGCTAGGATGAAACGATGTCCCCAGGACGATGCTGGTTCGATGGGGCCGACTATATCAGTTCCCCACATTTCGAATGGCCAGCTAGCCACTGTCAGGTGTAGCGGATTTGGGTGCTGATGGATGAAGTCCCCATGAATTTGGCATGAGTGGCATTGCTTCGCGTATTCGAGGCAGTCCTGAATCATCGTGGGCCAGTAGTAGCCCATCCGTTTGATCTTCAACTTCATCTTTGGGCCTGCTTGGTGAGAACCGCAGAGTCTGTCATGAACTTTCTGGACGACCCTTTTCGCTTCGTCAGGTCCTAAGCATCTCAGCCACAGAGAATCAAACGTCCTCTTGTATAGAATATCATTGACAAAGGCGAAAGACAGAGCCCGTTTCAGGAGCTGATGTCTTGTGGACGCATCTTCGGGCATTCGATGGGACTTAAAGTAGTCTATGAAGACTTCTCTCCAGTCCTCAGCCTTTTCTCGTTCTTTTATCTGTAAGGTCATCTGCTCCGTCGCTCCCTTCTCTTCGGGTGATTCCAGAGATATTTCCGCTGGGGCAAGAACCCGACGGTTTTGTACCACGATTCTAACGTCATCGAGGTTCTCGTCAGCCAGTTCTTTAGCAAGTTTGGCCAACGTGTCTGCTTTGCTGTTTTCGGCGCGCGATATGTTCTCCAAATTATAGGAGGGAATTTGGGTCAACAGTTGTTGCACTTTTTCGCCGTACTTTACCAACTCCGGTTTGCACGTTTATTAGTCGTCGTTTACTTGGCTAACGACCAGTTGAGAATCCCCGTATATGAGGAGGTCTTCAATTCCCATGTCAATGGCGATCTCGAGGCCTGCTATCAGAGCTTCGTATTCGGCTTCATTATTTGTCCTCGGCTCTGTTAAGGAGAAAGCGAAGCGCATTATCCCTCCTTGTGGAGTCACGAAGATGAGGCCTACCCCCGATTTGATTATAGGGGTACTTTGTTTGTGCTTTTTCACGGAAGATGCTCCGTCGAAATAAAGCTCCCATCGGGTATTATCACCGTCGATCGCATCAAACGCATGTTCGTCTGGCAACTCGCAATTCAAAGGAGAGTCGGCCGGTATCGGATGCTCAGCAAAGAAGTCGGTGATGGCCTGGCCTTTCACTGCCTTGAGAGGTTGATATGTTATCGAGAACTCCATCAAGAGCTGGGCCCATTTAGCGAGTCGTCCCGTCAATATGGCCTTTGACATCAAATACTTAAGAGGGTCTACCTTTGAAATGAGACGGACCTCGTGCGCCAACGCATAGTGCCTGAGCTTTATTATCGCGAAGATCAACGTCAGGCAGTGTTTTTCAATGGGGGAGTAGTTGCTTTCTGCCCCCAGCAGAACTCGACTTAAGTAGTAAAGTGCTATTTCCTTCCCTTTGGTCATTCTCTTGTGCCCATAATGCGCCTAAGAAACCTTCGAGGGCGGTTGTATAAAGAATGAGAGGTTTTCCCTTAACCGGAGCAGCCAACACTGGCGGGTTCTGCACGTATTGCTTGATCTCGTCCAGTGCGTCTTGGCATTTGTGATCCCAAACGAATGGAGTTCCCTTCTTCATCAGGTGACTGTAAGGGCGGCACTTTCCAGAGAGGTTGGCTATAAATCGCCGAATATATGCGAGCTTTCCTTGGAGAGACCGCGGCTGCTTAAGAGTCCTTGGCGGAGGCATTTCCATGATCGCCTTGATCTTGGACGGATCTATTTCGATACCCCGGTCTCGGACGATGAATCCCAGGAATTTTCCCGAGGAAACTCCGAATGCACACTTGAGTGGGTTCATCTTTAAGTTGTATTGCCGAAGGCATTGAAATACAGTCTTTAGATGCTCGAGATGTTCCTCGTATGATTTGCTTTTAACCACGAGGTCGTCAATATAGCATTCGACGATTTCATGTATAAGGTCATCAAAGATTCGCGTCATGGCTCTCTAATAAGTAGCACCGGCGTTCTTTAAACCGAAGGGCATCACTTTATAACAGAATATACCTAACGGAGTCCTGAAGGCGGTGTGCTTCTGGTCTTCGGGATGCATCTTTATTTGATTATACCCTGATGAGCCGTCCATGAAGGAGAAAACTTCATGAGTGGACGTATTGTCTATCATCAGTTCGGTTACTGGCACCGGGAAATCATCCTTCGGGCAGGCTTTGTTGAGATCCCGAAAGTCCACGCATATGCGCACCGTCCCATTTTTCTTCATCAAGGGGACGATGTTGGCGATCCATTCAGGGTATTGAACTTCCTGAATAAAGCCAGAGTTGATTAACTTTTTGACCTCAGCGTTGATGCTTATCTCAAGCTCGAGCCGCATTCTTCTCGGCGCCTGTTTGACTGGCTTGATGTCCGGGGATATCGCCAATCTATGCACAGCGATTTCTGGATCTAGTCCCGGCATTTCGGAATAGTTCCACGCAAAGCAATCTCTATATTGTAGAAGCACGTATTTTAACGCGGCCACCCTCACTTCAGATAGTAGCTCGCTGACAAATGTCGGTTGCGGATCGTTTGCCGTCCCCAACTCAATTTTCTTGAGGTTATCTGCAGTGGTGTGTACTCTATCCTCCAGCTCTTTTGGCGCTGGTGGGAATTCTGAGATCACCTCATCATTGCTGTTTTCGAAGCACCAGGGAAGGCTGTCCAAGTTCTTGGGCTCTTCTTTTAATATTGTTATCATGTGACAAGTGCGAATCCGCTTCCAATCCCAATGTAGAGTTGGCTCTGTTCTCGTGGCTTTGGGTTCGTGCTTCTGTGGCGGCGCTACCCTCCAGTTGTCAGACAGAGCGAACTTGCCGAGCTGGTACTGATCTTCAACCCAATTTTTGAAGGTGAAGCAATCTTCGAGAGGGTGTCCTATCACTTGGTGATAAAAGCAATAGTCCGGGTGTGAGACTTCGCCCGCTCGTTCGGGATATTTAGACTCCGGCAGTGTAAGCATCTGATGTTTTAGAGCGAGGTCAAGTATCCTCTTCGTCTTGTCTCGCAGAAACGAGAATGCCCGACCCATTTTCTTCATAAGGGATAGATCAATAACGCTCGACTCCCGTTTGCATGGCTTCTTAGCCCTGCTTTGTTGTTGTTGAGCGCCTTTTTCACGTTTCGACTTGTTTCTGCCTTTGCGCCGAGCCTTCTTTATAACAGGTTGACAAGGAGCGGCATTTTCATCCTTCACGGCCTGTTGGAGAAGGCGTTGCGTCTTAGCTTTCTCGTAGATGGCCGTTTCGCGGTTGTGATCATCTCGGACTTTTTGACCAGCTTTCCTTATAAGTTTGTCCATTTGTTCTTCGAACGACGGACTGGGCTCCTTTGCATCTGGAACTTTCACTGGCTTAGGATTAGCGTCCTCCCATTGAGCATCCGCTTCTTCATTGAAGTCATACATGACGTAACAGCTGTTTAGTAGCTCTCGTTTCTTTGACCGGATGTATCCGAGTCCTTTTGTCTCCATTCTCCCATTAGGCAGTTTGCGTTGAGTCCTGGGAACGTTCCATACTTTATCATAGAACTTGGCTTTTCGAACGGTCTGCTTGAAGGATATCCCCTGGCGTTTCAGCAGCTTTTTCAAACCTTCCGTATAATATCTGGGGAGACGGATAGGCTGAAGCCTGTCGACCGTAGGATCCGCGCCATGCCAGATTTCTTTTTCTACCTTGGTTTCTTCAGAGCGGTAAAACAGAATTGGTTTCTCGCTCTCTCGCCTGGGAGGGATGTAGAATGTTTGTAGCTCTTCTACATTGTAAATATTAAGTGCATCCAGTTCTTTATGGTGTTTAAGCGGCACTATGGCGACTTGTAGACTTTGCTCTTCGTCAGCGGACGTTCGTATGGAAGGTCGAGCAGAGAATACAACACGGATCTCATCTTCCGAGTCGCTACCAAAGATCAACGTAGGAGTGGACGGTCCTGGCTTGTTGTGTTGGGATGGACCCGAATAAACTATCGCCTCTTCCTCCTCGGTATCACTCCCGAAAACAGGGATGGCGGCGTTAGCTTTATTCTCCGGCTTGTGACACATTTCTGTGTCTTCGAAATCCGGTAAGAAGTATTTGGCATCTTCGTATTTGCGGACTTCGTTGACAGAGAACGGGTTCAGTTCTCCCGTCACGGTATACTCGAAACCATCCTTAAAATACTTCATACACTGATGTTGTGTAGAAGGGATGATGTTGTACTCGTGTAACCATGGTCGGCCGAGCAAAGCGTTGTAGCATGTCTTGGCGTCTATGACATGGAATAACGTCCGTGACGAGTAGTCCGAAGCGTAGCGTCAGTATCACAGACCCAAGAGTTCTTGATGACTGGGAGTCGAACCCGGAGATGGTGATCTTGTCACGAGCAAGGTGCTGGACGCTCATGCAGATTTCTTTTAACACCCGCACGTTAAGGAGATTAACGGAGGATCCATTATCTATCAGGATTTTGCCTATCTTAATATCGTGGCAGTATCCTGAGACATAAAGGGGGTGATTGTGTTCGCACGTCCCAAGGAGAAGGTCCTCGTCGCCGAAAGTGACATCGGCAGTGTGCACTTCCTCTAGTTCATCCTTCATTTTTTCCTCGGCCAGGCAAGCTTGGAATTGTTCCGGATCTTATAGTGCCTTGATCAACGAATCTCTCGCCTCCTTTGATAGCAAAAGGGCGTCAAGAATGCTGAGCTGTGAGGGCGGCTTCCTCAGATGTGCTAGGACGTTGTAATCCACCTTATTCTTCTTCGGCGGGTTGTTGGCGCTTAGCTCCTCCAAAACTTGGTCATCTAAGACGATATCTTCAGAGACCTTTTCTTTCCCTTTATCTTTTCTGTTTGAGGGTCCGAGGTTCTTTTCAGGCAGCGTCCGATTCCGCAGCCGAATATTTTCGCAAACCTTCGGCTCTTCTTCTTTTCCCGAATTGGACTCTTTAAAGAGAGGGGCAAGTTCCAGCTCCTCATCAGAATCGCTCCCGAACGTAGGCACTTGTGACCCGCCGGTGTTAACCATGCGACAATCGCTGGTAGTTCTTTTAAGCTCTTCGGTCGTATTTTTCCGCTCCCGACGAGTTTTGCGCTTCTCCCGCTTAAAGCGTTGTCGATGAGCAACGTATCCTTGCCACCATTTATCGAAAGCTTTGCACTCTTGAGTGGGGTGCGAAACCTTCTGATGATATAAGCAATAGGACGGGTGCATTTCACCGGTGATGCTTCCTTCAGAGGATGGTAGCTTCATGCCTATTGATATGGCCTTAGCAAACATTTTCCTCATCTTGAATTGGCTTTTGTCGGTAGTGGAGGTATTTTGCTCCAGCGGGATCGTCTCAGCTCTTTCATCAAGTCGCTGGCGTTTGGCCCTTTCAAATATAGTCGTCTCGCGTTCTCAATCAGCTTTACTTTTCAACCGAGCTTCATTAAGGAATGCGTTAATTATCTCATCTGATGGCCCCAGAATTTTTGGTTCAGGATCTGCCCCCAGCACTTCAGTACAAGGAGTTTCCTTATCGTCCATGAACGAACGGGAAATCACATGACAGCTCTCCACGCATTCTTCAGATTCATCTGACGAACTTTCTCCCTCACCTTCTTCTTGAAAAACATGGTTGAAGAACTCTTGGAGAGTAATGGGAGTCCGTGCTTTCTGGTTATATTCCTCCAGCGCGTCAATTTGTTTTTGCAAGTCCGTGCGCTTGTCGCCAAGCTTCACGGGCTTCTTAGATTTCTTCTTCTTTTTCTTCGAGGATTTTGACGGCTGGGTGTGAGCACTTAGGCCATCACCACGAATCTTTGTAGTTGGGCGCGGCTTCAGCATCTCTTTGATGATTTGAGGTTCAAGCGGGTTCTTCCATTTGACTGCTGGGCACGCATGAAGATCACTCAGCATTTTTCTGGTTTTAGCCGATAGCACGACTTCCCATGGAGCTTCCTCAATGAAAGAACAGGTTGCCCCCGGTGTGTCTGCTTTCTTATGAGTATGCGGCTGTGGCGGGTTCACCTTCCACTTTTCGGACAGCGCAAACTTTCCCTGGAGGTACTGATCCTCGATCCATCCTTTGAAGACGAAGCAATCCTCAATCGGGTGGCTTACCGTTTGATGGTAAGGGCAATAATTGGGGTTATTCACCTCAGTGGGTTGTGGCGGTCGTCTTGGATTTGGCAAGTTTATAAGTCTGTTGCGTACTGCCAGCTCGAATAACCATTTTGTCTTATCCCGCGGGAACGAGTAGGGGCGCTTCATCTTCTCATTATAATACCGGCGTCTTTCTTCCAGTTGATCCGCCAGCTTTGGGGCACTAGGTTGCTGCTGCGCATTCGCAACGAATGTTGCTTTCCCTTTACCCTTGTCACTCCGAGGCTCCGGCTTCAGGGGAGACGGTATGTGACCCATCTGGTCCATCTGGGCCAACTTGTCGATTAAAGCCTGGAACGTGGTTGGTTTAAAGAACATCATAAACTGGGAGATAGTCGCATGAGGGTCTAGGGTTCCCACAAACATGCCCGCGGGCGCTTCTTCAATGCGTTGTTCGCATTTTGACCACAAATTTCGCCAGCGTATAGCGTACTGGACCCACGTTTCGCCTGGTTTCACCCTGGCGTTAATTAATGCTGTTATCGGAGTGCGTTCGCTGGCATTTGCGAATCGCTGAGTGAATAGCAATTCCATTTCAGCGAACGTCTTAATGGAGTCGTTCGGGAGTTCCGAATACCATTCGAACGCTGTTTCTGATAAGCTGCCCACGAATTGGCGAAGCAACAGTTTATCGTCACCGCCGGTGTTACCGCAAAGGGCCCTGAACTGGGCAACATGTTGGTGGGGATTGCCGGTCCCCTTATACACGTGGAATTTTGGTATTGTATAACCCGGCGGATATTTGATTTGGTCATACCAACTTGGATATGGCCGTCCCGTTTTTACGACCTGGCCGGCTGCTTCGGTCGCATGATGAACCCGTATTTGCTGGGCTATGTACTCGTCTAAATCAGCTTTGGAGATTGAATCCTCCTTAGCTGTTGATAGGGCTGGTGGAGCATTTGATGTCTCACCCCTATCGTCTCCAAGGACGATTGGGGGCTCTTCGGCCTGAGGATCTTGTTGTATCATCATCCCTATCATGTCTTGGAAGAGGAGGCTCATACGTTGTATGTTGGCTGCTTGTTCAGCAGCCTCTTTGTCCTTCTTTTCTAGTATTCGACGAAGGAATTCGGCGTAGGTTTCTTCTTCCTGGCGTTCATCCGAGGACGTTTCAGGGCTTTCTTTTGGCCCAGTAAGTGCGGCCATAGCGTTCATCATCTCTTGGAGCTTCTGCTGCTGCTCCTGCGCTTTGGTCACTGATCTCGTGTGCGGTCTATGACCTATTGATATGCGACTGTCCTCTTTACCAGACGCCATGTATATGGTATGAACTACAATGTCCCCTGACTTAGGGCGTTTGGGTTCATCACCTCTGATATCTGTCTCCGACGCGGGGGTTTTCTCTGGCCTCCTTCTTTTGTAGGCCGTTGAAGTTGAAGGGGCCGTTGCAGTGGGCACCCTGGCGATCGTTGTCCCCTGCTGTTTAATAGGACGGTCTTTTTCTTTTTGCACCTTCGCCTTTTTCTATTGACGAGAGTGGTTTGGGTCAATCACGGAGTCTTGAACCCTCCGCCAAACTTTATAAATTCTTGAAGACAGCCGTTGAGGGGGCTGTTCTTGCTTCGTTTCTGGAACTCTCTCCGCAGGTGGAGGAGATCTTTTCAGTGTAGCGGTTGGAGAGTTCTTACGTACCCTCCTCAGTAGTTTAAAGCTGTTCCCAGTTGGAACAGCAGCGTTGACTTCCACCACTGGAGCCGGTGGAGTTAGCCCTGAGGGGGAGTTGCCCCCTGCCTTTCTTATTCGTCGCCAATGGCGACGTCGAGCATGACGAGCCGTTGGGATTGGCTCGGAGATAGAGACATCATCTTTTTGCCCCTTGTCTAGCTGAAGCGCTGCTGGTGTTAACCTCTTAAAGATCGAGGTTGTTCTTTGCGGGGTAATATTCAACCTGTCGAAGACGGATCCTCGAGCAGGGACAGGAGCAGGAATCGCCAGTCTTGAAAAGACTGACTCTTTGACAGGGGAAGCCACCTTGACAACTTCTGGAGCAGTAGTCATTGCCTTCCTTGGGACAGCCAATTTAGAATTCTGATCCAGCCTGGCGAAAACCGAAGCTGTTGGTTTGGCAGTGGGCGACCCGTTGACAGGGGTCGTCGTAACAGTGAGCCGGTCGAAGACCGACTTTTTGTTCACTTCCGGTGCAGGTATTGGTGTAGAGAAGTTTGTAGGTGGGATCATGGTCCCAAAGAACAGGCCAGTGGTGGCTTGGGTCACCTGGTCTACCGGCAGAGCGAGGAAGGAAGCTTCTTGGGGCCCATATGCTACACCTCCCGGTGAGGTGGAGCGTCCGTTGCAGTGGCACTTCGAGCAGTTGGTGCAGTTAAAGGCCATTGATGCTTGAGTTCTGCGCCAGGCAAAAGACCAAATTTTAGTAACTTGAAATCCGAAGGCAACCATTTAACAAACCGGGATTGGTTCGCGAAGACGACACGCGAAGTGTGGAGTGGAAAGAGGAAAAGGTCCCACCGGGCGTGCCAGAATCTGTTCCCCTCCGAACGGCGGCCTAGACTTTGCGTCTCGCCTGAGATTCGGGGCAGATGCTATATGGTTTTATCCGTCTACCTCTCCGAAGATGCCAAGTTGATTTATGGCACCGTGTATCGGAGGTTTAGACGGATGCGGCCGATGTAGCAGACTTCGTCAGATTCCCCCTCAGGGTGAGGGGTTTTTGATTGTGGGGACGCTCTTCCCTGCAGGCGCAAGCCCCTGTAGTTAATTACGCTACCGCATCGCGGTAACAACTTTCTCCTTCTCCAGAATTTCACTTCGCGTCGTAGGTGTTTGTTTTGTTTGTGGTTGCCCGTGGATTGTATACGGAAACTGAGTGATGCCGTCACCCGTAGGACGTGGATTAGTCCAAATCCGTATTTACTTAGATTTGGGTTTAGTGTTTTTAGTTTAAGGATGCATTAGTCGCGTTGCGGCTAAGATCAACTTAAACGTTCGTTAAGGATACGTTAGTCCTGTCTGAGACTAAGATCAACTCAACGTGGTGATCCATTTATTATATGACCGTCAGGACTCGTCACCTCTCTGACGTCGTTGAAGGATTACAACGATAGGTGTCAGAGGAGTTCGGAGATGTACCCTTGAACCAAAGTCGATTTGGAGTTTTATAATCCATTTGAATGTTTAAGAATACGTTAGCCATGTTTGGGGCTAAGATCAACTTAAACGGGATCGTTTAGATCCAGCAGAAGAGCATTTGAGGGCTCTATTGCTCCAGTTTAGGGACGTAGTGGTCCATGTTCCAGTTTAGGGACGTGGTGGTCCATCGCCATTTTAGGGACGTGGTGGTCCACCATTAGTTTAAGGACATTTCGATCCGATATTAGTTTAAGGACGTTTCGGTCCGATATTAGTTTAAGGACGTTTCGGTCCACGAGTTTAAGGACCCCGCAGTCCATATTGATATGTGGTTGTCGGGACCCGTCACCTCTCTGACGTCGTTGAAGGATTACAACGACATGTGTCAGAGGAGTTCGGAGATGTACCCTCGAACCGGATATAAATTGATTTAAGAGAGCAGCAGTGCTCAGTCAACTTAAATTTGAGGACTTACGGCCAAAATTGGGCTAAGTCCAGTTGAAAATGTTCAACACTTTTATTTATTTTTGGTCTATTAAACCTATGCTAGGGCTTTGCCCACACTTAAATAATGCATTGCATTACTTTCTATTTTTGTTTGGACTGGGCTCTGTCCTTTTATAAATGATGCAGAAGAATCAATTTTATTTGGGCTTTGCAATTTATTTTAGCCTGCTAGGTCTTTTGATTTGGGCCTGGCCCTTTAAGAAATGCATTGCATTCGTCAGGCGCTTTGCGCCAATCAGGGAGCGCAAGCGCTTGTGGTGACGACACGTGTCATGCAAGCGCAGTGCGCTGCTGACACGTGGCGTACTTTGGTGAGTTGCGCCAATTACAGAGAGCAAAGCTCTATCTTAAAGCGCATAGCGCAAGTAGTTGACACGTGGCGCTTTCCCAAGAGCGCAACAGCGCAGTTTGGAAGTGCAAAGCACTAAGAATCTTTTAGATTCAAGAACAGAAGTGTGAAGCACTATTTGATTTCTTGATCTAATTTAGATCAAAGAAAAATAAGTTTTTCTTGTTTTTCTTATCTCAGAGAACCAAAGGTTCATGAAAAGTGCAAAGCACTATTTAATTTTTTTTTTTGTTTTTATTAAAGATCATTGATCTTGTTTTTAAATCTATGATCTGTTCATAAGAGAACTTTCTCTTTCTCTAAAGGTTTTTACCTTTTTTTGTTCTTGAGGAGTTCTTCAGAGTTCTCTTTTTTTTTCTCAGAAAATGTTGATGCCTTTGAATTGAGGTCTAAGGCCCTTTTTATAGTGCCCATAAATTAGTTAAATTTGTTAAAGAGATCTTTCTCTGAGTGATTTGGGGAATTTTCCCCACCGTTGGATCTTTGATCCAAGGGCTCCTGTTTTACAGAAGAAAATCTTCTTGTTTTGACAAGAACAGAAAGATTTCTTTGAAATCTTAATTCTGTTTGGCGCAAATGCTCCAGAGCGTGACACGTGTCATGCAGCGCACAGCGCAGCGCACAGCGCAGCGCAACTGCGCTAGCGCATCTGCTCTGACACGTGTCGCGCAGCGCAAAGCGCAGCGCAACTGCGCTAGCGCATCTATGCTGTCACGTGTCGCGCAGCGCAGCGCAACTGCGCTAGCGCATCTGCGCTGACACGTGTCGCACAGCGCAGTACTTGCGCAACTGAAGCGTTGCTTCCTCTGATTTTTCTTTAAATAGAGCTTTGCTCTGATTGGGTGCGCTGTTTTGGGCGCTGCGCTGATATGTCTGCGCCTGACACGTGGCGCGTTGCGCGCAGCGCAAAGAATCTGAATCGTTGCTTCATTTATTAAAGTTTAAATTTTCAAAGCAGAGCTTTGCTCTGATTGGGGGAAGATGAAACGTTGCTTCATCTCCCGCCTCGGAATTTGATCAGAGCTTTGCTCTGATTGGGGTAAACAAGCCCCTGTGAATGCGGCAAACCGCAAGGATGTTGAACCTAAATGCCCCAAGTCTGGGGGCATGATGGTGCATACCGTTTATATGACTTCCGGAAAAGAGGAAAGTCGTGCTTCCACAGGTCATCGACCGCTCACCCGATCGATAACGAAGGCTCAGGAACAACAGCAGCAAAAGCTTCAGGAGATGCTGACTGCAATGGCCGCACTTACTGGGCCAAAAGAAAATCCAGAGATCTCGGAGCAGCGTCGGAAACAAGAAACTGACACCGAATTCCTCCGAAGAATGCTCGAGAGGAAAGAAAAAGAGCCTGCGGAACAGGCAGCCAATATAAAACGAATGGCTCTCTTGTTCCAAGACATGGTTGGGATGATGTTACAGCCAGAAGCTCCAGCTGAAGTCCCCCCGATCATCATTGAAGACGACAGAGGGGAGACATCAAACCCTCCTCCGGCTCTTTCAGCAGCCAAAGAGGAAACCATCTCCAAGGCCGCTCTGGATAACTATATTGCTCAGCAAATACGAGCTCACCAGGCGAATGAAGCGGCCGGCCAAATTGTTAAAACTGGACGACCATATCCAGGCCGGTATGACCAAATAAAGTACCCGCCGGGATATACGATCCCTAAATTTCATGTATATAAAGTGACGGGAAATCCGCACCAGCATGTCGCCCAGTTCAGGGCTCTATGTGGTAACACCGGAGGCGATAATAAACTGCTACTTCGCCAGTTCGTCGGCAGCTTGTCAGAGACGGCATTCGAGTGGTATTCTGAACTTCCAAACGACTCCGTCAAGACATTCGAGGAGATGGAACTGCTGTTTACACAGAGATTCGCGAGCGCTAGCGAGCGTACCCCGATTACCGTATTAATTAATGCCAGGGTGAAGCCAGGCGAAACTTGGGTACAATACGCAATACGGTGGCGAAATTTATGGTCAAAATGTGAGCAGCGCATCGAAGAAGTGCCAGCAATGGGCATGTTCGTGGGCACTCTGGACCCTCAGGCAACTATTTCCCAATTCATGATATTCTTCAAGCCAACTACTTTCAGGCCTTGATTAATAAGCTGGCCCAAATGGATCAGATGGGTCATAGACCATCTCCTCCAAAGACGGACTCTCGAAATGAAAAAGGGAAAGGAAAAGCAACTTTCGTCGCCAATACTCAACAACAGCCGAGCAACTTAAAGCCGGTTGTTCGCCAAGACAACATGCGTCCACGCCCATCCCTTGAGGAGAGACTAGGATGTCCTTACTCGTTTTCCCAGGATAAAACGAGGAGACTGTTCGAGCTGGCAGTACGCAACAGACTCATCGAGCTGCTGGATCCAAAACGTCCGTTGCAGCCAGGCGATATCAACAATCCTAATTACTGCCCTTACCACCGAGCAGTAAGCCATCCAATTGAAAATTGCTTCGTCTTCAAAGGCTGGATTGAGGACCAATACCAACAAGGCAAGTTCGCATTATCCGAAAACTGGAAGGTGAACCTACCACAACCTCATGCCCCTAAAAAGGTGGACATGCCGGGGGCATCGTACTCATTCATAGAAAAAGCCTCATGGACCGAAAAGTCCGTAAACTAGAAATTCGCCTCAAATAAGGCAACTGCGGACCGAAACGTCCTTAAACTAACAATGGAGCACTATGTCCTAAAACTAGCTGTTGACCGAGACGTCGATAAACTACTGTGGATTGTGGCGTCCCAAGGCTGACACAAAAAGAAGAAGAATAAAAGAAAAAAGAAAAAGAAAACGGTATGTCCATAAGCAAAATGGGCACGGATGAAAACCCGAAAGGGCTCCGTGATTAAAAACAGTAGGGCTTCCGGCAAGCTTTTGTGAAAACCCGAAAGGGCGCAACCTCGTTACAAGACACTTGCAAGGTCATCTCGACCTTGTAAGGAGAAACCACCTGCGTGAGATCGTTACGACTCACAAGGAAGCAACACACTTAGGGATCCCCTCGATTCCTAAGGAGAAATTACACTTGCGAGATCCTCACAACTCGTAAGGAGAACCCTCTTATGAGATCCTCACGGCTCATAAGATTCGAAAGTCTAAAGCTACAAGGATCTGAACATGTTCTTAAGCGGCCACCACAACCTCCAATACTGCCCTACAAGCGGCTCAATGCTGACACTTGTATACAATCCACGGGCACGAATAAACATTTCCCTAACAAAGTCCTATCTGTGACTAGGGATATGTTTATACGGTGAACAACCCTTATAAGTCCTCTCGACTTAGAAGGAGAAAATACTCTTGTAAGATCCTTACGAATTATAAGAGACCATACACTTAGGAATCCTCACGATCCCTAAGGAGAAAATGCACCTACGAGATCCTCACGACTCATAGAGAGAAATACCTTTATGAGACCCTTACGGCTCATGAAGTCAAAAGCCTTGGTCGACAGGATTCTAACCCTGTTCGCTAAGCCACCTTTGTTCGACATCGACAGAGGCAAATGATGATTCGCTCCTGGCAATATCCCAGTTGTAGCGGTGCTGATGCTAAAATCGGTGTCTAATTCCAAACTTGCAGCGAAAAGCCAGCAAGCCACACATGCATACGAAATAGTCAAAATGATGGGGCAGCTTGCAACAAAATCAGCAAGTAAAAATGTATGCATGCAAAATAGCCGAAATGATTAGGCAACTCGCAATAAAAAGCAGCGAGTAAAAATAAAACAAATAACCGAAATGATTGGGCACCGCGAAAAATAGCCGAAATGATTGGGCAATTACGACCTTCGCGATATAAAAGCTGAAATGATATAGCATTGCGGAAAAAAAAATGAAACTTTTGCCCTACAGGTGATATCACATCAATCCCTGTATACAATCCAGGGGCGCAAACAAAGAAGGAATCACACCTTCCCCCCCCCTCAGGCTCCATCAGAAGAAGAAGCCAAATCTCAATGGTTCTCAGACAGCCTGGAGATCGTCTCAGCATTCGTCTCGTTAAAGCAGACACAACGTCAACAATGGCGTTCCTTCATAGTCCAGCAGGATGCAGATGCAACGTCAATGAAAGACCTCACGATCGAAACAAAGCGGGGTGATGGCAAAATCCCAGCTCCACCTCAGCATCCGTCTTATTACAGTAGACGCAATGTCACCCCAGGATCAAAACAACGGAGCCATGGTAAAGTCCTTAGTTCCAAATCTCGACGGTTCACCAACAACCTAGAGACCACCTCAACGCCCGTCTCGATACAGTAGACGTGCTGTCACCCCAGCGTTCTTCCTCCAACAAGATGTAGATGCGACACCAGAAATGGAGCCATGGCAAAGTCCATGTTCCAAATCTCGACGGTTCACACGCAACCTAGAGACAATCTCGACGTTCGTCTCGATACAGCAGACGCAATGCTAGCAAACGAAGCGAAGGCCAAATTCCTAGTTTCAGGGTCTTGACAGTAACTCATATAAAACCTGAAAGACTACCGGAGATCATCCCACATGGAATGGTCATAACCTCAACGTTCGTCTCGATACAGCAAACAAAATGTCACTACAGCGTCCTTCCTCCAACAGGATTCGAACACGCCAAAGTAAACGAAGCAAAGGCTAAATTCCTAGCTTCAGGGTCTTGACGGTAACTCATATAAAACCTGAAAGACTACCGGGGATCATCCCACATAGAATGGTCACCACCTCGACATTCGTCTCGATACAGCAGACGAGATGTCACTACAGCACTCTTCCTCCGGCAGGACTCAGACGCGACAATCAAACAACGGAGCCATGGCAAAATCCCTAGTTCCAAACCTCGACGGTTCATCAACAACCTAGAGACAACCGCAACATTCGTCTCGATACAGCAGACGCAATGCCAGCAAACAAAGTAAAGGCCAAATTCCTAGCTTCAGAGTCTTGACGACAACTCATATAAAACCTGAAAGACTATCGGAGATCATCCCACACCAGCACGGAGTGGTTATGACTCATCGGGGCTCCCCAAACTGAGCCTAACCTCAAGTAAAAAGCGGCATGGCAAAATTCCTAACGCTTGCTCTTCCGACGGTCAAACTGCCTAGGAAGATTGCTTGAAGACATCTTGTCCAGCCCCCGAAGGGATCAGAGACACGATAAATGCAAGGCTACTCGAACAGCAAGATTGCCTGTCGAGGGATACATCGGCCAACGCGACGGTACGACGGGCAAAACCCTAGTACCACAGACCCTAACGGACCTCTGTCATAAAGAGCAAAGGTTAACTGTAACGTTAGGATATTCTTGCGAGAACTCCTCAATTCGTCTCAACCTCAGGGAGATCAGCGTCTTTGACGAGAGCATCTCAATTCGCGTCGACCCGTAGAGAAATCAGTGTCTCTGCAGGAATGTACGACGTCAGCAAAACGGAGCCATAGCAAAGTCCATGTTCTAAATCTCGACGGTTCTTAGACAGCTTGGAGATCATCTCAACATTAGTCTCATTACAACAGACGCAACATCAACAAATCAGAGCTGCGACAAAATTCCCAGTTCCATGACTCGACGATGCACAAACAACCGAGAGTCAACCTTTCCTGGTTACGTGGAACACGGCTTATGTCAATCCTGACCCCGTGGGAAACGTCCAGAGCGGAGCATGTTCCTTGCAGAACACGGCTATGACCCCGTGGGAAGCATTCAGAGCAAAATTCCTGGTTACGTGGAACGCGGCCTATGTCAATCCTGACCCCGTGGGAAACGTCCAGAGTGGAGCCTGGTCCTCGCAGAACATGGCTATAACCCCGTAGGTAGTATCCAGAGCAACTCCTCACTCCGTGAAATGCGAATAATGGTAACCTCACCCATCACTTGCGGGTCTTCACGACTCGTAAGGGAGAAAATTCTCATGTGAGATCCTTACGACTTTCAAGAGAAAACACACTTAGGAATCCTCACAATTCTTAAGGAGAAATTACACCTACGGGATCCTCTCGACCTGTAGGGAGAAAATTCTTTATGAGACCCTCACGGCTCATAAAGTTGAAAAGTCTTAGGAGGCGGATCTTAACCTTGAATTCTAAGCCATCGTTGTCCTACAAAGAAATCAAAATAGACTATCCGCAGAAGACACTTACTAAAAGAGGCACACCATCATGGAGAAAAATATGTCTTTTATTCATGAATCAAAATGAATACAAAGTACAATTTATGAAAGAACAAAAAATATACTCTCATTCAAGAGTATGTACAAAGGAAGAATAAAAGAATATATATACAATTTTTCAAGTCGGCGGGCGATTTAGCAGGTTTGCCAGTTCACCCCTTTTCCACTGGGCCTCAGCTTCATGATTCAGTATCGTCAAAAGACGGGCCTCCGCTTGAGCCTGTTGGGCCTGGTATGAGGCAAGCCGGCCTTCAAGCTCTTTTTCAGTAACCTTATGGGCTTCGACCATTTCACGAGTAAACACGGCGGCCTTATCAATAGCTACCACCTCCTTGATAGCCTCTTGAAGCACTCGCCAAATTTCATATGCTTTAGTGGTCTTGGCCGTAAGGCTGGCTTGAAGCTCCCCCCGTGCTTTGGAAGCCAGCTCCCTCTCCGAAAACTTGCGGCTGAGCCTTTTCTCACATGATATCATGTTCGCAGCACACTGCTCAATTAGACCCCGCAAGCTCGCCTATGCGGCCACAACCTCCGAAGGAAGGCGTGTACATTTAAGGACATGCAAGCAAGCCTCCACCTGCCGACAAAACTCAACCCAGACTTGCACCAACGTTTCACTATGGTAGGTGGAAAGAAAGGGAAGAGAGTCGTTGGCTTAAGCGGCAAACGCTTCAGCCGTGATCAGACTGCCAGCACGAAGATCCTCAATTAGGGCTGACAAGGAGTGGAGGCTTAGCTTTGCCATCCGTTTTGAGGCGCGCAGAGCATAGGGGCCGGGTGGCATGGTGATGCGAGACTCCAGCGTGGTGAGAACTGGAAGAGCTGTTCAGATTTATAAACAGTCAACGAGACTTGTAAGCAAAGAACAAATGGAACGACGTTGAGACTTTACTTACCCACGGTCATGCAACAGGGGTCTGAAGGCTCCCCAGGCCCATCAAGAATTTCAACCTCGTCATTAGCTTCCAGAACTGTAGAAGACATCAATGTCATTATATGAAATAATAATAACACAGTGAGGAGAAGGTAAAAGACACTGACCTTGCCCGGAAGAGAGGACGATGCGTTGAGGAGATATCGCCTACGGAGCGGCCATCTCCAACAAGCGCTGAAAGGACTTCCTGGGAGATAGATCGGCAATAGACGCCGCCAACCCACGCAACTCTGAAAAGACAGAAGGGTTCAGATAATGGAGAGATCATTAATGTAAAATATAAAAGGTTACCTTCGATGCTTCTCCCATTATGGGCTGGAGGGATAGCAGCTTCGGCGGCCTCCTCCGTGCCCCCAGGCACATCATCAGGGACGTGGGCCAATGTAACGATTTCCGAGCGAGGGGCAGTAGCCGCCACTGCAGGCTCCAGCGAAAGGACGGCGGCCTCGACTACCTGTCCTCTAATCACCGGGCCGCCCCCAGAAAGATCCATCGGATCGGCGACCAACAAAGATGCCTCTCCCGAGGGAGCAAGCGCTTGGGGAGCGGGAGTCACCAAAGGAGGCTCCATTACAGGAGCAATGGTTGTATCGACCCCCTCCACACTGATTAGTGTTTTATTGGGGATATTAGCGGAATCTACAATTAAGGCGCGATTCGAATTCAGATCCTCCGCCATCGCCGAAGTCCCTGCAAAGTTTGCATGAGGATAAGGATATATACTTATATATATACGAGAAATACAAAATATTACAAAGAGATACGTGAACATACCGATGCGCAAGGGAGCCTCTAATATGGATTATTTAAGCCGACGCTCCTTCCTGAGGAGAGATGCTCGCCGAGGTACAAGGGTAGACTCATGGCCGCCGGTCCATAATGAAAGCGTGTCCTCGGCGTTGGCCGAAACAGCCTGCTTAAGGGCCCTCTCACCCCATTCTTCCAAAGGGCTGATGAATCGCCGCCGTATCGATGGAGGGTCTTCATAAAAAATAACGGCAGGGTAAGGTCTCTTTGGGATCCTTACGTTCTCGGATTCATCTTGCAAACGTCTTATAGCCTCAGCCAATTATGCGTTTTCCTCGGCAGATGAACCCGGGAAAAGTAGACCACCATCCGATTATTGCATGGCTAGTGGTTCATCTTGAAGAATAGGCTCAGACTCTATTAAAGAGTCGAGCAGATTGGTGACCGTCTTCCTCCGCCTCTTGGGCCCAGAACTAACTGTCGAAAACGATCGTTTCCTTCCTCGTGGAGCTTTGGTACGGCATTTACCCACTTCGCCTTCAATGTCGTTGCTCGGCGGTGCTACCGATGACGACACGGCCATTGTTGACGCCGCGGCCGATGACACTGCTACTAGCACCCTATTAGCCCTTGATTGAGCCCTAGTACGCAATGGAATACCAACTGTGGGAGTTAAGTCCATTTCCACCGCCTCCAGAATAAGCACGACGCTGGTATCCCTCAAAAGAGGGCGAACCATTGCACGCGATTGCGGCGGAACTCCCGTGGCGTGAATTGGAGTGGGAGCCCTATATCCAAGAAGCACCCTCCTCTCCTCAGCAATAATTGGACTGACTCGATGGAGGTACCAGCCCGTGAATGACCCCACACATCGAGAAATATGATCAGCTTCGGGAATCATGAAGCGGGAGCCAGTGTTCAGCCGCATGAAATGATGAGCGGCATCACAAACAGGTTCCGGCGATGGGCTAGGCGCCACCGTAAATGCCTCGAAGGGGACGCCTTGGTCATATCCAAGTTGCCGAGCAAAGCGGTGTGGGTTGTACCGCATAAAAAGGGTCGCACCGTTCTGACGAAATACCAGGTAACCTGGTCTGATCGAATACAGGTGCATGGCTTCCCTGGGCTTCAGAGAAGGGGCCCCCTCTCTCGACAAGTCGCAGAGCTGTTGGACCGGTCCCGAGGGAGCAGAGAGAACTCGGTTGTTGAATACCATCCCGCCTGTAGTGGCATAGGGATTGACCAGCACGCGAATAGCCCCAGACTGAGTCGGGTCAGGAGTAGAAGTGCCCACCAGCCGCATGAGTCGCGGAAAAGTGTAAGCGTCATAAAAGCTGGGTCTTTGGTGCACAGCAAATGCCCCCAGCACGTGCATCTCAATTCAGGACGTAAAGTAATGAAGAGAGTAATTTACCACATCTACGCCTGGAGTTGAGGTATTGGCCGCAGCGCCTAACCCATGGTATAGATGCGCTAGCCTTGGAATGCCCACAGCTAGTCGTGTTCCCTCGGCAATGCGATGAGTAGGGTAAATAACCGAGGCTCTCATGAAACGGCGATGCATGGGAATGGCGAACCAGCTAAGCCAAACACTGATGAAGCCCACAAAGAAAGTCTCCTCATCCATACCAGGAGCTGCAATCGACTCGAAAGATACCGCTGACATGATGGGAATGTAGTACTGCGGCAGGTCCTCTTTTTTAGTCGACCGCTTATTTAAACCGAACCCAAAGGGATCATTAATGTTCGTGAACTTCAGAGCCGTCTTTGAGAGGAAATCTTCACAAAGGAAGCAAGAGATAAAGCTTTTAAAAGTGACGCCCTGCTCCTCTGACTCTGTGAACAGTTTGTCAAAAATACTCAGGGTCCTGATCAAACTCGGGCGCTTGTGGCGGACGGCATTCTCGGTCGACAGGCCGTCAAGCATGGTAGGCTCGGTTTCGAAGACATACTCATCGGGAGGCAGTAATTCTTCATAAAGTGTCCCCCTAACCGGCAACCCTGAGATCTCGTGAAATTCTTCCAGAGAAATTGAAACTTCGCGGTCCCCTAGAAGGAAGGTGTTGGTGGGAAGATTCTATTGGTTTACGAAGGCCTTAACCCACCAGACATGGGGAGACTGATAGTGGAAAAGAGACACGTATATCGCCTGATAGAGTCCGACCCTCTGCAGTCGCGCACGATAGGCGGACAGGATATAACGGGCCCAAAGAAGGTAGCCCGTGGGATGTCGAGGAGCAAGCCCTATCTTGTAAATCTGTCCCCATGGCTGGGCTTCGCCCTGGCAAATACGACGCCCTAAAATGTCTATAGCCGGCACTGGATGGTTCGGAATACCAGTTGTTGATGGCTCAAGCCGTCCCATAGGGGTACAATTTAGCATCTCCACAGCAAAGGCGGTCCGTGGAGGATCCATCAGCGGGAATGGATAGGTAGGCTCTGTCGGTATCTCGCAAAGAAAACTGCGGCGACTGTGGATGATGTGACCATACCAGGTCCCCCATAATAGTAGATTGGTGCAATTCGGGTCATGAGCCCTGATCATCGCCATCACCTCCTCGTCAGACGGTGACTGAGGAAAGGCAGACTCCGAGCAGGTAAAAGGGAAGTACGGAAGAGAAATCATTGTGCCTGAAATAAAAGAAGGGGAAACAGTTAAGAGAAACCAACATGTGTATATATATGTTTATAAATGTATAAATATAAAAAGACAGTGGAAGAAAGAGACAGAGGACTTATTTTATGGGACCATTGGTTACAAAACGCATGGGTCCCACAAAATCAAGATAACGGCTCATTAATAATGAGGTCAAGCAATCATCATGAGAATAAAGGGAAGATTCTCAATGAATTCAAATGACTCTACACATTCCCCTAAAAGAGAAACCTATCTTGGATTCTGCGAAAATTAAGCAGAACAGGGGAATTAAATTCTCAGAAAACTCTACTGCAATTCTTTTTTTTGCAAAGAACAACTCAGGGCAAGAAAACCCCAAGAAGTTTCTCTGGGAAGAACTGAGTTCTTTAGAGGAATTGAATTCCTTTTGAATAGAAGAATTAAATTCCCAGAAAATATTTTTCAGAGCCAAAGCTCTTTGGAATGGAATTAAATTCCAGAGAGAAGACAAGCATCGCCGTCGATCCCTGAAGATCAGAGAAGCCCTAAGAGTTTTATTATTTAAAGATTGGGTAGTTTTCTTTTTAAAAGAACTTTAAAAAAATGGGTTCTTGTTAAAGGGAAAAACCCTTGGTGCGGATTTAAAATCCAAATTTCTATAAGGAGTTCCTCCAGCCGTTCAAGATTCTCACCTGAAAAAAAGGGGGAAATCTTTGTTGACAGAGTTAGACTCCGGAAAATTTTTGAATCAGAATACTAAGCTCTGGGAAAGAGAATTAAATTCCCAGAGGAAGAACAAGCAAGGAGGAAAATGAAATGTAGAGGCGCTTCTGAAGAGACTCCTGCATTTATAGGATGTGATGGGAAACGGTTCATCTACCCTCTTCTCTAGGCAGATCCAATGGTCACAAAGATGACATCGTTGCACTCACGTGCAAACACGTGAGAACAACGCCGTGGGGGCATTTATTCCCTGATAAAATAACCAGGAAATACCCCAATGGGGTATCACGTGCTCACACGTGACCAAGGGTCGCGTGCTGACACGTGATGGTTTCCTGGGATTCTGTCTTAATAGAATTAAATTCTAATCAAACAATCAATTAATGGAGTCACATGCCCACACGTGATGGACCTTTAAACCCACTGAAAAGGATTAATAAAGTATAATAAGACACTAAGGAAAAACCCCAATGGGGCATCACGTGCTCACACGTGACCAAGGGTCACGTGCTGACACGTGACGATTCCTTAGTTCTGCTAAAAGGCAGAATTAAATTCTGAATAAAAGAGGGTCATGTGCCAACACGTGACAGGTCCCTTAGCTCTTTAACTGATAGAATTAAATTCTATTTTACTGATCAAACATTGGGATCACGTGCCAACACGTGATGGGCTTTAAAAGCATTCTGAATTAATAGAATTAAATTCTAATTAAGGGAAATCAAAAACCCTAACTGAGAAAGTATTTCTTTAAATCTTTCCAAACAAAAAAAGGATTATGCTCTGTAAAGTGGAGCACCGTTGGATTAAAAATCCAATGGTGATTAAAAATAACCAATTTATGGAAAGATTTTATACAAGGAAAGATTTTCCTAAAATTCACCAAGAATAACAAACTAAATATCTTCTGAATTAAAAATCCAATGATGAATAAAATTCACTGAGTGATCTAAAAGATCATGTTGGTTACAAAAACAAACAAAAATTTTCAATGAAAGATTCTCTAAAAAAATTGACTATTTTCCTTCTCCTATAAATAGGAGCCAAGAAGAGGAGAAAAAAAAAAGAAATTTTTTGAATCTTGGAATTTTCTGAAGAAAAATAGCAGAGAGAAAAGAAAGGAGAATTTAATTCTCAAGAAAAGAAACCCTAGGTGAGAAAGGGGAAAGGGATCAAAGCTCCATAAAACAAAAAAGAGAATTTAATTCTCAATCTAAGAGTTTAACTCTTCTGCAAAAGAACTTAGTTCTTCCTCTGGTTGAAAATCTGCAGAAGCAAATATCCCCACAAGTTGAGAATTTAATTTTCATCGGGGAGATTCTGCCATGCAGATCCAAAACTTAGAAGGAGAATTGAGTTTAGAGAATTTAATTCTCCCAAATTCACAAGAATTTAATTACTCCAAGATAAAACTAGGGTTTAACCCTATATGAGAATTTAATTCTCCCAAATTCATAGGAATTTAATTCCTCCAAGACAGAACTACGGTTTAACCCTATATGAGAATTTAATTCTTCCACATACATGAGAATAAAATAAAGAAGGTCTGGCCCCATCTCAGGCGCCTCACGTGACCCCACGTGACCCCTTCCTTTCTAGTGTTTAACACTATTTTGAGCATTTTGTCTTCAGTGTTTAACACTGTTTTAAATACATCACGTGAGTACACGTGACCGCCAGATGTCCTTTAGTGTTTAACACTATTCTAAAACCAGCTTAGCCCAAATTGGCTAAGTTTTCCAGAGGCAAATATCCCCTTCAAATGAGCCTTAAACTCCAGAGCTATAATGATTAATGCTCAAAGACAAAATGTTATCAGAGCCTTCAAACTCTTGTTTAGCATTGCTAAATAATAATGGGCTGAACCCAGACAAATGCTCAACAGGCCAACAAAGGGCCAACATTTCAAACTTAATTGGACTTAGCCCAAATTGGACATAAGTCCTCAATTCAGATTTAACTGAGCCAATGTGCTCATAATTTAATTAATTGATCTTAGTTCCAAATTGAACTACAGATTTCCCAATCAACTTTGGTTCAAGGGTACATCTCTTCACTCCTCTGATATTTGTCGTTGTAATCCTTCAACGTTTTCAGAGAGGTGACGGGTCCCGATAACCAATCATTCCATGGACTGTGGGGTCATTAAACTCATGGACTATGATGTCCTTAACCTTGGACTGTGGTGTCCCTTTAAACCCACAGACTATGATGTCCTTAACCTCGGACTGTGGGGTCCCTTTAAACCTACGGACTATGATGTCCTTAACCTTGGACCACCATGTCCTTAAACTGGCAATTGACCGCAAAGTCCCTAAACTAAAACAATAAAACCCAAATGCTCTTTTGTTGGATCTAAATGATCCCGTTAAGTAGATCTTAGTCTAAAATTAGACCAACATATTCTTAACAAATGGTTAAGTTGACCTTAGTTTAAAATTAGACTAACGTGTCCTTAACAAACTGTTAAGTTGATCTTAGTCTAAAATTAGACTAACGTATCCTTAACAAACGTTTAAATTGATCTTAGTTTCGAATGAGACTAATGTATCCTTAAACCCAACCCAAAACCCAAATCTAAGAAGATACGGATTTGGACTAATCCACGCCCTATGGGCGACATCATAAATTAGTCTCCGTATACAATCCACGGGCAACCAAAAACAAAACAAACACACACATGACACAAAGTGACCATATGGAGAAGGAGAAAGTGGTTACCGCGATGCGATAGCGTAATTAACTGCAGAGGCTTGCGCCTGCAGGGAAGAGCGTCCCCACAATCAAAAACCCCTCAAACGAGGGGGAATCTGATGAAGTCTGCCATATCGGCCGTATCCGTTTAAACCTTCGATATATGGTGTCATAAATCAACTTGGCATTTTCGGAGAGGTGGACGAATAGCACCAATTAATATCTGCCCTCGGAATTCAGGCCCGGACGTCCCAACGTTCCGGTCGCGTCTTTCGGCGGGAACAATCTCTAAGAGATCATTTCAAGAAAAGAGCCAAGCTCTTTTAATGGGTTAAAAATCCAAAACGAAAAGGGGGGTCTTTTAAGAGCTAAGCTCTATTCATAATCCTTACCAAATTTTTTGGCAGAGTTTAACTCTGATCAAAAGGAGTTCTGTGGGTAGAGATTTAAGCAATGAAATGAGAATTAAATTCTTAAGGAAGAAAGAAACTTAAGGAAGATGATGAGACGGCAGTCATCTCAAGGGCCAAAGACCCTATTTATAAGACTTGGGAGGACGGTTCAACTCCCTAGAAGATCAAACGGTGGTAAAAGTGACACTGTTGCACTCACGTGTAAGCCACGTGAGAACAACGATGGGGGTATTTGTTCCCCTAATATTTAAACATAATAAAAAAAAGCTAAGCTCTGTTAAATTTTAATGAGGCAGCGCCTCACGTGTTCCCACAAGGGCGCCGGCACCGGCACTAACCCCTTAGGATCAAATCCTTTGTTGGCGCCCCACGTGAAACTCATGTGGGTGCCAATATGCAAAGCACATGAGTGCCTATCATATATACGAATTAAATTCTTAAGTGGCGTCCATGTGCACAACACGTGAGCACCGGCACCCAAATTAAAATCAGGTAGAATTAAATTCTACATAAGAATATTTCCCTAAAAAAATTGAGATACTCTCTATTAAACAGAGTCGTTGTGTAACAACCCTAAACTTTCTGTACATTTTTTTTCAAAAAAATACAGAAAAGGGTACTTTTGCATGAGCACAAGTTATAAGTTTGTTTTGCTTTTGAACAGCACGAAAGAACTTGTAGCTCATTGGTAAGACCCTGCACTGCTGTTACAAAGCACCAGAGTTCAAATCCCATCAACCACATATTCTTTTTAATATGATTTCTTTTAATCTTTTTAGAATCCCAAAAGTCTACACGTGCACAACTCGTAAAAACCAAGAGTCACACATAAAACAAACGGGTCCATGAGTTAACACACAGCATAAGGGGACACGTGGCAGCCTGACTCGGCCCGACTCGGCCAACTCGGGCCGGAGGAACAGGCGACTCGGCCGGCGACGCCGGGTTAACTTGGCCCAAACCCAATTTTTCTTCAACTCCCAGAGATCTTTGGCCTACCCCACTCCCCCTTCACTATTTAAAATCTCTGAAATTAAACAGAGAATTTAAAACACCCTTTTTAATTTTTTCAATGCAAAATTAAATACAATTTTATCACACCCTTTCATCTACCCTAAACCCTAATTTTTCCTATAAATACCACACCTAAACTCACCCCTCCTCACTTCCAAATTTCTGTCCAAACTCTCAAGAAAATTCCCTAGACTTTTTGTGTGCAAGTGGAGTTAGCGAAGGGCGAAACTCCGGCGAACTTCCGACGACGTTCCGAGGAGATTCCGACGATGAAACGACGCACCGGCACCTCCTACTTCTTCCTTTTCCTCTTCTCTCCACTACAATCCAGTAAGTCCCTTCTCCCCCTTCTTTTTACTATTCTAAAAACTTAGAATTCTAAAACCCAATGAAAGTGGAGTTAATCCGACTTCCGATTCGGTTTTTCCTTAAAAATCATATTTTTCTTAAAAACAATAAATCAAATCATGATCATTAAACATTAACAAAACATATTGACAAGTTTCATATCAAAAGAATTCCTATTTTACTTTTTATCGCAATTTTACAGAAAAATACCATATATTTTAGTTTTGACATAAACATCATTACCCTTTGTTATACGTTTAGATAGTTCACGAGGTAATGACCTACCTCCTCACAACACTCATATGTAACAAAGCACGATGATCTTTGGGAACATAGCTTTAGGAAAATACGATTCTACACAAAACTGCCTCCAAGTTATAAAAATATTTTTCTACAAGATATGTATTTTTAACAAATCTTTGCAATGTGCCGCTACAACCCATTTCAGGAAACCCGTTGGGGATGGTGCGGATTATCGCACATCCTCAAGCTTAGTAGTGAGAGATGCAGACCTTTGCAAGAAGCATACGGTCTCGAAAGATTTAAAAATACAAGTTTCTTTAGAAAATGTGATTTCTATTATAAATAAAACTTATATTTTTAATAAATATATATATATGTAATTAATATCAAAATATCTATTTTTAATATTTATAATATTTCACATTTCCAAAATTCAAGAAAAATATCTCATTTACAAGAAAATACCATACAAATTCTAATATTACAAATAAATACCATATATTATGAAATTAGGTTTATTTCACTAGAAATGTCAAATTGATAAAATATACATCAATAAAAACTCTAAAGACGATAATAAAATACTTGAGTATTTTGAAAATTATACAAAAATTATTTTTACATAAAACCCCTCAAGTTATACTAACTTACATTAAGGACCCTAGTAAATATAGGTTTAAGCGAGACCAGTCTCTTGAGCCTCAGGGAGCCGGAGAAGTGGGTGCTTGCCTATTTAAGGTAGACAACTTAACAAACGGTATTATCAACACGGTAATCGTTCTTGAAAAAGACACAAATCCTGCCGTTCATGTGCAGCGGTTACCGATATCACCAAAACCTAACTCAGGACTTCAATTTCTTTTCTAATTGTTCTGACTCAGACTGAGTCTCATTATAAATAAACTGACTTGAATATGATTCAAGTACAAACTACAATTCAATATGAATCAATGAATCCATATAATCAATCTGTTCAATCTATTCAATCTGTATTGACTGAACCGAACCATGGATATACTTCCATCTACATGATTCTCCAGTTACATCCATTTACTGATATCATGGTTTCGGCAAGTCATCCACCTATATAATCTATAATACAAGACAATACAATTTACAATACAATACAAACAATACAATCAAGACATCGCGGGGTTTAAGGGGTAGATTGGTACGGAAGGTGTTTGAAGTGGCACGAGATTGCAACTATTAAGACACCTAATATATATTTCGTTGTTGTTGTACTGTGGCATAAACGGTTCCTTATACTCCATTTGCCTTTATTCTCTAGCATATAGAGACCCCTCTCGTATACATTGGCATCCTTCTGTACCAAGTTACAAATAACAGCGTTAACAATATAATATAACTTTAAAACCTACATTCTCTCTCTGTCTATTCTACTTCTCCCTTATCTTTGGGACTTACCGAACGATTGTTCGCTGACGACATTCCTTCTCTTTCTTCTTTGGAATGTTGCCAGGTGATTCGGACCTTCAAGAGATCAAGCCAGCGCCGAAGACTTGGACCAGTTTACTGAAGATCCCGAGCTGTAGTTACACTTGTAATTTTTCTTTTACATTATGTATTTCCATTTCTGTTATGCCACTGTTTAGGCATTGATTTCATTCAGATGTATTTATTTTTTCATGCATTATACAAAAGAATGTTAATAAATAAAGTTGTTATTCATTACATTTGTCTCTTGCGTACATTTCTTTTATATTGCTTAGTTACGCTTAGCGTATTTACTTCAGAGTAGATACGTAGCGGCCTCGTCACGTGCTCTGCCCGCATACTGGGAAGCGGGGCATGACACGTTGGATCAAATATCCAATGGTGATGATAAATAATCAAACAATAGAATTAAATTCTATCAGGAGAAAATATCTCCCAAATCTTTCTAAGTGAGAAAAATATTCTCGGCTGGATCAAAAATCCAATAATAAAATTAAATTCTATTTTGGGGAATACATTTTCCCAATCTTTCTAAATAATGAAGGATTGCACTCTATAAAATACAAAGCTCTTGGATCAAAAATCCAATGGTGATTTAAAATCACCGTTTGACAGAAGAAATTATGTATATGGGAAAATATTTCCACAGTCTTGTTAGAAAACAAGAAAATATATTTAGTAAAACAAAAATTACTGGATCAAAAATCCAACGGTGGATAAAATTTCCCGAATAATTTTTTAGACCAACTAAATCAATCGGTATCTCCCAATGAGAGATTTTCTCAAGACTAATTAACAATTTGCCTCTCCTATATAAAGGATCTGAGGCTTCAAGTCTAAAAAAAACATGGAGATATAGAGGGAACCCCCCATAAGTTTCTGCAAAAAAATATAGAAGGCTCTAAAAAACAACAAAGAATTTAATTCTCAATAGAGAAGAAGATTTTCCTCCTCTCAAAAAAGAAATCACAGAGATCAAAATATCTCATTTACCTATCATTGCATATCTAAGGGTTTAACCCTTCTCAAGAACTTAGTTTTTTCTCTGGATCTGAGATCCACAAGACAAGTCTCTCACAATTTGAGAATTTAATTCTCATCCGGAAGATCTTGTTCTTGATTATCAAAGATTCAGAAAAAAAATTAGGAAAAAGAAGAAAAAAATAACTTATCCTATAGGAATTCAATTCCTCTGAAAATAGGGTTTAACCCTGAAAATAAACTCAGTTCATATAAAAAAATATAAGAACTTAGTTCTTAAAGAAAACTTGATCTCAGATCTTCAAAACAGAAATCTTAGTGCTCATTAATGGTCAAAATGCCATTAACAGAGATTCAATCTTTGGAAAAGAAAATGAATTAGCGCGTCACGTGCTTCCCATATGGGCACCCCCAACAGCGCCCGGCACTTCACGTGAAAAACACACGAGCGTCCAAAACAGAGAGCTAGCGTCTCACGTGAAACACATGTAAGCGCTGAGTAAAGTGCTTAGTACTTCATACGCAGCCAAAACGGCTGAGTGCTTAACATTGATTAGGCAGCGCCCGGCGCCTCATGTGAAACACACGTGCGCGTTCGACAAAATAAATGATATAGCGCCGCGTGTGCTCCTCACGTAGACGCCATATAAAAAGTTCTTAGCACTTCATACGCAGCCAAAATGGCTAAGTGCTTAACACTGATTGGGCAGTGCCCGACGCCTCAAATGAAACACACGTGGGCGCTCGAAAAAATAAATGATATAGCGCCGCACGTGCTCCTCACATGGACGCCATATAAACAGTGCTTAGCACTATACTTATATTCAGCCAAATGACTGAGTG
The DNA here is from genome assembly GCA_030015575.1 of Agapanthus africanus. NCBI lineage: Eukaryota > Viridiplantae > Streptophyta > Magnoliopsida > Asparagales > Amaryllidaceae > Agapanthus > Agapanthus africanus. The sequence goes on along the minus strand of JASDDO010000012.1, from coordinate 490,670,139 downwards.
TTTAACACTGATTGGGCAGCGCACATAACTGAAGACTTCATATGACACCCATTTGAGTGCCAGAGCTTCAAACAAGTGCTTAGCACTTTTTGCGTAGAAAAAGAAGGCTGAACAAACAGAGCTCAAATAAGTGCTTAGCACTTTTGAACAAAAAAAAAGAGAGACTGGGTAGACTAAGCCCAAATTAGCTAATTAGCTAAATCTCTCTGAAAAGTTTTCTTGCAGCTGAGTCCAAATACTTTGTTGTTTGGATCTCATCTAAAATTTAAGGATCCTTAAAATATTGCTAAGTTGATCTTAGTCCCAAATATGGCTAATGTATTCTTAGTTAAAAATAAATTGAGCCCAAATGCTTATATATTTAAGTCGATTTTAATCTCAAACTAAATTAACGGTCCTTAAATAAAACCAAAGCTCAATGAACTAAAGGAATATATATAACCTAAGTTCAAAACCCAAATCTAAAATATACGGATTTGAACTAATCCGGCCCTACGGGCGACGACACAAAATAGTCTCCGTACACAATCCACAGGCAACCTCATAAAAAAAACACAATACGACACGAAGTGAATTGCTGGAGCAGGAGAAAGTGGTTATCGCCACGTGATAACTTAATTAACTGCAGGGGCTTGCGCCTGCAAGGAAGAGCGTCCCCACAATTAAAAACCCCTCACAAACGAGGGGGGATCTGATAAAATCTGCTACAACGGTCACGTCTATCCAAACCTTCGATATATGGTGCTATAAATCAACTTGGTATTTTCGGAAAGGTGGATGGAGAAGTCCAAAGAGTATCTGCCCCTAAATTCAGGCCAGACGTCCCAAGTGTCTCGGTCCAGTCTTTCGGCGGTGAACAGTCCCGGGATGGGAAACCACCGTAGGACTCTCCGACGATCAAGTAAGTACTGAGAAATATTAGGATAGAGTAGCGGCGTATTGGAATGAGTTCCCATTACCAAAGTCGTCTGGAAGAGAGGTTTATATAGCGGTCGCATGGAGCGAGCCGATGCGAGATTCTCGCCGTCCGTTACGCGCCACGTTCGCGTTGATGGCAGGATACGCCCATGAAGAGCAAGATACGCTCATTAATGGCGAGATACGCCAGCGTAGGATGCGGAACGTGGAGCAGTGGAGATCTCGTCGTGGCGAGATACACGAAGTCGTTACGAGAGCGCTTGGGCTCCGTGCTCCTAGCCAAACAGGGACGCTGAGAAATCTCAAATATAGGATAGCTCAGAGATGAGCAAGTGAGCAAAAGAGTCTCAGCTATAGGATAGCTCGGAGACGAGCAATTGGCTGGCGGTCAACCGAAGGAGGAACGTATTCCGGGAAGGTCTTCTAAAAGGTCGGGTGCAATCTCGGAAGCGAGGCGCCAAAGAATGTCCCCATACATCATACCTATTCCAGCTCTGCAGCCCTCAGAAATCTAGCGGGCTTACGTGGATGACACGTCCGCTACGTGTCGTGATCTGAGAAATTCCCACTTACGAGCATCATCAAGGTTTAAATTAGGTCCTTAGAATGAAAATTTGTACTTAAAACTTTTTTCTATGATAACTAAAGCAGAATCTATCTGATTGAGTTTTGTTGTATCGATATGAAACTTTTCAATGGTCCGTAGCAGCCTAATTTTGGGTAAACTGCTTGGTGAAAGCAATATGATGTCACTCTTTCAATTTATATCTGCTCTTTTATTAATTTAATAATCTACTTGTTGTCAAAGAAAAACTTGGTATGGGTCATGGTGGAATATGAGCAGCTTAATAAGCTTAGGCTTCACCCAACACATACTTTAAATCAAATTAATTAGTCATAATCATTAACGAACTGGTGAAGCTTATCTTTTTTAGTTCTTTCTTGGTTTATTAGCTATCATTATTGATTACCACTTATTATTTATAAACATTTAATCTAATCTAAACAAGTTTATTTTTTTATCATGCTTAATCTAAATGCAAAGTTTCTAAACTCTAATCTAAATCTGAAGTACTCCTTAAAATGAAAATGACTTATCCATTTTGCTACTCTCTTTCATATATTTTCATCTAATTTTTAGAGTCCACTCACTCATATTAATTCATGATGTGGGAGTTCGGAGGTTCACACATATTTTTATAACTTCATTATCAATTTAAAATAATATATTTGTAACTGAATAGAGTTATTACTCGATAAATGGCTATATTAGGGAAACATTTAGTCTTTTGGATTCATCCATACTACTCCCCTCTCTACCACTCCTTGAAGCTTGGTGTAGTAAAATAAATACAATCATTAGACTTCTAAATTATCATCAATGTTAATAATCACAAAAACATTTTATCTTCTTTGTACAACTACTATCCAATATCATATAGTCTAATAATCTTTTGGCATTCTGCTGTGAATGTTACAAACACATTCATTACATTTAATTTTAACAAGCAAACCAAATCCCTTTTCTTTTCTAGCTATCTCAATTATAAATTAAAGCTCTTTTGTTATTTGTCATGTCTATTAACAAAGACAAGGAGAACATAGAGGGAGTGGCGTAATTGCAAGATATTATATGTCGATGTATTTAATTTCCTCTTTGGTTTGGATACTAAGGTCTTCTTTTGTTCATGGTGTCTTCGGAAATGGGTGTACTTATTTTCATTGACTAATAGATTCTCACTCCTCTTATTTTATTGATAATTTTTTTCTACCCAGGACTAGAGTCTCGATGGTGAATACTTGCATGAATATCTCTTGAGAGAATATATATTGAACAGAAGTGGAATCGATAATCCTTTTTGTTCCTTCTCATAAGTAAACGTTTTTGCTGCTCCAAAAATAAGATTACGATTATGATTATCTATTTTTCTTTAAACTTCTTCTCTTATCTTAGATTTATTAATTTATATCTTGATTTGAAATATGTAATATTTTCTTGTTGATTTCTTGTTTAATCTTCCACTCATTTGATGAGGTGTCTTAGACGTTTTTCCACTTCTGTTTTCTTTTATTATGTCCAATTTTAACATTTTATGTCATATCATATTATTCATGCCTTCCTAAGTTATAAAGAAATTATCTTTTGTTCATAATTCAATGATGTTTTTTTGTTATATGTGGATGATACAAAGTTCAAAAATTTTATTAAAAAAATTCTGAAGTTAAGAAACTGCTATATTTCAAGGAAGTATCAACATATGGTTACAACATATCTGGATGGATACATGTACTTAACATTTTATTTCAGGATTAGGAATATACCTAGGGCGGATATATGTTGTAATTTTCCGTTCATTTTAGGACTGAGAGATTTATTTATTTATTTATTTATTTGAGGGGTCGGGAAAAAAACCCTACTTCAAACAATAAATCAATAGAAAAAATATACACAGTATCACAAGAAAGGTGATTTATCATCATACATAAAGTGTTCAGAGAATAGAGAGATTTCCTTAGCCATGTTACCATGTAGAAATAAATCTCCCAACATTTATCATAATTTCGGAATTAAGCAACTCACATTAACCATATATTTAAAAACGGATTAATTAGCCCTTAACCTGATACAGTGGTGCAGTTGAATGGACAGTTCATGTGTCGTACAGAACAAGTTAGAATATAAAAATAAATCCTTGGTCCTTATCAAGTATGATCTAGCAAATTGATATCTGTACCTTTTTTATATTCGTTCTCGCTCATTATCATTCATCAACTGCAACCACATTGTATTTAGCCAACTAAAAAAATTATGCACGTTAATACCTTGCTTGCACGTTAATACCCTGGAAAAAATTCGATGTCTTGCTTGCACGTTTTCATCATCTTAAATTTTTCTCTGTTTTCATTTTGTATTATAATTTTTCCATAATTAACGTTTCCCTTTTTTCTTTCCCATTTCATCCTGCTGATTTCTAGTTTTATCATAAGCGCTTGATCATATGGGAAAGCATGCATGAATATTTAATTGCTTGCTCTATTCTAGTCATTTATTCTAATTGACACTTTGTTATAGAATTGATAGAAAACGTTATCTGAAACATTTCTTTTTTCAATGATGATGATATGATATTTGCATCAATAAAGCTGTTATGCTTAGATCCTGCAGCTTGATTTTACATTTTGCATTATTTCTCTTAATAAATATATTAAGCGTATATAAGAAATATAATAATGCGTAAGAATAACAATAGTAATAAAAATAAACAGCTGATCGGTCATATTTATTGCATATTTTTACGGTCATTTTTCCTATTTTTATTAATTACTAAATGCATTATTTATAATTTAAGAACATATGTGGGTTTATGTGTAAAAAGATTTTGTCATATGTTTTTTAACTTATGATTAATATCACATATGCACACATGGAAGGCATATATAATGGCCTTGAAGACGAAGTATGAACCTCCTATACTCTGATATTACAAGCATTTAGCCGATACACGTTTATATTATAGCAAGGGCCGTTTATGTTTTCTGAAATCTTTTTTCTTGCAGAAACGATACAGTAATGACATCGCCGTCCAAAGGATTGGTGTTATAATTGTAAATATAATTTCATCAGTAATTTTTTTTGGCTTCAACAAGGTTATCATCCATGGATACTATCCTTATGATGGCTACAACTATTCATTGAGCCTTACATAAGTATATATTATTACTTCACAATCAACCACTTGGATATAATCATAAAGTGGGCTTGGTAGAACTTTGTAGGAGATAATCTAGGTCGTAATTCTAAATTATCATGAAATATTATCATGTTTGTTTAGATATAAAAGATATTTCCGGAAATATAGGATTACCATGGTAATCAAATGACGCTATTTCATGGTGACGTTATTTCATGGTAATATTATTCCCCAAAATATGTGTCCATCCTAAATTATCATGAAATATTCTCGTCTAACATAAATGAGCTATGACAGTCCGCCACCGGCCTCCCTCGCTATCCGCCGGCCGGCCGGCTCCATCGTCCATCATCGGTCGTTCGCCGCCGGCCGTCGCAAATCGTTCACCGGCCGTCCCGCCGCCGATCATGCATTTGCCACGGGCCGGAAATCAGCCATCGCCGATCGTTCATCGGCCCGCCACCGATCATACGTTGGCTGCCGGTCGGCGGCTAGCCCCGGCCTAGCCGCCGGTTGCGCGCTCGTGCGTGCGTGCGCGCATATTACCGGAAATGATTAAAATATACCAAACACGTTAATACAAGATTTCTTGGAATTAAATAGCCGGTCATTCTATTTCCGGAAATACGAGGACTCTCGGTAATCTTCTAATTCATGTACCAAGAGTATCCATAGTAACAAAATAGTGAATGTTCCACACAACTTTTTCAAAAAAATAATAATATGAGATTGTTAACAAATCACTTTCAAAAGTTGAAGCCATACTGAATTAATGGCACTGATTAATCATCAGAAATGAGAACAGAGAAAAAATCGTACTATATATGGAATATACATACCACCATTATGGTTTTTAAACAAATGAAACATGAACAATTATTGAATATTTTTATTAAAAAAACATGAACAAACATGAGAACAATGTTTGCATGTGCTCATCAAATTGTGCATGAATAGTTTCCTATGCCATCATTCAAACAATTATCAAATATATACTCTTGGATCAGGGCTCCCTTTACAAAAGTATCTTAAGAATTAATCATGGTGGGTCCTTTAATCATTACTCTTTATCCCTTGGATTCAAAGTTAATTCATGGCATTTAGATCTTGATTTACTTTAAATAATATATTATTGTTAAATGGAAACCAAAAGTCCAAAGAAAAGGATTTCCAATTTCTTATGGCAGAAGTAAAATATAGTCAGTACGAACAATATGTTTGAACTAAAATTAACAAGACAGTAAAAGTTTCTACAGATGAGATCCACGCCAAGTCTCTAAGTTAAACATAAAGTATAAGCCGACCGAATGAGTGTCGGCCTCACAAGGATATATGGTTTTATCATGTAAAATTAAAGAACTCGAATCGGTTCCAGCTTACTAACCTTTCACCATTTGTAAAAGGGTTTGCCCTTATTAATGTCCGAGAACTCCGGATTCTATTTATCAATAGACGGGCCTGCATATTAATTGCATTACATGCTTTTGTGCAAATATAATAAGTCTAAAGCCTAAAACTTAAGCTTGATAATCCTTATCAAGAAGCATATATAAAGATTTAAGATATTCATGAATAAAGGATTCACTAGCCAGGCTATTAATATATTTTACAGCTCGAGCAAAATCTAATGTAAATCAAGAGTTCTTTTGTTCCATACAACATATTACTCCAATAATTACATCAAATTACAATATCGAAGCTTAATTCAGGAGCGAAACACTTTTAGAGGGAAATTCATTAAATACTTTGGCACTCAATACTACTAACTCCATTCTTTTAATGATAATTTGTGTCCCACAAATCACCTTTATACATATGGCTAAAACCAACATAGTCAAGATCCTGCCCTAAACAAAATTTTTTTGATATACTAACAAGAATTTGGACCAATACAACTAATATCTATGTTTCCCATTAAAATATTATTTAATATAAAATATCTTCAAGAACGACAACATCGATAGATAAACAGCCAAACTCTTCAATTCAAAGGATATTCGTATTATTGAATCTTTAAAATATTAAACAACTTTTCATGGTGATATTTTTTTTGCTCACTTCAATTTTATCCATTTTTGGTAATATATATTTTATACCAAAATAAAAATTATTAGAGAAATTTCAAATAAACATGTGTGAAGAAATGTTTATAAGAATATCTTGGGAAAATTCATTTTAAAAGTCAATTTAGTATTGAAACCAACACCTGATTAAAATTAATTATCACAATTATGTTAATAAGAATTTTTTAATGAATTAAAATGAAAAATTTTAAGCCTATACTGTGCTAATAATTAAAATCTCCCCTTTGTTACCATGATTCATCTCTCTTTAAAATCCTAAGTAGTTTTCAATATTCCATCAATATCTCAATCATTCTAATCTATTATTTTTTCCTTTAAAAAATCCTATAGACAATCTAAACAAACTTATATTTATGTGTTCTAGCTCTTTGATGTAATAAACTTTGCTCGCAATGGTTAATTACATTTTCGAGCCATTCCAAATGTATGACATGTATTAAGTATGATCCCGACATGTATGACATGTATTAAGTATGATCCAGTAACTAATTTGCATTTACTAGATGAACGGTATGTACAATTATAAGAACAATGTGAATGTGTACAAATATAAGCCATCAAATTATACATGAACAGATCAACAACAACTGTCCATGAAATTTGTATATCTGACTACTATTATGTTGCACGTGAGATGAATGTATTCAAATAAAAATTATGTTTAAAATTTTTTAATTTGAATTAAAAAAATTTAAAGAATGTTAAATCTTACATCTTGTGAGTGGTTAATTTATTTTCAAAATAATTCACAATGATTCTATTGGTTATTTAAGATCGGTAGGGATGATTGTATAGTAATAACTGATTCAGTTGATGATTATATTTATTAAATATTTCTTTAAAAAATTACATTTAATTTTTTTATTACTGATGTGGCGCTATTTAAGGCTATTTTAGACCATCAAATTGAAATCAATTTTAGGGACCCTCAAGTTTTGTTGTTATCTTATAACAACAAAACTTGAGGGTCTCCAAATTGATTTCAATTTGATGGTCTAACATTGCATCAAATTGAAAAGTTAAACATAATTTTTATTTGAACACGTGCATCTCACATGCAATATATTAGTCTAAACTATTATGGTGTTAAAAGGAGAGAGTCTCAAAATTGAGAATCCAATTTCAATTACATCGTTCTAAACGGCTGTAAAATTTTCTCATTTTTTCTAGCGCAAAAAAAATAATAATTAGCTAACAACTCTCTCCCTCTCTCTCTAGACTAACCATTTCTTCACTGTCTCTTCCAATAACCAACACTACAAATATCTCTTAATTACTAACATGCATCCCACGTGTAAAATACTATTAATAGTAGAGACAATTCTTTGAGTAGTTGCTATTTAAATTTCTAATTAGACTAACAGGCAACATATAGATGCTATGTGAAATTTAATAAAATTTGAAAACAAAAAGATTAAGAAAAAAAACAAACAAAAAATTAAAATAGAATCAGGAACGGTTTAGATTAGGAAAAATAGGATCAAAATAGAGAATGGAAAAAAAGTGAAAAGATTAATAAAGATTTTTTAAGATATTTAGTTAAGATAATAGATTTCTTAAAGACGTTTAGTTAAGATAACGAGAATATCTACATAAAAACCTTATTTTACTATACACGTGCATCACACGTGTAGCATACTAGTAGTGGTCACCTAAGTAGCGACTTATTATGACACTGCAATGCACATAATTAAATTAATAAAATATAGATAAATAGATTTGTCACTTTTTTAGTTTAAATCATTTTATTTTTTGTTTCAGAAATATGTTAAATGCTTTTAGTTAAAATAATAAATATTTTTAAAAATTATATAAGATACTTAACTTATTAATTTTTTTATTCAAAAAAGCATACCAACAACCTTTAAATTCTATATTATTTTAACTAACTCTTTTAAAAATTCTCAAATTTTTGCCATGGTAAAATATACAAAGATGCATCGCACGCGTTAAATACAATACTATACAAGTATATATAGTGCAAAAGGGAGGGCGCCTCCCATTTTGAAATTGATTTGGAGATTTTACTATCTAAGTTACAAGAGAAATTCATTTTAAAAAATATAAAAAAATCAAATCTCAATTTATAACGGCAACTAGCCCCATCATCTCTTACAATAACTAACTCCATAAATTTCTTTTTAATTACACTTAAAATGTAACGTGCATTAGCACGTGTAAAATACTAGTAAGGAATATACCACAACTGAGATATCATATTTGACAACTAATAAATTATTTGATTGAGAAACATAATGATACATCAATTGAACCAAGATACGCCTAACTCAAGTATAAGTGAGTTAAAGCAGCTCCTTAATCATTAAAAAAACACCATTATTTGCAAGATATAGTTTCCAATGCTATAATTCAATTAATGATCTTTTCTCTTTCATGTACAAATGAGAATATATTTATTATATTTATCAATATAGAATACCGTCATTATTTCACACATTAATCAGCCAGATTTATTTTTAAGTGGACTGTAAGTACTAACCTTCGCATACTACACACACAACACACCAATTAACCTACACATTCATGGGACCCACGAAATTTAAATTTGCCCCAAAAGCATTAAATTGTGCCCAATTCCCTGCCGGGGATCGAACTCCCACACTCTTCCAAGAGAGGGTGACATACCAACAGAGCTATTGCTCATCGGTTAGTCAACCAGATACAATTGGATTTGTAGCTATCCCTGGTTTTTTTTTTTCTAACAAAGAACTCAAAAAAGAAAATTGCTTAATTTATCGGGCTTGAAATCCTACCACAATCTACATACCAGATTTACACCATGGGTCCATTTATTTGGCACTAATATTTAGATATTGTGGAGCCCGCCGTTTTATCTCTTGGATGGACTGTGCTAGGATTTTAAACCAGTAGTTAAAGTATTAATGTGATATGGTGGGTCCTTACCCTACACTCCTTTTTTCTCTCTTTTCCATGAAATCCCTTGGATTCAAAGCTAATTAAAGCATTTAGGTCTTAAGTAAGCTTTAAATAGTATCACAATAGAGAAACATAAATAAATCTTATGCTGAAAGGAAAGTAAATATAGCAAATCTTAGTTCTCTACACCAAACTAAAGCCAGAAGACAAGGTAGGTACAGAAATTCCTCCAGAAGATGGTTTTAGGGTTTGAACTTTGTAATTGTATTGAATATCAATAATGTATATATATTACAATTTTTAGAATCAACTTAAATCTTTCCTCGGCTTAAAATAAAATCAATTTGGAAGTTATGGAAAAATTGGCATGATTGAGATCCGCAACAGATGCACTCGTGATGGTCAGACGTTTGAAGAACATTGTTCAAACGTCTGATTGATAACAGCTACAGCAGTGGTTTTATCGCCAGACATCTGGACCGTCTTCTTTAGACGTCTAGCCCCGCTCTGTTTTTTTGGTAGACACAACACAGACGTTTGCAACTCCTTCGGACGTCTGGCCATGCTCTGCTATTTGGGCAGACGTATTGCAGATATCTGCAACTCCGTTTTCAGACGTCTGCTGTTGCTTTTGACTTGTGTTGCTAACAGTAGGTAGTTGTATAGATAAGATATCTCCAACTAAAGAATAAAGCTAAAAAGCACAACCAAGTCACCAATAAGCTTTGCTTTGCAGCTGGAACTGCTTATGTGAAATTTTGCATTTTGTAGCATAATCTTCTTTTTCTGTTTTATCTGTTTTTTTAATGAAAATTTGAGCCCGTAGTGTATATTAAAAACTTTAAAATCGTAATTACATCAAAATCATCTATCTTGATTAAGATAAACAAATTGCGGGGAAAAAATAGCAAAAGTTCCAAAACTTATTCAGAATACTACTTCAGCGTGTTCTCAACTACCTAGGTTAAGATAAACAAATTTCAAGAGAAAATATCAAAAGTTCCAAAACTTCTCCGTTCTCAACCTTGGAGGCATAAAGACAGTTGGGTATTGCTTTAAACAGAGAAAGCTGCTCATATAAGGGAAAGAAGAAGGAAAAGCAGCATGTAAGTTGTCCTTCAAAGTATTTAGCATGAAAATATTAATACTAGAAGCAGGCCAAAATAAAATGCCCACAAAATATTTAGCACGAAAATACAAGTTGAAATATTCATTCATTTCCTGATAATTCAAAGCCAAAATCATATATTAGAAAACTTTGAAACAAAACTTTTGTGTAAGATATTCAAATTTCAGCTAAACAATCAATCTATGTGCATTTACAAGCTCATTCTTTTCTGTATGGAAAAACTAACAACAAACACCCCACTCTACACTTTCGACTTCGAAAACCCTAAATGGTAGAAGAAGAAGGCGGGGTTTCCCATACATCAAACACATTCTCCTCGCCATGCAAAGCAAACAACCGATCCCCACCAATCGAGAAATCGCAAATTGAACCCCCAAAACCCCCTTTCAGTGTCGAGGTCAACACCCACTCGGGCCCGCAGAACACCGACACACTATCATTCATCGAAGAGAAAAGCTGCCCATTGTACATCGCCAGCCTCGGATAACAGCTCTCCTCGTCCTTCACCCTCCCTTTCATCAACTTGCTCCTCGAACTCCACCTCACCCCAACTCCGTTTCTTCTGGTATCCAAAAACCCTAAATCCTCGTACTGGTTCACAACACAAATTGAATTCTCGTCCTCCATTGCTATCGCATGAAGAACCCGTTTCTCCACATCAGAGTACGACCAAACAATCTCATTTGATCGAAAATCCAATAACCCAATAAAACAATTGTCTGTTCTAGGAAACAGACTGGCGACCAACAGGCAGTTTGTCTTGTCAAGCCACTGGAGAATATCCGCGTTGCCCAATGAGCAATCAGGGGGTTCGTAGAAGAAACCGGATTGGTTTCCTGAGATTTGGTCCCAGACTCCAATGCCATACTCGTTGAACCGGCCTTTGCAGCTGGCGAAGATTCTGGGTTCTATGTTGTTGTCAAAGGCGAGAGCTCCTGCGGTGAAGGATTTGGGTTGGTTTTCGTGTGAGACTCGAAACCGATGCCTGAGCGTTCCGGTTGATGAAGAGAACAATCCCATACCACCTTCTGCTTTGCCTAGCCGTTCTCGAGCTGTGACTATGATGTTTTGGGCGTCGATGTAGCCTACGTCGTTGACCTGGTCAAAATAAGTGGATTCAAAATGTTGAGAACAATTCAACAATTAAGTGGATTCAAAATTCAAAGTCAAGTCACACAGGTAAAAAGAAATGACATTGGATGATATAACTGATAATTGATAAATGCAGTTTAGAAACATCAATAATTCTCAGAACTTCCCATCTTTTAACTCAAAAGAATAATAATAATTCTCATAAACATTTTAGTAGCTAAGGAGCTAAGTAAAACTAATTGGCTAAAAAGAGAAGATCATATGAAAATTCAATCTCTCTGAATAATTCCAGCAACATTCTAGCATTCCCAGCTGCAACAGCACTTGTTAATTCTGAAGTAAGAAGCTCTGAACAGTCTTCTAGATTTTACATTAACACCCAAAACAAAAATGAAGATGGAAATTTTCAAATATTTATATATCTCAACAATCCTAGGTGTATATCATAGATTATCTTATACACAACCAAATTCCCTAACAGGAACAAGTTTTCTACCCCTGTATATCAAAATATAAATTTTATATCTTTTAGCTAAAACACCTTAATAATATCAAAACTTGCAAAATGGGTGGGCAAAAGAAAAGAGAAATTATTTGTTTTCCTGACAAAAAACAATGCCAACACAAAAAAATCAAAAATTTTGAACTTAGACAAAAACTTCTTTGCAAAATCAACCTTGCAAAGAAAGAGGCTAAATTTCAGGAAACTTTCTTTACCAACATACCAATTCATCCATAAATAAAAAATTAAAAAAAATAAACAAAAATCAAAATTCAAAATTTTTTTTATTCCTGTTCATAATCAAGGCTACTAGGCCTATTCTCCCCCAACATTCAATCATAAACAACTAAATTATCTATTTAGATTGCAAATTGACTACTAAAGCTTATATCTTCTACTTAAACACCTATAATAATATCAAACTTCTCCCCCCCCCCCCCCAAAAAAAAGGTTAGATTTGTTATTTTATTTGTGTTGCAAATAACCCAACGAAACGAAATAATGTTCACTCAAAAAATAAAAATTTCAACTTTTAACATAGAACCTTCTTTGCAAAATCAAAATTTACCAAATCTCATCTGTCTGTGTAACACACCATATCACACCATGGACAACAAAAAAAACCGCCTAAATTTCAGCAAACCATCCTTAACAATCTTAATCTCCCGTGTATCACATCATGAACATCACATAAAATGGAATTCTAAAAGATCCTTCACCACTTATCAATATAATAAGAAAAAATTTCAAGATTTCAAATTTTTTGTTCTTGTAGTACCTGTTGATAATCAAGGCTAATGGGCATATGCTCCTCAAGCATCCAATCATAGACATGCACCATGCTCCCATGCGCCACGCAGCACCCTCCGTCGGGCCCCGCCCTCACCGCCGTCCCGTCCCCGGGCGCCCTTCCGGCCACGGACCCGACCATCCTCACCCTGTTTCCATCGAACGGGCCCCACCTCGCCGCCCTCACGTGCCTATCAAGTCCGTAGTACGCCGCCTCTCTGTGCAGCATTCTCTCATCCACATTGCGCCCAATGTGCAGCTCCCCTGTCCTCAGCAGATCGAGCAGGATCGCGAAGCACTTGGGGTTCCGATCGATGAAGTACTCGCCCGCCGGCGACCCGGCGAGGTTCCATTGCGAGTCCAGCAGCGCTCCCAGCATCGAGTCGCGCCCGGCGTTCGCCAGCGTCGTTGACGTCGTCTCGAAGATCTTTCCGCCGACGTTGAATCGGATCCGATCCATCGGCGAAAAAGATGCGATTTTGCGACGTGGGTCGTGAAAAAGTTGGGATTTTGATGGGGAGGGAATAGAAGGAAAGTTGAGATTTTTTAGAGGGTTTGGTGGAGATATTTGGAGATTGGGTTTGGTTTGGGATTTGAAATCTTTGGGTTTGAGTTTTGAAATTAAAAATGGGAGCTTTGAGAAGTCAGCAGCCTTCTTCTTGTTCCAATTGAAAAGCGTGTACTAAGTTTCCGCTTTTATTAATTTTGGGATTTGTTATGGATTTGGATGCTCTTTTGAGCATTGGGGTTAATTTGGTAGATTGATATGATTTTGTATCATATGCAACTATGTATAACATGGAAAAATTGAATTACTCACGGAAAATATTGTTTTCATATGCGCCGGAGTAAGACACGGGAGGGCTTGGTTAGCCTGATTTACCTTGTCGGAAACTAAACAGCATCAAAATAAAACTGAATAAGATATTTACTTCGACAAAAATACTCTTTAGCTTTTTTACAGATATAGCTTTCAGAATGATTCACGATGGTTTCAAAGTTCGATAATGCTATTTCATAAACACGAAAAATCGATGGTGTTTTATAAAATCTATCCAGAATTTAAAATTATAAAACAGACTTATATATTGTTTGGTATGAAAGAAAGGAAAAGAAAAGAATACTTATGTTATTTTTAAATATAGTTGTTGCCTTCTGTGTTTCATTTTCCAATATTTCTATTACCAAATTACATATCACGGTCACAATGTTGTTGTTAATTGTTCATACTATTAATTACAAATGTGAGCAGGTGTCATGTCCAGCTTTCCAAAAGACGGTATCAGGCACGTGACGAGATCCGTAATGTATTTATGTCGAGAAGGGTTTTTCTTGAGATAAATACTTTAAGCGTATTATAAGCAATATAAATATATAACAAGAAGTAAGAGAATAAAATCCAACTGCAATTATTACATTTAAATCCCACAATGTTCAAACAGTTGACAAGAGTCTGAAAATAAAATACAACGAAATAAAATAATGAAGCACGAACAATTAGGCACACTGAAAAGTAAAGGCTGAAGATAACACTAGTAATCCGCCTGCGATGACAATTGTGAGTATTCCTGTTCTGTCTGGTCAATCTCCTCTGTCACCGAGTCATCCGACGAAAATTCCCAAAGAAGGAAAGAAAATAAGAAATGTCCGTCAGCGAACTTGCGCTCAGTAAGAACCTAATTAATGATATGATTTTAAAAGCGATAAACAATAAGCATATAAGAAGAAAGCGAAAATCATGATGCAGTGAACAAATATGATATGACAAGTAAACATGAAGCTATGTTATCATGGCAATTCTATGGTTACATGCTTGTTGTAATGTGATAGTGATGATGCTCAATATTGGCAATCTTCAGGATCAAGACACGTGGCAGATGACGTGTCCCAAGACTCAGAAGAATGGGCCCACGGGGCCGACCAGGCCACCCTACGCCCGACATGCAAGCACAGGCTAGCTCTCCTCGGGGCTCTGGGCAAGTTAGCCTCCTCGGCCCCTCAGCTCGCCTCGAGTTGCCACAGGACCAAGACTCCTCGGCCTCCTCGCTCGTCCCTGAGCTCCCGCCGTGGCCGTCTTCCTCGGCCTTCCCACCAACTCCACCACTCACGGGCGTAACCGTCGCTCTGCTCATCTCGCCATGCGCAGATTCTACGCCAGCAACATCCCACGTTCCACGCAATCACGATCCCCATTAATGGGCGATCCGCTCTCTACGCGGGCGTGACGTCAGGAGCGTAACTACCGGCGAGATTCTCGCGTCTGCTGCAGCGTGCCACCACCGTTATATAAACCCCCATCACAGAGGGGTCAAGTAAGCCATTCTTTACTCATCTAAGCCGTTACTCTGCTCGGATCTCATCACTAACTTGATCGTCGGAGGGTCCTTGGTGGTACCAAACCATCCCGGGATTTCTTTGCAGGTACTCGGCACCAAGCTCCTCATACCACCTCTTCCACCAAAACCCATTGAGACCCACACGCAACAGAAGATAACCATCTAAGTGCACCGAGAGATCAACAGAAGACAACATCTGACGGAGACCCGAAAGGGCCTCCATCAGTTGGCGCCGTCCGTGGGAAAAACTCTACAAAACACAAAGTTGGCCTTCCGAACTCCGCCCAAATGGCAAGCAGCCACCCTGAAGATCCCGGTACCAGCCGCTGCCTTCCACTCACCGAAGGCGGGGATGAGCCTCCTCCAATGACCATCATCAACGCCCTCGCAGGCCGGATAGATCAGCTGCAATCCCTCGTGGAGGCTCTCGTCCGCGTCCAAGCGGCCGGGCCTAGGCCCCAGATCACCGCTCTACCGCCTCCAGAAGGCTCTGCCCCCGTCTGGACGGCTGACCACCAGCAAGCAACAACTCCTGACCACCGATCTCTCGAGCCGGTGCTCCCTCAGGCCCGCTTGGCGCCCCACGGCTCCACACTAAGATCCGCCGCCAGAACGCCCCGCCCCGAGCCTCCACACGACCCTTATCCCCTTGAAGAGATGTCAGTCACCTCACCTATCTACAGGCGTGGCCGACACCACCACACTCGGCGAGGCTGCACAGAAGGGGTTCACCTCGGCGGTTCCAGAGCCACCTCGCCTCGGGATCTGAGACACATCATCGAGAGGAACCGAGGCCGCTCCCAGACGCAGGTCACCCACAGCGGAGGCCAGGGATCCCAAGGCGCCGATTCCTCAGGATACCACGGTCGGCTCGACGCCCTCGAGAAGAAAATCGAGGGCATGCGCCGGGAGGCTCACCTCTCGAGCAACGGGGCTAAGTATGCCTCCGACTCACTCACAAAGCCGTTCACCGAGGAATTGCTCGTCGTCCACGTCTCCTCGCGCAACAAGCCCCCAAAGGTCTCTCTGTTCGATGGGAAAACCGACCCGAAGGACCATTTGGATGCTTTCACCGTGGGGATGAGCTTCCAGGATCACTCCGACGCCGCCCAGTGCAGAGCCTTTCCGGCCACCCTTATCCGCGCAAGTCGGGACTGGTTCCGGGGGCTTGAGCCCCGCTCAATTTCGACCTTCGACGAGCTAGCTACCCAGTTCCTCGGCCATTTCGTGGGGAACCGTCGACAGAAGCATACGGTCGACTACTTCTTCACGGTTAAGAGTGGGGACAAGGAAACGTTCAAGGCCGACATTACCCGTTTCTACAACGCCCTTCTCGAGGTGCCCGAGCTCCGGGACGAAACCGTCATCACGGCGCTTAGATCTGGTCTGAGGCACAAGAAATGGTTACGCTCCTTCGCGTTGGCGCAACCTAAGACCATGGCCGAGGTCAAGGCGTGGACCGAGCGCGAGGTTCAGCTGGAATCCAAGGTGAATGCTAACCTCCCCCGGGCAGAACGGTCCGACCAGAAGAAGAGGGCTCGGGAGGAGAGGCCGGAGCGTCAGCAGCCTTACCACCCGAAGTTCCAGGAGTATACCCCCCTCAACGTCTCCCTCGCAGTGTTGCTGGAGGAGGCCCAGAAAGGTTCTTCAAGTTCCCTCCGATCCCGCGCCAAGCCGCAAAGCGAACCCGGGGCCCCTACTGCACTTTTCACCGGGTACTGGGCCACGCCACGGAGGATGGCAAACAACTGAGGGACTACATTGAAGAGCTCATCCGGCCTGGGCACCTCGCCGCCTACTTGAGGGACAAACGGCAGGCCGACCGCGAGCAGGAACAGCATCACCCTCCTGCCGACCTGACCATCGGTCAGATCATGCTCGTTTCAGCGGACGGCCAGCCCGAAGCTCAGGGAGCCCCATACCCTATGCCAAGCACGGAGGCCAACAGCCCTTCAGGGAGCTCGGCCCAAGCCAATAAAGTCATCTACTAGTCTATACCTTTCTTTTAAAGCAATGTAAATTCTTCCTAGGATCTATTGTTAATTTACTAAAGATCAATGGAGCATTGCGAAAAGGGAAGAAAAGCTTTGTTTATTCAAAAGGTATTATGGTCTCCTCAGCCATACATGCAAAAAGAAAAGAAAATTACAACAGTGGGGGAAGGGGGTGTAAGTCTACGGTAGCACCCCGGCCGTCTAACAGACGCCAAATGTGGAACAAAAACTTTTTAGCCGGCGCTATCACATACTATAACCCGGATCTCCCATTAAAGCTAAACTAATAAACTACAAAGTGGGTAGAAATGTTATACCGAACGATCCGAGTCCTTCGGTCTTCAACCATCATCCCACGCTTTGTTGCGGCTGCTCTAATTTCCTGAATCTCCAGTCTTCTCGTCCAGGTGGCACCACGTCGACGGATCTTTAAACGGGCTCCCGCCTCTGAACTGAGGCAACTCGGTCATCAAGTTTGCTAAAAGAGACAACCAAGATGATGTAGAGAATGAGTAGAACACTTTTTCTCGTTACGTCCAAGACTATGGACGAACGGTTAATGAAGTTACCATTTGGAATCGGGTAAATGGAAATTGAACTATATGAAATTTCCATGAACTAAATTTCTTGTATCTTTTTTCTCAAAATGAATCCCCCATCACCCTCAAGAGGGGCCGGCCACTTATAAAGAAGAGGGAGAGTGAGTGTAGGAGCAAAGGGTGGTAATCATAAGGCAAAAGATCAAAGAGAAATATCTTAAGCATTACCAAAATCCATTAATGCAAATGGTGACTCACATTAAACACCTCACCAAAGTAATTAATGCAAGAATGAGTCATGAAAACCTAGTCACCAAATAATTAATGCCATGATGAGTCACTAATCCTAGTCACCATTTCTAGAATCTTCTAGAACCATGACTCACCCAAAGATGAAAAGATAAATCCGTATTAAACCGAATGTTTAATACGGGTGATAGAAAACAGGAAACTGGCAACTTCCAAAAGCGATCCCAAAATGAATTTCAGGATAACCCCGTAACAGTATAAACATACCCGCATTTGTATTTCGACCGAATACAAATGCAACTGAGACAAAGATATTATATCTACACAGTATAATACTCGGATCCGGCTTAAACCAAAGCCCACCAGTATTATCTGCCCGAAATATGACACGTGCGAAAACGCACGTGCATTTTCCGAACCTTGCCATAAAACCATACGTTCTCTACAACGTTTCGCCCGAACTTGGGAAACTGTCTGTGGGGGACTCTAATGACTCATCAACACACTGGCACTGGGTATAACCACTAGCACGTCAGAGGTACTAGCTGTACGTAACGGTTGCCTATGTATTGATTGGAAGGGAAGCTGACGAGCGAACTCATCCAGAAACCCTACTGAGCCTGACAGTGACAATATCCGTACAGTCCGGTCCATTCGTCTATGAGTATCGCATATAGGGCCTGGGGCTGGTAAACGTCAGACCCCCAATAGCTGTATAAGTCGTGTCAAAGAGAGAAGCCCAGAACACCCTGAGATACTACTGGAATACCTACCAGTAAATCTCGATTACCCTGGCCAGGGATTTCGTGTAATGGCTCTCCTAAACACAGCGCGATCCCATCCCCAATACCGGGAGAGACGAATCCCCGACGATCTGCTCACTGCCTCCATGTGGCTCGGGACTGTACCCAAAAAATACCTGTTTGCACGACTCCTTTAACCCATGGTAGGGTATAAATCAAAGTTCAGTGGGAACTCACACGAGACAAATGACGACCTCAGGTCGATGAACTAACCTGTACACATGTCACCAGGGAACTGCTATCTGACGCTAGGTATAATACCAACCAGCAAGTTCCCGGCGAGTCCTGTCCGGTGTACTCATAACCCAATGAGCACCTGTATACATCTTAGGTGAACCAACTAACACCAATGGCTTGTGAGATCGGCCACCGCCCCTCGTCGAGGTCTCGAATGTATACACTAGTCTACTCTGGGGTATCGATACCCTGTCTCGAAACTCCCATGACTAGGGACACTTTAAGGATGTGCTTATAGACCCCAGCTCCCACATATATGATCGACATCATACTGCTGGTAGTCAAGCAAGAATCCTATGGGCTTTATCAACATATACATGATGATAAAGACAAACCAGATAGCATACTATCATCTCGAGTAAGACTGTTCTATCGGTATAGGTCATCCCTCAATCATTGCAATCACGTACCTGCGATCCAATAATTGACTTAGAGGGCACTATATCCAACAGGGGGTGCAGTGAGCACTGCTCGTGGTACTCGGTAAAGATCTCCGCCAACCGAGGCCTCGCAAGGTCCAACCTCTGTCCCCGGTTCCCCCGCGTGCGTCGATCCCGAGCCTCAGCTCGTAGCATTCGCGGACGAGCGCCTCTGAGCGGGCCAGCCGGTTCGCGGAGATTAGGCCGAAGCGCCTCAAAGACCGCAGCTTGCCCACGGCCTCGTCATAGAGCAGCTCAGAAAGGGGGTTGTAAAGCCCCGGCGATGCCCTCCAGATGGAGTACATCAGCAGCTGCAGTAAGGATGAGCATCTGGGGAGCAGCTGGCCGAAATGGTCCTCAATGCACTCGTAGACCAACTGCACCGTGTCCTCGGTGCAGTACGGGTCGTAAAGGTACACATCTTCAAAGCGGACGATGTCGGGGATGGTAAATGGGAAGTCCTGCATTCTCGACGACCTGTTTACGAAGGATGGAAGGACCAGTACTCCTTCAGCCTTATATAGCCCACTGCGCAGCCCAATAGTCGTCCGCTTTCACCCAAGGAGTCGCTGCCATGCGGCAGCCATCAAGCCTTCTCCGGTGGAATCGAAGTGACACGCCCCTAGCGCTTCGCCTCCCCCCGCATTCAATGCGCTGGCTACGCGCGTCGTTTCCCCGACCGTTCCGATTCCCCGCACCTACAGCTGGACGGTCGGGCTACGCCTCATCAAGATTCAACCCAGCAGCTACCCTGCTCGGCCACCCCTGGCGGGTAGCTTCCCTACCGCAACGCTAGGGATCAGAAAGCCCTCCCAGAGGCATTTGAGCCCGAGGACCCCTCGCTTGGCTATCCCAAGCGGGCAGCTTCCCTGCCACAACGCCGGGGATCAAAAAGCCTTACCAGAGGCAGTCGAGCCCGAGGATCCCTCGCTCGGCTATCCCTGGCGGGCAGCTTCCCTGCCACAACGCCGGGGATCAAAAAGCCCTCCCAGAGGCAGTCGAGCCCGAGGATCCCTCGCTCGGCTATCCTTCAGGATAAAAGCCTTCGCCAAGAGGTACCGGGCAGTAACCCTGCCCGACCAAGGGTCCTTGGTAGGCTTCTACAGCCCCTCCCGCGCTAAGGACCAAAGTCCTCCCAGAGGCAGTCGAGTCCTTGCTCGGCTATCCCCGGCTGGTAGCTTCCTACTACAACCGACAGGGATCAAAGTCCTCGCCAAGAGGCACTGGGAAGTAACCATGCTCGGTCCCCGTCCTGAAGGATCAAAGCCCTCGCAAGAGGCAACCGAGCAGCTCCCCTGCTCGGTCAACTCCGGCCGGTAGCTTCCTACCCTCGACGCCAGGGATCAAAAGCCCTCACAAGAGGCACCAGAGTGGCTACCCCGCTCATTCATCCCAGGCTGGTAGTTGCCTACCCATGACGCCAGAGGTCAAAGCCCTCGCCAAGAGGCAACCGCGCACCTCCACTGCCCGGTCATCCTATGTGGGCTTCTTACAGCCCTTCCAGCGCTAAGAACCCAAGTTCTCCCAGAGGCAGTCGAGTCCTTGCTCGGCCATCCCTGGCGGGTAGCTCCCCTACCACAACGCCAGGGACCAGAAAGCCCTTGCAAGAGGCGAATGAGCAGCTACCCTGCCCAGTCACCCCCGGATGGTGGTCAATACTTGAAATCAGAGATGCCCTGTGGCCCACGGAGGATCCGAGGCCCCAGTGAGGGGCGTCAGGTCTATCCAAGTCTAAACGATCTCCCCTCGACTCCGGGGCCCATAGGAATACCTCCTCGGCAGCGCTTGGCACGCTCATCGGCCATTGGTTGAAGTCAACTTGACGGACGATTGCCAGACAGATGGCCAACCTGACATGAAAGCACAACGGTACAAGCAAAGATATCTTGCAAGTATTCTTCACAAACAGATGGTAGAGCGCAATTCTATGAAGCCGAAGAAAAACTTTATTACTGCCAAAGACAAAAGTTTTACAAAGGGTAATTTTTTGGCTCCCCAGCCTTACAAAATTCAAGAAAACAAAATAAAAGGAGGAGAACGGGGGCTCTACACCTCGGGGCCAGGTACGACCTCAAGGTCCTCGATCTCCACCACGTGGAGCACTGGGTCCTCGGCGACCTCCTCGTCGGGAACCTTTTCCCCCTACTCGTCGGCGCCCACGAGGGGGAACTCAGCCCGAAGATCTGCGTCGGCGAACTCCGGCATCCGGGCCTTAACGGCATCGAGGGCGTCGTGCCAAATGCGGGTCGTGGCCACGGCCAAGTCATTATAGAAGTCCTTCGAATTCTTATAACCCTCCACCGCCCTCGATTCGGCCAACTTGGCCGCCTCGGCCGCCGCCCCCAGCTCCTTCCGGAGGGCCTTCACCATCCTCTTCAGGTTGCCGGCGAGCACCTGGGCGTCCTCGAGCTTGACCTCGGCAATCACCGCAGCCTCGCGGTGCTAGTCCACCTCCTGTTTTCCGGCCTCCACCTCGCCTTCCAAGGCGGCGACCCTCGCCGTCATCGCCTCCATCTCCCGCTTGGAGCTTTCTTGCAGCAAGGCGAACTAACCCGCAGCCTCCAGTGCCGGGGCTACCACCTTGGCCTCCATGCGCAGGGCGAGGGCTACGTGCTGGAGAACCTGGAAAACACGGGAAAAATCAGAAAGATGAAGGAAGCACTGAATCTCACAATGAACCAAAAACTTATCTGCACGGACTCCTGGGCGATGGACGCCAGCTGAGCCCTAAAGGTCCCCCCGGGGACTCTACCCCCTGCCGAGGTCTCTATCTCATGCAGAAGGCTGTCCGCCACGGACATCCCCGATGGCACCGCAAACCGGAGACCCCCTTCCTCCACTATGGTCGGCGAGGACCGGCCCTAGGAGGGTCTTTGGGAGCTTCTCTTGAGCGGCTCCGAGGGAGAGCCGATCTCCTCTTCCGAGGCCGGGTCCTCCTGAATCAGGGCCCGCTTCCGGCCCGATGCTCTGCTGGGACCCGGAGCGGGATCCGCCACCGAGCGCTCGAGGGACGCCGCCCCCGGAGCGATAGGAGCCGGGGCGGGCTTCGCACGGGAAGAACTGGCGCCCCCAGCCCTCGTAGGCTACCTCGACTGGCGCATGGAGGCTCTGAGCGAGACGAAGTCTATGGATCCTGCACAAAACAAATACCCAACGAATCAGCAACACGAGCAAGACACAAGCCAAAAGGCTAACATAACTTACCGACGAACTCAACGGGGCTGAGTCCAGCCCAGCTCAGAACCCTCTCGGACAGCAGCACGTCAAGTCGGGAAATGGCTCCCACGAAGCCACCCTCACCGCTGTGGGGTCATCGGACTAGTTCCCCGGCAAACATTTCTCCCTCGACCACTTAGTAGGCACGGGCCAGTCCTCGCCCTCGGGAAGGGATACGAAGAATTTTTTTTTTCCAATCATGAATGGAAGAGGGTGTTCCCCTCCGAACGGCGGCCTAGACGTTAGGACGTCCTGTGCCTGGGGTTCGGGGCATATGCTATTTGGTTTTATCCGTCTATCTCTTCGAAGATGCCAAGTTGATTTATGGCACCTCGTATCGGAGGTTTAGACGGATGCGGCCGATGTAGCAGACTTCGTCAGATTCCCCCTCAGGGTGAGGGGTTTTTGATTGTGGGGACGCTCTTCCCTGCAGGCGCAAGCCCCTGCAGTTAATTACACTACCGCATCGCGGTAACAACTTTCTCCTACTCCAGAGTTTCACTTCGTGTCGTGTGTGTTTATTTTGTTTATGGTTGCCCGTGGATTGTATACGGAGACTGAGTGATGTCGTCACCCGTAGGACGTGGGTTAGTCCAAATCCGTATTTAGTTAGATTTGGGTTTGGTATTTTTAGTTTAAGGATACGTTAGTCGCGTTGCGGCTAAGATCAACTTAAACGTTCGTCAAGGATACGTTAGTCCTGTTTTGGACTAAGATCAACCTGACGTGGTTATTCATTTAATTTATGGTCGTCGGGACTCATCACCTCCCTAACATCGTTGAAGGATTACAACGATAAGTGTCAGAGGAGCTCAGAGATGTACCCTTGAACCAAAGCCAGTTGACTTAGGGTTTATGAAATCTGTTTGAATGTTTAAGGATACGTTAGCCGTGTTTGGGGCTAAGATCAACTTAAACGGGACCGTTTAGATCCGGGAAAAGAGCAATTGGCTCTATTGTTCCAGTTTAGGGACGTAGTGGTCCATTCTTAGTTTAGGGACGTCTCGGTCCAATGCCAGTTTAAGGACGTGGTGGTCCAATGCCAGTTTAAGGACGTGATGGTCCATTATTAGTTTAGAGACATTTCGGTCGACATTAGTTTAAGGACATCTCGGTCCAATATTAGTTTAAGGACGTCTCGGTCCAATATTAGTTTAAGGACGTTTCGGTCCGATCGTTAGTTTAAGGACGTCTCGGTCCATCGTTAGTTTAAGGACGTCTCGGTCCATCGTTAGTTTAAGGACGTCTCGGTCCATCGTTAGTTTGTGGTTGTTGGGACCCGTCACCTCTTTGACGTCGTTGAGGAATTACAACGATGGATATCAAAGGAGCTCGGAGATGTACCCTCGAACCGGACGTAGATTGATTTAGGAGAGCCATTTTGCTCAGTCAATTTAATTTAAGGACTTACGGCCACGGTTGGGCTAAGTCCAGTTCAACACTTTATTCGCATTGCATTTTTCTTATTTAGGCTTTACAAGAGATATAGAGTATTAGTTTATTTTGGGCTCTGTCCATTTGCAAAGCATCTACTTTGTTTTGGGCTTTGCCCCTTTTAAAATGCATAGCATTCTGAATATTTTGTTTGGGCTCTGCCCATTTATAAATGATGCAAAGCATCTGTTCTGGTTTGGGCTCTGCCCTTTAAAATAATGCATTTGCGCTTCATTAAGCCTGTTAGGCCTTCTCCTAATTGGGCTTGGCCCTTTTTAATGCATCTGCGCTTTGCGCTAAGTAATGAGCGCAAGTTCATATGGTGATGACACGTGTCGTGCTCTGATGAGCGCGAGCGCACTAGCGCAGTGCGATGCGCTGTTGCGTTGCGCTATTGCGCTGCTGACACGTGGCGCGCTCTCAGCGAGTTGCGCCAATTCCAGAGAGCAAAGCTCTTATCTTAAGGGCGCTTAGCGCAAGTGGGTTTATAGCCGACACGTGGCGCTCTCTTAAGAGCGCAACGGCGCAATTTAGAAGTGCAAAGCACTAAGAATCTTTTAGATTCAAGAAGGGAAGTGCAAAGCACTGTTTAATTTCTTTGTCTAAATTAGATTAAAGAAAAATAAATTTTTCTTTATTCGAAGAACCGGAGGTTCTTAAAAGTGCAAAGCACTATTCTTTTATTATTTTATTATTTTTATTGTTTTTACAGAACCGAAGGTTCACAAGAAGTGCAAAGCACTGTTTTCTTTTTTATATAAGGATCATTGATCTTATATATATATTTTTTTTAGACTCATGGTCTATTAGAAGGAATTTCTTCTAATCCATGAGGGTTCTTTACCTCTTTCTTGAGATCTTCTCAGAGTTTTCTCTGCTTAGAGTTCTTGATCTTTCCAGAAAATTGTTCCTGATTGAATTGAGGCTTGGGGTCCTATTTATAGTGACCACAAATCTGTTGAATTTGTTAATAGGATCTTTCCTGAGTGATTTTGGGAATTTTCCCACTGCTGGATCTTTGATCCAAAGGCCGAAGAAAATCTTCTAGTTCTGGAAAGAACAGAAAAGATTTCATAAAATCTTAATTTAGTTTGGCGCGGATGCCCCAGCGCATGACACGTGTCGCGCAGCGCAGAGCGCAGCGCAAGTGCGCTAGCGCATCTGCGCTGACACGTGTCGCACAGCGCAGAGCGCAGCGCAAGTGCGCTAGCGCATCGGCGCTGACACGTATCGCGCAGCGCAGAGCGCAGCGCAACTGAAGCGTTGCTTCGTTTAAACAGAGCTTTACTCTGATTGGGTGCGCTTTCTGGGCGCTGCGCTCGGCGCGTTGCGCCAGACACGTGGCAAGTTGCGCCCAGCGCAGAGGATCTGAAGCGTTGCTTCACCTGAGATATCTTTTCATCTCCCCTTTTCCAAGTCAAACTTGTATTTCCAAGATTTTGATTTCCCGGGTCTTGGAAATAATTCCATTGTGCACAAAATCTTTTGTGTTTGGGTCTATATATAGTTCAGGGCCGATCTTTTTATTCTCTCATCTTCAGAGAACTTTTTCGATCATAGCTTGCAACCGCCTTCATGCCCGCCGACAACCATGGGAGGTTCCGATTCGGGACATCGTTCCCCGTTTTGCTGCGCGCCTGGTGGACCCTTCTCTCTCGGACGAGCAATGCGACGCTGCAATGCATGAGCTTTTGACTCGTGTGGGGTCTCCTCTTCCTCCGAATTCCATTTGGCTTCGGATGGCCCTTGCCTCGGTGCTCTCCGACATTCCCCCTCCTCCAGCAGAGATGTCTCCGGCAATGCTGGATGCAGCCGAGGACAAGATCGAGGGCCTTCTCGAAGCGCACTTGATCACCAAAGCCCTGAAGGACTGCTCCTTCCATTTGCTGAACCAGATACGGGCTCGTCGGGTTGTCATCGCCACTTTTTCTCAGGAGTGTGGCGTCGACCGTTGGATGGCCACCCCTCGGGAGGATCGCCGCTTCGATGTGGTGGAGAAGACAGAGAGGGAGCTGGGGAATCTTCTTCTTCTTTTTGCGAATCCTTGTCTTTCTGATCCCGTATTCGGTGATCTTTTTTAAATGTAATATTAATAATAATGAATAAGCATTTTTCTTTTTTAATCAAGTATTTCATTGCCTGTTAAGGGTTCTTTTATTTTAATTCTTTGTTGTGTTCGTGCATCATATGATTTTAATTCGTTATTATCAAGTGTACGTAACTTTACATGAATAAATTGCTTTTGGTGTTAAACCCCTTCTTCTGCGCTAGCGCATCTGCGTTGACACGTGTCGCGCAGCGCAGCTGCGCTAGCGCATCTGCGCTGACACATGTCGCGCAGCGCAGTGCCTGAGCAACTGAAGCGTTGCTTCCTTTATTGAAGTTTAAATTTTCAAAGCAAAGCTTTGTTTCTGATTGGGGAGTCGTTGCATCTTCCACCTCGGAATCTGATCGGAGCTTTGCTCCGATTGGGGTAAACAAATGCCCCCCGCACCATTGCGCTTACGTGGCCCCAAACGTGAGCGCAATGGTGGCGAAATTCCAACCGCCGTGACGACTTTTGGAAGTCGAAGAGGCACTTGGTGCCTATAAATAGGACCTCTGGTCCCCCACAGATGCTTGTCATCTTTCCGTTTTTTATTTTCAACAGCTTCAGAGTTTTGCTCTTGCATTCAATAATTCTATAGCTTTGCTCTTCTTTCTAAAGTTTTTTTTTTTGAGAAAACTTTAAGTAAAAATGGATCTTAGATTAAATTAACTTTAATTAATCTTAAACAGCAGAGCTTTGCTCAATTTCAAAGTTAGAAACTTTAAGTAAAATTAATATAAATCAAATTAACTTAAATTAGTCCTAATCAGAGAGCCCTGCTCTCACTGATCTTTTGATCTAAAGAGATCCCCATTGGGGTTTCACTAGCAGAGCTTTGCTCAACTCCAAAATTGGAAACTTTAGGTAAATCAAATTAATCCAAATTAATCTCAGTCAAAGAGCTTTTGCTCTCATAGATCTTTTGATCTAAAGAGATCCCCATTGGGGTTTCATTAAGCTTTTGTTCGCGGGTTTTAATCCTTGAACAGAGCTTTGCCCTCTAAAAGATTTGTAATTTCTTGATTCATTAATGGAGCTTTGCTCCTTTTAGATTATATAACATAGCTTTCAAGGGTCGTTGATTGTTGTCAATCTTCTTCTACAGGAACAATGGACGCCCATATGTATACTCTTAACGAGATCATCTCCTACGGGGACATCCGCCGACTTGGCCGCTCTCAAAATCGAGAGTTCACAAACGCGGAGTGTGCTAAAATCATGAGCCGCTTTGACGCATACAATGGTCCACTGCTTCCCCGGCGTTCCTCTCTCCTCAAGCTTATAGTGGGAGCCATCTGGGAGGTGCTTCCCCTCTTCTGTTCCGGCGTACCGCTTAGGGCGTTGGATGCTGCTGAGGACAAGGTGCACTCGGTGTACCTGTTGAATTTTATCTCAAAGAGGCGACGAGACAGCCTTATCGATCTCCTGCACGAGGTCTTTCAACAGTCCGCCATACTCGCCGCTTATCGAAGGGTGGAAGACATCAGGGAGGACCCTGACGCTTGTGCTCGTGAAAGGAAGCATACCAGGATGGTCCGCGCGGCCTGGAAAGTCATAGATAGGGTAGCTTTCGAGTTCCTCAATCCATGCTCTGGGTTCGAGGTTATTCCGTTGTAATAACATTTTTAATTTATCGCTTTTATGATTGTAAGAACTTTGGGCGATGTTAATGAAAATTCTGTCTTTCTTATCCTGTCTTATCTTCTGCTCTGAATCTTTCACCTGACTGAATGCGTCTCATATGCTCGATCAAGTGTAAATCATATGCTTTTTTTTTGTTGCTTTTCCTCTTTTTCAGCATGTCGTCACAATTAGCAGGTAGTAGAGTAAGCTTCTTGATTTTTTTTTTTCGAGATATAGCGATGGCTTAGGCCGCAGTTTCAGATCTGCCTTCTAGGACTTTTCAACTCCATGAGCCGTGAGGGTCTCATAGAGGCTTTTCTCCCTACGGATCGAGAGGATCTCGCAGGTGGATTTTCTCCTTAAGAATCGTGAGGATTCCTAAGTGTAGTTTTCTCTTTATAAGTCGTAAGGATCCTATAAGAGAATTTTCCCTCTTACGAGTCGAGAGGATTCGTAAGCGGTTGTTTCCCTCTTTGTCGAAAATCGATTTCAGAGAGTGAGACCCGTGAATAGTATGCAAGAGACCATTTAGGATTGACTTGCAGGGTCCCATTGCCCTCTTACGAGTCGAGAAGGCTCGTAAGCGGTTGTTTCCCTCTTTGTCGAGAATCAACTTCAGAGAGTGAGACCCGTGAATAGTATGCAAGAGACTATTTAGGATTGACTTGCAGGGTCCCATTGTTCAGGAAGCAAGTTTTTGAATCCTTACTGCCCGAGATGTGAGTCACAGAAGCTCTCGTCACGGAGTGTTTGTATCCGTGAGTTGAGAAGTTTTGCGAGGGATTATTTGTTTCCCAAGCACCAAGGATTATTTGTGTCCTTGGGGTTTGAAACGAGTCGAGGGTTCCTACTGAGGCACTGGTGGCTCTGCGGGTCGACGCGGATCAGAAGGCTCTCGTCAAGGAGTGTTTGTATCCATGAGTTGAGAAGTTTTGCGAGGGATTATTTTTTTCCCGAGTGCCAAGGATTATTTGTGTCCTTGGGGTTTGAAACGAGTCGAGGGTTCCTACGGAGGCACTGGTGGCTCTGCGGGTCGACGCGGATCAGAAGGCTCTCGTCAAGGAGTGTTTGTATCCGTGAGTTGAGAAGTTTTGCGAGGGATTATTTGTTTCCCAAGCGCCAAGGATTATTTGTGTCCTTGGGGTTTGAGACGAGTCGAGGGTTCCTACGGAGGCATTGGTGGCTCTGCGGGTCGACGCGGATCAAAAGGCTCTCGTCAAGGAGTGTTTGTATCCGTGAGTTGAGAAGTTTTGCGAGGGATTATTTGTTTCCCAAGCGCCAAGGATTATTTGTGTCCTTGGGGTTTGAGACGAGTCGAGGGTTCCTACAGAGGCATTGGTGGCTCTGCGGGTCGACGCGGATCAGAAGGCTCTCGTCAAGGAGTGTTTGTATTCGTGAGTTGAGAAGTTTTGCGAGGGATTATTTGTTTCCCAAGCGCCAAGGATTATTTGTGTCCTTGGGGTTTGAAACGAGTCGAGGGTTCCTACGGAGGCATTGGTGGCTCTGCGGGTCGACGCGGATCAGAAGGCTCTCGTCAAGGAGTGTTTGTATCCGTGAGTTGAGAAGTTTTGCGAGGGATTATTTGTTTCCCGAGTGCCAAGGATTATTTGTGTCCTTGGGGTTTGAAACGAGTCGAGGGTTCCTACGGAGGCACTGGTGGCTCTGCGGGTCGACGCGGATCAGAAGGCTCTCGTCAAGGAGTGTTTGTATCCGTGAGTTGAGAAGTTTTGCGAAGGATTATTTGTTTCCCGAGTGCCAAGGATTATTTGTGTCCTTGGGGTTTGAAACGAGTCGAGGGTTCCTACGGAGGCACTGGTGGCTCTACGGGTCGACGCGGATCAGAAGGCTCTCGTCAAGGAGTGTTTGTATCCGTGAGTTGAGAAGTTTTGCGAGGGATTATTTGTTTCCCAAGCGCCAAGGATTATTTGTGTCCTTAGGGTTTGAAACGAGTCGAGGGTTCCTACGGAGGCACTGGTGGCTCTGCGAGTCGACGCGGATCAGAAGGCTCTCGTCAAGGAGTGTTTGTATCCGTGAGTTGAGAAGTTTTCGTTGGAGTCACTGGCTTCTTCGGTTGAAATGAACCGTTGAGGCTTGGTTTCGTCGTTTGACGGAATCCGCTGGGGAGGCATGGTTCCTTCTTTGTTTATGCCCTTGGATTGTATACAGGGATCGACGTGATCTTAACTGTAGGGCCGAAGTTTTATCATTTCTTATTTTTCGTTTTATTTCCGCGACGCTCTATCATTTCAGCTTTTATATCGCGAAGGTCGCGATTGCCCAATCATTTCGGCTATTTTTCGCGGTGCCCAATCATTTCGGCTATTTATTTTATTTTTACTCGCTGCTTTTTATTGCGAGTTGCCCAATCATTTCGGCTATTTTGCATGCATATATTTTTACTTGCTGCTTTTTATTGCAAGTTGCTCTATCATTTCGGCTATTTCGTACGCATGTGCGGCCTATTGGCTTTTCGCTGTAAACCGATTTCGGCATCAGCACCGCTACAACTGGGATATTACCAGGAGCGAATCATCATCTGCTTCCGTCGATGTCGAACGAAGGTGGCTTAGCGAACAGGGTTAGGGTCCTGTCGACTAAGGCTTTGACTTCATGAGCCGTAAGGGTCTCATGAAGGTGTTTCTCCCTACAAGTCGTGAGGATCTTGTAGGTGTATTTTCTCCTTAGGGGTCGTTAGGATCCCTAAGTGTTTGTTTCTCTGTAAGTCGTAAGGATCCTACAGGAGGGCTTTCTCCTTGTAAGTCGAGAGGATTTACAAGGGTTGTTTACCATGCAAGCATATCCCTAGTTTCAGATGGGACTTAGTTAGGGAAATGTTTATTCGCGCCCGTGGATTGTATACAAGGGTCAGTATTGAGCCACTTGTAGGGCAATATTGGAAGTTTGTGGGGGTTTGCTTAAGCACAGGTTTAGGTCTCTGTGACTTAAGACTTTCAAATCCTATGAGCCGTGAGGGTCCCATAAGAGAGTTCTCCTTACGAGTCGTGAGGATCTCGCAAGCGTATTTTCTCCCTAGGAATCGTGGGGATTCCTAAGTGTGTTGTTCCCTTGTAAGTCGTAAGAATCTCACGCGGGTGGTTTCTCCTTACAGGGTCGAGAGGACTCCATAAGGGTTCTTTAACGAAGTTGCGCCCTTTCGGGTTTTCACAAACATTCGCCGGTAGTCCTGCTGTTTTTACTCACGGAGCCCTTTCGGGTTTTCATCCGTGCCCATTTTGCTTATGGACTTACCGTTTTTTTTTATTTATATATTTTTTTATATATATATTTTTTTATTTCTACTCATCTTGTCAGCCTAAGGATGCTGTGATAGTAGTTTAAAGACGTTTCGGTCTGCTATTAGTTTAAGGACATTTCGGTCCGACGTTGAGAGGGCTGGCTACTACTTATAAAGCTTGAGCTTAGGAAGATAGCGAGCGGACATAGTCGTCGTCATCTACCATTGACCTAGGCTATGGCTCATTAAGCATAGTATTTCTTTAGGAAGCGACCGTTTATTGGCCTGAAAGGCCTTTCACCGTGCATGTCCATGAGTAGATAGGCCCCACCTTGGTAGACCTTATCAACGATGTATGGTCCTTCATAGTTTGGCTCAAACTTTCCTCGCTTGGCGCGATTGGGGATCATGGGCTTTTTGACCACTAGCACGAGTTCGCCTTGGTGGAATGTCCTCGGGCGGCTCAATCTTTCATATGAGCGCGTCATCTTTGCTTTATAGGCTTCCAGATTTTGTTGTGCTAGAAGCCGGATTTCATCGAGGGCGTCAAGCTCTTCAAACCGAAGGTGAGCATTTTCTTCATCCGTCAACTCGTAGTGGACTGCCACTCGTAGAGAGGGTAATTCTATCTCGAGAGGGAGTACTGCTTCCGTCCCAAATACCAACGCATATGGCGTTGTGTTTGTGGCCGTTTTAAACGTAGTTCGATACGCCCAAAGAGCCTCTTGCAATCTTTCGTGCCAATCTCTCTTATTTCGTGACACTGTTTTCTTCACGATCTTCGTCAAGGTCTTGTTGAAGGCCTCAGCTAGACCGTTAGCTCGCGGGTTATAAACTGAGGAATATCTCCAGTCTATATTGTGCTGCTGTGCGAAACGGCTAATTTTATGACTTCGATAGGCTGGCCCATTATCAGAGATGATTCTTCTTGGGGTTCCAAACCGGTAGATGACATGCGTTTTGAAAAAATGGAGGATGTTCTCCGTCTTCACTTCCCTCAGTGGTACCGCCTCTGCCCATTTGGAGAAGTAATCAGTCGTCGCCAAGATGAAACGATGTCCTTTTGACGATGCTGGCTCGATGGGGCCGACTATGTCAGTTCCCCACATTTCGAATGGCCAACTAGCCACTGTTGGATGCAGTGGATTAGGATGCTGATGGATGAAATCCCCATGAATTTGGCATGAATGACATTGCCTCGCGTATTCCAGGCAATCCTGCATCATCGTGGGCCAGTAGTAGCCCATCCGCTTTATCTTTAATTTCATTTTAGGGCCTGCTTGGTGGGAACCACAGAGTCCGTCGTGAACTTCTTGGACGACCCTTCTCGCTTCGTCAGGTCCTAAGCATCTCAGCCACAGAGAATCGAATGACCTCTTGTACAAAGTATCATTGACGAAGGCGAAAGACAGAGCTCGTTTAATGAGCTGATGTCTTGTGGACGCCTCTTCAGGTATTCGGTGGAATTTGAAGTAATCTATGAAGACTTCTCTCCAGTCTTCGGTCTTCTCATGGTCTTTTATTTGTAGGGTTGTCTGCTCAGTTGCTCCCTTTTCTTTATATGATTCTGGAGGTGTTTCTGCTGGGGAGAGCACTCGACGGTTTTGTACCACGATTCTAACGTCATCGAGGTTCTCGTCAGCCAATTCTTTAGCAAGTTTGGCCAGTGCGTCTGCTTTGCTGTTTTCCGCACGCGGTATACTTTCCAACGTGTAGGAGGGAATTTGGGTTAGCAGTTGCTGCACTTTTTCACCGTATTTTACCAATTCCGGTTTGCATGTTTGGTAATCGCCGTTCACTTGACTGACGACCAATTGGGAGTCCCCGTATATGAGGAGGCTCTCAATTTCCATATCGATGGCGATCTCGAGGCCTGCTATCAGAGCTTCATATTCCGCTTCATTATTCGTTCTCGGCTCTGTTAAGGAGAAGGCGAAGCGCATTATCCCTCCTTGTGGAGTTACAAAGATGAGTCCTACCCCTGATTTAATTATAGGGGTACTTTGTTTGCGTTTCTTCATGGAAGATGCTCCATCGAAATAAAGCTCCCAATGGGTATCACCACTGTCGACTGCGTCAAACGCATGTCTGTCTGGCAAATCGCAATTTAAAGGAGAATCGGCGGGTATCGGATGCTCAGCGAGGAAGTCGGCGATGGCCTGGCCTTTCACTGTCTTGAGAGGTTGATACGTTATCGAGAATTCCATCAAGAGCAGGGCCCATTTAGCGAGTCTTCCCGTCAATATGGCCTTTGACATTAAATATTTAAGAGGGTCCACTTTTGAAATAAGACGGACCTCGTGCGCCAACGCATAGTGCCTAAGCTTTGTTATTGCGAAGATCAACGCCAGGCAGTGTTTTTCAATGGGAGAGTAGTTGCTTTCTGCCCCCAGCAGGACTCGACTTAAGTAGTAGAGTGCTCTTTCTTTCCCTTGATCGTTCTCTTGTGCCCATAATACGCCTAAGGAACCTTCGAGGGCGGTTGTATAAAGAATAAGAGGCTTCCCCTTAACCGGAGCAGCCAACACCGGCGGGTTCTGCAGGTATTGCTTGATCTCATCCAGTGCGCCTTGGCATTTTTGATCCCAAACGAATGGGGTTCCCTTCTTCATCAGGTGGCTATAAGGACGGCACTTTCCTGAAAGGTTGGCTATAAATCGCCGTATATACGCGAGTTTCCTTTGGAGAGACCGCAGCTGTTTGAGAGTCCTCGGCGGAGGCATTTCCATGATCGCTTTGATCTTCGACGGATCTATCTCAATACCTCGGTGTCGAACGACGAATCCCAGGAATTTGCCCGAGGAAACCCCGAACGCACACTTAAGAGGGTTCATCTTCAAATTGTATTGCCGAAGGCGTTGAAATACAGTCTTCAGATGTTCGAGATGTTCCTCGTATGATTTGCTTTTAACCACGAGATCGTCGATATAGCATTCAACGATTTCGTGTATAAGGTCGTCGAAGATCTTCGTCATGGCCCTCTGATAAGTAGCACCGGCGTTCTTCAAACCAAAGGGCATCACTTTATAACAAAATATACCAAGAGGAGTCCTGAAGGCTGTATGCTTCTGGTCTTCTGGATGCATTTTTATCTGATTATACCCTGATGAGCCATCCATGAAGGAGAAAACCTCATGAGTGGATGTGTTGTCTATCATCAGTTCGGTGACCGGCACTGGGAAATCATCTTTTGGGCAGGCTTTATTAAGATCCCGAAAGTCCACGCATATGCGCACTGTCCCATTTTTCTTCATCACCGGCACGATATTGGCGATCCATTCAGGGTATTGGACTTCCTGGATGAAGCCAGAGTCTATCAGCTTTTTGACTTCGGCGTTGATGCTCATCTCAAGCTCGAGCCGCATTCTCCTCGGCGCTTGTTTGACTAGCTTGATGTCCGGGGATATCGCCAACTTGTGTACAACAATTTCTGGATCTAGTCCTGGCATTTCGGAATAGTTCCATGCGAAGCAATCTTTATGTTGTAGAAGCACATCCTTTAACGCAGCCACCCTATCTTCAGATAGCAGCTCGCTGATGAATGTCGGTCGCGGGTCATTTTCCGTCCCCAACTCAATTTTCTTGAGATTATCTGCAGTGGTATGTATTCCATCTTCCAGCTCTTTCGGCACTGGGGGAAATTCTGAGATTACCTCATCACTGCTGTTTTCGAGGCACCAAGGGAGGCTGTCCAGGTTCTCGGACTCTTCTCTCAATGTCGTTATCATACGACAGGTGTGAATTTTCTGCCAACCCCAATGTGGAACTGGTTTTTCTTTCGCGGCTTCGGGCTCGTGCTTCTGTGGTGGCGCTACCCTCCAGTTATCAGACAACGCGAATTTGCCAAGCTGATATTGATCTTCAACCCAATTCTTGAAGGTGAAGCAATCTTCCAGAGGGTGTCCCATTGCTCGATGGTAAAATCAATAATTTGAGTTGAACACCTCGCCTGCTTGTTCAGGGTGTTTAGACTCTGGCAACGTAAGCATTTGATGTTTTAGAGCGAGATCGAATATTTTCTTTGTTTTGTTCCGAGGAAATGAGTATGCTCGACCCATTTTCTTCCTGAGGGCTAAGTCGATAACGCTCGATTCTCGGATGCGTGGCTTCTTAGCTCTGCTTTGTGGTTGTCGAGCGCCTCTCTTGCCTTTCGACTTGTTTTTGTTTTCGCGTCGAACCTTTTTTGTAGCAGGTTGACAAGGAGCGGCATCTTCGTTCTTTACTGCCTGTTGAAGGAGACGCTGTGTCTTAGCTTTCTCATAGATTGCCATTTCACGATCGTGATCATCTCGGGCTTTTTGACTCGCATCCCTTATAAGTTTGCTCATCTGGTCTTCGGACGATGGACTGGGCGGTTTTGTATCAGGGACTTTTGCTGGTTCAGGATTAGCATCCTCCCATTGAGCGTCCGCCTCTTCATCGAAGTCATACATGGCATAACAGCTGTTTACTAGCTCCCGCTTCTTTGGCCGGATGTACCCAAGCCCTTTGGTTTCTACTCTCCCGTTAGGTAGTTTGCATTGGGTCCCGGGAATGTTCCAGACCTTGTCATAGAATCTGGCCTTCCTAACAGTCTGCTCAAAGGGTATCCCTTGGCGCTTTAACAGTCGTTTCAAGCCTTCCGTATAATACCTAGGTAAACGAATGGGTTGAAGCCCGTCCAGCGTTGGATCTGCTCCATACCAGATTTCTTTCTCCACTTTATTTTCTTCAGAGCGGTAAAGCAGAATTGCTTTCTCTCTGTTTCTTCTGGGAGGGATATAGAATGTCCGCAACTCTTCCACACTGTAGATATTAAGTGCATCCAGTTCTTTATGGTGTCTAGGCGGCACCATGGCTATTTGTAGACTTCGCTCTTCATCAGCAGAAGTTTGTATTGACAATCGAGCAGGGAATACAGCATGAACTTCATCCTCTGAATCACTACCGAAGATCAGCGAAGGAACGGATGGTCCTGGCCTGGCAGATTGGGATGGACCTGAATAAATTATGTCCTCCTCCTCGGTGTCACTGCCGAAGACAGGGATGGTGGCATTAGTTTTGTTCTCCGGTTTGTGACACCTTTCCGTGTCTTCGAAGCTCGGCAAGAAATATTTGGCATCTTCATACGTGCGAACTTCGTTCACGGAAAACGGATTCAACTCTCCGGCCACAGTGTACTCGAGGCCATCCCTGGAATACTTCATGCACTGATGCTGTGTAGAAGGGATGATATTGTACTCGTGTAGCCATGGTCGGCCGAGCAGAGCATTATAGCACGTCTTGGCATCTATAACATGGAATTTGATGTCTGTGACGAGCAACCCGAAGCGTAGCGTCAATATTACAGATCCAAGAGTCTTTGAGGATTGAGAGTCGAAACCGGAGATAGTGATCTTGTCTCGGGCGAGGTGTTGGACACTCATGCAAATTTCTTTTAACACCCGTACAATGAGTAAATTGACGGACGATCCGTTATCGACCAAGATTTTACCTATCTTTATGTCATGGCAATATCCTGAGACATAAAGGGGGCGATTATGTTCACACGTCCCGAGGAGAAGGTCTTCATCACCAAAAGCAACGTCGGCTGTGTGCACTTCTTCCAATTCGTCTTTCATCTTTTCTTCGGCTAAGAAGGCTTGGAACTGGTCCGGATCTTGTAGCGCCTTAATCAAAGAGTCTCTGGCTTCCTTTGATAGTAACAAGGCATCAAGGATACAGAGCTGAGAGGGCAGTTTCCTCAGATGTGCCAGAACGTTGTAATCCACCTTATTTCTCTTCGGCGGGTTCTTGGCGTTTAGCTCTTCCAGAACTTGGTCATCTAAAACGATGTCTTCAGAGATCTTTTCTTTCCCTTTATCTTTTCTATTCGAGGGTCCGAGGTTCTTTTCAGGCAGTGTCCGATTCCGCAGCCGGATATTTTCGCAAACCACTGGCTCCTCTTCTTTTCCCGAAGTTGACTCTTTAAAGAGGGGGGCAAGCTCTAGCTCCTCATCAGAGTCGCTCCCAAACGTAGGCATTTGTGACCTGGTAGTGTTAACCATGTGACAGTTGCCGGCAGTTCTTTCAAGTACTTTGGTCGTGTTTCTTCGCTCCCGACGAATCTTACGCTTTTCCCGTTTAAAGCGTTGTTGATTAGCGACGTAGCCTTGCCACCATCTATCGAACGCTTTGCACTCTTGGGTAGAATGTGAGACCTTCTGATGATATAAGCAATAAGAGGGGTGCATTTCTACCACGCTAGTAACTTTTTCTTCTGAGGGTGGTAGCTTCATACCCATCGATATGGCCTTAGCGAACTTCTTTTTTATCTTGAATTGGCTTTTGTCAGCGGTGGAGGCATTTTGCTCCAGTGGGATCATCTCAGCTCCTCCCTCAAGTCGCTGGCGCTTGGCCGTTTCGAATATCGCCGTCTCGCGTTCTTGATCAGCTTTACTTTTCAATCGAGCTTCACTAAGAAACGCGTCAATCATTTCTATTGATAATTCCGAAACTCTTGACTCAGTATTTACCCCCGGCATTTTGGTGCCAGAAGTCCCTTCATCGTTCGAGGTCGAGTGAGAGATCATATGACAGCTTGCCACATATTCGTCGGATTCATCCGATGAAGTTTCTTCCTCATCTTCTTTTCGAAAGACGTGATCAAGGAAATCTTGGAGCGTAATGGGAGTCCGCGCCTTTTGGTTGTACTCATCCAGTGCGTCGATCTGCTTCTGTAAGTCTGTGCGCTTGTCGCCAGGCTTCACTGGCTTCTTAGATTTATTCTTCTTCTTTTTCGAAGATTTTGACGGCTGGTTATGAACGCTTGAACTACCACCATCGGCCTTCGGAGTCGGACGTGGCTTCAACATCCCCTCTATAACCTGCGGCTCCAAGGGGTTCTTCCACTTGACCGCTGGACAGGTCTGAAGATCATTTAGCATTCTCCTCGTTTTGGCCGATAATACGACTTCCCAGGGAGTTTCTTCGACGACGGAGCATGTTGCCCCCGGCGTATTCGTCCCCTTATAGGTGTGGGGCTGCGGAGGATTCACCTTCCATTTGTCAGATAGCGCAAATTTGCCCTGACGGTACTGATTCTCAAGCCAATTTTTGAACACGTAGCAGTCCTCGATGGGATGGCCCAGCACTCGATGATAAGGGCAGTAATTAGGCTCGTTGACATCACTTGGTTGCGACGGGCGTTTTGGATCTGGCAGATTTATGAGCCTGTTGCGCAATGCCAGCTCGAACAGCCTCCTTGTTTTATCACGGGGGAAGAAGTAAGCACGTCCCATCCTGTCCTCAAGGGGTACGTATGGGCGCGTATTGTTTGGCCGAGCAACCGGCTTCGAGTCGTTCGGTTGTTGTTGGGCATTAGCGACGATAATCACTTTTCCCTTTCCTTTATCGTTTCGAGAGTCCGGCTTCGGGAGAGGGGGTTTATGGCCCATCTGATCCATCTGCGCCAATTTGTCGATCAAAGCCTGGAAAGAAGTCGGCTTGAAGAACATCATAAACTGCGAAATGGTTGCTTGTGGATCAAGGGTTCCAACAAACATTCCCACCGCAGGGGCTTTTTCTATGCGCTGTTCACACTTAGACCATAGATTACGCCACCGTATAGCGTACTGGACCCACGTCTCGCCGGGCTTTACCCTGGCGTTAATCAGCGCCGTCATCGGAGTACGCTCGCTGGCACTTGCAAAGCGTTGGGTGAAGAGCAGCTCCATCTCTGCAAAGGTTTTAATAGAGTCGTTGGGGAGCTCGGAATACCACTCGAACGCCGTATCCGATAGGCTTCCAACGAACTGGCGAAGCAGAAGCTTGTCGTCGCCGCCGGTGTTACCGCAAAGCGCCCTGAATTGGGCAACATGTTGATGGGGATTTCCAATCCCTTTGTAGACATGAAACTTGGGAATTGTGTAACCTGGCGGGTACTTGATTTGGTCATACCAGCCCGGATATGGTCGCCCTGTTTTTACAACGTGGCCGGCTGCTTCGGCCGCATGATGAACCTTTATTTGCTGGGCTATATATTCGTCCAGATCTGTTTTAGAGATTGTGTCTTCTTTAGCCGTCGATAGAACGGGCTGAGGGTTTGATGTTTCTCCCCTATCATCCCCAAGGACGATCGGGGGTTCTTTAGTCGGGGGCTCTGGTTGTATCATCATCCCTATCATGTCCTGGAAGAGAAGGCCCATACGTTGTATATTGGCTGCTTGTTCAGCAGCCTCTTTGTCTCTCTTTTCCAGTACTCTTCGGAGGAACTCAGCGTCGGTCTCTTCCTCTTGGCGTTCATCTAAAGACGTCTCAGGATTCTCTTTTGGCCCCGTGAGTGCAGCCATTGTAGTCATCATCTCCTGGAGCTTTTGTTGCTGCTCCTGAGACTTGGTCACTGACCGGGTAAGCGGTCGGTGACCCGTAGAAGTACGACTTTCTTCCTTCCCCGAAGCCATATAGACCGTATGAACTGCTATGCCCCCTGACTTGGGGCGTTTAGGTTCACCGCTTTTAAACTTTGTCAGCGTCACTGGAGCTTTTTCTGGCCTCTTTCTTTTGTGGACCTTTGAGGTTGAAGGAGCCGTTGAAGTGGGCATCCTAGCATTTGTTGCCCCCTGCTGTTTAATGGGGCGGTTTTTGTCTTTTTCCATCTTTGCCCTGTTCTGGCGACGGAAGTGGTCTGAGTCAATCACGGAGTCTTGAACCCTCCGCCAAACTTTATAAATCTTTGACGACAGCCGCTGAGGGGGTTGTTCTTGCTTTGTCTCCGGAGCTTTTTCCATAGGCGGAGGAGATCTTTTCAATGTAGCAATCGGAGAGTTCTTTCTCACCTTCCTCAGCAATTCGAAGCTGTTCCCCGTTGGAACAGCAGCATTGACCTCCACCACTGGAGCAGGTGGGGTTAGCCCTGAAGGGGAGTTGCCCCCTGCTTTCCTTACTCGCTGCCAATGGCGACTGTTTCCTGATTTAAAATCAGGAAAGCTTATGGAAAAAGCTTCAGAAGAGGGTCACGTGCTTACACGTGACACCTAAACGCATCATCCAAGCAAGCTCAGTTTCCTAACTAAGTCTAAAAGAAGGGATTTCAGAAAGGGTCACGTGCTCCCACGTGACCAAGGTCACGTGTCG
This sequence comes from Agapanthus africanus, assembly GCA_030015575.1. Lineage (NCBI taxonomy): Eukaryota > Viridiplantae > Streptophyta > Magnoliopsida > Asparagales > Amaryllidaceae > Agapanthus > Agapanthus africanus. The sequence goes on along the minus strand of JASDDO010000012.1, from coordinate 490,629,768 downwards.
GCACGCGACATTTAAATTCAAGCAGCAAAGGCACACATTGATTCGCCGATCAAATCAGGGAAAAAGCTTCAAAAGAGGTCACGTGCTCCCACGTGACCAGGGGTCACGTGTTGGCACGTGACGCTCAAGACAGCAAACTTGTTTTCCAGTCGAACCAAGGAAAGAGAGTTTAAACAAGGGTCACGTGCTCACACGTGACCAAGAGTCACGTGGTGGCACGTGACGCTTAAGCCGCAATCAGAAGACACAGCGCAGAAGGCTCGTTCCAAAGGGGGTCACGTGCTCACACGTGACCATGGATCACGTGGTCACACGTGACCGGCTTTCAAAGCCCATGTTGACGACAGAATTAAATTCTGAAGGAAATTTAAATCTTTCCAAAGGAAAGTGATTATCTGGGACCAATCAAATTAAAGATTCAGAGACGATTAAAGATCATCTATCTATGGAAAATCGCGGCTTTGGGAAAGATTTCCCCCTTAAATCTAACCAAAATATCAAAGGAGAATCTCTGGATTTAAGATCCAATGGTGAATAAAATTCACCTAATAATCCAAAGGCCCAAAATGAATGATGCAAATCAAATCTCCCAATGAAGATTCGTCAAAAACTGATTGATGCGGCTGCCTCTCCTATAAATAGGAGCCAAGGGACACAAAAAAAGATATACATGCGCAGAGAAGAAAAGGAGAAAAAGAGAAGAGTTTTGATACTTCGAAAAGACTCAGATCTTCTGCAAAAAACCCTAGGTAAGAAAGGGAAGCCCTTTTGAAAGAAGCAGAATTTAATTCTCAACAGAGTTTAACTCTGATAATATAAAAGCAGAAGAGCATATTTCTTCTCTCTTTGATAGAGGATCTGCAAAGTGCACATCTCCCCTTAAGGTTGAGAATTTAATTCTCAATGGGTTGAGATCCTGCCATGCAGATCCAAAACATAGAGAAGAAATGCAAGCATGAGAATTTAATTCTCACAGAACTATAGGAATTTAATTCCTCCAAAATAAAAGTGGGCTAGACCCTATATCATGGGAATTTAAACAGGGTTTAACCCTAATTAAAGAACTTAGTTCTGTTGAAACAACGGGAATTTAATTCCCTTAATCATCATTTCCTCAAAAACTTTTATTAGGGTTTAACCCTATTCAGCCCTTCACATAAACGAGGAATTTAAATCCCACAGAAAATTCAGAGTTAAACTCTATTCCAGAATACAAGTCTTCAAAAGAAAGAAGGATTTAATTCCTCTGAAATTAAAAGTCTCTGGAATTTAATTCCTAAAAAAAAAAAAGGAGTAACAAATCCTCTGAAAAACCACATTAAGGCAGGGTCACGTGTCACCACGTGACCCCCCACAAAAGCCCTACAGAAAACCCCTTTGAGGCAGCACCCCACGTGACCCACGTGACTTTCAGCAGAAGCCTTAACACATAGGCATTTGAATGCCCATCACGTGCTGACACGTGATGCTATCAAAGACACAGTAATTTCAGCAGAACAAATGAAGGAAGGGCGCTCTCACGTGCTGCCACGTGACCCCTCTTGTCTTAGTGTTTAACACTAAATTGAAACTCTCGAAATCAGTGTTAAAATATTGTTGGGCCTTAGTGTTCAACACTAATTAAAAAGCTTTATCTGCAGTGTTCAACACTGATTACCTTAGTGTTTAAATGCTAATCTGAGATCTTCATTTGCAGTGTTCAACACTGATCCGTTTTTAACACTAATTTGAGAAGCCTTATTGCTGGTGTTTAACACCAATTATTTCTTAGTGTTAAACACTAACTTGTTAACCGCATGCCCAGTGTTCAACACTGATTGCTCTGAAGTGTTTAACACTAGGCTTTGGCCCAATTGGCTAAAGGGATAGAGGCAAACATTCTCCCTCAATGGACCAGCAAGAGTCAATATTCCAGACCTGACTGGACTTAGCCCAAGCTGGCCATAAGTCCTCAATTTGTGATTAACTGGGCTAATGAGCTCATAACATAATTGATCAGTCTTGACCCAAATTGGGCCAGGGACTATTTAATCCACCCCGGTTCTAGGGTACATCTCTTCACTCCTTTGATACTTGGCATTGTAATCCCTCAATGTCTTCAAAGAGGTGACGGGTCCCGATGACCACTCATGATATGGACTGTGGGGTCCTTAAACCCATGCCTAATGCTAAACTTCCTGGTTACGTGGAAAGCGGATAACGTCACTCTTTGACCCCGTGGAAAACGTCCAGAGCGGATCCTGGTCCTCGCAGAGCATGGCAGTGAACCCATGCGAAGCATCCAGAGCGGAGCCTGGTCCTCGCCTAGCACGGCAGTGAACCCGTGTGAAGCATCCAGAGCACATACCGGACTGTGGAGTCCTTAAACCCATGGACTATGACGTCCTTAACCTTGACCGAGATGTCTTAAAACTACCCATGGACCGCAATGTCCTTAAACTACCCATGGACCGCAATGTCCTTAAACTACCCATGGACCGCAATGTCCTTAAACTACCCATTGACCGAGATGTCTTAAAACTACCCATGGACCGCAATGTCCTTAAACTACCCATTGACCGAGATGTCTTAAAACTACCCATGGACCGCAATGTCCTTAAACTACCCATTGACCGAGATGTCTTAAAACTACCCATGGACCGCAATGTCCTTAAACTACCCATGGACCGCAATGTCCTTAAACTACCCATGGACCGAAACGTCCCTAAACTACCCACGGACCGCAACGTCCCTAAACTAGAACAATTGAGCCCTCCATATGCTCTTTTGCCGGATCTAAACGGTCCCGTTTAAGTTGATCTTAGCCTCCAAAAATGGCTAACGCGTCCTTAAACCTTCAAACAGATTGGACTACGAATCCCCTAAATTAACTCCGGCTTGAGGGTACATCTCTGAACTCCTCTGACATCCGTCGTTGTAATCTTTCAACGTCGTCAGAGAGGTGATGGGTCCCGACGGCCATACATACGGTGGACCACTACGTCCCTAAACTGGAACAATAGAGCCCAAATGCTCTTTTGTCGGATCTAAACGATCCCGTTAAGTTGATCTTAGTCTCAAACTGGACTAACGTATCCTTAACAAACGTTTAAGTTGATCTTAGCCTCAAATATGGCTAACGTGTCCTTAAACCAAACCCCCAAACCCAAATTTAAGATAATGCGGATTTGGACTAGTCCACGCCCTACGGGTGACGACATAACTCAGTCTCCGTAAACAATCCACGGGCAATAAAACAAACACCCACGACACGAAGTGACCATCTGGAGAAGGAGAAAGTTGTTACCGCAACGCGGTAGCGTAATTAACTGCAGGGGCTTGCGCCTGCAGGGAAGAGCGTCCCCACAATCAAAAACCCCTCAAATGAGGGGGAATCTGACGAAGTCTGCTACATCGGACGCATCCGTCTAAACCTTCGACACATGGTGCCATAAATCAACTTGGCATCTTCGGAGGGGTGGACGGATAGCACCAATTAGCATCTGCCCCGAACCCCAGGCATTCGGACGTCCCGACGTCCCGGCCGCCGTTCGGAGGGGAACAGCGACGTCGCGCACGACGAGCCGTTGGGACTGGCTCGGAAATCGAGATGGTTTCTTGCTGCCCCCTGTTTGAGTGTGGGGTAACTGCTGATGTCAGCCTATCGAAGACTGATGCCTTCTGACCAGCTGGGGGAGGAGTAGGAACCGTCAATCTTGTGAAGACCGACTCTCTGATGGGAGAAGCCGCTTTAACGACTTCCAAAGCAGCGGCCGTTGCCCTCTTTGGGACGGCCACCTTATAGTTCTGACCTAGCCTGGTGAAAACGGAGGCTGTTGGTTCAGTAGCAGGCGACCCGTTGATAGGGGTCGTGGCAGCAGTGAGCCGGTCGAACACCGACTTTTTGTTCACTTCCGGTACAGGTGTCGGCATAGAGAAGCTTGTAGGTGGGACCATGGTCCCGAAGAACAAGCCGGTGGTGGCTTGGGTCACCTGGTCTACCGGCAGAGTCAGGAAGGAAGCCGCTTGGGGCCCATATGTTACACCTCTCGGTGAGGTGGAGCGTCCGTTGCAGTGGCATTTCGAGCAGTTGGTGCAGTTGGTGGCCATTGAATGCTTGAGTTCTGTACCAGACAAAAGACCAAATCTTAGCGACTTGAAATCCGAAGGCAACCATTTAACAAACCGCGATTGGTTCGCGAAGACGATACACAAAGTGTGGAGTGGAAAGAGGAAGAGGTCCCACCGGGCGTGCCAGAATCTGTTCCCCTCCGAACGGCGGCCTAGACGTTAGGACGTCCTGTGCCTGGGGTTCGGGGCAGATGCTATTTGGTTTTATCCGTCTATCTCTTCGAAGATGCCAAGTTGATTTATGGCACCTCGTATCGGAGGTTTAGACGGATGCGGCCGATGTAGCAGACTTCGTCAGATTCCCCCTCAGGGTGAGGGGTTTTTGATTGTGGGGACGCTCTTCCCTGCAGGCGCAAGCCCCTGCAGTTAATTACACTACCGCATCGCGGTAACAACTTTCTCCTACTCCAGAGTTTCACTTCGTGTCGTGTGTGTTTATTTTGTTTATGGTTGCCCGTGGATTGTATACGGAGACTGAGTGATGTCGTCACCCGTAGGACGTGGGTTAGTCCAAATCCGTATTTAGTTAGATTTGGGTTTGGTATTTTTAGTTTAAGGATACGTTAGTCGCGTTGCGGCTAAGATCAACTTAAACGTTCGTCAAGGATACGTTAGTCCTGTTTTGGACTAAGATCAACCTGACGTGGTTATTCATTTAATTTATGGTCGTCGGGACTCATCACCTCCCTAACATCGTTGAAGGATTACAACGATAAGTGTCAGAGGAGCTCAGAGATGTACCCTTGAACCAAAGCCAGTTGACTTAGGGTTTATGAAATCTGTTTGAATGTTTAAGGATACGTTAGCCGTGTTTGGGGCTAAGATCAACTTAAACGGGACCGTTTAGATCCGGGAAAAGAGCAATTGGCTCTATTGTTCCAGTTTAGGGACGTAGTGGTCCATTCTTAGTTTAGGGACGTCTCGGTCCAATGCCAGTTTAAGGACGTGGTGGTCCAATGCCAGTTTAAGGACGTGATGGTCCATTATTAGTTTAGAGACATTTCGGTCGACATTAGTTTAAGGACATCTCGGTCCAATATTAGTTTAAGGACGTCTCGGTCCAATATTAGTTTAAGGACGTTTCGGTCCGATCGTTAGTTTAAGGACGTCTCGGTCCATCGTTAGTTTAAGGACGTCTCGGTCCATCGTTAGTTTAAGGACGTCTCGGTCCATCGTTAGTTTGTGGTTGTTGGGACCCGTCACCTCTTTGACGTCGTTGAGGAATTACAACGATGGATATCAAAGGAGCTCGGAGATGTACCCTCGAACCGGACGTAGATTGATTTAGGAGAGCCATTTTGCTCAGTCAATTTAATTTAAGGACTTACGGCCACGGTTGGGCTAAGTCCAGTTCAACACTTTATTCGCATTGCATTTTTCTTATTTAGGCTTTACAAGAGATATAGAGTATTAGTTTATTTTGGGCTCTGTCCATTTGCAAAGCATCTACTTTGTTTTGGGCTTTGCCCCTTTTAAAATGCATAGCATTCTGAATATTTTGTTTGGGCTCTGCCCATTTATAAATGATGCAAAGCATCTGTTCTGGTTTGGGCTCTGCCCTTTAAAATAATGCATTTGCGCTTCATTAAGCCTGTTAGGCCTTCTCCTAATTGGGCTTGGCCCTTTTTAATGCATCTGCGCTTTGCGCTAAGTAATGAGCGCAAGTTCATATGGTGATGACACGTGTCGTGCTCTGATGAGCGCGAGCGCACTAGCGCAGTGCGATGCACTGTTGCGTTGCGCTATTGCGCTGCTGACACGTGGCGCGCTCTCAGCGAGTTGCGCCAATTCCAGAGAGCAAAGCTCTTATCTTAAGGGCGCTTAGCGCAAGTGGTTTTATAGCCGACACGTGGCGCTCTCTTAAGAGCGCAACGGCGCAACTTGGAAGTGCAAAGCACTAAGAATCTTTTAGATTCAAGAAGGGAAGTGCAAAGCACTGTTTAATTTCTTTGTCTAAATTAGATCAAAGAAAAATAAATTTTTCTTTATTCGAAGAACCGGAGGTTCTTAAAAGTGCAAAGCACTATTCTTTTATTATTTTATTATTTTTATTGTTTTTACAGAACCGAAGGTTCACAAGAAGTGCAAAGCACTGTTTTCTTTTTTATATAAGGATCATTGATCTTATATATATATATTTTTAGACTCATGGTCTATTAGAAGGAATTTCTTCTAATCCATGAGGGTTCTTTACCTCTTTCTTGAGATCTTCTCAGAGTTTTCTCTGCTTAGAGTTCTTGATCTTTCCAGAAAATTATTCCTGATTGAATTGAGGCTTGGGGTCCTATTTATAGTGACCACAAATCTGTTGAATTTGTTAACAGGATCTTTCCTGAGTGATTTTGGGAATTTTCCCACTGCTGGATCTTTGATCCAAAGGCCGAAGAAAATCTTCTAGTTCTGGAAAGAACAGAAAAGATTTCATAAAATCTTAATTTAGTTTGGCGCGGATGCCCCAGCGCATGACACGTGTCGCGCAGCGCAGAGCGCAGCGCAAGTGCGCTAGCGCATCGGCGCTGACACGTGTCGCGCAGCGCAAAGCGCAGCGCAACTGAAGCGTTGCTTCGTTTAAACAGAGCTTTGCTCTGATTGGGTGCGCTTTCTGGGCGCTGCGCTCGGCGCGTTGCGCCAGACACGTGGCAAGTTGCGCCCAGCGCAGAGGATCTGAAGCGTTGCTTCACCTGAGATATCTTTTCATCTCCCCTTTTCCAAGTCAAACTTGTATTTCCAAGATTTTGATTTCCCGGGTCTTGGAAATAATTCCATTGTGCACAAAATCTTTTGTGTTTGGGTCTATATATAGTTCAGGGCCGATCTTTTTATTCTCTCATCTTCAGAGAACTTTTTCGATCATGGCTTGCAACCGCCTTCATGCCCGCCGACAACCATGGGAGGTTCCAATTCGGGACATCGTTCCCCGTTTTGCTGCGCGCCTGGTGGACCCTTCTCTCTCGGACGAGCAATGCGACGCTGCAATGCATGAGCTTTTGACTCGTGTGGGGTCTCCTCTTCCTCCGAATTCCATTTGGCTTCGGATGGCCCTTGCCTCGGTGCTCTCCGACATTCCCCCTCCTCCAGCAGAGATGTCCCCGGCAATGCTGGATGCAGCCGAGGACAAGATCGAGGGCCTTCTCGAAGCGCACTTGATCACCAAAGCCCTGAAGGACTGCTCCTTCCATTTGCTGAACCAGATACGGGCTCGTCGGGTTGTCATCGCCACTTTTTCTCAGGAGTGTGGCGTCGACCGTTGGATGGCCACCCCTCGGGAGGATCGCCGCTTCGATGTGGTGGAGAAGACAGAGAGGGAGCTGGGGAATCTTCTTCTTCTTTTTGCGAATCCTTGTCTTTCTGATCCCGTATTCGGTGATCTTTTTTAAATGTAATATTAATAATAATGAATAAGCATTTTTCTTTTTTAATCAAGTATTTCATTGCCTGTTAAGGGTTCTTTTATTTTAATTCTTTGTTGTGTTCGTGCATAATATGATTTTAATTCGTTATTATCAAGTGTACGTAACTTTACATGAATAAATTGCTTTTGGTGTTAAACCCCGTCTTCTGCGCTAGCGCATCTGCGCTGACACGTGTCGCGCAGCGCACAGCGCAGCGCGGCTGCGCTAGCGCATCTGCGCTGACACATGTCGCGCAGCGCAGTGCCTGAGCAACTGAAGCGTTGCTTCCTTTATTGAAGTTTAAATTTTCAAAGCAAAGCTTTGTTTCTGATTGGGGAGTCGTTTCATCTTCCACCTCGGAATCTGATCGGAGCTTTGCTCCGATTGGGGTAAACAGAGGGCAAGGCCACGACCCCGGTCCCGGCAGCGCCCCCTGGCCGCTTCCTGAAAGTGAGATAAACCCATCTTGGGTCGCCCGCTCGACCACCAGGGTGACTCTTGAAGATGAGGGAGGAATCGAGAAGGGGAAGACTGAAGGGTACCGCCTGTAACTTCAGGCGGATCAAGAACCTAAGGAGGATCCTCCATGAGTTCGGCAATAACTGGCCGGAGGCCAAACCGAAGAAATTCAGCGCGGCGACGACCTCAGGAGAGAAGGGCAGGCGCATTCCGCCCAAAAAAGCTTCCAAATACAGGGCGATTTCCCTGCCCCGTACCTAATCTGCCCGCTCTCCCTCCTTGGCCAGTCGGAGCGTGTAGCACGAGGGGATGTGGAAGCGAGCCCGAGCATTGGCGAGCTCGTCCTCATGCCTCACCCAGCACGAGGAGCCAAGGGTCACATCTGCCGCCTCCCCCTAGAGGCAGCCCCCGCCTCACGATCCCGGGGTGAGGATCCAACCCCTGCTCCCCGAGGAGACTCAGACACAGCTAAAAGGACCCTAGCACCTACTCCTACAACGTCTACTAATTCTACAGAGGAAGACATCTAACCTTGGGAAGGAGAATCTTCAAGAGCTGAAAGCGGGAAAGGGGGGACAAGCGCCGAGCAACCAAGACTTGAGAAAAAGAAATAGAAGGAGTAAGGGCCATAAGCTTCGACGGATAAGCACCAACGGCGTGATCAGCCGCTCCACAAACCAAACAAAGTCCCAGCCTCCTTCGACACTCCTTCTGCACGTGCCCAGGTAAACGGCAGTAGTCACAAATCACGCTCCTTCTTCGATCAACGATCACAGGCTTCTTCATGGGTGCTACACCACGACGGTCCACTGGAATACCCTTGCGACCATGAGCTCGGTTAGGTACAAATGCGGGCTTCCTTGCCGCAACTGCTGTCTGCTGCAAACTCCCTTTCATCCCAGATAAACTCTGTTGTTCCCGAGCTGCCGTAAGAACCTGTGAGAAAGTGGTCAAACCCAGGGAGACAATCTGCCTCTGGATGTCCATATCCAAGCTGCGCATGAACCTCCGTGCCCTGTCTGCATCGTTGGCAACTAAAGGTCCAGCGAATCTGCTGAGTCTCATCCATTCTGCTGCATGCACATCCACGGGTGCTCCATTCTGCCTTAGCCTAATAAACTTCTCTTCCATTTTCTCCCGTGCGGTCCGCGGGAAGAACTTCTCCAGGAAACTCTTAGAAAAATCCGCTCACTTGATCGGCTTGGGCAAGCGGGTCTCCTCCACAAGCCACCATTCTTGGGCGTAGTCCACTAACTGAATGCGTACCACATCAACTCTTTTGTCATATGGAATCTGTGCCGCAATAAGAAAATTCTCTGTGTCAACTAGCCACTACTCTGCTGGCAACGGCTCCTCCAAACCAGTAAATGTAGACGGACCCAGATGCCTGAAATCTGCCACGGTCCTAACTCGATCAACTGGTTTAGCTTCAACCTTGTCTACGGACTGCTGAACGGTCCGCAAACCTTCCTGGAATGATTCCGCTTGTTGCTGGATCAGCTCGGTCTGTCTCTTTTGATTTTCCAGCATTCCCCTTATCACTCCAAGCATGGCGGCTTCGTCCACACGTCTCTGGTACGTCTTTAAATTCTTATCTGCCATATTCCTGAAATCAAAACACCTAACATTAGCATGATAATAGATTCAATATATAGATCAAGACTAGAACTCCAAGATACTTAAATAGAGTACCGCATTGTAACTATGCCGCGGTATCATAGCCATAATTACTTAACTCCACCCAAGTCGCCTAAGTCCTAGAGATAACAAGGAATCAGGTTCTCGAGTCGATATGCAAAGGAAGTTTGCACATCGTAAAAGACATAATCAGGAAGAAAGTGATTCAAGAAAGGGTGTAACGGTAAGGTGGCAGGACAAGTTTCCTAAACACGGGTTTCCTGACTCGTGTATTGGGTACAATACCCAACTACAAAAAGAATCAACCCGACTAACCTATGGCTCTGATACCAAAAGAACCATGTCACGCCCCGCTTCCCAGAGTACGCTAAAATGGGCACGTGACATAACCAACCATGCTACCTATGGGTAGGAAGCATCCATCCACAGTCACATTACGGCTGTAGAGATATCAAGAACACAATAAAACTATCTAGAACATGTCCATAATCCAAGATAACAGGAGTCAATAATAAATAAATGCGGAAGCAAATGATCCAATACAAATAACCGAAATGTATGTCCCATAATGCGGGCTCACATCAGGAATAAACTGCAGGAAATAAAAACTAACTAATACTGACACCTCACAGCTCAGCCTGCTGGCTGAAGTACTCCTACTCGGACTGCAACAGCGGTACGGAATCTGGGCCATGCAAAACCCAGACGTCAGTGCGTCATGTCATCAAGTAATATAATATGAACAGTGTAGCAGGCAATGCAATATAAACATGAATAAAACGAGAGTAACAATAATATGAATCAAAGCAGTGCAGGGTAGTGTGCAGTGGGTAAACTAAACTGTTCTATCAGGTTTTCTATTCTAAAGTCTTTGAAATCAATTGATGAATTGTCGATGTAACTCAATAGTATCCCGTGCATGCCCGGGACCACGGTCTAAGACTCTCGGGCTGAAACCGAGACGTGCCGCTAGGCAGTAACAGGTAGCAGGTATAGGTGGGTGATGTCAGCATCATCACCCCGGGGCTGGCCTAGCCCGTAAGACTGATCAGAACAGGTATCGAACTGTTGAGTTACAAGTCAGGTTTCACCTTTGATTTCCCCATACCCCCAAGTTATGTATGTCAAGTCAGGTATTCAGTAATCAAGAACTAATGCCAACACAGGATCAGGTAAAAGCAGGTTTGTCTGGATAGACAACAGGAACGGTCCATGAGGACTACATGTCAGGTTTGTTGGCATTAGACACAAGATCAGGTAACGGGTCAGGTCATGGTACATTAGGTCAAGTCAACAGTATACGGTACCATGTCAGGTATATCAATATATATGTGTAGCAAGTCAGGTCAAGATGTAAACAATATCGTGGGTGTGCTCACAATCAGTTATATAATCAAATATGGGTATCAACAATCATGAGATAAGCAATGAATTAAGTAATAGGCAGTTTCATTCAATTAGTAATACAGTTATCAAATTTGTCACAGAGATGATTACAAGAGTGCAGTAAGACAAGTATAGCCGTTTAGTCATGTTAACAAGTTTGAGAACCCTTAGAGGTGCAATGATTTGTATAACGGTTCAGTACAGATATTACAGGTTAAAATGCACACGAGTTTCTGAATGGAACAAACTATAAAGACAAACGCCATAAGATATGTTAACATTAAAAATGTGATTCAACAGGTAAATATGGTTATTAGGTTCAATTTGCAACTGTAGGTTCCAAGTTTAACGGTAAAATGATATAATGCAATATTGTACACGAAAACGAGAAATGATCGTACCAAGTTAAATTTACGGGTTTAGGGTGTCATAATATATATGTAAATATTGTATAGCATGTAGCAAGGGGTACTTACCTCGACGGGTCGCGAACCAGGAAAAACGGAATGTAAACGTCGGCGGGGAAACTCGCGACGGGCGCACGGTTCACGGATTGAACCCAAACAACGAACAATGGAACCACGCGGGTCGGGGTACCTCGCTGGAACATCAGATCACGTCGTCGGCATCGTCGGATTCTGGCGAAAAAGTGAACAGTGAATGTCAAGAAGACTTTGCAACAAGAAATGAAGGGAAAATAAAGAAGAAGAAGAAGAGGAGGCTTACAAGGTTCTGCTCTGTGATTACAGAGAGGAGACGTGAGAACGACGACGAAGTCGACGGCTCCGGCAGTGGCCTACAGTGACCGCGGGGAGATCTGCCGATTCAAGAAATACATTAGCAGAGAAGGAGAGAAGAAAAGGAGAGAGGAGGGAAGTGATCTCACCGAGGGGTGCTTGCGAGGTCGGGGACAAGAGGACGGGGGTCACCGGCGGCGACTCAGGAGGCGCAGATGCGTGCAGGGAAATGCAGGCGACCGCGGCTGGTGCAGGGTGCGCGGGGGTCGAAGAAGGAGGAAGAGGGGCTTGGTGAGGTGAGGATGAGGAGGTGAGGGTGCTGGTGACGGGGGTGCCGGCGTTGGGCTGCGGCGGCGAGGAGGGAGGCGGTAGCTAGGGCAGCGCGACGATGGGTTTGCTCTGTTCTTTTTTTTTAAAAAAAAGAAGGAGGGGGAAAATATTATATAGAGGAGAGAGAGGAATAAAGTTAGAGATATAATGAGAGAGAGAGAGAGAAGGATATCACGAGAGAGAGAGAGAGACGGTGAGGGAGAGAGATTGAGAGAGAATGGGAGTGGGGCCCACGGAAAGGATTTGAGAGAATGTGATTGGTTGAGAGAGAGATTTAGGTGATAGGAAAAATTTAAAGAAGATTTAAACGATATAGGAAACAGTAAATATATATATAGGTTAAGGAAATATTCGAAGGTTATAAAATATTAAAATTTGGGATTTTGGCGCCAAATAAAACATTTCCAAATCGCGCCCGGGTCGGGTCCAAAAATTTGAAATTGAAATAATAGGATTTTAAGCGGGATCCAAATTTTAAAATAAAGTGTTTTACGATCAAAAAGCATACCCCCAAAACAGACACACGTACGTGCACGTAGCCATCCAAACTCGCCCGTTTCACTGAACGGGACGAGAACACGATGCACGGACGCTACTACGGGGTTAGAGGTGTCAAGCAAGTCAAGATGAACATTTTTAATTTTACTTTAGATGCTATAAAATGTTATATGCAAAATTGAGTTGACGGGGTAAAAAATACAATGAGTAACAAACAAGCAAGATAAGTGAAAGAGTACCACATTACGCACAAACAGTAACTGAAATTAGTAGCATTGGGCTCGGGTGTTACAATGCTGTACTCATGTCACCTGGGAACTGTTAACTGACGACGGGTATAATACCAACCAATAGTTCCTTGCGAGTCCTATCCGGTGTACCCGTAACCCAACGAGCACATGTATACTATCTCCAGTACAACGTACTGATGGCTGTGGGATAGACCATCTCCCCAACTGGGATGAGAAGCGTACACACTAGTCTACTCCGGAGTATCGATGCCCTGTCTCGATAATCCTACGACTAGGAACCTGAAAAAGGATGTGCTTGTAGACTACCCAGCCCCCACTAGTGTAACTGCCATCACAATGCTGGTAGTCAAGCAAGATCCTAAGGGCTCTATCAATATGTATTCGCGATATGCTAACATATACACATATTAAGATAGATATAAACCAAGTAGCATACTACTATGTTGAGCGAGACTGTTAATATAACTGTGAACATCCCAAACTTCCATTAAGTAATATACAAACTAGTATGATACAATAATGGCCCCTAGGGCATATACACTAACACCCGCTACCCGGATAGCGGGCTGGGGGTCAAGAAGCTACTAGCCCCCTTGCGGGGTGCGGGGCAGCGCCCCGTTAGAAAAAAGTTTTCTAACAGGGAAGGTGTCGTGGAGTGTGTGTGTGTGTGTGTATACATATTTATAAAAAAGAGGGGAAAGGGCATCCAAAGGATGCGTGGGAAAAAGCGCCAGCGCTTTGGGTGCTAGCGCTTTGAGTGCAAGGGCACTAGCGCCTCACGTGCCAGGCACGTGGATGCTCGGGCACTGGCGCTTTGAGCTCCAGAGCACTAGCGACCCACGTGCCAGGTACGTGAGCGCTCGGGCGCTAGCGCTTTGGTCTCTAGCGCTCTGAGCGCAAGAGCGCTAGCGCTCTGAGCGCTAGCGCCCCACGTGCCAGGCACGCGGGCGCTCGGGCGCTAGCGCTCTTAGCGCAAGATCGCTAGCGCCCTACGTGCCAGGCACGTGGACGCTCGGCCGCTAGCGCTTTGAGCGCAAAGATGCTAGCGCTTTGGGCGCTCAGGAGGCAAAAGGGACTTGGTCCCTGTAATGGGAGTTGTACTCCCAGAAAGGAGCACTTATTATTTTGTATATATGTATATATATGAAGAGTTAAACTCCTAAGATATTTTGAAGCTGATGAAGGGGCTTCTCCCCTTGAGCCCTAGATCTTCCCCAAAGTGGGGTTTCTGGAGATGGGTCTCCTTCTTCTTCCTTTGTTAGCCGGATCTTGAAAATCAAAAAGTATGAGATTTTTAAAAATCTCTCCTTTTTGAGATCTGATGGGAGATCTAGACTCCACTTTGTGGGTTTTGTGGTGAAAAACTATTTAGTTTTGGAAAAGGAAGAGTAAAACTCTTGATTTAATTCAAAAGAAAGAAGAGGGTTTTGAACCTTGAGGAAGGAGAAGATCACAGATCTTGAATTTTTTTTTAGAGAGAAAAAGTTGTTGGGATATTTTCATTATCCTTGCCTTTATAGGCTATACAGTTTACATATAGCCTCTTGGGCTTTACAAAAATGGCATTTTGCCCATCCCATGGCTCATGTGCCATTTCTTTTTGCACATAAGCTATGGGCTTTACAAAAATTTGGCTTTATGCCCATTTTTCTTACATTCATTCATAAAATAGAATAAAAGTAATACACCAAAATTATTTATTACAAAATTTTTATCTTAGCATAGGGGGATGCCGGCCGCTCCATGTTCGGGCTCGACTTGGGCATTGGCCCACTCGACCTGGGCTTGGGCCCACTCGGCTTGAGGTTGACTTTGATTTTGACATGGTCAACCGGGGTGTAAATTTCGACCCCAACAAATTACCCCCCATCAATAAGTGCACACCACATATGTGGGTTGTGCGCACGAAATTGATGGATCTTCTTTCGCGTGGAGGTCGACTTGATCTGGTTCCTGTTTTAACGACGTAGAGGTCGATGCTGCCATTTTAGCGACTTGGACGATCGGTGCTGCCCTTTTTGCGACTTGGACGGTCGGTTCTGCCCTTTTTGCGACTTGAACGGTCGGTTCTGCCCTTTTTGCCACTTGGACGGTCGGTGCTGCCCTTTTCGCGACTTGGACGGCGGTGCTGCCCTTTTTACGAGCTGGACGGTCGGTGCTGCCCTTTTAGCGACGTGGACGGTCGGTTCTTCCCTTTTTGCGACTTGGACGGTCGGTGCTGCTCTTTTAGTGACGTGGACGGTCGGTGCTGCTCTTTTAGTGACGTGGACGGTCGGTGCTGCCCTTTTAGCGACGTGGATGGTCGGTTCTGCCTTTTTTGCGACTTGGACGGTCGGTGCTGCCCTTTTAGCGACGTGGACGGTCGGTTCTACCCTTTTTGCGACTTGGACAGTCGGTGCTGCCCTTTTAGCGACGTGGACGGTCGGTTCTGCCCTTTTTGTGACTTAGATGGTCAGTGCTGCCCTTTTAGTGACGTAGACGGTCGGTGCTGCCCTTTTTGCGACTTGGACGATTGGTGCTGCCCTTTTAGCGACGTGGACGGTCGGTTCTGCCTTTTTTGCAACTTGGACGGTCGGTGCTGCCCTTTTGCAACTTGGACGGTCGGTGCTGCCCTTTTAGCGACGTGGACGGTCGGTTCTGCCCTTTTTGCGACTTTGACGGTCGGTGCTGCCCTTTTAGCGACGTGGACTGTCGGTTCTGCCCTTTTTTTGACTTGGACGGTCGGTGCTGCCCTTTTAGTGACGTGAATGGTCGGTGCTAATTTAACTTGCTCCGCTTCTTGTGGTGTCAGGGTTGAAGTTGACTTGCTGATTCGATGTGATTTGGGTTGACATCAGCACCGCTGCACTGGAATATGGTACCAGGAGCGAATCATCATTTGTCATGAGTCGATTTCCCTCATTCCCAGTTTAACGACTTAGGGGTCATCTGTTCCCAGTTTAACGACTTAGAGGTCATCTGTTCCCAGTTTAAAGACTTAGGGGTTTGTGTATGATGAGAATTATTTGAGCCCGTGGATTGTATGCGGTAGTCAATTTGGGGACTAACCGTAGGGCCGGAAGAATTTTGGGAAATTGGATTTTGGTTGGTGTCTGCATCGCTGCACTGGAATATGATATCAGGAGCGACTCATTATTCGACGTTTGGGGACTTGGAATTTGGATCTTGTTTAACATCAGCATTGGTGTACTGGAATAATACCAGGAGCAACTCATCATTTGCCCCGGGAGGACTTGGGATTTGGTTTTTTGGGTCGGCATCAGCACCGCTAACACTGAAGCGTAACGCCAGGAGCGCCTCATCATTTGCCATTTCCCGTTGGGGAGCGATAGTTTAGGATACAGGTTTAGATCCCTGTCACCTAAGACTTTTCAATTTTATGAGCCATAAGGGTCTCATAAAAGCATTTTCTCCCTACGAGTCGAGAGGATCTCGCAGGTGTATGTTCTCCTTAGGAATCGTGAGGATTCCTAAATGTGTTGCTCCTTTATGAGTCGTAAGGATCTCACGCAGGGATTTTCTCCTCACAAGGTCGAGAGGACTTTGTGAGTGATTTTATCTCTTTTCACGAGTTTGCGCCCTTTCGGGTTGTCACAAACTCGCCGGCAGTCCTGCTGTTTTTACTCACGAAGTCCTTTCGGGTTTTCATCCGTGCCCATTTTGCTCGTGGACATACCGTTTTTTTGCACTGGAGGGACTTTGAAAGTAGTCATACCGGCAGGACTTGGGAAAGATAGGGTTTGTTTATGCCCGTGGATTATATACGGTTTTACAGGACGTATGATGTAGACCGTAGGGCTGGTATGCTCAATTCGCCTGCGACTTGGAGCATTCACACGTAGTATTTCTTGAGATATCGACCATTGATGGGTGGCATGGGCCTTTCTCCCTCGGCATTTATCAGTTGGTAGGATCCTCTGTCAAACACTTTTTCGATGACGTATGGTCCTTCCCAGTTTGGCTCGAATTTTCCCTTGGCATGTCGATTGAGGATGATCGGTCTTTTGAGGACCAACACCAATTCACCTTTCTTGAAAGCACGGGGACGGGTTATCTTGTCATAGGCCCATGACATTTGGGCTCGGTATAGCTCCAGATTTTGCTGCACCGCGAGCCTATTTTCTTCGAGGGTGTCGAGCTCTTCAAGCCGAAGGAGCGCGTTTTCCTCCTCCATCAACTCATACTGAATGTCCATTCTTAAGCTTGGAACTTCGACTTCGAGGGGGAGGACCGCCTCCACTCCGAAGAGCAATGAGTATGGAGTGGACTGGGTTGGAGTCCGGTGCATGGTACGATATGCCCACAATGCCTCGTGAAGCTTGAAATTCCAGTCTCTCTTGTTGGCTGAAGCATTTTTCTCAGGAGCTTGTATAGAGTCTTATTGAAGGCTTTAGCCTATTGGTTCTTGGATTATAGATGGAGGAATATCTCCAGTCTATCTTGTGTTGAGTAGCGAATCTTGAGACTTTGAAGCTCTTGAAAGAAGGCTCGTTGTCAGAAATGATTCTTCTTGGTGTACCGGAGCGGTATAAAATATTATGCTGGAAGAACGTAAGAATATTTTCTGTCTTGACTTCTTTTGGCGGGACAGCTTCAGCCCATCTGGAGAAATGGTCAGTTGCGGCCAATATGAACCGGTGGCCTCTGGATGACGGAGGGTCAATTGGGCCAACTATGTTGGTCCCCCAGACTTCGAAGGGCCACAACGCCACCGTAGGATGCAACGGATTAGGATGCTTGTGAATGAAATCGCCGTGAATTTGGCAGATATAACATTTCTTTGCATGCTCTCCGCAATCCCGTATCATGGTGGGCCAATAATATCCAAGCCGTTTAATTTGAAGTCGCATTTTGGGGCCAGATTGGTGAGCACCGCAAACGCCCGAGTGAACTTCTTTCATGACTTTCTGGGCTTCGGCCGATGACAGACATCTGAGCCAGAGTTGGTCATATGACCTGCGGTATAGCGTGTCATTTACAAACACGTATCGGAATGCTCTCTTCTTTAGCTGAATTCTTGCAGACTTTCCTTCGGGCAGCTTGTCGTATCGGAGGTACGCTATGAAGGGTTCTCTCTAATCGGGCACGTCTTGGATGATCGAAGCTTCTTCGGCAGGACTGCTCTTCTGTTCCGCGCTTTCCTCTTCTCGTAGAGAAACTGGGGGTAGAATTTTCCGGCTCCTGACTGTGATCAGAATTTCTTCCATGTTAGGATCAGCCAGCTCCTTGGCTAGGCGAGCGAGTATGTCAGCCTTTCCATTCAACGCTCTAGGGACTCTCAATAGTTCAATGTGAGTGAACCGTTTCATGAGTTCCACCACTCGGCCTCTGTACCGAGCTAACTATGGTTTGTATATCTTATAGTCACCGCTTACTTGGTTGACGACGAGCTGGGAGTCACCGTAAACCCGTAGTCTAAGGATTTCCATTTCTATGGCGAACTCCAGACCAGCTATCAGAGCTTCATACTCAGCCTTGTTGTTTGTGCGAGGCTCGGTGAGAGAAAAAGAACGCCGTAGGGTTCCCATCAATGGCGTGATGAACACCAATCCTATCCTTGCTTTTATCTCCGGGACGCTTGATTTACTGGAGGTCCTTATTGATGAGGCCCCATCGAAGTAGAGCTCCCAACATGGCTCGTCATTCTCGAGGTACAGCACTTGTTCGTCGGGTAACTCGCAATTGAGCGGTGACCCGTCTGGTATGGGATGAGCAGCGAGAAAGTCCGCAAGAGCTTGCCCATCTACTGCTTTCTGAGGAGTATAAACTATGTCAAACTCAAGTAGCATGACAGCCCATCTTGCCATTCTGCCGGCTAGGCTTGCTTTGGTCATCAAGTGTTTGAGCGGGTCGACCTTGGAGATCAGCATAACCCGATGAGCGAGCAGATAGTGCCTCAGCTTCTTCACAGCAAATATCAGAGCCAGGCATTGCTTTTCGATTAGGGAATAGTTTTGTTCTGCCCCGACTAGAGTTCGACTGAGGTAGTAGAGGGCATTTTCTTTTCCCTCCTCGTTGTTCTGGGCAAGGAGCGCACTGAGTGACTCATCTAGCATGGCAGTGCAGAGAATCAGCGGTTTATTTGAAACGGGAGCGGCCAGCACTGGAGGGTGCAACAAGTACTGTTTGATGCTTTCAAACGCTTCTTGACATTCGGCATCCCAGACAAAAGGAGCTCCTTTCTTCATGAGCTTTGAAAAGGGCCTACATCTCCCCGATAAATTTGAGATAAACCTCCGTATATAAGCAAGCTTGCCTTGAAAAGATCTTGGCTGCGTCAGATTCTTCGGAGGGGGCATCTCTATGATGGCCTTTATCTTGGATGGGTCAACTTCAATCCCTCGATGTCGGACTATGAAGCCCAGGAATTTTCCCGATGACACGCTAAAAGCGCACTTCAGAGGATTCATTTTCAGATCGTACTCTCTCAGTCTGGTGAGAACGGTCCTAAGATCTTGGATGTGATCGTCCTTAGCTTTAGTCTTGACGACCAGATCATCAACATAACATTCGACGACCTTATGAATTAGGTCATCAAAGATATTGGTCATTGCCCTTTGATATGTAGCACATGCATTCTTCAGTCCGAACGGCATCACTTTGTAGCAGTATATTCTGATCGGGGTTCGAAATATTGTGTGCTTCTCATCCTCAGGCGACATCTTGATCTGATTATACCCAGACGAGCCATCCATAAAGGTGAACATCTCATAATTTGAGGTGTCATCGACCATCATTTTCATGACCAGTAGCAGGAAGTCGTCTTTAGGACATGCCTTGTTGAGGTCCCTGAAATCGACACAAACTCGGATCTGCCCATTTTTCTTCTTCACTGGGACTATGCACGCGATCCAATTCGCATATTTCTCTTCCCTGATGAAACCGGCATCGATGAGCTTCTTGGTTTCCTCGATGACCTTTTCTTCTAGTTCCCTTCTCATTCTTCAAGGAGCTTGTTTGACTGGCTTAGCATCAGGAGATATAGCCAGTTTATGCACGGCCACTTCAGGGGAAAGTCCAGGCATTTCTTTATACGTCCACGCGAAGCAGTCGACGAACTCGTGCAGCAGGGCGATTATCTACTCTTTCATTTCCTCTGATAAAAGCGAGCTGATGTAGATCGGCCTTGGATTATCGGGCGTTCCTAAGTCAATCTCGTCTAGCTCGTCGAAGGTTGCTTGTCCGCCATCTTCGAGCTCTTGAGGAGCTTCTTCTGGCTTGACTATCTCGTCATCATCATTTGATTTTTTGCTAGCTTCACCAATATGGATCATGTAGCACACTTTGAAATCAGGTTGAATGAAGCCTATGCCCCGTCTGTCTGGAATTCATCCATTGATGAGTGCTCGGACCTAGGGCGGATGCCATAGCCCTTCATAAAACTTTGCTTCGAACTCCGTTTGATATAACCGGCATCCGCACTTTTTGAAATATTCACGCATCTCGGGTGCATAGTATCTGGGATTGAGGACGGCTCTTATGCCTCTCTCATAGGGAAGGCACACGACAGACAAATCGTCCGGGTACACAACAGGATTTGACCCATAAAACAGGATGCCCTTCTGTCCACTTTTCCTCCCGGGAACGTAGAAAGTTTTCAGCTGGTCCACGGTAGAGACTGACAATGCATCGAGCTCTTTGCGCATCCGTTCCAGCACCCTTGTGATGGCCAGGGACTCTTCTGCAATTTCGAAGGTCTCTCGTAGTTTTGTTTGTTGCATAGGGGTCCAATCTGCACAGCTGTTGCACGGCAGGTCCTCTTCCTCCGACTCTTCAGTGTCGCTGCTAAGATGAGGGCAGACTTTGCTTCTAGATGGGGCTTCAGTAATAGATTCGTCCGTATCGCTGCCGAAACGAGGGCGAGTTTTACGAACGGACGGACTTCCAGCGTCGGACTCATCAGTGTCGCTACCGAAACGCGGGCGCACTTGGGCGTTTTTGCTTTTGAAAGTGACAGTCGGCTCAGATTTGTTTTTGAGTCTTGGGGCCGCTCTATCCTCAGTCAGTTGTGGCTTAGCATTTTGGTGGTTCATAAAGTACCGAGAATCTTCATATCGGACTTCATGCACACCGAACGGCTGGATGTCTCTGTCAATGCATCTTTCTTTGCCGTTTTTAGTATACTTCATACATTGATGGAGAGTTGACGGAACGATGCCGTAATCGTGGAGCCACGGTCGTCCCAAGAGAATCTTATAAGACGTGTCGGCGTCGATCATGTATATCATAGCTTTAGTTTGCAGATCCCCGAATTTGATTGGCAAAGCTATAGACCCCAGAACTTGCTGGCGGTTTTGATTGAAGCCTTGAATGACAATCCTTTCCCTTAACAGGTGTCGGACGTCCATTGACAAACTCTTCAGTGTCCGCAAGTTCATGATGTTCACTGAGGACCCCGGATCAATCAATATGCAATTAATCCGATCTCTGTCGCTGTACCCGGTCACGTAAAGTGGTCGATTATGCTCAGCCGTTCCCAGTAGCAAGTCTTCGTCCTTAAACGTGACTGCGGCGACATGCAGAGCATATTGGGCTTCTTTCATATTAATTTCCGTAAAGCGAGCCTGATACCGTTCAGGGTTTTGTAGAGCATGAATGAGAACATCTCTAAGCTCTTGAGATAGAACCAAGGCATCATAGATGCTAAGGAGCTTTTGGAGATGAGCCAAGACATTATAGTCAACTGGGGAAGGACTCGAATCTTCATGGGCAAGTTCGCCGCCATCTTCTTCATTAGCGACTTGTTTTTCCTTCCCTTTTGGGGCGTTGCCCTAATTTGGCGGTAGAGCCCTGTCGCTTCTGAGCTGGATTTGGTTGGCCTTAGTGGCGAGCTCTTCGTCCTCTTTGGGAAAATAGAGCTCCTCCTCAGAGTCGATGCCCAAGTGGATGGCGTAGCAGGTCACTATAGGGATCTCTTCATTGGAGTCTTCTTCTAACTCCTCCAGAATCTCAGCCGCTTCTACAGGGAAGAACTCTTTCAATTGAATTAGAGTTCTTTCCTTCTGTTCATAGTCTTCGAGGGAATCGATATATTTTTGAATGGTCGATCTCCTTGCAGACTCCTTTTCGCACCGAGCTGCACTTTTCTTCTTCTTGAGCTTTTTGGATTTTGAGCCTGATGGAGCCGCATTGGCAGCTGGAAAGGTAGGCTTCTTCTGCCCTTCCCATTCCGTCCTGGGCTCTTTCTGAAGTAGCTTTATCATCTTCTTCGTCTTATTAGATATGTGCGTACTCCAAGGAGGCTGCGGTGAGTCAGTTTTGTTTGTCAGGGCAGCTGGTTCAACTGTCTGCTCCCAGAAGGCTTCAACTTCTGTCTGTAAAAAGTTGGTGGTTGCAACTTGATTGTTCACCAACACACTTTTGAACAGCTCGATCTCTCCAGCCTTGTACTGCTTCTCGACCCAGTCTTTGAAGATATAGCAATCCTCGATCGCATGGCTCGCTACTCGGTGGTACGAGTAATACAGGGGATTGTCGGTCATTTTTGCTTCTTGAGGTCTTTTCGACTCTGGAAATTGTAAACCGTTGTGCAAGGCATCTTTAAATATCTTTCGGACCTTGTCCCTCCTGAAAGAGTAAACCTTGTTCTTTTCTCCTCTAGGGAAGGCCCCTCTCCTCCCAGCACTGGCTTTCGAGACCGGTTGGTTTTGGATTCGCCCGCCCTTCGCTTTTCTTCATTGTCGGACGCATTGAAGACATTGGTACTGCTGGAACTCCCGCTTCTACGGTTGTCGCCCCGCTTGCTTTGCCAAGTTTTGTCTCTCTGAGAGTCAGGGGTAGACTCTTGCTTCGAGCGTTCCAGCATTTGGACTTTCTTGGTTAGCTCTTGAAACGTCTTGAGGCCTGCTGTACACAAGAACGGGACGGTTCCCAATGAGAAGGCTGACGGACTGGTCCTGCTCCAGCGGCGGTTCGCACTTAACTGTGAGATTACGCCATCGAGCGATAAAGTCGGTGTTGCTTTCATTCTTCCCCGGCTTGGTCCTCACAAGGTCGACAATGGAGATTTTATCACTGGCACTCATGAACCTTTGCCGAAACAGGGACTCCATTTGGGCAAAGGTAATGACAGACCCATCTGGTATACTCGCGTACCAGTCAAAAGCAACACCAGTCAAGCTGTTGACAAACTGACGAAGAAGGAGCGCATCATTGCCCCCTATATTTCCGCACGATGCTTTAAAGTGGGCGACGTGCTGATTTGCATTTCCCGTTCCGTCAAATCTTCTGAACTTAGGAATGACGTAGCCGCTCAGGAATTCGATCAGATCGTACTATGCGGGATATGGCCGCCCACTGCTGCCAATTTCTTTCTGAGCTTCAGCTTCGACCACCAATGTTTTAACCTTGCTGGTGACCAAATCCATTATCCGATCTTGTGTTAACGGGATGGTGTTATCTGGGGCCAAGGCGTCCCCAGAAACGGAATGTGGCCGGCTTTCGTGCTGCTCAACCAGTCTTGGACCCAAAAGAGCAGGCATTGGCTGCTTCGGATTGTCATCACCCGGCTGATGAGTAGCGACTTGTTCTTGATTGGGAGGCGCTCGAGCAATTTGAGCCGTAAGCTGCATCACAACGTTCGTTAGGTCGTCAATTTTCGAATAGAGCTTGGCCATCTCTTTGTCTTTGCTCTTGAGCTATTTTCGAAGCTCTTGAAGCAGCTCTTGCTCCGCGGTCCTGGGGTGGAAAGTTGGCTCTTCCTCACTGTCCGAGCTTGACTCTGCCTGGACCGAAGGGTCTTTCTGCCTATCGTCCTCATCGAGAGGGTTTTCATCATCCAGCGGAGGCGGCTGTTCTTGGGAAGCGGCAACCGCATTCAAGCCAGATTGGGCTTGGGATGTGGTGGCCCCATCCTTGCTTTTGCTACAAAGGTTGTCGCTGGGCCGCCCGCCTGCCATATAGAGTGTATGGATAACATATCCAGCCGACTTTTTATTATCGGCGACTGA
Organism: Agapanthus africanus; assembly: GCA_030015575.1. Taxonomy (NCBI): domain Eukaryota; kingdom Viridiplantae; phylum Streptophyta; class Magnoliopsida; order Asparagales; family Amaryllidaceae; genus Agapanthus; species Agapanthus africanus. The sequence continues at coordinate 490,606,018 of JASDDO010000012.1, read as the reverse complement.
TTTCTTGGATCGCTGTCTTGACCCTCCTGTTTTGGTAATGGGCAGTCGACGGAAGGCGGTTGGCCTGGCCGGATTCTTGAATGGTGCTGACGCTTCCTTTTTGGTTTTGCCCTGCCGTTTTCGTGCGGCACAGAGTGCCTGATAGACTCTGGAAGAGACAGTGTCACATTTTTTTCGTTGGGGCCGGGACACGTCTCTTTGTAGCAACATTCGGACCGCTGTCTTCTTGATCCTGGCAATCATGGCATTTTTCTGAACCCACTTCAAAGGTTCGAAGAAATTGCTGATTTTTACGGCCGATTCAGTCGTCGTTACAGGATGACTCTGCTCTTGGAATCTCATACGATTCCACTCGGCCAGAGCTCTAGCCCTTTTGTTGGCTCGATACCTGAGCCACTTCTGCCTTAACTTTTCTGTTTTAAGTACTCGGCAGACTTCGGCTCTTCGGAAAGACACCGTAGACCGATTGATAGAGAGGCCAGAGGAGACGCCCGATGGGCATTTGTTGGAGTCATCGCCTGAGCCCGCTCGCAACGTTTGATGTTGCCCTTTGTACCGGAAGTCTTTCCCTCAGCTGGAGCACCAGAAAGTCGTTTAGACACCGTCTTATGTTTTGGTTATGGTGCCTTGGCGATCACAACATTCGGCCTCTTGCCCCTTGAGACCGGCTTGGCCACCTGTTTTGCCGGGATTTCTGCCAGATGAGCGCTTCCGGCAAGGTAAATGATGACGGGGCCAAACTGGCGAAGCAGTTCCTCCCACTGTCGACTGAGGCTTGCGGGGAGAACCACACGAGCATTGACCTTGACCACGTACGGGATTGGGGTCTGGTCAGAAGCTGAATTCATCTTGGGAGACATTGTCGTTGAAAGTTGATTGCTGCACGGAAAAAAAAATATTATTTCAGTACAAACATCGGCATATATGTTAAATGAGTTTGCGTGAACACTTGACCCAAGATATGGGAGGAGAGAAAGGTCCCACCGGACGTGCCAGAATCTGTAGGGTGTTTTTCGTCACCCCATTGAAATGGGAATGCGCGCGTGCTTGTCAGGCGTATTACAGATTCCCCCTGCCTAGGGTAGGCAGGGGTTTATTGATTGCGGGGATCCAAATCTCCGGCAGCCGCGGACTAAGCTGCCGTTAATTACCCCTCGCCTTTGAAGCGAGAGAACCTCCGATTAACGGGTCAAACAGGTCATGCGAACTCAATGTGCAGTGTATGTGTGTTGTGTTTTGAAAGGGGGTTTTGGATATATCGGGGGCCCCGCAGAGTTTTTACGGGGTCCCGCTACCCGGATAGCAGGCTGGGGGTCAAGGGGGCTAGCAGCCCCCTTGTAGGGTGCGGGGCAGCGCCCCATTAGAAATTTTTTTCTATCAGGGACAGTGTCGTGGAGTATGTGTGTGTGTGTGTATATATACATATATATATAAAAAGAAGGGAAAGGGCATCCAAAGGATGTGTGGGAAAAAGCGCCAGCGCTTTGGGTGCTAGCGCTTTGAGCGCAAGGACGCTAGCACCCCACGTGCCAGGCACGTGGACGCTCGGGCGCTAGCGCTTTGAGCTTCAGAGCGCTAGCGCTCTAAGCACAAAAGCGCTAGCGCCCTACGTGTCAGGAACGTGGGCGCTCGGGCGCTAGCGTTCTGAGCGCAAAAGCGCTAGCGTTTTGGGCGCTAGCGCCTCACATGCCTGGCACGTGGGCGCTCGGGAGGCAAAAGGGATTTGGTCCCTGCAATGGGAGTTGTACTCCCAGAAAGGATCACTTATTATTTTGTATATATGTATATATATGAGGAGTTAAACTCCTAAGATATTTTGAAGCTGATGAAGGGGGCTTCTCCCCTTGAGCCCTAGATCTTCCCCAAAGTGGGGTTTCTGGAGATGGGTCTCCCTCTTCTTTCTTTGTTGGCCGGATCTTGAAGATCAAGAAGTATGAGATTTTTAAAAATCTCTCCTTTTTGAGATCTGATGGGAGATCTAGGCTCCCCTTTGTGGGTTTTGTAGTGAAAAACTATTTAGTTTTGGAAAAGGAAGAGTAAAACTCTTGATTTAATTCAAAAGAAAGAAAAAGGTTTTGAACCTTGAGGAAGGAGAAGATCACAGATCTTGATTTTTTTTTTGAGAGAGAAAAAGTTGTTGGGATATTTTCATTATCCTTGCCTTCATAGGCTATACACTTTACATATAGCCCCTTGGGCTTTACAAAAATGGCATAAAGAGGCTTTACAAAAATGGCATTTTGCCCATCCCATGGCTCATGTGCCATTTCTTTTTGCACATAAGGCCTGTGCTTTACAAAAATTTGGCTTTATGCCCATTTTTTTACATTCATTCATAAAATAGAATAAAAGTAATACGCCAAAATTATTTATTACAAAATTTTTATCTTGGCATGGGGAAGGCCGGCCGCTCCATGTTCTGTCTCGACCCAGGCATTGGCCCACTCGACCTGGGCTTGGGCCCACTTGGCTTGGGATTGACCTTGATTTTGACTTGATCAACCGGGGTGTAAATTTCGACCCCAACACAATATATTATCCCTGGTAATTTCTATAGTGTGCGTGTCATGGCAATTACTAACGGTGTGTGTATGGCATACAATTCGGTGCTCGTGCAACATGAACCGTTGGTAATTGTGCAATGTCCAATTAATACTATGTCAACGTACAGCAGGTAATGGGATGTGCAAAAATGGTGATCATGCACAATCAATATATACATATAAGCATAGGGTTATGTCACTGAATCTAGCTTTCGACGCTTAGCGCCATACAGACGATTCCTCCGTAGATGTTAAATCTATTCACCGGAAAATCTCGAGCTAGGTGAATCCGATCATCTTTTTCCCTTTCCTACCAGCGTCTGAAGTCCCCACAATTGATCCTAATATCACACAAATCATAACAAGTGAAATTAGTAATTTTCCGATAACACACGGAAACAACACCAAACCAATGCATCGACTCCCATAAGCTACCAAGTGCTAGCTTAGCGGGCTAACGTGTACAGCGACACCCTAATCCAAACCCGCGGCTGCAAGCTACACGAAGCACTAAACGGAAGTCGAAAAAGTCCATATCGCATGATATCGAAATGCTAGAAATAGCTAAACGGTTCCAGATTTCGCCTACAGACAAAATAGGGAAATCAAAGTGCACCAAATACCATAAATAATCTACAGACAGCTACCCTCAAAATCCCAACACCCCATACCTTTGAAAAATCGGCGGCACCGGCCAGAATGGAAATGTCGCCGGGCCTAAGGTAGATTGGTGGGTCGGGGTTTCTAGGGTATCTTCAGATCTCACTCACTAAACTACTGTATTGTTAGATTAATTCGTAGATCATCGTAACAACAGCAGACTCAACGGCGAACTAACAAGCTAAAAATACGATATTTTTCACAAAACTATAACTTTAAGGTTTTAAACTGAAACTAATTAGCATACAAACTTCTATAAAGCCTAATTAACAGTTTGAGATCATTACCTCACCACAACTTGGGGAAAACCCTAACTTTCCAAGCTCCAAGTCACCATAAGAGGTTTACACATGATTTGTGAAGGGTTTAGTGAGGTTGATATAAGTTTTAGGCTTAAGAGTTAATGGTATAGTCGCAAATTCGGCGTTCGGGTATAATTCGGCGAGGTCGAAAATTCGGATTCGGCGAACTATTCGAAAAAAAATCGGCAGGTATTCGGGAAAGTTCGGTAAGTGTTCAGGAAATGTTCGGGAAGGATTTCGAGCAAGAAATTAATATATGAGACGATAGGTTTTGATTTTGTGAATTATTTGCTGTTTTTTGAATTATTCGATATTTTCTCACATAATTCGCGAATTATTCGGTCCGACGATTAATTCAGCGATTAAGTCGGCTGATCAAAAATTCAAGAATTATTCGCGAATTCGGCGAATAATTCGCGGATATTGTGACTATGGTTAGTGGTGAAAATATAATCAAGAGGAGGTTTTCTTTTGCAAAGAAGAAGAAGAAGAAAATGAGAGAGTGTTATGAGTTGTGAGGAAATGAGAGAGAGTGAGGTGAAGAAATGAGAGAGTGTGAGTGTGAGATGAGAATAAGCCATGCTCTCATTCTCTCTCTCTCTCTTCATTAAATGCCTTCCATGCTTTGTCTCATGCCTTATCATTCTATAAAAATTCAACTCTACTCTTTCTCTTTCCATTTTTAAAACCAAAACACTTTTACTAATAAACTAAATATATACATATTTATGACATAACAATATAATGGTTAAGGTGCCATGCTAACAAAACATGGTTAACACCTTCTTAACCCTAGATTAATATGCACATATGTGTGCAAGTACAAAAATAATTAAATAAAATATATGAAATTAATTATTGGTTAAATTTCATTAAAACCCCGCATTATATCGCTTAATTAATTCTAATCGCATTCTAAGGTGTTACAGGCATAATCGCAAAAAATTTTAATAATACAATTCAAAGTAAACCAGGTTTTTATAGTTCATGGTATTTTAATGAAATGTTGTAATCGCCACAAAAATATATTTTAAAGAGTATCGTGCTATGTAAACATATTTGTATGTGAGGGGTAGGTCTTTACCCCGTGAAGTTTTCTAAAGGTAATAATAAGCAAAATAATTAAATATGGTAGATACAAAATTCATGGTATTTAAATTTAAAACTCAATTTAAACCTATTTAACATAATGATTTAGGGTGAAAGTTGTTTCTAATTATTAGTTTCATGATTAACAATCAAAGTGTAGGAATTTGCATGAGCAAGGCTTAACAAAAATTATAGTTTCTAGGGTTTTATAATAAAATGTCGGTATAACTTTACTTACCGACATATTTTATGAAAAGAGACTTTTAGAGAAGAAGGGGGAGGATCAGAAGGGACTTACTTTTGGATTTTGTTAAGAAGAGAGAGGAAGAAGTTGAGGTTGCCGTGGTGTCGCTGGGTCGCCGGAATTGCTTCGTTTCTTCGCCGGAAGTTGGTCTTGGGTTAACTTCTCTTTTACTCCACTTATACTTAAGAAAATATGAGGGTTTTGGATAGAATTTTCAGAATGAGGAGGGACAAGGATATGAAGTTGTATTTATAGTATGGAATTAGGGGTTTGGAATTGAAAGAATGAATTAAATTTTGATTTAAAGATGAAATTGAAGTCTATGTTTAAATTTAGAGAAATCAAACAGTGCAGAGATAATGGGGGTAGGCCAAGGGTCTTGTGTGCAGAGCTCGGGGACTTTTACCCACGGGGGACCCGCCCCCGCCGGCCAAATATGGCATCTCGCCGGTCGAACTTGAGGAGGGGGCCGTCGGATTGAAGCCACGTGTGCTCTTCTGTGTTTATAACATTTTGCACATGTTTGTTTTCTCAGACTTTTCATTTCTATGTGCAGTGCACGTGTAAACTTTTGGGCTTCCAAAAAGTTTTAAAAGAAAATTCAGAAAAAATATTATGAGTCTGAGCGAATTCGAACACAAGGGCTATATCACAGCAATGCAAAACTTTACCAATGAACTACAAGCTGTTTCTTGCTGTTCTTAAACAAAAGTAACGTATAAAGTGTGCTCAGACTTGTAAACTCCATCTGTACATTAACTTAAAAAATTTCGTACAGTAAAATCAGAATCGTTACACGTATCGTGGCGCAGAACAGATCAGAATCTATCCAGCCACGACACATACTTTTAAAATACAGTTTGCGTTAATTTCCGTCGTTTTTCAGGTTTCGAAAATTATTAGAAACTTGTAGGTCTTTCGGTCTATTTATCCAAACAATTAAGTTCCACGTGATTTGGATTCCTGAAACTCTAGTTATGGTCATATTAATATCATGTTTTAAAACAGAAATTATAATTTCAGAACAGCAACTATGGGTTGTCCTGCAGGGTAAATATCGAATTGTTCTATACGTTTCTGAATCACCGGTTATATAGTAAAATTATAGTTCTGCCAATTAGGCATCCATACATATAAGGTTTGTCATAAGCCGATATCAGAAGCTCGATTTATATCATGTTTAAAAACAATGTGCGAATCGGAACATATTCTGTCCAGATTTCATCACATAATTTTATAACGCAAAATTCAATAATTTATGTCGGTTTTCAGAAAAATATTAAAACTAATAAAATCCAGATTTTTCGATTTAAATGTTCAAAACACTTGAGTTTGCTCAAAACGAAGCTCGAAATACGGAGTTATGTGTCTTTGAAAGTGGCCGATAAAACCAGTTTTCTGATTTTAAAAACAGTGGCAAAAACGACGTAAAATCCTTTATTCGATTCGATCTGAATTTTTTATATTATATTATATTATATATATATATATATATATATATATATATATATATATATATATATATATATATATATTATCTTAAATAATTTTCTTGAAATAACCCGAGATCGGAATTATTATGCGAACCCATCTTAAAGTCGGTTAATGTCAAAAGTTGGTTTGCTTTCAAGACATAAGATATCTATTTTAAAAAATTAATACGATTTAAAATTCTAAAAGAAAGGAAATAAGATAAACTTTGTGTGAACCTATTCTTGTACTGCGAACTAATCGTGTTTGTGAAATATAGAAACGAGCATAGGAACCAGATCAAGAAATATACGCTAAAAATTGTCATAGCAATTATACTAGAATCTTATACAAGAAAACTCTTTTTATAAATAATCAGGTTCCATGAGGTATCATGCAAGATATGTATTGTGATAGGATTCATACGTTTCCATAAACAAATGATATGGAACATTCATTCATAATCATATACACGAAATTATGAACTACATACATGAAGCAAAATACTATACCAAACCATATATACATTGGACCAATTAATTTAATTTTTACCAAAGTATGTTCAAGTAGAGACATAAATAGAGACATGACCTAGAGGAATGAGATTCAACAAAAGGAAGGCAGAGAGGGAATTTACTCGCGACATAATACGGTATAACAACCGTATCGCCGATTGTGAGTAAAATTCTCGATCTATATGAGATTTCGAGGGCTGAGGGAACGCAAAAGTCAAAGGATTCTTTTTAAAGAGCTAAGATTTTGAGGATGAATATGAAAGGAGGATGAAACCAAATAAAATGTAGGAATAAAGAAGAAGAAGAAAGAGAGAAATAGCATATAACAAGCGGTTTATGATCATCATAATTCCACTTAATTATATAGTCATAACCATTCTAATTGATTTTGGAAGTTAAAATAGGAAGAATTGAAAGGTCATTTGTAAATTATGAGAGGTTTTTTTAAAAAAATGAATAAAAATGATTGCAAGTCGAATGGTTCGAACATGTGGTCAATAGATTAGTAATGCAGTGACTTAACAGATGGAATACAAGCTTATTACTGCACGTGATTAAATAGAAACAAATATATATAAAGTTTCAAAAAAGAAGAATTTAAAAGGTAAACGGAATAATTCATTTTCTTAAACTAATTTATTTTATAGTTTTAATAAAATAAATTCTCTTTTCAAAATTTCTGGTTCAAAACAAAATCGAATAAATTCTTTATATTAAAATAAATCAAAATAAATCTTTTTAAAAGTTTTTCAAAATCTTTTCGTTTTACGAAAGGAATTATTTCGAAACAAATATATTTTTATTTATTAAAAATTATTATAGTAAAAACAGAATCTTTATCTTAAATACATTTTTACTTTTCTTCGACATCAAGATATCAATACAAAGTCTATGTCAACATTAGGGGGCTCCGTATGAGGATTCCATGACAGAAGGCCTCAGAAGCTTCTTCTTCTAAATATGTCTGACAAATCTACTAACATATGATAATGATCGGGACGGAACAATATACAGCATTGGATAAATTAATTTATCTAAGAAATCTGAACCATTTATTTTACCCGCTATTTTTAAATAGTGGTTAAAATAAATGTATTAACCGCTACTTGAAAGGCAGGTTAAAATATTTAACCGCTGCTTAAGATAGCGGTTCATATTATATAAAAGAGAAAACTATCCCAACAGTTTCAGCGGTTTAGGGTTTTGAAATCGAAAGTAGACGATTTTTGCTATGATTTGAACTGCGATTCTTGCTGGGTATTCTTTTGATCCTTGGATCGTTTCATAAGGTTAATTAATTATTTTAGTTACTATAAGATTTGTTATTTATTTAGGATTTTTTGTTATGGTTTTCAGAAGTAGATTGAGCATTTTTTCATGTAATTTGAATTGAGATGGTTGCTAAAATAGCGGTTAACTATAAAAGGTTCTGATTTGTTGTATAATTTTTTATTCAACGTTGATATTAACCGCTATTTTAAATGTTTTCCTCCAACATTATACCGGGGACCAAACCCCTAAAGCAATTACCATATCATCGCAGCAAAAACAAACGAAAAGCTTGCCTTTTTCTACCAACTCTTAATTGTAAAATCCAAATTCAGAGACCAAATAGAAACGAAATCTTCATTTTAGAATGTTCTACACAACCAAAATACCAACTTTAAATAACCTAACAATATTAATGATGATATGAAAACTATCATAGTTTTGAGAAAAAATATTTTAAAATAGCTAATTTTTAAAGTTTTACCGAATAAAAAATCCCAATAAAATCCTTTTAAAACATATTATATTTTATTAATTTTATAAAAAATCTTCTTAAATCTTCGTCCATCAAAATATACAAAACAAGTGCTAAATAGTAATATGATGCAAACCATGCAAATGTGGAGCTTGCTATTGAATTTTGAATTGATGTAAGGCCTTAAATGTATGGTGAGAAAAAGAGAAGAGCATCACTTCATCACAGCAAAAAGCGAAATCATATAACAAGAAAAAAAAATTAAGTGTTGAACCGATTTGAAAAATTAATGAAAATATGAATGCCTAAAATAGACATAGAAAATTTTCTCCTGCATTTATGGCAAAAATCTCTAAATAATTGTTCCTACCTAACATAAAGAAAAAAATACAAATATTAAAGATTGATAAAAAGAATAAAATAGAGTGATAACTAAATAATAAAAGAATAAAAGAAAATATTGGAGAGATTCGAAGAATCGATGGAAGCATCAATGCATTTAGAAAGTTACAAAAAGTATTCATCTCCGTTTTTTCACAAAGAAAAAGGTACAATTGATTTTAGAATATAGTTGATCTCAAGGGCAGACCCACTTGAGGGCTGGGTGGGCCTTGGCACCACCTGTTTTGAAAAATACACACTATGTATATATGTGTGTGTGTAAACATTAAGATGAAGATGGTTTAGTAGTCTTGGACATTAGTCTTAAGCTCTCCTCTTTGAGAGGTGCGTGAATTCGATTTCCACTCGAGATATTTTTCTTTTAATTAAATTATTCTCACACTTTTAAACACTCCATCGCAATATAGTTTCCTTCTATCCTGTCCATTTATTTGAACCTCATCAAAAATACAGATAGATAATATAGTAGTTTTTCCTTGCTCTGTTTTTACAAATTTGTTGCGTCCTCTCTCTCTCTCTCTCTCTCTCTCTCTCTCTCTCTCTCTCTCTATATATATATATATATATATATATATATATATATATTAAAAATATATTTTGAAGTCTCTTTATGTGTCATATGGAAACAAAAATACAGATAGATAATATAGTAGTTTTTCTCTGTTCTATTTTTACAAATTTGTCGTGTCGTGCACACACACACACACATATATATATAATGATAATGGAGGAAAGATGCCATAGGAAGGAATTTCCTCCTATAGCGTCGAAAAATTACACCCTCAACGTTTTTATTCGACGATCAACGCCGATCAACTTCATCTTTATCATCTAAGATATTGATACACCAAATTTCATTTGATTCCAATAGTTTTTCACTGTTGATTTAGTGGGTGCAAAATTAAAGGTTTACCGACAATAGAACTTTTAAATTGCTAATTCAACGGTGAAAAAGTGGTAGAATCACATGAAATTGGGTGTGTCCACATCGTACATGATAAAAATGATGATGATGGATGCCGATCGTCGAAAAAAATCGCGGAGGATATAGATTTTAGACGTCACCCGATGAAAAAGCCTTCTGGGGCCTCTTTCCTCCGTTATTCTCTCTCTCTCTCTCTGTGTGTGTGTGTGTGTATGAGGTTAATGGGGGAAATAGGCCATATGAGAGAATTTACTCCTATGGCGTCGAAAAAATACACACCCCCTCATTTTTTCCGACGATCGGCACCCACCATCTTCATCGTTATCATCTAAGACGTGGGTACACCAAATTTCATGCGATTCTACAACATTTTCACCGTTGATTTAGTGGGTTCAAAATTAACGGTTTACCGACAATATAACCTTTTACATTGCTAAATCAACGGTGAAATGGTTGTAGAATCACATAAAAATTTGTGTACCCACATCTTAAATGATAACGATGAAGATGTTGGGTACCGATCGTCGAAAAAAATGAGGGAAGGTGTAATTTTTCGACGCCATCATATGGCATCTTTCCTCCATTATTCTTTATATATATATATATATATATATATATATATATATATATATATATATATTAAAAATACTTTTGAAGTCTTTTTATATGTCACATGCAAATATCATATATGTGCTATTACTCAAAAAATTCAGCTCAAGGGCTACCGCCCCCGAACCCCCACGTTCAGGCACGGGGCCTTTACAACGATAGCAATTTCGGACTTACCCTTGATAAAATCCTAAATCCGCCACTGGTTGATCTTCATATATATGTGTCGATTGGTTAATACTTGTAAGTTTTGATTTAACTTTTTTTAATTTTAAGATAAAACAAAAGATATATAGGATGCCAAAAGAGGAGATTTTGTTTTTGTAGAGTATCATCTTTTTTGGAGCATCGACACTAATAATGCTCAATATTGGCGACCCTTAAGATCAGGACACGTGGTGGATAGAACGTCCCAGAACTCAGAAGAAAGCGCCCACAAAGGCCGACCAGGCCACCCGTGTACCCGACCGGCCAGCACAAGCTAGCCCTCCTCGAGGGTCCCTGCAGATTGGCCTCCTCGGTTCCTCAGCTTGCCCCGAGCCGCCACAAGACCAAGTCTCCTCGGCCTCCTCGCTCGTCCCCGAGCCCCTTGGCCGAAGTCGTCTTCCTCGGTCCTCCGGCCAGCTCCACTGCCCACGGGCGTAACCGCCGCTCCGCAAATATCTCCATGCGCGGATTCTCCGCCAGCAGCATCCCAGGTTCCACGCCTTCACGATCCCCATTTATGGGCGATCCGCTCTCTACGCGGGCGTAACGTCGGGAGTGTAACTGCCGGCGAGATTCTCGCGCCTGCTGCTGCGTGCCTCCACCACTATATGAACTCCCATCACGGAGGGGTCAGGTAAGCCATTTTGACTCCACTTAGCCATTACGCTGCTCGGATCTAGTACTAACTTGATCGTCGGAGGGTCCTCGGTGGTATCAAACCACCCCGGGACTTCTTTGCAGATACTTGGCGTCAAACTCCTCCAATCACCAAATCTCCTCAAAACCCATTGAGACCCACACACAACAGGGAATCCCCTCCAGAATCCACCGGGAGATCGACGGAAGACAACATCTGAAGGAGATCTGAAAAGGACCTCCATCAGTTGGCGCCGTCTGTGGGAAAGCAAACTCCACAAAAACAAAGTTGGCCTTCCGATCTCCGTCCACATGGCAAGCGACCATCGTGAAGATTCGGGTACCAGCCGCCGCCTCTCCCTCACCGGAGGCGCGGATGAACCCCCTCCGGCGACCATCATCCACGCCCTCGCCAGCCGAATAGATCGGCTACAGTCTCTTGTGGAGGCGCTCGTCCGCGCCCAAACGGTCGGGACTGGGCCCTAGATCGCCGCTCCTCCGCCTCCGGAATGCTCTGCCCCCGTCGGCACGACCGACCACCAGCAGGCAGCGACTCCCGACCACGGATCTCACGGACCGATACTCCCTGAGGCCCGTTGGGCGCCTCGCGGCTCCATCCCCAGGCCCGCCGACGGAGCACCATACCTCGGACCTGCTCGGATCTCGCTGACACGCGGCAATCGTCAAGCTTTCTATGGCGGAATCGAGGCGACGCGGCCCTGGCGCTTCACCTCCCCCCACATTCGATAAGCATATTACACGCACGGTCGCCGCGACCGTTCCAGTTCTCCATACCTGCAACTGGATGGATGGGCGAAACCTCATGAAGAGCCATCCGAGCCGCTACCCTGCCCGGCCATCCCTGGCTGGTAGCTTCCCTACTCGCAAGCCAGGGATCAAAGCCCTCGCCAAGAGGCAGCCGCGCAGCTTCACTGCCCGGCCATCCTTAGCAGGCCTCACACGACCCCTCCAACGCTAAGGATCAAAGTCCTTGATTGAATGAAATTCTTGTTTGTGTGAATGAAATTTGTAAAGAAATCACAACCAAAAATTATTTGACCGCAATCAACTACGGTGTCGGATGTAGATTGTAAGTGAATGCGGATCGTCCACAGGGACAGTGTAATCGTTCGTCTTTTGAATTAGATGAGTCGAAACTTTAATGAAAAGAAAACAAAACAATTCATGATTTAAAGAATTGAAGCTCAAGAATTAGAAAATCTAGATCTAATAACAAGAAAAAGATAGAATCAAGAATTGATCGTTTGATGATTTTTCCAAACCAAATATCAAGAATCGAAATGAGGCTCGTAGGAATCGATCGGATCTATAGATGTGATGTAATCTTAGAATTACGTATTCTTATCCTTCGATGAATTGATACTAGATCGATGATGATCGACAAGAATTAGGGATTTCTAGTGAAACTAGGGTTTCATCTTATCCCTTGTTCTTTCGTCGATATCATTCACATTCTAGCCTCTAGTAAATTCAAGAAACGATCGTAGATCCCTAATTTTGAGCGATCACAATCAAGAAAGCATCGCTACGAAACTAGGTCATCTATTCTTGAACTTGCTAGGGTTTACAAAACTCGTAGGACTTAAAAATCGTATTAAGATTTGTTACATCATCATTCTACAATCGTCTCGACTCCTTTACGAGCGGAGTCTTACTCAAACATCACAACAAGAACTACAATTACAAATTGAGATCTAATCATGATGCAAGAATTAAAAGAAAGCAAGATTAAAGAATTTCACCTTTTATTTATATCAACAATTTCATTACATTCGCTCAAGAACTATAAGAGGAAGAACTCGATCGTCGATTTGGCTTCGCTCGTCTCCGTGGGTCGCGGATCGGCTTGGATCACTTGCCCGATTGAAGATCGGCTCGGCTCCTAAAAGGTTGAAGGCTTCTCGCTTGATTGGTACTCAAGATCTTGAATTTGGAGTGGAATTAGGGTTAGGGTTTCGCACAAGCCTTGTCACTAGACTTGTGGAAGAAGATGAAGAATTGAAGAAAACTAAAGATTGATTACCTAAAAATTGATTAGCCTTTAACCCTAGGTCTAGGTTCCCATTTATAGACATCTAAACCCTAGATCTAGGATTTCAAATTCTAAGTTTCCCTCCTAAAGTTTGTTGAGGAAATTTGAATTTCCCTCCAAAAGTTAGTTAGAGGAGAAGCTTCTAGATGTGATTAGTTAGGAGGGAGCTTCTAGAAGAGGTTAGTTAGGAGCTTAATTAGGATTAGCCTTGCTTAATGATCTTTGCTGATCTGGCAGTAGCTTCGAGAGAATTCTGGAATTTGACATATCATAAAGGAATGTGAGCCCTGAGATAAAAATTCTGCAGTGAAAATTCCTTGCTGACGTGTCCAAACCGCCGCGGAACCGCGGCTCAAGCCGGCTCCCGCCGCGGTTCCGCGGCTCTTTAGAGGGCTTAGGGCTTGAGTCCTCTGTGTTGAACTTGGGCTCACTTTTGGGCTTTTCTTTGATATATTGAATTTTGTTTTGTCTTCTGGGTCACTACCAGATCAGAAATCATTGAGTTGGCGTAATAATTGATCAGCTCTTTGGTTTTTCTTCCGTATTTTCCTGCACAGACTCAAGACAAGTGTTGCGCAAATACAGAAATGATGCGATGCCATGAAATGCGGTTAATTTCCTTTAAAGTGTCGGTTTAAAAGTATAACACATGAAATCTGATATCTAACGACTGATTTGCTAATATGTGAAATATGAATACCGAACACTTCTAAATGAGTGCAAATGTTAAGGAAATTGCCGTGTTAAAAAGACATTATTTTCGACTGATCAGTCCTCCCTAGAGGCAGCCCAGCAGCTACCCTGCTCGGCTATCCACGGCCGGTAGCTTACCTACCCGCAATACTGGGGATCGAAGCCCTCGCCAAGAGGCAACCGCGCAGCTTCACTGCCCGGTCTTCCTTAGTGGGCTTCTTACAGCACCTCCAGCGTTAAGGATCAAAGTCCTCTATAGAGGTAGCCGAGTAGCTTCCCTGCTCGGCTATCCCTGGCGGGCAGCTTCCCTGCCGCAACGCCAGGGATCAAAAAGCCCTCCAAGAGGCAGTCGAGCCCGAGAATCCCTCGCTCGACTATCCTTCAGGAAAAAAGCCCTCGCCAAGAGTCACCGGGCAGTAACCCTGCCCGGCCAAGGATCCTTGGTAGGCTTCTTACAGCCCCTCCTGCTCTAAGGACCAAAGTTCTCCCAGAGGCGGTCGAGTCCTCGCTCGGCTATCCCCGGCTGGTAGCTTTCTACCACAACCGACAGGGATCAAAGTCCACGCCAAGAGGCACTGGGCAGTAACCATGCCCGGTCCCTATCCTGAAGGATCAAAAGCCCTCGTAAGAGGCAACCGGGCAGCTACCCTGCCCGATCATCTCCGGCTGGTGGCTCCCTACCCATGACGTCAGGGGTCGAAGCCCTCGCAAGAGGCACTCGACCGGCTACCCCGCTCGGTCACCCTAAGCTGGTAGTTTCCTACCCCCGACGCCAGAGATCAAAGCCCTCGCCAAGAGGCAACCGCGCAGCTTCACTACCCGGTTGTCCTTAGCGGGCTTCTTACAGCCCCTCCGACGCTAAGGAACAAAGCCCTCCATAGAGGCAGCCGATTAGCTTCCTTGCCCGGCTATCCCTAGCAGACAGCTTCCCTACCGCAACGCCGGGGATCAAAGGCCCTCACCAAGAAGCAACCGCGCAGCTTCGGGGCCAAGGACGTCGAGTCTATCCAAGTCTGAGCGACCACCCTCGACTTCGGGGCCCTGGAGACGCCTCCTTCTCGGCAACGCTTGGCACGCTCGACAAGTGATCGAAACCAACTCGATGAATGATCGCTAGGCAAATAACCAACCTGACATAGAAGCCCAACAGCGCTAGAAGGAAAATTTTTACAAGCAAGCCAATGAAACCAAAGAAAGAGTTTTATTACTAAAAGGCGGTCTTTACAGAGGGTATTTTTGGCTCCCCGGCCTAACAAAATGCCCGGAGGCTTACAAAGTTCCAGACGCGGCAAAATAGAAAGGAGGAGGAAGACGGGGGCTTTAGGCCTCGGAGCCAGGTGCGACCTCGGGGCCCTCAACATCCACCACGAGGAGAGCTGGGTCCTCTGCAACTTCCTCGCCATTAATCTTCTGCCCCTGCCCGCTGGTGTCTGCGAGGGGGTACTGGGCCCGGAGCTCTTCATCGGCGAACCCCAGCACTCGGGCCTTAACAGCGTCGAGGGCCTCGTGCCAGATGAGGGTCGTGGCGACGGCCAGGTCATCATAGTAGTCTTTCGACTTCTTGTAGCCCTCCACCGCCTTCGCCGCCGTGAGGTCGGCCAACTTGGCCGCCCTTAGGTCAGCCGACTTCGCCCACTTGGCCGCCCGCCCCCAGCTCCTTCCAGAGGGTTTTCACTGTCTTCTTCAGGTTGCCGGCCAGCACCTGAGCATCCTCAAGCTCTGCCTCAACAACCGCGGCGGTCTCGCGGTGCCGGGAAACCACCCGCTTCCCGGCATCCACCTCGCCCTCCAAGGAGACGATCCTCGCCTTCATCGCCTCCAGCTCCCGCTTGGATCTCTCTTCCAGCAAGGCGAGCTGGCCCGCAGCTTGCATCGCCGGGACTACCACCTCGGCCTACATGCGCAAGGCGAGGGCGACGTGCTGAAGGACCTGAAAAGCAGAAGAGAGATCAGGAAGATGAGAGAAGCATCGAACCTCGAAAATAAGAATAATAAAAGACAAGCGCTTACCTGCACGGACTCCTGGGCGATGGACGCCAGCTGAGCCCTGAAGGTCCCCCCGGGGACTCTACCCCCGGCCGATGCCTCTATCTCATGCAGCAAGCTATCCGCGACGGATAGCCCCGAAGGCACGGCGAACTGGAGACCGCCTTCCTCCACCGTGATCGGCGAAGACGGTCCCCGGGTAGATCTCCTCTTGAGCAGCCTTGTGAGAGAGCTAACCTCCTCCTCTGAGGCCGGGACCTCCAAAATCCGAGCCCGCTTCCGACCCGACGTTCTGCTGGGCCCCAGGGCGAGATCCGCCTCCGAGCGCTCGCGGGGCACTACCGCCGGGGGAGAAGGAGCCTGGGCAGGCTGTGAACGGGAAGAGCCGACGCCCCCAACCTTCGCAACCGGCCTCGGCTGGCGTATTGAAGCCTGGAGCGAGTCCATGTTCATAGGTCCTGCACAGAACCAAGTGTAAAGGGAGTCAGCGACACAGGCAATATACGAACCTGTTTCCCCCAATCAGAGCAAAGCTGTATTCAAATTCCAAGATTTGGAATGAAGCGATTGTTCCCCTCCGAACGGACACGCGGGACGTGGGGCCGTCTCGCCTGAGGTTCGGGGCAGATGCCAATAGGTGTTATCCGTCCACCTCTCCGAAGATGCCAAGTTGATTTATGGCGCCGTGTATCGGAGATTTAGACGGGTGCGTCCGATGTAGCAGACTTCGTCAGATTCCCCCTCGTTTGAGGGGTTTTTGATTGTGGGGACGCTCTTCCCTGCAGGCGCAAGCCCCTGCAGTTAATTACGCTACCGCATCGCGGTAACAACTTTCTCCTTCTCCAAGTGGTCACTTCGTGTCGTGTGTTTTTTTTTATGTTTTACTGCCCGTGGATCGTTTACGGAGACCGAGTTATGTCGTCGCCCGTAGGGCGTGGACTAGTCCAAATCCGAGTTATCTTAGATTTGGGTTTGGTTTTAGGATACGTTAGCCATGCTTGAGGCTAAGATCAACTCAAACATTTGTTAAGGATACGTTAGTCTAGTTTGAGACTAAGATCAACTTAACGGGATCGTTTAGATCCGACAAAGGAGCGTTTGGACTCCATTGTTCCAGTTTTAGGGACATAGTGGTCCATCGTATGTGTGTGGCCATCGGGACCTGTCACCTCTCTGACGACGTTGAAGGATTACAACGACGGGTGTCAGAGGGGTTCAGAGATGTACCCTTGAGCCAGAGTTAATTGGGGGGATTCGTAGTCCAGTCTGCTTGAAGGTTTAAGGATTCGTTAGCCATCTTTGAGGCTAAGATCAACTTAAACGGGACCGTTTAGATCCGACAAAAGAGCATATAGGGGCTCTATTGTTCTAGTTTAGGGACATTGCGGTCCGTGGGTAGTTTAAGGACATTGCGGTCCGTGGGTAGTTTAAGGACATTGCGGTCCGTTGTTAGTTTTAAGACATCTCGGTCAAGGTTAAGGACCTCATAGTCCATGGGTTTAAGGACTCCACAGTCCGGTATGTGCTCTGGATGCTTCACACGGGTTCACTGCCGTGCTCGGCGAGGACCAGGCTCCGCTCTGGGCGTTTTCCGCGGGGTCAAAGAGTGACGTTATCCGCGTTCCACGTAACCAGGGATTTTGCACTAGATGCTTCACACGGGTTCACTGCCGTGCTCGGCGAGGACTAGGCTCCGCTCTGGGCGTTTTCCGCGGGGTCAAAGAGTGACGTTATCCGCGTTCCACGTAACCAGGAATTTTGCATTAGACATGGGTTTAAAGACCCCACAGTCCATATCATGAGTGGTCATCGGGACTCGTCACCTCTTTGAAGACATTGAGGGATTACAATGCCAAGTATCAAAGGAGTGAAGAGATGTACCCTAGAACCGGAATGGCTTGAGTAGTCCCTGGCCCAATTTGGGTCAAGACTGATTAATTATGTTATGAGCCCATTGGCCCAGTTAATCACGAATTGAGGACTTATGGCCAGCTTGGGCTAAGTCCAGTCAGGTCTGGAATATTGGCTTCTTGTTGGTCCACTGAGGGAGAGGCTTTGCCTCTATCTCTTTAGCCAATCGGGCCAAAACCTAGTGTTAAACACTTCAGAGCAATCAGTGTTGAACACTGGGAATGAGGTTAGTGTTTAACACTAAGAGATAATTGGTGTTAAACACCAGCGACAAGGCTTTCAAATTAGTGTTAAACACTAAAACAGATCGGTATCAAGCACTGGCAACTGAGCCCTCAAATTAGTGTTAAACACTAAGGTAGTCAGTGTTGAACACTGCAAGTAAAGTTTTTGATTAGTGTTGAACACTAAGGCCCAACAGTTGTTTTAACACTGGATTCGGGAGTTTCGATTTAGTGTTAAACACTAAGGCAAGAGGGGTCACGTGGCAACACGTGAGAGCGCCCTCCCTTCATTAATTCTGCTGAGATTATCGCATTTTTCAGAGTATCACGTGTCATCACGTGACGGGCATTCAAATGCTTATATGTTAACGCTTCTGCCGAGGGTCACGTGGGTCACGTGGGGTGCTGCCTCAAAGGGGGCTTTCTGTAGATCTTTTGGGGGGTCACGTGGTGACACGTGACCCTGCCTCTATGTTGTTTAGAGGATCTGTTACTCCTTTTTCAGGAATTAAATTCCTCGAGCTTTAAATTTCAGAGGAATTAAATTCCTACTTCCTTTTGAAGACTTATATTCTGGAACAGAGTTGAACTCTGAATTTTCTGTAGGAATTAAATTCCTCATATATGCGAAGAACTGAATAGGGTTAAACCCTAATAAAAGCTTTTAAGGAATTGAACTCCCATTCTCTGTTAAATTATGATTAAGGGAATTAGATTCCCGCTGTTTCAACAGAACCAGGTTCTTAATTAGGGTTAAACCCTGTTTCTCTTTGTTCTGAAGGAATTAAATTCCCATGATATAGGGTCAAGCCTTAATTTTATTTTAAAGGAATTAAATTCCTATAGTTTTGTGAGAATTAAATTCTCGTGCTTGCATTCCCTCTCTATGTTTTGGATCTGCATGGCAGGATCTCAACCCATCGAGAATTAAATTCTCAACTTCAAGGGGAGATGTGCTCTTTACAGATCCTCTATCAAAGAGAGAAGAAATATGTTCTTCTGTTTCATATATCAGAATTAAACTCTGTTGAGAATTGAATTCTCTTTCTTTCAGAAAGCCTTCCCTTTCTTATCTAGGGTTTTCTTTTGCAGAAGATCCAAGTTCCTTCAAAGTATCAAGGCTCTCTCCTTTTTCTTCCCTCTGCGTATATGTCTTTCTCTCTATCTCTTGGCTCCTATTTATAGGAGAAGCAGCCGAATAAATTAGTTTTGTGACAAATCTTCATTGAGAGATTTGATTTGCATCCTTCATTCGTTCTGGACCTTTGGATTATTAGGTGAATTTTATTCACCATTGGATTTTAAATCCAGAGATTCTCCTTTGTTATTTTGGTTAGATTTAAGGGGGAAATCTTTCCAAACCCGAGATTTTCCATAGATAGATGATATTTAAATCACTTCTGAATTTTTAATTCGATTGGTCTCAGATAATCACTTTCCTTTGGAAAGATTCAAATCTCCTTCAGAATTTAATTCTGTCATCAAAATGGGCTTTGAAAGCCGGTCACGTGTGAACACGTGACCCATGGTCACGTGTGGACACGTGACCCTCTTTGGAATGAAGAGTCCTCTTTCTTTCTGCGCTGTCTTCTGGTTGCTGTTTTAGTCATCACGTGTTAACACGTGACCACTGCTAGGAGCCTCCTTCTTTTTTATTCGACTGAAGGACCGGTCTGCTGCTTCGAGTGTCACGTGCTAACACGTGACCTCTTCTGACGCTTTTTTTCTTGACTTGATCAGTGAACCTTTTCCTTGACTTGATCAGGGAACCCATGAGCATTTTCCGCTGTTTTCATATGTCACGTGTCAACACGTGACTGCTGGTCACGTGTGAGCACGTGGCCCCTCTTTCTGAAGCTTTTCCCATAAGCTTTTCTGATTTTAAATCAGGAAACAAATGCCCCCACAGCGTTGTTCTCACGTGTCTGCACGTGAGTGCAACGCTGTCATCTTTGTGACCGTTGGATTCATTTAGGGATTTGGGAGATGAAATGTTTCCATTGTCTTCTATAAATACCGCTGTCTCTTCATAGGAGCCTTCACTTTGCTCATCTTCTTTTCTGAGAACTTCCTATTTGAGAATTTTAATTCTTGCTTCCAGAGCTTAGTTCTCTGTCTTGAAACAGTCTTCAGAGTTTAACTCTGTTCGAAAAGAACCCTTCTTCTCAGGTAATGTTCTTGGACGACGATGGACCTTCACATTTCTCCGGATTTTAGATCCAAAACAAGGGTTTTTACCCTTTCTCCTTCATATTTTCCATAAGAACATGAAAACCGCTTAATCTTCAAACCGTAGATCTCTTAGGGTTTAGATGATCTTCGGGGAAACAATGATGGCGTTTCGACCCCATGGAATTTAATTCCATCCAAAAATATTTCTGGGAATTTAATTCCCTTTTCTTAATAAGGAATTTAATTCCAATGAAGAACTCAGTTTCTTCACGCGGAGGCTTCCTGGGGTCTCATGGCCCTAGGTTGTTCTTCCTGCCATTAATGCAACGGGGGCTTTGTAATGATGTCTCGTGACTTTTATTTCAGGTATCATGGACGCCCATCTGTATAGTCTTGACGAGATCATTTCCTATGGGAATATTCGTGCACTGGGCCGCAGTCAGAACCAGGAGTTCACCGATGCTCAGTGTGCCGAGATCATGAGCCGCTTCGACGAGTACAACCATAGGCTACTCCCTCGTCGCTCTTCTCTTCTGAGGCTGATCGTGCTGGCGATCCGGGAGGCACTTCCTCTCTTTTGCGCCGGCATACCGCTCGGGGCCTTGGACACTGCCGAGGATAAGGTGCATTCGGTGTACCTTATGGGCTTGATCTCAATGAGAAGGCGGGATAATCTCATTGATCTCCTTGCAGGACAGCGATGGCTCAGGATTCAGGGTTAAGATCTGCTTCCTAAGACTTCTGCATTTTACGAGCCACAAGGGTCTCATAAAGAGTTTTCCTCCCGGTCGTGAGGACTTGTAAGTGCTGGATGCGGTTACCCTTGTCCGTGTTTTACGGAGTCAGGGGTTTCTCCAGATATTGTAGTTTAAAGACGTCGCGGTCAAGGTTAAGGACCTCATAGTCCGTGGATTTAAGGACTCCACAGTCCGCTGTTAGTTTTAAGACATCACGGTCAAGGTTAAGGACCTCATAGTCCATGGATTTAGGGACTCCACAGTCCGATGTTAGTTTTAAGACATCACGGTCAAGGTTAAGGACCTCATAGTCCGTGGATTTAGGGACTCCACAGTCCGATGTTTGGTTGCAGGGACCCGTCACCTCTTTGAAGACGTTGAGGAATTACAACGCCAGGCATCAAAGGAGTGAAGAGATGTACCCTTAAACCGAGGCAAAAATCTGTAAGGAATAGGGGTGGTTGATCGTTAGTTTTAAGACATCGCGGTCGAGGTTAAGGACGTCATAGTCCGTGGATTTTAAGGACTCCACAGTCCGGTATTTGCTCTGGATGCTTCACACGGGTTCACTGCCGTGCTTGGCGAGGACCAGGCTCCGCTCTGGGCATTTTCCGCGGGGTCAAAGAGTGACGTTATCCACGTTCCACGTAACTAGGAATTTTGCACTAGATGCTTCACACGGGTTCACTGCCGTTCTCGGCGAGGACTAGGCTCCGCTCTGGATGCTTCACACGGGTTCACTACCGTGCTCTGCGAGGACCAGGATCCGCTCTGGACGTTTTCCACGGGGTCAAAGAGTGACGTTATCCGCGTTCCACGTAACCAGGAAGTTTGCACTAGATGCTTCACACGGGTTCACTGCCGTGCTCTGCGAGGACTAGGCTCCGCTCTGGATACTTCACACGGGTTCACTGCCGTGCTCTGCGAGGACCAGGATCCGCTCTGGACGTTTTCCACGGGGTCAAAGAGTGACATTATCCGCTTTCCACGTAACCAGGAAGTTTGCACTAGATGCTTCACACGGGTTCACTGCCGTGCTCGGCGAGGACTAGGCTCCGCTCTGGATGCTTCACACGAGTTCACTGCCGTGCTCTGCGAGGACCAGGATCCGCTCTGGACGTTTTCCACGGGGTCAAAGAGTGACGTTATCCGCGTTCCACGTAACCAGGAAGTTTGCACTAGATGCTTCACACGGGTTCACTGCCGTGCTCTGCGAGGACTAGGCTCCGCTCTGGATGCTTCACACGGGTTCACTGCCGTGCTCTGCGAGGACCAGGATCCGCTCTGGACGTTTTCCACGGGGTCAAAGAGTGACATTATCCGCTTTCCACGTAACCAGGAAGTTTGCACTAGATGCTTCACACGGGTTCACTGCCGTGCTCTGCGAGGACTAGGCTCCGCTCTGGATGCTTCACACGGGTTTACTGCCGTGCTCTGCGAGGACCAGGATCCGCTCTGGACGTTTTCCACGGGGTCAAAGAGTGACATTATCCGCTTTCCACGTAACCAGGAAGTTTGCACTAGATGCTTCACACGGGTTCACTGCCGTGCTCGGCGAGGACTAGGCTCCGCTCTGGATGCTTCACATGGGTTCACTGCCGTGCTCTGCGAGGACCAGGATCCGCTCTGGACATTTTCCACGGGGTCAAAGAGTGACATTATCCGCTTTCCATGTAACCAGGAAGTTTGCACTAGATGCTTCACACGGGTTCACTGCCGTGCTCGGCGAGGACTAGGCTCCGCTCTGGATGCTTCACACGGGTTCACTGCCGTGCTCTGCGAGGACCAGGATCCGCTCTGGACGTTTTCCACGGGGTCAAAGAGTGACGTTATCCGCGTTCCACGTAATCAGGAATTTTGTCGATTGTATCCGCATTTCACGGAATGGAGGTTTGACTCTTGGTGATATGTATATCGCCGAGCCATGGAGCTGGGGGTTGCCGCCGTTCCGTTTCGCTTGATGTTGTGTCTGCTGACACGAGACGAACGTCGAAATGATCTCTAGGCTATCTGTGAACCGTCGAGATTTGGCTTCTCCTTATGATGAAACTCGGGGGAGGAGTATGATCCCTTCTTTGATTGCGCCCCTGGATTGTATACAGGGTTAGATGTAACATCACCTGTAGGGCGAGGGTTTCACTTTTATTTTATTTCTTTTTCCGCGATGCTCTATCACTTCAGCTTTTATATCGCGAAGGTTGCGATTGCCCCATTATTTCGGCTATTTTTCGCGGTGCCCAATCATTTCGGCTATTTATTTCATTTTCACTCGCTGTTTTTTTATTGCGAGTTGCCCCATCATTTCGGCTATTTTGTCATGCATACATTTTTACTTGCTGCTTTTTATTGCAAGTTGCCCCATCATTTCGGCTATTTCGTATGCATGTGTGGCTCGCTAGCTTTTTCGCTGCAAGCTTGGATTTTAGATACCGATTTCAGCATCAGCACCGCTACAACTGGGATGTTGCCAGGAGCGAATCATCATTTGCCTCTGTCGATGTTTGAACAAAGATGGCTTAGTAAACAGGGTTAAGGGTCCTGCCGACCGAGGCTTCTGACTTCATGAGCCGTAAGGGTCTCACAAAGATATTTCTCCCTACAAGTCGTGAGGATCTTGCAGGTGTATTTTCTCCTTAGGGATCGTGAGGATTCCTAAGTGCGTGTTCCTCTGTAAGTCGTAAGGATCCTACAAGAGGGCTTTCTCCTTATGGGTCGAGAGGACCTACAAGGGCTGCTCATTATATGGACATATCCCTAGTCACGGGTGGGACTTTGCTGGGGAAATGTTTATTCGCGCCCGTGGATTGTATACAAGGGTCAGTACGAGCCGCTTGTAGGGCAACATCGAGGGTTGTGGAGGATTTTCTTAAGAACAGGTTTAGGTTTCTGTAACTTAAGACTTTCAAGTCTCATGAGCCGTGAGGGTCCCATAAGAGAGTTCTCCTTACAAGTCGCGAGGATATCGTAAGTGTATTTTCTCCTTAGGAATCGTGAGGATCCCTAAGTGTGCTGCTCCTTTATGAGTCGTAAGGATCTCACGCAGGCGGTTTCTCCTTACAAGGTCGAGAGGGCCCTATAAGTGTCTTTTAACGAGGTTGCGCCCTTTCGGGTTTTCACAAACACTCGCCGGTAGTCCAGCTGTTTTTACTCACGGAGCCCTTTCGGGTTTTCATCCGTGCCCACTTTGCTTATGGACATACCGTTTTTTATTTTATATACTTTTTTTTTCTTTTTCTTTTTTTATCTCGTCAGCCTAATGATGCTGTGGTAGTAGTTTAGGGACGTTTCGGTCCGTCGTTAGTTTAAGGACGTTTCGGTCCGTCGTTAGTTTAAAGACGTTTCGGTCCGTCGTTAGTTTAAAGACGTTTCGGTCCGTCGTTAGTTTAAGGACGTTTCGGTCCGTCTTTAGTTTAAGGACGTTTCGGTCCGTCTTTAGTTTAAGGACGTTTCGGTCCGTCTTTAGTTTAAGGACGTTTCGGTCCGTCTTTAGTTTAAGGACGTTTCGGTCCGTCTTTACGGGAAGGCCGGCTGCTGCTTGTAAAGTCTGGCCTAGGAAGATAGCGAGCGGACATAGTCGTCGTCATCTATCATTGACCCAGGCTATGGCTCATTAAGCGTAGTATTTCTTTAAGAAACGGCCGTTTATTGGCCTGAAAGGTCTTTCACCGTGCATGTCCATGAGTAGATAGGCTCCACCCTGGTAGACCTTGTCTATGATGTAAGGGCCTTCGTAGTTTGGCTCAAATTTTCCCCGTTTGGCACGATTGGGGATCATAGGTCTCTTGACCACTAGCACGAGTTCGCCTTGGCGGAATGTCCTCGGCCTGGTCAATCTTTCGTACGAGCGCATCATCTTTGCTTTGTAGGCTTCCAGATGTTGTTGCGCTATGAGTCGGGTTTCGTCGAGGGCATCAAGCTCCTCAAGCCGAAGGTGAGCATTTTCTTCGTCCGTCAGCTCGTGGTGGACTGCTACTCGTAGAGAGGGTAACTCTATCTCGAGGGGGAGTACTACTTCCGTCCCAAATACCAATGCGTACGGCGTTGTGTTCGTGGCTGTCTTGAATGTAGTTCGATAAGCCCAAAGGGCCTCTTGCAGCCTCTCGTGCCAGTCTCTCTTATTCCGGGAAACAGTCTTTTTTATGATCTTCGTCAAGGTCTTATTGAAGGCCTCGGCCAGACCGTTAGCTCGTGGGTTGTAAACTGAAGAATACCTCCAGTCTATATTGTGCTGCTGCGCGAAGCGGCTAATCTTATGGCTTCTGTAGGCTGGCCCGTTATTGGAGATAATCCGCCGTGGGGTTCCAAACCGATAGATGACGTGCATCTTGAAGAAATGGAGGATATTCTCCGTCTTCACTTCCCTCAGTGGTACTGCTTCTGCCCATTTGGAGAAGTAATCAGTTGTCGCCAGGATAAAACGATGTCCCCGAGATGATGCTGGCTCAATGGGGCCGACTATGTCAGTCCCCCACATCTCGAATGGCCAGCTGGCCACCGTTGGATGTAGTGGATTCGGATGTTGGTGGATGAAGTCTCCATGAATCTGGCATGAGTGGCATTGCTTCGCATACTCGAGGCAGTCCTGGATCATCGTGGGCCAGTAGTAGCCCATTCGTTTAATCTTTAACTTCATCTTCGGGCCTGCTTGGTGAGAACCGCAAAGTCCGTCATGAACTTCCTGAATGACTCTTTCTGCTTCGTCAGATCCTAAGCATCTCAGCCATAGAGAATCAAACGATCTCTTGTATAGAGTATCGTTGACGAGAGCGAAAGATAGAGCTCGTTTCATGAGCTGGTGTCTTGAGGACGCTTCTTTGGGCATTCGACGGGACTTAAAGTAGTCTATGAAGACTTCCCTCCAGTCCTCGGCCTTCTCCTGGTCTTTTATTTGTAGGGTCGTCTGCTCAGTCGCTCCCTCTTTATATAATTCCGGAGGTATTTCTGCCGGGGTGAGCACTCGACGGCTTTGTACCACGATTCTGACATCATCGAGGTTCTCGTCAGCCAGTTCTTTAGCAAGTTTGGCCAACGCGTCTGCTTTGCTGTTCTCCGCGCGCGGTATGTTCTCTAAAATATAGGAGGGAATTTGGGCCAACAGTTGTTGCACCTTTTCACCGTACTTTACCAACTCCGGCTTGCACGTTTGGTAGTCACCATTTACTTGACTAACAACTAGCTGAGAATCCCCGTATATAAGGAGGTCTTCAATTCCCATGTCGATGGCGATTTCGAGGCCTGCTATCAGAGCTTCATATTCAGCCTCATTGTTTGTCCTCGGCTCTGTTAAGGAGAAGGCGAAGCGCATTATCCCTCCTTGTGGAGTTGCAAAGATGAGGCCTATCCCCGATTTGATCATTGGGATACCTTGTTTCTGTTTCTTTACGGAGGACGCTCCATCGAAATAGAGTTCCCATCGGGTGGTTCCGCCGCTAATCGCATCAAATGCATGCTCGTCCGGCAAATCACAATTCAGAGGAGAATCGGCCGGTATCGGGTGCTCAGCGAGGAAGTCAGCAATGGCCTGGCCTTTCACTGCCTTGAGAGGTTGATAGATTATCGAGAACTCCATCAAGAGCAGGGCCCATTTAGCGAGTCGTCCCGTCAATATGGCTTTTGACATCAGATATTTAAGAGGGTCCACCTTCGAGATGAGACAGACTTCGTGTGCCAACGCATAGTGCCTGAGCTTTGTTATCGCGAAGATTAATGCCAAGCAATGTTTTTCAATGGGAGAGTAATTGCTTTCTGCCCCCAATAGAACTCGACTTAAGTAGTAGAGTGCTCTCTCTTTCCCCTGATCGTTCTCTTGCGCCCATAATGCGCCCAAGGAACCTTCGAGGGCGGTTGTATAAAAAATGAGGGGTTTTCCCTTGACCGGCGCAGCCAATACCGGCGGGTTCTGCAGGTACTGCTTGATCTCGTCTAGTGCACCTTGGCATTTTTGATCCCAGACGAATGGGGTTCCCTTCTTCATCAGGTGACTGTAGGGGCGGCATTTGCCTGAAAGATTTGCGATAAATCGCCGGATGTATGCGAACTTCCCTTGAAGAGACCGCAATTGTTTGAGGGTTCTTGGCGGAGGCATTTCCATGATCGCTTTAATCTTTGACGGATCGATTTCAATACCTCGGTGTCGAACGATGAATCCCAGGAATTTGCCCGAGGAGACTCCAAACGCGCATTTGAGGGGATTCATTTTCAAATTATATTGCCGGAGGCGTTGAAACACAGTCTCCAGATGCTTTAAATGCTCTTCGTATGACATGCTCTTTACTACGAGGTCATCGATATAGCACTCAACGATGTCATGTATGAGGTCATCGAAGATCTTTGTCATGGCCCTTTGATAGGTAGCGCCAGCGTTCTTTAGACCAAAGGGCATAACCCTGTAGCAGAATATACCCAAAGGGGTCCGGAAAGCGGTGTGCTTCTGGTCTTCGGGATGCATCTTTATCTGATTGTATCCTGACGAACCGTCCATAAAGGAGAAAACCTCGTGAGTGGACGTGTTATCTATCATTAGCTCGGTTACTGGTACTGGGAAATCGTCCTTTGGGCAGGCTTTATTGAGATCCCTAAAATCCACGCATATGCGTACCGTCCCATTCTTCTTCATTACCGGGACGATATTGGCGATCCAATCGGGATATTGGACTTCTTAGATAAATCCAGAATCGATCAGTTTCTTGACTTCGGCGTTGATGCTCATCTCAAGCTCGAGTCGCATCCTTCTTGGTGCCTGCTTGACGGGCTTGATATCTGGGGATATTGCTAATTTATGCACAGCAATCTCCGGATCTAGTCCTGGCATCTCGGAGTAGTTCCACGCGAAGCAGTCTTTATGCTGTAGAAGCACGTTCTTTAACGCAGCCACCCTTTCTTCAGAGAGCAACTCGCTGACGAATGTCGGTCGCGGGTCCTCTGCCGATCCCAACTCAATCTTCCTGAGGTTATCTACAGTAGTATGTATACCGTCTTCCAGTTCTTTCGGAGCGGGCGGAAATTCTGAGATCACCTCGTCATCGCTGTTTTCAAAGCACCGGGGAAGGTCATCTATGTTCTCGGGCTCTTCTTTTAATATCGTAATCGTATAACAGGTGCGAATCCGCTCCCGGGACTGAGGTGGATCCGGTTCTGCTCTTACGGCCTTGGGCTCGTGCTTTCGTGGCGGCGTTACCCTCCAGCTGTTGGATAAAGCGAATCTGCCACGTCGGTACTGGTCCTCGACCCAGTTCTTGAAGGTGAAGCAGTCTTCGGTAGGATGTCCTATGGCTTGGTGATAAGAGCAATAGCTCGAACGAGAAGCCTTGTTGGCTTGCTCAGGGTGTCTAGATTCTGGAAGCACGATCATTTGATGTTTTAAAGCGAGTTTGAGTAACTTCTCCGTCTTGTCTCGGGGGAAGGAGTACGCTCGACTCATCTTTTCCATGAGGGACAAATCCGAGCCGCGCAGTACCTGTAACCCTCTAATCCTACGTCGTTGTTGTCGGCTCTTCTTTCCGCTCCTTGACTTATTTCCGCCTCCGCATCGGGCCTTTCGCATGATGGGTTGACAAGGATGAACATCTTTGTCTTTTGCAGTCTGTTGAAATAGACGTTGCGTCCTGGCCTTCTCGTAGATGGCCATTTCGCGGTTGTGGTCTTCCCGAGCTTTCTGACCCACTTTCCTGATAGGCTTGCCCATTCGTTCTTCAAACGACGGACTTGGCGCTTCAATCGCGGGGTCTAGTTTTGATGAGGGGTCGGCATCTCCTGACAGGGCGTCCTCTTCTTCATCAAAGGTATATATAGCGTAGCTGCTGTGGGCCCGCTCTCGTTTTCCGGTTCTCGTGTATCCAAGCCCAAGTGTTTCCATTTTCCCGTTGGGCAATTTGCGTTGGGTCCCAGGGACATCCCAAATCCTGTTGTAGAACCGAGCCTGTCGAACAGTTTGTTTTAAGGGTACCCCTTGGTACTTCAATAGCTTCTTTAATCCATTTGTATAGTATCTGGGCAGACGGATGGGTTGGAGCCTGTCAGGTGTAGCATCTGCGCCATGCCAGATCTCTTTCTCTACCTTCGACTCTGAGGATCGGTAGAATAGGATCACCTTCTCACCCCTTCGCCTGGGAGGGACGTAAAACGTTTGCAGGTCCTGCACATTGTGAGCTTGAAGCGTGTCGAGATCCTTGTAGTGTTCTCGCGGTACCATGGTGATCTGCAAATTATGATCATCGCCAGGGGGTGCTTGCATTGACAGCCGATTGGAGAATACGGCATTAACTTCATCTTCTGAATCACTTCCGAAGACCAACATGGGGGCGGGCGTCCCCAGGTTGTTACGCTGAGATGGCCCTGTATAAACTATCTCTTCCTCTTCTTCGGTATCGCTTCCGAAAACAGGGATGGTGGCGGCGGCTTTGTTCTCCGAGTTGCGACACCTTTCTGTATCTTCAAAGTCTGGCAAAAAGTATTTCGCATCTTCGTATTTGCGGACTTCGTTCACGGAGAATGGATTTAACTCTCCTGTTACGGTATACTCGAAACCATCCTTAAAGTACTTCATACACTGATGTTGTGTAGAAGGGACGATGTTGTATTCGTGTAGCCAAGGACGCGAGCAAGGCGTTGTAGCAGGTTTTGGCGTCAATGACATGAAATTTGATGTCTGTGACGAGAAGTCCAAAGCGTAATGTTAGTATCACAGATCCGAGAGTCCGTGACGATTGTGAATCGAAACCGGAGATAGTAATTTGTCACGAGCGAGGTGTTGCACACTCATGCAGATTTCCTTCAACACCCGAACATTAAGGAGATTGACGGAGGATCCGTTATCCACCAGGATCTTGCCTATCTTGATGTCATGGCAGTATCCGGAGACATATAGGGGACGGTTGTGGTCGCACGTCCCGAGAAGGAGGTCTTCATCACCGAAAGTGACGTCGGCCGTATGCACTTCCTCCAGGTCGTCTTTCATCCTTTCAGTGGCGAGGAAGGCTTGGAATTGTTCAGGTTCTTGCAACGCCTTAATTAGTGAGTCTCACGATTCTTTTGACAATAGGAGGGCATCAAGGATGCTAAGCTGAGAAGGTAGCTTCCTTAAGTGCGCGAGGATGTTATAGTCCACCTTACCCTTCTTAGAAGGGTCTCTGGTAGTTAGTTCTTTCGTGACTTGGTCATCTAAAGTGATATCTTCAATGACCTTTTCCTTTCCCTTATCTTTTCTGCTCACGGGCCCGAGATTCTTTTCTGGGAGTGTGCGATTGCGCAGCTGAATGTTCTCGCAGGCCTCCGATTCCTCCTCTTTCCCTAACACGGATTCTTTAAAGAGAGGGCCCAGAGTCATTTCTTCATCAGAGTCGCTCCCAAAGGTGAGAACTTGTGACCCCCCGACGTTAACCATGTCACAGCTGCCAGTAGTTCTGTTGCGCCCGTCGACAGTGCTTCTTCGTTCCCGATGGCTCTTGCGTTTCATGCGCTTAAAATGTTGCCGACGAGCAACATATCCTTGCCACCATATCGTAAAGGCGTCGCACTCCTCTGTGGGGTGTGAGATTTTCCAATGATATGCGCAATAATCAGGATGCCTCTCCACCCCATCGTGTGTGTTTCCTTCCGAGGGTGGTAGCTTCATCCCCATTGACATGGCTTTGGCAAACCTTTTCCTCATCTTGAATATCTTCTTGTCTACTTCGGATGCCATTCGCTCTGGCAGGGGTAGTTCAACTCTTCCGTTCAGTCGCCGGCATTTGGTTTCTTCTGACGCTGCCATCTCACGCTCCTGATCCGCTTTACTCTTTAGCCGAATCTCGTCTAGAAAGGCATTGATCATTTCATTTGTCGGCCGCGCACGCTCTGGTTCAGGCTCTGCCTCCAGCTTCTTAGTGCCAGGAGTTTTCTCATCATCGGTAAACGAGTGGGAGATTACGTTACAACCCGCCACATACCCTTCGGATTCATCCGACGAGCTCTCTTCATCATCTCCCTCTTGAAAGATGTGGTTGAGAAACTCTTGCAGTGTGACAGGAGTTCGTGCCTTTTGATTGTATTCTTCCAGCGCGTCGATTTGCTTTTGCAAGTTCGTGTGCTCGTCTCCAAGCTTCGCGGGCTTCTTGAATTTCCTCTTCTTTTTCTTTGAAGATTTTGACGGTTGGGCATGAGTATTTGGGCCCTTATCCTGAATCTTCGTAGTTGTGCGGGGCTTCAACATCCCTTCGATAATTTGAGGTTCAAGAGGGTCCTTCCATTCGATAGCAGGGCACGCATGAAGGTCTCTCAGCATTCTTTTGGTTTTAGTTGATAGTACGACCTCCCATGGAGCTTCTTCAATAAAGGAGCAGGTTGCCCCCGGTGTATCTGCTTTCTTAGGAGTATGCGGTTGTGGTGGGTTCACCTTCCACTTTTCGGACAGTACAAACTTCCCCTGGAGGTATTGATCTTCAATCCATCCTTTGAAGACGAAGCAATCTTCAATCGGATGACTTACCGTTTGATGGTAAGGGCAATAGTTAGGGTTATTCACCTCGGTGGGTTGTGGCGGTCGCCTTGGATTTGGTAGGTTTATAAGTCTGTTGCGTATTGCCAGCTCGAATAACCGTTTCGTCTTGTCTCGTGGGAACGAGTAGGGACGCTTCATCTTTTCATTATAATACCGGCGTCTTTCTTCCAATTGATCTGCCGGTTTCGAGGCGTTAGGTTGCTGTTGGGCATTCGCGACAAAGGTTGCCCTTCCTTTACCCTTGTCATTCCGAGGTTCCGACTTCGGGGGAGGTGGTCTATGACCCATCTGGTCCATCTGAGCCAACTTGTCGATTAAAGCCTGGAATGTGGTTGGCTTAAAGAACATCATGAACTGGGAAATAGTTGCGTGGGGGTCTAGGGTTCCCACGAACATGCCCACCGCGGGTGCCTCCTCAATGCGTTGCTCGCATCTCGACCACAAATTCCGCCAGCGTATAGCATACTGGACCCAGGTTTCGCCTGGTTTTACCCTGGCGTTAATCAATGCAGTTATTGGAGTGCGCTCGCTGGCACTTACGAACCGCTGAGTGAATAACAACTCCATTTCAGCGAACGTTTTGATGGAATCGTTCGGGAGTTCCGAATACCATTCGAACGCTGTTTCTGATAAGCTGCCAACGAACTGACGGAGTAACAGTTTATCATCACCGCCGGTGTTACCGCAGAGGGCCCGGAACTGGGCGACATGTTGATGGGGATTGCCGGTCCCCTTATACACATGGAATTTCGGTATCGTATAGCCTTGCGGGTATTTGATTTGATCGTACCAGCTCGGATACGGCCGCCCCGTTTTCACGACTTGACCAGCTGCTTTAGTCGCATGATGGACCCGGATTTGCTGGGCTATGTAGTCAGCCAAGTCAGCTTTAGAGATTGTCTCCTCCTTGGCCGTTGAGAGGACTGGTGGTGGATTTGACGTTTCTCCCCGGTCGTCTTCCAGAACGATTGGGGGATCGTCGGCGGGTAGGTCCTGCTGGATCATCATTCCTATCATATCTTGGAAGAGAAGGCCCATACGTTGTATGTTGGCCGCTTGTTCAGCAGCCTCTTTGTCCTTTTTCTCCAGTGTCCGGCGAAGGAATTCAGCATCGGTTTCCTCTTCCTGGCGTGCGTCTGAGGACGTTTCTGGGCTTTCTTTTGGTCCGGTAAGTGCGGCCATAGCATTCATCATTTCCTGAAGCTTTTGTTGCTGCTCCTGGGCTTTCGTCACGGATCGGGTCAGAGGTCGGTGGCCCGTAGAGGTGCGGCTTTCCTCCTTTCCAAAAGCCATATAAATAGTGTGCACCCTCATGCCCCCAGACTTAGGGCGTTTGGGCTCAGTGCTTTTAGCTGTTGTTGCATGGTGAGGGATCTTTTCTGGCCTCCTCCTTTTATGAGTCATGGAGGTTGAGGGGGCCGTTGAGGTGGGCGTCCAGATAGCCTTTCGGGGTTTAGCCTGATGACCGGCCTCCGGTTGGATTTTTAGCTTCTTGTGCTGGCGGGAGAAGTTTGAATCGACGGTCGAGTCTCGGGCCTGCCGCCAAACCTTATAGATTTTGGAAGACAGCCGTTGAGGAGATCGGGGTTGTTCTGATTCTATTTCCACAACCTTTTTTAATGAGGGAGGAGACCTCTTTAGCACTGCAGTAGGGGAATTCCTTCGCACCTTATTTAGCATCTCGAAGCTGTTCCCAGTTGGAACAGCAGCATTAACTTCTGCCGTCGGGGCTGATGGAGTTAGCCCAGAGGGGGAGTTGCCCCCAGCCTTCCTTACTCGGCGCCAATGGCGACGTCGAGCGTGTCGAGCGGACGGCGCTGGTTCAGCGGTGAGAATGGCTTCGTCTTGCCCCCTGTGTAGGTGGGGGGTCGCTGCTGGTGTTAGCCTGTCAAAGACCGATGTCCTTTGTGCAGCAGGAGCGGGAGCTGAAGCCGTTAATTTTGTGAAGATCGACTTCTTGGCTGGGGAAGCCGCCTTGGCGATTTCGGAGGCAGGAGCGGCCGCTTTCTTAGAAGCGGCCTTCTCTGAGATCGTAGGTCCCGTGATGAGTTCGCAGGATTTCTGGCCCAATCTAGAGAAGACCGAGGCGTTGACATTGGGCGACTCGTTGAGAGGAGCCGCGGCAGGGGCAAGACGGTCAAAGACCGACTTCTTGAGAGCTTCCTTTGTCATCACCGGCGCCGCGAAGCTTGATGGTGGGAGTATAGTCCCAAAGAACAATCCGGTAGTGGCTTGAGTCACCTGGTCCACCGGCATTGTGAACAACGAAGCAGCTTGGGGTCCATAGGCTATACCTCCTGGCGAGGTAAAGCGTTGGTCGTAATTGCAGTTTGAGCAGTTGGAGAATTTCGCAGAAGTAGAAGCCATAGATCCTTTGCTTTCTGCAATAAGCAAGACGCCAATTCTTAGTATCTTGAAACCCAAGGGCAACTATTAGCGAACCGCGATTGGTTCGCGAATCACGACACACGAAGTGTGGAGTGGAAAGAGGAAAAGGTCCCACCGGGCGTGCCAGAATCTGTTCCCCTCCGAACGGACACGCGGGGCGTGGGGCCGTCTCGCCTGAGGTTCGGGGCAGATGCCAATAGGTGCTATCCGTCCACCTCTCCGAAGATGCCAAGTTGATTTATGGCGCCGTGTATCGGAGATTTAGACGGGTGCGTCCGATGTAGCAGACTTCGTCAGATTCCCCCTCGTTTGAGGGGTTTTTGATTGTGGGGACGCTCTTCCCTGCAGGCGCAAGCCCCTGCAGTTAATTACGCTACCGCATCGCGGTAACAACTTTCTCCTTCTCCAAGTGGTCACTTCGTGTCGTGTGTTTTTTTTTTATGTTTTACTGCCCGTGGATCGTTTACGGAGACCGAGTTATGTCGTCGCCCATAGGGCGTGGACTAGTCCAAATCCGAGTTATCTTAGATTTGGGTTTGGGGGTTTGGTTTGAGGATACGTTAGCCATGCTTGAGGCTAAGATCAACTCAAACATTTGTTAAGGATACGTTAGTCTAGTTTGAGACTAAGATCAACTTAACGGGATCGTTTAGATCCGACAAAGGAGCGTTTGGACTCCATTGTTCCAGTTTTAGGGACATAGTGGTCCATCGTATGTGTGTGGCCGTCGGGACCCGTCACCTCTCTGACGACGTTGAAGGATTACAACGATGGGTGTCAGAGGGGTTCAGAGATGTACCCTCGAGCCAGAGTTAATTGGGGGGATTCGTAGTCCAGTCTGCTTGAAGGTTTAAGGATTCGTTAGCCATCTTTGAGGCTAAGATCAACTTAAACGGGACCGTTTAGATCCAACAAAAGAGCATATAGGGGCTCTATTGTTCTAGTTTAGGGACATTGCGGTCCGTGGGTAGTTTAAGGACATTGCGGTCCGTGGGTAGTTTAAGGACATTGCCGTCCGTTGTTAGTTTTAAGACATCTCGGTCAAGGTTAAGGACCTCATAGTCCATGGGTTTAAGGACTCCACAGTCCGGTATGTGCTCTGGATGCTTCACACAGGTTCACTGCCGTGCTCGGCGAGGACCAGGCTCCGCTCTGGGCGTTTTCCGCGGGGTCAAAGAGTGACGTTATCCGCGTTCCACGTAACCAGGGATTTTGCACTAGATGCTTCACACGGGTTCACTGCCGTGCTCGGCGAGGACTAGGCTCCGCTCTGGGCGTTTTCCGCGGGGTCAAAGAGTGACGTTATCCGCGTTCCACGTAATCAGGAATTTTGCATTAGACATGGGTTTAAAGACCCCACAGTCCATATCATGAGTGGTCATCGGGACTCGTCACCTCTTTGAAGACATTGAGGGATTACAATGCCAAGTATCAAAGGAGTGAAGAGATGTACCCTAGAACCGGAATGGCTTAAGTAGTCCCTGGCCCAATTTGGGTCAAGACTGATTAATTATGTTATGAGCCCATTGGCCCAGTTAATCACGAATTGAGGACTTATGGCCAGCTTGGGCTAAGTCCAGTCAGGTCTGGAATATTGGCTTCTTGTTGGTCCACTGAGGGAGAGGCTTTGCCTCTATCCCTTTAGCCAATCGGGCCAAAGCCTAGTGTTAAACACTTCAGAGCAATCAGTGTTGAACACTGGGAATGAGGTTAGTGTTTAACACTAAGAGATAATTGGTGTTAAACACCAGCGACAAGGCTTTCAAATTAGTGTTAAACACTAAAACAGATCGGTATCAAGCACTGGCAACTGAGCCCTCAAATTAATGTTAAACACTAAGGTAGTCAGTGTTGAACACTGCAAGTAAAGTTTTTGATTAGTGTTGAACACTAAGGCCCAACAGTTGTTTTAACACTGGATTCGGGAGTTTCGATTTAGTGTTAAACACTAAGGCAAGAGGGGTCACGTGGCAACACGTGAGAGCGCCCTCCCTTCATTAATTCTGCTGAGATTATCGCATTTTTCAGAGTATCACGTGTCATCACGTGACGGGCATTCAAATGCTTATATGTTAACGCTTCTGCCGAGGGTCACGTGGGTCACGTGGGGTGCTGCCTCAAAGGGGGCTTTCTGTAGATCTTTTGGGGGGTCACGTGGTGACACGTGACCCTGCCTCTATGTTGTTTAGAGGATCTGTTACTCCTTTTTCAGGAATTAAATTCCTCGAGCTTTAAATTTCAGAGGAATTAAATTCCTACTTCCTTTTGAAGACTTATATTCTGGAACAGAGTTGAACTCTGAATTTTCTGTAGGAATAAAATTCCTCATATATGCGAAGAACTGAATAGGGTTAAACCCTAATAAAAGCTTTTAAGGAATTGAACTCCCATTCTCTGTTAAATTATGATTAAGGGAATTAGATTCCCGCTGTTTCAACAGAACCAGGTTCTTAATTAGGGTTAAACTCTGTTTCTCTTTGTTCTGAAGGAATTAAATTCCCATGATATAGGGTCAAGCCCTAATTTTATTTTAAAGGAATTAAATTCCTATAGTTTTGTGAGAATTAAATTCTCGTGCTTGCATTCCCTCTCTATGTTTTGGATCTGCATGGCAGGATCTCAACCCATCGAGAATTAAATTCTCAACTTCAAGGGGAGATGTGCTCTTTACAGATCCTCTATCAAAGAGAGAAGAAATATGTTCTTCTGTTTCATATATCAGAGTTAAACTCTGTTGAGAATTGAATTCTCTTTCTTTCAGAAAGCCTTCCCTTTCTTATCTAGGGTTTTCTTTTGCAGAAGATCCAAGTTCCTTCAAAGTATCAAGGCTCTCTCCTTTTTCTTCCCTCTGCGTATATGTCTTTCTCTCTATCTCTTGGCTCCTATTTATAGGAGAAGCAGCCGAATAAATTAGTTTTGTGACGAATCTTCATTGAGAGATTTGATTTGCATCATTCATTCGTTCTGGACCTTTGGATTATTAGGTGAATTTTATTCACCATTGGATTTTAAATCCAGAGATTCTCCTTTGTTATTTTGGTTAGATTTAAGGGGGAAATCTTTCCAAACTCGAGATTTTCCATAGATAGATGATATTTAAATCACTTCTGAATCTTTAATTCGATTGGTCTCAGATAATCACTTTCCTTTGGAAAGATTCAAATCTCCTTCAGAATTTAATTCTGTCGTCAAAATGGGCTTTGAAAGCCGGTCACGTGTGAACACGTGACCCATGGTCACGTGTGGACACGTGACCCTCTTTGGAATGAAGAGTCCTATTTCTTTCTGCGCTGTCTTCTGGTTGCTGTTTTAGTCATCACGTGTTAACACGTGACCACTGCTAGGAGCCTCCTTCTTTTTTATTCGACTGAAGGACCGGTCTGCTGCTTCGAGCGTCACGTGCCAACACGTGACCTCTTCTGACGCCTTTTTTCTTGACTTGATCAGTGGACTTTTTCCTTGACTTGATCAGGGAACCCATGAGCCTTTTCCGCTGTTTTCATATGTCACGTGTCAACACGTGACTGCTGGTCACGTGTGAGCACGTGGCCCCCTCTTTCTGAAGCTTTTCCCATAAGCTTTTCTGATTTTAAATCAGGAAACAGCGACGCTTCCTTTCCCCCAATCAGCGCAAAGCTCTGTTTTGAAATTCAAAATTTAAATTGAAGCAACGCTTCAGATTCTGCGCGCTGCGCGCCGTGCGCCGCGTGTCAAACGCAGACGCGCTAGCGCCAGGTGCGATGCGCCCTAGGCAGCACACCCCCAATCAGAACAAAGCCCTGTTTTAAAATTCAAAATTTAAAAGTTGAAGCAACGCTTCTGATCCAGCGCTCTGCGCTGCGCGCCACGTGTCAAACACGGGTGCGCTAGCGCTCTGCGCTGCGTGCTGATTTTCTCAAAAACTATCTATTACCGCAATCAAGAACGGCGTCGCTTTGCAGCTAGCCGGTGAGTACGGGTCGGTCCACAGGGATGTTATGAATTTCCTAATCGCTCTAACGAGTTAATTCCGAAGGGTGTTCGGATTAATTATTAAATCTAAAAACCTAAATTATTCTATACTACGATTATCTAGATCTAGTCTTGCTAGGGTTAGGTTTAGGGATGGTTTAGAAATGCAGGTAAATCTCAACGCTTTCTATACCGAAATGAAGATCTATGAGGAGTTATGGTAATTATCAATAAAGGGGATTAGATCTATTCGGGAAGGTGTTCCTTCCTCTAGGTTCTTGTCCTTCCTTTAGAGATCCTTACCCTAACCTCCATGGAAAACGCGCGCAACCGGGTTTTTATACTATAGTATCACTGCTACCTCGAGGGATAGGGTTCCGTAGGGCGCGGTGTGTGCGTGTATGCATGGAGTCCTATTGAATACATTTTATGGGTAAGAAAGGGATGAGAGATCTCATCTCTCAAAATCCTTCCCCAAAGCTAACTCTAAGCAATTTATCTACGGCAAGAAATTAAATCTACCTAGGGCAAAGAATTGAAATCTAAACTAGAGCAAGGAATTAAATTTACTTACAGATGCATCTCTCCAATCATCAACGCAGGGTTGTCAGATCTGAATTCATGAATTGAAAAGAAACACCGATACTCTCCATAAAGGGATCTGAATTTTATTATTAAAAGGAGGCATGAAAAGAATACAATGATTTGGGCTTCTATTTATAAGAGATAGAAACCCTAGGTTACAATTGATTCGTATGTCTACATTTACCAAAATATCCTTAGGAAGACCTAGTCAAAGTAGACTTCAAGCTTTGGTAAAATTTTATGTCTGGAAATTTTGGAACTGATTCTGGGCTTCTTGGGCTTTTTATTTCTTTGGATCTTTATTCAATTTGGCTTCTCTATTTCTTCCAGATTTCCAGTGAACAATTGCAGTGGACTTTTAACCGTTTGCTTTGTAATCTTGGACCTTGCGTTGCCTTGTACTGATCTTTTGTGTAGGATTGATTAAGATCCTTCTATTTGTTGGTCAAAGTCCCTTTTTGTGTCGTCTTTTGTCTTTTTCACTGTTTTCGCTCCAAACCTGTAATATGTAGCAGACATGCGTCAAAAGCACCTGTTTATTTATAAAAAGAATAAGAATGGGGAATATAATAATACAATATTATGGTGTGAACAAATACCCCCAAACTTATCTTTTGCTCGTCCTCGAGCAAACTTATTTTTATTCTTGACAAAACCCTAACCGCACTTTCGCGGGGAATCGCGATTGCACTGAGCATGTGCAACAAGCCGTTAAACCTCTAGGTGTCCCTAGTAGGAGGAGTGTTGTCTCCTGAGGGTTTTCAGCGGATACTACCCACAAAATCCTATCAATTTGGCCCATTGACTTTTGTTCTCCAATTAGGTATTCTAACAAGGAATTCTATTATCTTCGACTCATAAATCATCCACCCATATTCTTCACACTTCCTCATCATCTAACTTAAGATTATATATGTTCTGCAGACCTACTTAGCTTTCGGCATCTCTTAAGTTTTCCTTCAAGGGTTCCATCTCCACTTAGGAATTTTTATCAACTTTACTAAAGATACAAGTTCTATTCTTCACTCCTTTCTCTCATCTAAACTCCAATCACATATCCCCACGCGTGTGTATAAATCACCCCTATACTTGGAAATTCAAATCAAGCAATCATACTCTTGTCCGTTGTCCAAAGCACTTCTTAATTGGTGGATTTTTAGATGCATTTCGCTCACACATCCTTCATGCGATTGTTAATACTTCTTGAGGTACCAACGACCGATTACAAAATGCATTTGCACATTAACGCGTAATTCCTAGTCTTGCAACACCCAAGGCTTTTAGCAGTGACTCCCAAACCAGTTGGTCTAAGGCACTAGGTGATAAAGCACCCTTGCTAAATATTTTTCTATTTTTTTGCAGCCTTAAGTAATCATAAAAACCAGTGTTCATTTTTTTATTTTTTATTCACTTTTTTCTTTTATTTTCATTGTGCTAAGGACTTTAGACAAGAGCATTTCAAGGTCTCTTCTACTATTCCAAGTTTCAAGGTGCGTGATTGTGCAAATTGTAGGGTATACGTTTTCAGAATCTAGACTTAAGCTAGGAATTATTTTTCAAACTTATACTCTAATAAGAACATCAATACTTTTCCTTTGTTTCAACTTAGCCCAAGAACTGAACACAAAATTTGCCTATTTCTAAATAAACTACAAAGACATATACTTTCTACCGTTAAACTTTAAGGGAGGTTATTTTTAGGGTTTTTAATTTACCACGTCAAAGATCTAGTTGTTCCTAGCTAGTTAACCTATCTATCAAACTCTAGTCAAATAAGCCAAAATTGAATACAATAATTTTTATAATTTTTGAAATTTTTCAATTTTTATTGGTTTTCAAATAAATATGCAAATGCAAAAATATACATATGAATGCGAAGGAAGAAGACGTACCGAGCATACCCTCAAACTTAAACTTGACAGTGTCCTCACTGTCATGCTACACCAAGAGGGTCAAAATGTCGGCACTCCCCTATTTATTTATTTATAAAAAAATTTATATTTTTTTAATGTTTTTATTAATTATTATTTTTTTTGAATTTTTTTTTATTTATTAGAACAAAAAATATATATACATATATACAACAAGGTTCCCCCCAAACTTAAGCTTGGCCTTACACAAGCCAAAGGTTAGCACCAACCATTCAAAAATCTTATCGTGGTAATGGTCGAGTTGGTGAAAGAATGGAGTGGAAAGAAGAGAAATGAGAAGCACACGAGACCGTATGGGAAGAAGAGTAGAATATGGTCTCGGTGGGAGAGAAGAATGGCAAAAGAGAGAAAGAAGTGTAGCACGAACTTGAGGGTGTAAATTGAGTGAATAAATTAGCACAATTTGTGATGACCGATATGTTAAAAGCAATTGTGCTAACCTATCAATCCGTCGAGAAATGGGGTCAAATCCCTCAAGATTCGCAAGAAGGCATGGGTACGCCGAACTTGGTATTGGAGATAAAAGCGTAACGGTCTCTTGTACGGTCGGAACGATAGGAAGGACGAAAGGGAGTGACTTAGGGATAGTCTCATTCTCACCGTAGTAAACTGTTTCGAACTTGAAAGATTTCATCAATGGTTCGAAACAACTATAAGCAACCGAGTCTGATGGTTCGACTAACTCATCTGAAAATTCAAAGGACTCAAACTCGGGCAGTGGGTCATCAATATCGTCCGAAAAAGTGAAACGCTCGTAAGTGTTATCGGCTGTGAGAACTGTGTCAGATTCAAAGGAAAAATTTTCAAGCTCACAGTCTTCAAGCGTGATCTTTTGTGTGGTCGGAACGATGGAAAGGAGGGGGGGTGATTTAGTTAAAGGTTCAAGAGGCTGAATTGGAAAATCCGTCAAACAAAAATGGTTCAACCTCAATATTATCTTCAAGACTCTCCTCAATACTATCCTCATAAGTCTCCTCAATAGTTAACTCATTCATGCCATTATCATCAAAATCAAGACGCATATGAAGTTCGGGAGAAACATCTAATGACTCGGGATGATGAATGGGACATAAAATTTCAATCAAATCGACTGGTTCATCATCCAAAATATTCCCGGCGTCTATATCCTCAATCAAATGAAAATCATTTTTTTCTGACACCTCATCAAAAGCATGGATATTTATCGATTTAGGTTCTAAAGTGGAGGTGTAAAGGTCAAAAGGATTAGGTGTGGTTTCACTCGAAAGGGGTTCCTCACAATTTGGCAAATCAAGCACTACAAATTCACAAAACTCGTTTTTATTTTCAATTGTTGAACTATTTTGGACAATCGATGGAAAACCGGAGTTGTGGGCTGGAATTGGGTATGGGTAGGTTTGATTTGGAAATCCTCTCAAATTCTCACTCTGTCCAACCGCCTCCTCATATATTGGAAAATTTGGAGCTAGTTGGAAACTAGTTACCGGTTCACTAGGTTGCATAAGGGCGGCCACGGACGCTTCCACATTCCTAACCATTTTGTTTGTTGCTAAAATATAAGCTTGCAACGACTGTTCCAAACTAGACATTGGTGGTGAAGGGATTTCGGTAAAAGATTCGAAATTGTTTGGATACGTGAAACTCCCAAAAGGTTGTGTAGAAACAGGGTCTAGTGAAGGTGGGAAAGTCGGGTAGGACTGGTAGGAATTGGATGGTTGGACAGGAGTAGGGTCAACATGTGGATAAAAAGGTGAATGGACTTGTTGATCCCTAGAACTAGATGTGTGGAGAGGGGTGAAAGATC
This sequence comes from Agapanthus africanus, assembly GCA_030015575.1. NCBI lineage: Eukaryota > Viridiplantae > Streptophyta > Magnoliopsida > Asparagales > Amaryllidaceae > Agapanthus > Agapanthus africanus. The sequence goes on along the minus strand of JASDDO010000012.1, from coordinate 490,563,781 downwards.
GGCTACGAGATTGAGCAATATGCTCAGCAATGGACATCGGTTTAGGAGTTACAGCTGGACTCGAAAAAGTGGTATCAACATATGAAGGTGGTAAAGGTTGACTTGGTTGACACAAAGTGGGTTGCAAAGTAAAATTGTTTCTCCTAGACGCTTCTATTTGATCTTTCAACGAAATTTTTGGCACGGAGGGATCGTCTTTAAATTGACCGAACGCATTAACGTACGACGCAAAATTAGGTTCGGGATACCAAACTTCGGCAAGAGATTTATGATGTGGGGTACCCATGATAGAAGAAAGAGAAGATGAAGAAGGTAGGTGGTGCAAGGATTTCTCAGCGACAAAAGTTGCAAGTCTTTTTATAAAAAAAATCCTCTTATTATTCTTTTTTATTTGTTTTGCAAAAATTTTCGATAAAGGGCGAAGACACAAATGCAGATAACCAGAAATGCACAATCAGTCTTAGATCTAGGGTCACCTAGGTCAGCTAGACAGCTCCTAACTGTTCCAAAGGGCTAGAAATAGGACCTCAAACCGCCTCTTCACCGCCAATTGCGGTCAGGTAAGTGCCAGCTAAGTGGGAGGTTCCCCGCTACAAGTAGCGGTCCTAATTAAGTAACCACTTGCCTTAGACACACTTGCCTAGACACCGCAAAGTCAGGTTAGGATAAACGGTCGATGCCTATAACTAGTCCTCTGTCCTATTGAGCTTTAACTCCTTAGGGCCGAGTCTAGTATTTTTTAATTAAAAATTGGTCAATGCAAATACTTTATGTGATTTCTGGGGTCCTGGGAAGGGTGATGAAATCCCCACCCAATCTGAATTGGTCAAAAGCCCCTTAAAATCCGATTAAAGATATGCAAAACAGTAAATCACTTGCAATCAAATATTTTTTGTGAATTTCAAGATTTGTAAGTTTTCTAATTAAAATTTTCCTTTTTCCGCTTGCCCTTTATTTGGAAAGATATTTTTAGCAAAAAGATTAAGGATATGCAAATCAGAAAAGATCACTTGCAATCAATTTTTATTTTAAGCGCGCGCAAAGAATCCTGCACAAGATTTGTTATTTGGAAGGGGGAAGATTTTTAAGCGCAAAGAAATCCTGCAGGAGATTTTTCAAAAGAAATATCAGAGATTTGTAGAGGAGAAGATCAGAAGACTTACAGTTTTTTTTTTACCGCGCTTCTGGTTTTTTTTTTTCCGACCAAAACGCGGCGGTTCCGCGGTCGCAGGCAGGTTGCGCAACGGTTCCGCGGCCGGAATGTTTTTTTTTTTGCACCAGATCTCCGCGGTTGCCTTGTAGACTCGATCCTCCAAATTTCTTCTGTTCCTCAGTTGTTATGATCTTCTGTTTGTTCAGATTTGATATTTTCTATTTTGATCTCTGGAGATTTCCAGATCCGAACTTGATTGTAGATCCTGCAAAATTCAAACAAAGATACCCTTCACAAAATAACAAAATGATAAATTTTAATATTTTTTGTGATTTTTATGATTTTTTTAATTAAGATTAACCCGAAATTGCAAAAAGGAAATACTACGCCATCCCCGGCAACGGCGCCATTTGATTTCTCAAAAACCATCTATTACCGCAATCAAGAACGGCGTCGGTTTGCAGCTAGCCGGTAAGTACGGGTCGGTCCACAGGGATGTTATGAATTTCCTAATCGCTCTAACGAGTTAATTCCGAAGGGTGTTCGGATTAATTATTAAATCTAAAAACCTAAATTATTCTATACTACGATTATCTAGATCTAGTCTTGCTAGGGTTAGGTTTAGGGATGGTTTAGAAATGCAGGTAAATCTCAACGCTTTCTATACCCGAATGAAGATCTATGAGGAGTTATGGTAATTATCAATAAAGGGGATTAGATCCATTCGGGAAGGTGTTCCTTCCTTTAGGTTCTTGTCCTTCCTTTAGAGATCCTTACCCTAACCTCCATGGAAAACGCGCGCAACCGGGTTTTTATACTACGGTATCACCGCTACCTCGAGAGATAGGGTGCCGTAGGACGCGGTGTGTGCGTGTATGCATGGAGTCCTATTGAAAATATATTATGGGTAAGAAAGGGATGAGAGGTCTCATCTCTCAAAATCCTTCCCCAAAGCTAATTCTAAGCAATTTATCTACAGCAAGAAATTAAATCTATCTAGGGCAAAGAATTGAAATCTAAACTAGAGTAAGGAATTAAATCTACTTACAGATGCATCTCTCCAATCATCAACGCAGGGTTGTCAGATCTGAATTCATGAATTGAAAAGAAACACTGATGCTCTCCATAAAGGGATCTGAATTTTATTATTAAAAGGAGGCATGAAAAGAATACAATGATTTGGGCTTCTATTTATAAGAGATAGAAACCCTAGGTTACAATTGATTCACATGTCTACATTTACCAAAATATCCTTAGGAAGACCTAGTCAAAGTAGACTTCAAGCTTTGGTAAAATTTTATGTCTGAAAATTTTGGAACCGATTCTGGGCTTCTTGGGCTTTTTATTTCTTTGGATCTTTATTCAATTTGGCTTCTCTATTTCTTCCAGATTTCCAGTGAACAATTGCAGTGGACTTTTAACCGTTTGCTTTGTAATCTTGGACCTTGCGTTGCCTTGTACCGATCTTTTGTGTAGGCTTGATTAAGATCCTTCTATTTGTTGGTCAAAGTCCCTTTTTTGTGTCGTCTTTTGTCGTTTTCACTGTTTTCGTTCCAAGAACCTGTAACCTGTAATATGTAGCAGACATGCATCAAAAGCACCTGTTTATTTATAAAAAGAATAAGAATGGAGAATATAATAATACAATATTATGGTGTGAACACGCGCCACATGTCGAACTTAGGTACGCTAGCGCAAGGTGCGCCGGCGCTGAAATTAAAATTCCCCCACCGTTAGATCAAAAGATCTATTAATAATAAATTAATAATTAATCAGAACTAAAAGTCTGTTATGGAAAGATCTTTCAATCTTATTAAACAAGAAGATTATCTTCTGTAAAACAGAAGCCTTAGGATCAAAGATCCAACGGTGGGAAATATTCCCAAATCAATCAGAGAAAGATCTCTTAAAACTGATTCAACAAATCAATTGGCCCTATATAAAGGCCCCTAGACTTCAAGTCTAAAAAAAATGATATACAAAAAAGAAAAGAGAGATAGAGAAAACCCTCTGAAAACTTTGAGAAAAAGAAGAGCAAGCTCTTAGAAAAAAAAGAAGATCATTTCTTCATATTCAAGGTAAAGAACTATTTTCTTGAACAACAGAGATGAAACCATCTCGTAAAAAGAAGAACCATTTTCTAAAAAGATCATAGATCTGAAAAAAGACCAAGCTCTTTAATAAAAAAGAAAAAGATCAAAAGATCTGATCATAAAAAATATATATATAAATATAAAAGAAGTATTTTACTTCATTCACAGATCTTTGATCTATAAAGGCAGAGCCTTGTATAAAAACAAGAACTTTTGTTCTTGAATCTTGAGGCAAAGACTCCTTTAAGAAGAACATAAATTTGTTCTTTGATTTTAAATCTGAGCAAATGCGTTTGGCGCTATTAGAAAGTGCATTGCACTCATGAACTGCGCTTTTGCGCTCCTTAGATCGGCGCTCAGCGCCAAAACATGCCACGTGTCAACCATAAACACCACTTGCGCTTTGCGCTTTTAAAACAGAGCACTGCGCTCATGGACCAGCGCTCAGCGCCACGGGTCACTCACTGGCACGCCCCTAAATCGGCCAAAGTGCTCATAAATTAGAAGCGCAACGCGCTAATAAATTAGTGCTTAGCGCTAAGCGCGATACGTGTCCTCTTCGTGTGCGCTGCCTGACAGAAGCGCAATGCGCTCTTTAACTGGCGCAAAGCGCCTGGTGCGCCACGTGGCGCATTGTCAGAACACACTTTGTTCTGATAAAGACAAAGGATGTCAAAACCCAATGCTTAGCATTATTAAAAGGGCCGAGCCCAAATAAAGGCTTAATAGCCAGAACAAAAAAAATGTAAAACATTTTATTTGGACTTAGCCCAATTCTGGCCATAAGTTCTCAACTTATCTTGAACTGAGCACATCTGCTCTTTCAACCAACCCACCTTGGTTCAAGGGTAAATCTCTTCACTCCTTTGATATTTGTCGTTGTAATTCCTCAACGTCTTCAAAGAGGTGACGGATCCCAATGACCACACATTTCACAGACTATGACGTGTCTAAACTACGGACTGTGGGGTCCTTAAACTCAAGGACTATGATGTCCTTAACCTCGACCGTGATGTCTTTAAACTAATATCGGACTGTGGGGTCCTTAAACTCATGGACTATGATGTCCTTAACCTCGACCGTGATGTCTTTAAACTAACATCGGACTGTGGGGTCCTTAAACTCATGGACTATGATGTCCTTAACCTCGACCTTGATGTCTTTAAACTAACATCGGACTGTGGAGTCCTTAAACTCACGGACTATGATGTCTTTAACCTTGACCGCGATGTCTTTAAACTAACATTGGACCGAGATGTCCTTAAACTACCAATGGACCGTAATGTCCTTAAACTAATCGACCGCAATGTCATTAAACTAAACAATAGAGTCTCAATCGCTCTTTTGTTGGATCTAAACAATCCCGTTAAGTTGATCTTAGTCTAAAATCAGACTAACGTGTCCTTAACAAACGTTTAAGTTGATCTTAGTCTCAAACGAGGCTAATGTATCCTTAAACCCAAACCCCAAACCCAAATCTAAGAAAGATACGGATTTGGACTAGTCCACGCCCTACGGGCGACAACATAACTTAGTCTCCGTATACAATCCACGGGCAACCAAACACAAAACAAACACCCACGACAAGAAGTGACCACATGGAGAAGGAGAAAGTTGTTACCACGACGCGGTAGCGTAATTAACTGCAGGGGCTTGCGCCTGCAGGGAAGAGCGTCCCCACAATCAAAAACCCCTCAAACGAGGGGGAATCTGACGAAGTCTGCTACATCGGCCTCATCCGTTTAAACCTTCGATACATGGTGTCATAAATCAACTTGGCATCTTCGGAGAGGTGGACAGTGTAGGGTTTCTAAGCACGTGTACAAGGGTCTACGAGGCATCAACCATGCCCGATTAAAAAATTAGCCGTGCCAAACAACCCGAATACGGATCTTTAAACTAGAGATTAGGCGAAAACTAACCTGCTAAACATTTTAACACTAAGTGAGAGGGATTACAACCTTTGTAGATCCGGTCCTTCACTTCATATGCTCCGTGTTGAAGTCCCTTCGCTGCGATCATCATGCTCCGGACTCTCGAGAGGCTCCACGAAGAGAAAGGTGCAGTCTTGCTTCCGATCTTCGATACAAAGATGATCTATCTTGAAGTTTCATTAACACAAGCGAACACTCACTTAAATTGAGTGAACACTCTCATTTAAAGGGCAAGGGAAGATGAGGATGATGAAGTAGGATTTTTGCTCTCTTTATTTATCTTTTTCTCACATTTATTCATCACTTTGGAAAAATCTAGAAAGCTTTTTCATGAAAAGAATGAAGGAAGAAGAAGATGAATAATAGAAATATCCTTTTGTGATGAATAGAAAGAATTAATATGATAAAAAATGCAACCATGGTCAACCAAACTCATGTAGAGAATTAACTAGGGTTAGGGTTTGGGTTGGGTTAAAGCATGAGTCACTTGAAAATATCTTTCACAAAACAAAACCAAAACCTTCTAGAATCATCTAGAAAGCTTAACCCTAATCCAAACCCTAATCATGTTTAAACTCCACTAAACATGTTGCATTAGTTATCATATCATGTTACAATATTATAAATCACATATATAATATTTATCGTAACAAAATAAAATAATACATTTAACATATATCGCATATATGTCAATGTATTACCCGAGTGAGAAAAAGAATCTTTTAGTGAGCAAATATTAGTTAATGTAATTTAATATATCATATATATTATTATACATTAAATTATCGAATCAACACTTGATCCGACAATTCGGCTATATCGCATATAACCGACTAATATTTATCCGTACCGATTCATCGAATCAACACTTGATCCGATGACGCGGCTGATATCAAATATCGCGAGAATAGAATACGGTATCTCATATCGTAATATCCTCGGTCCCGCACATATCACATATGTGCTCCTACTCCGTTTTTCCTGAGCCAAGAAACCTCTGTGTAGGACTCTTAAGAATCGTCAATACGCCGGCAGTAGGTGATGATCATATCAAACACCCACAAGCTGCAAGCGGTCAGCTAAACGTAACAGTTACCCAGGTATTGAGCGCTCAGAAGATCAACAAGCAAGCCTGTACATTCTCCTGTGAATCCAAACAGTAACACTCTTGTACAGTCCGGTCTCGTCGTCTGATATGTCGCATATCTCGCCTAGGGGTGGTAAACGTTAGACCCCAGTAGCTCGATAAGTCGTGTCGATATGAGGTCTATAACAGTTCGAGAAACTACTGATAACACTTACCAGTAAATCTCAGCAACCCTGGCCAGGGATTTCCGGTTATAGCCAATCGAACACAGCACAACATCAACTCCCTATACCGGGAGAGACGAATCCTCTCCTATCGCTCATTGCCTCCATGTGATTCGGGACTGTACCCAAAAGCCACCATTTTGCACGCCCTCTTGGACGTGGTATGATGGAAATCAAAGCACAGTGGGAATCACACAAGACTCTATGACGATCTCGGGTCAACAGACTACTCTGTACCAGTGTCACCGGAGAACTGCTATCTGACGTGTGGTATAATACCATCTGGGAGTTCTCGGCGAGTCCGTCCAGTGTACCCAGTCTCCACTGAGCACCCGTACACCATCCTTGATGTCAAACACCGATGGATATGGGATCATCCATCGCCCATCATATGGGTCAAGATGCGTATACGCTAGTCTACTCTGGTGCATCGATGCCCTGTCTCGATACACCCTCGACTAGGAACAGTTATAGGATGTACTCGTCGACTACCGTGGCCCCACTAGTATGATCTCATCATAGTCCCAGTAGTCGAGTACATATCCTAAGGGCTTTATCAACATGTAACATAAAGACAATCAGAGTACATGTTAAGATAAAGTACAACCAGATAGCATACTATCATGTCGAGCAAGAAAGTCCTCCCTATATATGTCCTAGCATCCACTACAATATACATCGTATGTACAGTAATGGCCTCTAGGGCATACATATAACTAACAGACAGATAGCACCAATTATCATCTGCTCCGAATTTCAGGCAAGTCGTCCGCCGCGTCTCTGCCGCGTCTTTCGAAGGGGAACAGAACCAAAAAAGAAAACCTAAACTTACCGACGAACTCAACGGAGCTGAGCCCGGCCCAACTCAGAACCCTCTCAGACAACAGCACTCTCACCGCGACGGGGTCACTGGACTGGTTCCCCGGCAAGTGCTTCTCCCTCGACCACTCTGTAGGCACGGGCCAGTCCTCGCCCTTGGGAGGGGAAACGGAGAAGAACTTCTTCTTCCAGACGTGAATGGAAGAAGGCAAGGCCAAGACCCCCGTCCTGGCGGCGCCCCCTGGTCGCTTTCTGAAAGAGAGATGGACCCACCTCGGGTCGCCTGCTCGACCACCGGGGTGATTTTTGAAGACGATGGAAGAATCAAGGAGGGAAAGGCTGAAGGGGATCGCCTGTAATTTCAGGCGGACCAGGAATCCGAGGAGAATCCTCCACGAGTTTGGCACCAACTGACCGGGGCTAACCCGAATAAGTTCAACGCTTCAACGACCTCAGGAGAGAAAGGCAGACGCATTCCACCCCAAAATGCTTCCAAATACAGGGCGATCTCCTTACCCCGTACTTGGTCTGCTCTCTCTCCTTGCTTGGCCAAGCGGAGCGTATAGCGTGAAGGGATATGGAAGCGAGCCCGAGCGTTGGCAAGTCCATCCTCATGCCTTATCCAACACAAGGCGCTAGGGGCAGCATCTACCGCGCCGCCTCCCTGGGGGCTACCCCCCGCCACATGATCCCGGGAAGGAGGGCCAACCCCTGCTCCCCGGGAGGACTCAGGCTCATCTAAAGGGTTCCTAGAACCTACCTCAACGACATCTACTGACTCGACAAGAGAAGACATCTAACTTTTGGAAGAATGATCCTCGAGGAACGAAAGTGGAAGGAAGAAGACAAGCGCCGAGCAACCGAGACTTAGAACGGGAAATATAAAGGAGTAGGGGCCCTGGAATGGGCCCCACCTCTACTTATCGCCACAAGCGATGTCGGGACCCGGTTCTTGCTCACGGAGCAAAGTGCCATATGGAACAAAGTACCACGCCAAGTGTCGTGTTAAGTGGGCGGGGGCCACCTCTTGAATCCGTGGGGGTCACCTCTTGAGTCCGTGGGACCCACTATAGAACAATGGGGACTCTTCGGAATACATTCCGAAAGGGGGCAGATCTGTACTATAAATGGAATGATACCACTCTTCAATACAGAGGCGCCTTTTAAGTGAACCGGAACTACAGGAGGTTGAGAACTCCGTAGTTAAGCGTGCTCGGGCGAGGGAAGTCTTGGGATGGGTGACCTCCTGGGAAGTGGCCCCTGGTCGGGTCCGGTTTGCTCCAAAGGGAAAACCCGTGCGGTTTCGTCCAAAGCGGACAATACTCTCTGTATTGGGGGTGGGGCGTGACAGAATGGTATCAGAGCTGGTCCCTCAATAGTAGGTCTGTGGATCGAGGACGAACCGTTGTTCAAAGGTGGGGAGAATGCCGGGACCCGGTTCTTGCTCACGGAGCAAAGTGCCACATGGAACAAAGTGCCACGCCAAGTGTCGTGTTAAGTGGGCGGGGGCCACCTCTTGAATCCGTGGGGGCCACCTCTTGAGTCCGTGGGACCCACTGTAGAACAATGGGGACTCTTCGGAATACATTCCGAAAGGGGGCAGATCTGTACTATAAATGGAATGATACCACTCTTCAATACAGAGGCGCCTTTTAAGTGAACCGGAACTACAGGAGGTTGAGAACTCCGTAGTTAAGCGTGCTCGGGCCAGGGAAGTCTTGGGATGGGTGACCTCCTGGGAAGTAGCCCCTGGTCGGGTCCGGTTTGCTCCAAAGGGAAAAACCGTGCGGTTTTGTCCAAAGCGGACAATACTCTCTCTGTATTGGGGGTGGGGCGTGACAAGCGACCTCATCCAACGGTGCCCTTCATCTCCCGCCAAGACGCCTCCTCGCATCCAACGGCTCCGATTACTCCACTTGTCGTCCCCGCACTGGAACGCACCCTTTCAAGCGTCGCAGGTTTGCACACGTCGCGTCAGCCAACCGACGCTCGACACGTGGGCCGTCACTTTAAAGGCAAGATACACGAACCGGCGCACCCTCCTTAAATGCAGAGATCTCGCGCTGATTCGCTGCCAGAAAAGACAGCTCCCGGCCCGGGGACGCGTCCCGACGAAACCTTAGGAGGGAGCTCACCCCGGGCGGCCCGGCGGCCCACTCCTGACCCGACCCTCCGTTGGTCGGGACAAGAGCGGGGGGCTAATGATAATGCTCAATATTGGCGACCCTTAAGATCAGGACACGTGGTGGATGGCACGTCCCAGAACTCAGAAGAAAGGGCCCACAAAGACCGACCAGGCCACCCCTGTACCCGACCGGCCAGCACAAGCTAGCCCTCCTCGAGGGTCCCTGCAGATTGGCCTCCTCGGTCCCTCAGCTCGCCTCGAGCCGCCACAAGACCAAGTCTCCTCGGCCTCCTCGCTCGTCCCCGAGCCCTTTGGCCGAGGCCGTCTTCCTCGGTCCTCCGACCAGCTCCATGGCCCACGGGCGTAACCGCCGCTCCGCGAATCTCGCCATGCGCGGATTCTCCGCCAGCAGCATCCCACGTTCCACGCCTTCACGATCCCCATTTATGGGCGATCCGCTCTCTACGCGGGCGTGACGTCGGGAGCGTAACTGCCGGCGAGATTCTCGCGTCTGCTGCTGCGTGCCTCCACCACCATATGAAGCCCCATCATGGAGGGGTCAGATAAGCCATTTTGACTCCACTTAGCCGTTACGCTGCTCGGATCTAGTACTAACTTGATCGTCGGAGGGTCCTCGGTGGTATCAAACCACCCCAGAATTTCTTTGCAGGTACTTGGCGTTAAACTCCTCCAATCACCAAATCTCCTCAAAACCCATTGAGATTCACACACAACAGGGGATCCCCTCCAGAATCCACCGGGAGATCGACGGAAGACAATATCTGAAGGAGATCTGAAAAGGACCTCCATCATCCACCATCCATCTTTATATAGACAATCTATCTAAAATATGGATATAAAAAGCCTCTGAGATTAAGGCAGTTAATTTTGCTTGTAAAATAATGATAATCTAATAATTTTATTCATTTCATAATGCATGCTCAATTTACGGAGCTACATGAAACAACAACGAAAATATTGTAAAACAGAAATTAAATTAAGCCTATAAAATATGGTAATACATCTCCAAATGGTGGCTGTGGGCCCCACCACCTTGGTGGGGTCCATTTCTTCAGTCCAGCGTGCCGGCACAGTTGGAGACCGGGTCCATGGCCAACCACAAAAATGAAAATAAAAATAAAAATAAAAAAATTTGGGGGTGTTTGGTTTTAATTTTGCTTACGCGTTTCCCTTCATATAATGCAGTCTTTGGAAAAATGTATATTATTTTGTTGGTTGTAATAACAAGTTGGCTTTGCCTTGGAATCTCGATGCATATATATTTTAATATGTGATGATCAAACTACGTTTCGTTTATTCTAATAAAAAAGTCTTCAAACTTTGACGGTTTCAACAAATTAGGCATGGAAGCCCTTCCGTCAAGGACTTCGAATTCAAATGCCCGGCATTTATTACAAAAATAATACAAGGTAAAATTTTGTATGGAATAAACTGTGTTAGGGTTTTAATGCGGTCGAGGATGCTCGCAGCGAAACAGCGGCTTCGCTGCGGGAGCTATAGAGAAAAAGGAATGGATGGGTCCCACCCGTTTACAACAAACTGGGACCCCCTCTTGCCGTACGCAGCGAAGCCCTCGGCCACACACCACTCTTAATAAGATGGAAGAGAAATCCTTTTGGTTGTCCCTTCTTCAAAAAAATCAAGGCATTATTTATTTATGGGCATGCAGTATCAATGCAGTCCCCGTTTCCTCGGATTAAAATATTGGGGAAAATGGAATTGATTAAATGGGCATTAAAACACAGCTTAGTTTTCTAATTTTATTTTATTTTATCATTTTCCAATCAAAAATTTTCCGCACTCCTGATTTCATTTTAACAAAAAGGCGGAAAAAGGAAAATTTTGTTTAATTCTTTGGCATTACACGTCATCATCACTAATTTATATTTTGCTATATGAATACGATACCTTTAATTATGGCTATCCATATCGCGTGCCAAAAACTAATTACCATTATATTTATGTTATGACTAGACTTTTGGCACATGTGATTCACTTGATAATTTGGTCTTTGAACATATCAAAAATTAAGATTAAAAATTGTTAATTTTGTTCTTTAAACCTGTATATGCTTTAATACGAAAGGAAATTAGGGTTTTCTTAAACCAGCCGCCGTCTTCTCTTGAATTATGACGGCATGATGGCCGCCATTGAGGGACCTTCCCTTTCCAAGGTCCCTCCATCGTCCTCTTTTAAGAGCTCTTACGCATCAGCGTTGCACAAAATCCTTTATTTACCTTCCATTCATGTGCCAGAAAAGGAGGTTTCTTTATCGATGGATGGTGATCCTGTCATACTTTCTTTCAAGGAGAAATATTGAGATCTTCTGAGCCATTTAACCATTCTATTGTTGTGAAATGTTTTTATGGCACTGGCACACCAAATATTCAAGATACAAAGGAGATCTTAAAATAGCATTTTTCGATCTCTGAGGATTTCGTCATCGGTCATTTAGATCGTCGACACTTGCTGCTGCGTTTTCATGTTCCGAAAGATTTCTCCGAGGTATGGCTTAAGGAATTTCTGTATGTTAAAGAATATTTTTTTCGTTTCTTCAGATGGACCCTTTTTTTTACTCATGATCATGAACCAACATTAGTTCCCGTATGGATCTCTCTCCCTGGTTTGCCACGAATTTTTTTATCATGTGAAGCCTACTGATAATCTTCTTAAGGTCGATGTCAACACCTTACATTGCACGAGAACAGACAAAGCCAGAGTTTGTATTGAATTGGTCAAAATTTGTAATGGTACATCTTTTTCTAAATTTTGTTTGGTGGTAATCATCGAAAAGGATTTCGAATATTGTTCAATGTGTTTTAAATCAGAGTCTTGTAATAGAATATCTTCAAAGACCCGTAGCTTTTTATGGTGCAAAAGGTAGCCGATACCCAAATAGTCATAATGAGTTGTGCTAATGACTCCGAGAAGTCCAAATTAGAAGAGATGCACAGATATGTGTCTGAACCTGCCAGCTCTGATAATTCTATTATGCAAAATTCTTATTCAAATGAGTTAAATTCGGATGGAGATCCTATTATCCATACTAGAATCTCGTGCCAAAAAGATGACCTCGAAGAGAAAATTGATTTTTCTGCTGCTTTTAGCAAGCATCATTCTGTATTGTGTGGACCCGCTTCCTCACTTAAGAACTAAACGCTCTATTCACTCTACTAAATCTCTCGATAATTATGATGATAATGACATTATGAATGTTGCTAATTCTTACGGCGTTACTACTAAAGATGGAAATACTATTAATAGTATTCGTTTATTGGATAAACACAGAAGCAAAGAAAGCTCTTAAGCCAAAATTTGCAACGCATCCAATCTGCCAGTCGCCGACGTTTGAAATAAGTAATAACAGATTTTCTTTTGCGTCTATAATGTTATATGATGTATCGAGAAATTTTATTGTGTAGTGTAGAATTTTTATCTTGTGATTGCATTTGTATGAAGATAACGACAATGGTCTGTTGCGCTTTCACAAATAAAATCATAAGATATTAGTTCAAGCACAAACTGTTTATCTTGACGCACAAATGCTTTGTCTTGTAAATATATTATTTCTTTGATTTATTTTATTGAGTCGGGTGTCTTGCCCCTGCTGTTTTCCTCAAAAAAAATATATGCTTTATTACTTTAATATTCTATTAATTTGTTACTCTAAAAAAGATTCAGGAAGATATGTTATCAATTTATTTATTTATTTATGTTTTATCACGGGCGATTTCAATTTAAAGAAAGAGCATTTCGTGTGCAATAAAAACTTTTAGTTTCTTATATGCAGAATGATTATCATTACCAATTATATAAAGGGTTCAAATTTCGTTCTTTTTTGCTTTGTGTAGAAAAGGAAATTATATAAATATATTTTGTCATAAATTATCGACTTCGAATATCAATCCATTCGACTTTGGGATCTCCTGTCTAGTTAGATCATCTGGCAAATTAAACGCTGAAAGTATACGTATTTTATTACGCGGGTGTTGTATTTTATACGATGGAACCAGTTCTAATACCTTACTAATGTCGGATGCATAAAATAGATTTTTCATCGGACTTGTGCATTTGGTTCTACGGACCCTTTTTTGTGAAATATAAATTTTCTAGCTTTAATATGGATTGTAATCATTTTATTGAGTAATTTTGAGTCAGGTTATACCTTGGCTTGATTGTTGAGAGAGATTTGTGGAGTTGGTTATTGGAAGATATAGGGTGGAAGTAGTTAACAGAGAGAGAAAGTAGTCGGCAATTTTTTTCTAATTTTTTCTTTTTCTTTAAAAAAGAAAATTTTATAGACCTCTCCGAGGCTGTCATTGAAATTGGATTCTCAATTTTGGAACCCCTCCTATTAGTGTTATAATAACTTGTATTTTACACATGCGATACACGTTGGTAATTGAGAGAGATTTATGTAGATGGTTATTGGAAGAGATAGCGAGAGAGTAGTCATTCCAGAGAGAGCGGTCAACATTTTTTTTGTGCGGAAAAAAATGTGAAAATTTTAAAGCTATTTTGGATCCTTAATTTTGATAGCCCATCTTTTTAGCACTATAATAGCAGAGGTAGAGACGGAGATAACTTAAACTCAAATGGTCCATATTATCAAAGAAAATTCAGAAAACTTAGATAGAAAAAGAAATTTCTAGGGCGGTTCATATAAAAAATGTCATGGCCTCCCAAATCTTTATTATTTATATGTAATAACTTAATCATATCGATACAGATTTAAACATGCAATTAACCTATCTATTGAAAAATACATTGGATCTTATATCTTCTAAATTATATACAAATGTTGTGTACTTGCAAAGCTATCAAGGTTAACCATTAGTTGGTGACACAAGGATCTTATCAGTCTTCCAATGCTTTTCATAACATTTTCTCTTTATATCTATCTATACTCCTGATGCTCGAACAATTGAACCAATATTAGATAGGCCGGACGGCGAACGCGCTGCAAATAGAGGCGGATTGTCAAAATTAGAAGCCGACAAAAAAAGAGCTCGAATCTTCCTTGAACCCGGCTTTGGATATGCTATATATATAGATAGATAGATAGATAGTAGATAGATGAATGCGAAACAAAATGACAATACATAAAAATCAAGGACTTTGATAAATATGTTTTATCGGGTGTGTAATAGCTTTATCTCAGTCAAGCCAAATGAGTTTATAAACGCATTTGATGAGACAAATCAGAGGCAATCTAATTGGACAACTTTAAGAGTAGGAAGGAACGAACCAACCATATTATATAACTCGTAACATAAAGTAGTATTTGGCGACAATTTAGAGTGATATTTTTTCTACTAGTGCGGTGGAATACATATAGCCTATATGGATTCCCGTTGAATTTAAGGTGAGCCATATGATACAAATATCTAGGCAGTGGATAACACGGCCCACCTTGTATTCAATGACAATTCATGTAGCCTACATGGCACCACACCGGTAGGAAAAGTATTACCTGTTAAAAATTATCATAGACTATTTATTCTTCTGGAATGTCCAGTTCAGATCAGACCAAACCCGACTTTGCACCCTTCCAATTTTTGTGCATACATCATAAGCCAATGAAATAATAAACGTTAGAATTAGAATTCGTGTGGGGTCCATCTAACCAGCGGCAAGGATTAATCCTCTCTATTTAATCGAGTTCAAATAGAAGGAAATAAAACAAAGAGAATAATGAAGAAAAGATGCTGCGTGAGGGGATTTCCTTCTATGCCGTCGAAAAAGTACATCTTTCATTATTTTTTCCGACGATTGGCACACATGATCTTCATTATTATCATCTAAGACGTGGGCACACCGAATTCCATGCGATTTTACGGCTTTTTCACCGTTGATTTTATAGGTTCAAAATTAACGGTTTACCGACAACATAACTTTTTACATTACAAAATCAACGGTGAAAATATCGTAGAATTACATGAAATTCGGTGTATTCACATCTTAGATGATAAGGATGAAAATGATGGATGTCGATTGCAAAAAAAAAAAAAATACGTACTTTTTATTCGCCAGAGGGGTAAATTGCCTCTTAAGGGCCCCTTCATTGACCTCCAAAGCAAATCCAAGGGTATAGGGATTTTTTTTTATCCCGTTCCCAACTGTCGCCTTGAAAATTTTTTGATCACGATTAAAAGTCCCGTTTTTTAATTAATCTCGCCGCGTATTCGCCGCTCGAAACCCTAGGATCGCTCCCGATCATGGCCGAGGGATTAACGGAACCGCCGTCGTCTTCTTCCAAGGTCCCCACCGCCGACGCCTTAACGGAACCGCCGTCGTCTTCTTCCGAGGTCCCCACCGCCGACGCCTTAACGGAACCGCCGTCGTCTTCCTCCAAGGACCCCACCGCCGAAGCCACGTCGGCGGTGGGCGCCGCCGTCGCTGGCACCAACACTTTGTTAAGCAACAGCATCGGCTTCCATCTCGAAAGTAGCCCTTTTCGCCGATCTCGGCCTTGGAGTCTAGGAAATTTCGTCTCGAAACCCTAAACCCTTCGAGCTCGCAGCCCGAGAGGTCGCCGCCGATGAGTTCTGTGGGGCCCTCGAACTTAGGGAAGAAGCCGAATTGTGAATTGGATTAGGTGTTTAAATTTCGGATCTCTCTTCGAAGAATTGTGAGCTGTACATTTCTTTTCTTGTGATTTTATTGTAAGTTGTGTTAGTGTTGCTAAAAGTGGGAAGCTTTGATTTCATGTAGGGGGCTGGTTTGGAAAATCTTGGGAACACATGCTATCTTAATTCGGTATCGCAATGCGTGACATACACCGAGCCTTTCGCGGCGTATTGTCAAAGTGGGGAGCATAAACCTTCTTGTAAGTTTTAGATTCTCTCTTATGTATTAGCATTGGTAGGAAAGTAGATTCGGCTATCGGGTGCATGCAAAATTTTGTTTGTAGAATTTAAAATGAACAGCGTAAGCCCATATTAATCATCACCATGACAAAACTTAGTGAGAATGATGGTATAGAGGAAGATTGTGGAGGTATAGTTCATTGGATGATTTGAACTTTGATATTGCAATGCTCGATAATTAAATTAAGGAAAGATGTATATAGAGGAATTCATTTCGGAAAGCAAGATTTTAGTTGTATTTGAATTAGTGAGGGTACCATAAAATGCAAAGACAATAAATACATACTAGGATGAAAGTTGACAGCTGTCTGGCTGATTCAATGTTTTTGTTGTGTATAATGTGTGAGAAATATCGAGAAGAGACTTTGTGATGTCTTAACATGATGGTTTGGTATCGTTGAAACAGCATACCTTTTCATTTCATGAGTTTATGATAGAGAGATGAAGATATGATTTTTTCTGGGATGTTTATTAAATGAAATCACGGCAAAGTAACGCTTAAATCAACATAAGGCTGCTCAATGGAGCTTAAATTCTTTATTTAGCAATGCCATGCTGTAGAGAGGACTCTCTCTTTACCCAGCTAAGTAAGGCATAAGGATAAGATTCTCATTCTTAAACTTAACTCTCCCTCGCGCCCTTACCTAGTTGTGTATATACAAGGATAAGTTTGGTCAAGTACCATTCTTATTGTTGTTTCCCACTTGCATTTATGCTATGTACCCTGGATTCGGATACATATATAGGACACGATATGATTCCGATTCATGGATATGCTAGTTTTCAAAGACATGATTACGAGTCATCGGTATGCACTATTTTGTTTATAATGCAACAGATCAGTAAATCAAAAGTCTTTAGAATCGATGTATAGAATTGTTTGTATACTAGCCATTGATTCATGTCAATTAATAATTACAGCTAGAATGCAAATACACATCTTCCGGAGTGCCAAAACGAGTTCCAAACTATCCACGATGAATTCCGAAAGAATCTAGTATTGATATGAATCTGATACAGATAAGTCTCCTCCAGAACGAGTCAACGGAACTCAGCATTTCTTGGCATGGAAAGGGAAACTAGTGAATATATAATTCATATCTTTAATCCTACTTCTCATATGATGAATTGTTTACTTAGGCCGTGTTTGGATAGTTAGGGTTAAAGTCCATGGGATTGACTTTAGGATTAGAATATCCTGAAATGCACTTGCATTCCTTGGATGAAAATGTAGGGGCTTTTCAATTTAAATGAGTGTTTGGATAGATTGCGATGAAACTTTTCAACTTGAATAACTTGTGGTTATGTCCAACTTTATCGTTTTTAACCAAAAATTGGTTACGAGAAGAATTGAATCTAACATCAAAATTAAAACTTTGAAAATAATATAACGTCAAACAATCACATTAATCAAGTAAATTAAACAATCAGCACTAAATTAAACAATATATTTTGAAAATAAAATCGATGAAGATATGTAACTTCAAACCAATATAACGTCAAGCAATCACATTAATCAAGCTATTTAACATAATTCAGATCAACACAAAAATAATCATAGTACCATATATCAACACCATGATCTACAAGATGAAGCAGCAGCTTCCTCTTCCTCAGCAGATTCTTGATTCAAATTAATGTTCTTCAAAACTATTGACCCCTTCTTGATTCAAATTAATGTTCTTCAAAACTATTGACCCCTGATCCAAAAGACTGGGCTCTTCCATAATCTTTGATGCAAGCTCCATAAAGCAATCTTCAACATTTTTGCCAGTGCTTGCATTGAATTCTTTGAACAACCATCGAAATCTCCTCGCAAAATCTTTACCTTCTTTCTCAGGGACAACCCTAACATGTTTAAAACCATCTTAAATTTGATACCCATGCCTACTGTAGGAAATAGATTTGCATAATTTTCTGAGAGGAATCTCAACAGCAGACTGTTTTTTCCAACTTCTAAATCCCCAATCATCAAAATTAAAACTTTAGAGTCATGTGAAGAGAAAGTAGCTCGAGGCTCGGACGAGGGCGGCATGAGCGAGGACGATTTGTTGGGAGGATGTGAAGAGGAGCCATCGCTTGGAGAGGCAGTGGAGGCGGCCGATGGATTTGGCGGGGAGGCGGACAAGGATGTCGACGATGAGATCGTCGGTGAGGGGAGGGTCGGGGCGGTGACGCCGGAGCTTCGAGAGTTTCTCCATTTTGATGAAGTGAGATGAGAAATGAAAAATTTCTTCTTTTTTGTTTTTTTCCTTTTGAGAGGAGGGAAGAAGACGAAGAGAGAGGAAGCGGGAGGCAGGAGATGCGAGCGAGAGTTGTGGGAAAAAATTGAGTCTGAGTCAATTTTTTTATATCCAGTGGATAGTGCCAAAGTAGAGGGTTTTTCCCTAATGGATCAAAAAACAAAAACCCCCATCCAAAGAGCCACTTTTACAAGATTGGGTCAATCCGACTGAAAAATGCCATCTAGGCTTTTTTTCCATGGGATACATAGTATCCAAACAAGGCCTTAGAGGGAATCGTTCGAATAATAATAATAATAATAATAATAAAATCCTTTTCCACTTATCCCTCCAGATTTCTCTCTTCTTTTTAAATCTTGACTGCCTTTCTTAACTCAATTGCCAAACATAGATGGTGGGAGAAGGTTTTGAGAATATGTAACCATATGAGATTAGATTCCTTAAGCTTGAACCTAATTATTATCGGTTAAACATGTTGTGAATATGGAAACCCACCGAATTCCTTATGCCATTAAAATAAGATCGTGTATAATTTCCACTTTCCAATTGTTAAACATGCCCTAAAGGCAACAACTTCCTTCCCACTTTTAATGTGCATTTACTTCAGTAACCTTAATCGCTGAGGTCTTACGAAGCTGCCAATATCAATTTTAGATGTTTTTTTGAACCTGTCAGGTGGCTCATGTTACCCATTAAGCTGCCCATCATCAGCTATAGATGTTAACAATTAAATTAGGCTCTTGTTGGATATCTATGCAGTATATCTCTGTCATTGTCATATATATATATATATATATATATATATATATATATATAGATGCTATTAACTACCTCGCACAATTGGGTTCATTATTTTGAATTGTTTTTATTAATTCATTCTCTTTACATTAAGTGTTTATAGAATATAGTAAGATTGTCCATTTGTGCATAGGCCCTTATTTTCTAGAAAGAAACTAATTAATGTTTCATTAAAGTTTCCAGATTCCTGGTGCCATCTGATACCAATAATTAGGAGATGATACAGGCACTCTGCATTATGGTAATTAGTGATGCTGGTAGAGATTCAAATTATATAAAATATATAGTAGTTACCATTAATTTTGGTTTTGAGATTAATGCTGTCATGCTATATATTAAGCAGAGTTGAGATTACGAAGCAATATCAAATTATCAATGTTACTTAGTTTTGAACTATTTTAATAGCATATCTAATTATCGATTCATATTAAGAGAGGAATATTCTGAGGGTTTTAGAAACTAATCAACACTCATTAAATGTTGTGAATTCCAAATGGCTTATTTTTCCTATTGTCAGGGAAAAATACAGCCACTCCACAATTCTTTACTCCTTTTTGAAACCAATCAACACACGTTAATATTGCAGATTTCAAACACCATGTTTTTGTTCTTTACTGCTTTTGTTGGCGGCGCATTAAAACTGTATTGACTATAGCAGATTGTTCACAAATTATAGACTTTTATGTCTTTGTTGTTTTTGCTCTTTCATTCTGCATCTAACATCAGTATCTTATACAGGTCGCACTGCAGGATTCTGTGCCATGTGTGCTCTTCAAAATCATGTCATGAATGCTCTTCGCTCAACTGGGAAAATACTTTTACCTTACCATCTAGTGAAAAACCTGCGATGTATGGTAACTTAAATGCTTTAATTTTAATTTGTAAAAAGAACATTTGGTTAAACTGTTTTTTTTTAGATCTATCTCCATCAGTCTATGCCGTCAAAGTGCTGCAACATCATGATTGATATTCTGTCAATTCTTCGTACTTGATTAGGTATGTCCCGCAATTTTAGAAATTCAAGACAAGAATATGCACATGAGTACATGGTAAGCTTGCTTGAATCAATGCACAAATGTTGTTTACCTTCTGGTGTCCCATCTGAATCCCCTGGTGCTTATGAAAAAATTTAGTCCGCAAAATTTTTGGAGGCCGTCTCAGACGCCAGGTATGTTCTATAATTATTATGAATTATGTGTTACTACTTATACTATGAAAATGTTATCTGATATTCTTCTTCTTCTTCTTCTTGTTAATATTTGATAATATGTGATATGTATCTTATGATTCAATATGAGGTGTACAAAAATTGCAACATATTTATTTTCTGGGTGTATCTACCAAAGTCAAATTATCTTTTGATACAGTTTGGTTATCTTACATAATATATCTTACGCTCACTGTAGGTTATGATATGTTGGCACAAAGCCTCAAACTACAATGTTTACATGCTCAGGTCAGTTATAAAAAAGACCAAACAATCAAATAAAAAGATAACATCCCATTAGTACTCTGATCCCCCCCCCCCCCTCTTCTCCACTCGCTACCAAACCTTTAAACCTCTAAACTTACTTTTATCCCTCTTCTTGAACAACAGGTTTTCTTTAATCATGATTTCATTAGCATTTCTTCTAAGTTTCATTTTTTCTTTCATGAATGAGTAGTATGTTTCTAATGTATGATTCTAATTTTATATTCTTTTCCTTTTGTTTCTAATTTGTTCTTCTTCTTCTTCTTCTTTTGTATATTTTTGGTTTTGGAGTAAAATGAGCATGTTAAGAAATGGTTCGTTGAATCTTCTGTTTATTTACATTTTTATCTTATAAGTTTTGAATGCTTGTGGGTATATGTTTCTCTAGTGCTTGTCTCATGTTAAAGCTAAAGATTGCACTAGATGCCATGTCCCATGTTCTTATGTTTATGCTTAGGTCTTTGATAATCTAGTTTATTTAATTCAGGTTTTTAGAGTTGACTTAGATTAAATCACTCACGTTGCGATGAGGAAATCTAATTCTTGTGCCGTAATTTGGGTTATTAATACCGTTCCGTGATGGTAACACAATCCCTCTAAGAAGTTCTGAGCAATAAAAGGAAAACAAAAGGATTAAGTCATTCATCAATCCTTATACCATGTTCCCTGAGTTTAAGTTTTCATAGTTTTGCTCATGTTTATAGATATGTTATTGCATTCTTAATTATGTTACTAATTTGTGCATGGGACAGTTTATTTAAGGCACGACACTAGATTACACTATGGTGGAAACATGAAATACGATGCATGATCTGTATCCCGTCACAACTTACATTATTGTCAACATTCTAAATTATACTGCAGGTGAAGTGCACACAGTGTGGCTCATGTTATGATAAATTTGAACCCTTCCGAGTTATACTGTAAAATCTTTTTTTTTCCTGAGTGTTTTCTAAGCTATTTTAAAATTACTTATTTGGGTCTCTTTCTGCTGAGAAATCTACTGTCCAATTTGCACATTTTTTTCAGATTAAAAAAAATACAAGATCCATGTTGAAATATTTTCCTTTCATGTCTGATTCTGATAAGCTCACTGAAGTAAGTCACTGGTTGGCTTCAAATATTAAGTTATATAATAATTAGAATACTTCTAAACTTAGCTGTACATAATTAACAGTAAACCGAAATCCAATTTGATGATGCGTCTCTGCAGTATTGTGCAAGAGAAGTAAATATTTAAAATACTGTCAAAGTAAGATAAAGGATTTTAGTCAATTGATTCAGGTGCAAATCCAAGGAATGGCGAAAAAGTTGATGGTTTCTAGAAAATCTAATAGCTAAGATTCTTTCTATTAGCAGAAAATCTAGTTATAGATACTTATAAGAAGCATATATAGTTTGACATGAATAAGCATAGGATACCCTCTGAACATAACAGATGTCTGAACTGAAATTTTTTGCTGTATTATCGGGATTAAGAGAAGGAAAGGGAAGAGACAAAAAGCGAAATGAAGATGATGGAAAAGTTTAAGCTAATGGTTATCATGAGATTTGTTTGTTTTCTCCAAAATCCCATGTATGAATTGACACTGCATAACCACTGAATATATACGTCTTAATTAGATTGTCTTTTTGCTAGTTGTTTCCCCTTTTCTTAGTCACCTCTTGTGACAAAAGATTCAAAACCAGTGAGCTTCCACATTGTTGGGCAAATATTTATCCTCAGAGTTTTACTCCTTTGGTATCCTATGTTAGTCGTTGGAGAAAAGGGAAAGAAGAAAATAGAGACAGCATATGGAAGAGGATAGTAAATATGGCTAGGATGTTAATGGAATTATGAACCAGCTTCAATGGAAGTTCTTTTTGTGTAATTTTTCAAGAATATAACCTAATACTTGAATTGATGCATTCAAACATATGTTGCAGGTGCGACCAGTTAGTGAGAAGACTGTACTAGCTCAGGAGGCATATATGCTATTTTATGTCCGTGATAGAACTTCAGCAGTTAATAGAGCGGTTGATGTTGATGTTGATTATAATAAGGTTAAGGCGCCAGCAAATATAGCCCTTGCGAGTAAAGCGGTTCCTCAATTTCACTTTAAAATAAATGAAGCAATTGAAAATGCAAAAAAGAAATTAAGCATTTCAGAAAACACAGCCAAATCTAAACCTGATGATACCTCTCATAGTTAACCTGAAGCTGCTTTTACTCAAAAGAATACAAATGCTATACTAAATGAATCTGCGACCTTGCAAAATAATGATTTGCAGGAAAATGGTGAAATTTTGTCTGATGGATTGCAGCAGACAAACCCGTCAAAGGATTCTATGGAATTGGAAGATCCTGCAACAGAGACGCATCTTGTTGCGAAATGAAGTCATAACCAAAAAGAAACAGAAGATTTCGCTCTATCATCTCCTTTAAAAGTGTGGTGGAATTACTACACCCCAAGCGAATGACGCCTCCCATAATTATGAAGCCGAACAAACTTTTCAAGAAAAATCTAGATTTCACGATGACCGTAATGGGAATGTGGGATTGAGAATTCTTGCTGCTCTTCCATTGAACTCAGGCAATTTAAATCTTTACGCTGAGAAGCATAACAAAAACCATGTAAGCATAATTTCCAAGATCTAGCATTTTCCTGCTACGGTAATTTTGCTTGCATATATTTATGTTTAACTTATTCCTTGTACCCTTGCAGAATGAAGGTATCACAGATGAAATTTCTCAGAATGATGGCATCAGATGTAAGATAAATACTTGCACACTCGCCAACAAGGAGCCAGAAATGATTTTAAGCCAAGTGACTTGTATTAATGGATACATTAGCAAAGAAAACGCCGAGACAAAATCTGAGGAACATCAGGTAAGCATCATATTGCATTTGTTAAAAGTTGTTTTTCACCCTTCCTCGTCATATTGTAATAATTAAATTTACGTGCAATGCCCTTCAGAACACTATTCCTGACAAGGGAACTTGTTTACAGCGCCAAAATGTTGGAGAAAGCCTGCTAAGCATAGAGGATTATGGATTAAGTATTTCTGTTAATAGTTGTTTACAGCAGGAAGCAGTTGTAATAGCGAAAGGAGAACATTCAAATGGTAAATGCTCCCATATAGAGCTGAAGCGAAAGAAGCTTGGAAAACAACCCCTGAAGGGAAAGTACTTTGGGAGAAAGAAACTATTTTGCACATCCCTATACATGCTTAAAATGAAACAGAAGAGAAATAAAAAAAACGACATTCTAAACAAGTAATTGAAGATCAGATTCTAGAGGATCTCCGCACGGATGATCAAGGGGCTTCAACATCTGAGGCCATTAAGGTAGCTGATGTAGCTTATGCGGGCAGCTCAAAGAAAGGCTTAAAGCTCTGTCGCTTTAAATTAAACAAAGAAAACAATCTTGAAGATGTGAAAGATGAGAAATACTACAATTGTGATTATCTGCAGAACAGAAATTTGGATGGGTTTAGTAAAAATGATGCCATGGTTGCTACCTCGGATCAATTCGCAAGTCTTCCCAACTCCAGTGACAAACAATGTGATGAAAGGGAAGCAGATGCCCGGAAAGGCATTATTAGTCAGTTGACGAGCTTAAAAGAAATAATTGGTGGGTTACCAAGAGCATTTTTTCCGTATAATCTCTTTGTTTTATCTAATTGTTATATTGAAATCTGTATAACTCCAATGCCCATTTTCCTACATGCAGTTCCTCAATGGGATGATGTCGAATTTCCATTGTCTCAGTTACATGACTTGGACGATGCACATAACAACAGCATCGGCTATGTGCTTGTCTTGATGATTGGTAAGTTTCACTCCCTCAATTATGCATTATATATAATGAAATTAATAGCAGTATCTGTTAGATTATGTCTGTGTATCTCCTCTCGCTTTCCCTTAGTGTCAAATTCATGGTTGGAGTTGAATATCTATATCAAAAGTTCTAGGGAAAATCCGCGGTCGCTGTGTATTCATATGATCGAACTAATATTTTACAACCAGTATTTAAACTAGCATCGTACTCAACAATGTTGTAAGAACGGATTCAGAGTTTGTTCGGTTGGCCAACGAATAAAGAATATCCGGTTTATTCAGGTTATACAGCCATCAATATTTTCATATAAATATTACATATAAAAAATTAAAAAATATTAAGATATAAAAAACTAATATACATGTGATCAAATGGTAAGGCTTTGAAACTAAAAAAAGATTACGGGTTTGAGTCTCAGTTGAGAAAGAAGAATGAGTAGAGAAAAATAAGCAAAGGCTGATTGCGAAATAATAAGTGTGGGTCTCACTTATGTTTTAATTAAGTTGTGGATCATGCTTTGATTTTTTAGTTGTGTTTTTTTTGGACTTAATGGGCCAATTCGGCCGAATGTTCACGTTATTCACCCGAATATATGGTTTGTGTGGTGAATATTCGGTTCGGCCACATATTTAACTTAATATTGCAGTGTTTGATTGTTTTTGCCACCGAATCCGAACATTCGGCTGAATATTTCGTTTTTTTCAACACCGGTACTCAAGAAGCCTAGCCAACCAATTTTGACTTTTATTTCATAAAATATTTCGATCATAGAACTTTTAAGAATGTATGAGGTAACTGAATGGTAACTTAAGTATGTAGAGACTCATAATGAAAAGGGGATTGAGAAATCCATCCATTAGCTATCGAATTTGAGGATGAAACTAAACTGGTATCATTTCCTTTATGTGAGAGATGGACACCTGAGGATCAGTGAGAAAAAGATCAAGATGTCCTTTAATGATATACATAGCATGAACATCATAGGCCTTACTGTTACTGCTCATTTCCGGTGAGTCGCTGCAGCATTTGATATCACATGAATACATGCTGTCCATGGACTTCTTTAACATATGGAGATTTTATTGTATATGTTCATATTTATTCAGCAGCATGTACAAATAGAAAGCTTACAAAAAATGATTTATCACAAGATGTGTAGGTGCATCTGTTAGTTTTGTGTGTGTGTGTGTGAGAGAGAGAGAGAGACCCACAATTAAACTACGAGGTAAGGTTGCCTTATTGAGCTATATAATAAGCATATTAAAGATGCTCTTATTCGATACGTAATATACGGACCACAAAATTTCATATTCCTGAAAAGTAAATAATGAATGTTAAAATTCATTTGTTCCCTACCACTTCAACCTTCAAGTTGCTATAATTATTAGATTTTTCAGTGTTGGTATTTTATTTACATGATAAAGCTGCGTTTATAAGTCTAAAATATATTTAATCTGAAAAGTTTTGCTTGAAATCCTCAGGGATGAGGAATATGACAGCGGGAAGAAGAAAAAGGTAATGAAATCCAATTGCTCCTTCAGCGGACTGAACCAGTTCCAATCGATTTCTAACACAAAAATTCATCAAAATAGGAAGATGCACGAAAATCATATCCATTATGGGAATCAACCATTAGGATATGACAGCGAGAAAAGTATGTTTCTGCCACAAGCGACCTGTTTGGAACAACAACAATATTGAGTTTTTTTTTCCCGATTTTGTAAATTGTTGATGAGATTGTTTGGTAATTAATATGAAAATGAGAAGCCCGCTTTTTGTTTCTGATTCGTTTTTTTATGTTTGTTCGCTGGTGAGAATTTAAGAACTTTGTTGTGCTTAGTGGGGACCGATACGAAGTGGCCAGGAGAAAAAAACAGAATAAAAAACCCATCAATGTTTCTCCAAATTTCTTCAAGGAAAGGGGAGTTTACGTTTTAGGACAACTATCATATCTCAAACATGAACCGAAAAAGCATATTAGGAGGAACAATTTATTATCTTCAATGGTGATTCGCAAATATCTATCTCGTACTTTGCAACATTTTGAAATCGACCACTTTCTCAAAAGACTTTTACTAGCTAGTGCCACAGTAACCTAATGATAAAGCTTCACATATCCCATTCACATCAAGTTACCATGACCCATTTAGTCTCTGGGGCGACTCGCAAAACATTGGACATGGATCAAAAATTTACAACCTATTTAAAATTGACTATCCAGCCTGTTCGTTTAAAAATATCACCAGGTCGACCCAACCCGCACCGAAAATTAAAAAAAAAGAAAGGAAACTTATCATGCTTTTCTATCCATTTTCAATAATCTTTTCATGTTGAAGTTGAAGTTATATCATGAATATTAATTCCTCATGTACATTTAAATGCCATTACTATCAATAGTTATTTAAATGCTATAATTATCTATAGTTAATGTCTAAAATCAATTATCTTCTATTAAATTGCAAGCCACATTAAATACATTAAATACGAACATTAAAATACAAACATAAAATTACAACATAAGTTATCTATCAATAAGTTATCTATTAAACCATTGAAAGACCCGTTTATCTATCAATACACCGCACACCCATCCTCATACATAAAAATTATGGCCTGTCTAAATCCAGGCATAAAAAACATTCTGTACCAAGGCAGATATAAAAAAGAGAAATAAAAACAAAAACTGAAAGCAGATGGCACTTCATATCTTTACATGTTATGAAAGAGCAGCACTTGCTAGCTACAACATATACATACTGCGATACTAATCATAAAGATCGATACAATCAACACCACAGCCTCACAAATATCATCTTCTCACAAGCCATCTACGCCTAAAATCCCATTCCCTCAATATGGCCTATACATATAAATCTAGGATATCAGAATTTGATGGAAACTACAGTCTGTAAATACATAGTCTGTCAGGAGTCAGTTTTTCCATATACATCTCATAAAATACAGCATTAAATAAAAACTGCGCAACACATATTTACCCCCAAAAAAGACTAAAGACCGATCTTTAACCCAAAAGCGAGCAGAGAACTCCCAAATTTCACTTGCGGCTCTTGCGCTTCTTTAATCCTGTAGCAGCTTCAGCAGCAACGGTTGTGTCTTCACTTTCCCCTACCTTGGTTTTTCCTTTACTAGATGTATTGTTTTCTTTTAAATCACCAATAGTTTTTGTTCTGGTTTTTGGGGTCTTGCTCTTGCTAGCTTCACCAACCTCAGATTTAGTCAAAATTTTAGGAGTTGAATCCTTGGGTTTTGCGGTATCATTCTCAGATTTCCGTTTGGCTTTAGAACTGTAAACTTTCAACTTAGTGATAGTTTTTGGTGTTTCGGTCTTGGCATTGTCGACATTAGGTGACTTCCCTTTTGATTTCTTTGAAGTCCCGGGACTATCATCATAGGATAATTTTCCAAGGCTAGAAGTTTTAGGTCTTCCTCTAGATTTCGGCAATTCTGGGTCACTGATTAGGAACAGCATATTAGTCAAATAGAAAAACTATTATGATACAGTTAAAAGGGAAAGAAAACTTAGGAACCTGTGAGATGACCTTTTAGACTCTGCCTGTGACTTTGCTTCTTTTGCTGTTGTATTCGACCTTGTTTTAGACTTTTTGGTTCGGGACCTGGTAGAGAGGCAATCATACAACTGATGTCAGAAACCAAAAACTGCATTACTAAAAATAATTCATCAGAACAGCGAGATGGTGGGATGCAACCAAAAAAAAAGAGTGAGAACGTGGCGTTTAAATTGAAAAATTGTTTGGTCTCTCAAAAATATTGGGGTTAAAACGGATTCGTTCTTTTTCAAATTTCAGTAACTTCTGTAAGGATCATCCTCATATGCAATGGTGATGGTCTGCATCACTCAACTAGAGGATCGATGAATATTAAAAGTTATCTGAAAATGTCTTGCCCTTCTCTACATAAGCATGTTCTTCATTTGGTCGTCATGTGTATATTAAAGTTGTTTCAAAAATGCCTTAAAATATACGGTTTCTTCCTTAAAAAATGTGAGTTAGCAACATCTTCTTACCTCTCTTTCTCTAGATTCATGTAACAAATTAGAGATATATGATATGAAATGAAATATCAAACTACATAACACAATATATATAACAAAGGAAAAGAAACTTACTTTTGTGAAGCATTATTTCCTTCTGCTTTCTTCTTATCCTGCATGAAATTGATAGCATAATATTATATAAGCAGATGTGGCTTAATGTAGTGCAATTGCATAACA
Organism: Agapanthus africanus; assembly: GCA_030015575.1. Classification (NCBI taxonomy): domain Eukaryota; kingdom Viridiplantae; phylum Streptophyta; class Magnoliopsida; order Asparagales; family Amaryllidaceae; genus Agapanthus; species Agapanthus africanus. The sequence goes on along the minus strand of JASDDO010000012.1, from coordinate 490,534,870 downwards.
AGCAAACTAACACACCTCTTCAATACCCAAGTCACTTTCAGCATATTTCCATTGCTCTTTATTAAGAAACAGTGTTTCAACTTCACCATCAGTATAGAGAATCTGTAGAATTCATGAGAAATAAACAGATCAAGATATGTAAGCTTTTTTTTAAAAAAAACTCAATATCAATAATAACAGAAGTTGAAAAGAAAGGTATATGCCGCTCAAATCAATATGCACCTTGTGTTTCTTTGTACCAGGGTCATACGAATCAACAATACCATCATAGAACCTGAAAGAAGGGTAATAGAGATTGAGTGCTGGGAAAATAGTATTTGCTCAGCCAATGTAAGCAGATAAATAAAATTATCATTCCTTGGGAAAACTATCCAGCAAAGCAAACATTATGTAAGAAATGGAGCACACAAATTGAAGTGGATAATTTGATATGGTCGCTGATATCAGCAATAGATACACTAGACGTTTTATTCTAGGTATACCAAATATTACATGATATGCATTAAAGATATGTCCATGTTGTAAGGTTCTGGGCACACGTACATGGTCTGCACAGAACATGTTGCATTATTAGTCCTAACAACATATTCAACAGAGGATTTCGGCCTTCCTTATAGATTGTGGCCATTTTAACAGATCTACATTTCCAAAGTCAAATCTCCTGCCCCTCAAAAAGAATAAACAGACTTCACATGAAGGTGAAAATATAATAAGATGATACAAGTTCATCAAGTAAAAACGATTTGTTATATTTTGTTTCTACCAATTAATAATTAATAAATATTACATGAACAAATTATCAAGGTGCAGCAAAGACGCCTTCATATGCTACAGTCCATTGAAAATATAACTAGTACGGAATATTACTGTCTACAACTGTCGAGGATAAAACACTACCCAAAAATTTGAATTCATTATTTACAGATTAGTTTGTCTAATGTGGTAGGGAGAACCTCTCTCCAACAAACGGATAGATCACATAGAATGCAAACTTGGAGTTTAAGAAAATACCACAGCCTTGATTCCTTGAGCCATTATTGTATTTTGATAAAGATTTTTGGCAGAACCGCAGAAGCACACAAGATTTCAGGAATATAGGTTGTTCCGCCTACATAAGAGTTGCTTCCAGATAAATGTTGATACTATGCTGCTTTAACATGTGCATGGACATCCTGATAGCACAAGCTCGCAAACACTTGGTCTAATGGAACTCCTCATCCTCCACCATACCATAACAAAAACATAAACTCATGATGAGTCATACCTAACTATATACCAGTCGCACTAATATAGACTTCTAAATTTTACATTGCTGTGTAGCGTTTACTCTTGACTATATTTCACCTATTTCAGTAGTACCGGCAAGGCATGAGTGCTAGTCCAGGGCTCCAAAGGTATGCCTTGAGAATCCCAGAGAGGGTTCAACATTCAGAGTCATGATAAATTAATGTTCAAGCATATATATATATATATATATGGGAGTGCTCCATTGCAAACTGGTCCGCGTTTTTTAAATACGGGAACTCTCGGTCTTCGACATATTTTAACGATCCGAGCCGTTCAAGTTGATCACCCTACCCACAAATGTACGTGTATGAAAAATCAAAGGATTTAAAGACCTCTAGCATATGCAGCAGATGAGGTTTATGTTGCATTATCGAAAGACGTTCATTTTTGCACCCATCGATGCGTAAGCTAGATTCTTCAAATCCTTTGATTTTTCATACACGTACATTTGAATGTAGGGTGATCAACTTGAACGGATCGGATCGTTAAATATGTCGTAGACCGAGAGTTCTGTTTTTAAAAAACGCGGACCGGTTTGCAATGGATCACTCACTCCCCTACGGTTCGCAAACCGATCCACGTTTTTTAAAAAACGGAACTCTCGGTCTACATCATATTTTAACGATCCGATCCGTTCAAGTTAATCACCCTACATTCAAATGTACGTGTATGAAAAATCAAAGGATTTGAAGACCTCTAGCCTACGCATCGATGGGTGCAAAAATGAATGGTCTTTCGATAATGCAACATAAACTTCATCTGTTGCATATGCTAGAGGTCTTTAAATCCTTTGATTTTTTATACACGTATATTTGAGGGTAGGATGATCAACTTCAACGGTTCGTTCAAATATGTCAAGGACCGAGTATTCTCGTTTTTAAAAAAACGCGGACCGGTTTGTAATGGAGAACTCCCCTATATATATATATATATATATATATATATATATATATATATATATATATATATATATATATATATATATATATAATTGATCCTTTAACACTTCATTTACCAGCAAGTCAAGGCAATCTTATGCAACAGACTATCAGATGTGACATCTTGTTCCTCAGAACATAGTTGATTAAGGAATCATTCCATAGGATAAAATAAGAATTTTAAATAAGATTCTACAGTTCTTGTATGGAACAGTGGAACACTATTTGGACTTATAAATCAACTCCTCTTCATCACGTGCACAGGAAAGTATAGTTCAAATGTGAATTAAAGTCCTTGATACTCATCAATTTGAGAAAGCCATCTTACATCTCATCCATCGGCCACCACACTTCGATCTTGGAACCAACTATAGACTCACCCAGTCCCTTTTTGGTACCAGGAGTTTCCTGTATCTGGCATGAAAGGAACAAAATTAAATTATGACGTTGAAATCTTAAACATAACATTAATAGTATAGGCAAATAAATCAATTAAGCAATGCGACCCAAAAATTTAAAGCTCCATGTATAAGACATACGTGTTGTGCTTGAGCTGCCAAGGTATAAAGGCATGAAATTATCAAGTATTTTTAAATTATTCGCCGCATAGTTATTCGATTAATGCATAAATACAATAGTTGATCATACATAATGTATGCAGAATACATATCAAGAATGTGAGTACATGAAATCTACTCTTAGTAAGAACTAAGAACTACTCAAAAGGACAAGTAGCCTAAATGCACACGACACTGGAAGAATGTGTTTTACAACACATTGGCATGGCAATAACCTTACAGAAAAATGAGGATTCTTATCAGCTACAAAGCATGCATTGCCTGAAAGAAAGCAAGACTAACAAGCCCCTAAAAATTCAGTGCTGAACAGATTGCCAATTACATACATACTGGAATATGAACAATATACAGTAGCTACAAGAGCAAGCAATCAGTTCCCAAAAGAATTGTAGGAGTATAATTTTGCAAGTGTCTAGAACATCAAGAATATAACATTGAGAAGAAAATAATCCTACATCTTGCGTCTCCATGGCACGCTTCCTCCTAGACTTTGGATTAACACCATCATTCGTGTGGGTCCGATCTGCACTTCGTGCCTTTGAAGCGGATCTGAAGGAAGAAACCATTTCCTAGAGGAGAAACATATTTGTCATATGAAATGTTAATCATATGAAGTGCATACAAACATGCTGCAAGTCATCCCCTCCAATGCCTTACCACACAACTAAACCCATTCAATACAGGTTACCCCCCATTCTAATTACTTTTCCATTTTCATTATTTTTCACTAGTTAATCTATTAGTTTTTGCTTGTAGTTGCTGTCCTAGCTGTTATAACCTATAAAGTGCTAATATAACTTTCTTCCTTATTGCACTAGTGGAAAATTGTCATTACTATAACCATGATTGATTACATTTAATATTTTGGTGTTTTAAACATTTTTCTTTCTTTTTCCTTCCATTTCATCTTTTATGTATATATTGTATGTCTCAAGAAAACGTATTGAGTTTTCTGGAACTTTCTTGATCCTGTATACTGATCAAAAAGTATACTCGGCCTTACATGCCATATATATATGCAGTGCACCACAATTTTATAACATAGCCTTTTATGTTTGTTATGCTCTAGGAACCCTGCCTTATATTACAGTCAGCAAGTTACTGTTGGTAGCGTTGCTGTATACTCGTATATTAGAACCCAACAAAACTATTTTTTTTAGCTAAACCAATCCCCTCAACAGAGCTTTCATTCATGAGTCTCCTGTAACAATGTCTCTGGCATTGTATATTTATGTAAATGTAAATACTTAAGGGAAGAAACATGACACAATAAAGGATCTAACCTTCAAACTTGGTTCACTGACTACATCTTTTCCTGGGGTACCTTCTTCCTTTAGCTTCTTTGAATTTGACTTCTTCCTTGTTGAAGATTCTTCCTCACTAAACTTCCTTTTGTTTTGCCCCTTTTTTCTGGCAGTCCTCGACTTCACTGCTGAATCACTTGCCAAAATCGCTGATCCTTCAACATCAGCATCTTTAGTTTCCTTCTTAGGCTCATCCATTTCCAAAGGCATGGCTTCATCATGGGTGCGACTGTTTCTCGACTTCCTTTTGAATCGTCCTTTTTTGCTAGAAGTTCTTGCCTTCACTGCTGAATTACTAGCTAAAACCGCTGGTGCTTCAACATCATCAGCATCTTCAGTGTCCTCCTTAGACTCATCCTCTTTCGAAGGTATGGACTCATCATGGGTATGAAAATTTTCAGAAGGATCTTTCTGTTCAGATGCAGAAGTAGGATCTTTCTGTTCAGATGCAGAAGCAGGTGGGATAGTTACCTTCCTTTTAAATCGCCCCTTCCGACCTTTAGTCCTTGACTTCACTGCTGACTCATTCGCTAAGCGTGCTGGTGCTTCAGCATCTTCAGTGCCCTTAGACTCATCCCCTTTCGAAGGCATCGCCTCATCATGGGCATGACTATTCCCTAAACGATCTTTCTGTTCAGATGCAGAAGCAGGTGTATCATCTACCTCCCTTTTGGATAGCCCCTTCTTACCTAGAGCCCTTGACTTCGCTGCCGAATCACTTGCTAGATCAGCTGGTGCTTCAACATCTTCAGTAACTTCAGTGTCCTTTGACTCATCCTGCTTAGAAAGCATCGATTCATCATGGGTATGACTGTTTCTGCAAGCAGACGTAGGTGGACCAGGTACCTTCAATTTGAATCGCGTCGTTTTACTTGAAGTCTTTGACTTCGTTGCTGAATCACTTGCTAAACTCAATGGTGCTTCAGCATCTTCAAGTTTGTTCTTAGACTCATCGCCTTTTGATGGCATCACCTCATCATGGGTTTGATTCTTTCCTGAAGGATCCGTCTGTCCAGATGCAGAAGCAGGAAGATCAGCTACCTTTCTTTTGTTTCGGCCCTTCTTTTTACCTGTAGTCTTTGACTCCACTGCCGAATTATCTGCTAAACTTGCTGGTGCTTCAACATTTTCAACAGTTTCAGCTACCTTCTTAGATTCATTGCTTTTAGAGGGCATCTCTTCATCATGAGCGTCACTATTTCCCGTAGGATCCTCATCTAACGACGGAGCGGCAGGTCGACCTGCCACTGCATCAACATCAATATGGGTTGCAGAATTGGGCAGAATCTCGATAGCGGTTGGCGAAGCAACAGAATTCAAGTCATCAGATCCTGATACGTGCCGAAGCTCATTTTTCGTTTCAGGTTCTAAAGAAACTGCAGGTTCTGCCTCCTTTTCTGATGCATTAGCAACTTGTGTCCCTGCTGGAGCATCTTTATCACTATCAGCTTGGATGTGATCTGTGGTGTCTGTAAAGAGAACTGACGGGCTAGTTTTTTGGCCTTCTTCCTCCTTGAGATCAGTTACAGCAACTGGCTTTACAGCAACTGGCTCTAAATTATCGCAATCACCATGGTCAGAAATAACATTTTTTGATTGCCCATTGAGACGAGAACTTTCAGACTCTTGTTTTGGAGAAGGCGGTTTCTTTATGGAATCACTATTTTCCACTTGAACAGTGCCGTTGCTCATTGCCGCTATTGTTGAGGTTTCTTTAGCAGTGTCAACTTTTTCAGGACTATTTGCTTGCTGTTCCATCTTAGCAGGGACCTGACATACAGATAAGTGTAAATATTATGGAACTTGCATTATCAATATTCAAACTGAAGATGCAAGTTGTAGACATTGGTAAGCTATTAAATTAACTGGATACCTGAGGCAGCTTGTCTGAAGAAGTCCTTTCAGATAGATTGATGTCACCTGCCTGAAGTAACAACAGTCAATCAGTATCGACAACAATCACATTACAGTAATACTGTATAGCCTTATTAGAAAATTTAAGACAAAATTTGGTTAAGAAATCATTGGGAAAGTTGTCATCATACCATTTTAATTAATTTCCCAATACTTGATCAAAGGATTGATCTAAGATAGGGCTCTAAGATAGGGCTCATTGAATGAGTAAAAGGCACACAAAACACTGTGGAAGAACTAAGATGAAAAACCTGAATCATGCATGCAAAAGGAAATCAAGGCATCTGCATTACATAAGAACAAAGATGCAACCGACTACAATACCCATAGAAGTACAAAAGGCACAAGTCCCGAACCCATTTTTTAAAATACTGTCTGTTTCAACAGTCAATTTATGTCATCAATGACTAGATGGAGTTCAATTAGTAGTAGTCACAACCTCCTACACATTAAGGGTAGAATATAATTAAATTTGGTACCTTGGCATCATAGCACATCTAGCTATGGATTTGCCTCCTTGTGATCCTATCATCCAAGAGCATTGCTGTACTACACAACTCATCAACAACTCGAGAGATAAAAGAGAGGAAAGGAAAGCTAGAGAGTTTGGCCATTTGAGAGGATATAGAGAGGGGAAGGGGGCTGGGGATAAATAAAAATAGGCTCTGAGCTAATTTTTCCTATCCCTAGGAATTTCCCTATTTGGGGGTTCTAAAGCCACTGTTTTACAGTTCAAAATTGTCATCCAAACAAGCAGTTCCATAGGAAAAAGAGAATTTTGGTCTAAAATCCCTAGGAATAGGGCTACCCAAACATGCCCTAAGTAGCAATGTTAGCATAAATGTATTGTTGCTGTAATACAAGTTCCATTCCACTACATAATAGCAGTGCCTCAAGAAGATAAACATTTAGACTAGTTATTCATTTCACACATACAAGCCTGGCATTGCCGCAATGAGACATGAAATCGTGATATGGGAAAATGGAACAGGCATCTGAGGAAAATGTTGAGAATGATAATATACACATGAAGAAGTCCAACAAAGATTATCTAGGAGGGCACACAAGGCTTGATGATTACTAAATTAAAGCAAAAAAATATCATAAAATTTCCCATAGCTGAGTTCTACCAACTGTATTCCAAATAAGCCTTATTTTGTGGGAAAGCAGCATTATCAATGATGGCAACAACTAGGGGTGTAAACGAGCCGAACTCGAGCCAGCCAAGCTCGGCTCGAGTTCGGCTCGTGGTTCTTTTTGTCGGCCCAAGTCCGGCTCGTTTAGTTAATCGAGCTAGAGATGCTCGGCTCGAGTCCGGCTCGATTAAACATGCCCAGCTCGTGTTCAGTTCATTTGTGGCCCATTAACTAAACGAGCCGAGTTCACGAGCCGAGCTCAACTGAGCTCGTTTAGAGCTCGGCTCGTTTTCAGCTCATTTACTCATATTAATAGTATCTTCCAAGAAAAACACATAATTAACAATAATGCTTAAAACTCAGGGTTTTGAGATATGGAAAAATTAAAAAACATTAACATCTAGGGCATTGAATGGGTCTAAGTGCCGGGTTTTATATTTATCTCTGTACACTTTATATACTGTTATTTAATTGAATTAAGTGTTCTGAGAGTTGTATAGAATCTGCTATATATTACATGTTACTGTTTTTTTCTCAAACTGTGTAACCCAGCCGAACCCGAGTCAATACCCAACGAGCCTGGCTGAGCTCGAGTCCGGCTCATTTAATAAACAAGCCAGGCTTTCTGGCTCATGTCCGGCTCGTTAATAAATGAACCGAATTTGAACGAGCTGATACCGAGCTGAACCTTAATCGAACCCGGGCTAGCTCGTTCAATTACCACCCCTAAACAACAATGAATATGATGTAAGTAACAGAAGTTGCACACAGAATAAATTTCTTTCATGTTAAATTAGTTGTATCCTGATCGAAGGGGAAGGAGGAAAGGGGGGTTGGGGTGGGGGTAGTAGTATTAAGATATAGTTAAAACTACATATGTCTAGCTCACAGCAGCAAACATTGAATAGGAGTCGGTAGATATAGTACCTTAAGGGGAAAGAAGAGTAATTGGAAGGAATATTTAGAATGCAATTGGCAGGTTAATGGTCAACGGAAAATTAGCATTATCACCTAATATTGGCATATACTAACATACCACAACTTCACCACAGACATGGGTTCCATTTTGATCCAATGCATCCGTGTCCTCCTGATATATGGATGCAACAACTCTGTTGTACTTGCTCAAAGGAGCACCTGTGGATTGGACTAACTCCACCACGTAAGGTTTAATCTTCTTCGCACAATTGCTCGTTACTTTCTCTGCTAACCTTTGTGCTCTAGGCAAAGCATCCTGAAAATACAATACAACAAAATTAGTACAAAGATATGGAGAAATAAATAGAATTTGTTTAAGTAAAAAAAATAACTTAATGAAAGACCTTGTTATCGATTTTTAAAGTATCCAGGAGAACAGAGAGCAGCTTGGTGGAGACATCTTCACTCTCCTCTATAACAAGTGTCATAACAGTCTCCATACAGGAGAAGACAGTTTCAGAATGATCATTCCTGAAACAAAGACAAACCCTCAAGATAAAGTAAAGAGTACAAACCAAGTGATAATAAAAATGAGGAAATATTAGTCCAAAACATAAAGACGGCCCATGAATACCAACTTTGCCACTAAAATCCAAGGCATGCAACACTGTTAAAAAAAGGGTCCTTCAAATAATATGGCACTGAAACATCTCCAATAAGTGGTGGTTTGTGACATTTCCAAGCGCTTAAATACAACATAAACTGCAGTCATTTACACAATGCATTTAGGTGCAAGTAAAGAATTTAGTCATAACACAACGAGCCTTCAGAAACTTTCAGACAACAAGATGTCAATCCATTCAAATCCCATTTTAAGGTTAAAAGGCTTACATGATGATGAAGATAGTAGATATAGTAAGCACAAAGACAACAAAACTATTGCTCAACAATATTGTACACACATGTTGAGCAGCATTAACTTTGATGTGGAATTCCAGCACTGAGTCCTATAACAAAGAAGATGACTACTAGCATTTTCATGTTACAAAGAAAGGGAGCCTATAACCAGACTTCAAGAATAAAGAGAACCATGCTGATGCATAATAATTGCCAGTTCTAGGACACTAAAATAAAGCTTCAGGGAAACAGTTTCCCCTTCAGAGATTTAATGCACAATACAAACAAAAAACAACAACTGAGCCTTTTATCCCAAGCATAAGGGGTAGGCTACATGAACCAACATGAGAATCACGCCGGGTCCAACACATGAATCCTCTGTCTCCACTCACTTCTATCGAACAATATACTTTCATTGAGTCCTTTGGCAACCATATCGTTTCGTATCACCTCCATCCATGTTTTCTTCGGTCTCCCTTTTGCCCTTTTGCCATTACCCATATCGAGAGTATCTATTCGTCGAACCGGTGCTTCCATAGGTCTGCGTCGCACATGACCAAACCATCTAAGCCGGTTTTCCCGCATCTTCTCCTCCACGGGTGCTACACCAACTTTTGCACGAATATCCTCATTTCGCACCTTGTCTTTTCTAGTGTTACCGCACATCCAACGAAGCATGCGCATCTCCGCTACGTGCATCTTCTGTGTATGATGCTTCTTAGGAGCCCAGCATTCTGTACCATATAATAAGGCAGGCCGAATAGCGCTCCGATAAAACTTCCCTTTCAATTTTAACGGAAAGTTACGATCACACAAAATCCCTGTTGCACTCCTCCATTTCAACCAACCAGCTTGGATCCTTTGATTAACATCACTATCGATCTCCCCATTCCTTTGGATGATGGAACCTAGATATCTAAACTGGTCGCTCGGTGATATCTCTTGCCCTTCCAATGTTATACCAATATGGTTTTGATTTCTCTGGCTACTAAATTTGCAGTGCATATATGCTGTCTTGGACCTGCTCAATCTGAATCCCCGAGATTCCAATGTTTGTCTCCATAATTCCAATTTGGCATTAACCCCTGCTTTCGTCTCATTTACTAGAACAATATCATCAGCGAATAGCATACACCAAGGGACTTCATCTTGGATAGTTCTAGTAAGCTCATCCATCACGATGGTAAACAGGAAAGGACTTAATGCAGATCCTTGATGTAAACCAATAGTAATCGGAAAATCACTTGTTAACCCACCGCAAGTTCTGACATTTGCCACTACTCCGTCGTACATATCCTTGATTATGTCAATATACTTGACGGGGACCCCCTTTTTCATCATTGTCCCCCATAATACCTCTCTAGGTACCTTGTCGTACGCTTTTTCTAAATCAATAAATATCATATGCAAATCTCTTCTCCTCTCTCGAAAGCGCTCGACAAGTTGACGAAGCAAATGAATCGCCTCTGTCGTCGATCGTCCAGGCATGAACCCAAATTGGTTCTCTGTTATCTTAATATCCTTCCTTAGCCTGTGTTCAATCACCCTCTCCCAAAGTTTCATGGTGTGACACATTAGATTTAATGCACAATGCTGATTTAAAATATAAGATGTGCTAACATACCTAAACAGTTCTGGTGAACGTAAAATACTTCCTCCTCAAAAAGGATCGGCAATAATAAATGGAAATAATATAAAGAATAGCGTGGGCAAAAAAACACTAGCATTTTCTAATTTTCTTCATTGTGCAACACGTCTGCACTATCATTACTGTAGCTTACCATACACGTCTGTATTATCTTGGATTACAGAAAAGTAGATAAATCATCTAGCAATAACTGCAAAAATTTCCTGCACTTCAAATGGCCACTTGTGATTCTAGTAACAAATCAAGGTGGAATTGACAAAAATAGGTACAGGCAGGCCTAGGAGAAATGCACCTTGAAGTAGAAAAATCAAGCAAAATGCAAAAGAGTAGAGTGACTCTGGTAACACACTTAGATAACCAGGTTTCCATGGAGCTAATAACCTTTCATGATTATTAAGCTAAATGGGGCATAGTTTATAGATGATCAAATTAGTCATGCAGTTTTTATTTTTTAAAAATGAAGAATGTCAATTTCGGAACTTGTGTAGACAAAAAACAATAAAGGTTGTCAAAGTGCCAAGGTAGTAAAGGAGGGTACAACCCTAAGCAAAGCACCTAGTAGACAAGGCAATTACCAGGAGCATGGCCAGAAGCTAATATAATCATGAACAGCTATATTAATAAATAATTATACATACAACCATGACATTTGCCATTTCTGGTATAGAATCAGAAAACGGTTAGAGACACCTGACTTGAAGAATGATTAAAGAAAATGCTGAATCATAAAATATAAGAGAAATTAAATTCGAAAAGCATTTTTGAAATAATTTAAGTTTTAAAATGAATTCAAATCTCACATATAGAACTTGTATAGCCAAAATATTACTGGCTAAAAATGTTAGTTTTAGTTTGTAAACAGGGTCATTTTTCAGTAAACCGTTTCTCATACATTTACATCATACAGGAAGCTATTAATAATAAACCGGTGCCATATTTCATTTACTTGGCCCACGAGAAACTATCCAAATAGTTACTGCATTTCACATGAGTGTATACACCACAATATCAAGGAAATCATGTGCCCTTCGTGGTATAACCTTATTATAAGCATCCTGATGAGCGCTTAGATATTGCTGTTTTCAATGGATGTTGAGAATATCTCAAATCGATTGATATAATTGGAAAGCCATGGGGGGTGAAGAGGATTGGTTAAAAAAGTAAATTATAGATGATTGATAGCTATGTGTTCCAAATAGATAGTACTTGGCCACTTCCAAGAAAGATAACAAGCCATTTGTTTCTTTCAGGAAAACGAGTTGTTTTGCTCCTTTCAAGAAAAAGAGACGATGCCTTAAGGGATCTACCGCTAATAGGAGACATCCAACTGTCTATGGTTGGAAAGAACTATAAGGAACATGCTGTTATTTAGAACTATAGGAGACATCTCAAATCGCTAATAGAAGACATCCAACTGTCCATGCTGTTATTTACAGCAAATAAGGAACTTTCCAATTATTGGACCCCCATAAGAAGCAACAGTGTGGTATTTGAGAGATCAACCACTAATTGAGGGCTACCACGCGAGTAAAGCAAATAAGACAATACATAGCAGGCATATGATTACAGTAGGAAAAATGTAGTGTGATAATCCTTCCTCAATCTTCCCTCTCTATAAAAGTGAACCAAGGTATATCGCTGCCCTCATCGACAGTACCAACCTCATCAAAGGAAAATCAGAAGTTGTGAACCTGTTTTTGCACGAAAATCAATGATTTAGCTGCAAATATTATACAATTGAAGACTTGAAGTAGAGAACGATTGGTTTGAGAGTGCCTTACTTCTCTCTTCAAATCTTGTTCTCTAAATTTCTAGAATAGTCTAACTTATATCTAGTTGTCAAAGCCAAAGGTCTATCGCAATGCTGAAATTGTTGGCCAAGTTCAGGAGGCTATCATTTTCTTCCATCAAACCTACCAAAACCAGGATTTATATTAACCGCCACCCCCAATGCGGGGGGGTGAGGGGGGGGGGGGGGGCTGGATCGCTAGTACAGGATCTTTAGTAATTTTTCCCTTCAGAATCCTAAACCTGAAGATTACAGTTTCTTGCTGTCAATTCTTCAATAGGCATAAGTTCAACGTAACCCTAAAGTTTGAAACCGATATGATGCTAAAATTAATTCCTAAGCCCAAGGCACAACCAAGCTTCCAAGTCAAGGATAAAATCAACCCAGAAATTAGATTATTTCACACACGAAAAAAGAATAATCCCAACCAACCAAGTAAAACAAGCATCACACAATCTGAAAATGAACGCAGCTGGGCCTTAACTCCCATTGGACAATAGGCTATAGAATAGATTCGATCCCGCAAAGTCTAAATCAGTCATAATATATCCAAATCATAAATTATAAACTTTGTGGCACCAAAGATTTTGGTGTTTTATTAAGTTATGCATGACTAAATATGGTTCCAAACTGCTGTGGGTCCATACAAATCTATCAAGATTGCCTAGAAGCCACATTCACAATTACATAAAAAAAAAAAAAACAAAGCAAATAACAAAGACTTCAGATTGCCTCGAGCTGATTGTAAAATGTAAATATAAGCTCAGATTAATAAGATTTCCAATAATATAACCTACTGAACTCTACTTAAAAGAAATAACTTTTGCTCACAAACTGAAATAAACAAGTCAGCATAACATAAATTATTAACAAGTTCCTCACCTTATAGTCTTCAAAAAATGTTGGAACATGTCGAGAATCAGAGCATCACATTCAAGATCCAGCATCATAACGCATGACCGGACCTTCGCGACAGTTTCAAGTATTGAAACTCTCTTCTTAAATGAACGACTAGACATGTCATCCAGACGTTGGAAGGCTCCGACAATCAATTTAAAGATTTCCTATCGAATGTTTAAACAATGTCGGTGTCCAGACCAAAAAAATCACCTAACATAGCTTGATGAATGTTAAACATTTACAAAGAAGAGCAGACCTTCATAATGTCATCATCGTAAGGTGCCTCTGGTGCCGTTATTCTTGTAATTTCACTAATGCATGATGCCACAACAACTTTTACATCGATATCTGAATGACTCAAGAAGTCTTTCACAGCCAGTGCCTTCATTAGAGGCTGAAGGGCATTCAACATTATCTTTGATGGTGATTGTTCCACACTTGATAAGAGACCATCAATTAGCTGAAAGTAATTGGAACAAGAATATCAAAAAAATTGCTCACGAAATCAGTCAATAAATCAGACCCAAAAAATTAAAATGGCCATTATAAGCAAAGCCGTTATAAAAGGCTGAACATTTGATATTAACATACAAGTTTTACTGGCCATGCATTAGAGAGGGAGTTAATTTGTTTCTCTCACATATAGCAATAAAAGTTTGTTGCTTAAGTGCTAAAACAGTGAAGCTCAACATTATGAGGTAACATAAGCATGTCCAGATTAAGCAAACAGGAAAAGCAGCCTTAAATTTTTTAATACAAGTTAAAATGTCAGCAAAGTCGAGAGACAACCTAGCCTCGGTAAGAAAATGAAAGATTTATAACAATACAAAATAACTTAAAAACCGTTCTCCAGCCTTAAAGGTTGTTTCAGCTTACAAAGTGTCAATATATAGAAGCATCCTTGTATACATAATCAGCACAATAAACAAACCTCAGTTTTCTTCAGCCTATTTATTCATAGAGATTATCAACATATACTAGCAAAATGTTCATTCAGCTGCAAAGAAATTGACGTCGTTGCTTTCTTATATATCCTTATCAACCGTTCTCATCCGATCCCAAAATCCTCCTTTTTTCCAACAACAATATGAATAAGTTAAAGCCTCTTCATGGTCCATCACAATTTAAGTTAAAGCATTCATGTTGTCATAGATCATAAAAAGTCATGCAGATAATTTTCATCACAGATTAATAGCCCAGACGAGGATGATAACCAAGATTCGAAAGGGTTTGGTTTCAGTCACTTAACTTAGTAGCAATGGGTTTCATTTAGTTTCAGTGTGAGTTTTGGTTCTGATGATCTTAGTATGTGTATATATACATATAATTGTATACTGATATTTAATACAATATGAACACGTATAAGGGTTTCACTCGACATGGCTACCATTCTCTATACGGCGCGAAAATTGTCCCCGATAAGAACATGGGTATAGGCTGACATACAATCGACGTATATACAAGGAACCGTTTATGCCACGGTACAACAGCAACGGAAATACAGGTTAAGTGTCTTAAATCTTACAGTCTCGTGCTACTTCTAACACCTTCCCTACCAATCTACCCCTTAAACCCCGCGATGTCTTATTTGTATTGTTTGTATTGTATTGCAACTTGTATTGTCTTGTAATATAGATTGTATAATTGGATGACTTGCCGAAACCATAATATCAGTAAATGGATGTAGTTGGAGAATCATGTAGATGGAAGTATATCCATGGTTCGGTTTAGTCAATACAGATTGAATAGATTGAATATATGTATTCATGAATTCATGTTGAATTGTAGATTGTAGATTGTACTTGAATCATAATCAAGTCAGATTATTTAATGAGACTCAGTCTGAGTCAGAACGATTAGAAAGAGAAATTAAAGTCCTGAATTAGGTTTTGATGTTATCGGTAACCGCTGCATATGGGCAGCAGGATTTATGTCTTTTTCAAAAACGATTACCGTGTTGATAACACCGCTGTTAAGTTGTCTACCTTAAATAGACAACCACCCACTTCTCCGGCTCCCTGAGGCTCAAGAGATTGGTTCCGCTTAAACCTATATTTACTAGGGTCCTTATTATAATTTATAAAACTTGAGGGGTTTTATGTAAAAATAATTTTGAATAATTTTCAAAATACACCTCAAATATTTAATTTTCGTCTTTAGAGTTTTCATAGTTGTGCATTTTATATTTGTGACATTTCTAGTGAATAAACATATTTTTCATAATATAGGGTATTTAATTGTAATATTGAACTTGTATGGAATTTCATGGTATTTCCATGTAAAGCGATCCTTTTGATTTAGAAAGGTTGGAATATTTATATTATATCAAAAATAGGTATTTTGATAATACATATATATATATATATAAATAATTTTATTATTTTCTAGAAATCTCATTTTCTTAAGATATTTGTATTTCAAATCTTTCGAGACCGAATGCTTCTTGCGGAGGTCTACATCTCGCACTACTAAGCCCAGAGATGTGCGATAATCCGCACCATCCCAGTCGGGTTCAACAAAATGGGTTGTAGCGGCGCTTTGCAAAGATTTGTAAAAATACGTAATTTTGTAGAAAATGGTTTTAATAGTAAATGGTATTTATATATAAAGTTTCGTTTTCGCGTATTCTATGTTCTTGAAAGGTATTGTGCTATGTTGCATATGAATGTTGTGAGGAGGTAGGTCATTACCTCATGATCTATTTAAAAATATAGCAAGAAATATGATGTTTAATGTCAAAACTAAACTACATGGTATTTTACTGAAAAAGTACGATAAAAATTACAATATGAAATATTTTGCTATGAAACTTGTTCATGATGTTTTGTTAATGATTAATAGTCAAGATGTAAGAGTTTGATATGTTGTATTTTAAGAAAAGATGGAGTTTTTAAAAAAAAACGAATCGGAAGTCGGATTAACTCCACTTCCGTCGGGTTTTAGTTTTACAAAATTTTAGGTTAGCATAGAGAAGAGGGAGGTGGGACTTACGGGTTTAGATTCAAGAGAAGAGGGAGAGGAACGTGTAAGAGGCGCTGGTGCGTCGTTTCGTCGCCGGGAGCTCCTCAGATCATTGTCGGAAAATCGCCGGAGTTTCGTCCTTTGCTAACTCCAATTGCACACTAAAATTCTATAGAGTTTTCTTGAGAATTTGGACAGAATTGTAAGTGAGGGGGTGTGTTAAGGGGTGGTATTTATAAGGTAATGCTAGGGTTTAGGATAGGTGAAAGGTTGTATTAAAAATATATTAAAAATTGTATTAAAAATATGGTTTAATGGGGTTTTAAAGAGTTCTGTTCATGTACAGGAAATTTAAAGTATACAGGAGTTTCCAGAAGACAAAAAGGCACAAGTTTCATGAAGGGTCAACTCGGATTCAGCCGAGACAACCTAGCCTTGCCAACCGAGTCGCCGGCCCGAGTCGGGCCGGGGCTCGCCGTCGAAGGTCCATCGTCGTCTGGTTAGCACAGTGGGGTGGTTTGTTTTTAGTGTGACCTTTGATTTTATGGGTTTGGCACGTGTAGACTCTTGGGATTCTAAAAATTTAAAAAGAAATCAATATTAAAAATAATGTGGGAGATGGGATTTGAACTCTGGTGCTTTGGTTCAGCAGTGCAAGGTATAATTACCAATGAGCTACAAGCTCCTTCTTGATATTAAAAAGCAAAACAATTACTTATAGTACTCACAGTAAATGCAAATACCCCAAGTATACATTAACTTTTAAACAAATTTTTGTACACTTAAATTGGAGTTGTTACGGTCTACCCTCCTTACAAAAATTGCGTCCTCGAAATTTACAAATTTTATTTTAAGGACTAGTTTACAAAGAAGTGAGGATATCTTGCACGCATCTCATCTTACCTTTCCCATGTTGATTCTCCTGGAGTGTTTTTTCTCCACATCACTCGAATCAAGTTAACTTCTTTGTTCCGAAGTGACTTCACTTTTCTATCCAGGATCTCCACAGATTGTTGTTCACAAGATAAGTCAGGTTATACAGTGAGCTCGGAATGATCGAGAATGTGACTAGGGTCACTCGCATACCTTTTGAGTTGGGATATGTGGAACATATTATGCACTCTTTCCAATGAAGGTGAAAGTGCCAAACGATATGCCACTTCACCGACTCGTTCGAGTATGTTGAACGGTCCAATGTACCTTGGACTTAACTTACCCCGTCTTCCAAATCGAATCACTCCGCGGCTTGAAAATATCTTTAAAAACACGTGATCTCCTGACTGGAACTCCAAGTGACGTCGCTTTGCATCAGCCCAGTACTTCTGTCGATCTTGAGTTATGCACATATTTTCTCTGATAGTACGAGTCACATCAACAGTTGCTACTATCATCTCAGGTCCAACAAGTTCCCTATCTCCAATGTCGTCCCAACTTAATGGCGATCGACACTTTCTTCCATATAGCGCTGCAAAAGGTGCCATTTCTATGCTTGCTTGGTAGCTGTTGTATGAAAACTCCACAAGATGTAGGTGATCTTCCCACGATCCTCCGAAGTCTAACATACACGCTCTGAGCATATCCTCCAAGATCTGAATAGTTCGCTCAGACTGACCATCTGTTTGTGGATGATAAGCCATGTTGAAGTTCAGACTTGTTCTCAAGCTTGCTTGCAGACTCTGCCAAAAAATTATGATCGGAACCTGGTGTCACGATCGGAGATAATACAGACCAGTACTCCATGAAGTCTCATAATTTCCTGTATGAGTTCATGGGTATCAGAGATAGTACATGTTTAAAGAGTTTAAATCTTACATAGATTCTTACCTCCATGTACTTCTTTACTAATATCTCAGTTGATTGGCCAACTCGAAATGGGATGAAGTGAGCCGACTTTGTGAGTCGATCCACAATGACCCATACCGCATCGTTACCCTTTGTGCTGCGAGGAAGTGTGGTCACAAAATCCATTGTGATGTGTTGCCACTTCTATTATGAGATTAGTAACGGTTGAAGTAGTCCAGCCGTCCGGTAATGTTCAGCCTTTACTTGCTGACACACCAAGCAATTAGCGACGCTTCTGGCTACTTCACGCTTCATTCCATGCCACCAGTAATTCTGACGTAGATCTTTATACATCTTTGTACCTTCAGGGTGTACTGAGTAGGGAGAGCTGTTGGCTTTTTTCATTAACTCTTCCCGAACAGGACCTTTTGGTACACATAATCTGCTGCCGTATCTCAAAGATCCGTCTTCATGAATGATGAAGTCTGTTCTGAGTCCATTCTCCACTTGTTCTCTGATCTTTTGCAACTTAGTATCACTTGCTTGAGCTGTTTTGATCTGATTAACAATGGTAGATTGAACTTGTAAATTCATCAAATTTGAAGCGTTACCTGGCATGACTACTTCAATCTCCATCTGATGCAATGCATGTTGTAGCTTCCACTGAACAGTGAGATGCATTGCTAATGGTTGGCGACTAAGAGCATCTGGAACCACATTCACCTTCCCTGGATGATATTGCAGGTTGATATCAAAGTCCGCCATGAGTTCTAACCATCGTCTCTGTCGCATATTCAACTCTTTCTGAGTAAACACATATTTCAGGCTCTTGTGATCTGTGTATATGTTCACTCGTTCACCAAGAAGATAATGGCGCCAAATCTTAAGTACAAAGATAACGGCTGTTAATTCCAAATCATGCGTCAGATAATTGTGCTCATGAGTCTTCAGCTGTCTTGAAGCATAAGCCACAAGCTTACCGTGCTGATGTAGAACACATCCTAATCCCTTACCGGATGCATCACAATGCATTTCGAAACCTCCAGACTGATCCGGTATAACGAGAATAGGTGTTGATGTCAACCTTGACTTGAATTCTACGAAAGCCTGTTCGCATGCTTCTGACCACACAAATTCTTCATCTTTACGTGTGAGCTTGGTCAGGGGTGTTGCTATCTTAAAAAAGACTTCAATGAACCTTCTGTAATATCCAGCTAGACCCAAGAAACTTCGAATGTACTTCACTAACTTTGGTGTCGTCTATTCGCTTACTGCTGAAACTTTCGTTGGATCCACGAAAATTCCTCCGCCCGATATAATGTCCAAGAAAACCAACTTGATTTAGCCAAAACTCGCACTTGCTGTACTTGGCGTAGAGTTGATGTCGTAGAGTTTCCAGGACAATTCTTAGGTGTTCGACGTGTTCTTTCCGACTCTTAGAATACACCAGGATGTCGTCGACGAAGATGACAACGAACCTGTCTAAGTACTCCGGAAAACTTGATTCATTAGGTTCATGAATATTGCTGGTGCGTTGGTCACTCCAAATTGCATCACAAGAAATTCGTAATGTCCATAGTGAGTTCTGAAAGCCGTTTTATGAATATCGGCTTCCTTAACCTTTACTTGATGATAACCTGAACGAAGATCTAATTTAGAGAAAACACAAGATCCACTTAGCTGATCGAATAAATCGTCGATGCGTGGGAGTGGATACTTGTTCTTTATAATGACTTCGTTCAAGGCTCTATAATCGATGCACATTCTGTATGAACCTTTCTTCTTCTTCATAAGTAGTACATGTGATGCCCAACTTCAAGTGCTGGGACGAATCCATCTTTTCGCCAATAATTCGTCCAACTGAGTTCGGACTTCTTTCAAACCTTCCGGATTTAATCGATAAAGTGCTTTGATCACCGGTTGTGCTCCTGGTACCAAATCAATGTTGAATTCAAGAGCTCGATCGAGAGGCAAACCTGATATATCGTCAAGAAACACGTCGTTGAACTCTCGAACCACTTCTGGCCGTGATTCTTCTTCTGCTTGAATTGCTGCAATCACTGCTTCCCTTGGCATCGCTTTGTATGTACTTGGCTCTAAGGTACGGTCTCCACTTTTGAAATAGAAGACCGGATGATCTGGAATCTCAAATACTACCCTCCTTTGACGACAGTCGATGGTAGCATAAAAGGTTTCGAGCCAATCCATACCTAGAACCACATCGAAGTTCGGTATGTCCAGCACTTTGAAGTCAGTATAGAATTCTCTGCTGCAGACGACTACTGGACACAAGCTGTATCACATTGTTGCCTTTAGAACACCATTTCCTGAATTGACATTCCAGCTGGATACAAGCGGTGTGACTGGAATCGCGTGAGTTCTGATGAACCGTTGCGACATAAAGCAGTGAGATGCTCCAGTATCGAAGAGTGCTAGTGCAGGGAATGAGGCTGCTAAGATTGTACCTACGGTATGTGGGATATATTTTAGGTATAGGAAAATTTGATGTGTATCTTTGTGTCATCATGGAAAACCATTGTATAATGCATTTTCCCGACATGAACCCGACATCCGGCTTATAAAATTTTGGCTGTGATAACATACAGTCACTAATTATTAAATATCGCTGACATGAACCTGATATGCAGGGTTACAGCCTTGTTACGATGTCAGAGATGGGTACATGTTTGAGCACTTTTCAAACTATAACACGATAGAGAGGTTGAAAGAAATTGACAATACAAGCAACGGAGCTTACAAATGCATCGAGAGAAATAAACCTTACATGACAAGGAGCTAGATATGTGTAGAAGGTTCGTGAGAAACGGAGTTAATGCATTGTTGAAGTTAAACTACGAAGGAATCAATCTACCCGGAGAAATTAAGATTTAGTTTGTTCATAATCTTTCACAACTAGAGCTAGAGTTTCCAAGCTGTTACAAAGTTAAAGAAGAAAAGATATTTGCAATATTACACATGGCCATGCCTTAGTGTGTCAAGCATCCAAATTCAAATTTCTACATGAAAGCAAGGGCAGCGATTTTTTCTACAGCACGTAAACTTGTAAATGCAAACAAGAATCTCAACTGTGTGAATAAAAATCGAATTATATGATAATTCAACCACACAGCACCAATTCACATAAACTATCTATTCAGCCTATTGATTTTCTAAGAAACGCATAAGCTACAACAAAACACAAGATAAACCCTAGATGCAAAGAACCCAACTCACATACAGATAGAATCTCAAGGGGAAAAGTTAAAAAGTCGAGAGATTTACATCGAGACGCGAGTAAAGCTCCTCGACAGAAGAAGGCGGAGAATCCGCGAGGCCTTCCCCAAGCTCCACGAACCTCTCCTCCAATCTCTTCGAAGCGTCCTCCATGTCAAAACACCGCGAAATCTTTAAAGAACTCGCCTTTCTCAGCTCACAGCATCGAACGCGTAACAAAACCCTAGAAGGCAGCGAGATTTGAGAGGAAAGGGGCGAGAGATTGAAGCTAGGGTTTCTCAAAATGGGGGAATTTTTCAAAACAAAATAAAAAGAAAAGAGGAGGCTAGGGTTTGTTAATTAATTTTCCCCCTTTCGATGCGCTCGTGAGAACGAGTGCCTTTGAGAGGGCGAGTTTTAAAGCGGGCACGATTGGAGTTTATTCGATCCGGTTAAATTCGCGGTTTCAAGTCCGCGAATTGGGTCGTTTCGGGTTTCGGGTCCATAGTGGATACCGAAGGTGGGCCCACCTGGATCCCAGATGGAGCGACACGTGTAGGTGCTGATGGGAGGGCCTTGTCGTCTTTGACCGGCTTTAATTTGAATCTACTTTTTTGCATAAAAAAATTTGGGAAAATTAGATCTGAGTCGTTAACTTTGAAATGAAATAGGTTTAGGTATCTGGCCCAAGAGAAGTTGTAAAACTGTCTCTAAACTTAAAAATTCTTGTGTTTTAGACTCTATAGTATATTTACTATTATTTAATATCAGCGTTCCCTTTCAGGTAGATTACTGTATTTACCTTTTAAAATACTATAGTTATCTTTCGGGGTACTGTGGGTCGAAAGTAATAGATACAGCAATCCTATTCTACTTAAAAGTTATAACAGTTCCATGTCAAATGTGGCATTTTAACACAAAAGCAGTGTTTATAGCATAAATGCAGTACTTTAAAAGATGACTGTAGTACTTTACAAAGTAAATACAGTGGTTTACTTGAAAGGGCATTGTTAGCATAAAACAGTAGTAAATGTATTATAGAAATTAAAACACAATAATTTTTAAGTATGGGGAATTTTTCATAACTTCTTTTGAACTGTTGCTTTTCAAAGCAAATGACTTAGACCGCTTTTCCCCAAAAAAATTGCTTTCTGCAATTGGGCAGAAAATGGATCTATATGTAATTCCTATTATATCGTAAAAAGCGGTATAGGTTCTTGGCCCAAAAAAACGACGGTGTAGGTCACTTGCCGAGCTATGACCAAAAAAATGGTGTTTTAAGCTTCTAACCGTTTTTAATTTATCAATATTCATATACTGCATTTGTAGCTTTTGACAGATAACTATTATATTTATCAGATATTTACTACATTTCACATTATATTTATCAAATATTTACTATATTTTTTACCACCGCGTTTAGCTGATAATTGCTACATTAACTATTTAACCACTATATTTATCAGATATCTTCTACACTCATCAGAGTGGCGGTTTGAAAAGACATAGGACAGTAGTTATCATGTAAATGTTGTAATTATCTAATAAATATAGTAGTTATCTGTCAAATAATTATAAGGCTGGTATATGAATACGACTTGAAACACATTTTTTAAAAATGGTTGGTCAGGGATCTAAACACATTTTGGACGAGGGACCCAAACAATTTTTCCTATTTTTCTAATTTATAAAACCCTCTTAAGTATCTTTACAAGCATTTAAGAGAACAATGAAGGAAAGAGCCATAGTAAAGGATTTCGTACTTTGGCGTCGGAAAAATATAATCTCCACCATTTTTTCAGACAATCGGCATTCATCATCATCATCGTTATCATCTAAGATGTCATACACCAAATTTAATGTGATTCCACCACCTTTTCACCGTTGAATTAGCAATGTAAAATGTTCCATTGTTGGTAAACCATTGATTTTGCAGCAACTAAATCAACGGTGAAAAAATAGTATAATCACATGAAATTTGGTCCATCCACATCTTAAATGATAAAAGATGGAGGTAATGTATGCCGATCGCCGAAAAAACCCATGAAGGGTGCATTTTTCCACATGAGGAAATTCCCCCTCCTTGCACTTTACTCCATTAACCTCTATTTTAAAATGCTGGTACTGTCACATCATTCATATAGACATTTCAATATCCATTTTATCAAGATTTCTATTTTCTACTATCTGTTAAAAGATTGTTCGGATGAACGTTAATGGCTTTCGTTCTCTTGTTACTTTACATGCTAAATTTTTTTCCCTGCTAGCGAATTACTCGGTTTTTATTTTCTTACATATTCTTGAAAGAATGACATAAGGTCGATTAAAGAAGTGATTACATTAATCTCCATTCCAGATCACTTTTGCTTTTTCCTTAAGTGTTTCCATCCATTGATTCTAGATAATTTGGAAAGAAACTCTACCCGTAAATGATATAAATTATCTCATCATATAAATTATCTCATCGCAAAACTACCAAACCGGATGGAAAAACCTTTCGACATTCAAGCTGTTTACGGTCCGTGAAGTAAAGGAAACCCCCAAAACAAATTTTTATGAGCATCCCAAAAATATGTAACGTGTTCTCTGCTTCCTTTTTTAATTTTTTGTTTTGTATTCTCGTCTTGTTGCATGACTCAGGTCTTTTTTAATGAAATGCTTTAGACCCGGACTATACTAGTATAAAGCTTACCTACATCAACACCGCTTACCTTGGTTAAACCGTAAGAACAAGAAATAAAAACGAACACAAAAACATAGCAAGCTGCCATCTTAAAGCAAAAGTTCTCATTAAACATCCCATGAAATTATGTATCTCATGCATTATGATATGTTTCCTTATTCAATACAGAATTCTACATTTAAGTGTAACAAAGATGCATGATACAGACCAAACCAGACAATCCTCCAGAAAAACTCATCATTACATTAATAACACCAAATTGCATAGCATTATAAATTTTATTTTATTTTATTTTGCGGGTGGGGGTGGGGGTGGGTGGGTGGGGGGATTTAAACTAGAACAACTACACACATTGTTTCTCTTATTTAAGAGGTACTCTACTCAAGCCTCTTCAACCCATGGCTGAGACCAATAGTTCGGGCTGAAGGCTTTGCTGCTGTCGTCATCGTCGTCTCTTCAACCCATAGTATAAGAGGGAGAAGGTAAGTTGATGACAGTGCTTTTGATCTTCGTCATCATGTTGATACTGTTTGTGATACCTTGCGACCCGATTCCGCTATCTTTCAAACCCTAGGAGAAAAAAAAAGAATATTAATTCTCTTCAGAATAACTTCTGGTGATTGGTGTTACGAATGGTCGAGATAAACATAGATAAATAAACCATTAAACCAGATATAAAAATCAACACAATTAAACACATATTTTTACGTGGAAAACCCAAACGGAAAAAACCATGAGGGCAGCATAAATCGTTTTCATTAATTCGGATGTGTGAGTGTTTACATGGAGAATACAGAAAAAACTCTCGCCCGCACAGATCTCTCCCCAAAAGGGATAGAGGACTCTCACAAATATTAAGGCTATATTGTGACGGCTCTTACTCGTACAATCCAAACTACTAGGCTATTCCTCCATATTTATAGCCTATACAATGATACTTAGAGATAACATTGATTTAATTAGGATTTATCTCTAAACAACTAACTAAAACTTATCTCCAAATAAACAATTAAAATATATTTAAATATAAATATAACAGATTAGCTAGGATTCATGACATTCCAACAAATCTCCACCTTAGACTGAATTCAATTAGATGTGAACCGTCCTGCCAAAAGCCTATTGTTGTCGATAACCCCTTAGGGCTTTCTCCATCTATCAACGCTAGCAAGTCTTCAAACAGAATAACTGTTCATCACTGAATCCAGCACCAAACTGTTTAAAAAAAATGCACGGCACAATTCGATTAGATCTTCATCATTTGCTTATCTCCAAGCCAAAAACTGAGATGAAGATATTTTGTCAATATAACTTTGAAGACGAACATGCCACATCACAATATGACAAACCGGATCGCAACGGATACGACGACACATGCAGCACGCATGGCAACAAAGTCTAGAAGCAAATAACCAGAACTTCAACAACAAAGATCACAATTCAACGTGACAAACAGAATCGTACAGAACACGATAAGGTATGCGCTCCGCATGCCAACAGAGTCTCGAAGTAAGTAAATAAAAGCATCTTGAAATACGGATGTTCGAACAATCGGCAAGTCCTGAATGGAATTCTCTCCAGCTGATTTTACTCGAGCTACTAAATCCATGATTAACAGAAGGATGCGAGACACGAATAACAAATCTTCACCTCAGCTCGCATCCGATGGATATTATGCCCCGACAAAAACCTCGGTGACAAAACATGTCACATGATTAATATGACAATCCAGAATCGCACCCAACACGATAACAAATGCGGCATTGAAAATGGTAAGGATCCCCACCTTCAACCCAAATCCGTAGGGTAACAGCGTCTTAAAATAATAACATGCATCTATGACTTTAACAGAAGCCGATTCAAACTATAGGCACTACAGTGGGGATATCTGCAACAGAAGATGAAGTTTTTCGACTCTAACTCTATCAATATGTCTGAAACGCCTCATGAACGACCGCCGCCGCCATAGCCATCTTGCAGGCCATCACCAGCGCCGCCACATTGTCGATACCATGACGCGCGTCCACGTGCAGCTGCGCCCTTGCGCTCCTTCGTGCCAACGAATCCGATCTATCATGAATCTCAAATGTGGAACCATCAAATCTCATGCGCTGTCTAAGTCTCTTGTTTTTACATGCGTACATGCCTTGAATCTATGTACTCGATCAATAGAATCAACCTTAGCTTTGATACCAGTTTACTACGGATGATCGAGATAAACATAGATAAACAAAACATAAAACCAGAGATAAAAATCAACCTAGCGAAACACAGATTTTTACGTGGAAAACCCAAATGGAAAAAACCACGGGCAAAGTAGAGATCGTTTTCATTAATTCAGATGAGAGAGTTTACATAGAGAATACAAAATAAACTCTCACTCTCGCAGATCTCTCTCCAAAAGGGAGAGAGGACTCTCACAAATATTAGGGCTACATTATGGCGGCTATCTCTTGCTCGTACAATCCACGCCCTAAGCTATTGCTCCATATTTATAGCCTATACAATGATGCTTAAAGATAACATTGATTTAATTAGGGTTTATCTCTAAATAACTAACTAAATCTTATCTCCAAACAAACAAACAAACAAAATATATTTAAATATAAATATAACATATTGGTTAGGTTTTAGGACATCCCAACAATTAGGATCTAGAAATGGTTGAATGAAACATTTGTCAAAAAAAAATAACCAAGGCTAACTTACGCTATTACCTTTAACGTTTTCTTATTTCAGTAAACTCCCTTAAACTTCGACTTTTAGTGGATATTTTTCACTGAAATACCCTTACATATCACTTTGAAGGAGCTTAGTGTAAAAAAGACAGCTTAAAGGTAGTTTAGTGAAAATACTCATAGTTAACCAGTTAAGGGTAGTTTAGTGAAAATACTCATAGCTAACCATTTAAGGGTAGTTTAGTGTAATCTAGCGAAATGACAGATTCTCATTTTGGGTTAAACATGATCCTTGTGATTGGGAATTTGAGCTGCAAAATACAGCTAGATACTGCATAAAATGTTGTGCATTTTAAACCAATGAAGGCATATGATATACATTAGTATATACTTGCAGCTCCAATTCAAATACTGCATCTTTAGCATCAAACAAACATTGGATTTGTATTGAAGATGCAAATTCTGCAATAAAAGTAGCAAGAATCAAAACAAATGGATATTGAGTTTTTTTTCTAGGCTAAAATTGCTACCTTTTCGATTGCAGCAAAACGAACACCCCTTAATTTGAGAAGCCGGGAGACAGTTATAATACCTGGAAGGGGAAATGATCGGGGCCCCTAGCGGGTGCGGAGTTGATCTGAACGGTACCCGTCTCCATTGCATCGCTGATCAGGATTGCTTTGTTGATGTCTTTTGTGAAGACACAGCCCTGAGGATATACAAGAACGAGAGGAAAACTTCAAAGAACAATAAACTTTTCTAGAAAGATGACTAGATTTAAGTAATAAAATGCTAAGTAAAAGTTTCTGTTGATTACAAAAACCAGGTTTAAGTACTTGATTTCTTCATTTCACATTTTACAAAGAAAGATACAGCATTGATATTCCTGATGTTTCAATAAAACCTACTAGTTTCCACTTGATGCTTATGAGCTCATTCTATTTTCTATGTGTGCATGTGTGCATGCATGTTCCTTTGTGCATGAAATAAGTAAAGGATTGCTCCATAATGATTTTGCATATTTTCATAATTAACACTTGGAATTATATGTGTCCGGTACCATTTTAAAGGTTAGAGAATTTGAAGTTGTGTCCTTATTTGCCGCCAACCTAGAGAATTACTAATCTGTAGTTTTAGTTTAAAAGTCCTGCAATTTAGTGACTGTATGTAAAATGGACACCAACCATTTGGTGTTTCAGGCTTTCAGCAATTAACCATGCTAAAATCAGGTTGACTGATTGAGCAAAACAGAAAATCAACTAAGATGCATACATCTTAATCTTGCTGCCAAACTTACAGTTTTTAATTAAACAATAATTTTGAGGGTAATATGCATGAAGAAAGATTCGGGCGTATGATATGGGATTACGGATGTAATCATTACACCTCCAAGAAAATAGCCCTAAGCAGTTTCAATGTAAAATAGAGCACACAAGAAACAAGTAAAATACAAAATATATCTCTCTCAACCCTCATCATAATTTGGAGTTTTGGTGCATTGGAAGGGACTTAAGTTAGTATCAAAACAACCCAAGTTCAAATTCCACCAAACTCGTATTTAATCTGTATTAAATTTTAAAAACAATACTATTGCACGCGACGGGGTGTAAAACAATAAAAACATCTCTCTCAATTGTCATCATAACTTCATAGTTCTGGTGTTGTGGAGAAACTTTCAGATAAATAAGTGAAAACTACCATTATATGTTTTCTTCTCATACCTGAAGCCCGAAATTGCTAGCATTGCAATGATGGATCCCTTCCTCAACAGAATTGATCCTAATCACTGGTAACACTGGTCCAAATGGTTCCTCCCAAGCAATTCTCATGTCAGGCCGAACATGATCTAACAAAAGCGGCCATATGAGATTTCCTTCTCTTTTGTACTCCTGGCAAAAAGTCGCGCCTTTTTCTTTTGCGTCCATAACTAGGCCTTCAATAAAATTTGCCGATGATTCTGATACAACAGGAGTAATATCACAGTCTTCTTCGGGTGGCCCCACTGTTAGTTTGGCGACCTTGGCTTTGACTTTGTCTACGAGGGCGTCAGCTACTGATGCCGTGACGAGTATTACTTTGACTGCCGTGCACCTTTGTCCACTGTAGAGAGTAGAATAATATTATTACTTGCCTTACGATAATAGATGTTGATAAATTCAATTCAGAGTAAATTTCTTTCAAGCAACACATGAATAATAAACTAACATATTGGATTGCGATTTTTCTCATTTACCTTGTTGGGGTTCCAAATATTATCAGACATAACCCGATGCAACTAGTATGCTCATTATTAAAATAAGGGCCAAAAAGACAGATACATCAAATAGTGTGCGCCAAGAAAATCATGACAAGTGATTCACCTTATTTTAGAAAAAAAGGACTGAAAAATAGATATACGCTTAAGTATATCTAGAGTGACAAAAGTTATATGTTTAATGTCACTGGATATATGAATGTAGATCATCATTTGGTCCATCCTCTGACTTGTTGTACAAGTTGTAGATTATTATATAAAAGGAAAGATAGAAATAGTTGCCTTTAACAGTTCTATTAGTAGATCTATAGTACTCTACTGAGAGAAAATGATAGAAAAGTTTTGGTAGTCCCTTTTTTCTAAATTCACTTCTACATTTATTAGTGTATATACTTCAATCATCTTTACAACATATGTGTTGGTTATAGCGTAACTAAATAAAAAAAGGTGTGGAAATAAGAAATGAACTGTATAATTTATCGTTCATTTTCTCCATTCAATAAATATAGGCATTCAATATTGAAAGGTGTTCTTTTGAATAAACCAAATTTATTTATATTAAAAATAAGACAATTTTTTTTTGAAGAAATAAGGCAGGGCAAGATGCTCTACTCAAAAAATAAAATATAAGACATGCATACATGTTTTGAGATTTATTTTTTAATAATAGATCATTTGATTTATAATCAATAGTTTTCTTTTAATATTAAGAAATCTATAATTTTAACTACATCTACAACACTCTATTAATCTAAACTAATCTAATCTTATATTTATAGTTCTATTGCACTCTTCTAAGTGAAAATGAAGTATCCATTTTAGTAACCCCTTTTGATATATTCACATCTAAAATTTAGTGTCCACTCTTTATATATTAATTTATGTGTTAATTTACAAATTGGCATTCAATTTTATAATTCTATTTTCAATTACATTATAACATATTTGTTATTAGGTAGAGTTATCACTACCTGGGTAGTTTTATCAATTTCATATTTAGAATTAAAGTATTGAGCCATTTGGCTAATTCCTGAGCAACCTCCCCTCCACTCCCATTTATCACTCTTTAAATGCTCGGTGTAGAAAGATGAATGCAACTATTAAATTCCAATGTTAGCAACAATGTTAATAATGACAAAAACCTTCCATGTTCTCTATTAAACCTGCTACTATTCTCATATAGTCATCTTTTGTCATTCTACATTGGAAGTTACAAATGCATTTAATACATTTAATTTTAATAAACAAATCAAACCCCTTTCATTTCGTACTTACCTCAATCAAATATAAAGTCGTTTCATCTCATAATTCTCTCGTATCTCTATCTGTAAATACAATATTTCTCTCTAATAGTATAGGCAAGAAGGATATGGGAAAGGGAAGGTATAGTTTCTTAGTATTTTGATATTTGTTTGTTTTTTTGTTGTGAGTACTCGATCTTCTTTACTTCTTGTCTTGCAATTTTTCATCAATGGTAATTTCTTTTTGTTGTGTTTTCACCGTATGCTTTTAATACTGTTGCTTTGAGTGCTTAGATTTCTTTTTGTTGTGTTTTCACCGTATACTTTTAATATTTCTTTTTCATCAACTGATAGATTCTAATTCTTGTGTTTTCACTAAATTATTTCTATTGTTTTACACAAGGCCAAACCCTTGACATTAATCATTTGCCACACTGTCAACGTGATCCAAATAGAAGTGGAATATGCAATTTTTTTCATTTTTGCTTCTCTAAGAATGAGGTAAATGCTATAATTCTCTATTATTCTTTCAATTTCTCTTTCCATCACTTTATATTTAACTAATTAATATCTTAATACTTAAGCTTTTTTGGTTGTTTGTTTAATTTTCCACCCATTTGATAAGATCTAAAATGAATTTTTATCATATTATTTTTTTCCCTTTTTGGTATCTTGTTGTATCCAATTTTAATAGTTAACACCTTGTCATATTCACATCATGCCTTCTTAAATTATAATGAAAATAGCTTTTATTCTTAAAGTTTACTATTCTAGTTCAATTTTTAGTGTTGATATGTGCTCGTAATAAACTTACCGAAATGTAAGTTAAGGAAAATCTAGCTATTTCTTAAAATAGTTGAAGAGACGCAAGAGCAAGATCGGGAGGATTCACAATCAATTGAAGTTACCGGAGAAATAGTCTAGAAGAAAGAAGTTATCGTTTTGAATGTTGTAATTATTATGTAAATCTTGAGACGATATATTTTGTATTGACATAGTTTGGAAACTATTATACAATAAGATATTGAATTATATGTTGTTTTGTTTTCTACGTAGAGATCTCTACTTACACACATTTATATCAAATCAAGATGAGACAATAATGCAAAAGAGAATAGTTTTTAAGAATATTATTCCAAAAGTAAGATGAAACAATTTGAGATTTGTGTTTATCAATAGTTATTTTTATTGACTTATAACTATAATTCTCTACATATACATATAATATACATATTGTTATGATTGTATCTCGTCTCCGTATGCGTTTATGGACCATCTGGACTGGGTCATCTATTGGTGTGGGCTACTAATAGATATTAGGATTTTAGTGTGTGTGTATATCTTTTTCGGGAAAATATAGGTTGGTTTAAGAGATGCAATTGTGTAAGGATATTTTGTGTCCCCCCTTATGGTGTGAGAAGAAAGGAGGGTGAAAAAGAGATTGTCGAGTAGTGTGATACTTTGTAATCATTTTGTGTATTAATGAGATCCTCGTTTTTAGCCTCGTGGATGTAGGCCGAGGTGGTCGAGCTACATTATATCGATGTGTTGATCTTCTTCGTGGTATGATTATAATATACATTTTGTGTTCTTGATGTGGTTTAGGGGATCGGAATCTCCAACAAATGGTATCAAAGTCGATGGCGATCGGTCGTGGGTTCCAAGTTCATAAGATTAGATCAAGGGATGATGAAGAATATGGATTTGGTTGTCCGGTATATCCGCTGAGGTGGAGTCGATGGAGGTGCTTTCATGGTCGGATTTGACACTTAGACAAGCGGAGATCAAATCCAGATGAAGTTGGAGAAGAATTGTGTTTTTGATGATGCTCAGGACACTGGCGGTGGTCTATAGATCTGGAGTTGGATGAGTAGGCGTGATGTCGAAATGATATGGGTGGGCACAGGCACGATTCGCGGTGGTACATTTTTTTGTCGAGCTCCAAGCCATGGCGGCGTTGAGAGGGGAAGCAGGATCAGGCCCAGGTTTCTTTGTCCGTAGCATGTGCAGATCACATGCTAAAGGAGTATGGTTGTTGTGTGTAGAGAAAGGAGATTCTGACTTGGGCTCATGTGATTAAGAAAATTGAAAGGCACATGATTTGCACATGAGCAAGATTGAAAAAGAAAAGAAAATAAATGCATGCAGGCTTGGTCACGTGAAGAGGCAATGTGAAGATAGCGTAGTGAGATTTTCTGTGCTGGTTAAAACATCAAATATCAATTGATGCAGCTAAAAACAAAAGTATGGCTGAAAGACCGACGGTTATGGTTAATTTGAGAATGGTTCGAGTATTTAGTGTCGGAGTTTTCCGATCCAGATATGCAACCATATGCTTTGTGGTACTTTGTATGTAGTGGTGGTGTTGGATTTGTAAAATTCAACTGTTTTAGAGCCGATTTTGCGCAATTTGATGCGAGTTCAACGACGATCATATGATTAAGGTGATCGGATAAATCGAGGGTTGATCGAAGTCCATAAGGGCATTATTGTGTGTTGCGGGGAGCGGTCATTGTGAATCATAAATGCATGGTGTGTTTAGCCATGGTTGGCACGTAGTGAGTTGATCATCAGTGATGTCTCAGTATTTGACCTCGGGGTTAGACCGAGGTGGAGCAATAAGATGGTCATAAGAACATGGTGCACGGTATATTGCCCGTTCTTGTGCTTTTGAGGAGAGTGCGGTGTAGTGATCATGAGTGCTTAGAGAGAGAGAGTACGGTGTAGTGATTATGAGTGCTCAGAAAGAGAGTACGGTGTAGCGATCATGGGTGCTCATGAGAGATCGGAGGTTGTTTATGCAGGATAGGTTGAGTTGATCATGATACTTGCATTAGAGACAATAAAGACAATGAGATGTTCCCTGTAGGTGGAGTATGGTGCATGTACCAATATATATTATGAAGCGGGTTACGAGAACAATGATGTATCTTTCGATATGTAGGCTACGGATTCGAGCCAAGGTAGAGATTGTTGGGATTGTGTCTCGTATCCGTATGCGTTAATGGGTCATCTGGGCCTGATCATCTATTGGTGTGGACTACTAATAGATATTAGGATTGGTGTGTGTATATCTTTTTCGGGAAAAGATAGGTTGGCTTGAGAAATGTAATTGTGTGAGAATATTTTGTGCATCCCCTCTCTTGTGGTGTAAGAACAAGAGAGGATGAAAAAGAGATTGCTGAGTGGTATGATACTTTATAATCTCTTTTGTGTATTAATTAGATCCTCGTTTTTAGCCCCGTGGATGTGGCCGAGGTGGTCGATCCGCGTTATATCGACGCGTTGATCTTCTTCATGGTGTGATTATAATATGCATCTTGTGTTCTTGATGTGGTTTACGGGATCGGAATCCCCAACACATATAAGTGTGTGATTGTATAACACGTTTTTTTATTATGATTCATCACCCAAAAAAACATTGTGCAGCTACATTCATTCACTACGAGGTAAGGATATGAAAAGGATATATATTACGGATGATTGAGATAAGCATAGATAAATAAAACATAAAACCAGAGATAAGAATCAACACATCGAAGTACAAAGATTTTTACGTGGAAAACTCAAACGGGAAAAACCACGGGCACAACAGAGATTGTTTATATTAATTCAGATGAGAGTTTACATGGAGAATAAACTTTCGCCCTCACAGATCTTTCCCCAAAGGGGAGATAGAACTCATAAATATTAGAGCTACATTGTGGCGGCTCTATCTTGCTTGTACAATCCAAACCCTAGGCTACTGCTTCATATTTATAGCCTATACAATAATAATTAGATGTACATTGATTTAATTAGGATTTATCTCTAAATAACTAACTAAATCTTATCTCTAAACAAACAAACAAATATATATATTTAAATATAAATATAACATATTAGTTAGGATTCAGGACATCCTAACAAATCACCACCTTGGACTGAATCCAATCAGATATAAACCGTCCTGCCAAAAATCTGCTTCTGTCGATTCCCCTTTGAGGTTTCTCCATTTATCAACGCTAGCAGATCTTTAAGCAGAATAACCGGTCTTCACTGAATCCACCACCAAACCGCTCAAAAACGATGCGCAACACAATTCGTTCAGATCATCATTATGGCTCATCTCCAAGCCCAAACAGATTGACTCATGCCGAGTCCAAATAACTC
Organism: Agapanthus africanus; assembly: GCA_030015575.1. Lineage (NCBI taxonomy): Eukaryota > Viridiplantae > Streptophyta > Magnoliopsida > Asparagales > Amaryllidaceae > Agapanthus > Agapanthus africanus. Next base: position 490,500,597 of record JASDDO010000012.1, on the reverse strand, counting down.
ATATCCAAGAGAAAAACTGAGATGAAAATATTGTATCAACATAACTTCGAAGACGAACATGTGACACCACGATGTGACAAACCAGATAGCAACGGATATGACGGCATATGCAGCACGCGTGTCAACGGAGTCTCGAAGCAAATAACCAGAACTTCGACGACGAAGATCACAGTTCAATGTGACAAACAAAATCGTACCAAACACGACAAGACATGCGCTCTGCACGCCACCAGTGTCTCGAAATAAGTAAACAGAAACATCTTGAAATATGCATGTTTGAATAATCGGCAAGTCCTGAATGGAATTCTCTCCAGCTGATTTTACTCGAACTATTAAATCCATGATTAGCAGAAAGATACGAGACACGAACGACAAATCTCTATCTTGGCCCACATCCGATCGAGACCAATGTCAACACTGGAAGGAGATAATGCCTCAATAGAAACTTCCGAGACGAAACATATCACATGATTAATGCGACTGTCCAGAATAGCACACAACGCGATAAAAAATGCGGCACAAAAAGAGTAAGGAACTCCACCTTCAACCCAAATCCGTATGGTAACATTGCTTCTAAGTAATAACAAACATCCACGACTTTAACAGAAGCCGATTCGAACTATAAGCACGGAAGTGATGATATCTGCAACATAATATGGAGTTTTTCGAATCCGACTCCATTAATTTGTCTGAAACACCTTCGCTCGTTCATGTGGACACCAATCAACAAATTTGTTTACACGCGCAAAGCATGTGTTTTTCTTCTCTCCATCATTATCCCTAGCGTCTTCAAGATCTTACCGCATCAACAGCCGGCGCCGCCATAGCCATCTTCAAGCGCTAGCCATCTCACAGGCCATCATTAGCGCCGCCACATTGCCGACACTACGAGGCGTGCCCATGGGCACTTTCAGCTGCGCCCATGCGCTCCTCCGCGTTGATACCCTCTCGCGCCACTGCGAGCCGCTTGGCTCTGCCGCTGACTACTAACTCATTGTTGGTTCACCACGCCTTTTGCGCCGCCTAAGCTAATCTGAAGCCACTGCTTTCATAGATCTAGCAAAGACAGATTAGATCTTATCACCAGCTCTCCAACACCAAGATCGGACCACTGCCATGCGCTGGGACATGCGCAACTTGTGCCAATCGCTCCGATTTATGATGAATCTTAAAGGCGGCACCATCGATCACATACGCCGTCCAAGTTTCTTGATTTTGTCATGCGTATACATTCTGAATCTATGTACTCGATCAATAGAATCAACCTTAGCTCGGATATCAAATTGTTACGGATGATCGAGATAAACATAGATAAATAAAACATAAAACCAGAGATAACAATCAACACAGTGAAACTCGGATTTTTACGTGGAAAACCCAAACGCGAAAAACCATGGGCACAGCTGAGACCGTTTTCATTAATTCATATGAGAGAGTTTACATGGAAAAAATAGAATAAACTCTCGCCCTTAAAGATCTCTCCCCAAAAGAGGGAGAGGACTCTCACAAATATCATGGCTATATTGTGGCAGCTTTTTCTTGCTCATACAAGGCTATTGCTCCATATTTATAGCTTATATAATGATGCATAGAGATAACATTGATTTATTTAGGATTTATCTCTAAATAACTAACTAAATCTTATCTCTAAACAAACAAATAAATATATATGTAAATATAAATATAACAGATTACTTAGGATTCAGGACATCCCAACAATATAATTTTAAAAAAGGCTAGCTAATGATGCAAAAAGAGCTAAGTATTAAACAAGCCTTAAAAACAGCTTGTCCCCATTTCTCGTCTTACCGTCAAGCGGACAAACATATTCCATCTTTTTCCTTCAAAAATCGTTTTTTATGTGGCTAAAACTTAAACATCATGCTTGTCCAATATTATATTCACATCGACATCTTTAATATGTATTTAAAAAACTACGTGTGGCACGTGCATAAAACTAGTATATTGAAAATTATATATATATGTATATATATATATATATATATATATATAATGAAGGAAAGAGGCACCTATGGCGTCGTAAAAACACACTCGCCATCGTGTTTTCCGACGATCGGAATGCATCATCTTCATCGTTATCATCTAAGATGCGGGTAAACCAAATTTCATGTGATATTACAACTTTTCACCTTTGATTTGGCAATGTAAAAAGTTCTATTGTCGGTAAACCGTTAATTTTGAACTCACTAATTCAACGGTGAAAAAGTTGTAGAATCATATGAAATTTGGTGTACCAATATCTTAGATGATAACGATGAAGATGGTGCATTCCTAATGTCGGAAAACACGATGGAGGGTGTGCTTTTTCGACGTCATAGGAGGAAATTCCCTCCTATGGCATCTTTTCTCCATTATTCTCATATATATATATATATATATATATAAGAAGCTGCAAATAAAAAGGTATTTTTATGTATATATCATGTTCTTCCAAAAATTTTAATTTCTCTTTCTCGGAACTTTTAGTTTGTCTGAGTATGTCAAAAAGGAAATAATGTTAACAATGAAGAAGCCTACAAAGGTAAAACATTTTTATCTAAAAAACAAAACACAACAACAACTGAGCCTTTTATCCCAAGCATATGGGGTAGGCTACATGAACCAACATGAGAATCACGCCGGGTCCGGAACATGAATCCTCTGTCTCCACTCACTTCTATCGAACAATATACTTTCATTAAGTCCTTTGGCAACCATATCGTTTCGTATCACCTCCATCCATGTTTTCTTCGGTCTTCCTTTTGCCCTTTTGCCATTACCTATATCGAGAGTATCTATTTGTCGAACCGGTGCTTCCATAGGTCTGCGTCGTACATGACCAAACCATCTAAGCCGGTTTTCCCGCATCTTCTCCTCCACGGGTGCCACACCAACTTTTGCACGAATATCCTCATTTCGCACCTTGTCTTTTCTAGTGTTACCGCACATCCAACGAAGCATGCGCATCTCCGCTACGTGCATCTTCTGTGTATGATGCTTCTTAGGAGCCCAGCATTCTGTACCATATAATAAGGCAGGCCGAATAGCGCTCCGATAAAACTTCCTTTTCAATTTTAACGGAAAGTTACGATCACACAAAATCCATGTTGCACTCCTCCATTTCAACCAACCAGCTTGGATCCTTTGATTAACATCACTATCGATCTCCCCATTCCTTTGGATGATGGAACCTAGATATCTAAACTGGTCGCTCGGTGATATCTCTTGCCCTTCCAATGTTATACCAATATGGTTTTGACTTCTCTGGCTACTAAATTTGCAGTGCATATATGCTGTCTTGGACCTGCTCAATCTGAATCCCCGAGATTCCAATGTTTGTCTCCATAATTCCAATTTGGCATTAACCCCTGCTTTCGTCTCATTTACTAGAACAATATCATCAGCGAATAGCATACACCAAGGGACCTCATCTTGGATAGCTCTAGTAAGCTCATCCATCACGATGGTAAACAGGAAGGGACTTAATGCAGATCCTTGATGTAAACCAATAGTAATCGGAAAAACACTTGTTAAGCCACCGCAAGTTCTGACATTTGCCACTACTCCGTCGTACATATCCTTGATTATGTCAATATACTTGACGGGGACCCCCTTTTTCATCATTGTCCCCCATAATACCTCTCTAGGTATCTTGTCGTACGCTTTTTCTAAATCAATAAATATCATATGCAAATCTCTTCTCCTCTCTCGAAAACGCTCGATAAGTTGACGAAGCAAATGAATCGCCTCTGTCGTCGATCGTCCAGGCATGAACCCAAATTGGTTCTCTGTTATCTTAATATCCTTCCTTAGCCTGTGTTCAATCACTCTCTCCCAAAGTTTCATGGTGTGACACATTAGTTTTATTCCACGGTAGTTTGAGCAACTTTGAATGTCACCCTTATTCTTGTAGATAGGTACAAGGATACTTTTCCTCCATTCATTTGGCATCTTTTTTGTCTGCCAAATCTTATTAAACAGATCTGTCAGCCATTTAACGCCTATTTCTCCTAAGCATCTCCAAAACTCGATAGGAATCCCGTCAGGACCAACCGCTTTTCTTAAACCCATTCTGTTCAAAGCTTCTTTAACCTCAGTAAGTCTTATTTTACACATGAAATCACGATTTATATCTTGAGATTGAATGACAAGTCCATCCAAATTCTTAGTAAAGCTCTCATTGAACAATTTGTCAAAATAATCTCTCCATCTTTCCTTGATATCCTCATCTCGAACTAAAACCTTCTGATTTTCATTTTTGACACACTTCACCGCACATAAGTCTCTAGTCTTCCTTTCCCGCATTCGAGCAATCCGGTATATATCATTTGCAGTCTCTTTAGTGTCTAATTTCTCGTACACCTCCTTGTAGACCTTAGATTTAGCTTCCCGAACAGCTTTCTTAACTTCCTTTTTAGCCATTTTGTACTTCTCAAATCTCTCCACATCTCTACTTTTCTTCAAATCTTTATAAGAATCTCTTTTAATTTTAATAGCAGCCTTTACATCTTCATTCCACCATGATATGTCCTTAGATGGTGGAGCACCACCTCTCGACTCACCAAGTAGATCTCTAGCTACTTTCTTGATACAACTAGCCATTTTGTTCCATGTTTTGTCTGGATCATCTTCCGACTGCCAATCCGCTTCTTGTACTACACGATCTATAAAAACCTTTTGATTACCTTCTTTCAATCGCCACCATTTAATTTTAGGCTCTACCTTACGTCTAATCTTTCCTAGGTTCTCTTCTAAATCGAAAATCTAGAACTAAGAGTCTATGTTGAGTAGTTACACTCTCACCTGGCACTACCTTACAGTCGATACAACAACCTCTATCAATTCTTCTCATCAGAAAAAAGTCTATTTGACTAGCATTTGATCCGCTCCTAAAAGTGATAAGGTGAGACTCTCTTTTCCTAAACCAGGTGTTTGCTAAGATCAAGTCATAAGATAAAGCAAAATCTAGAATCGAGTCACCTACTTCATTCCTTTGTCCGAAACCAAAACCTCCATGGATAGTATCAAACCCACTACGACTAGTATCTAAAAAACAAAAGGAAACATAAAATGTGTTTTAAACATTTCCCAAAACAAAAACGAGTTTGTGTTACATATTCTTACCTACACTACATTTGGCCGGCAAAAAACGATGTTGGCTTTATATTCTTATTTTGATGTTTCGCTAACTATAATCAGAACTTGAACAGCTCCTTACTAGTCTACCAAAGCTATTGTTCTATTTAATTTGCTAGATTTAACCTGAGAATTTGTTTCACCACTGGGTTAAAATTTGCAAGTCATTTAAGCTATATATTTGTTACCCCCATAGTAGAACCAGTCTGTAAAAGTTAAAACTGCCAGGCTATAAATTTGATGTTTAAACTATAAGCATTGATAACACTAGTAGTGAGCCTGACAATTTTACTAATTGTAATCCATAATGTCAATGCGTAAAAAAAAAAAACACATATATCCAAAGTTCAAGAACTCGGTTTCGGTTTCGGTCACTCATAATTTTATTAGTTTCGCAGAGTTTCGACTAGTTTCACTAATCTCGCTTCGGATTTCTTTCAGTTTCGACAGTAGTACAACATACATAAGTGTAGATATATTAAATACTTAAATTTATAGTCATATATTATAAGAAAATGATCCTAGAATTTAAAAATCCAGCCATTATGCAAAATATATTGAAAAGTGTACTTAGATAAGTATTAATATAGGGTTTGGATTCATTTTTTACGATTTTCTAACAACGAAGGTCTACAGTGATCACAATGCCAGTAAAAATGGTATAAAAAATAAGTTTTTAAAGATTTCAGCCGAAACGATATTGTATAGTTGGTTTCGTATCGGTTTCGGATTTCGTATCGGTCTCTACTGAAACCGATACAAAACCATCACGTATCAATGGTTTCGGCCGAAACCTCGAACCTTGCATATATCACCTGTAAGAGAACCCTCCTTTAATTATATTGGCAGCTACCAAGTCGAGATCAGCATCTTCAAGCACAATGCATGCATCTTTGCCTCCCAATTCCATCTGAAGTGGGACCATGCCAGCCTTCTTTGAAATGGCAATTCCAGTATCACCACCAGTGAAACTACCATAACAAGGAAATTTCATATTTAAGATTTTGCTGATAAAGCTGGCAACTTACTTAAACTGATTTTCAACAATTTTATAGGAAATGACATACCTTATGCAGTTGACACCAGGGTGCATAGTTAGAAAATCACCAATTTCAGATCCTTTTCCAGTAATGCAACTAATTAGACCTTTGGGGAAACCTGCTAAGTGAAAGCAATGAACCATGTGCAGTGCTGCCACGGCTCCCTGGATCAAAATGATAATGAATTGGTTAGAATTAAACTAAACAAGTAGCTAAACCAATTTAACTTGTTACCACAATATCATTACCTGAGTTGGAGGCTTGAGAACAAGAGCATTGCCGGCTATTAGAGCTGGAGCTATTTTAGAAACAGCCAAATTGACAGGATAATTGAAGGGAGGAATTGCCAAGACAACACCAAGAGGAATCTGCAGGTAAATTTGACCATATATAAATGCATGAACGTCTATATATCAATCTTATGCTAATCTTGGAAGAAAAATGACTGAAAATAATTGCATCTTTTGTAGAATTGAAAGATGAAATGTTGCAATTGTACCTTTTTTTGAAAACGATACCAGAGTAACTTGTCAATTTCTCCAAAGAGAGAATAAATTTTCAATATTCATGTTACTTCACTTGCGTATCTTTTGCAGTGCCGCCTATTATTAGTATCTTTCTGATCAGTACGCCTTAAGCTAAATGCTCTTCCAAATACTTTCCTCGTATGTTACCGCTAGTGTTTCCATGATGATTAGCTTATTCGGGATATGTCTACAACTACTAGTTTACTAGTTCGACCCATATAATTTCCTTAAAGTTAGAATTGAATAATATTTCCAGCACAAAATTCCAAAATTATATAGCACGACAGGTTGATACCTCTTCTACGTAACCAAATATAAGCATGTTTCGGTTTCAGTAAATCACCTCACCGACCCAAATTTGCAGGTGCTTTATTTTGTGCAATTGGACATCGTCCTTTTATTTTTTCACCAACATGGAGTTGCAAATAATGTCAAGGAACTAATAATCCCATTTTCATCAGTTTTGAGGTATCCACCTATACAATAAGTATTGAGGACCAGATGATTCAGCTAGATTACTTGATGTATCCAAAACATCGGTATCGAGTATGCCCTAACAATAAAAGTTTTGTATGTTACACTCCTCCCCCCCCCCCAAAAAAAAAAAAAACTCTTCAGCTATTTTGTTTACAGGACCTTATACTATAACAGCTCTTTTTTTTTGGGATGCGACCACTTAGGAAATTGAACCGGCGACCTTTCACTTTGGAGAGAAAAGTTATAGCAGCTAGGCACAATTGGTTTACTATAACAGCTTAGTAGTGACAGTAAAAGGCAGTCACATCGGATGCAAAATTAATTAACTATGCAGTTGCTGGATTGGACCAAAATGTGGCATATCCCAAAGTATCAGTTGGATTCTTTCCAACAACTGACCAACTTTAATTTGCAGCCAGATATCTACCAACTTTTTGTTCAGGATACATTTCCTGCATTTATTACTTTAATCAACAAAAAGACCCACCAATTTGACTTGATATCCGTTTCAAAAGAGAACTTCCAATATCCTTTTCTTTCATTGGATGTCTTTTGTTCAAAAGTTACTATCAACATGACATCAATGTTCAGCTAAGCACTGATCTAAGCATTTTTTTAATACCTAAAGTTCAATAAAATTACACCTCACATCAACAAGGATATATCTTGGAAAGATTTAGACCTTGATAATGCTGAATTGTAGAAAATCTCCGCACTTGTGCCCATATAGCAAAATACCATTTAAGGAAACTGTTCGGGTGAATAACACTAAAATACCCTTAACTATCATGGACTTTCACTAAAATACCTTAAAGTTTTTTATAACAGTGAAATGCCTTAGGTGCTAACTTTTGAGGGTATTTTTAAGAAAAAATATCCATCGAAAACCATAGTTAAATGTATTATACTATAATTAAGATATTTTAGTGAGAAACCTTAATAGTTAAGGGTATTTTAGTGTAATTTACTCGAAAATGTTCGCAAGCAACAGGAACAAAACAAGGGTTTTGGGGGCCAGTCACATGGGTGGGACCCACCGTCTCCCCCTCATGTTTTGTTCCTTGTTTCTTAGCAGTTTCTGAGAATCGCTTTCCTCATTGCATTATGGCTTTGGAAAATCTACCTTTTAACCCCCTCTCCCCCCCCCCCCCAAATTTTATCCGTAATTAAATTTTCTGTCCTATAATATTCTTTTCAAAATATCCATTGGTGAAAATATTAAATATTCAATAATTACGTGACATGACACAAAAAAAATTCCAGAAAAGCATGAATAATTGTGCTATAACAGTTTAAAGCACGATATAAATAGGGCATAACATTATAACAACCCTTGCAGTAGTTGTGCTATAACAGTTTACAGTTATGATGCGTAATAGGAATTCAATTGGTTCAAAAGGTTCAAATAGAGATACTAGGAAAAAGCAGCACACACCTTGGAAGAGAGGCAGTACTTGCTGCGCTCGTTTCCCGGGAAGCTATCAGAAACCAGAAATTTGCCCTCTCCGAGAATCCTTACTCCCTCCTCCGCGGTGTAGGATATAAGGTCCCCAGACCTTACAACCTATACAAATTTCAACCACATGAACAAAGTAATTTTAAGCTATAAAAGGACATTTAGATGAAAATCAAAATTATTATTATTTTTTTCACAAGTTAGGACTTTTAAAGAAAAGGTAGCAACTTTAGGCCTGAAACCAAAGCTATTGGCAATTTATTCCCAAATGGATTTCGGACCTAAACTAAAATTTCCGTTTGAAGTGCTCAAATTTGTGAAAGATTAATGTAGGATGTAAATTACTAGATAGTGGAGACAAATTTTTAAAGGTATATTGGAAATTTTTATTTGAAGCTAAAATTTCTTGAAGACAATAATATCTTTTTACATTAATCTAAATTAAAGGGCAAATTATACTAAACCACTATGTTTTTCACTAAAATACCTTAAAGTTTTTTAATTGCAGCAAAATACCTTAAACTAAGGTTTTCAATGGATTTATTTTCACTAAAATACCCTCAAAATTAGCGCCTAAGGTATTTTGCTACAAGTAAAAATTCTTAAGGCACTTAAGTGGGAATAACAATAGTTAAGGGCAATTATACTAAAATAAATTAGCGCCTTAAAGTTTTTTAATTGCAGCAAAATACCTTAAACTAAGGTTTTCAATGGATTTATTTTCACTAAAATACCCTCAAAATTAGCGCCTAAGGTATTTTGCTACAAGTAAAAATTCTTAAGGCACTTAAGTGGGAATAACAATAGTTAAGGGTATTTAAGTGTAATCTACCCTAAAGCAAATTAATGAAAAAGTATGTTAAAACAAGGCTTCCATCTTAGAATTTTAGCCGACGATATTATTTTTCCACATAATGTTCTAAAATTAAAACAACAAAATTGGAATACACTGGCATGAATAAATAAGTAACAGCATTATACAACCAAAAAAATGCCTGAAAATTTTACCTCAGTCACGGCGTCCTTCTTGGGCTTAGCAATCTCCTTCACAAGGCACTCGGCAATCGGCGCCTTATGCTCCTTCAGTATAGCTGCAGCCTTATGCAGCATCTCCGCTCTCTTCCACAGCGGCGTCTTCGCCCACACCTTCTGCGCCTCCTTCGCCGCCGCCATCACTTTGTTCACCTCCTCCTGCGTACATGCTTTTACACACACCATCCAAAAATCCATTAATTACAAGGTTCATATAGAAACTGACCAAATTTGCAAAAAAAATAAATTGTAAAAATTGCAACAGCTGATTTTAGCTAAAATACCATGAACTTTTAGTGTTTTCCAATTCATTATCCTAATTAATGAGCTCACCACATCATATTTTCATACATCACCTGACCAATTCATCAATAACAAAAATCTCATCGAAACCGACCGAATTTTTAAAAAAAACATTGGGAAAAAGGTCAAGAATAAACAAAGGGTAAATTACACTAACATGCAATACTATCACGATTTTACACCAAAATACCCTCAAAATTGACACTCAAGGTATTTTAGTGCAACGTATTCACTAAATTCATGAACTATCATTTCATAGCATCTCAAAACAATCAATCAACTACAAAAACCACATGAAAACAGGGTCAAAATCTGCAAATTCTTCAAATTTCGAAAAAAAGATTGCACCTTGCACTTTGTACTCGGCTTTCCTAGTGGTAGGGTTGATGATGGAGACGGACTTCCCCGAGCTGGAGCTCCGCCACTCGCCGTCGGCGTAGTACTTGTACACCTCCTGATCGATGATCTCCTTGAACACTCCCGTTCCCGCCAACATCGCCGAAGCCGCCGCGCTGCTGGTGGCTGCTGCTGCTGCAACGAGTCGCCGGCGATGGCGGAGCTGCACGAATCTCAAAGCGCGAGGTGGGCGGTGGAGAATGATCAGCAAGGGATTGGGGTGGGGTTTATAAAGGGACGAGGGGAGCCACGCTCGCGGGTCGGGGTGGGGGTGGGGGTGGTGGTGGGCCAGGGCCATCTCTCATTGTCAGACGAGAGTGAGGGGAGAGCGTGGGGGTTGGGAAAAGGGGCATGCCTTTGCCGCGGAATTACCGGGGGTGCCACTAGTTTTTTTTAGAAGGCGATCCTTGTTTTGAGGTTGAGGATTGGTAGGGGTCATTTTGGGATATTGGGAGAGAGTGTAGGCATTTGTTTTTGACCATGGACTTTTGTGATTGTTGAATTAATAAATTTGGATTAATAGAACCCAGATGGGTCGGGTTGACTCGTTGGTTTATTGCTGGGGTTCAGCTTTCAACTCCGAAAAAGTATATATATATATATATAGAGAGAGAGAGAGAGAGAGAGAGAGAATAATGGAGAAAAGAGGCCATAGGAGGAAATTTCCTTCTATGGCGTGGAAAAAATACAAGCTCCACCAATTTTTTCGACGATCGGCTCCCATCATCTTCATGGTTATCATCTAAGATGTGGGTACACCAAATTTCATGTGATTCTACAACTTTTTCACCGTTGATTTAGCAATGTAAAAAGTTCTATTGTCGGTAAACCGTTAATTTTGAACCCACTAAATCAACGGTGAAAAAGTTGTGGAACCACATGAAATTTGGTGTACGCACATCTTAGATGATAACGATGATGATGATGGGTGCCGATCGTCGGAAAAAATGGTGGAAGTTGTATTTTTTCCACGCCATAGGAGGAAATCCCCTCCTATGGCCTCTTTCCTCCATTAATCTCATATATATATATATGAGATTAATGGAGGAAAGAGGCCATAGGAGGGGATTCCCTCCTATGGCATCGAAAAAATAACCCCTCCACCAATTTTTCCGACGATCGGCCCCCATCATCTTCATCGTCATCATTTAAGATGTGGGTACACCAAATTTCATGTGATTCTACAACTTTTTCACCGTTGATTTAGTGGGTTCAAAATTAACGGTTTACCGACAATAGAACTTTTTATATTGCTAAATCAACGGTGAAAAAGTTGTAGAATCACATGAAATTTGGTGTACCCACATCTTAAATGATGACGATGAAGATGATGGAGGCCGATCGTCGGAAAAATTGGTGGATGGGGTATTTTTTCGACGCCATAGGAGGGAATTCCCTCCTATGGCATCTTTTCTCCATTATTCTCTCTCTCTCTCTCTCTCTCTCTCTCTCTCTCTATATATATATATATATATATATATATATATATATATAGAGAGAGAGAGAGAGAGAGAATAATGGAGGAAAGAGCTCATTTCCTGGCGTCGAAAAAATACGCCCCCACCATTTTTTCCTGTCATTCAATAACGTTTTCACCGTTGATTTAGCAAAACAAAAGTTTATGTTGTCGGTAAACCGTTAATTTTGAACCCACTAAATCAACGGTGAAAAAATTGTAGAATCACATGAAATTTGGTATACTTACATCTTAGATGATAACGATGAAGATGATGGATGCCGATCGTCGGAAAAAAACAAGAAAAGGTGTATTTTTCCGACGCCATTGGAGGAAATCCCCTCATATGGCATCTTTTCTCCATTATTCTCATATATGTATATATAGAGAGAGAATAATGGAGAAAAGAGACCATAGGAGGGGATTTCCTCCTATGGCGTCGAAAAAATACACCCCCGCCATTTTTTCCGACGATCGGCATCCATTATCATCATCGTTATCATCTAAGATGTGCATACACCAAATTTCATGTGATTCCACCACTTTTCCACCGTTGAATTAGCAATGCAAAAAGTTCTATTGTCGGTAAACCATTAATTCTGCACCAACTAAATCAACGGTGAAAAAATGGTATAATCACATGAAATTTGGTGTATCCACATCTTAGATGATAAAGATGGAGGCAATGTATGCCGATTGTCGAAAAAAATCACGGAGGGTGCATTTTTCTAGAGAGATTAATGGAGGAAAGATGTCATAAGAGGGGATTTCCTTCTATGGCGTCGGAAAAATACACCCCTCCGTGAATTTTTCGACGATCGGCATATATCACCTCCATCTTTATCATCTAAGATGTGAATACACCAAATTTCATGTGATTATATCATTTTTCCACCGTTGATTTAGTTGGTGCAAAATTAATGGTTTACCGACAATAGAACTTTTTGCATTGCTAATTCAACGGTGAAAAAGTGATGGAATCACATGAAATTTGGTGTATGCACATCTTAGATGATAACGATGGTGATGATGGATCCCGATCGTCGGAAAAAACGGTGAGGGTGCATTTTTCCGACGTCATAGGAGGAAATCCCCTCCTATGGCCTCTCTTCTCCATTATTCACACACACACACGTATTTGTATCACTTTTAACTACAAAAACCACATATATCTCTCGCTCTCACTTTCAACTCTAAAAAAGATCATCGTCGTCTATATCGTTACTATTAATTTCGGAGAAAAGGTTTATGTTATTGATATCTCAATATATTTTAGATACAGGTATATATACAAGTGAATGGAAAGTCTAAAATACACGGGCTATACACAGCATGTCTTAATACCCCCTTCAAACTCACAGCGGATTAAATACCGAGAGTTTGGATAGAAAGTACTGCTGTTGAGCAGTAGTCCGGACCTTCGTGAAAATATCGGCGAACTAATCTTTGGAAGTAACATAGGGTGGTGAAAGGTGTCGAGATGTATACTCCTGTTGTACAATATGACAATTAACCTCTATACGTTTTGTGCGCTCATGGAAAACCGGATTAATAGCATTCTGAATAGCACTGCAGTTGTCACAATGCAACGGAACTAGAAACGGTACGAGAACACCCATATCCTAAAGAAGGCAACAAAGAAAACAAACCTCAAGAGTAGTGTCCGCCACAACACGATATTTAGCCTCAATACCGGATCTAGAAACCGTGTCCTGTCGTTTGCTCTGCTAAGAAATCAGCAAGGAACCTAGAAAGACATGGTATCCTACGGCAGAACGCCAAGTGTCAAGATCATCGGCCCAACCAGCATCGGAGAAAGCTCGTAGAGTCAAGGTCGAATCAGACAGAAACAAAAGAGAACGAGTGGCAGTGCCGTGAAAATACCAGAGAATGTGAATAAGGGAAACATGGTGAACATCATCGGTGCCGACATAAACTAGCTAAGGGTATGCACGGCGTGAGAGATATCCGGTTGAGTGGCTGATAGGTAAATAAGTGCTTCAACGAGTTCACAGTATCTGGTAGGATTGGGTAAGGCTTCACTATCCGATTTTTGAAGTTTGAGATGAAACTCCATAGACGTAGCGACAACTGAGGATGATGTAATCGATGAGTCAATAACCGTAGCACGACTGTAACACCCGAGCCCAATACTACTATTTCTGTTACTGGTTGAGTGTTAGATATTACTCATTTTATTTATCTTGCTTGTTTGGGTCTTACTGTAAAATTTTAACTGGCTAAGTCGTTTTTGCATATAACAAATTTTAGCACCTAAAAAAAATTAAAAATATCTATCTTGGCCTACTCGTCACCCCTAGCCGCGTGGTAACGTCCGTGCGTCGAGTTCTCATCCCGTTCGGTGAAACGGGCGAGTTTGGACGACTACGCGCGCGTACAGGTATCCGACTTGGGGGCATGCTTTCTAATCATAAAACATTTCATTTTAAAATTTGGAACCCGCTTAAAATCCTATTATTTGAATTTCAAATGTTTGGACCCAACCCGGGCGCGATGTGGAAATGTTTCATTTAGCGCCAAAATCCTAAATTAATAAAATATTTAAACCATATAATATTTTAGTTATACGTATATCCTACTGTTAATTTAAATCTAAGAAATCTTTTAAAAATTTTCCTTTCCCACGCCCCAGCCAATCACGAGGCATGCTTAAACCTCGTGGGCCCCCTTCCTTTAGTCCCTCTCTCTCCTTCACATCTCTCTCTTTAATCTCTATCTCTCCTCTCTCTACTTTTCCCTCTCTCTCTATCCCCTATATATTTATATCTTCATCTCCACCATATTTTTCACGAGAACCCCATCACGAGAACCCCATCGCAACCCTAACCCTAGCCGCCGTGTCCGTCGCCGCCGCAGCCCCAACGCCGACGCCACCACCACCATCATCCTCGCCACCTCCTTCCTCCTTCCCCACGTCCCTGTGCACCCTACGCCTAGCCGCGGCCACCTGCACCCATCGCTACTCGCCGTCGCCGCCGCAACTCGTCGTCGACGACGCCAGCACCTTCCCCTTCGCTCCTCTTCCCGATCTCGACACCCTCCTCCTTCTCCCGAGTACCCGGCGCCGCAACAGGGACCCAACAGCAACCCTAGCACCTTCTCCGGTTGGCCGGAAACGCCGCCGTCGACCCTCGTCGTCGTCACCTGCGCCACCGCCGACCACCTCCTCTTCACCTGCACCCCAGACCCGGCCACCTCCTCTCCCTCCTCACCTTCTCTCCTCCTCCAGCACCCGCAGCCGAGTCTGCCACCGCAGCTTCCTCGCCGGCGCCCCATCGCCGTCAACCCCGTCGCTGTCGCAACCCTTGCAATCCCATGAGGTACCCGGCCCGCGTGGTCCCACTGTTCGTTGTTTGGATTCGATCCGTGAACCGTGCGTCCGTCGCGCGTTTTTCCGCCGACGTTACGTCCGTTTTTCCCGGTTTGCGAACCGTCGAGGTAAGTATCACTTGCTACATGCTATACTATACAATTAAATGTGTTTCGACTCATTAAACTTGCAAACTTAACTAGGTATGGCTATTTTATCATTTGGACGCAGCATGACATATATCATGATACAGTTAACCTAAAATCACATTTTGCCACTTTAACCCTAATAACGAAGTTACCGTTAATCACATTTTACCGTTTAAAGGACGGTAGCCTTTACACATGTAGCTCTATGACATTCTGATATTGATATGACGGTATTGCACTGTTGTGATTAAATGAACTGCTTATTGTTGTTTAGTTTATTACTTATTTCCTGCTGTTAATCCATGTTCGATTATACATCTGTTGTGAGCACACCCACGATATTGTTACATCTTGACCTTGCTTCACATGATATATATATATACCGATGCACCTGACATGGTACCCTTTACTATCGACTTGACCTGATGTACCATAACCTGACATGTTACCTGATCTCATGCCTAATGCCAACAAACCTGACGTGGGGTCCGCATGGACCATTCCTGTTGTCTATCCAGATAAACCTGACCTGTTACCTGATCCTGTGTTGGCATTGGTCCTTGACTACTGAATACCTGACCTGACACATATAACCTGGGGGTATGGGGAAATCAAAAGGGTGATCTAAAGTGTAACTTAAAAGGGTATTACTTGATCCGTGGTCCCGGGGGGTAACGGGACAGAGCCATTCGTGACTCTTACATTTCCTGATCCGTGGTCCCGGGGGGCAACGGGACAGAACCATTATTGGTTCCCATCTTCCTGATCCGTGGTCCCGGGGGGTAACGGGGCATATCCTTTGAGTTACATGGAAGATTACTCGAATTGATTTCAAAGACTTTAGAATAGAAAACCCGATAGAACAGTTTAGTTACCCACTGCACACTACCCTGCACTGTTTGTTTCACACTATTGCTTTATTCATGTTTATTTTGTTAGTTATATGTATGCCCTAGAGGCCATTACTATACATAGGATGTATATTGTAGTGGATGCTGGGATGTACATAGGGAGGACTTTCTTGCTCGACATGATAGTATGCTATCTGGTTGATCTTTACCTTAACGTGTATACTGTTTGTCTCTCTGTTACATGTTGGTAAAGCCCTTAGGATCTGTACTTGACTACCTGGACTATGATGTGGATCATACTAGTGGGGACATGGTAGTCTATAAGTACATCCTTTAATGTCCCTAGTCGTGGGTGTATCGAGACGGGGCATCGATATACCAGAGTAGACTAGCGTGTACCTTCTCGACCCATACAGATGGGCGATGGATGATCCCATATCCATCGGTGTTTGACATCGGAGATGATATACGGGTGCTCAGTAGAGACTGGGTACACTGGACGGACTCGCCGAGAACTCCCAGATAGTATTATACCTCACGTCAGATGGCAGTTCTCTGGTGACACTGGTACAGAGTAGTCTGTTGACCCGAGATCGTCATAGAGTCTTGTGTGGTTCCCACTGTGCTTTGATTTCCATCTTACCACGTCCAAGAGGGCGTGCAAAACGGTGGTTTTTGGGTACAGTCCCGAGTCACATGGAGGCAATGAGCGATAGGAGGGGATTCGTCTCTCCCGGTATTGGGAGTTGATGTTGCGCTGTGTTCGATTGGCTATAACAGGAAATCCCTGGCCAGGGTTGCTGAGATTTACTGGTAAGTGTTACCAGTAGTTTCTCGAATTGTTATAGACCTCGTATCGACACGACTTATTGAGCTATTGGGGTCTGACGTTTACCACCCCTAGGCGAGATATGCGGCATATCAGACGATCAGACCGGACTGTACGGTAGTGTTACTGGTCGGATTCACTGGAGTGTGAGCGGGCTTGCTCGTCGATCTTCAGATCGCTCAATACCCGGGTGGCCGTTACGTTTAGCAGACCGCTTGCGGCTTGTGGGTGTTTGATATGATCATCATCTGCTGCCGGCGTATTGACGAGTCTTTAGAGTCCTACACAGAGGTTTCCTGGCTCAAGCGAAACGAAATAGGAGCGCATATGAGATATGTGCGGGACCGAGAATAATACGGTATGTGATACTGTATTCGATTCTCGCGATGTGACATTGATCGGTTATATGCGATATAGCCGGGTTATCGGATCAAGTGTTGATTCGATAAGATGTTACTAATGATACCAGTCGGTTATGTGCGCATGACCGGGTCATTGAATCAAGTGTTGATTTAATGATTTAATGCATATTTATATATTTGATATATTACTTTGCGTCAACTAGTATCGGTTTACTTAAGATGGATTTTCTCACTCGGGTGTGCGCATTACATATGCGATATGATTTTGTGCACATGATTGTATCATGTTTGATGATGCATCCTTTTTGGTTAAGTGTAAAGTATTAAACCTTGGTTAATGAAATGGTTAGGGTTTCTTATTTATTATTCATTTATCTTATTTAATTATCCTTTTTATTTTTGATAAATGAATAAAAGAAATGAGAAGAATGGTGGCTTGTTTTGGATTGTAGTTGAAGTTTCATGAACCTTTGACTTTGTCCACCATTCTTATCTCATGCTTAACCTAACCATTTGATTTAACCCTAGTTCAATCTCTACACTTTACCATGGTTTAGATATGATAAGGATTGGTTATTCTTTTCATTTTCTAATTAACTTATCATAACTATTATCTTCTTCTTCTTCATTCTTCAAGTGAAGAAGCTTGAGGTCATCAATGGTGGATTGATGTTTTGAATCATCTTCGGCGTGGACATCGACAACCTAGCTTGCCCATTCTCCGACGAAGTCGATCCTAGAGCCCGGATTAGATTTGGACAGCGGAGACGACCTCGTTGCGGAGCTATGGAGGTGGAGCAAACGGATCTACAAAGGTTGTATTTCCGTATTTTCTTTAGCTAAGTTGTTAGCTAGCTTTCTTTTCGCCTAGACATCTAGTTATCGATCCGTACACTAGGGTTTGTAGGCACCATATTTTTTGAAATTGCCATGGTTGATGGCTTGGGAGACCTCACTAGAGTGCCTAGGAACCCTGCAGTGGTATCAGAGCCTAGCTAGAGCCTTAGGCGAAGCCCGGACGGAATTAGAAACCCGATCGAACCCGAAAACCCAAAGCAAAAATGCTCTCTGTCCCGATTTTAAAAATGTGGTTTTTTCATGATTAAAAATATCCAGAAAAACAAGCAGGCTTTTTTAAGAATTACTGTGAAATTTGGTACCCTAATTCCACAAAAGCGCGGCGGAAGCGCCGCACAAAGGGGGTTTGCGCGGCGGAAGCGCCGCCAATTAGATCGCGACACGTGTCATTTTTCACAGTAATTCCCATAATCCAGTGCTGGTTTTCCTGGAATATTTAAACTGAACAGAAGAGTTAAGTTGTTCTGAGTTGTTTTGGGAATCATTGTTTCGATCGGAAAGTCTAATTCTGTCCATGTGTTTTCCGGATAAATTTTAGAATATGTTAAAAAGTTCGACCGGATATAAATACCCGATTTTTCCCCTGTCGGGAAATTTCCAAGTGTTGGATTTTTCCGTAGTTTAACGACGTTCTAAGTAGTGCAAGTAACGCGATGGACCCTCTAGAAGACAACAAACCTTAACTCGATTATGTGACCGTCTTGAACTGCCCTTTGAACCTTCGGGTTTGGGGCAGTACGGCGTGCCACATGTGAGGCGTTGGCTTGACCCTTCTACGGCTGGACCGTTGGTACTGAGGCACGAACGGAATGTTGTTATACTTGTTTCATGTGTTGATCAGTATCGGGAAAACTTGGGTGTTCGATTGTTCGATCGAAAAGTTTAACATTTTCTGTTTATCTGGAATGGGATACAATAATTGGAATTCACAATAAGTTATGAGATAACTGAATGAATGTTATAAACGTAGCAATTTAGTCTCACTTGATCGGTTGCCACGGAATTTTGATGTGATCAAAAGTCCGTCGCAATCACGTAGCGTACGCGGATACTCGCCGGGTAAACTTAATAGACAGCCTCACTCCATAGCCCCGACCAAGTGACTGTAGGAGAACCCCGTCGCCGAAAGCATCCGTTCGGGTGCTCGCGGCAGCGGTGTTCCGCCTTGGTGCACTTCGTCGACGGCATTTGGGGTGCGGCCGCCTACTAAAGTTTGCGACGAGTATTCGATCAGGATGTCGGGAATCTTGTTGAATTGCCCGACTTGGTATTGAAAAGTGTTTTCGATTTAGAGACTAAAATGCGGGGTTTATAATTGTTAGGCATGCGATGTCTAAGGAATTCATTTGGTTAGGCATGCGATGTCTATGCAGATTGCGGATTCCAACTGTTGTAGTTTTACACTTTCTTTTCTGTGACCGTAAGTGTAGTATGGCGATATCGCCGGTTTCGTTGCTATACGTCAACGACAATTGGGGTATGCATACTTACTTACGTTGATGACATGTGATGTTATGTGTTGCTGGATATGTTATATTGGATCGTCGTGTTTGAATAGCCGGGGGTTTTTATGTGAGATGAGTGTTTTTCATTTTCATTCATGTAAAAACTTGTATGTAATATTCTTTTATTGGGGCACTTCCAGGTTGCGGAAGTTGTCACCGTTGATGTATATTATTTTCTTTTCTGCACTAGGATAGACCCAAGGAGGGGAGCACAAGTAACCGGGTTCTGGGGTCCAGTGGGAGACCAACTCGAGGAGTCGAGTCCGGGTCTCCTAACTCCAGAATTGGCAGGGTTGCTTGCCGCTCTCGTAGGGGTCTAGGGGTGTGGGTTTGGCTATTCATCACGACCGTGGAATCCGTGTTTTATACTGGCTCGTATTGAAAACACGGACGTCCTAGTATATCCAATATTTCATATGTTTCTTCTGCTGTGTTTTATCTGTGATCATGTGATGTTCTGTGACAGGTATTATATATAGTATATATGATATATTATATAGACGTTACTTATGTTTTACACCCGCGCTAGCCCTGCCCCGCTCTGTCGTTAGTTACCTAACCTAACGGTGCACGAGGGGACATCGAGGCGAATGCGGATGGCATAAGTGTACGTCATATTTATCTGTGATGTTTAGGTACCTTTTTGATGGGACTTCATTAATGTGATTAATGAAATTAAAAGAAACCTAAAGATGTTGTAGAATCGAATTTCAAAATAAAACAGGTAGCTACAGTTCTTGCTTTGCACAGCGGTATATGTGATATATCCTGCACCTTATTCGATAAGGAAAGGACCGAGATCCCTTCACCGGGAGTGACTCCTTTAGCAATAACTGGCAGATGCTACACCCACGGTTTGTCTTTTGATTGCTTTTAAGTGTTTTGCTTTGCACAGCGATATATATGATATATCCCGCACCTCATTCGACGAGGAAAGGACCGACGATCCCTTCACCGGGAGTGACTCCTTTAGCAAAACTAGAAAAGCCTCAAAAGCACTCCATTTTAAAATCATTCGATCCTACAACGATATCAAGTTCATTACGCAATAGGTTTTTAGAAAAACCTGTCGTAGCCCTCCGTCATTTCAGATAAATCCTGTTTAGTATTCGTGCTGCGTTTGTTGACCTTGTCAAGGCGCAGTGTGCGGTAGCTAACCAGTATTTATCTGCTTATGCATATGATGCAGATTGGGTTAGGGTAGTCGTGCGGCCTTGTTGACCTTGTCAAGGGTCGTGCGGGTGGGTTTGATTCAATCAAGAAATGACGGGTTGAACTTGACTTGCGGTCTATGGTTTGTTGACCTTGTCAAGGTCATAGATCGTTCGGGGCAAAATATTATCGGGAATTTCAAGTGTTGAGATTTGCAATGAGATTGCATACCTTCTATGAGATAGTTGGATCCCGATACCCGCTGCGAGTAAGAGTTACTCCTGGGAGAGTTTTATACATTACAATTAGCCGATCAAGTAGGTGTCTAGAAAGGTGTTAACGGGGTTACGCCTCTGGGAAAACGAGGTTTACATTAATTAGGTTCGTGCGAAAGCACGGGGGACCTCCCTCAAAGTACCGACACTGGCCTGGCTGAAAGATTGGCGAACTTGTAGTGTGTAATTAATCCCGGCTAGTCTTTCCTTTTACGGTTTGAAGGAAGATTTGATAAAAAGCAGTGGGAGCCATCCTGATTAGATAAAATAATAACCAATCTATTCTTGCAAGAGCGCACGCTGAGTGTTTTCTTCTCTCTCTCTCCTGGTAGCGACCATGTCACGCCTTAATCAAGATAATAATACGGATTATTGACCGAACCCGCTTGTTATATAGAGCTGGGGAACGTTGGTCCCGCTCCAACTTATAAATGTTATAAGACAGAGCAGGAAATTGGGGAATACCAGATTTCCCGTGCCGCCCAAACGAAGAGAGTGCATGGTGATGCATCATCTTCGGGTGTGTTCATTATACAAAACTGTTTCTCAGTATCCTCCGCATCCTTGGTATATGATACCGGATCAGGATCCCAGATATGTAAGATTTTACATAGGACTACAAAAGGATAGAAAAACTGAGAACGGGTGATAAGTTTCATGAGACAGAAAACGGGGCAAGTGTTGCAGCCAAGTCTGTTGGTCACTGTCACCCTGTATTATAATACATTGATTCTGAACGAATGTTATTAGATACCGAACCTGATATACAAAATCATATCTGTCTCTTTATTAGTAAAGAAACGATAAAATTTCGTATTGTTGGATAATGTTTTGAACATTTCCTATATCAAAAGTTGATCGGTTCAGGCACGTTATCTAAAAGCATTGATGTTCTAAATCAAACTACAGTTCTTAGTATATGGAACACACACAAGAGGAAGAGTTCAGAAATGAACGAATTCTTCTTGAGGTATTGTAGACTGGGTCAGATCAATATGACCCGACTAGCTAGAGTTACATAAAGATGTATATTTAAATTAGTTTGAATTTACATCTTATGAAACTCGCCAGTCATGTCACAAAGATAAGATGACCATAGCTCTGTTTATTGGAAACAGAGAAAGAGTTACTGAACTCTTGGGATGATACATGTTTGATGTATGTAGGTCCCCAGTCTACACATGCCAAGACTGGTTCTTTATACTTCATTACGTTCCCTGATAATCTCTTTAGATTCAGACATATGTTCCTGTTGAAACACAAGTCCGAACCTTTTGAGATTTTCACGGAATATAAGAAAGAAGTAGAGAACCAAAATATGGGTATAAGTATTATGTCCTTTGATGAGATCAAGGAGGAGAATACTTGAGCACGGAAACATTGGACTATTCTAAAGGAGAATGAGATTCTCTCTCAGCATTACTCCTCCGTATACACCATAGCAAAATGGTATATCGGGGCGGAGCAGATGACACCATATGAGATAAGGTGTGCTCTATGATGAGTAATACTGAGTTACCTATTTCCTTTTGGGAGTTATGCACTTATGAAGCTGCATACCTATTGAATAGGGTTTGAATCAAATCAGTGCCTACCACTTCATATGAGATATGGAAAGGGAAGAGCCCATATCTTAAATTAGTTAAGATTTGGGGTTGACCGGCCTATGTCTAAAAGCACAATCCGGACAAGCTCGAGGCAAAGTTAGTTATGTAGAACTGGAAGTGTTCCAACTATACAAACAACAGCTGATGATTTGATAGAACCAAAGGATTCAGTAGATTCCAACGAACCTCGGCCTCTCCGCCGATCTAGTAGGGTTCCTCACCCACCTGAGAGATACTTCGGTTTCTCTATGAAAGTGGGAGCGAGGATTGCATCATGAGATGATGACCCAACTAGCTTCGAGCTGGCCATCAGGAGTGAAACTCTGTAAGAATGGCTGGATGCTTAGTGATCTGAGATGGAATCCTTATACACCAACAAAGTATGGACTTTGGTTGCTATATCTGAAGGGTTAAATCCCCATCAGGAGCAAGTATATCTTGAGAAGATTACTTGGTGTACATGGAAAAGTTGAGACTTTCAAAGCTAGACTTGTTAAAAGTTTGCATCATTAACCAGGTGTGGATAATGATAAAACCTTTTCCAGTATCTATGCTTAAGTCCATCCAGATCCTACTTGCCACGGCTACATACCATGACTACGATATCTGGCGGTTGGGTGCCATGACATCTTTTCTAAATGATGTTTTAGAAGAGAACGTCTGTAAGTACACAGCCAGAAGGCTTCGTAAACAGTGGGAGCAGCGGAAACGTGTGCAAGATGTTTTATAGGATAAAGCAGGCATCGCGGAGTTGGAACGTCTGTTTTGATGGATTAATCAAAGAGTTTGACATCATCAAAATGGTAGATGAACCTTGTATAAACAAAAAGGTAGTAGGGAGTATGGTTGTGATCCTCGTAGAGTACGTGGATGACATACTCTTGATAGGGAAGGAGTTTCCTATGCTACGCTCGATCAATCTCCGTTTATCACAATGATTCTCCATATAGGATCAAGGTGATACCTGCTAAATCCTGGATTTTGGATCTATGAGATAGATCTAAGTGGATGTTAGGATTCTCACTAGTTGTAGTGAGATGGTATCAAGTGATCCTAGGGAGAATCACTGGAAGTGTTCCAGAGTGATAAAGACGACTGAATGTCAGTCGCAGGCATTGTCTTTACCCTCAGTAAAGGGACGGTATGTTGGAAGAGTTCCAAGCTAGATACCGTGACATACTAGACGATAAAGGCTGGATACATCGCTACTTATGATGCTACTAAAGAAGATGTTTGGATGTATAATGGTTCATGAGATGAACTATGTTCCTACCATTGTGAGACAATGGAGTTGTGGCTTATGCCAAGGAACGTCCGTCCCATCAGTGATCCAGACTTATTCTAAGGCAGTATCACCTGATCATGGAGATGGTTGATCTCCAGGGTGATCGAGGCAAGGAGAGCAGACTTAGAGGACAACACAGCGGATCCACTCACAAAGGCCTGTTCCCAGAGAGAGACACTTTTATGGGATGGTTGAGTATGAGATACATCAAACCACTGCTACAGATGGCCCTAGTGCAAGTGGGAGATTGTTAGTTATATGTATGCCCTAGAGGCCATTACTATACATAGGATGTATATTGTAGTGGATGCTGGGATGTACATAGGGAGGACTTTCTTGCTCGACATGATAGTATGCTATCTGGTTGATCTTTACCTTAACGTGTATACTGTTTGTCTCTCTGTTACATGTTGGTAAAGCCCTTAGGATCTGTACTTGACTACCTGGACTATGATGTGGATCATACTAGTGGGGACATGGTAGTCTATAAGTACATCCTTTAATGTCCCTAGTCGTGGGTGTATCGAGACGGGGCATCGATATACCAGAGTAGACTAGCGTGTACCTTCTCGACCCATACAGATGGGCGATGGATGATCCCATATCCATCGGTGTTTGACATCGGAGATGATATACGGGTGCTCAGTAGAGACTGGGTACACTGGACGGACTCGCCGAGAACTCCCAGATAGTATTATACCTCACGTCAGATGGCAGTTCTCTGGTGACACTGGTACAGAGTAGTCTGTTGACCCGAGATCGTCATAGAGTCTTGTGTGGTTCCCACTGTGCTTTGATTTCCATCTTACCACGTCCAAGAGGGCGTGCAAAACGGTGGTTTTTGGGTACAGTCCCGAGTCACATGGAGGCAATGAGCGATAGGAGGGGATTCGTCTCTCCCGGTATTGGGAGTTGATGTTGCGCTGTGTTCGATTGGCTATAACAGGAAATCCCTGGCCAGGGTTGCTGAGATTTACTGGTAAGTGTTACCAGTAGTTTCTCGAATTGTTATAGACCTCGTATCGACACGACTTATTGAGCTATTGGGGTCTGACGTTTACCACCCCTAGGCGAGATATGCGGCATATCAGACGATCAGACCGGACTGTACGGTAGTGTTACTGGTCGGATTCACTGGAGTGTGAGCGGGCTTGCTCGTCGATCTTCAGATCGCTCAATACCCGGGTGGCCGTTACGTTTAGCAGACCGCTTGCGGCTTGTGGGTGTTTGATATGATCATCATCTGCTGCCGGCGTATTGACGAGTCTTTAGAGTCCTACACAGAGGTTTCCTGGCTCAAGCGAAACGAAATAGGAGCGCATATGAGATATGTGCGGGACCGAGAATAATACGGTATGTGATACTGTATTCGATTCTCGCGATGTGACATTGATCGGTTATATGCGATATAGCCGGGTTATCGGATCAAGTGTTGATTCGATAAGATGTTACTAATGATACCAGTCGGTTATGTGCGCATGACCGGGTCATTGAATCAAGTGTTGATTTAATGATTTAATGCATATTTATATATTTGATATATTACTTTGCGTCAACTAGTATCGGTTTACTTAAGATGGATTTTCTCACTCGGGTGTGCGCATTACATATGCGATATGATTTTGTGCACATGATTGTATCATGTTTGATGATGCATCCTTTTTGGTTAAGTGTAAAGTATTAAACCTTGGTTAATGAAATGGTTAGGGTTTCTTATTTATTATTCATTTATCTTATTTAATTATCCTTTTTATTTTTGATAAATGAATAAAAGAAATGAGAAGAATGGTGGCTTGTTTTGGATTGTAGTTGAAGTTTCATGAACCTTTGACTTTGTCCACCATTCTTATCTCATGCTTAACCTAACCATTTGATTTAACCCTAGTTCAATCTCTACACTTTACCATGGTTTAGATATGATAAGGATTGGTTATTCTTTTCATTTTCTAATTAACTTATCATAACTATTATCTTCTTCTTCTTCATTCTTCAAGTGAAGAAGCTTGAGGTCATCAATGGTGGATTGATGTTTTGAATCATCTTCGGCGTGGACATCGACAACCTAGCTTGCCCATTCTCCGACGAAGTCGATCCTAGAGCCCGGATTAGATTTGGACAGCGGAGACGACCTCGTTGCGGAGCTATGGAGGTGGAGCAAACGGATCTACAAAGGTTGTATTTCCGTATTTTCTTTAGCTAAGTTGTTAGCTAGCTTTCTTTTCGCCTAGACATCTAGTTATCGATCCGTACACTAGGGTTTGTAGGCACCATATTTTTTGAAATTGCCATGGTTGATGGCTTGGGAGACCTCACTAGAGTGCCTAGGAACCCTGCATATTTCTGCATTGCCTATTACACTGTTCATATTATATTATTGGTTGACATGACGCGCTGACGTCTGGGTTTTGCATGGCCCAGATTCTTTACCACTGTCGCTGACCGATCAGGAGTACTTCAGCCAGCAGGCTGATTTGTGAGTTCTGTAGTGATTAGTTTTATTTCCTGCATGTTTATTTCCAGATGTGAGCCCGCATTATGGGACATACTTTCTATTATTGTATTGGATCATTTGTTTCCGCATTTTATTTATCATTGACTCTTGTTATTCTGGATTTGGACATGTGTTAGATAGTTTTATCTTGTTCTTGATATCTCTACAGCCGTAATGTGACTGTGGATGGATACTTCCTACCCACAGGTAGCATGGTCGGCTATGTCACGTGCCCAATCTTGCGTACTCTGGGAAGCGGGGCGTGACATGGTTCTTTTGGTATCAAAGCCAGGTTAGTGGGGTTGATTCTTTTGTAGTTGGGTATTGTACCCGATACACGAATCAGAATACCCGTGCTTAGGAAACATGTCCTATCACCTTGACCGTTTTACCATTCTTGAATCGCATTCTTCCTGATTATATCGACGTGCAAACTTACTTTGCATGTCGACTCCAAAACCTGGTTTCTTGTTATCTCTAGGACTTAGGCGGCTTGGATGGAGTTAAGTAATTGTGGCTATGATACCGCGGCATAGTTACAATACGGTACTCTATTTAAGTATCTTGGAGTTCTAGCCTTGATTTATATATTGAATCTATCATCATGCTAATGTTGGGTGTTTTGATTTCAGGAATATGGCAGATAAGAATTTCAAGACGTATCAGAGGCGCGTGGATGAAGCCGCCATGTTGGGAGTGATACGTGGAATGTTGGAAAATCAGAAGAGGCATACTGAGCTGATCCAGCAGCAAGCGGATTCATTTCAGGAGGGTTTGCAGGCCATTCGGCAGTCTGTAAACAACGCTGGAGCGAAACCAGTTGACCGGGTAGGGACCGTGGCAGATTTCAGACGTTTGGGTCCTACTACTTTCACTGGTCTGGAGGAGCCGTTGCCAGCCGAGCAGTGGCTAGTTGACACGGAGAATCTGCTGATTGCGGCACAGATCCCAGAGGACAAAAGAGTTGATGTGGTGCGCATTCAGCTAGTGGATTACGCCCGAGAGTGGTGGCTTGTGGAGGAGACCCGCTTGCCCAAACCGATCAAATGGGCGGATTTTTCTAAGAGTTTCCTGGAGAAATTCTTCCCGCGGACTGCACGGGAGGAAATGGAAGAGAAATTTATTGGGCTGAGGCAAAATGGAGCACCCGTGGATGTGCATGCAGCGGAATGGACGAGACTCGGCAGATTCGCTGGATCTTTAGTTGCCAACGATGCAGATAGGGCACGGAGGTTCATGCGCAGTTTGGATGTGGACATCCAGAGGCAGATTGTCTCCCTGGGTTTGACCACTTTCTCACGGGTTCTTACGGCAGCCCGGGAGCAACAGAGTTTATCGGGAATGAAAGGGAACCTGCAGCAGACAGCAGTTGCGGCCGGGAAGCCCACATTCGTACCTAACCGAGATCATGGGCGCAGAGGTATTACAGTGGACCGTCGTGGTGTAGCACCCATGAAGAAGCCTGTGGTCATGGATCGAAGAAAGAGCGTGATTTGTGACTACTACCGTTTGCCCGGGCATATGCAGAAGGATTGTCGAAGGAAGCTGGGACTTTGTTTGGTTTGCGGAGCGGCCGATCACGCAGTTGGTGCCTGTCCGTCGAAGCTTCGCACGAGAGATGATATACAGAAGCCTCCGCAGAGACCGTTCCAAGGGCACAAACAGCTGACTCAGGAACCTAATCAGGCTCGAGCTTTCACCTTGACAGCTGAGGAAGCCAAGGCATCAGGAGAAGTAGTTTCAGGTACTTTACTCGTTCATGGTTTTCCCGCATTGGCATTATTTGATTCCGGTGCATCCCATTGCTTTATGTCATCCAAGTTTATAACTATACACTCAATTGCCTGCACGACCCTGTCCAGCTTTTGGGACATACACACTGGGAATGGGAAAATCATAGCTAGTAGGGAATGTAAAGATTGTACAGTTGTTGTGTGCGGACGGGAACTCTTTGCAGATTTCTTGGTAATAGATACGGGCAGCTATGAAGTTGTCTTGGGAATGGATTTTCTTGGCACTTTCCACGCTCACATTGACTGTAGGGTAAGGAAGGTAATTTTTCAGATTCCCGGATATCCTGAGTTTACCTTCACTGGGGGAAGCAGTTCTGTCGGGCCAGTCGAGTTTAGGGCTAGGCCGACAAACAGTGTTCTTGCAGCTATGGAAGTTAGTAGTAATGAAGAGCCGGCAGTTGTTCGCGACTTTATGGACGTATTTGAAGATATCTCGGGCTTACCGCCGAAGCGAGACGTGGAGTTCGCGATTGACCTTATTCCTGGCGCAGCGCCAGTATCTAAAGCTTATTATCCAATGGCACTAGTGGAATTGGAAGAAGTTAAGAAGCAAGTCGCTGAATTGCTTGAAAAGGGTTGGATTCGAAGCAGCAACTCGCCTTGGGGAGCTCCAGTTCTTCTCGTAAAGAAGAAGGATGGCACGAGAAGGATGTGCATCGATTATAGAGAATTAAACCGAGTGACTATTAAGAACAAGTACCCGATCTCTCGCATTGGAGAACTTTTTAAGCAACTTAGTGGTGCAAGGGTATTCTCGAAACTGGATTTGCGATCCGGATACCATAAGGTCCGAGTGAAAGCAGAAGATATTTGCAAGACGGCGTTTTGAACTCGGTATGGACACTACGAGTATCTAGTGATGCCCTTTGGAGTAACTAATGCGCCGGCAGTGTTTATGGACTTGATGAACCGAATCTTTTCACCATTCTTGGACCAGTTTATTGTGGTATTCATCGACGATATTCTGGTTTACTCGAAGAGTTCGGAGGAGCATGCTGAGCATCTGAAGATCGCACTGCAGACACTGAGACAGGAGAAATTGTATGCGAAGATGAGTAAGTGCGAATTTTGGCTGAAAGAAGTGAAGTTTCTGGGGCATGTTGTGTCGGGCGATGGAATCGCCGTCGATCCCGAAAAGATTGCAGCAGTTCGAGATTGGCCTATTCCAAGAAATGTGGCTGAGATAAGAAGTTTCCTTGGTTTAGCCGGATACTACAGGAGATTTGTGGAGAACTTCGCTCGTTTAGCAGAACCGTTGACCAAGCTGACGCGCAAGGAAGTACCTTTCGTATGGACGGACAAATGTGCACTGGCTTTCGAGACGTTGAAGCAGAAGTTGATAACCGCCCCTATCCTGACCGTACCAGACAATTCCGGAGGACTGGTGACTCACAGCGACGCATCTGGAAAAGGATTGGGATGTGTTTTGATGCAGAATGGGAAGGTTGTAGCGTATGCATCGAGACAATTAAAGACCCATGAGAAGAATTATCCGACTCATGACTTGGAGCTTGCGGCTGTGATCTTCGCATTGAAGATTTGGAGACACTACCTTTTGGGTGAGAGAGTCGAGGTTTTTACAGATCACAAGAGTTTGAAGTATGTGTTCACTCAGAAAGAGTTGAACATGAGGCAACGTAGATGGTTGGAGCTGATGGCCGACTACGACCTTGATCTTAAGTACCGTCCGGGAAAGGTTAACGTCGTGCCGGATGCGCTTAGTCGGTTACCGGCGATTCAGGCATTGACTACGCAGAGGGAGATCATTGCGGATTTTCGAAGATTTGACTTGGAGGTTGTGCTGCCACATTCTACGGGACAGTTGATGCAGTTGCAAGTACAGTCGTCCTTAATTGAGAAGATTAAAGCGGCACAATCGCAGGATCCTAGACTGCAAAGGTTTCGAGAGCAGGTTGAAGCTGGACTACGAACAGATTTACTGGTCCACGAAGCTGGTTCGTTGAGGTATGGTAGCCGTGTGTGTGTGCCAAAGGGGGATGTGCGTGAAGAGCTTATGAAGGAGGCACACGGTTCAGCTTACTCTGTACATCCGGAAGGTACAAAGATGTACCGAGATATTTGACAGCATTTCTGGTGGGAAGGCATGAAACGAGAAATTGCTCGCTTCGTGGCTAAGTGCTTGGTATGTCAACAAGTCAAGGCTGAACACCAAAGGGTTGCTGGTTTGTTGCAACCACTTCCGATTCCTCAGTGGAAGCGGGAACATATAACCATGGATTTCGTGACGGCTTTACCGCGGAGTCCAAAGGGCAACAATGCAGTATGGGTGATTGTCGATCGGTTGACCAAGGCAGCTCACTTTATTCCTTTTCGGGTTGGTCAATCAACGGAGACTTTGGCAGAACGGTACATGCAGGAGATTGTAAGATTGCATGGCGTACCGGTGAGCATCGTGTCCGATCGGGACACTCGGTTCTTATCACACTTCTGGAGGAGTTTACAGGAAAGTTTGGGGACTCGATTGAAGTTTAGCACAGCTTATCATCCTCAAACTGACGGTCAGTCGGAGAGAACGATCCAAACTCTTGAAGACATGTTGAGAGCGTGCATGTTGGACTTCAAGGGTTCATGGGAGGATCATCTACATTTGGTGGAGTTTTCTTACAACAATAGTTTCCAAGCAACTATCCAGATGGCTCCGTTTGAAGCTTTGTATGGTCGCAAGTGTCGTTCACCCGTTTGTTGGGATGATGTTGGTGAACGAAGATCACTGGGACCAGATTTGGTGGTACAGACAGTCGAGAAGGTGAATACAATCAGGAAGCATATGAAGGCAGCCCAAGATAGACAGAAAAGTTGGGCTGACACGTCAAGAAGACCTCTAGAGTTCGTCGTGGGTGATTTGGTATTCTTGAAGATATCACCGACTAGAGGAGTGATTCGTTTTGGGAGTCGGGGAAAGCTTAGTCCTCGATTCGTTGGACCCTTCGAGATATTGGAGCGTGTTGGAGAGGTAGCGTACCGTTTGGCGTTACCACAGTCCTTGGCAGGTATGCACGATGTGTTTCATGTATCTCAACTACGAAGGTATGTTCGAGATGAAACACACATCTTGGATCATTCGGAGTTAACTGTACGGGAGGACCTAACTTTTGAGGAGCGACCGGTTGAAATCAAGGATCGAAAGGAAAAGGTTCTTAAGAACAAGGTTATCCCCCTTGTGCTAGTTTCCTGGGGTGATCGATCGCATGGAGAGTCCACGTGGGAGCGAGAAGACGAGATCCGACAGAAGTTCCCTCACCTTTTCCCGTAGTTTTCTATCTTGTATTCTTGGAATTTCGAGTACGAAATTCTTTTTTGTAGTTGGGTATAATATAACACCCGAGCCCAATACTACTATTTCTGTTACTGGTTGAGTGTTAGATATTACTCATTTTATTTATCTTGCTTGTTTGGGTCTTACTGTAAAATTTTAACTGGCTAAGTCGTTTTTGCATATAAAAAATTTTAGCACCTAAAACAAAATTAAAAATATCTATCTTGGCCTACTCGTTACCCCTAGCCGCGTGGTAGCGTCCGTGCGTCGAGTTCTCATCCCGTTCGGTGAAACAGGCGAGTTTGGACGACTACGCGCGCGTACAGGTATCCGACTTGGGGGCATGCTTTCTAATCATAAAACATTTCATTTTAAAATTTGGAACCCGCTTAAAATCTTATTATTTGAATTTCAAATGTTTGGACCCAACCCGGGCGCGATGTGGAAATGTTTCATTTAGCGCCAAAATCCTAAATTAATAAAATATTTAAACCATATAATATTTTAGTTATACGTATATCCTACTGTTAATTTAAATCTAAGAAATCTTTTAAAAATTTTCCTTTCCCACGCCCCAGCCAATCACGAGGCATGCTTAAACCTCGTGGGCCCCCTTCCTTTAGTCCCTCTCTCTCCTTCACATCTCTCTCTCTAATCTCTATCTCTCCTCTCTCTTTCTCTGTCTCTCTTTCTCTACTTTTCCCTCTCTCTCTCTATCCCCTATATATTTATATCCTCATCTCCACCATATTTTTCACGAGAACCCCATCGCAACCCTAACCCTAGCCGCCGTGTCCGTCGCCGCCGCAGCCCCAACGCCGACGCCACCACCACCATCATCCTCGTCTCAACCTCGCCACCTCCTTCCTCCTTCTCCATGTCCCCGGGCACCCTACGCCTAGCCGCGGCCACCTGCACCCATCGCTACTCGCCGTCGTCGCCGCAACTCGTCGCCGACGACGCCAGTACCTTCCCCTTCGCCCCTCTTCCCGACCTCGACACCCTCCTCCTTCTCCCGAGTGCCCTGCGCCGCAACAGGGACCCAACAGCAACCCTAGCACCTTCTCCGGTTGGCCGGAAACGCCGCCGTCGACCCTCGTCGTCGTCACCTGCGCCACCGCCGACCACCTCCTCTTCACCTGCACCCCAGACCCGGCCACTTCCTCTCCCTCCTCACCGTCTCTCCTCCTCCAGCACCCGCAGCCGAGTCTGCCGCCGCAGCTTCCTCGCCGGCGCCCCATCGCCGTCGACCCCGTCGCTGTCGCAACCCTTGCAATCCCACGAGGTACCCCGGTCCGCGTGGTCCCACTGTTCGTTGTTTGGATTCGATCCGTGAACCATGCGCCCGTCGCGCGTTTTTCCGCCGACGTTACGTCCGTTTTTCCCGGTTCGCGAACCGTCGAGGCAAGTATCACTTGCTACATGCTATACTATACAATTAAATGTGTTTTGACTCATTAAACTTGCAAACTTAACTAGGTATAGCTATTTTATCATTTGGACGCAGTATGACATATATCATGATACAGTTAACCTAAAATCACATTTGCCACTTTAACCCTAATAACGAAGTTACCGTTAATCACATTTTACCGTTTAAAGGACGGTAGCCTTTACACATGTAGCTCTATGACATTCTGATATTGATATGACGGTATTGCACTGTTGTGATTAAATGAACTGCTTATTGTTGTTTAGTTTATTACTTATTTCCTGCTGTTAATCCATGTTCGATTATACATCTGTTGTGAGCACACCCACGATATTGTTACATCTTGACCTTGCTTCACATGATATATATATACCGATGCACCTGACATGGTACCCTTTACTATCGACTTGACCTGATGTACCATAACCTGACCTGTTACCTGATCTCATGCCTAATGCCAACAAACCTGACGTGGGGTCCGCATGGACCATTCCTGTTGTCTATCCAGACAAACCTGACCTGTTACCTGATCCTGTGTTAGCATTGGTCCTTGACTGCCGAATACCTGACCTGACACATATAACCTGGGGGTATGGGGAAATCAAAAGGGTGATCTAAAGTGTAACTTAAAAGGGTATTACTTGATCCGTGGTCCCGGGGGTAACGGGACAGAGCCATTCGTGACTCTTACATTTCCTGATCCGTGGTCCCGGGGGGCAACGGGACAGAACCATTATTGGTTCCCATCTTCCTGATCCGTGGTCCCGGGGGGTAACGGGGCATATCCTTTGAGTTACATGAAGGATTACTCGAATTGATTTCAAAGACTTTAGAATAGAAAACCCGATAGAACAGTTTAGTTACCCACTGCACACTACCCTGCACTGTTTGTTTCACACTATTGCTTTATTCATGTTTATTTCTGCATTGCCTATTACACTGTTCATATTATATTATTGGTTGACATGACGCGCTGACGTCTGGGTTTTGCATGGCCCAGATTCTTTACCACTGTCGCTGACCGATCAGGAGTACTTCAACCAGCAGGCTGATTTGTGAGTTCTGTAGTGATTAGTTTTATTTCCTGCATGTTTATTTCCAGATGTGAGCCCGCATTATGGGACATACTTTCTATTATTGTATTGGATCATTTGCTTCCGCATTTTATTTATCATTGACTCTTGTTATTCTGGATTTGGACATGTGTTAGATAGTTTTATCTTGTTCTTGATATCTCTACAGCCGTAATGTGACTGTGGATAGATACTTCCTACCCACAAGTAGCATGGTTGGCTATGTCACGTGCCCAATCTTGCGTACTCTGGGAATCGGGGCGTGACAACGACTAAGGAGATCAAAGATATACTTCTATTGTGACATAAGATATCCGCGGGGAAAGTAAGCAATCTCTACCCCAAGAAATTAGCGAAGATGTTTTTGAGAAATCGGATGGTAGGCATTTCATCACCAGTAATAATCATGTCATCAGCATATAATAGAAGGATAGCATGTCCACGAGAGAATGTACGATAGAACATAACATAATCAGCCCGACTCTCCGTAAAACCGATAAAAAGGATAGGCTATCGAAATTGCTCAAACCAGGCCCTGGGTGCTTGTTTGAGACCATAGATAGCACGCCATAGACATCATACATGCGAGGGAAAAGCATCAATGCCAGCAGGTGTAAGTCCACGGTAGCGCCCCGGCCGTCTAACAGACGCCAAATGCGGAACAAAAACTTTTTATAACTGGCGCTATCGCGTACTATAACCCGGATCTGCCATTAAAGATAAACTAACAAACTATAAAATGGGTAGAAGAGTTATACTGAACGATCCGAGTCCTTCGGTCTTCAACCATCATCCCACGCTTTGTTGCGGCTGCTCCGATCTCCTGAATCTCCAGTCTTCTCGTTCAGGTGGCACCACGTCGACGGATCTTTAAACGGGCTCCCGCCTCTGAACCGGGGCAACTCGATCGTCAAGTTTGCTAAAAGAGATGACCAAGATGATGTAGAGAATGAGTAGAACACTTTGTCTCGTTACGTCCAAAGCCATGGACGAACGGTTAACGAAGTTGCCTTTTGGATCGAATGAAAATGAGAGAATGAACTTATGAAATTTCCATGAGGCAAATTTCATATACCTTTTCCAAATCAACAACCATAATACTTCCTCAAGGGGGGCCGGCCAAGATATAGTGGGGGGGTGTAGGAGTCAAGAGAGTGACCATTAGCACTAATACAAATGAATGAGTCATAATGTACACCTTGCAAAATATTAATGCAAACGATGAATCACCTTAAGCTAGTCATCAAAGCATTTAATGCATCATTAAATACAACCATGAGTCACTAATCTTAGTCACCATATCAAGAAGCTTCAACTCATGACTCACCTCATGACTTACCCTCCAGAAGAAAAGATAAATCCGTCTTTAACCGAATGTTAAAGACGGGCGATAGAAAACTAGAAACTGGCAACTTCCAAAAGTGATCCTGAAACGAATTTCAGGATAACCCCGTATCAGTATAAACATACCCGCATTTGTATTACGACCGAATACAAATGCAACTGAGACAAAAATATTATATCTACACAGTATAATACTGGGATCCGGCTTAAACCAAAACCGACCAGTATTATCTGCCCGAAAAATGACACGTGCGAAAACGCACGTGCATTTTCCGAACCTTGCCACATAACCATACGGCCACCACAACGTTTCTACTTATGCCGTGACACGTGCATCGCACGGCGGTTTTCAAGAGGGGTTTTTGTATGCTTCTTTATTAAGATGTTTAGGCGATTTTACTACGATGCGCACTATATATGTATATAAGTTATAGTTTTGATATATATTATGTTGGTTTTCGTATTGGGTTTTGATATTTTATCTTTACCATAACTCCGATGATTGCGTTATGCTTAACGGAGTTGATTTTAGTTTTGTATTGATGATTTCGGAGCCCCGACGATTTGAGTGTTTTGCTAA
This sequence comes from Agapanthus africanus, assembly GCA_030015575.1. Taxonomy (NCBI): domain Eukaryota; kingdom Viridiplantae; phylum Streptophyta; class Magnoliopsida; order Asparagales; family Amaryllidaceae; genus Agapanthus; species Agapanthus africanus. The sequence continues at coordinate 490,464,580 of JASDDO010000012.1, read as the reverse complement.
ACGTTTTAGTATTTAGAGGGGGAGTTTTGATTTAAATTCGGGGACCGAATTTCTTAAAGGGGGGAAGATTGTAACGTTTTAAAAATAATTAAATAAATAATTAAATAAATAAAATCGTTTAAGTGAATTTTATGATTTTCGGTAAAGTAAAACGTATTTTTCGTAAAACAAAACCGTAATTATTTTTCACTATAAATTTAAAATACCTATTTTAATTATGTTATTACTAGTAAATGGTGTTTATTTAGTCACTTATAAATTTTTAGTTTAATTAAATATTTTTCCTAAATTAATTATTTTAAATATTAACATAAACTTTATTTATGCACTAAATTAGTGTAAATTTCAAATTTGAAGGGGTTTAATTTGTAAAAATGAACCATTGCATATTAGAATTTAGTGTTTATCATGCAAAATTTAGTTGCAAATTTTAACCATGTTTCTAGATTTTTCTTGAGTTGTTTAGAAAAGAAATAAAAGAAAATTCAATAAAGTTATGAAAAGACATAAAGAGGTGATACTTTAAATGAACTTTCTACACTTTTCTTCACTTTTCTCATTCTCCTCTTCCTCCTCCTCACTTGGCCGGCCTCCTCATCTTGGAAGCCCCCCCCCCCATTTCTCCACTTGGTTTTATTACAAAAATCCATCAAAAATTCAATAAAAAATCCACAAAATCCTAATTATTTCCTACCCTTTATTCTTTGCTCATTTTTACATGTATTTTGGAGATGGAAAGCATGCATTTTGGAGGCTTATTTTCATGTTTGTATTTCTTGTGTGAAGGTATAAATCTTGTTCTTTTGAATTATTGTTATTTAATGTTTCTTTCTAGTATAAATTGATTTAATGAATTAATTCTATTTCCAAGTTTTAAAAATTCAAGTTAGGGTTGTAAAATCAAGTTATGATTTTTATTAATTAATTAGGGTTATTATAACTAGTTTAACATTTTTAGAAGTGGAAATTCTTGTATGGATAATAGATTGTAAATTGCTTATCCAAAATTGTTAAATTAAACCATTTTTTACAAACTAGATTTCTATATATTGAATATATTGGTGAGATAAATTCCAATTAATATTTGTAACATTATATTGTTGTTTAAATGAGGATATTGACATGTTTAAAGAATGAAAAACTCAATTTAGTTACTAGTTTTATTGATAACTGATAAATTGTGATAAAAATTGCTATTTTTGCTAACTAGTTTTTGGAAATTCTTAAATAAATGAGGGTTAAAATCTAAATTATAGTTTCATTATATTATTATCATATTGAATTGTAGTATAGTAAGTTAATTCATGTAAAACCATGTTTAGTTGTGATATTATAAATTTTTGCTTGCAAAGTGTCGAAATGGATAAAATTGCAAACTAGAAATCTATTTTTATACAAATTTTGTGTAATAAAAATATAGTAATGGGTTGTATAGTCTAGTTATGCTATTTAATGAGTTTTATGACCATTGGTTTCATTTAAATGTCAAGTTTTGAAGAAAAACGGTAAATTGGCATTTTCGGGTTTTACGAAATCGGGCGATTTGATGGATTTTAGGGTTTCGATGAATTAAATCATGTTTTATATTATAAGTAATAAGTTTTAAAACTATGAGTTGTTTGTTGTTGTTGTTCTCAATTAATAGGAGTTTGTACGCCGATATCGAGCGATATTTGGTTCTTTTGCGTGAACGGGACATAGGTTTTAACCTATGCGCGTTCCGTATGTCGTTTTGACTTTTGTCCGTGATTTAGTTTACGATACTATATATCTTTGCGTATAGGTACCCATCACGTGGACTGCGGGTGATGAAGAAGAGGATGGCGACACCGTCTTCGGCAGACATGGACCAGGTGAGTAGATATATATCTACGGGGGGAAGTCTGGTGGATGGCGTTTAGCACCCCCGCAACGTAGAATAGGAATAGTACTTATTGACATTAGGAAGCCAGATGTGACCCTAGATTCTTAATGAGTAGGACCCTAGTAATGACCCTAGACTGGACTAGACTGATTTAGGAAGACCATACCAGAGGATGAATACCTTGGAAGAGATTCATAGGTTTCAGGTAGATACACACACGCACACACTGAAACTCGACGTGGTGTATACGTGTATGTGTGTATATATATATATATATAGGACTAGGTATAGGTGTATATATATATATATATATATATATGGGATACATTGATGTGATATGATACACGGGAATGAAACAGTATAACTGGGCTTGATGCTGTGACTCTTGGCTATACAGTCGTATTAAAGTGTTAGCGGATCATTAGAGAATGAGATAATGAACATGTATGCATAAATTATAATGGGTGGTGATAATATTGAAGTACATGGGACTCTAAAATAGCATCCGGACTGTAACTTGTGACTGATCACGATATGATATATGTATGACTTGATTACAACATCATATAGGTGTGACTTGATGATGATATGATATAAGTGTGACTTAATCACAATATGATACACATGACATGATATTTCTTAGGATAAATTAATGATGTATATTTATGATGGCAATGATATATGATTGATGTATGCGATTACAGTATAGCCCTTGATCATGACATGTGTTGATGATGATATTATACGAATGATGAGACATCTAGGAGATACTTGACCCATACCCCGATATTGGGATGCCGTACGATGGATTTTACCGTACGAGTCATAGATATGATGATTGATCCGCACCCTTGATTCGAGGAAGCCGTACTACGTACGTGACGCTATTGAGGCTGGATCGCCGACTATTAGAGATATGGATTTAGACCTTAGGTGGACTCTTGTTTCTTATTGACTAGTTTCTTAGGTTTAGTTCCTTAGGAGGTTAGATGGACACTAGTTTAGGTTCGATTCATATAGTGGTAGTTGTACTTGTATATCGCAGATGAGTGGTTATTCACATCCGTCTTTACATTCATACTGTAATCATAATGTTGCATGTTCATACATATGTTTCTATATCGGTATAAAACTCTGCCTGTTAGGACACTAGCACCATTACCGATGATGCGCATATTCCACACACACTTATTCGCCGTCTCACACACATCATCATCGGTAATTGCTATGTCACGTACACTTTAGATCATATTATCGTTTATTGATGCAATCAGCTAACAGCTAGATTGATATAATATCGTGATTGCTCTCTGGTGTTAGTATAGACATGGCATTGATTACTTACATTTCATGCATTCATATTTCCATGTTATCATGCAGTATTATGGGCATATGCCGACACTTATCATATACTTACTCATGATTTTGGGATTTTGGTTTTCTATGAGATTTCTGGATTTTGGGGAAAACCGCAAGAATATATAAAAACTTCTCTCTCTCCTCCTCTCTTTTTAAAACATAAGATGCGGTTTTCTCGTGATGTATGTGTCGTCCACCATGAGATTTCATGTTTTCTGTTGGATTTCGAGACCCGATCCGAGGAGTGGATGAACCGTCTCTGGTACATGGTGGGCCCGGTATGGTACCCCGGGGAAAAAAGATCGAGTTGTAGACGATGAGCCTGGCAGGGGAGGACTACCTACCGGTGATGTCTGGCACGGCGGATATCCGGAGGATACCGACCGCTGTCGTGAGATTTGATGATATGGGCCGATCCGGACTGACGGAGCCGAGATATTGAGACTATGAGACATTGAGATTATAAGGTATTGAGACTATGAGACATTGAGATTATAAGGTATTGAGACTTGAGATTTACATATTTTGTGTCGACACTTGACACGGATTTCCATGGATTTCATTGTTGCTATTTCAGATTTCTATACACATTTTACTATGATAAAAATTAAAGATTTCTTATACAGATATATCTAGATTTCAGGATTGGTTATGTTACATTCATGGTGCATGCATACTCATTCTTATGATATAATACTATATGAGGCACTGACACGAGCACGGAGTATTTGCATTTACACGTAGTATTACCCTGCCATTATTAGATGATTGGCATTTAGTAGTGTATCATTATGATCTAGGATAGCGTCATGCATTCGATTTCTTTTCGTAGATGTCTTCTACTCACGAGTTGGCAACTCACCCCCGTTGTGCCAAATTTTATTACAGGTTGATGTACAGGGTTCCTTGGCAGATTGCTGGCACATGATTTCTTTCCGGGTGATTTGCACGGTGGGTTGGTTCATTTGTATCTGGACCGCCGTTGTATTCTTATTATTTCATTTGTATCTAGAAAGCTCCATCAACCAAACTTGTATTATTTAATAGATTACTGGACCATTTATTTGTTTCGACCTTAGAGTCGCGCTTGTATTATTATGATATCTGGTGGTTTTGTTTTCTTTTAAGTTTTGAGCCTCGCCCTTTGGCGTTGTATACTATTATGCATTGTTGTGGTTGTTTCCGCCTTTTGGCTTAGAGCTAGCTCCCGTTTGGGGATGCTTTTTATTGTTTGTGTATAGTATATTATATTTGTTGTACCCGTTTGGGGCCGGTTTTTACAGAGGAGACTCAGCCGAAATTTTTGGAAAAATTTGCTGATGCTTTTAAACTTGTTTCCTTCATGTTTTCTTTTACTTCTTCTTCTTTTATGGTTTAGATTTCTGGGCTTCGGCTTACTTAGGTTACGTTGCGCCTCTAGACGCTTCGTAATCTAAGTGCCGGTCACGTTCTGTACTTTCGGGTTGTGACACGTCCATCGTGGAAGCGTTCGTCCGCATCCAGACGGCAGGGCAAGATCACCAAGTTGCCGCTCCCCCACCTCAGGACCAGGACCCCTGCAAGGGGAGAGAAGACTCCGTCCGCATCGGCATAGCCGACCACCGAGTCGCTACCTCCCACGGCCGCAGATCTCCCGGGCCAATACGTTCTGAGGCCCGCTGGGCGCCTCGCAGTTCAACGCCGAGGTCCGCCACCAGAGCGCCGTGTCCCGAGATCCTCCGCGCACCTGTCCCTCCTGAGGAGATGTCTGTCAGCTCGCTTGTTACCAGGCCTGATCGACACCCCCTCCCTCGACGGGGTCGCGCGGACGAGACTCACCATGGCGGCTCGTGGACTACCTCACCGGGGGATCTAAGGAACCACATCGAGAGGAACCGGAGCCGAGGCCAGACGCAGGCCTCCAACAGCAAAGGCCTAGGATCAGAATGCACCGAGTCGTCGGGGTACCATGGCCGACTCGACGCCCTCGAGAAGAAGATCGAGAGTCTGCACCAGGAAAGTCACCGTTCGAGCGACGGGGCTAAGTATGCCGCTGACTCGCTCACGAAACCTTTCACCGAGGAGCTGCTCACCATCTACGTCTCCTCCCGCAACAAGCCTCCAAAGGTCTCCCTCTTCAACGGCAAATCTGACCCGAAGGACCACTTGGATGCATTCACCGCAGGAATGAGCTTCCAAGACCACTCCGATGCCGTCCAGTGCCGAGCTTTCCCGGCCACTCTCATCCGCTCTGGGCAAGACTGGTTCCGAGGACTCGACCGCGCGCGATATCAACCTTCGACGAGCTGGCCACACAATTCCTCGGCCACTTCGTCGGGAACAGGCGGCAGAAGCGCACAGTCGACCATCTCTTCACGATCAAGAGCAGGGACAAGGAGACGTTCAAAGCATACGTCACCCGCTTCTACAACGCCCTTCTCGAGGTCCCAGAGCACCGGGACGAGACGGTCATCACGGCTCTGAGGTCTAGTCTTAGGCACAAGGAGTGGTTACGCTCCTTTGCATTAGCGCAACCTAAGACCATGGCCGAGGTAAAGGCCTGGACCGAGCGCGAGGTCCAGCTCGAATTTGAGGTGAATGCGAATCTCCCCCAGGCAGAGCAAACCGTCCAGAAGAAGAGGGCAAGAGAAGAGAGAAGGGGGCCTGAGCGGCAAAAGCCCTATCTCCCAAAGTTCCAGGAGTATACCCCGCTTAACGTCTCCCAGGCGGTGCTACTGGAGGAGACTAAGGGCGAGGGGTTCTTCAAGCTTCCCCCGGTCCCGCGAATGGCCTCAAAGCGAACCCGGGGCCCCTAATGCGGCTTTCATAGGTCACTGGGCCACTCCATGGAGAGCTGCAAATAACTCCGAGACTATATTGAAGAGCCCATCCGTTCGGGACACCTCGCAGCGTACCTGAGGGACAAGCGGCAAGCCGACCATGAGCATGAGAAGTGTCCCCCTCCCGCCGAGCTGACCATCGGCCAGTTCATGGTAGTGTTGGCGGAAGATACGCCTAGTACCCGCGAGGCTCGGTACCCTATGCAGGGCATAGACGCCAACAGACATCAGGGGGGCTCGAGCTGCACGAATAAGAACATCTACTAGCATGTATTTTCTTTTCAGAGCAATGTAAATCTTTCTTGAGATCTTTGGTTTATATAATAAAGGGATCAATAGAGCATTGCAGAAAAGAAAAATAATTTTATTCGTTCAAGAGGTACTATAGGCTCCTCAGCCGTACATAAAAACAAAAGAAGAAAGGAAAATTACAATAGTGGGGGAACAGGGTGCAGAGAACACTGCTCGTGGTACTTTGACGATGTTTTTGCCAGCCGAGCCCTCGCAGCATCCAGCTTCTGCCTTCGATCCCCCCCGCGAGCGTCGGTATCGAGCCTCAATTGATAGCATTCAAGGACGAGCGCTTCCGAGCGATTTAGCCGGCTCGCAGAGATCAGGCCGAAACGCCTCAGAGACCTCAGCTTGCCAATGGCCTCATCCCTCAGCTGCTCGGATAAAGGGTTGTAGAGCCCCGGCGGCGCCCTCCAGATGGAGTACATCAGCAGTTGGAGGAGCGAGGAACGCCGAGGGAGCAGCCGGCCGAAGTGGTTCTCGATCCTGCCTATAACCAACTGCACCGTGTCCTCGGTGCAGTACGGGTCATAGAGGTAGACATCCTCAAAATTTATGATGTCTTCGATGGTGAAGGAGAAGTCCTGCATCTTTGCGTTTGGGGTGTGAGGAAAGGAGCATCAACAATCTCTCCGTTTTATAGCCCACAATACCCCCGGAGTTCAACGGTAGCCCGCGACTGTGCCGCCACGCGGCAGGCATCGCGCCGCTCGATGCGAAATCGAAACGACGCGGCTCTGGCGCTTTGCCTCCTCCACGCGTTCGTGGCACGTGTCACTCGCGACGGTCCATCTTCCCAAAGCCCTCACCAAGAGGCAGCCGAGCAGCTACCCTGCTCGGCTATCCCTGGCTGGTAGCTTCCTTACCCAATAAACCAGGGATCAAAGCCCTCACAGAGGCAACCGAGAAGCTACCCTACTCGGCTATCCCTAGCTGGTAGCTTCCCTACCCCACAACGCCAGAGATCAAAGCACTCACCAAGAGGTAGCCGGGCAGCTACCCTGCTCGGCCATCCCTGGCTGGTAGCTTCCCTACCCCCACAACGCCAGGGATCAAAGCCCTCACCAAGAAGCAGCCGAGCAGCTACCTTGCTCGGACATCCCTGGCTGGTAGCTTCCCTACCCAACAACGCCAGGGATCAAAGCCCTCACCAAGAGGCAGCCGAGCAGCTACCCTGCTCGGCTATCCCTGGCTGGTAGCTTCCTTACCCCATAACGCCAGGGATCAAAGCCCTCGCCAAAAGGTACCGGGAAGCAACCCTGCTCGGCCATCCTTAAGAACAAAAAGCCCTCGCCAAGAGGCACCGGGCAGTAACCCTACTCGGCCATCCTTAGTAGGCCAATCACAGCCCCTCCCGCGCTAAGGATGAAAAGCCCTCGCAAGAGGCAACCGAACCCGCCCTTGTTTGGTTATCCCTGGCTGGTAGCTCCCTACCCCAACAAACCAGGGATTAAAGTCCTCATAGAGGCAACCGGATCCGCCCTTGTTCGGTTATCCCTGGCTGGTAGCTCCCTATCAAACCACGAATCAAAGCCCTCGCCAAGAGGCACCTGGCAGTAACCCTGCATGGCCCGTCCTTAAGGATCAAAACCCTCGCAAGAGGCAACCGAGCTCGCTCTTTCTTGGTTATCCCTGGCTGGTAACTCCTTACCCCAACAAACCAGGGATCAAAGCCCTCGCCAAGAGGCACCGAGCAGCTACCCTGCTCGGCACCATCCTTAGTAGGCCAACCACGGCTCCTCACGCACTAAGGATCAAAATCCTCGCCAGGAGGCAACCGAGCCCGCCCTTGCTCGGTTATCCCTGGCTGGTAGCTCCCTATCCCAACAAACTAGGGATCAAAGCCCTCGCCAAGAGGCACCGAGAAGCTACCCTGCTCGGCACCATCCTTAGTAGGCCAACCACAGCCTCTCACGTGCTAAGGATCAAAGCTCTCGCCGGGAAGCAACCGAGCCCGCCCTTGATCGGTTATCCCTGGCTGGTAGCTCCCTACCCCAACAAACCAGGGATCAAATCCCTCGCAAAGAGGCACCGAGCAGCTACCCTGCTCGGCATCGTCCTTAGTAGGCCAACCACGGCCCTTCCCTCGCTAAGGATCAAAGCCCTCGCCAGGAGGCACCGAGCAGCTACCCTGCTCAGCACTATCATTAGTAGGCCACTTACAACCCCTCAACAACTAAGAAACATGAACTCAACAAGAGGCATCCGTTCTATCAACGTCTTAGCGATCTCCACGTAGACTTCGGGGCCATGGAGATACCGTCTTCCCGCCAGTCCTCGCACACTCGGCAAATGATCAGAGTCAAGTCGATGAGTAATCTCCAGACGAGGAGCATGCCGACCATAAAAGCAGTAATGTGCAGATACAGGTGTCTGCCAACTAAAGGAAGTACAAGCACAAACACTACTGCAAAAACAAAAAGTCTTTATTCAAAAAGCCAAAAATCTTTACAAGGGTATTGTGGGCTCCCCAGCCTTACAAAAATGCCCGATGGCCTATAAAATACCCGACGTAACAAAGAAAAGACAAAGAGAAGATGAGGGCTTCAGGCCCCAGGGCCGGGCGCGATACCGATGAGCTCGACGTCCACCACGACCGGGGATGCGTCCGTCGCAGGAGTCTCGGCGTCGCCCTCGTCGAGAGTCCCTTCTCAGGTAGGGCTCCCGGGGGCATCCCCATGCTCATCATCCCCGTGGTGATATTCCGCTCGGAGCTCTTCATCAGCAAACTCCGGCACTCGGGCCTTGACGGCGTCGAGAGCCTCGTGCCAGATGAAGGTGGTGGCCGAGGCTAGGACGGTGTAGAACTGCTCCGACTTCTGGAAGTTCTCCACCGCCTGCGCCGTACTGAGGTTGGCTCTCTTCGCCGCCTCCACCGCAGCCCCAACTCCTTTCGGAGGGCGCTCACTGACTTCTTCATGGTGCCGACGAGCACCTCGGAGCCCTGAAGCTTGGCCTCGGCGGCCTCGCGGAATCGGGCTTCAAGGCCGCCACCTCCTGCTTCGCTGCCCTGCCACCGCCTCCTGCTTCGCGGTCGCCCCCTCCCGCCTCCCGGCAGCCACCTCGCCCTCAAGGGAAGCGACCCTCGCCATCGCCGCCTCCAGCTCCCGCTTCGAGCTTTCTCCCAGCGAGGAGAGCTCGCCAGCGGCTCGCATCGCCGGGGCTATATCCTCCACCTCCATCTGGGCGACGATAGTGACGTGCTGGAGGACCTAAAGAAATCGGAGGGGGTCAGAAAAAAAAAGGGACACCAAATCTCGCAAACAATGAGACGATGTACGAGCGCTAACCTGCAGGGCCTCTTGGGCGATGCACGCCAATTGAGCCTTCAGCATCCCCCCATCGACCCGGCCCCCGGCCGATCTCTCCATGTCGTGCAGCAAGCTGTCAGCGACGGAAAGCCCCGAGGGCACCTCGAAGCGGAGCTCCCTCTCGTCCACCAAGATCGGAGAGGCCGGGGACCACGGAACTATTCGAGGGAACCTCTTAAGAGACGACGGCGGAGAGCTCGTCTCCATCTCCGAAGCTCGGGCGTCCTCTTCCCGAGCACTCTTTCTGCTCGGCACTTGGCTGGGCCCCGGGGCGCGATCCGCACTAGAGCGCTGGGGCAGGACGGCTGCTGGGGAAGCAGGGACCGACGTCTGACGGGAAGAGTTGGCTCCTCCAGCCTTCGACCCCTTCTTCGGCTTGCACATAGCTGCTCGGAGGAGGCCCGCGTCCATGGTTTCTGCACAAGGCAAGATATAGTGGAATCAGCGACACAAGCAAAGTAAAAACAAATACTAGCTCCTAACTTACCGACGAACTTTGCGGGGCTGAGCCCGACCCAACTAAAGGCCCGCTCAGAAAGCATCACATCAGACCAAGGAATAGGCTCCCACGCCGCCACTCTCGCCGCGTCGGGGTCATTGGACGGATTTCCCTGCCAGCACCTATCCCTAGACCACTGGACGGGTTCGGGCCAGTCCTCACCCTCTGGCGACCCGACGAAGAAAAACTTCTTCTTCCAATCATGGATGGAAGAAGGCAGGATGACAACCTCTGACCCGGCTACACTCCCCCGCTGTTTCCTAAAGGAGAGGTAAGCCCACCTCGGGTCGCTCGCAAGAGTTCCGGGGTGACTTTTATAAATAAGGGAGGAGGCGAGGATGGACAGACTAAAGGGGATCATCTGCAACTTCAGCCGGACCAGGAACCCAAGGAGAATTCTCCAGGAGTTCGGCACCAGCTGACTCGGGGCTAACCCAAAATAGTTTAATGCAGCTATAACCTCGGGAGAGAAAGGCAGGCGCATTCGGTCCAGAGGGCTTCTAGGAACAAGGCGATCTCTCTACCCCTCACCTGATCTGCCCTCTCTCCTTCATCGGCCAATCGCAGCGTGTAGCCGGAGGGAATATGGAAACGAGCCCGAGCGGTGGCAAGCTCGTCCTCATATCTTACCGAGGACGATGCACCGGGCGCGTCCGCCGCCACCGCTCCCGGAACCGCCCTAGACGCGCGCCCCCGGGGAGAGGATCTGACCCCAACTTCCCGAGGGGGCTCCAACCCAGGGGAAGAATCCCTCGTATCTACCCCTACGACATCTACAAACTCCTCAAAATAAGACATCTAACCTGATGGGAAGAAATTCTTGAGAAGAGAAAACGCTGAGATCCGACCTAAAGGGGAGAGCGCCGAGCTAACAAGACTCAGAATGAGAAAATGCGAAGAGAGAGAGAGACCTCAAATCAGGCCTCCCTTCGATTTATACAGCCAGCGTCCTCATCCAACGGCTACGGTCGACTCCCGCCAAAACGGTTCGCTACACTCAACGGCCACGATCGCTCCACCTATCGCAAGCACATTGGTAGCGTCCCATCGGATGCCAGAAGCCTGCAGCACGTTACATCAGCCAACCGGCACCCGATACGTGGCATATCGCTTCACCAAAGAGCACACGATTCGGCGCACCCTCTTTAACGAAAAAGATCTCGCCTTGATTCGCTGGCCTCATCCAGAAAAGACAGCCAATTGCCCAGAGACACGCCCGACGATATCTTCGGAAATGAGCTCACCTCGGGTGAGACGGCAAACCACTCTCGACCCGACCCATCAGCTGGTCAGGACGAGAGTGGGGGGCTAATGATGATGCTCGATATCGGCGGTCTCCCAGATCAGGACACGTGGCAGATGACGTGTCCCAGAGCATGCAAGAAATGACTTATAGTGGCCGACCAGACCGCTCCTGTGTCCGTCCTACAAGCAAACGCTGGCTCACCTCCGAGCCTCCAGCACAATTGGCCTCCTCGGCCCCACAGCTCGTCTTCGAGCTATCACTGGCCCGAGCATCCTCGGCCCTCTCAGCTCGCCTCCGGGCTCGAGCAGAATCAAGATACCTCGGCTCTCCCGCTCCTCCGGGAGCTCTCCCGCTGAGGTCATCTTTCTCGGTCTCATCGACCGACCAACAACACCGCTTGCAGGCGTAACCGCCATCCCGCAAATCTCGCCATGCGTGAGATCTCCGCCGGCCACATCCCACGTTTTACGCCACTACGATCCCCTATTAACGAGTCTGTCTCGCCATTAATGGGAGGTCCCGCTCATCGCGCGGGCGTGACATTGGGACCGTAACGGCCGGCGTGATTCTCGTGCCCGCTTCGCCTGCTGCCACCGCTATATAAACCCCCTCTTCAGACGGTTGAGGTAAGCCATTTTTGGACTCCACTAAGCCGTTACTCTTCCCGGATCTCTAGTCTAACTTGATCGTCGGAGGGTCCTCGGTGGTACAACTATCCCGGGTCTTCCTTGCAGGTAACTCGGCAACCACAACCTCAACCCATTGAGATCCACACGCTTCAGGAGTGACAACCTCCATCTCAAATCTCTGCCACCCATTGCCGCCATCAGCAGATCAACGGAAGGCAACATGTGAAGGGGATTTCGGGCTCCGTCAGCCGATCCGTAAAGTAAGTTTGTGGGTTCTACCCGGACCATTTTATGATGCGGTTTTCAAGTATCAACGAGTTTATACATTTTATGGTGCGGTTTTCAAATATCAAAGGGATGTACTTGCAACTTATCAGAGAGCCTCGAAACCACAGCAACAAAAGGCATATCTTAGTATAAACGTGTTTTGTTATTCTACCTTATACCATGCATCTTTATTTCGTTTTATACATTCCCCTTATTTTCTCTCGGCGGCTCCACCTTCATTCCTGCACACCGCTCGCTCCCATTTAGACTCGCATGTATTTGAAGATCTCCCATTAATTTAAGGGTAATTTCCAGTTGATTTCTAAAGGGCATCGTGCAGGTCGGACTCAAGCTTTTCACATCCGTTTTCAGAAAATCTATAATTGTCTATGCTGATTAACGATTTATCAAAATGAAGTTGGAGGAATCCCCTCTCTCTCCCGGCATCCATAGCCACCAATTGGCTAAATTGCACATATATATCGATGAACTTTTATGGTTTTTGCAATTGATACCAAGAACTGATTTAATTATAAACAAATATCATGAACTATCACCCCGATTGCAACTAGCATCAATCGCAAAATGCATTCGGATGCAAAACAAGTTTTATGCAACCCATTTGCAATTAGCATCAATCGCAAAAAGCATTCGGATGGAAACAAGTTTCATGCATCCCATTTGCAATTATTAAATTACAGCAGGAAAGTTCTTACATTTGTGCAATTTAGCCGCCGCCAATTTTGTTATTTGGATCTTAAACAGTCAAGTCCAAGCATGAGCCTACCTCCACGTGCAAAATCCAATCACACTCCTCCACGTCATCGATTGCCACGTGGGGGAAACTTATTCGTTCACGCCAACTCGCCATCGTCACAGAACAAAGGGTTAATTGCACTAAAATACCCTCAAAAGCTTCGCTTTAACACATTTTATTTTAGCGAATAAACATGACAGTTTAGGGCATTTTAGTGTAATTTAGCCCCGAACAAAAACAAGCGAAAGATCCCCAATCTTCCCATTTTTCTCGATGTCGCTATCTCTCTTCGCCCTCGCGATCCTCCTCTTCTCGGCGACGACCGCCGCCGCCGCCGCCTCCTCCGCCGCCGAGGTTCGTGATTCGAAACCCTAGATCCGAGGTCTGAAAAGTTAGGGTTTTGGTTTTGATTTTATTTTTTTGGGGGGATTGTAGGTGACGTATGGCAGCGTGATTAAGCTGATGCATGAGAAGACGAAGGCCCGGCTGCATTCGCATGAGGTGCCGTATGGATCTGGCAGCGGGCAGCAGTCGGTTACGGGGTTTCCGAACGTCGATGATTCGAACAGCTATTGGGTGAGTTTTCATGGGTTTTGATTCAGTTGTTTGAGGAAAAAAACAAGCTTTTTGTATAGTGATCGCTTTTTAGATTAAGTAGGGATATTGACAGTCAGGATCAACTTTGAGCACAATGAGCACATTTGGTTGATATATTGCATAACATGAAAAAGATAGCAATTTATGTGATGTATTTGTATCGAAACTATCGATGCTTTAGGTGTAGCAGAAGATTAATAAAGCTGTTTTGTTAAATTTAAGCCTTCTTACTAATCATTCTTTGATATTCTTTATACTAGTCCTTAGCAATCACAATGCACACAAATATTAGTAGAATTACACATAAAAGTATGCGACATGCAATTAACATTTAACCATTTGATTTCCATAAGTTAAGATTATCATTAGACCGTTTGGTTTCCATAATTCAAGAATATCATATAAAATATGCAACATTAAATATTTAGACTGAATTTTTTTTAATAAACTTTTAAGAAGAAAAATACAAAATCTGTGTAGACCAGTAAGGAAAATTAGTTTCATGAACATATCCCCTTGATATCATAAATCCACTCAATACATTTAAATGCATGAAGATTATTTGACTGGTGAGGGAGCCATGGAAGAGATTAAGGCCCCGCTTGGGAATGGAGTTTAAATGACCATGGTTTATTTTTAAGTGGAGGTAGATAGATGCAAACTGTAGTTTGCAAGCCTCAAACTCCAAAAAAAGAGTTATCTAAACTTTGCTTAGATTGGAGTTTAGATAACTGCAGTTTTCTCACTTTCGAAGATGAGATAACTGTAGTTATCTCCACTCCAAAACGAGCCCCAAACAAGGCACAGTTAGGATTCTAGAGTTGAGCGTTTTTAGCTTTATGAATCCATAGTTTAGAAAACTTAACTCCAGTCCTAAACATGGCCTAATTATTTCACATTACACAGATTTAGATAATTGAACACAAGAGATTGAAAAACATAGAGTATTAATAGCACAACTCTTGAATGACTATGACTTGATTTTTAAGAGTTATTCTATCAATTAGAAAAGCTCTGACTTGATTTCTCATGCATTTTTTTTTAAAACTACTATTTACATAACAAAATACATGATTTTTTATATTCAACTTGCAAATTTTATTAAACTTAAGTATAATATTATAATCTACACATAATTCCATATCAATGAAAAAAATTAACATAGGAAAAGAGATGCGTAGAATTTGTTGGAAGTAATACAGAGGCAACTAGATGAAAATTACAACTTCTTGCATGATGAATGCACTTGATGCGTAGGCATTCGAATGTTGACCGAATTGTCTTATGACAACATGATTGACCGCACCGGATTTAAAAAGAAAGCCTATTTTGTATCTCCAAATTATATTTAACTCGTAGTATAAACTTATCGTTTAACTATATGTTATATGAGAACCAAAGATTAATTTATCTACTTGCAACAAATCTTGTTCTATTTAAATAATCAATCATGTATTTGCATATGTAGATAAGGTTGAAAAAGAAGATTTGGCTCATTTGACAAAAACACAAACGCGATATCAAATGGACCGTGATCGGAAGTTTTTTGGTGTGATTAGAATAGAATACATATGAAAGCGGGAAAAGTCTGCGATAATCAACAAGTAGGAGAATTTAAGAAATCGGCGAACAAATTATGTCAAACTCATAATCTGATCGATGTCCTCATACATATGAAAATAAATTAAGTTCAAAACCATTGAAAAGCTTGAGAGAGATGGTACTTAACTGTAGATAATGGGGTTGGAGGTGATTTTGATGAAGTGGTTTAAGCAACTGCGAAATTGTTTTTTCAAATTTTATTGAAAGAGAGGGAGAAGCCGAGTCAAGTGGGTCCATCAATTTCAAATAATAATTAATTGGTCGATAAAGAGAGATTACAAAAATTGCCAATTGCACTCAATTCTTTAATTATTTTTCAAGTGGGCCCACCGGTTTCAAAATCTAGCCGAAAGTCATCGTATTTTTGAAATTTCTGGCTTACATTATTGATGTGGATAATCCCTAGTTATATTGTTGATGTGGCAGCAAATTAGATGTAATGTTTTAAAATCGGAAAAGAAAAGCGGAGAGGTTGAGAAGCTAAACGGCTTAAGCGGCCGATTAGGCCGCTCAGGAATCAGGAAAGATATGTTTCATCAATTTTCTTTTCTTTATCAATAAATATTGATTTTCATTAGGTTCTAACTATTCTTATGCTCCCTTTGGCAGATGCCTAAATTCAACCCGAAATTTGACAAATTTGCTCATATAATATATTATTCGCTAAAAATATGCTCAGACAATTCAACACAAAATTGAATTTTTTTAGAATTTATTAACTTATAATGTTGATAAGCTTTTCAATGCCCGCCGTCAAGTATCGTAACTTAAATCGGTAAAAAAATATAGCAAATCATAAATAAAAAATACCTAGATAATTGTAGCCCGAAACCAAGTGTAGTCAAAATCGAATTGGAATTTCAAGATCGAAATTTAAAAACTATTCGAAATCAAAATAAAGAACTCTAGATTTCTCGAAGTCGATTTGAATCTCAATTTTTAAAGTTGATAAGCCCAAAATTTTGAAGTTTTGAAACCGAAATCTTGGAATTTTGATACCAAAATCTTAAAGTCTGTTGAAGTCAAGCAACTCGAAAACCATGGCCCCTTATCAACTCGAGCACAAAGGAGAGAAACGTGGAAAAAGAGAAAGAAAAGATGAAATTTTGTATTAATTTGTGTTATTCTCGCTCCAATAACAGTATTTATATGTCTATAATAACACTTTTGAGGTATATAGATCAACAAACATAGATTATGTAACATCACCCGCTTACGCGGGATAAAGCGTAGCGGTGAAACCCGCTCGGCCGCTTAAGCGTCCGCCTTTTAAAACACCGATTAGGTACCCAATTTAAGAGATCAATTTGACCCCCTCCCGTTTGCTTTAAAATAGTAGAAAATGCATTGCGATATAGTATGAAGGAACATTATTATCCAACTTACCATGCACATATCTTGCTTAAACTCAAGGGGAATGGGTTTCCATTCTAAAAATAAGCTGAATGGCGGTTCACTCGCTCAAAGCTATATGTTTACATGTAGAAGCAAGTAAAGATAGAGATATCCCGACTAAGATCTAAAAGGGGCAACCTCATCCGTGTGTGAGCTAAGATATCAAATTCTTACGCGAAAGTGCAATTTACATGCTTAAAAGTATCAGCATGAGGTTTATCCAATTGGAAAAGTATCAACCTTTCCCATCAAAGTGGGTTGGAATTGGAAAAAGAGTCTGTAATCGGGAAAAAAAGACTGCATGAAAGATTAGGCAAGATTTTATGACCGACTGCCAACATGTGGTTTACCTAATTGGTAGGGGGCTGATTTGCCATGGGCCTTTAACAAAAGCAGCCTAGCTGGAGGTTTCTTGCACTGATTTTGGTTAAAGCAATCACAGAAGTTGCTTTATTCAACACTGATAATATGCCTGATTGCTTCACTACACCGACACCATTGGTTTTGCTTTCTATTTAACAGGGTTTTGTTTTCTGATTCAAATTTTCTGTTCTCCCCCCTTCATTGTTCTGCTTGTAATTGTCTGCTTTCACATGGCTATCTTGGGTAATGCATATAAAATGATTTGAGATTCATTAGAATTTCTACAAGTAGAAGAGTACCGATAATCTCTTGATAAAATCAATAGCTAGTAATTAGCATATAGTGGTTCATTTGTATTGTTGATTCTGGCATCTTGCTTTAGAGAATGCAACTAGTGCTCTTGCACCCTTCTGAGTGCCTCATGAGTTTGCTTTGCAGTCTGATGCATTTAGGCTTTTGATGCCAGCAGATTGCTGTTAATCATCTATCTATTACAACACCTTGCACAGTTATTTGCTAAACCACATGTTACCGCATTATTGCCTCAGATCACTTAAACCTTTTTTTTATAAATTTTTTTAGTCAATTATATATCGATATATCTTCATGAAAGAAGACAGTATTAAGGATTATCATTTACTATTTTCATAAAATTCTACAGATTGTCAAGCCTGAACCAGATACATCTGCCAAACAAGGCCATGCCGTGAAAAGTGGAACTGTTATCCGATTACAACATATGAGGACTCGGAAATGGCTACATAGCCACTTGCATGCTTCCCCAATTTCTGGTAACATGGAGGTTAGTTCTGCTCCTCCTTTCTTTTTAGCTTCTAGCAATGGGGGGAAGTAAGCATCATAGTCTTCATTTTAGGAATTTGGGTCATATGTAATTTTTCCGTGTTTCCGATAGCCACTCAACTAGAACCATGTTTTTCTCGTTAAAGACTGCTCTGGAATTGTTAATTTGTCTTGCCTTCTCTACATTCTTGACAGTATCTTGAAGCAATTATTTTTATTCATTTATTTAAGGACGTGTTTGATTGCTTCTATCTATTAATAAATGTGAAGTTGGAATTCATGAGGTTGGAAATCAGGTACTTGCAAAATCTGATTCATGCTTGTCGTTGAGATGATGAATTCCATTGAAGTTAGTTCAATATTTAAATTAAGGCATAAGCATCTTTAGCTTCCTTCAGAAATTTTGGGTTTTGTATCCACATGTTTGTATGCTAATTCTAATTTAATACAAACAATTTTGAATTTAAATTCTTTTTCAGACAAAAACCAGTATTTCCTTCAAATCCTTGTCTGTACTATACTTTTACATGCTCCAATCAATCTATGTTTTTAGTCCCGAAAATAAAGTATGTTCCAGACTGCGTAATGGCGGTCAAGTTAGATGTGTTGTATGTATATAGCTAAATGCTGCATCCAATTTCATGTGTTGATTGTGTCCACTGTCTATGTTGTGCATTGATTGAATGCTTGCATGCTGATACTTCGAATTAGGTTTTCGTAAAAGCATCCCACATTTATGCTGTGTGTTTGGTAATGCCTTGTGGGACTGAGGCGTAGGGCATATATAGGGATCACATTTCACCTGATACATTCCAGATTTTTTTCATGCGTAGATGCGGAAGCGTGATCGTCAAGCTGCCACTCCTTTGTAGAATAATGATGTCATCTTTAGGGGTTTTTAATGGTAAAAGATATCATTGTTATTTTGAATAATAATACATAAGGGGTCATATGACATTTAACCAAATACAAGACTATAGAGGTTTTTACATAACTTTGTCTTGTTATTTTAACTGCATTGCAAGTTCAGATGGTTACCCAGCAGTATGTATTATGCAGGTGAGCTGTTATGGAGGTGAGCAAGAGTCAGACACAGGAGACTATTGGCGGTGAGTCCTCTTATTATTTATTTTTGTTCTCCTTGGTAAGGGCATCTACGAAGATTTTTCTGATCTTTAGTCGCGCCATATTTAAATCCAGGCTCGAGATTGAGGGGAGCGGGAAAACATGGAAACAAGATCAGAAGATAAGACTCCGACACGTTGATACTGGTGGCTACCTGCATAGCCACAATAAAAAATACACTCGCATCCCTGGTGACCATCAAGAGGTAACATCTGCTACTGTTTCAGTTATGAGCCAAGCAGTAAAATTTCAAAAACACTAGCCGTTCTTTTTGAACAAATTTTCTTTTAAATAATAGGAAAGAAAATACCCTTGTTGGATAGAATTCTTTTGGGGTGAATTGCACAAAACACCCTTATGCATTACCCCATATAGCACTTATACCCCCCTCAAGTGATACATCAGCGCCAAACATGCCTCTACTCATCAACCAAAACCCTTCAAAACACTCAAATTCTACTTAAACAACTAAAATTATTGTTCGACGTAACTCTAGAACTTGTTTATGTTTAGAATAGCAGTGTCTTCTTAGGGTTTTGTTTGATCAACCGAAGGGGCAACAAGTGCTATATAGGGTAAACCTCAGCAATGTTTTGCGCACTTTAACCTAACAATGTATTTTTTCCTTTTCCTCTTTTTTTTTTGGTGGAAAAAAGGCTGAATAAGCTACAGTTGGTGCTTGGGAATGTAATCTGTTTAGATTTTGGTTTTTATTTTGAATCAGAATTGAAATATAGTAAAACATCTCTCATTTTAACTTTGTGCTTTCTGCTTTCGCTTTTTCTCCTGGTCTAGAAGAATTTGGAGAATATCGATTTTCCAGACTGCAACAATGTACCTTGTTGTTGAGAAACTTGATAGTAAACGAGGGAAGATGTTAGGCCGGTTGTCGATAATAAACTTTCTCGAATTCTAAGTCTGTGCTCCGTAAGTCACCCCATTACGGGGGACACAATTTCCTACCTTCTCACCTTCTGAAAACCATGTGCCCTAATGTAACTAGGATTGGAATATTGAAGCTACTAGAGAATTGCGCGATGTTTGACTTATCAAGCAAATCTTAATTATTAGTTCTTCATTTGTTGATTAAATTATTCATCTACTTCATATGCTTAATGTTAAAACTTAAAATTCATTATCATAAGTTTGGCTTTGATGCTTTTGCAGGTTTGTGGGGTAAAAGACAAACGGCCCGATAATGTTTGGCTAGCAGCTGAGGGAGTTTTTCTTCCTGTTAATGCAAGCAAGTAAAAGAGTTGAAAAAAACTGATGTCCTCTTCTTGTATGCTCATGTTGATATTTCATTTTTCCAAATTAATTACCACAGCAGAACCAGTTATTGTTCAGACGATAGAGAGAAATTCTTATATTTTTTTCATTTTAGGCGAAGGCTCATATTTCAACATTCAGATTGATGTATTGTGTATGTTGGTTCAAAGAAAGAACTTTTCTGAAAATTGTAAGCATCTTTAAAAGCTCTTTAATTTTCTGTAGTTTATTAACATCGTTATCTTCTAAGCCTTTTTTATTTATGCAAGAGTTGCTCTATGAAGCACTAGATTTTATAAAATAATTCATGGTTACCGAATTATTATTGATTGCTAAAATAATTTGGGTTTGTTTAACATTATAAACTATTATTGATTGCTAAAATAATTTGGGTTTGTTTTACTTTATAAACGATTACCACATCATTATCGTTTGTTAAACTTAATTTTTTGGTTTCCATTTTGGAAAGCTACTAGCATGTGTTTTGAAATCCTCAAAGTGCTTAGTAATGGTAAACGGAATAGAAACTGGTGCTTTTGAATAATGGGTCGTACCATGATGCCAGCGGGTTTTGCTTAGCTGGTACTAAGCTATGATCGGGTTTTGCTTAGCTGGAATAAGGTTTTACTACTAAGCTATGATGTCACTAGCAAATAAAATTGATGTTAGGGTTATTCATTACAAGAATAAATATAAAATTCCAGAAATTTTAGGCTATGGGATAAAAGAGGAGATTTTCTTACTCCAAATAACTCAAAGCTTTATTATCAACATCTCCATGTGCTTTGAGTAATGTTTTTACCTACCGGGCTTGACAAAATGATGAGACTCATAATACCTAGATATTAGTGCCAAACAAGTAGGCTCTTGGATAGATTGCGGTAGGATTTGATTTTAGCCCGATAGGTTAAGCATTTCTCATGTTCTCTTTCATCTGTCTCAGTACATTACATGACTTAGCTTTATCTCAACATCTCTCATCTCTCACGTTAGGTTTTCTTCGCACATGCAATACATGTTTATAATATTATATGCATTTTGTTAAAAAAAAAGCTTATAGTTTAAACATTTAAAATGTTGAGTAATTCAAACTTATTATTCTCCGTTTCTCTAGAAAAATATGAGAAAGAGGGAGAGAGTGAAAAAGCCGAGATAGACAAAATTTATTAATGTGGAACATTTTAGACGGTGTAGAAATTATCTCATTTAAAAAAATATGAGGAAAAGACACACAGAAACTCTTGAATTCTAGTTATATCAGTAGAGATGAATACATGACCCGTGACTTATCTCAAATAACTCTCTGCAACCACCGTAAAAGCAAAAGTGATGACCATTCATTCATTACTACATTTACCATCTGTGATCAATTATTTACAAGCTTCAACAACCCCCAATCTCTTCTTCCTCTTTATAAATTCACATTGTAGCTGCCTTCATCATGCACAAAATTTTAACAACAAATGTGTTTCCCCCCTCCTTGTATATTTTTTATTCATCTAATTTTCTTTCCTACTTTGAGTATTTTACTGGCTTATACAAAATCAGGACTATAATGCCTTTGACACCAAAATTTTACATGGCTGCTTCAAAAGAGGTAGGAAAATTTTGTTCTCATCTTAATTTGCTGAACTTTGCAGAAATCTCCAAAGTTTTGCAATACAAAGATTGGGATCATTGACATAGGATGTTGCTGTTTAATTGTCTATGCCCAAATATAATTTGTAAACGCATTGAATTGGTCTCTTCAAGATTGGTAAGTTCTTAGAATCGCTAAACTCAAGTATAATTTGTTTCAAAATGTTTAAATTCTGGTTCTATTATAGATTTTGTGGGTGATTGAGTGAAGTTAATGGGTGAATGTGAGAAGGTAGCTAGGGTTTTACACATTAACTAGCTTTTCCAATCATTTTCTCGGTTTATTCCTTCCCATAACCTTCGTTTTGTTTCTCGGTTTACACCTTCTCCACTTCCTTATTCCCCATTTGATTCCAAATCAACCTAAAAAAACATCGGTCGGTCTGCACGGAAAAACAATGGAAAGTAAAGCACTATATCTTCATAAAAATTTGATATCCGGCATGTAAGCCTAATCCATGCGTAGCACATTTAAGCGCACGCGCACGCATTCAAGGGACCCATGAATTTGCCCCGGAAGCATTAAATAGTGGCTATTCCAATCCTAGGGATCTAACCCCGTACGCTACCTAGAAATGGAAGTGCCGTACCAACTGAACTATTGCTCATTGGTTATAACTTCATAATTTCATATGAAATATAATTATAAGTAGAAAGTAGAAAACTAAATGGTTAAATGAAGCCTAAAACCATCATCCTCATGTTTGGCCCAAAAGCAAGAAACCCCTGACTTTTAAAAACCTCAATTTTGTCTCACTTAACCACGATTTTCTATCCAAAAATCACAACTTGATCAAAATGACCTTACAAAACAAAAAGAACAAAAATAACATTCAGAGAAAGTCTAGGTTATTTTCGTCAAGTCGCTCGTGAAAACTTTAGATGAACAATTTAACGGAAGTTAAGCAAAATGGGCAAGTGCAGATTTTCGCTTTTGGGCCAAACTGGGGATGTTTCCCGCATTTAAGCCAAAACTAAATTTATAAAGAGCATAATGGACTCGGGGAGTTTCCCGATCCCGCCGACTGCGAACTCAGACACAAGGTGTTTATTACTGAGTTTGCAGGACAGGGCCCAGGGAGCTTCCTAGCATTGAAAAATACACTAATTTTTATTTATCGGATAAAAAGTTAATACTCACTTAAACTAATTAAAGCTTTAAGCAAATTAAATATGTTGGAGATAGTGCCCTCATAGTCAATTATTGGATCGCAGGTACGTGATTGCAATGATTGCGGAGGACCTATCCCGGTAGCACAGTCTTACTCAAGATGATAGTATGCTATCTGGTTTGCCTTTATCAGTCGTGTACATGTTCAGGTGACTGATTGCATGTTACACTTTGATAGAGCCCTTAGGATCTTGCTTTACTACCAACAGTATGATGGCGATCATATACGTGAGAGTTGGGTAGTTTATATGCATATCCTTAATTGTGGTCCCTAGTCGTGGGAGTTTCGAGACATGGCATCGATAGTCCGGAGTAGACTAGTGTGTACAGTCGAGACCCCGACGAGGGGCGGTGGCCGGTCTCACAAGCCACTGGTGTCAGTTGGATCACCTAAGATGTATACAGGTGCTCATTGGGTTATGAGTACACCGGACAGGACTCGCCGGGAATCTGCTAGTTAGTACTATACCTATCGTCAGATAGCAGTTCCCTGGTGACATGTGTACAGGTTAGTTCATCGACCTGAGGTCGTCATTTGTCTTGTGTGAGTTCCCACTGTGCTTTGATTTCTACCCTACCACGGCTCAAAGGAGTCGTGCAAACAGGTAGTTTTTGGGTACAGTCCCGAGCCATATGGAGGCACGTGAGCGGATCGGCAGGGGATTCGTCTCTCCCGGTATTGGGGGCGAGGTCGTGCTGTGTCTAGGAGAGCCATTACACAAAGTCCATGGCCATGGCAGGAGATTTACTGGTAGGTACTCCAGTAGTATCTCAGGGTGTAATTAGGCTTCACTCCGACACGACTTATACTGCTATTAGGGGTCTGACGTTTCTAGCCCCCTAGACAGATATGCGATACTCATTGACGAACGGACCGGACTGTATATACATTGTCACTGTTAGGCTCAGGTTTTCCGGATGAGTGCGCTCATCGGCATCCCTTGAGGTCAGTCCATGGGCAGCCGTTACGCATTGCTAGTGCCGCTGACGGTTTGTGGTTAAACCCACTGCCAGGGTGCTGACGAGTCATTAGAGTCCCCCACAGGCAGTTTCCCAAGTTCGGGCGAAACGTTGTAGAGGCCGTATGGTTTTATGGCAGGGTTCGGAAAATGCACGTGCGTTTACGCACGTGTCAGTTTTCGGGCAGATGATACTGGTCGGCTTTGGTTTAAGCCGGATCCGAGTATTATATTGAGTAGGTATAATATCTTTGTCTCAGTTGCATTTATATTCGGTCGTAATATAAATGCGGGTATATTTATACAGTTTCGGGGTTATCCTGAAAGTCGTTTCAGGATCACTTTTGGAAGTTGCCAGTTTCCAGTTTTCTATCAGCCGTCTTTTAACATTTGGTTAAAGGCGGATTTATCTTTTCTTGGATGAGAGTGAGTCGAGCTTCTAGAAGGTTCTAGAAGGTTCTAGAATTTGTGACTAAGCTTTGTGACTCATGCTTTGATTTCATTTCTTTCTTGTTTTGCTTAAGATCTTTAAGCAAGATATTTGTAAGTGTTCACATATGATATTTATCATATGGTCACCCCCCTCTCCTACGGTCACCTCCCTCCTTCATATATATGATAAGCCTCCTCTCTCTCTCATTCACTCTCACTTGATTCATTCTTGAAAAGATATGATAGTTTTGGGGTGTATGGAATTTACAGTTCATTTCATTCCATCACCCGATTTCCACGGCAACTTCATTAACCGATCGTCCACGGATTTGGACGAAGTGAGACAAAGTCATCTACTCATTCTCTACATCAATCTTGGTCGTCTCTTTTAGCAAACTTGACGATCGAGTTGCCTCGAGTCAGAGGCGGGAGCCCGTTTAAAGAACCGATCATGTGGTGCCACCTCGACGAGGAGATCGGAGATCGACGAGATCGGAGCAGCCGCAACGGAGCGTGGGATGATGGTTGAAGAACGAAGGACTCGGATCGTTCGGTATAACCATTCTACACTCTTTACAGTTTGTTAGTTTTAGCAATAATGGCAGATCCGGGTTAAAGTATACGATAGCGCCAGTTTAAAAGTTTTTGTTCCGCATTTGGCGTCTGTAGACGGCCGGGGCGCTAGCGTAGACTTACAGTGGTATCAGAGCCTCACCATTTTGCTACACTAACTTGTGCTAACGCGTTTAAAACATCGATCCGACCGAAAATCAAAAACGGCAAAATCCTTACCCGACAGTTTCTGTTAATTTTAAACGGTGTCAAAATTGATTTCTGCATATCTTAAAAATCCGTGCAGGGTTTTTTAAGCGTACGGACAAAATTTGGGCACGCAATCTTACCAGAGCGCTGCGGATTAGCGGCCAAACCCATGGTTTGGCCGCCCATCCGCGGCCGTTCTAGAAGATCAGCGAACCAAATTTTTTTCTGTGGGTTCTTGGTTGGATTTTGGGGTTTTTAGCATATAAAGTTTTGGCCCAGATTTTGTTACTGTTCACCAGTAAGCAGTGGGGCCCACTTTTTAATTTTTGGTCTTTGGTCAATTGAAATTTAAATGCGTTAGTTTACAGTGCTTACATTATATCTCCGACCGGGAATGTCATTTGATCGGTAAACCGCGTTTAACTGCTATAGTTCTTTTAGACGGGTTTGCGAACGTGACATTCGCGATGATGTTCTGTGTTGTGCTGTGATGTTGCGGATTTGTCGTGGTGGATAGCAGTGTGCAATGGTAGTACAGTTTGAGTTTATTTGTACATTTGATATTGCGGGACGAGCGTCCAACTTGTGGACTGCCGTCACTGCCTGTTGTATAATATTCTTTTTGGGGCACGACCAGGTTGCGGTCGATGTACCTATTGTACTATTTTTCATTACTGTACTAGGTTTTGCCCCGAGACGGAGTGCACGGATAGCCGGGTTCGGGAGGGCAACGGGTCCGCATCTCATGGCTTTGAGAGGCAGAGGGGTCCCACTTCAGAATTGGCAGACTATTCGCCGCACTCGTAGGGGGTACAGGTTGACCCAAGGAGGGGTGCTCAATTTACCGGATTCCGTGAAGTGCCGGGTGTTCCATTCACTATGCTGTGGGGACTACCTCGCTTCAGGTTTTGGCGGGTAACTTGCCGCACCCGTAGGGGTCTATGTTTCATTGCACAGGCTATCCACACGACAGGAGAACGTCGGGTTTCAGCAGCGGCTCTGTGAAACCCGGGGATCCCAGATATCTGTATTGTTCTGTGATGCTTATTACTTTTCTGTAGTGTTGCATATTATCACGCCTGGAGCGATTATGTATATTGGTTTATATACTATTAGATGTTGTATATGTTTTACACCCGCGCTAGTCTAGTCCCCGCTCTGTCGTTAGTTAAGTAACCTAACGGGTGATGACGGGACCCAGTGACGAATGCGGATGGCATATACGTACATTTTATTTTCGTTCTTTTCTGGTGTGATTGATTGATGGGACTGCGTTGATTCTGATCAACGCAAAGTAAAAACAAACCTGTATACAGTTGTTGGAACAATTTAAAAGGTGTTATTGCAAAGACGTTTTCTTTTGTTATGCATAGCGGTATTCAGTGGAATATCCAGCACCTCATTCGACGAGGCAAGGGCCGATATCCCTTCACCGGGACTGACCCCTTGGGCAGAAGTTTGCGTCAGAGTAATAACTTCACTATAGTCGATTACATGTTGCTTTGCATAGCGGTATTCAGTGGAATATCCTGCACCTCATTCCACGAGGAAAGAGCCGAGATCCCTTTACCGGGAGTGACCTCTTTAGCAAAAGGTTTTCGCCACTATATTTTAAAAAAAGCTATCAGGTTCCTTCAGCGATATCAAGTTCACTACGCTAAAGGTTTTTCGCCAAAAACCAGTCGTAGCCCTCCGTCACTTCTTTTGGGTATTCAGTAGTATTCAAGCTACGTATTTTGACCAACGCCAAGGCATAGTGTTTGGTAGCTGCTGGGTATTCAATTGTTGCATAGATAGATGAGTTAGTTTGGGACAGTCGTTCTGCCATTTTGGCCAACGTCAAGGGCATGTGCGGGTGGGTTCAAATTGGCAAGATAGTGACGGGTAGAACTTGGCATGTGACTTATGACATTTTGACCAACGCCAAGGTTATAAGAGCATGGGGCAAAAATAATATCAGGAGTTTCTAAAGAAAATGAAACTTGCCGAGTATGCGCATACCTTCTGGAGTATGAGTAACGTGGATGCATTCCATCACGTTATCATGCGATGAGAGTTGGATCCTGATTCCCACTGATGAGTTGGTTTACTCTTCGGGTGATCCCGATTGATTCTTCTTTAGGTTTGGAGGAGAATTTGACAGGACAGTGGGAGGTTTCCGGATTAGATAAAATGATGACCATTCTGATCTAGGTTAGAGTGCACGCAGAGTGTTTCTTTTCTCTCTCTCTCTCTTTGGCAGCGACCTTTGACCGACCCTAGACTATGACTCAGTGACCAAGTTGACCGAACCTTCTTAAAATACTGGCTTTTGGATTGTCTGAGTTGCATAAGTCATTGCCACTCCTTCTTTTACCCTTTGTATTTCTCAGAACACCCGTATTACTACGGATATCCACTTCCATTGGATAGAGCCATCGTATGGTTATATACGAACTCGAAGGGACTTCTTCGGGGATGGATCCAGGTTCAGGAGAAATAGAATTGGTTTATTCAGTTGTCTTTTATTATCACCTTCTCTCAGGTTGCGAGAGCTCCTTGGTTTAGGAGAGTACACCTATTACGCTTATTGGATAGTCTTATTCCAAACCATAGGCTGGTGCCGAAAGGTAGGGAATGAAGAAAACCAATTAGCCTAAGTAGGGTGTGCAGAAGGTAATATGTAAAGACAAAATAAAGGGATTAGAAAGAGGGCAAAGTAAATTGCGACTGATATCATTCACGACCAAAACCGCGTACTTCATCGCCGCTCCTATTTCACCTTTAAAAAGAATAAGGTATTATTCAGTTGTCTTTTATCGTCACCTTCTCTCGAGATGCGAATACTCCTTGGTTTAGGAGGGTACACCTATTATGCTTACTGGATAGTCTTCTTCCAAACCATAGGCTGGTGCCGAACGGTAGGGAAGGAAGAAAACCAGTTAGCCTAACGATGGTGTACAGAAGGTAACGACTAAAGACAAATAAAGGGATTTGGAGAGATGGCAATAAAATATACGGTTGAAGTCATGAATTGGATTATGGAAGAGGCATTGCTATGAATACCAGGATACCCCTAAGAAACATTTTCATGTTTCAGTGCATTGTTAAAAGAAAAACTGTTTTCCCGATTAGACACTTACTCCAAGGGTATGTATTTACCAGGTTTCATTCTCATATCTGTATGGTTTTACAGATGATGAGTGGGAGTAAGATATTGGGAATTGGGTGATCATCCTCATTATATCGGAATTCGTTGTAATTGGTGATATTTGAGGAAATCGCCAGGGTACAGTTTTCCACCTACAACGCACAGGTTATGAGTTGTTTAACTCAGCGGACTTATACAGAGTATTGTATGTTGTCCAGTGTCTATCAGGACAAAGGGGTAGGTCCTCGTGCTATGTTCTATTTACTTATAACTTCTCTAGTATTTAGACGAGTGTTTCGTAGAAATACAAGGTCTAAGTTTTGAGAAGTTGTGGGTATAAGAATAAAGTAGAGAACCAGGTATCACAAGTATCGGGATTCTTCAAAGAGATCGAAGATGTAGATTCTTGTGATTGGTATTCAGATGATAGTGATGGTTTTGAGAAACGTGTTTATCTTTCAGGTTACTCATAATTGGATGGATTCCTAAGTTGAGTGATGCTGATTAGCCTCTTTCCATTAAGTTGATATGCACTAGAGACAGCTGCATGGATTTGAATATGGTTCCAATTAAATAAGTGCCAAAGTTTCTATATTAGATATAGAATAGTTCGTACCTTAAAAGAAACTAAGGTACGGGGAGTTGTCCAGCTTATGGTTAAAACCAGACACAGGATAACTCAGGGCACGTTTCTGTAATGGCTGTTTGTGGGTTGACCCTGGCTATGACGAGGGTTGATATTCTACCATTTGGAAGATCAATAGTGTTATTGTTCTTGACTCGCCACAGTTTTAGTAAAATGGATTTTTTTAAGAAAACAGTAGTGGGAGTATGGTAGAACTGGAAGTAATTCCAGAACCGCGAACGATTACGGAAAATTTAATAGGACCAATACATTCAATCAGGTTTGACATTCCAATAGCCACTCCGCAGGTATGGTAGGTAACCTCAAACACCCGAGAGGTACTTCGGTAGGCTCAAGGACGGTGACAGGGAGGTTCTTATCTACCCAGACTTGACACTACTGTTGTTCCAGGATATGATACCCGGTAGGAGGGTTGTCGTAGTCAGTGGGAGCAGCAGAAACATAGTGGGCAAGATGCTTATATCTATTTATAGACTTGAGCAGTTATAGCGGAGATAGATCATCTAATTTTGATGTGACAGTCATGGTTTTGACTTCAATCAGAATAGGGGATGGATCAGTTAAGAAGGTAGTAGGGTGTGATGTCATGGTATTTGGATGACATACACAGAGTAGGAAGTAAAATTCCCATACTACGATCGGTTGTACTGTGGTCGTCACACAGTTGTTTCTCCAGACAGGATATGGATATAATATTTGACATTCTGGTTTCTAGATCTATGGTTTTAGATCTGGATTTGGGTAGTTTCCCAATGTGGGTACTTTGACAGATATTCTAATGGTTTTTGGAATAGTTGACTCCTAGCATGGTGGTGTACCTGCAGGTGATGGAGTCACCCTCTCTAAAGGTGTTGTATAGACTAAAGGGGAGAGGGATGTGCATGATTGGCAGATCACTTGCTTAGACAATTGAGTCAATCATGAGATGTCAAGTACCACACCAAATGTTGGTTTTGCACTAGATGCAATAAGTTTGTATTAATCCAATCCTGGAGAAACATAAGGAAGCAGTTTTAGAACATTGGTACATGTTCTACGGATTTGATAACGGCAGCCTCTTTCGGGAGACGGTTATCATTCCAGGCTTCAAAGGTGACATGGATGACAGAGTGATTGTCAGAGTTTTAGTTTTCCCTCTGACGAGGGACAGTATTATGGACAGGTGGTTCCAGAGGATACTGTGGGTGACATGGTGCCGGATACTGATTAGGTTCAGTGATCCATACAGTCTAAGAAGTTTGGATATGGAGTTCATTTATGAACTAAGGTCCCATCAGATATCCAGACATTCTAAGACAGGTACTACTCAATTCGGGAGATGGCTTTCTCCGCGAACTTGAGATTAAGAGAGATACAGAAAGAAACTTCTAGGCGGATCCACTCACCGAGGCTATTTCTCGAACACAATAGTTTTACAAACGGGCTTTGTGAAACTGATTAGTAGAGGAGTTGGATGTTCGGTTTCACACGGGCTGTGAGTAGTCGACATCGCAATATTAGCCTTGAGTGCAAGTGGGAGATTGTTGGAGATAGTGCCCTCATAGTCAATTATTGGATCGCAGGTACGTGATTGCAATGATTGCGGAGGACCTATCCCGGTAGCACAGTCTTACTCAAGATGATAGTATGCTATCTGGTTTGCCTTTATCAGTCGTGTATATGTTCAGGTGACTGATTGCATGTTACACTTTGATAGAGCCCTTAGGATCTTGCTTTACTACCAACAGTATGATGACGATCATATACGTGAGAGTTGGGTAGTTTATATGCATATCCTTAATTGTGGTCCCTAGTCGTGGGAGTTTCGAGACAGGGCATCGATAGTCCGGAGTAGACTAGTGTGTACAGTCGAGACCCCGACGAGGGGCGGTGGCCGGTCTCACAAGCCACTGGTGTCAGTTGGATCACCTAAGATGTATATAGGTGCTCATTGGGTTATGAGTACACCGGACAGGACTCGCCGGGAATCTGCTAGTTAGTACTATACCTATCGTCAGATAGCAGTTCCCTGGTGACATGTGTACAGGTTAGTTCATCGACCTGAGGTCGTCATTTGTCTTGTGTGAGTTCCCACTGTGCTTTGATTTCTACCCTACCACGGCTCAAAGGAGTCGTGCAAACAGGTAGTTTTTGGGTACAGTCCCGAGCCATATGGAGGCACGTGAGCGGATCGGCAGGGGATTCGTCTCTCCCGGTATTGGGGGCGAGGTCGTGCTGTGTCTAGGAGAGCCATTACACAAAGTCCATGGCCATGGCAGGAGATTTACTGGTAGGTACTCCAGTAGTATCTCAGGGTGTAATTAGGCTTCACTCCGACACGACTTATACTGCTATTGGGGGTCTGACGTTTCTAGCCCCCTAGACAGATATGCGATACTCATTGACGAACGGACCGGACTGTATATACATTGTCACTGTTAGGCTCAGGTTTTCCGGATGAGTGCGCTCATCGGCATCCCTTGAGGTCAGTCCATGGGCAGCCGTTACGCATTGCTAGTGCCGCTGACGGTTTGTGGTTAAACCCACTGTCAGGGTGCTGACGAGTCATTAGAGTCCCCCACAGGCAGTTTCCCAAGTTCGGGCGAAACGTTGTAGAGGCCGTATGGTTTTATGGCAGGGTTCGGAAAATGCACGTGCGTTTACGCACGTGTCAGTTTTCGGGCAGATGATACTGGTCGGCTTTGGTTTAAGCCGGATCCGAGTATTATATTGAGTAGGTATAATATCTTTGTCTCAGTTGCATTTATATTCGGTCGTAATATAAATGCGGGTATATTTATACAGTTTCGGGGTTATCCTGAAAGTCGTTTCAGGATCACTTTTGGAAGTTGCCAGTTTCCAGTTTTCTATCAGCCGTCTTTTAACATTTGGTTAAAGGCGGATTTATCTTTTCTTGGATGAGAGTGAGTCGAGCTTCTAGAAGGTTCTAGAAGGTTCTAGAATTTGTGACCAAGCTTTGTGACTCATGCTTTGATTTCATTACTTTCTTGTTTTGCTTAAGATCTTTAAGCAAGATATTTGTAAGTGTTCACATATGATATTTATCATATGGTCACCCCCCTCTCCTACGGTCACCTCCCTCCTTCATATATATGATAAGCCTCCTCTCTCTCTCATTCACTCTCACTTGATTCATTCTTGAAAAGATATGATAGTTTTGGGGTGTATGGAATTTACAGTTCATTTCATTCCATCACCCGATTTCCACGGCAACTTCATTAACCGATCGTCCACGGATTTGGACGAAGTGAGACAAAGTCATCTACTCATTCTCTACATCAATCTTGGTCGTCTCTTTTAGCAAACTTGACGATCGAGTTGCCTCGAGTCAGAGGCGGGAGCCCGTTTAAAGAACCGATCATGTGGTGCCACCTCGACGAGGAGATCGGAGATCGACGAGATCGGAGCAGCCGCAACGGAGCGTGGGATGATGGTTGAAGAACGAAGGACTCGGATCGTTCGGTATAACCATTCTACACTCTTTACAGTTTGTTAGTTTTAGCAATAATGGCAGATCCGGGTTAAAGTATACGATAGCGCCAGTTTAAAAATTTTTGTTCCGCATTTGGCGTCTGTAGACGGCCGGAGCGCTAGCGTAGACTTACAAAATATTGGGTAAATTGTTAAAACCTCTTGGCAGGTTTTTCCGTTTGACAAAAATCTACTAGGCTCGAAGCGCTTGTTAAAATCCCTTTGAAAATCTTTGGTGCAGCATCTGTATAGTTGCATGTTATATCTAATCAGCACATACATTCACAAGCAAACTGCATACATATAGCAAGAAACTGTATACATATTGTATAAAAATGAGATATAGCAGGAAACTATACAGATACCTCAGGCAAGGTATTTTTGACAACTGAAAATTTTGAAGGGGTTTTTGACAACCGTTTCAGAATCGGGCTTTTTGTCAATGGGAAAACCTGCGACAGGTTAACCTATATATAGAATCTATCCTTAAATATTAAAACATAATTGATCTACTTTGTCAAATTATTGAAAGAGAAATGCTTTACCTCTCCATATATAGAATTGACATCTACAAGGATTTTTATTGGCTATAAGATAAGAATAGAGCATGCAATTCCCTATATGATATATCTGGATATTATTTCCATTTTTTATCTGATAAAAGTTCATATAGCATAACATAAAATATCATAGATGAGTACATGAACAGTGACTTCTCTCAAACAGCTCTCTGCAACAACAGCAACAGCAGCAAAAGCAAAAGTGATGTACATGCAGTCTGTCACTACATTAACCAACTATGATTAATTATTCAAAAATACTTTTTCTGCGTGCAAACATTATAGGCCCATCTGTTTGACATTATTATCTAGATGTTGTGGATCCTACCATCTTGACGCTTGGGTAAACTTTTGGATAGACAAATTACCGTAGGGAAAATATCGCTCTTAATTATTTACCATGGTTTATGTGAATGAAATCAAGTTTCAACTACCCCCAGTTGCTCCCTCCTCTTTATAAATTCACATTTTAGCTGCCTTCATCTTTCACAAATTAACCTATAACAACAAATGTGTTTTCCCCGCTTGTTTATATTTTAATCATCTATTTTCTTTGGCCTACTTTGATTATTATACATGGCTGCTTCAAAAGAGGTAGGAAAATGTTGTTATCATCTTAACTCGGTGAACTTTTAGAAATCTCCAAAGTTTTGCAATACATGGATTGGGATCATCAATTAACAAAAGATATTACAGTTTAATTGTCTATGCATCCCCATATAGATTAGCACACCATGTCTGAATTCTTTTTTTGTTATTATTATTTCAAATTTTTTTCCTCATACATAAAATTATAATTTCATAGTCGTCTTATATTTATCCGACATTTTTGTTGCGGACATGATTTGCAAAAGGATGATTTGAGATTTTCTAGAAATGGGAGGTTTCGGTAAAAAGGTATTATATCAATAATTAAAATAGCAAGAGCAAAACCAAAGGAATCCCTATTTAAGTATAATTAGTTTTATATGTTTAAATTCTGGTTACATTATAGATTTTGTGGGTGAGTGAAGTTATGTGGGTAAATTTGAGAAGTTAGCTAAGGTATTTCTACATTAACTACCTCTTGGAATATTTTCGGTATATTTCTTGACATAACTTTTGTTTGGTAGAGTTTATTTTTTTTTTATGGATTTGTTTTTTGACTAGAGTGAGTTTTCAAATTTATTTTTAAATCTGACACTTTATTCTAAAAATAACAAGGGACAGCATTGAGCGAACTTTATTAAGATTGATTATTACTCTCACCAACAAATTTAATGGATCCAATATAGTTTAACAGGAGTGCCGCCCTATTTTGCTGGTCTCCTGAAAGTCCTGCATTAAACCGAAAATATCTAACCTAGCAACCGTGTCTTCCTAAATGATTGATCTCATTTTTTTTAAAGGAAGAGGCTGTTTTCCTAAAATGAATGAAAAATGGGTTTTAACCCGGTGATGTGTAAGTATGGTAAACTATTCACAATCGTAAAAATAGGATGGGCCTCGACTCAATCGGTCAGCCCGCTTCATTTCGGTATCGTCCTTAGGCATATGTATATACCGAGTTCAAGACATCAGCCTAAAAAGGCCTGACTTATTACAACGACCCGACCTTCAATATCTTATTTATCACAAACAATTTATCACGTTCATCGGCTTGGTAACAGCCGGTAATTACAAGCGGTCAACTCCTGACATAGGAGGTGCGGGACATTACAGAAAATATATCGGCCGAATATGTTTCCACTCCATTAATTTGGGGACGTTCGGCCTCCAAATAAAAGATCCGTGGATATCGTGTCACATGTTCCTTCTTTGCTTCTCATGGACCGTTTGGTAGCTGGCCGAGATATCAGCTGCAGACCATATGCCCGTCTAGGACAGGACATCTGACTTACGGGCAAAATCGGGCCACAGCCGACAGCTCGGCCTCCGGCGTCTCGCTCAGCTTGATCTCGACAAGTCTCAGTGCATGATTGAACTTCTGATCATTCGTTCGACCTTAGGAACTGAAATCCTGGGCCGTTCGTGGCTGCTCTGAGAGGCCGAGCGCTCGCCGCTTACCTGACCTATGATGAGATCCGCGCCATCTCCATTGACCCAAGGGCACAGGGTTATCCTTGATGATGGATCTTCTCCGGTCCTTCTCACTGGACCCTTCGGCCAGATTCACACCAACGTAATCAACCATGGAATAGCTGTACGTCGATGCTGGGGCCGAAGATCGCCCCATCTATTATTGCCAATGGTATATCTGGGACGAAAGAGGCATTACCTATCGGGGACGGCCTGACTTTTCGATCCCAAGCAGGGCCTCGATAGCGGCGGCGGTTGTGGATCAACCACTGGCTAATTCTACGACCATAACAACTGGAGAAGAACCAGGTCTATGCTAGAAGCTAGGGCTAATTGTATGCTAGGGTTTTTTTGAGATCGATTGTTCAGGCCGTCCCGTTGCTCTTAAGTGCTCTTTTATAACCTATAACTTACTTGGCGCTCAAATTTTGACCTAACCGGCCGAACATGTGGTCTTTATCCAACCCGTTCCGTTGAGATCTAGATATGACCAATGCTTGTTGGGCCGACCTATCTCTCCATAGACCTTTGGTTCTGGATATTTGATGACCCATGCAAACAAGGACACCGACCATTACCATTGTTAGATCTTAATTAAGATTGGTTATATGTCTTATAAATTTTTAGAGGCAGAATAAGCGACATGGAAACTAAAGATAAGCTAGTTCGAGGCCAGCGCCCTTCGATATGGAGACACAACTCACAAGAGCCAATCTGTTGGGACCGACGCAACGAAACCTGTAAGGGTAGCAAATTAGAGGATTATTTTTTCGCAATTAAGTGAGGCTTATATTTCAACATACCGATTAATGCAATTGTCTGGCTTTGTTAAGTTTTATATTTCGTATGTCAATTTATAGAGAAAATAATGCAAGAGCTTATAGGTGATTGTTCAAAATATCTTGTTGTACTCAAGCTGTGATATAATTTATGCTATATATAGACCGTTCGATCCACGGAATCCAAAACGATCCAAGAAATGTTTACGATGACATCAAAGCGCAAACGGAAAGTAAAATCCTAAATTTTCAGAATTTTAGAATGAAATAAAAGCACGGATAGAAAGTAGAAAACTAAATCGAAAGATATACTGACCTGTTTTTATCGAATAGAAAGTTGGTCCTCACTTAAACTAATTATCGTTTTCCTAAAACACTCAGAAAAAAATAAAATTAAACCATTTTTGGAAAATCCATGTTTACTTTGTCTCCTACCGAAATAACAAATCTTTTTATTTTTTATATTTTATCAATTTAATTATGTACATCGCACGTGCCGTAACGTCATCATTGTTTAGATGGTAGCAAATTAGAGGATTATTTTTTCGCGTGCTTTCTACATTCCTCTTTTGGCATTATAATAACTAGTATTTAGCAAGTCTGATACATATTTGTATATTTTAAACGTGGATAAAGATTTGAGATTTTTTTTTCTAAAATTTAGTTAAAATAATATAGATTTTAAAGGTTTCCGTAGGATTTTTATTTTTTAAAAATTTAATAAGCAAGCTATCTTAAATAATTTTTAAAAGTCATTATTATCTTAACGAAAAGTATTAAGATATTTCTCGAACAAAATATTAAAACGATTTAAATTAACTAACAAATCTCTTTTTTCTATATCTTATTAATTTAATTATGTGTATTGCATGTGCTAAGTTGGCACATCATCGCTGCTTACGTGGCGGTAAATTAGAGGGTTTCTTTTACACATGCTTAGTACATCCCTCCTTCAACATTAATAAAGTATAAAGAAAGATAGATAGAGATTAACAATGGCCAATAATTTCCATGGATTAACAATGGTAAAGATCGAATTAGCATTTGACTATTTTTCTCATTTATCGATTATCCACCATCAAGACATGGATCAAAGTCAAAACTGGCTTTAAGTGTTTTTTGGGTCAAAAGTGGTTATCCACCGTTCTTGGTGTAATACACGGACAGTTAAGATTTACTAAGAAAATAAATATATACTTAAAAATAGGATTTTTATTTTTTTTCAATCTCACCCATTCTAGTATTACACCACGGACGGTAAATAACCAGCTTTGCCAAAAAAGTTTTAAAGCCAGCTTTGACTTGATCCGTGGGCATTCTGGGATAAGTTTTGTAAGACAGTAATAATATCTCTTAAAAATAAGATTTGGTTTAATCTTCACTCTAAATGATCCATGTATCGCAGCTTCAACGGTGGATAAACCGTTTCTACCAAACAATGTCAAATGCGGTTTGGTTTAAGTTTCAACTACCCCAATCTCTTCCTCCTCTTTATGAATTCACATTGTAGGTGTCTACATTTTTCACCGACCCTTTACAACAAATGTGTTCTTTTTCTGTTCCCTTATTTATTTTCATTCCTACTTTTGAGTATTTTAATGGCTTATACAAAATCAACTATAAGGCCTTGCATCTTAATTTGGTGAACTTTTAACAATCTCCAAGGTTCTGCAATACATCGATGATTGACATAAATTAAATGTTGCTACTTAATTGTCTATGTCCATATAGTTCATTACACCATGTTTATGACTTGTTTTATTATATATCTTTATAGTGTTATATATACCATTAATTACTTGTTAATTATATGTATCATACTTTCTCTAAATTTTTGTTGTAGTCATTCTTTTGGCAAAAGATACTCTGGGGCATCCTAGGAATGGAAGGTTTTGGGGGAAAATGAAGGTAAATTGTCAAAAAAAACCCAAGCACTTTTTTCCGTTGTGAAAAACTTCCTGGCCTTGAAACTGTAGCGAAAACCTCTCTAAAAGATCTTTCAGTTGTCAAAAATTCCTTACCTATGATATACGGTCATTTCCTGCTATATCTAGTTTCATGCAATATCTAAGCAGTAGTCAGCAATATCTAAGCAGCTTTCTGTGATATCTAAACCGTTTTCTGCGATATCTAAATAATGTGTATGAATTGGTTAGATATAGCAAGTAACTATGTAGATACGGGAGAAAGATTTTCTAGGAGGGTTTTGACTACTGTTTCAAAGCCCCGGGTTTTAACAACGGGATAAAGTGCTTGGAGTGAGGTTTTTGACAATTTACCCAAAATTTAGTGGTATATCATTATACTTTAAAATAATTTCCTCATGAAATATATCTAACACGTGCAATTAATGTTCGGGATCAACGGGGAGAAATCAAAACTCAAAACAATACTCGCGACAACATCTAAATCACGCAAGCACAATTACGCAATTAAACTATCACGCCCCGCTTTCCAGTAGACGGAAGAAGGTACGTGACGAGGCCGTGACGTATTTATTTCGAGAAGGTCATTTCCCGGAATAAATACGCTAAGCGTAAAATAAGTAATATAAAATGACAAGAAATAAATATGAGATTTAAACTTCAACAACTTTATTTACATTCAATTTGAAGCATTTACAATACATGAGTTCAACCGGAAGTAAATACAATACAAAAAGAGAAATACCTAATAAGTGACATACATAATCTGAGAAAATGTCTAGTCTAGACTTGAGTCGTGATCTGGTCGTGCTCCTCTTCGGTGGTGTTCACATCCTCAGTCTCCACAGTATCTGACGAACATTCCAAGAAAACAGAGGTGGGTGGAATGCCCGTCAGCGAACTTTCGCTCGGTAAGTCCCCAAGAAATAGGTGTGAAGTATAACAGTATAAAGATAAAGTAAATGTATATCATGAAATAATGGATTAGGAGATATGGTGTTGAAATATGTCATTTGCTGTAAACATGGCAATTCTGTTTAACATGCAGTTCTATATCATAACATAAGTATAATATAGTATGGCCGTGTCGTGTAGGTATAGTGAATATGAAGTGAATGTAAGTGTCCTAAATGGTCTTTATATGGGTAAACAAATTTAACGTAATTTTAATAGTGAATATCAACCAATCTCAAGAGTGTTCTCGAACCCAACAAGCTGTAATCCAGGGGTAAGGAACCACGAGCCCGAATCAAATGCTAGTAACGAGACTTCAATCTAGTATTGAAGTATTCCAAACTCAATAGGCTATAATTCAGGAGTAAGGAAACACGGGTCCTCATGATAGCTTGCTTGTGTTAGTAGACATGGATTCATGATCTATGAGGACTCCTGAGATTTCGTTGGATTCACATAAGAACTACCCCAACACCCCTTGTATTCTACGTTACCGTTAAGATTACCAGTCTTGCTCGAATCCATGAATACATCAAGTTGCAAGATTGAGTTCATATCAATATCATATATCCGTGTCAAGTATTCATGTTTTCATGCAAGTTGTATTTATGATTCGAGTCAAGTCAGTTTCAATAGCAACTATTGTGTTCATATTAAGTTCATGCCCAATTATAACCAGGGTTTGGTCAAGTCAAGTTAAGTATTCATATTTGATTTTGATGTGTGAATTCAAGTGTTCATATTTATGATCAAGTATTCGTATTTGACTTTAGATTCATGTTTGAATTGAACTCTGATCGAGTCAGACACTTGTAAACTGATTTAAATCTTGAATTAGGTTTGAGAGTCATCGGTAACTGCTGCATATGAATGGCAGGATTTGTGTCTTTTTTCAAGACAATTACTATTGATAACTCCGTTAAGTTTTCTAACTTAACTAGACAGGCACTCACTTTCTCCGGCTCCCTAGGGTTCAAGAGAATTGATCCCGCTTAAATCTATATTTACTAAAATTCTTAAATATTGTTTTATATAACTTGAGGGGGTTTAATAAAAATATTATAATATAGTTAAAAGTAAACCTCGAGGGGTTACTTATATTATTAGTGTTTTCATTAGCATGAGTTTTAAGGATTTGAGATATTTTAGCGATAAACAATTAACTTTAGAAGTTCATGGTATTTTATTGAAAAGAATTGTCTTTTGGTAACTTGATGGTATTTTATTGAAACTTGTTAATCTTTCATTTTTAGAAAATAAGTTTATTATATTATGAAAATAAGGATTTATAATTTTTATATAATTATTAAAAATTAAATTTCTTTATTTATTTAGGAAATTCTTTTTTTTTAAAAACTGTATTTAAAACCTTTCGAGATCGAATACTCCATGAGAAGGTCTGCATCTCGCTCTACTAGCCCAAGGATGTGCGATAATCCGCACCATCCATTAGCGGGTCCCCTAAAGAGGGCTGTAGAGGCATAATCGCAAATGAATCGAAATATTGTTTTAAAAGAAAACTGGTTTTTAAAGTAAGTGGTATTTTAATATAATATATTTTTCGTATAAAAAGGTATCGTGCTATGAAACAAGAGTGTACGTGAGGGGTAAATCGTTACCCCGTGAAGTATTTTAATATAATATTTTCTTCGTACAAAAATTCGAACACAGAGGCTACGTCACAGCAGTGCAAGGGCTTTACCAGTGAGCTACAAGTTGTTTCTTGCTTTTATTTAGCAAAATTAACTTATAATTCAAACTCAGATTGTTATACTTTCTTCTGTACATTAAAAAGAAATTTTTTTTACTGTGTGTTTCCCCAATAAAAGAGCAAAACTCTGTTTAAAAATTAATGAGGCAGCGCCTCACGTGCTTCCCATGAGGGCGCCAGCGCCAAGACCAATCTGATAGGAATTAATCTTATGGTGGTGCTTCACGTGCGTCTCATGCGGGCGCCAGTGCCAAGACCAATCTGATAGGAATTAATCCTATGGCGGCGTCTCACGTGCTCCTCACGGGGGCGCCAATGTGCAAAACATATGAATACCCATTATAAGAATTAAAATCTTGAGTAGCGCCCACGTGCACAACACGTGAATGCCGGCGCCCAGGTAGTGTCAAATTCTACTCTCTGTTAAATAGAGCCGTTGGATCAAAGATCCAATGGAGATGATAAATCATCAAAAATACAGAATAAAATTCTGTTGGGAGAAAACATCCTCCAAATTGGAATATAGAATAAAATTCTATTTTGGGATATATTCTCTCAATCTTTCTAAACAAGAAAGATTGCCCTCTGTAAAACAGAGAACCGATGGATTAAAAATCCAACGGTGATTTAAAAAATCACCGTTTTACAGAATAAATTCTGTGTGAGGGAAAATATTTCCCCGATCTTGTTAGAAACAAAAAAATATGTTCTGTAAAACAGAAACCCTTGGATCAAAGATCCAATGGTGGGTAAAAATCCCCAAATCAATTACGATCTCTTAATGAGAGATTTCTTCAAAAACAAATTAACAAACTTGCCTCTACTATATAAAGGATCCAGGACTTCAAGTCTATAAGAGGAGACCCTCCCATAAACTTCTAAAAAACTAAAGCAGAAAGCTTCAAAAGGGAACAGAGAAGAAAATCCCCTTCCTCAAAAACTCTAGGTAAATAAAAGGAATAGAGATCAAAACATCTCGTTTATAGGTCTAAGGGTTTAACCTTTAAAAAAAAAGAACTTAGTTCTTTTTCTGGATCTGAGATCCACAAGACGAGTCTCCCATATGTTGAGAA
The DNA here is from genome assembly GCA_030015575.1 of Agapanthus africanus. Taxonomy (NCBI): domain Eukaryota; kingdom Viridiplantae; phylum Streptophyta; class Magnoliopsida; order Asparagales; family Amaryllidaceae; genus Agapanthus; species Agapanthus africanus. Next base: position 490,423,117 of record JASDDO010000012.1, on the reverse strand, counting down.
TTTAATTCTCATCGGGAAGAATTTGTTCTTGAGAATCGAAAATTCAGAAAAGGGCTAGGAATTGAATTCCTTGAAACGAAGTATATAAGAGAAACCTGGTTCTCATAAAAGAACTTGGTTCTTAAAAAAACGAAAGCTTGATCATTAATGGATGCCACAGAAGAAAAGAGTGCTTAGCACTTACTGGGCAGCGCCCAGCGCCTTACGTGTCCCTCACGTGGGCGCGGCAGAAGAAAAGAGTGCTTAGCACTCACTGGGCAGCGCCCAACGCCTCATGTATCCCTCACGTGGGCGCCATAGAAGAAAAGAGTGCTTAGCACTCACTGGGCAGCGCCCAGCGCCTCACGTGGGCACCACAGAAAAAAGAGTGGTTAGCACTCATTGGGCAGCGTCCAGTGCCTCACGTACTTCGCATGTGGATGCTATAATGAGCGCTTAGCACTCCATATAAAGACAAAAGGAGTAAAGTGTTTTACACTTATTGGGTAATCCCTCATGATTGAAAGCTCCACATGATCATATGTGGGCGTCAGAACTTATATAAGTGCTCAGTACTTTTTGCATAAAAGGGGGACTGATTAAACAGAGCCCAAGCAAGTGCTTTGCACTCTTGTTTTTCAATAAAAAAAGAGGGACCACTAAGCAGATCAAGCCCAAATTGGCTAGGTCCTCTGAGGATAGAACCACCTTGATTCAAATCAACCGAGCCCATATACCCATGATTTCCCAAACTGGTCTTAGTCTCACATATGATTATTGATATTTCAATTGATGATATCCAAATGATATTCATTCTATATCTCCTAAGGTAATCTTAGTCTCAAAATATGACTAACGATTCCTAGGGCCACCATAACCCGTCTCCTTCAAATACGTGATTTGGTTTAAGGGTACATCTCTCCACACTTCTGATATACGTCGTTGTAATTCTTTAACGTCTTCAGAGAGGTGACGGGTCCTGACAACCAACAATTCTTCAGTGCATTCCCAAACTGTCCAAACCGACGTGCACACCTCAAATCAGACCGCACCCCATACCGAGTGCATTCCATATCACCCCTGTTCATTCCGTCATGTAACAAATACACGGGCACGCAAGATGAACACACTGGACCACTACGTCCTTAAACTGGCAAGGGACCGAAATGTTCTTAAACTAATATTCGCCTTCAAAATGACGATAAGGGATCGAAATGTTCTTAAACTAATATTCGCCTCCAAAATAGCAATAATGGACCAAAACGTCCTTAAACTAAAACAATAGAGCCCAAATGCTTTTTTGTTGGATCTGAAATAAAAATGATCTAAAACCTTGTTAAGTGGATCTTAGCCTCAAATTGGACTAACGTATCTTTAACAGAAACCAATCGAGCCACAAATGTTCGCATACATTTAAGTCGATCTTAATCTCAAAATAGATTAACGGTCCTTAAATAAAAACCTAAATCTAAAAATATACGGATTTGGACCAATCTACGCCCTACGGGCGACGACATAAATTAGTCCCCGTATACAATACACGGGCAACCTAAACAAACAAAAACACACATTACACGAAGTGAACTTCCGGAGCAGGAGAAAGTGGTTATCACGATTCGATAACGTAATTAACTGCAGGGGCTTGTACCTGCAGGGAAGAGCGTCTCCACAATCAAAAACCCCTCGTAAACGACGGGGAATCTGACGAAGTCTGCTACAACGGCCGCATCCATCCAAACCTCAATATACGATACCATAAATCAACTTGGCATCTTCAGAGAGGTGGACGGATAAATCCAAATAGCATCTGCCCCTAAATTCAGGTAGGACGATTCATCCCGGTTTCTTCCCCGTTTTCGGCGGTGAACACCATGATTTCAGAGTCGTTACATCTACCCTACTTATAAAAATTTCTTCCTCGAAATTTATACAAGGGTGTTATAATAGATTCAAGAAAAATTTGATTACACCAGTGGTGAAGGAAGTAACGATATTGTATCGAAAGTAAAAGAAAATGTTTAGATAGATGAAAGCACGAAAGAATGCAGAACTTGGAAAGGCTGAAGAAAACATGGGAGAACATTTACCAGTGTTACTTTGACCTATAACTTCCGTCTCTACAGCTGCCAAAGTGAAAGCCTGACATCTCTGTACATTTCTCTGTGCATGCTGGTACATCGATGGCTGAAGAGGTAAATGTGGTCCGCATGGAGGTGGTGCAGGAAGGGTTAACAGAGTAGGTGGAGCTTGAATAGCTGGTCTGTTAGTGGATGTTGCACACTCTCACAACACTTGTGAAGAGGCGGAAGCGGTAAACAAAAATTTTCTTGCATGCAACACCCACATAACCCTAGATCTTGTGCTTAAATCTTAACTAGCAAACATATCTAGAGATCTTATTTACTATGATAGTGTTATACCTAAGGAACCGGTCCTTCGGGTCTTTATTTGGATGTGACTCCTAGGCTCCTTGTGGTCGCAAAGAACTCGGTCTCCGGTCACCTCAAGATCCAAGACGATTCACCCGAGAGCTATCGAACAAGCTACAAACTCTTCACAAGAGTTTAACTAAGAGATCAAGTATGCTAGAAGTGATCACTTAGATGATGTAGAGATCAAGTATTGGATTATTATGTCTCTCGACCTATGATTCACAACTCATGTGAGTGATTTAGGTCAAGAGCTAGAGGAAGGAGATAATGAGGAGAGAGAAGGTGAATGTGTTGAATGAAAAATCAAGCATGGAAAAATAATGATATGGCTAAAAGAAAATAATTGAAGCATGTATTATTTTTCTCCAAAATAATGCACCATGCTTCAATAGTAACTCCAAATGAATATAAAATGAATTTAGCCATGCCATCACCCATGCATAGACTTTCTCCAAATTCCACCTCATTGTTTTATTTTCAAAAAATAAAAACCCATTTATGAGGCGTCTCCTTCTAGAATTTATTCTTGTAACAATTACAAGAATACCCCTCACCGTATACCATGCAAGTATACCCGTATCCGAATTTCGAAAAATACAAATACAAATAATTCAATAATATAATACCGGTATGCGGCTTAAACCAAAGCCTACCGATATTAACATTCCGATCATTATTCCTGTAACCATTATACGAACATGATCGAAACCCTGCCGTAACAACTTACGGCCTCTATATCTTTTGCCTGAACCAGGGAACCCTCTGTGTGGGACTCTAAAGACTCGACAGTATGCTGGCAGTGGATTTAACCACAAGCACGTCAGCGGCACTAGCTGTGCGTAATGGCTACCCAAGTACATGATGAAAAGGTGGCCGACGAGCGAACTCATCACAACCCTAACGAGCCTGTAAGCAACACTTACCGCACGGTCCGGTTTCTTCGTCTGATACGTAGCATATGAAGTCTAGGGGTGATAAATGTCAGACCCCAGTAACTTTATAAGTCATGCTGATTTACGGTCCATAACGGTTCGAGAAACTACTGATAACTCTTATCAGTAAATCTCGAGAACCCTGGCCAGGGATTTGCTGTTATGGCCGATCAAGTATAGCGTGACATCAACTCCCTATACAGGGAGAGACGAAACCCCTCCTATCGCTCACTGCCTCCATGCGATTCGGTACTGTACCCAAAATCCACCTGTTTGCACGACTCAGTAGAGCCGTGGTAGGGAGGAAATTAAAGCACAGTGGGAATCACACAAGACACTATGACGATCTCAGGTCTACAGACTAACCTGTACAAGTGTCACCAGAGAATTACTATATGACAATAGGTATATATACCATCTAGGAGTTCTCGGCGAGTCCTGTTCGGTGTATATATTCTCCAATGAGCACCTGTGTACAATCTTTGATGTTAAATACTAATGGTTGTAGGATCAACCGTCGCCCCCACGGTCAAGAAACATACACACTAGTCTACTATAGTAATATCGATGCCCTGTCTCGATATACCCTCGATTAGGAACTATTAAAGGATATGCTTATAGACTACCCAGGCCCCGCTAGTATGATTTACATCATAATCCTGGCAGTCAGGCATAATCCTAAGGGCTTCATCAACATGTACAAAGATATGAAATACAACACATCATACATTAAGATGAAGATAAACCAGATAGCATACTATCATTTCGAGCAAAGATTGTTTCTGTACATATACATGCCTAGCATCCTATACAATACAGGCCTCTAGGGCATACATATCTAACAATCTCCCACTTGCGCTAAAGCCTGTAGTTGGTGCAATAAGTACCCACTGTCTACACTAGAACCAGTTGCCGGCATACCGCATGTCCAACAGCTCGAACAGTTTTTCAAACTGGACTTGAGGGATGGCCTTGGTGAATGGATCTGCTGTGTTATCTTTCGTGTCTACTCTCAGTACCTTGATGTCCTGGCGGTCCACTATCTCCCTGATGATGATACCGCCTTAAGATATGTCTGGATTTCTATTGGGACCTTGGTTCCATTTCCAAAGTCATGGCTCCATTGTTATCGCAATAAAGAGGTATTAAATTAGCAATGGATGGAACCACCTGAAGTTCAGAAATGAACTTCCTCATCCAGACTACCTCTTTTGTGGCATCATTAGCAATGATATACTCAGCTTCCATCGTAGAGTCAGTGACGGTATCTTGCTTGGAACTCTTCCAACATACCGCCTCTCCATTTAGGGTAATTACAAACCCTGAGATGGATTTACTATCATCCTTATCGCTCTGGAAGCTGGAGTCGGTAAAGCCCTCCATTTGAAGATTTCCGTTACCATACACCAAGAACATTTCTTTAGTTCTTCTCAAGTACTTCAGAATGTTCTTCACAACAGTCCAGTGTTTCTCCCCTGAATTGGATTGATACCTGCTTACTGCACTCAGTGCATAAGCTACATCTGGACGAGTACACAACATCGCATACATTATAGATCGAACCGTAGGGTATAATGCTCATGCGAGCCCTCTCTTCATCAGCCTTTGGAGACATCTCTTTGGAGAGGGTGATCCCGTGACAAGCGGGTAAATTACCTCGCTTTGAATCTTCCATACTAAACCTCTTTAGTATGGTGTCAATGTATCTCGATTGGGATAATCCCAATAATTTCTTAGATCTATCTCTATAGATCTTAATCCCCAGAATGTACGAGGCATCACCCAGGACTTTCACGGAGAACCTCTGCGATAAGAATAGTTTGACCGATTGTAGCATAGGAACATCATTTCCTATCAAGAGAATGTCTTCCACGTACAATACGATGAATGTAACAGTACTCTCTACAATCCTTTTATAAATATATGGTTCATCTACATTTTTGATAAAACCAAACTCTTTGATTGTATCATCAAAGTAGATGTTCCAACTCCGTGATGCCTGTTTTAATCCATAGATGGATTTCAGCAACCTGCATGCTTTTCCGCTGCTCCCACTCTTAATGATGCCTTCTGGCTGATCCATAAAAACACATTCTTCTAAATCACCATTTAGAAATGCCATTTTAATATCAATCTGCCAGATCTCATAGTCATAGTGGGCAGCTATAGCAAGCAGGATCCGAATGGATTTGAGCATCGTGACTGGTGAAAAGGTTTCATCATAGTCCAAGTCTGGTCTTTGACGAAATCTTTTTGCGACCAGCCTAGCTTTATAGGTCTCCACCTGACCATCCACACCGATCTTTCTCTTAAAGATTCATTTGCTCCCTATGGGTTTTATTCCAGGAGGTGCAACCTCCAAAGTCCATACTTTGTTGGTATGCATGGATTCCATTTCGGATCTTATGGCATCCAGCCACTTCACCGAGTCACCACCCGTGATAGCTTGCTGAAAACTAGTAGGATCATCATCATCCATGATGCAATCTTCTCTATTACCATCAATTAGAAAACCGTAGTATCTATTAGGTGGGCGAGAAGTCCTACTAGATTTACGGAGTGGTTGAGGTTCGTCAGGTTCTATTGAAACCTCAGGTTCAACCAAATCATCGGTAATTGTTTGTGTATCTGAAATTTCTTCCAGTTTTACTGCATTGCCAACAATATCATTTGTAAAAAAATCATTTTCTAAAAATATGGTATACTGAGAAACAAACACCCTTTGTTCCTCCTTGTGGTAGAAAAGATATCCATACGAGAGTTTTGGATATCCCACAAATTTACACAAAACCGATCGTGTCTCTAGTTTGTCCAGATTCTGCTATTTCACATGAGCCGGACAATCCCATATCCTAACTCGTTTAAGAGATGGTCTCTTCCCATACCATATCTCAAATGGAATGGTTGACACGGTTTTGGTCGGAACCCTATTCAATAGATAAATCGCAGTCTCCAATGCGTGCCCCATAATGAAAGTGGTAACTCAGCATCACTCATCATTGATCGTACCATATCTAATAGGGTACGATTCCTCCATTCCGACACACCGTTGTGCTGTGGTGTGTATGGAGGAGTGGGCTGAGAGAGAATCCCATTCTCTTTTAGGAAATCTAGAAACTCTGAGCTTAGATACTCACCTCCTCGATCCAATCGAAATTTCTTGATACTCAAGCCTGTTTGTTATTCTACTTCAGATTTATACTCCTTGAACTTTTCGAAGGCTTCAGACTTATGTTTCAACAAGAACACGTGTCCGAATCTCGAGAAATCATCAGTAAAAGTTATGAAGTAGGAAAACCACCTCTCGCATGTGTAGACATTGGTCCACATACATCACTATGTATGAGGCCTACGAGTTCAGTAGCTCTCTCTCCATGTCCACTAAATGGAGTTTTGGTCATTTTACCTTTGATATAAGACTGGCAAGTCGCATAAGATTTATATTCAAAAGAGTTTAAATATCTATCTTTATATAACTTGGTTAGTCTTATTTCATTAATATGACCAAGTCTACAATACCAAATGAAAACTTCATTTATGTCTGAAATCTTCCTTTTTTTTGTGTGTTGTATATTGAAAACCGTGTGCTGGTTTAGGACGTATATCCCGCTATTTAATGTAACGACCCAATCAACTCTTAATTAAGATTAATGTTCATAACATTAGATTGTAATATAAAATTATATCCAGCATTGTCCAACAACGATACAGATATAATATTACATAACATTGAAGGTACAAAATAATATGGGTTCAAAACCAATATACAATCCGACGGCAAACCAAGGTGATACTCTCCCACTGCTACAGCATGTACAGAGGAACCATTCCCAACCTGGAGAGTGTGATCTCCTTTCTTCAAAAACCTGCTATTTCTCAGCCCCCGTACACAATTGCAGATGTGAGATCCTGACCCGGTATCTAATACCCAGGAAGCAGAGTTAATTGAAAAACAGTTTTCTGTTACAGACACACATGAAGTGGAAGCATCACCATGCTTCTTCTTCTTGAGGCCGGCCAGGTATCCAACGCAGTTTCTCTTCCAGTGCCCAGTCTGGTGGTAGTGGAAGCATTCCCCTCGTCCTGTCGCGGCAGCCCCTATCATGTCCTTTTCCGATGCCTTTTTCACTCCTCCTCTCGGCTTGATGGGATTCTTCTTCTTCTTTCCCTTGGCCTTGGCTTTCGGGATGGAAGAGGAAGATGGCCAGGCAATTAGAGCGGGAATTTTTTTCTACCTTTTGCCTGCTCTCTGCACTCCTCAACATATTAAGGAGTTCAGGTAATGACTTCTCCATGTTGTGCATGTTAAAGTTTACAATGAACCGAGCAAAGGAAGGGGGAAGGGACTATAGAACAATATCAACATACTGTTCGTTCTCCATGGTCTAATCCAGGTCCTCTAGTTCTTCGATAATTCCAATCATCTTCAATACATGGTTACATACAGACGTGCCAGCAGCCATCCGCATCTGAAATAACTTTCGAGATGCCTCATATCGGAGAGTACGAGATTGCTCTCCATACAACTCCTTTGTATAGAGAAAGATGGATTGCATATCCATCTTCTCGTGCTGCTTCTGATGTTCATTGTTCATAGAAGCAAGCGTGAGGTACTTAGCTGTTGCACAGTCTGTTGGATATGTAAGCCCTAGAGGCCATTATTGTATATGTATACATATGGATACTTAGACATATATATGTAAAGGACAGTCTTGCTCGATATGATAGTATGCTATTTGGTTTGACTTTATTTTAACATGTGTGTGTTTTACTTGATATTACATATCCTTTAGACATGTTGATAAAGCCCGTAGGATCGTTGCTAGACTACCTGCGTTGTGATGGTGATCATACTTATGGGAGATGGGTAGTCGTCTGCACATCCTTATATGGTCCCTGGTCGTGGTAGTATCGAGACTGGGCATCGATATTCCGGAGTAAACTAGTGTATACGTTTCTAGACCCCGACGAGGGGCGATGGTTTGGTCCTGATTTGATCAAAGAATAATTTATAAACCGCAATCAAGAACGGCGTTGCTTGGTAGCTAGCCGGTGAGTATGGGTTGGTCCATAGGGATTTTGTGTATCTCCTAATTGTTCTAACGAGTTAATTCCGATTGGCGTCGGATTGATTAAATCTAAAAACTAAGTGGATCTAAATCTAAATCTTGCTAGGGTTAGTTTTAGGTTAGGTTTGGAAAGTCAATATTCCTCACCGCTTTCTATACCCAAATTAAGATCTATGAGGTCTTATGGTAATTATTAATAAAGTGGATTAGTACCATAGGGAAGAAACGATGTTTCTTCCTCTAGGTTCTTATCCTTCCTTTCTTAATCCTTACCCTAACCTCCATGGAAAACACGCTCAACCGGGCCTTTATACTATGGTATCACCGCTACCTTGTGGGATAGGGTGCCGTAGGGAGCGGTGTGTGCATGTATGCATGGAGTCCTATAAAAACGTGTGATGGGCAAGAAAGGGATGTGAGATCTTCATCTCTCAAGCCTTCCCCAAAGCTAACCTTAACAAGCGAGGAGACTACTCGCTCATTAGGGAATTGAAAAACATTTCTAAACTATCTATCTAGGGCAGAGAATAAAAGATCTAACTAGGGCAGATAAGAAATTATACTAGGGCAATGAAATAAAATTAACTAGGGCAAGAATTGAAAACTTACTCTAATTTGATGCACTCTTCATTCATTGCAGAAATTTACAGATCTGAATTTTAGATATAAAATGAGGCATAAGAAGAGGCATACCTCAAAAAGAGATTTAGGATTTCTATTTATAGATTATAGAAACCTTAGGGTTACAATTGATTCACGTCTGCAATTACAAGTTTACCCTCTAAGAAAAGAACTAGTCAACGTACCGCCAGCGACCATAGAAATTTTCCACCGACACGGGCGATGCATGTGCCACGTTTTTCCACCGTCACGCGCTTCTAATGGCCGCGGAACCGCGGCCATAAGGCAGGTTTGGCCGCGGATCCGCGGCCGTATAGGGGCATCAAAGGCTAAAATTTTCAGGGCATGTTCTGGTGCTTTGTTTCTTCTATTTCCTTTACTTGGTTTCTCAGATGGTCTTCTATTTTTCTTCCAGATTTCTACAGTGAACAATATCGTGGACTTCACCGTTTGCTTTGTGTCGAAATCTTGAATCTTGCGCTGCCTTTGTACTTTGTGAACTTGTTCACCGATCTTCATTTATTCTTCAACTGTAGGCTTGATCAAGATTCTTCCATTTGTTGGTCGTAGTCTCACTTTTGTATCGTCTTTTTATCTTTTCACTGTTTTTGTTCCGAGAACCTGTAACCTGCAAGTATGTAGCAGACATGGGTCAAAAGCACCTGTTTATTTGTAAAATGAATAAGAATGGGGAATATAATAATACAAAATTATGATATGAACAAATACCCCCAAACTTATCTTTTGCTCGTCCTCGAGCAAACCTAGTTTTATTCTCAATAAAATCCTAAACTCACTTTCGCAGGGAAACGCGATTGCACTGAGCTCGTGCAACAAGCCGTTAAACCTCTAGGTGTCCCTAGTAGGAGGAGTGTTGTCTCCTGAGGGTTTTCAGCGGATACTACCCACAAAATCCTATTAATTTGGCTTATCAACTTTTATTCTCCAATTAGGTTTTCTAACAAGAACTCTATTATTTTCGACTCATAAATCATCCACCCGTATTCTTCACGCTTCCTTATCACTTAACTTAAGATTATATATATTCTTGTGAATTTACTTAGCTTTTGGCATTTTTCAAATTTTCCTTTTAAGGTTCCATCTCAACTTAGGAATTTTTATCATCTCTATTAAAGATATAAGCATTATTTTTCATTCCTATCTCTTATCTAAACCCCAATCACATACCCCTACATGTGTGTATATATAACCCCTACACTTGAAAATTCAAATCAAGCTATCATACTCTTGTCAGTCGTCCAAAGCACTTCTTAATTGGTGAATTTTTAGATGAAATTTGCTCACACATCCTTCATGCGACCGTTAATACTTCTTGAGGTACCAACAACCGATCACAAAATGTGTTTGCATATTAAAGTGTAATTCCTAGTCTTGTAACACTTAAGGCTTTAGCAGTGACTCCCAAACCAGTTGGTCTAAGGCACTAGGTGATAAGGCACCCTCGCTAAATATTTTTTTTCTATTTATGCAGCCTTAAGTAATCACAAAAACTAGTGTTCATTTTTTTATTATCTCTTTATTCACACTTGTATTTTATTTTATTTTTCTTTGTACTAAGGACTTTAGACAAGAGCATTTCAAGGTCTCTTCTACTATCCCAAGTTTTAAGGTTCGTGTTTGTGCAATTTGTAGGGTATATATATTCAGAATCTAGACTTAAGCTTAGAAATTATTTTTCAAACTTACACTTTAATAAAAATTTCAATACCTTTCCCTTGTTTTAACTTAGCCCAAGAAGTGAACTCGAAATTTGCCTATTTCTAAATAAACTACAAAGAAATATACTTTCTACCGTTAAATTTTAAGAAAAGTTATTTTTAGGGTTTTTAATTTACTAAGTCTAAGATCTAGTTGTTCCTAGCTAGTTAACCTATTTGTCCAACTCAAGTCAATTATGGACAAAATTGAATACTTTAATTTTTACAATTTTTGATTTTTTAAAAATTTTTATGGGTTTTAAAATAAGTATGCAAATGCAAGAATATACACGTGAATACGAAGGAAGAAGGCTTACCGAGCAGACCCCCAAACTTAAACTTGACAGTGTCCTCACTGTCATGCCACAGCAAGAAGGTTGAGAATGTCGGCACTCCCATGTTTATTTATTTATAATTTTTTTATTGTTAAAAGAAAAACAAAAATATATATACAAAAAAGGTTCCCCCCAAACTTATATGAGACAGTGTTTCCACTGTTTTAAGCGTTAAAGTTCAGAGTTAGGGAGGTGAAAAATCAAACTATACAAGGCCTTACACAGACCAAAGATTAGCACCAACCATTCAAAAATTCTATCGTGATAATAGTAGGGTTGGTGAAAGAATGGAGTGTAGAGAAAAGAAATGAGAAGCACACGAGACCGTGTGGAGATAGAAGTGGTATACGGTCTCGATGGAGGAGGAGAATAGCGGAAAAGAGAAAGAAGTGTAGCACGAACTTGAGTGTGTAAATTGAGTGAATAAATTAGCACAATTTGTGATGACCGATGTGTTAAGAGCGATTGTGTTAATCTATCAACCAGTCGAGAAATAGGGTCAAATCCCTCAAGATTCGCGAGAAAATATGGGTACGTTGAACTTGGTAAACCAAATATTGAAAGTGGAAGCGTGACGAATTCTTGCTTGGTCGAAACGATAGGAAGGACGAAAGGGAGTGATTTAAGGATAGCCTTATTCTCACCTAAGTAATCTGTCTCGAACTTGAAGGATTCCATCAATGGTTCAAAGTGACTGTAAGCAACCGAGTCTGATGGTTCAACTAACTCATCTGAAAATTCAAAGGACTCAAATTCGGGCGGTAAGTCTTCAAAATCGTCCGAAAAAGTGAAACATTCGTAATCGTTATCAGCTGTGAGAACTGTGTTAGATTCAAAAAGGAACGCACTAGTGGCGTCCAAACTGCTGTGATCGAAGAGAAATCTTTCGAGCTCACAGTCCTCCTGCATGATCTTTGGTGTGGTCGGAACGATGGAAAGGAGGGAGGGTGATTTAGGAAGGATTACAGTTAAAGGTTCAGGAGGATGAATTGGAAAATCCGACTCATCAAACAAAAATAGTTCATCCTCAATACTCTCCTCATAATTCTCCTCAAAAGTTATCTCATCCATGCAATTATCATCAAAATCAAGACGCATATGAAGTTCGGGAGAAACATTTAATGACTCGGGATGATGAATTGGAGATAAAATTTCAGTTAAATTTATGGGTTCATCATCCAAAATATTCCCGGCGTCAATATCCTCAATCAAGTAAAAATCAATTTTTTTGGACACCTCATCAAAAGCATGGATATTTATCAATTCAGGTTCTAGATTGGAGGTGTAGAGATCAAAAGGATTGGTGACGGTTTCACTCGAATGGGGCTCTTCACAATCAGGTAAATCAAACACTACAAAGTCCCACAACTCATTAAACGTTTTATTTTTAACTGGTGAATCATTTGGGAAACTTGTTTGAAAACCGGAGTTGTGGGATTCAATTGAGGATGGGTAGGTTTGATTTGGAAGTGTATAGAACTCACTCTCTCCACTTAAATTCTCACTCTGTCCAACCGCCTCATTATACATTGGAATATTTGGAGCTAGTTGGAAACTAGCTACCGGTTCACTAGGTTGCATAAGGGCGGCAATGGACGCATCCACATTTCTCATCATTTGGTTTGTCGCTACCATATAAGCTTCCAACGACTGTTCCAGACTAGACATGGATTGTGTCGGGGTTTCAGTAAAAGATTCAAAGTTGTTTGGATTTTGGAAACTCTCAAATGGTTGTGTAGAAGCAATATCTATGGAAGGTGTGAAGGTCGGGTAGGACTGGTAGGAATTGAATGGTTGGACAGGAGTAGGATCAACATTTGGATAAAAAGGTGAATGGACTTGTTGATCCCAAGAACTGGAAGTGTTGAAAGGAGTGAAAGGTCGGTTACGAGATTGTTCAAAATGTTCAACGATAGACATGGGTTTCGGAGTTACAACAGGACTCGAAAAAGGGGTATCAACGTAAGAAGGTGGTGAAGGTTGAAATGGTTGATACAAAGTGGTTTGCGGAGTCGAACTGTTTCTCCTAGATGCTTTTATTCGATCTTTCAAAGAAATTTTGGGTATGGAGGGGTCGTCCGTAATTCGACCAAAACAATTCGTGTATGAAGCAATGTTTGGATGAGGTTACCAAAGTTCGGCAAGAGTTTTGGGAGGTGGGGTGCCCATGATGTAAGAAAGGGGAAGAAAAAGAATGTGGGGTGCACGGATTTCTTAGCGACAAGTTGCAAGTTTTTGTAAAAATTTTTCCTTTTTTTTTTCTTTTTGTGTTTTTTTATGAAGCTTTTTGCAAAAAAAAATTTCGATAAAAGGCTTAGACATACGTTCAATCAATCACAGATCCACAATCAAGCCTAGATCTAGTGTCACCTAGGTCAGCTAGACAGCTCCTAACTGTTCCAAAGGGCAAGAAGTAGGACCTCAAACCGCCTCTTCACCGCCAATTGTGGCCAGGTAAGCACAAGTAGAGAAAGGAGAGATCCGCTCACGAATCACCGTGAGACAGGCCTTTTAAAATTACCTTTCACTACCTGTCTAGTCTAGGCACCACAAAGTCAGGTTAGGATCAACGGTCGATACCTACAACTATTCCTTTGTCCTATTAAGCAGGAAGTCCTTAAGGCTGAGTCTAATCTTTTTTAATTAGTTGATGGATAATGCAATATGCCTTATGTGATTTTTGGGGTCGTGAGAAGAGTAATGAAATCCCCACCAAATCTGGATTGGTGTAAAAGCCCCTTAAAGTCAGTTTAAAATATGCAAAGCGGTAAACACAATCAAACACTTGCAAACAATATTTTTTTTTAGCACGGCGCAAAAAATCCTGCACAAGATCAAGTTATTGAGAAGGGGGAAAAGTTTTTGCGCAAAGAACCCTGCAGGAAAATTTTTACAGAGGAGATATCAGGGGGTTCAGAGAAGGAGAAAGGAAGCTTACAGAGGCTTTTTCAAATGATGACGTCACCAATCAGCGGCGGTTCCGCGGTCAAACGGGTACAAGAGCGGCGGTTCCGTGGTCTAATGGTTGACTCGGGACTCCAAACTTCTTCTGTTGTCTGTTACGCTCCTTCTCTGTTTGTTCAGATTTGTTGTTTTCTGTTTTTCTCTCTGGATTTTTCCAGATCTGAATTTGTTCTTCGATCCTGCACAATTCAAACGAAAATACCCTTCACAAAATAACAAGATGATAAATTTTTTATATTTTTTTATTTTTCAGTTTTTATGATTTTTAAATTTTATATTAACCCGAAATTACAAAAAGAAAATAACACGCCATCCCCGGCAACGGCGCCATTTGATTTGATCAAAGAATAATTTATAAACCGCAATCAAGAACGGCGTCGCTTGGTAGCTAGCCGGTGAGTACGGGTCGGTCCACAGGGATTTTGTATATCTCCTAATTGTTCTAACGAGTTAATTCCGATTGGTGTCGGATTGATTAAATCTAAAAACTAAGTGGATCTAAATCTAAATCTTGCTAGGATTAGTTTTAGGTTAGGTTTGGAAAGTCAATATTCCTCACCGCTTTCTATACCCAAATTAAGATCTATGAGGTGTTATGGTAATTATTAATAAAGTGGATTAGTACCATCGGGAAGAAACGGTGTTTCTTCCTCTAGGTTCTTGTCCTTCCTTTCTTAATTCTTACCCTAACCTCTATGGAAAACACGCTCAACCGAGCCTTTATACTACGGTATCACCGCTACCTTGTGGGATAGGATGCCGTAGGGAGCAGTGTGTGCATGTATGCATGGAGTCCTATAAAAACGTGTGATGGGCAAGAAAGGGGTGAGAGATCTTCATCTCTCAAGCCTTCCCCAAAGCTAACCCTAACAAGCGAGGAGACTACTCGCTCATCAGGGAATTGAAAAACATTTCTAAACTATCTATCTAGGGCAGAGAATAAAAGATCTAATTAGGGCAGATAAGAAATTATACTAGGGCAATGAAATAAAATTAACAAGGGCAAGAATTGAAAACTTACTCTAATTTGATGCACTCTTCATTCATTGCAGAAATTTACAGATCTGAATTTTAGATATAAAATGAGGCATAAGAAGAGGCATACCTCAAAAAGATCTTTAGGATTTCTATTTATAGATCATAGAAACCCTAGGGTTACAATTGATTCACGTCTGCAATTACAAGTTTACCCCCTAAGAAAAGAACTAGTCAACGCACCGCCAGCGACCATAGAAATTTTCCGCCGACACAGGCGATGCACGTGCCACGTTTTTCTACCGTTACGCGCTTCTAATGGCCGCGGAACCACGGCCATAAGGCAGGTTTGGCCGCGGATCCGCGGCCGTATAGGGGCATCAAAGGCTGAGATTTTCAGGGCATGTTCTGGTGCTTTGTTTCTTCTATTTCCTTTACTTGGTTTCTCAGATGGTCTTCTATTTTTCTTCCAGATTTCTACAGTGAACAATATCGTGGACTTCACCGTTTGCTTCGTGTCGAAGTCTTGAATCTTGCGCTGCCTTTGTACTTTGTGAACTTGTTCGCTGATCTTCGTTAATTCTTCAACTGTAGGCTTGATCAAGATTCTTCCATTTGTTGGTCGTAGTCTCACTTTTGTATTGTCTTTTTTTTTTTTTATCTTTTTCACTGTTTTTGTTCCGAGAACCTGTAACCTGCCACTATGTAGCAGACATGGGTCAAAAGCACCTGTTTATTTATAAAATGAATAAGAATAGGGAATATAACAATGCAAAATTATGATATGAACAGGTCCCGCAACCATTGGTCTTTAGACCTAAGATCGTATACATGTGCTCACCTGGGGTGAGTACACCGGACGGACTCGCCGAGAACTTCCAGATGGTACTATACCTATCGTCAGGTGGAAGTTCTCAGGTGACATGAGTACAGGTTAGTTCTTAGACCTGAGATCGTCATTTTTCTCGTGTGAGTTCCCACTGTGTTTTGATCACTACCCTACCACGGCTCTGCTGAGTCGTGCAAACATGTTTTGGTTGGGCACAGTCCCGAGACATATGGAGGCAGTGAGCGATTGTCAGGGATTCGTCTCTTCCGGTATTGGGAGTCGATATCGCACTGTGTTTGATTGGTCAGGACCATAAGACCTTGGCCAAGGCAGTTGGGAATTACTGATAGGTTGATCAGTAGTTTTCCAGATTGGTTCTGAGCCACATCAGCACGACTTATCGGGTTATTAGGGTCTGACGTCTACCACCCCTAGACCCGTGTTTCCCCCAATCAGAGCAAAGCTCTGTTCAAATTTCAAATTTTGAAATGAAGCAACGCTTCATAGCAGCACCAATTGCGCTACGCCCTAAGTGCGCACTAAGTGCAAAAGCACATGTGCGCTAGCGCTGAGAGCGCTGCGCTATAAATAGCGCACCACGTGCAAAGCACGTGTGCGCTGCAAAGCAGCGCACAGATACGCTAGCGCTAAGTGCGCTGCACTCTAAGCAGCGCACCATGTGCAAAGCATGGGTGCGCTAGCGCTGGAACTAAAAGCTCCCCACCGACAGATCAAAGATCCAATAATAATGATAAATCATTAATTGACCAGAAAAAAATTCTGTTAAGGAGAGATTCCTCAAAATCTTTCCAAACAAAAAGATTGTGCTCTGTAAATCAGAGTACCGTTGGATCAATGATCCAAAGGTGATTAAAAATTACCAAAATTACAGAATAAATTATGTATGGAAAGATTTCCCAATCTTGTTAAAAACAAGAAAATCGCCTTCTGTAAATCAGAAGTCCTTGGATCAAAGATCCAACGGTGGGAAAATCCCCAAATCAATTGGAGAAAAAATCTCCTTAACTGATTGAACAAATCAGCTTGCCCTATATAAAAGCCCCAAGACTTCAAGTCTCGGATATACAGAAACAAAGAGAGGAATCGCCCTATAAGCTTTGAGAAAACCTCAGAAAGAAGAGCCAAGCTCTCGATAGAAGAACAACTTTTCTTCAAGGTAAAAGAACAAACAGATGAAATCATCTCATAATTAAAAAAAGAAGAATTCGCTTCTTTAAAGATCATAGATCTACAAGACCAAGGTCTTTTACAAAGAGATTAAAAGATCTCATCATAAAATAAAAAGAAGAACATAATTCTTCTCTCAGATCATAGATCTATAAGACTAAGGTCTTTTATACAAAGAGATCATGAACATCTCATTATAAAGAAAGGGGGGAGAATAATTCAATTCTCTTAAGGATCACAGATCCATAAAGGCAAAGCCTTTCATCAATATAAGAGATTGAAGCATCTCCTATAAAATAAGAACTTTTTGTTCTTAGAATCTTGAGACAAAGTCTCTTATAAACGAGAATTTATTTCTCGGATCATAAAGTTGATCAGTTAGCGCTTATGCTCATAAAATAGCGCTTTGTGCTCTTGGACTGGCGCACAGCGCCAAGCGCACCACGTGCTCCTCACGCGTGCGCTACTTAGCAGAAGAGCTTCAGCGCTCCACATCTAGCGCAAAGCGCTGCTGAGCCTCAGCGCTCCTAATCAAAAAGAGCCTCAGCGCTCCACATCTAGCGCAAAGCGCTGCAGAGCCTTGGCGCTCTTAATTTTGAAGAGCCTTAGCACTCCAAATATAGCGCACTACGCTCATCATCTGGCGCTCAGCACCAAGCGCACCACGTACTCCTCACGTGTGCGCTACTTAATAGAAGCGCCTCAGCGATCCACATCTAGCGCAAAGCGCTGCAGCGCCTCAGCACTCCAAATATAGCGCATTGCGCTCTTTGACTGGCACAAAGCGTCAAGCGCACCACGTGCCCCTCACGTGTGCGCTGATAGAACATAAATTGTTCTTTAATAAGCCACAGAGCTATGATGAATGCTCAGCATTCAACAAAAAACAAATAATATTGTCAGAACCCAGACCCATGCTTAGCATTATAAAGGGGGGCTGGGCCTAGACAAATGTTCAGCAGCCCAAACAAATGTCCAATATTTTAAACCTAATTGGACTTAGCCCAAGTTGGCCATAAGTCCTCAATTCAGATTTAACTGAGCCCATGTGCTCATAATCTAATTAATTGATCTTAGTCCTAAATTGGACTACAGATCTCCCAACCAACATTGGTTCAAGGGTACATCTCTTCACTCCTCTGATATTTGTCGTTGTAATCCTTCAACGTCTTCAGAGAGGTGACGGGTCCCGACAACCAGACATTCTATGGACAGTGGGGTCCTTAAACTCATAGACTATGACGTCTTTAAACTGGACCGTGGGGTCTTTAAACCCATGGACTATGATGTCCTTAACTTCGGACTGTGGGGTCCTTAAACCCATGGACTATGATGTCCTTAATCTTGGACCGAGATGTCCTTAAACTAACATTGGACCATAATGTCCCTAAACTAATAGACCGCAATGTCCCTAAACTAAACAATAGAGCCCAAATGCTCTTTTGTTGGATCTAAATGATCCTGTTAAGTTGATCTTAGTCTGAAATTAGACTAACGTATCCTTAACATACGTTTATGTTGATCTTAGTCTCAAATGAGACTAACGTATCCTTAAACCCAACCCCAAACCCAAATCTAAGAAAATATGGATTTGGACTAATCCACGCCCTACGGGCGACAATATAAATTAGTCTCCGTATACAATCCACGGGCAACCAAAAACGAAACAAATGCCCACGACACGAAGTGACCATCTGGAGAAGGAGAAAGTGGTTACCACGATGCGGTAGCGTAATTAACTGCAGGGGCTTGTGCCTGCAGGGAAGAGCGTCCCCGCAATCAAAAACCCCTCAACGAGGGGGAATCTGACGAAGTCTGCTACATCGGCCGCATCCGTCTAAACCTCCGATATACGGTGTTATAAATCAACTTGGCATTTTCAGAGAGGTGGACGGATAGCACCAAATAGCATCTGCCCTCGAAATTCAGGCAAGACGAACCTACATGGTCGTGTCTCTGTGTTCGGCGGAGAACAACCCGGTATGCGATACTCTCAGACGAAGAGACCAGACTGTACGGAGATTGTCACAGATAGGCTCAGTAGGGATCCAGATGAGTTTGCTCGTCGGCCTTCCTTTTCGACAGGTACCCGGGTAGCCGTTACGTACAGCTAGTGCCGCTGACGTGCTTGTAGTTATGAATTTTTCCAGTAACTCACTGCCGGCGTATTGTCGAGTTTTTAGAGTCCCACACAGAGGGTTTTCCTGGTTCAGGCGAAATGATATAGTAGCCGTATTGGATACGTGCAGGATCTCGATCGATTGATGTACTTAGTACTCGGACTTTCGATCGGACAGTTGGTAATACTAGCCGGCTCGGGTATGAGCCTAATTATTAAATCAGGTATTGATTTAATAGTTTACATATATGTACTTCGATATGTATATTCTAGTATTACATTCTTCATGTTATTCTATCTCTTTGGGCATTCGAGTTTTTATCCGAATGCAGGTATGTATATACAGCAGACTGTAATCCGTATTTATTATAGATTACCTTCTAGAAGGTGGCCACCTCATTATGCTTTTTCCATTTATTTGATAAATGGAAATTGAGGTGGAAAGTGTGAGGTATGGGAGGAATGGTGATAATCATGCTTTAATAGTTAACAAATGAATTTTTAATTCATTTGGAATTACTATTGAAGCATGGTTGTTAATTGTTTATTGAAAGAATTCATACACAAAACCTTTGTGTTGAAGTTCTCTCATTTGCATGCTTCATTTTTCTTGAGCTCCCATTTTCTCTTCATCTCCTCCCTCCTCTTGAGTTTCCTCCACCTTCATCTTCTTCCTCTTCACTACCATTCTCATGAGTTGAGAAACAAGTGAAGAGACTAGAAAGAGATAGCAAACACTTAGATTATCACACTACATCCTAGACTACTTGGTTTAGCAACCCAAGTTCTCTAGTTGCTCCATTTGACATATTGTGAGGAGTTAAAGCCATAGATCATATTCCCCGGGTGGATCATCTACGACAAAGGAAGGCCGGAGAACAAGCTCGATCCCGGAGGACCGATGGAGCCAGAAATGGAGATCGAACAAGTTCAAGGAGGCCACTAGGAGCTAGAGATGAAGAAAGAAGACCGAAGGACTTGGTTCATTTGGTGAGATTTCTTCATTATGGTAGATAGCTCTCTTTTGTTTTTGCTAGTTAGGTTTATGGTTAAGATTCGGGTTAAATGTTAATCTAGTGCCATGTTCTAATCGTTAGAAAAAATTTTGTTCCGCATTTGGCCACGTTCGATGGCCGGGGCACTAGGGTAACCCTTCATGGTATCAGAGCTACCCCATAAAACCTATACTAGCTTGTTTTAACGTGTTTAGAATATCGATTGACCGAAATTTTCAAAACCGCAATTCCAAATTTATAGTTTCTGTCGAATTTTAAAGTGGTCTAAAAATCATTTTCAGTGCATCTGAAATTCATGCAGGGTTTTCTAGAGCAGCTCAAGAAATTTGAGAGCATGAACCCTCGATTCCGCCGCGGAAGCACCGCGCAACATGCATGTTTGCGGCGGTTCCGCGGCCAGAATTTGTCTTCACTGCTCCAAATGTCTATAGTTGCTCTGGTTGTTGGAATTATGGTTTTTGGGATGTTTATTTCTTTTGCCTAGATTTGTTTCAGTACTGGATTAGAACTTGGGGCCCACTTGGAAAAGTTTAGTCGATCGAAATTTTAAAATACGTATTTTGTTATCAGTGCTTAGATTGGTATCTGCGACCGTGAATGCCATTTGATCGGTAAACCCGTCTATCTGCTATATGTTCTTTTAGACGGATTTGCGAATGTGACATTCACGTTGATGTTTCTGTGATTGTGCTGATATTGTGGTTGGATTGTCGTGGTGGATAGCATGTGGTGCAATGTTAGCAGTACTGTTTATATTCATTTGTATATTTGTTATTGCGGGGCGAGCGTCCGACATGTGGACTGCCGTCTTTGCCGGATTGTATATTATTTTGGGGCACGACCGGGTTAAGGCCGATGTCACCATTTTTACATATTATTTTCTTTTTCTGTACTAGAATTACCCTGTGGTGGGGTGCACGAATAGTCAGGTTCTAGAAGGAAACAAGCCCTCATCTTATGGCGTTGAGACGGAGGGGGCTTCATTATAGAATTGGCGGGCTATTCGCCGCATTTGTAGGGGGTATAGGATGACCCACGGAGGGGCGCCTAAGTTATCGGATTCTGTGAAGTGCTGGGTGGCCCATTCACTTTGTTGAAGGGGGCTGCCTCACTTCTGGGATTGGCGGGTAACTTTCCGCGCTCGTAGGGGTCCAGGTTTTCATTGCACAGGCTATCCACACGACCGGGAACGTCGGGTTTTATTTGCGGCTCAAATGAAACCCGGGACTCCAAGATTATCCACCTTTCTGTATTGTTAGCTGAGATTCTGTGATGTTGCTTATTATCATACCTGGGACGAATGTTATATATATATATATATATTTATATATATACTAGTAGATGTTGTATATGTTTTGCACCCGCGCTATTCCAGCCCCCGCTCTGTCGTTAGTTAAGTAACCTAACGGCTGATGACGGGGCCCAGTGGCAAATGTGGATGGCATATATGTACATTGTATTTTCGTTATTTTCTGGTG
Organism: Agapanthus africanus; assembly: GCA_030015575.1. Lineage (NCBI taxonomy): Eukaryota > Viridiplantae > Streptophyta > Magnoliopsida > Asparagales > Amaryllidaceae > Agapanthus > Agapanthus africanus. The sequence continues at coordinate 490,401,462 of JASDDO010000012.1, read as the reverse complement.
TGATAGGATTAAAATGATGGGACCACATTAATTTTGATCAATGCAAGAAAAGAAACCTAAAAAATGTTGTTGGAACAGATTTCGAAAAAAAACTGACATTACAGACGTTCTCTTTTGCTTTGCACAGTGGTATTCAATTATGAATATCCAGCACCTCATTCGACGAGGTAAGGGCCGAGATCCCTTCATCGGGAGTGACCCCTTGAGTAAAAGTTTGCGTCAACGTAATAACTTAATTATAGTCGATTATTTTTTGCTTTGCATCGTGGTATTCATTTTGGAATATCCTGCACCTCATTCGACAAGGAAAGAGCCGAGATCCCTTCACAGGGAGTGACCTCTTTAGCAAAAGTTTTCGCCACTATATATATTTGTAATACCACTTGGATTCCTTCTACGATATCAAGTTCATTACGTTAAAGGGTTTTCGCCAAAAACCCAGCCGTAGCCCTCCTTCATTTCTTACAAGTATTACTTAGTATTCATGCTGTGTATGTTGACTTCTGTCAAGGCATAATGAATGGTAGCTGAGCAATGCTCGTATGTTGCATAGATAGATGCGATTATTTAGGACAGTCGCATGGTCAGTTTGACCCCTGTCAAGAATTTGTGCGGGTGGGTCTAAATCAATCCAGGACAATGACGGGTTGAACTTGACTTGCGGATTATGACATGTTGACCTCTGTCAAGGTCATGAAGCCGCTTGGGGCAAAAACCACATCGGGAGTTTCAAACATACAGGAAACTTGCAAATTTAGCATACCTTCTGGAGTGTGGTGACTAGAGTGGATTCCATCTAGATCATCATACAATGATAGTTGGATCCTGATCCCACTGATGAGTTGGATTACTCTCGGGAGATTATTTCACTTAACAATCAATGCTATAAACCAAGTAGGTGTCTAGAACGGTGTTAGCGGGGCTACGCCTCCAGGGAAAAGAGGTTATATAATTAAGGAACTTCACGAAAGCGTTGGAAAACCTCCTTCGAAGTACCAATACTAGCCTGGCTGAAAGGTTAAGCAAGTGTTGTGACGTGCAATTAAATCCTGACTAGTTCTTCTTTTAGGGTTTGAAGAAGAATTTGAGGAAACAGTGGGAGCCATCCTGATTAGATAAATTAATTGTAAGTCCACGTTGCCCACCCCGGTACTTACGGGGAGGCGGAAAACGGAATAAAAATCGATTTTTTATGAGCTTAGGCAACATGGACTACACTATGAAGGATCTTTGCTAAACAAAAATAAGCTAAAGCTAACTAGAAACTAGCTAAGTGCTAGAAAGGTTATACCTTGGGCTTTATGTCCTTCTCTCCTTGCTCCTTGAAGTGGTGGAAGGAGGTCACCTTTGTCGTCTTCTCACGTCGAAGAAAGATCCACCCGAAAGCCTCGACCTTTGGCTTCAACTCCAAGCTAGAAGTAACTAGGGTGCAAGAAGTGCTAATCCTTGAACCCTAGATGAGAGTAGAGATTATCGAGAAAGGGTTTTTCTCAAGCTCAAGTGTTTCTCAACACATGAGAGGGGAGAGCTAGAGGGAGAGGAAGAACAAGAGAGAGAATGTGAATGATAGAATAAGAGAATAATATGGAACCATTCTCACATATATGTGTGAATTATTGTAATTAGAAAATTAGCTAGATAATTGTCATGGTTAATCAAGACATGACCATTATCATTTCAATTTGCAAGGATCAAAAAACATCTTCCAAAAGAAATGATGATGGTCAAGGTGTCAACAAGGTCAACAAGTCAAGATAGGTCAAATGGTCAACAACCATAACCATGCACAATTATTAAACTAATATCAATTAACCATAATACACACATAAGCATTAGGGTTAATAAAATGACAATAGTCATTAACCCTAATCAAAGTCCTCTCCCTCTGTCTCAAGCAACTGTGCATACGCACCCGTATTCGCGATCCGAGGAACACGAATACAATGAGAAAAACCAATCCCAAATCATATACTAGGATCCGGCTTAAACCAAAGCCCGCTAGTATAAGCTGTCCGGACAGCAAACGTGCACAAGTGCGCGGATGCGAACGAACCCTGTCGCAAAACCATGCGACCTCTACTCATTTTGCCTAAAGGCGAATAGCTCTCTGTGTGGGACTCTAAAGACTCGACACTACGCTGGCAGTGGGTTTAACCACAGACCGCAAGCGGCACTAGCTGTACGTAACGGTCCCCAGGTAGATGTCGATAAGAAGACTGACGAGGTGAACCCCATCTGAACTCCTACTGAGCCTGTATGTGACAGTCTCCGTACAGTCCGGTCTGTTCGTCTGATACATCGCATGGTGGGCCTAGGGGGGCGGTGAACGTCAGTCCCCTAATAGCAGTACAAGTTGTGTCGGAGTGTAGCCCAGAACACCCTGAGATAATACTGGAAACCTACCAGTATATCTCGCTTGCCCTGGCCAGGGACTACTTGTGTAATGGTTCTCCTAGACACAGCGCGATATCAACCCCCAATACCGGGAGAGACGAATCCTGTCTAACCGTCACTGTCTCCAAGTGCTTCGGGACTGCACCCAAAAACTACCTGTTTGCACGACTCCTTTGAGCCGTGGTAGGGTAGTAATCAAAGTGCAGTGGGAACACACTCGAGGCGAAGTGACAGTGTCAAGTCAATGGACTAAGCTGTACTCATGTCACCTGGGAACTGATAACTGACGATAGGTATAATACCAACCAACAGTCCTCGACGAGTCCTGTCCAGTGTACTCGTAACCTAACGAGCACCCGTATACCATCTCAAGTACGACGTACTGACGGCTGTGGGACAGACCGTCTCCCACACTGGGATGAGAAGCGCATATGCTAGTATACTCCGGAGTATCGATGCCCTGTCTCGATAGTCCAACGACATGGGACCTGTATAAGGATGTGCTTATAGATCACCCAGCTCCCACGAGTGCGAGCGCCATCACAACGCTGGTAATCAAGCAAAGATCCTAAGGGCTCTACTAATATGTATATCAGCGATATGCTAAAAGAAACACATGCACATATTGAAGTAGAGACAAACCAAGTAGCATACTACCATTTCGAGCAAGATTGTATATACAACTGTGAATATCCCAAGCTTCCATCAAGTAATATACAAACTAGTATGATACAGTAATGGCCTTAGGGCATATACACTAACATTAATAACCAATCTAATCTTGCAAGAGCACACGCTGAGTGTTTCCTTTCTCTCTCTCTCCAGGTAGCAACCATTTCACGCCCTAATCAAGATAATAAAATGTATCACTTGACCGATCCGAATTCTTATTCGGGGCTGGGGAACGTCGGTTCGGCTCTAAACTGTGACAACAGTCATAAGTGTGAGCAGGGGAAAGGGGATTGTATGGATTCTAAGGAGACCCCATTGAAGAAGAAGCATACTATTGCATCTACTTCAGGTGTTCTTATAATTGAGAACTGCTTTTCGGTCAGTTCTACCTCCTGGGTACTAGATACCGGATCAGGATCTCATATCTTTAATTTATTGCAGGGACTGAGAAAAAGTAGGATAGTTGGACCTGGTGATATGTCCCTCAGGGTAGGGAATGAAGCACAAGTTAATGCTGCAGCCGTCGGTGAATATCACCTAGTATTGCCAATTGGCAATACTATGATTTTGAAAAATTGCTACTATGTACCTTCCATGGTTTGCAACATCATATCAGTTTCTTTACTTGATAAAAATGGATATAACTTTGTTCTTGATAGAAATATCATGAAAATTTACCTTGATAAGGTACTGGTTGCAGAAGGTACATTGTGTAATGGTATCTATGTTCTAAATCAGAATACAGTTCTCAATATACAAAACACACGCAAGGGGAAGAGTTCAGATACGAACGAATCCTACTTGTGGCATTATAGACTTGGTCATATCGGAGAGAAAAGACTAAGTAAGTTATATAAAGATGGACTCTTGAATCGTTCGAATTTTCGTCTTATGAAACTTGTCAGTCTTGTCTCAAAAGAAAGATGACCAAATCTCCGTTCACCAGACATGGAGAAAGATAAGCAAAGCTCTTGGGACTCATACACAGTGATGTGTGTGGTCCGATGTCTATACATGCAAGGGGTGGGTTCTCGTACTTCATCACATTCACTAACGATCTCTCTAGATTCGGATATGTGTATCTTATGAAACACAAATCTGAAGCTTTTGAGAAATTCAAAGAATTCAGAAATGAAGTAGAGAACCGGACTGGAAAAAGTATCAAGATCCTCCGATCTGATAGAGGAGGGGAGTACTTAAGCACTGAATTCAGGGGCTTTCTAAAAGAGAATGGTTTTCTCTCTCAGCTTACTCCTCCGCATACACCACAGCACAATGGTGTATCTAAGCGGAGGAACCGTACCCTATTAGATATGGTTCGCTCCATGATGAGTAGTGCTGAGTTATCTCTTTCATTCTGGGGACTTGCGCTTGAAACGGCATCGTACCTGTTGAATCAGGTTCCGTCTAAATCTGTGCCTAAGACTCCATATGAAATATGGAGTGGTGGAAAACCATGTCTTAAATGGGTTAAGATATGGGGTTGTCCGGTATATGTGAAAACCAGAATCCGGACAAACTTGAGGCACAGTCAGTTTTGTGTAAGTTTGTAGGATATCCCAGGCACTCAAATGGATATCTGTTCTACCACACCGAGGAACAGAAGGTATTTGTTGCTCAGCATGCCACCTTTTTGGAGTTGCAATTTCTTGCAAAAGAAATAAGTGGGATCACAGTATAACTGGATGAAATATCTGATCTACAAACTCAAATTGAGGATTTAGTAAAACCAGAAAATTCAATAGTCCCAGACGAACCTCAGTCACTCCGCAGATCTGGTAGGATTTCTCATCCGCCCGAGAGATACTACAGTTTTCTCATAGACGGAGATTGAGAGGATTGCATCTTGGAAGAAGATGATCCTACCAGTTTCAGGCAGGCCATTATCAGTAGAGACTCTGATAAGTGGCTGGATGCTATGCGATCTGAAATGGAGTCCATGTACACCAATAAAGTGTGGACCTTGGATATTGCTCTACCTGGGGTAAAACCCGTTGGATGCAAATGGATCTACAAAAGAAAACTTGGTGTAGATGGGCAGGTGGAAACCTATAAGGCTAGACTCGTTGCAAAAGGTTTTCGTCAAAGAACAGGTGTTGACTACGACGAAATCTTTTCTCCAGTGGCTATGCTCAAATCCATTCAGATCCTACTTTCCATTGCTGCCTTCCATGACTATGAGATATAGCAGATGGACATAAAAACGGTTTTTCTAAACGGAAGTTTAGAAGAGTGCGTTTATATGGATCGGTTGGAAGGTTTCGTAGACAGTGGGAGCAGCGGGAAGGTATGCAAGTTGCTTAAATCCATTTATAGATTAAAGCAGGTATCGCAGAGCTGGAACATCTATTTTGATGATACAGTCAAGGAATTTGACTTCATCAAGAACGAGGATGTGCTTTGTATTTTGAAGAAAATTGTAGGGCGAACTGTCGTGTTCCTAGTCTTGTACGTGGACGACATTCTTTTGATAGAAAATGACATTCCTATACTACAACGGTCAAGCAATTCTTATCACAAAAGTTCTCCATGAAAGACCTAGGTGATGCCTCGTGTATTCTGGGGATCAAGATCTACAGAGATAGATCCAAGAGATTATTGGGACTTTCGCAGTCCAGGTACATAGAGATCGTACTAAAGAGATTTAGTATGGAATATTCCAAGCGCGGTAACATACCCGCATTGCACGGAATCACCCTCTCCAAGGAGATGTCTCCGAAGACTGACGAGGAGAGGGTTCGCATGAGCACTATACCCTACGCTTCGGCGGTAGGATCTATAATGTATGCGATGCTATGTACAAGACCAGATATAGCTTACGCGCTAAGTATGGTAAGCCGGTATCAGTCAGACCCAGGTGAGAACCATTGGACAGCAGTAAAGAACATTCTCAAGTACCTGAGAAGGACTAAGGAGATGTTACTGGTTTACGGTAATGGAGACCTCCGGGTCGAGTCCTTTACCGACTCAAGCTTCCAGAGTGACAAGGATGATAGTATGTCTGTCTCGGGTTTTTTATTTACTCTCAACGGAGGGACGGTGTGTTGGAAGAGCTCCAAACAGGATACCGTTGCAGACTCGACGATGGAGGCTGTTCTCCGCTGAAAGACGCGACCGGGACATTGGGATATCTGGCCTGAATTTTGGGGGTAGATGCTATTTGGTTTTATCCGTCTACCTCTCCGAAGATGCTAAGTTGATTTATGGCACCATGCATCGAAGGTTTAGACGGATATGGTCGATGTAGCAGACTTCGTTAGATTCCCCCTCGTTTGAGGGTTTTTTGATTGTGGGGACGCTCTTCCCTACAGGCACAAGCCCCTGCAGTTAATTACGCTACCGCATCACGGTAATAACTTTCTCCTTCTTTAGATGGTCACTTCGTGTCGTGTGTGTTTGTTTTATTTTTGGTTGCCCGTGGATTGTATACGGAGACTAATTTATGTTGTCGCCCGTAGGGCGTGGATTAGTCAAAATCCGTATTTTCTTAGATTTGGGTTTTGGGTTGGGTTTAAGGATCGTTAAGCTCATTTGAGACTAAGATCGACTTAAACGTTTGTTAAGAACACGTTAGTCTAATTTTAGACTAAGATCAACTTAACGTTTGTTAAGGACACGTTAGTCTAATTTTAGACTAAGATCAACTTAACGGGATCATTTAGATCCAACAAAAGAGCATTTGGGCTCTATTGTTTTAGTTTAGGGACTTTGCGGTCCAGTTTAAAGACGTCATAGTCTGTAAAGTTTAAAAACATCATAGTCTATGAGTTTAAGAACCTCACAGTCCATGGTAGTTTAGAGACATCATAGTCTGTAAAGTTTAAGGACATCATAGTCCATGAGTTTAAGGACCTCACAGTCCATAAGGTTTAAGGACATCATAGTCCATGAGTTTAAGGACCCCACAGTCTATAAAGTTTAAGGACATCTTGGTCCAGTTTAAAGACATCATTGTCTATGAGTTTAAGGACCTCACAGTCCATGGAATGTCTGGTTGTTGGGACCCGTCACCTCTCTGAAGACGTTGAAGGATTATAACGACATATATCATAGGTGTGAAGAGATGTACCCTTGAACCAATGTTGGTTGGAAGGCTCTGGGAATCACCTTGAATGCCATATGAGATGATCAGTTTTGGAAGACAAGAGTATAATTGGGGTTCAGTTTCAAGAGATTTTTCCTCTGGAAGACTTAGCTAATTTGGGTTAAGATTGGCTCGAATATAGTGTTAAACACTAGAGTACATTCGGCGCTCATGTGCTCCTACGTGAGACGCTTAAAGTAGTGTTAAACACTAAAACTGAAGCGTTCACGTGGGGTCACGTGAGGCGCCTGCAGGTTGCGCCTTGGTTCTTTTATTTTACTCTCAGAGTATGTATATAAGTTTTAAACACTTGACCTTCGTGACCATCACGTGTGGGCATATGATGGGTATCTATGCGTTGGATATTAAAAGTATTTGTCAGGGGTCATGTGGGAGCACACGAGGCATCCAAAAAGTGAAACTGCCTTGGCTTTATTCCCTTTTGTTTTGAGGAGCTTTTTAAGGGTCACGTGGGAATACGTGAGACGTCCAAAATCTGTTCGGCCTTGGCTTCACTTCCTCCCTTTTTTAAGGGTCACGTGGGAGCATGTGATACACCTTAAAAGAGGAAATGTTTTTATTGTTTCCCTTTTCCCATTTAAATAAGTGTTAAACACTTTGGAAAATCTCTTTTTCTGATTCAAAGAAAGGGGGTCACGTGTTACCACGTGATCATGTTGGGTACTGATCTCTGTTACGTGCATGGAGAGTTAAATCCCTTGTTTAAGAATTAAATTCTTTTGATAGGGTTAAACCCTAATTTTATTTAGAGGAATTAAATTCCTATATGTTTGAAAGAATTAAATTCTTTAAACCCAATTCTCCCTCTAAGTTTTTGGATCTGCATGGCAGAATCTTCCCGATGAGAATTAAATTCTCAACTTGTGGGGAGATCTGCTTCTGCAGATCTTCAATCAGAGGAAGAACTAAGTTCTTTTTTAGAAGAGTTAAAACTCTTGGTTTGAGAATTAAGTTCTCTTTTGTTTTATAGGAGCTTATAGAATGATCTCCTTCCTTCTCTTACCTAGAGTTTTTTCTCTGAAGAGATCTTCTTTTCTCTCTGGAGAATTAAATTCTCTTCTCTTTTTTTTGTATTCTCTCTCAGTTGTTGTTTTTTAGCTCCTATTTATAGGAGAAAGAAAAGAATCAGTTTGTTTAGCCAATTTTCTATTGAAAGATTTTGATTGATTTTGTAACCAACATGATCTTTTAGATCACTCGGTGAATTTTATTCACCATTGGATTTTTAATCCAAAATATATTTTATTTGTTGTTCCTGGCAATTTTTAAGAAAATATTTCCTTGTATAGAATCTTTCTATAAATTGGTGATTTTTAATTACCATTGGATTTTTAATCCAACGGTGCTCTCTTTTACAGAGTGCAATCTTTTTGTTTGGAAAGATCTAGGGAAATATTTTTCCAATTAGGGCTTCTGATTTTCTTTTAATTAGAATTTAATTCTATTCACTCAGAGGGTTTAAGAGTCTATCACGTGTTGGCACGTGACCCCACTTGATAAAACATCTAATTAGAATTTAATTCTATTGGTTTAAAGGGCTCAGGAACCGATCACGTGTTGGCACGTGACCCCTCTGATTAAACATTTAATTTAGAATTTAATTCTATTGTTCAGAGGGCTCAGGAACCCATCACGTGTTGTCATGTGACCCCACTGATTAAGCTTTTAATTTAGAATTTAATTCTATTGTTTCTGAGGGTTTAAGAGCTTGTCAAGTGTTGGCACGCAACCCCACTGATTAAGCATTTAATTTAGAATTTAATTCTATTGTTTCAGAGGGTTTAAGAGCTTGTCAAGTGTTGGCACGCGACCCCACTGATTAAGCATTTCCAATTATTTATTTTATTCAGTGCCTATAGGCTTTGCCTGTAAAAGGTCATGTGTCTGCATGTGAGTGTTGGAGATAGTGCCCTCAAAGTCAATTATTGGATCGCAGGTACGTGATTGCAATGATTGAGGCAGGACCTATACCGACATGACAGTCTTGCTCGAGATGATAGTATGCTATCTGGTTTGTCTTTATCATCGTATACATGCTTTAGTTCGCTATTGCATGTTGATAGAGCCCATAGGATTCTTGCTTGACTGCCAGCAGTATGATGGCGATCATATACGTGGGAGCTGGGGTCTGTAAGCACATCCTGAAAGTGTCCCTAGTCGTAGGAGTTTCGAGACAGGGCATCGATACTCCAGAGTAGACTAGTGTATACTATCGAGATCCCGACGAGGGGCGATGGCCGGTCTCACAAGCCATTGGTGTCAGTTGGTTCACCTAAGATGTATACATGTGCTCATTGGGTTATGAGTACACCGGACAGGACTCGCCGGGAACATGCTAGTTGGTATTATACATATCGTCAGATACCAGTTCCCTGGTGACATGTGTACAGGTTAGTTCATCGACCTGAGGTCGTCATTTGTCTCGTGTGAGTTCTCACTGTGCTTTGATTTCTACCCTACCATGGCTCAAAGGAGTCATGCAAACAGGTCTTTTTTGGGTACAGTCCCGAGCCACATGGAGGCAAGTGAGCGGATCGGCAGGGGATTCGTCTCTCCCGGTATTGGGGGTGAGATCGCGCTGTGTCTAAGAGAGCCATTACACAAAGCCCTCGGCCGAGGCAGGAGATTTACTGGTAGGTACTCCAGTAGTATCTTAGGGTGTTCTGGGCCACACTCTGACACGACTTATACGGCTATTGGGGGTCTGACGTTACTAGCCCCTAGGCCGATATGCGATACTCATAGACGAACGGACCGGACTGTATGTATATTGTCACTGTTAGGCTCGGTAGGGTTTATGGATGAGTTCGCTCGTCAGCTTCTCTTCCAATCAATACATAGGCAACTGTTACGTACAACCAGTACCTCTGACGTGCTAGTGGTTATACCCAGTGCCAGTGTGTTGATGAGTCATTAGAGTCCCCCACAGACACTTTCCCAAGTTCGGGCGAAACGTTGTAGAGGCCGTATGGTTTTATGGCAAGGTTCGGAAAATGCACGTGCGTTTTCGCACGTGTCATATTTCGGGCAGATAATACTGGTCGGCTTTGGTTTAAGCCGGATCCGAGTATTATGCTGTGTAGATATAATATCTTTGTCTCAGTTGCATTTGTATTCGGTCGTAATACAAATGCGGGTATGTTTATACTGTTACGGGGTTATCATGAAATTCGTTTCAGGATCGCTTTTGGAAGTTACCAGTTTCCAGTTTTCTATCACCCGTCTTTAACATTCGGTTAAAGACGGATTTATCTTTTCTTGATGAGTGTAGAAGGCTCTAGATGTTTCTAGGATGGTGACTAGGCTAGTGAGTCATTAATGCATTGATTATTGCATTAAATGATTTGGTGACTAGTTAAGGTGATTCATTGTTTTCCTTAATTGTGTTCATACAAGGTGTTATTGTGACTCACTCTCTTCATTATGGTTGTGGTCACCACTCCCTCCTCCTACACTCACCCCCCTCTCCTATATATGGTCGGCCCATGAGTGAGAGAGAGATTATGGTTGTTTGATTGAAAAAAGATATAAGTTTTGGTGCATAGAAATTAGATGTGATCCTTTTATCATTTCCATTCGATCCAAAAGGCAACTTCATTAACCGTTCGTCCATAGCTTTGGACGTAACGAGACAAAGTGTTCTACTCATTCTCTACATCATCTTGGTCATCTCTTTTAGCAAACTTGACGATCGAGTTGCCTCGGTTCAGAGGCGGGAGTCCGTTTAAAGATCCGTTGACGTGGTGCCACCTGAACGAGAAGACTGGAGATTCAAGAGATCGGAGCAGCCGCAACAAAGCGTGGGATGATGGTTGAAGACCGAAGGACTCAGATCGTTCGGTGTAACATTTCTACCCACTTTGTAATTTGTTAGTTTAGCTTTAATGGCAGATCCGGGTTATAGTACGCGATAGCGCCAGTTGTAAAAGTTTTTGTTCCGCATTTGGCGTCTGTTAGACGGCCGGGGCGCTACTGTGGACTTACAGTAGTATCAGAGCCTCACCATTAAGCTATACTAACTTGTGCTAACGCGTTTAAAATATCGATTGAACGGATTTTCGAAAACCGCAAATTCCATGTTCTGAGTTTCTGTCGATTTTTAAAAGATTCTAAAAATTAGTTTACATATCACAGAAAACTAAGCAGGCTTTTCTAAGCATTTTGGAAAATATGGGCACGTGATCCCACAAGACCACCGCGGATCCGCGGTCAAACCTAGGGTTTGACCGCGAAACCGCGGCACGTTTGTGGGAACAATGCTTCAAATTTTTCCAGAGAGCTTTATTCTGGAAATTGTAGTTTTTGGTATATATCTTTTGGGCCCAGATTTTGTTACTGTACAGCAGATGTACATGGGGCCCACTTCGGGAAATTTTGTCGATCAAAATTTTAAACTTGTTTGTATGCAGTATTTACATTATATCTCCGACCGGAAATGTCATTTGATCGGTAAACCGCGTCTAATTGCTATAGTTCTTTTAGACGGGTTTGCGAACGTGACATTCGCGTTGATGTTCTGTGTTGTGCTGTAATGTTGCGGATATGTCATGGTGGATAGCAGGGTGCAATGATAGTGCTATTTGGATTTATTTGTACATTCGATATTGCGGGGCGAGCGTCCAACATGTGGACTGCCGTTACTGCCTGTTTGTATAATATTCTTTTGGGGCACGACCAGGTTGAGGTCGATGCACCCGTTGTACATATTTTTATTTCTGTACTAGGTTTATCCCGCGAAGGAGTGTACGGATAGCCGGGTTCTGGAGGGCAACGGGTCCGTATCTCATGGCTTTGAGAGGCAGAGGGGCCTCACTCTAGAATTGGCAGACTATTCGCCGCACTCGTAGGGGGTACAGGTTGACCCAAGAAGGGGTGCTCAATTTACCGGATTCCGTGAAGTGCCGGGTGTTCCATTCACTATGTTGTGGGGACTACCTCGCTTCAGGTTTTGGCGGGTAACTTGCCGCACCCGTAGGGGTCTAGGTTTCATTGCACAGGCTATCCACACGACTAGGGGAACGTCAGGTTTCAGCAGCGGCGCTGTGAAACCCGGGGATCCCAGATTATCTGTATTGTTCTGTGATGCTTATTACTTTTCTGTAATGTTGCATATTATCACGCATGGAGCGATTATTGTATATTGGTATATATACTATTAGATGTTGTATATGTTTTACACCCGTGCTAGTCCAGCCCCCGTTAAGTAACCTAACGGGTGATGACGGGACCCAGTGGCGAATGCGGATGGCATATACGTACATTATATTTTCGTTCTTTTCTGGTGTGATTGAATGATGGGATTGCGTTGATTCTTATCAATGCAAGGATAAAACAAACCTATATTTGATGTTGTTGGAACAAATTTTAAAAGGTGTTATTACAAAGATGTTTCTTTTTGTTTTGCATAGCGGTATTCAGTTGGAATATCCTGCACCTCATTCCATGAGGCAAGGGCCAAGATCCCTTCACCGGGAGTGACCCCTTGGGCAGAAGTTTGCGTCAGGGTAATAACTTCACTATAGTCGATTACAAGTTGCTTTGCATCGCGGTATTCAGTTGGAATATCCTACACCTCATTCCACGAGGAAAGAGCCGAGATCCCTTCACCGGGAGTGACCTCTTTAGCAAAGGTTTTTTCGCCACTATATTTTTATAAAAAGCTATCAGGTTCCTTCAGCGATATCAAGTTCATTACGTTAAAGGTTTTTCGCCAAAAACCAGCCGTAGCCCTCCGTCATTTCTTTTGGGTATTCAGTAGTATTCAAGCTATATATTTTGACCTAACGCTAAGGCATAGTGTTTGGTAGCTGCTGGATATTCAATTGTTGCATAGATAGATGAGTTGGTTAGGGACAGTCGTTCTGCCATTTTGACCTAACGCCAAGGGCATGTGTGGGTGGGTTCAAATTAACCTGGATAATGACGGCTAGAACTTGACATGTGACTTATGATATTTTGACCTAACGCCAAGGTCATAAGAGCATGGGGCAAAAATCACATCGGGAGTTTCAAACATAATGAAACTTGTCAGGTATGCGCATACCTTCTGGAGTGTGATAACTTGAGTGGCTTCCATCAAGTTATCATGCGATGATAGTTGGATCCCGATTCTCACTGATGAGTTGGTTTACTCTTCGGGTGATCCCGACTAATTTTTCTTTCAGGTTTGGAGGAGAATTTGAGATTACAGTGGGAGGTTTCCTGATTAGATGAAGTGATAACCATTCTGATCTAGGTTAGAGTGCACGCAGAGTGTTTCTTTTCTCTCTCTCTTTGGCAGCGACCTTTGACCAACCCTAGACTATGACTCAATGAACAAAGTTGACCGAACCTTCTTAAAATACTGGCTTTTGGATTGTCTTAAGTTGCATAAGTCATTGCCGCTACTTCTTTTACCCTTCAGAACACCCCGTATTATTACGGACATCCACTTCCATTGGATAGATCCATCGTATGGTTATATACGAACTCGAAAGGACTTCTTCGAGGATGGATTCAGGTTCAGGAGAAATAGAATTGGTTTATTCAGTTGTCTTTTATTATCACCTTCTCTCAGGTTGCGAGGGATCCTTAGTTTAGGAGAGTACACCTATTACGCTTATTGGATAGTCTTCTTCCAAACCATAGGCAGGTGCCGAAAGGTAGGGAATGAAGAAAACCAATTAGGTTAAGTAGGGTGTGCAGAAGGTAATATGTAAAGACAAAATAAAGGGATTAGAAATAGGGCAAAAGTAAATTGCGACTGTTATCATTCACGACCAAATCACGTACTTCATCGCCACTCCTATTTCACCTTTAATAGAATAATGTATTATTCAGTTGTCTTTTATCATCACCTTCTCTCAAGTTGCAAGTACTCCTTGGTTTAGGAGGGTACACCTATTATACTTGCTGGATAGTCTTCTTCCAAACCATAGGCTGGTGCCGAACGGTAGGGAAGGAAGAAAACCATTTAGCCTAACGATGGTGTACAGAAGGTAACGACTAAAGACAAATAAAGGGATTTGGAAGATGGCAAAGAGATATACGGTTAAAGTCATGAATTGGATTATGGAAGAGGCATTACTAGGAATACCAGGATACCCCTACGAAACATTTTCATGTTTCAGTATATTGTTAAAAGAAAACTGTTTTCCCAATTAGATACTTACTCCAGGGTATATATTTACCAGGTTTCATTCTCATATCTGTATAGTTTTACAGATGATGAGTGGGAGTAAGTTATTGGGAATTAAGTGATCATCCTCATTATATCGGAATTCGTTGTAATTGGTGATATTTGAGGAAATCACCTGGGTACAGTTTTCAACCTACGACACACAGGTTATGAGTTATTCAACTCAGCGGACTTATACAGAGTATTGTATGTTGTCCAGTGTCCATCAGGACAAAGGGGTTGGTCCTCGTACTATGTTCTATTTACTTGTGACTTCTCTAGTCTTAGACAAGTGTTTCGTAGAAATACAATGTCTATATTTTGAGAAGTTGTGGGTATAAGAATAAAGTAGAGAACCAGGTATCGCAAGTATCGGGATTCTTCAAAGAGATCGAAGATGTAGATTCTTGTGATTGGTATTCAGTTGATAGTAATGGTTTTGAGAAACTTGTTTCTCTTTCAGGTTACTCATAATTGGATGGATTCCTAAGTTGAGTAATGCTGATTAACTTCTCTCCATTAAGTTGATATGCACTGGAGATAGCTGCATGATTTGAATCTGGTTACAATTAAATTAGTGCCTCTATTTCTATATTGTATATAGAATGGTTCATATCTTAACGATGTTAAGATACGGGGAGTTGTCCAGCTTATGCTTAAAACCAGACACTGGATAACTCAAGGCATATTTCTGTAATGACTGTTTGTGGGTTGACCATGGCTTTGACGAGGGTTGACATTTCTACCATCTGGAAGATCAATAGTGATATTGTTCTTGACTCGCCACAGTTTTATTAAAATGGACTTTTTCAGAAAACAGTAGTGGGAGTATGGTAGAACTGGAAGTGATTCCAGAACCGCAAACGATTACGGAAAATTTAATAGGACCTATATATTCAATCAGGTTTGACATTCCAATAGCCACTTCACAGACATGGTGGGTAACCTCAGACACCCGAGAGGTACTCCGGTAGCCTCAAGGACGGTGACAAGGAGGTTCTTGTTTACCCAGACTTGACACTATGGTTGTTCTAGGCTATGAGACCCGGCAGGAGAATAAGTATAGCGTCATTCTAAACTAGCTTTAGAAGTGTACGTATATATTATTCTGCCAGAGGGTTATCGTAGTCAGTGGGAGCAGCGGAAGCATAGTGGGCAAGTAGCTTATGTTTATAGACTTCAGCAGTTATAGCGGAGATAGATCATCTAATTTTGATGAGACAGTCATGGCTTTGACTTCATCAGAATAGGGGATGGATCTGTTGAGAAGGTAGTAGGGTGTGATGTCCTAGTATTTGGATGACATACACAGAGTAGGAAGTAAAATTCCTATACTACGATCGGTTGTACTTTGGTAGTCACACAGTTGTTTCTCCACAAAGGATATGGATATAATATTAGACATTCTGGTTTCTAGATCTATGGTTTTAGATCAAGATTTGGATAGTTTCCCAATATCGGTACTTTGACAGTATTCTAATAGTATTTTAGAATAGATGACTCTTGGCATGGTGGTGTACCTGCAGGTGTTGGAGTCACCCTCTCTAAAGATGTCTTAGAGACTAAAGGAGAGAGGGATGTGCATGATTGACAGATTACTTGCTTAGGCAATTGAGTCAATCATGAGATGTCAAGTACCACACCAGATGCTGTTTTTGCACTAGATGCGATAAGTTTATATTAATCCAATCCTGGAGAAACATAAGGAAGCAGTTTTAGAACATAAGTGCATGTTCTACGGATTTGATGACGGCAACCTCCTTCGGGAGACGGTTATCATTCCAGACTTCAAAGGTGACATGGATGACAGAGTGATTGTCAGAATTATATTTTTCCCTCTGATGAGGGACAGTATTGTGGATAGGTGGTCCAAGAGGATATTGTGGGAGGCATGGTGCTGGATACTGATTAGGTTCAGTTATCGATACAGTCTAAGAAGTTTGAATTTGGAGTTCATTTATGAACTAGGTCCCATCAGAAATTCAGACATATTCTAAGACAGGAATTACTTGATTCGGGAGATGGCTTTCTCGGCGAACTTGAGATTAAGAGAGATATAGAAAGAAACATCAGGAAGGATCCACTCACTGAGGCTATTTCTCGAACACAAGAGTTTTACAAACTAGCTTTGTGAAACTGATTAGTAGAGGAGTTGGATGTTCGGTATCACATGGGCTGTATGCGACATCGCAATAATTAGCCTTAAGTGCAAGTGGGAGATTGTTGGAGATAGTGCCCCTAAAGTCAATTATTGGATCGCAGGTACGTGATTGCAATGATTGAGGAATGACTTATACCGACATGACAGTCTTGCTCGAGATGATAGTATGCTATCTGGTTTGTCTTTATCATCGTATACATGCTTTAGTTCGCTATTGCATGTTGATAGAGCCCATAGGATTCTTGCTTGATTGCCAGCAGTATGATGGCGATCATATACGTGAGAGCTGGGGTCTGTAAGCACATCCTTAAAGTGTCCCTAGTCGTAGGAGTTTCGAGACAGGGCATCGATACTCCAGAGTAGACTAGTGTATACAGTCGAGACCCCGACGAGGGGCGATGGTCGGTCTCACAAGCCATTGGTGTCAGTTGGTTCACCTAAGATGTATACAGGTGCTCATTGGGTTATGAGTACACCGGACATGACTCGCCGGGAACATGCTAGTTGGTATTATACATATCGTCAGATAGCAGTTCCCTGGTGACATGTGTACAGGTTAGTTCATCGACCTGAGGTCGTCATTTGTCTCGTGTGAGTTCCCACTGTGCTTTGATTTCTACCCTACCACGACTCAAAGGAGTCGTGCAAACAGGTCTTTTTTGGGTATAGTCCCGAGCCACATGGAGGCAAGTGAGCGGATCGGCAGGGGATTCGTCTCTCCCGGTATTGGGGGTGAGATTGCGCTGTGTCTAGGAGAGCCATTACACAAATCCCCCGGCCGAGGCAGGAGATTTACTGGTAGGTACTCCAGTAGTATCTCAGGGTGTTCTGGGCCGCTCTCTGACACGACTTATACGGCTATTGGGGGTCTGACGTTACCAGCCTCTAGGCCGATATGCGATACTCATAGACGAATGGACCAGAATGTATGTATATTGTCACTGTTAGGCTCAGTAGGGTTTATGGATGAGTTCGCTCATCAGCTTCCCTTCCAATCAATACATAGGCAACCGTTACGTACAGCCAGTACCTCTGACGTGCTAGTGGTTATACCCAGTGCCAGTGTGTTGATGAGTAATTAGAGTCCCCCACAGACACTTTCCCAAGTTCGGGCGAAATATTGTAGAGGCCGTATGGTTTTATGGAAAGGTTCGAAAAATGCACGTGCGTTTTCACACGTGTCATATTTCGGGAAGATAATACAGGTCGGCTTTGGTTTAAGCCGGATCCGAGTATTATTCTGTGTAGATATAATATCTTTGTCTTAGTTGCATTTGTATTCGGTCGTAATACAAATGCGGGTATGTTTATACTGTTACGGGGTTATCCTGAAATTCTTTTCAGGATTGCTTTTGGAAGTTACCAGTTTCCAGTTTTCTATCACCCGTCTTTAACATTCGGTTAAAGACGGATTTATCTTTTCTTGATGAGTGTGGAAGGCTCTAGATGTTTCTAGGATGGTGATTAGGCTAGTGAATCATTAGTGCATTGATTATTGCATTAAATGATTTGGTGACTAGTTAAGGTGATTCATTGTTTTCATTAATTGTGTTCATACAAGGTGTTATTGTGACTCACTCTCTTCATTATGGTTGTGGTCACCACTCCCTCCTCCTACACTCACCCCCCTTCTCCTATATATGGCCGGCCCATGAGTGAGAGAGAGATTATGGTTGTTTGATTGAAAAAAGATATAAGTTTTGGTGCATAGAAATTAGATGTGATCCATTTATCATTTCCATTCGATCTAAAAGGCAACTTCATTAACCGTTCGTCCATAGCTTTGGACGTAACGAGACAAAGTGTTCTACTCATTCTCTACATCATCTTGGTTGTCTCTTTTAGCAAACTTGACGATCGAGTTGCCTCGGTTCAGAGGCGGGAGCCCGTTTAAAGTTCCATCGACGTGGTGCCACCTGGATGAGATGACTAGAGATTCAGGAGATCGGAGCAGCCGCAACAAAGCGTGGGATGATGGTTGAAGACCGAAGGACTCGGATCGTTCGGTATAACATTTCTACCCACTTTGTAATTTGTTAGTTTAGCTTTAATGGCAGATCCGGGTTATAGTATGCGATAGCGTCAGTTGTAAAAGTTTTTGTTCCGCATTTGGCGTCTGTTAGACGGCCGGGGCGCTACCGTGGACTTACAGTGAGGCCCGGTCACGTGTGGGCACGTGATGCCTCATTTGAGGTTTTCCTTGCTGCTTTATTTGTATTTTATTTAGTTCCCATGAGGGAACAAATGCCCCTACAGCGTTGTTCTCACGTGTTTGCACGTGAGTTCAACGCTGTAACTTTTGTGGCCGTTGGATTTTCCTAGGGAACATGTAACAACTCTATTTTTAATTTACAAAGAATTGATTTAAATTCAATGTATACTTGGAGTATTTATTGCGGCTAATATCTTTTTAAGTATTTATTTCACTCCATAATTACAAGAAGGAGCTTGTAGCTCATTGGTAATACCTTGCACTGCTGAACCAAGCCACCAGAGTTCAAATCCCATGCCTCACATTATTTTTATTTTTATTTTGTTTTAAATTCTTTGGAAAGTCAACAGTCAAAACGCCATAACTCACAAAACTTGAACTGAAGACCAAAAACTAAATATACCATAAATCCCCCAAGGAGACCCCCCACCCAACGACACCCCGACTCGGCCGAGTCGGCCGGCGGACCGGCCGACTCAGGCCGGCGCCGCCGGCCGGACTCGGCCGGACGGCCGAGTCGTCAATACGGAAAAATTCCGTGTTGACCTGGTCTTCTCACCAGCATACACTAAATTCCTAAATCGGTTATCAAATGCCCATTAAACCTCTTTTACTCCCAATTTTTAATGAATTTAATGATTTTTTAATAATTTTTATATTTTTTTATATTTAAAACCCTAACCCTATATAAACCCCCCATACCCTCTACCCTCTCATCACTTTTTCTAAGTCCACTCTCCCAAAATTCCAAGAGAACTTGGTATGAGCGAAAGGCGAAGCGCTGACGAAATCGACGGCGAAATCCTGACGATCGTGCTAGGACCTCTCAACGACGTTTCGACGCACCGGCAAACCTTCTACCTCCCTCTCACTCTCTAGCATTGACCAAAACCGTAAGTCCCCCTTTTCTACCTTTCTTTTCCTTCATAAAAATACGAACTTTATAAACCCGACGGAAATCGGAACAACCCGATTTCCGATTCGGTTTTCTATCAAATCTCACTTCTCAACAATTCCATAATGCTTAAACATATTCATGTTGACTACTACTCACATAACAACTAATTTGGATAAAGTTTCTCACATGAAATGATAACTTTTGCAATATATCGTATTCTTTCACTTAAATACCACCATGTTTAGTTTATCCCATTTAACCCTTTAACATTGCTATACCTTAAAATAGATCACGATGTAATGACCTACCTCCACACACACTCATATGCAATCATAACACGCTACCTTGAAAACTTAGAATAAGATAAAATAAGAATTTACATTAAAATACCATTTTCTTAATAAAACCTTTTCTAAAAGTTCTAAGTTTTAAACAATATCTTTTAATAGGAAAATACGATAAGTTATGGACATCGATCGTTTATCTAAACCTGACTTTGTGGTGTCTAGGCAAGTGTGTCTAAGGCGAGTGGTTACTTAATTAGGACCACTACCTGTAGTGGAGAGCCTCCCACTCACCTGGCACTTACCTGGCCACAATTGGCGGTGAAGAGGCGATTTGAGGCTTCTAATGACTTATCGTTTAGACCATTTAGAAATAGGTTAGTTGGCTTAGGAAACTCTAGAATCTAAAATACGGAAATTTACACCCTTTTACAAATAAATACCTTATCTTTATAAAACGGTTTTCTAAATGATTAGTATTTATTAAATCTTTGCAAAGCGCCACTACAACCCACCTTTGGGGAACTCGTTAGGGATAGTACGGTTTATCGTGCACCTTCGGGCTTAGTAGTGCGAGATTCAGACCTCCGCAAGGAGCATTCGGTCTCGAAAGGTTTAAAATACGACATTTAAGAAAAAGAAGATTTTTTGAAAATAAAATATTTATTAAAAATTATTCTTGTATAAACATATGTATATTTATCATTTAAACACCTATTTTATTATAAGATAAAGTTTCCACATTTTCCTAAAAATTACAAGATTAAAAGTTACATTAAAATACCATGAATTTCAAATAAATCAATATTACAAATTAATACCTTTATTTATGTAATTAGGATATTTTCACTAGAAATAAGACAAAATAAAATCACACTCATTATAACTATAAAGACGAATAATAAATACTTGAGGTGTATCTTGAAAACTATACAAACGTATTTTTACATAAAACCCCTCAAGTTTTATAAATTACAATAATGATCCTAACAAATATAGAACTTCGACTTGCATTTCTTTTAGTCTGACTCGGATTTGAGTCTGGTTATTTCTGACTTGAATATGATTCAAGTCAATCTACATCCTTTAATATTCCAACTCAATATGAACACATGAATCCCAGAATCCAGTTAACAATCTATACAACTTGACTGAACCAAACTATGGATATACATCCATTTTTCCGTTATTCCATTTACCTGATTATGCAGTTACAATCTGTTTACTGATATCATGGTTTTGGTCAGTCATCCAACTTATACAATGCAATACAAAAATACAATCAAAACACTACGGGGTTTAAGGGGTAGATTGGTACGGAAGATGTTAACAGTGGCACGAGACGGTCAGATTAAGACACCTAACCTATATTCCGTTGCTGTTGTACCGTGGCTTAACGGTTCCTTGTACATTCCGTTTGCCCTGCTCTCTAGCATATAGAGACCCCTCTCGTATACACTGGCATCCTTCTGTACCAAGCTACATATAACAGCGTTAACACAATATTCTACAATATTTTACAATCTCTTTAGAAAATACCTCTTATTCTGTCTTTTCTAATTCTTCTTTATCTTTGGGACTTACCGAGCGACCTGTTCGCTGACGACATTCTATTTCTTTCTTCTTTGAATGTCGTCAGGTGCTTTGGACCCAGCAGAGATCGAGCCCACCGATGAAGACTTGGAGCAGTTTCACGAAGACCCCGAGCTCTAGATATTATACCTTGTTCTATTTAGTATTTTCATTTCTTATTATGCCACTGTTTAGGCATCGCTTTTCATTTCAGTTGTATTTACTTTTCATGCATTGTACAAAAGAATGTTATTAATAAAGTTGCTGTTATTTCTATATCTCTTGTCTCTTGTGATTTACTTTTATATTGCTTAGATATGCTTAGCGTATGTACTTCTAAGTATATACGTAGCGGACCTCGTCGCGTCCACTTCGCCGTACACCGGGAAGTGGGGCGTGACACTAAGTGGATCTTGTGTTTTCTCTAAATTGGATCTTCGTTCAGGTTATCATCAGGTGAAGGTCAAGGAAGCTGATATTCACAAAACAACTTTCAGAACTCGCTATGGACATTACGAATTTCTAGTGATGCCATTTGGAGTGACCAACGCACCCGCAATATTCATGAACCTAATGAATCAAGTTTTCCGGGAGTACTTAGACATGTTTGTTGTCATCTTCATTGACGACATCCTGGTGTATTCTAAAAGTCGGAAAGAACATGCAGAGCCCTTACGAATTGTTCTAGAAACTCTTTGACAACATCAGCTTTATGCCATGTACAGCAAGTGCGAGTTTTGGTTAAAGCAAGTTGGTTTTCTTGGACATATCGTATCAGGAGAAGGAATCTCTGTGGATCCAGCAAAAGTGTTGGCAGTTAGCGAATGACCTACACCAAAGTCAGTGAAGGATATTCGAAGTTTCTTGGGTTTAGCTGGATATTACAGAAGGTTTATTGAAGGCTTTTCAAAGATAGCAACGCCCCTGACCAAGCTCACACGTAAAGATGAAGAATTTGTGTGGTCAGAAGCATGCGAACAAGCTTTCGTAGAACCCAAGTCAAGGTTGACATCAGCACCTATTTTCGCCATACCGGATCAATTTGGAGGATTCGAAGTGCATTGCGATGCATCCGGTAAGGGATTAGGATGTGTTCTACATCAGCACGGTAAGGTTGTGGCTTATGCTTCAAGACAGCTGAAGACTCATGAGCGCAATTATCCGACGCATGATCTGGAGTTGGCAGCCGTTATCTTTGCTCTCAAGATTTGGCGCCATTATCTACTTGGTGAACGAGTGAACATCTATACAGATCATAAGAGCCTAAAGTACGTGTTTACTCAGAAGGAGTTGAATATGCGGCAGAGAAGATGGTTAGAACTCATGGCGGACTTTGACATCAACTTGCAATATCACCCAGGGAAGGTGAATGTAGTACCTGATGCTCTTAGTCGTCAACCATTAGCAATGAATCTCACCGCTCAGTGGAAGCTTCAACAAGACTTGCATCAGATGGAGATTGAAGTAGTCATGCCAGGTAATGCTTCAAGTTTGATGAATCTACAAGTTCAATCAACCATTGTCAATTAGATCAAGGCAGCTTAAGCAAGTGATGCTAAGTTGCAAAAGATCAGAGAACAAGTGGAGAATGGACTCAGAACAGATTTCATCATCCATGAAGACGGATCTTTGAGATACGGCAGCAGATTGTGTGTACCAAAAGGTCTTGTTCGGGAAGAGTTAATGAAAGAAGCTCACAGCTCTCCCTATTTAGTACACCCTGGAGGTACCAAAATGTACAAAGATCTACATCAGAATTATTGGTGGCATGGAATGAAGCGTGAAGTAGCCAGAAGCGTCGCAAAATGCTTGGTGTGTCAGCAAGTAAAGGCTGAACAGCACAGGACTGCTGGATTACTTCAACCGTTACTAATCCCAGAATGAAAGTGGCAACACATCACGATGGACTTTGTGACTGCTCTTCCTCGCAGCACAAAGGGCAACGATGCCATATGGGTCATTGTGGACCGACTCACAAAGTCGGCTCACTTCATCCCATTTTGAGTTGGCCAATCTACTGAGACACTAGTAAAGAAGTACATGGAGGTAATAATCTAATTATGATTTAAACTCTTCATAATGTATTATCTCTGATACCCATGAACTCATATAGGAAATTGTGAGACTTCATGGAGTACCGGTCTGCATTGTCTCCGATCGTGACACCAGGTTCCGATCGCAATTTTGGCAGAGTCTGCAAGCAAGCTTGGGAACAAGTCTGAACTTCAGCACGGCTTATCATCCACAAACAGATGGTCAGTCAGAATGAACTATTCAGATCTTGGAGGATATGCTCAGAGCGTGTATGCTAGACTTCAAAGGATCGTGGGAAGATCACCTACATCTTGTGGAGTTTTCGTACAACAATAGCTACCAAGCAAGCATAGGAATGGCACCTTTTGCAGTATTGTATGGAAGGAAGTGTCGATCGCCATTAAGTTGGGACGACATCGGAGATAGGGAACTTCTTGGACCGGAGATGATAGTAGCGACTGTTGATGTGGTCCTGTAGCGTTTTGAAAATCGTTTCGGTGAAATTTCGGAAAATCGGTAAAATAAGGGGGTTTTCTGTAAAAAGTCAAAATGCAAATATCTTATTATAAAAATTAAATATACATATTCTAGCTATGCAATTGCTAGTATTTGGTGTTTATTGAGCCACTGGTGAAATTTCAAATTTTCTGAAAAAAAATTTATTTTATTATTATTTTAAGCCGTCACTAATACATTTAATTAGGGAAAATTACAAATTGGAATGAGTTGAAACAAATTTTGTGCATCATAAAACTTTAAATAAAATTTTATCATGTGGTTTTTGAAACGAAATCGTTTGCCAAAACGGTTTAGAAAATATCGAAGAAAAAGGCTTTTTTCGGTGAAATTAGTGTAAATGGTTGTTTGGGGTATAACATTTATCTTTTTCCCCCACACCCACACCCACACTCACTCACCCCCATCCCCATGTGGCTGAATTCAGCAGCACATCCCCCCCATTTCCCCACTCCATTCCACACAAAAAAGAAAAGAAAAGAAAAGAAAAAGGGAAATGAAAGAAAGTCAAAAGGGGTTGTAGACTTTGTCTTTTTCTCCCCATTTTTCTCCACCTCCCTCTCTCTCCTCCCCCACTCCCTTTATGGCCGAAAATTCCTGCACAAACAGCCCTCTTTCTCCCCCCCATTGTTCCATCTCTTTTGCTTCAAAAA
Source organism: Agapanthus africanus (assembly GCA_030015575.1). Lineage (NCBI taxonomy): Eukaryota > Viridiplantae > Streptophyta > Magnoliopsida > Asparagales > Amaryllidaceae > Agapanthus > Agapanthus africanus. The sequence goes on along the minus strand of JASDDO010000012.1, from coordinate 490,376,805 downwards.
ATTCATCATATACCCATCAAAAAAATCCCAAAATCTAAATCTAGTTCTTACCCATTTTAGTGTAGCCTTAGATGCATGGATCTTGGTGCAAGGATTTCATTTTGGAGGTCTAGATTTTATGTTTTATCATGGATTTGTGAGGTATAAATTTTTGTGCCCCATGGTTGTTTGTTGATTAGTTGCTTATATGATTTTGTTTATAAGTGTTAAATTGGTTGTTGTGGTTTGTGTGATGAAAATTCAAGAGAAGAACTTGAATGCAAGTTAGGGTTTTATGAAATTGGTGTATGGTTGTGTAATGTGTTTAAGCTCTTATGACATGTTAAAACAAGTTAGTAGCTAGTTGTTAATTGTTAGTTTAAAAATTGTGATAATTACACTAATTTGCTATCTAGGTTTTTGGAAATGGTTAAATAATTGGGTTTAAAATTATAATTAGTTTTTTTATGACTTCATTAACATTATTAATTATGGTTTAATGTCTTTAGTTCATGAAAATCCTAGCTAAATTGTTGTTTGTGCATTTTTCCTAAAATGGTTGAAATTTGGATAAAATTGCAAACTAGTTTTTTTGAACGTATATAGTTTGATGAGATTAAATTGTGGTTATAGGTTATATGACTTATTTAAGTTATTTAATAAGTATTATGGCCTCTAGAATTGTTTAAATGTCGAGTTTTGTACTAAAACGGGTAATTTTGCTTGCTAGTTTTTCGGAAAAACGGCTTTTAAAGTGAATTTGGGGTTTTTGTGAGTTTTAACCTATTTTATATTAAAATTAGTGTTCGTGAATGTGCAAATGAGTGTATTTGGGTTTTTCTCGATGGTCTGGCGTTTGTACGCCGACGTCGAGGATTTTTGGGTTGATTTGTGGAAGCAACCATAGGTTTTGACCTATGTGGGATTCGTGTGTCGTTTTGGTCATGAGTCGGATTTTAATGCGATACGATGCGTTGTGATATGTAGGTACCCCCATGTGGACTTCGAGACGGCAAGCAAGCGCGTGGCGACGTCGGCACCGGCGAGCGAGGACCAGATGAGTAGATTTATATCTACGGGGAAAAGTTGGGTGGATGGCGTATAGCACCCCCGCAGTCTGTGGTGGTGTATACGGATGCGTATACACACCAACAATTATTTTATGTTATTTGGGATTAATAACGATGTTTAGGATGGATATTGGTTTGTTGGATTATTTTAGTGTCGCGAACCCTAGGGTAGTGCTGCATTACACATACACACATACATACTTGCATACATTCTTATTTATATGTGCTCATGGGATTCTTTATAGTTATGTGTTCACATGGGTATGGGACTATGTGTTCACATACGGATTTGAGGATGATACTTGGGATTGAGCTGAGTCGATGAGATTTGTTTGTGGTTGTGATATCGGTGATATGGCAGGATTCGTACTTGAGGTACGTCCTGGTGTTATAGCGGATCTTGGGGCGGCGATACGGGTGAGTAGTGTTATAAATAAAATGGTCGACATGTGATCGTGATATGAGGCATGATATGCTAGGATATTGATATTAGGCCGTATCGGGCGATGTATACCCCTTGATGATGATATGTGCTGACGATATCGTTTTGTACGAGATTGTCGATCAGTAGTCAGATCATGAGTATATTGAGGATATTAGTATTGTACTAGACATATGTCAGTACCCTAGACTATGATCTTGGATAAAGAGGATACCAGAGGAATAGTGTGAGGAATATGATATTGACCCGTACCCAGATTTGGGGATGTCGTACGACGGATTTACGTACGAGCTATATCTTGATGATTGATCCGCACTCTTGACTTGGGATGTCTGATTATAGATATGGTATCGGATATGATATTATTAAGGCGGGATCACCGACTAATATATATACAGGTATGTATATGTATCGACTCAGATGTTAGGCGGTTTCCTTACCTGTAGTCTAGCTTGTAGCTTAGCCCTTTAGTTTAGTTAGTTGTTAGATTAGATTCGGTTCCTACCTATTTCAAAGCTTACGAATCGTGCGTATTTTAAAAGACAAGTCAAGGGATTCTACGGATATTTCAAAAAAAAAAAACGTATCTTTTCTTAAAAACACCGTAGCCCCTATTTTCAAAACCCCACGATTCGTGTTATTTCAAAAGGCACCATTGTAGGACTTATATTAGGTTAAAGCAGATTAGTTATCGTTTCGTCTAGTATTCAGCTCCCGCTCATTATTGTTGTTTGCTCCGCATCACATGCTTATATTATGCTTCATATTCTACTGTTGATATCTTGTGGTTAGGACACCAGCACCATTACCGATGATGCGTATGTACCACGTACACTTACTTGCCGGCTCACACACATCTTCATCGGTAATTGCCATGTCACGTACACCTTAGAAAATATTATTGCTTGACATAGCCTGTTAGCTAATAGTTTAGACATGATATTAGTGTACTTGCCTTATATGTTAGTTTAGACATTGTAGTTATTACCTGCTACTTCATGCATACTATTACTCATTGTTATGCCGCATTCATGGATTCTCATACATATATTCACTTTTTACGTGCTATTGAGGTTTTGGATTCGGATTTCCATGAGATTTTCTGGATTTGGGGAAAACCGCAAAACATATACAAACTTCTTCTTTCTCTTTTTAAATAAAAAGCGCGGTTTTTCCCATGATGTATGAGTCGTCCACCATGAGTTTGCTGATGGATTTCGAGACCCGATTCGAGGAGTTGGATGAACCGTTTCGGGTACATGGTGGACCCGGTAAGGTACCCCGGGGCAAGAAGCTCGTGGTGATGACGATGAGCCTAGCAGGGGGAGACTACCTACCGGTGATTTTACCCGACGCGTCGGATATCCGGAGGATACCGTCGTGGTCTTGAGATGGATGGTAGGGGCCGGTCTGGACTGACGGTGTCCTAGATATTGAGATTGAGACATTGAGACTTCGAGATATTGAGGTACTGAGATTTGATGATACAGGCCAGTCCGGATAGCCGGAGCCTGAGGTTTTGAGACATTGAGATTTATGTTTTGTGTCCATGCTAGACATTGTTGATGTTGATTTCATTTATGATACCTCATTTTAAAAATACAAAGGAAATCTCACTAATTTATGAAAGCAGTTTCTTCATTTACATGTATTCTGTTTTCATGCATTCATACCTCATTCATATGATATATTGCTACCTGATGCACTGACACGGGCACATGAGATCACACTCGGGTTAGATATTACCCTAGCCATTGTTATAGGCTGCATGTTATTCATATATTTGAGGATATATTATGATCTTTGACCTAGATTGCGTTATTTATGCGATTTCTGTGCGTAGATGTTTTTCTATTCACGAGTTGGCAACTCACCCCCGTTGTGCCCCAGTTTCTTGCAGGTTTGCCGTACAGGTTTCATTACGGCTTGCGAGCATAGTTTCCTTCGGGTGATTTGCTAGTAGGTGGGTTTACTTGTATCGTACCCCCCATTATATAACTTGTATATTATTACTCTGTTGTATCTAGAAGTTCCATCAACCAAACATGTATTTATTTCAGAGATAGAGACCAGTGATGTTATTCTTTCGACCTTAGAGTCGCGCGTTTTATTTCGGTGGTTTTCTTGTGGTTTTGATCCTCGCCGTTGGCGTTGTATATTATATTGCTTGTGTGGTTGTGACCGTCAATTGACGAAGAGCTAGCTCCCGCTTGGGGATGCCTTATATTGATTTCGTATACTATTCATGTTGTATCCCATTTGGGAGCCAGTATTTACAAAGGAGACTCTGCCGAAATTTTCGGGAAATATTGATGTTTTTTTTAAAACCGCATAATTCGGCTTATGCTATTAAAACTACTTGTTTAAATTGGTTTTCCTTCACTCTACTACTTTTCTTGGTTTGCATTTCTGGGTTTTCGGCTTACTTGGATTACGTACGCCTCGAGACGTTTCGTAGTTTAAGTGCCGGTCTTGTTCCATACTTTCGGGACGTGACAGGTCCGTACTATCAGGGAAAGGATGCGCATAGCCCAAGATCGACAGAAACACTGGGCTGATGCAAAGAGGCGACACTTGGAATTCCAGCCAGGAGATCACGTATTCCTGAAGATATCTCCGAACCGCGGAGTGATCCGATTTAGAAGACGGGTAAGTTGAGTCCGAGATATATTGGACTGTTCGACATACTCGAACGAGTCGGTGAAGTGGCATACCGCTTAGCGCTTCCACCTTCATTGGAAGGAGTGCATAATGTGTTCCATATATCCCAACTCAAAAAGTATGTGAGTGACCCCAGCCATGTTCTCGATCATTCCGAGCTCACTATACAGTCCGACTTGTCTTGTGAGCAACAGCCTGTGGAAATCCTTGACAGGAAGGTGAAGACACTTCGGAACAGGGAAGTTAACTTGGTTTGAGTGATGTGGAGGAAAGACACTCCAGGAGAGTCCACTTGGGAAAGGGAGGATGAAATGCGTACTAGATATCCACACCTTTTTGTAAACTAGTCCTCAAATAAAAGTTGTAAATTTCGAGGACGAAATTTTTACAAGGAGGGTAGACTGTAACAACTCTATTTTTAATGTACAAAGAATTGATTTAAATTCAATGTATACTTGGAGTATTTATTGCGGCTGATATCTCTTTAAGTATTTATTTCACTCCATAATTACTAGAAGGAGCTTGTAGCTCATTGGTAATACCTTGCACTACTGAACCAAGCCACCAGAGTTCAAATCCCATGCCCCACATTATTTTTATATTTATTTTGTTTTAAATTCTTTGGAAAGTCAACAGTCAAAACGCCATAACTCACAAAACTTAAACTGAAGACCAAAAACTAAATATACCATAAATCCCCCCAGGAGGCCCCCCACCCAACGACACCCCGACTGGGCCGGACGGCCGAGTCGTCAATACGGAAAAATTCCGTGTTGACCTGGTCTTCTCACCTGTATACACTAAATTCCTAGATCGGTTATCAAATGCCCATTAAACCTCTTTTACTCCCATTTTTTTTAATGAATTTAATGATTTTTATATTTGTTTATATTTAAAACCCTAACCCTATATAAACCCCCATACCCTCTACCCTCTCATCACTTTTTCTAAGTCCACTCTCCCAAAATTCCAAGAGAACTTGGTACGAGCGAAAGGCGAAGCGCTGACGAAATTGACGGCGAAATCCCGACGATCGTGCTAGGACCTCTCAACGACGTTTCGATGCAACGGCAAACCTTCTACCTCCCTCTCACTCTCTAGCGTTGTCCAAAACCGTAAGTCCCCCTTTTCTACCTTTCTTTTCCTTCATAAAAATACGAACTTTATAAACCCGACGGAAATCGGAACAACCCGATTTCCGATTCGGTTTTCTATCAAATCTCACTTATCACCAATTCCATAATGCTTAAACATATTCATGTTGACTACTAATCACATAACAACTGATTTGGATAAAGTTTCTCACAAGAAATGATAACTTTTGCAATATATCGTATTCTTTCACTTAAATACCACCATGTTTAATTTATCACATTTAACCCTTTAACATTGCTATACCTTAAAATAGATCACGAGGTAATGACCTACCTCCACACACACTCATATGCAATCATAACACGCTATCTTGAAAACTTAGAATAAGATAAAATAAGATTTTACATTAAAATACCATTTTCTTAATAAAACCTTTTCTAAAAGTTCTAAGTTTTAAACAATTTTAAAACAATATCTTTTAATAGGAAAATACGATAAGTTATGGACATCGATCGTTTATCTAAACCTGACTTTGTGGTGTCTAGGCAAGTGTGTCTAAGGCGAGTGGTTACTTAATTAGGACCACTACTTGTAGTGGAGAGCCTCCCACTCACCTGGCACTTACCTGGCCGCAATTGGCGGTGAAGAGGCGATTTGAGGCTTCTAATGACTTATCGTTTAAACCATTTAGAAATATGTTAGTTGGCTTAGGAAACCCTAGAATCTAAAATACGGAAATTTACACCCTTTTACAAATAAATACCTTATCTTTATAAAACCGTTTTCTAAATGATTAGTATTTATTAAATCTTTGCAAAGCGCCACTATAACCCACCTTTGGGGAACTCGTTAGGGATAGTACGGTTTATCGTGCACCATCGGGCTTAGTAGTGCGAGATTCAGACCTCCGCAAGGAGCATTCGGTCTCGAAAGGTTTAAAATACGACATTTAAGAAAAAGAAGATTTTTTGAAAATAAAATATTTATTAAAAATTATTCTTGTATAAACATATGTATATTTATCATTTAAACACCTATTTTATTATAAGATAAAGTTTCCACCTTTTCCTGAAAATTACAAGATTAAAAGTTACATTAAAATACCATGAATTTCAAATAAATCAATATTACAAATTAATACCTTTATTTATGTAATTAGGATATTTTCACTAGAAATAAGACAAAATAAAATCACACTCATTATAACTATAAAGACGAATAATAAATACTTGAGGTGTATCTTGAAAACTATATAAAAGTATTTTTACATAAAACCCCTCAAGTTTTATAAATTACAATAATGACCCTAACAAATATAGAACTTCGACTTGCATTTCTTTTAGTCTGACTCGGATTTGAGTCTGGTTATTTCTGACTTGAATATGATTCAAGTCAATCTACATCCTTTAATATTCCAACTCAATATGAACACATGAATCCCAGAATCCAGTTAACAATCTTATACAACTTGACTGAACCAAACCATGGATATACATCCATTTTTCCGTTATTCCATTTACTTGATTATGCAGTTACAATCTGTTTACTGATATCATGGTTTTGGTCAGTCATCCAACTTATACAATGCAATACAACAATACAATCAAAACACTACGGGGTTTAAGGGGTAGATTGGTACGGAAGATGTTAACAGTGGCATGAGACGGTCAGATTAAGACATCTAACCTATATTCCGTTGCTGTTGTACCGTGGCTTAACGGTTCCTTGTACATTCCGTTTGCCCTGGTCTCTAGCATATAGAGACCCCTCTCATATACACTGGCATCCTTCTATACCAAGCTACAAATAACAGCGTTAACACAATATTCTACAATATTTTACAATCTCTTTAGAAAATATCTCTTATTCTGTCTTTTCTAATTCTTCTTTATCTTTGGGACTTACCGAGTGACCTGTTCGCTGACAACATTCTATTTCTTTCTTCTTTGAATGTCGTCAGGTGCTTTGGACCCAGCAGAGATCGAGCCCACCGGTGAAGACTTGGAGTAGTTTCACGAAGACCCCGAGCTCTAGATATTGTACCTTGTTCTATTCAGTATTTTCATTTCCTGTTATGCCACTGTTTAGGCATCGCTTTTCATTTCAGTTGTATTTACTTTTCATGCATTGTACAAAAGAATGTTATTAATAAAGTTGCTGTTATTTCTATATCTCTTGTCTCTTGTGATTTACTTTTATATTGCTTAGATACGCTTAGCGTATGTACTTCTAAGTATATACATAGCGGACCTCGTCGCGTCCACTTCGCCGTACACCGGGAAGCGGGGCGTGACAGAACAGGGAAGATGAACCGTTTCCTATCACGTCTTATAAATGCGAGGGTCTCTTCAGCAGCGCCTCCATTCCTTCATCTTCTTCCTTTTTCAATTTCTTGCCTTGAGAATTTAATTCTCTTCCTCAGAGCTCAGTTCTCTGTTCATTAAAACAAAATCCAGAGTTTAACTCTGTTAACAAAAAGGAATATTTTTTCAGGTAAGGATCTTGAATGGCCGAGGAACTTTTTGTAGAAATTTTCTTTGGATTTTAAATCCACACCAAAGGTTTTTCCTTTTTCTAAGAATGCAAGATCTTTAAATAGTAAACCCCTTATGTTAGGCGTTTCTCTGATCTTAGGGGATTGATGATGGTACTTGTTTTCTTCTGGAATTTAATTCCATTCCAAAGAGCTTAGCTCTGAAAATTTTCTTGGAATTTAATTCCTCTGTTCAATAGGAATTTAATTCCTCCAGAGAACTTAGTCCTAACAAGAAGACCTCTTGGGATTTCTATCCTCAGTTGTTCTTGACAACAGAATTTTAGGAGAGATTCTTCTTGATTTGCGCAGAGTTTGTAATGGGTTTCTTAATCAGCACTTCTTTTCTTCATGCGGATATTAAGGGTTGTTCAAATTCCCATGTCTGGATCAGTCTGTCCACTGAACTTTCACTGATTTTCATTTTTAGGTGCTTTGGTCGCTCATCTGTATGACCTTAACGAAATTATTTCATATGAGGATATTCGCGCATTAGGACGCTGCCCAAATCAGGAGTTCACAAATGCTCAGTGCGCCGAAATCATGCGTCGCTTTGATGAATACAATGGTCGACCGCTTCCTCGTCGTTCCGCTCTTTTGAAGCTCATTGTGAGAGCGATCTGGGAAGCACTTCCTTTATTTTATGCATGCATGCCGCTTAAGGCATTGGATGATGCCGAAGATAAGGTACACTCAGTGTATCTGATGGGCATAATCTCAAAGAAAATGCGACACAATCTTGTTGATATTTTGCATCAAACTTTCCAACAAGCGACGATAATCGCTGCCTATCGAAGGACGGAGGACATCAGTGAAGATCCTGACGCTTGCGAGCGTGAGAGGATGCATACGAGAATGGTCCGAGAGGCCCGAAACATTTTGGATGGCCGTACTTTTGAATTTCTCAATCCATGTCCTGGATTTAATGTCTTACCATTGTAAACATTTTCTTTTATTTTTGTTTGAATTTTCGGAGTATGAATGGCAAAACTCTCCCTTCCTCCTTCTGTGTTTACATGTGTTCTTTATGAAATTTTGTCATACTGTTATTGGTGCTTACGCGTTTGGTACGTGAGGCACTGTTGGGGATTTCAATCTTACATTGGCCCCTGCTCACGTGTTATGCACGTGCAGTGCTGTTTTAATTTCCAATAAGGATCCAGGCCGGTGCTCACATACTGTGCACGTGGTACTCTGTTGATGGGGTCGTTTCGTCTCCCCACACTGATTCCAACGAGCCACCTCTTTGATTTCCCATGCTCTCCCCTTTTTCCTGGGCTTTGGGAATAGTTCCAACATGCGCAATATTTTCTGTGCATGGCATTAAATGCTATCCTTTATAACCTGAAGCCCTGCATTTCTTCCTCTCTTCACAGAGAAACCCGTTTATACCTTAGGGTGATCATCTTGAGAAAGCGACTAAGTGTCATGGCTTGCAACCGCCCCCATGCTCGTCGACAACCATGGAAAGTGCCCGTTGAGGAGATGATTCCTCATTTCGCTGCGCGGCTAGCCGATCCCCTTCTCACCGACGCTCAATGTGATGCGGTAATGCACGAGCTTCGGACTTGTAGGGGCTTTCCTCTTCCAATGGGCTCCATTTGGCTCCGGATGATCTTTCTCTTTGTGTTCGCCGATATTCCTCCTCATCCGACAGAGATGAATTCAGCGATGCTCAATCCGGCGGAGGACAAAATCGAGTGTTTCTATGAGGCATGCTTGTTTACCCTGGCTCTGAAGGATCACTCAATTCATTTTCTGGGTCAGATAAGAGCCCGGCGGGTTGTCACGTCCGCTTTTGCTGATGGGCATGGCGCTAATTGGTGGGGAGCAACCCCTCGTGAAAACCGTCGCTTCGACGTGTTGGAGAAGGCAGAGAGGGAGCTGGAGAATTTTGTTTTTTTGTTTTGTTAACCCTAGTATCACTGATCCCATGTTTGGCGATCTTTTCCTTATAGAGTAGTATGCTTTAACTCGATGTATTCCTCTTATTGTTGGTTGTTGCATGCTTTTTATTGAATCCTTTCCGTTCATCATATATTCGTACATGCATCCCTTCTATATACATGGGCTTTATACTTTATCCCTAGGAATTTCTTTTAAATGTGAGCGCTACTGTTGTGTTGTCAGCACGTTTTAGATATCGTCTTTATTTAAGCGGGCGTATGGCTGCAAATGCGCGCTTGATGGGGCGCATATAAAGGATCCTTCTTATTGCCTTACATAGCACACGGTTTGTGCATGTTTTGGTTTGGATACTGTCGTCGAGTGGAGGCTTGCTTACATAGTCTTGAGTGCACGCGCCTTCCTTCAGAGGTCGTGGCTGCAAATGTGAGCTTCCGGGGACTGGTTGAACGGTGTGCCGCAAATATGCAGTCATGTGAGAAGAGGCTCAACCGAAAGTTTTCGGAGAGAGAGAGCTGGCTTCTAATGCGCTGGAGGAACTTCAAGCTGAACTCATGGCCAAGACCACTCATGCGTTTGAACTTTGGCGAGTGCTTCAAGAAGCTATCAGGGAGGTGGTAGCTATTGATAAAGCAGTCGTTTTTACTCGCGAGATGGTGGAAGCTCACAAAGTTACCGAAAAGGAACTTGAAAGTCGGCTTGCCTCGTACCAGGCCCAACAGTCTTAAGCAGATGCCCGTCTCATAGCAATAACAAATTATGAAGCCGAGACTCAGCGGAAGAAGAATAAATTGACGAATCTACTGAATCGTCCACCGGCTTGAAAAAAATTATATATGTTTCTTTTCATTCTTCTTTTGTACTTACTCCTGAATGAGAGTATTTTTTGATTCTTTGTATTCATTTTGGTTCATGAATAAAAGACATATTTTGTTTCATGACGGTGTATCCCTTTTTAGCAAATGCGTTTTGTAGATGATATATTTTGATATCTTTGTAGGACAGCGATGGCTTAGGAGTCAGGTTCAGATATGTCTCCTAAGGCTTTCCAACTTTATGAGCCGTGAGGGTCGCATAAAGATTTTTCTCCCTATGAGTCGAGAGGATCTCGTAAGTGTATTTTCTCCTTAGGAATCGTCAGGATTCCTAAATGTGTTTTTCTCTTGAGAGTCGCAAGGATCTCCCCGGAGAATTTTCTTCCTTACAAGTCGAGAGGACTCGTAAGTGATTGATGAGTTGACCAGCTGTTCTCCGCCGAAAGACGCGACCGGGACGTTGGGACGTCCAGGCCTGAAATTCGAGGGCAGATGCTAATTGGTGCTGTCCTTCCACCTCTTCGAAGATGCCAAGTTGATTTATAACACCATGTATCGAAGGTTTAAACGGATGCGACCGATGTAGCAGACTTCATCAGATTCCCCCTCGTTGAGGGGTTTTTGATTGTGGGTACGCTCTTCCCTGCAGGCGCAAGCCTCTGCAGTTAATTACGCTACTGCATCGCGGTAGCCACTTTCTCCTTCTCCAGATGATCACTTCGTGTCGTGTGTGTTTGTTTTGTTTTTGGTTGCCCGTGGATTGTATACGGAGACTAATTTATGTTGTCGCCCGTAGGGCATGGATTAGTCCAAATCCGTATTTTCTTAGATTTTGGTTTGGGGTTGGGTTTAAGGATATGTTAGTCTAATTTGAGACTAAGATCAACTTAAACGTTTGTTAAGGATACGTTAGTTTAATTTCAGACTAAGATCAACTTAACGGGATCATTTAGATCCAACAAGAGAGCATTTGGGCTCTATTGTTTAGTTTAGGGACATTGCGGTCGATTACTAGTTTAAGGACATGGTGGTCCAAGGTTAAGGACATCATAGTCCATGGGCTTAAGGACCCCACAGTCCGAGTTTAAGGACATCATAGTCCATGGGCTTAAGGACCCCACAGTCCAAGATTAAGGACATCATAGTCCATAGGCTTAAGGACCCCACAGTCCATGGAATGTTTGGTTATCGGGACCCGTCATCTCTCTGAAGACGTTGAAGGATTACAACGACAAATATCAAAGGAGTGAAGAGATGTACCCTTGAACCAATTTTGGTTGGGAGATCTGTAGTCCAATTGAGACTAAGATCTGAGATTTATGAGCATATGGGCTCAATTAATCTGAATGAGGGGTTTATGGCCAATTTGGGCTTGGCCCATTCAGTTAAAATGTTTAGCAATGCTGAGCATTGGTTTGAGTTTTGAAATTTTTTTTGTCTTTTACTGAATGCTAAGCATTCCTCATAGCTCTGGGCTATATTTATAGAACAATTTATGTTCTCTTAGCGCACACGTGAGGAGCACGTGGCGCGCTTGGCGCTTTGCGCCAGTCAAAGAGCGCAGAGCGCTTCTGCTGGATAGCGCACAAGTGAGGAGCACGTAGCGCGCTCTAAGCGCCAGATAATGGGCGCATTGCGCCAGTTTATGAGCGCAAAGTGCTAACTGTTAAGTGGCGCACACATGAGGAGCACATGGTGCGCTTTGCGCTGAGCGCCAGTCCAAGACCGCAAAGCGCTAGCTGTTAAGTGGCGCACATGTAAGGAGCACGTGGTGCGCTTGGCGCTTAGCGCCATTCCAAGAGCGCAAAGCGCTAGTTTATGAGCGCAAAACGCTACTTGATCAATTTTATGATCTGAGAAATAAATCCTCCTTTATAAAAGACTTTGTTTCAAGATTCTAAGAACAAAAATTCTTATTTTATAGGAGATGTTTCAATCTCTTATTTTGATGAAAGGCTTTGCCTTTATGGATCTTTGATCCTAAGAGAATTGAATTATTCTTCCCCCCTTTTATTTTATAATGAGATATCCATGATCTCCTTGTATAAAAGACCTTAGTCTTATAGATCTATGATCTGTGAGAAGAATTATGTTCTTCTTCTTAGTTTATGATGAGATCCTCTAATCTCTGTTGTGAAAGACCTTGGTCTTATAGATATATGATCTGTGAGAAAGAAGTGAATTCTTCTTTTTATATGAGACGATTTCGTCTTTCTGTCTATTTTTTTTTTACCTTGAAGAAAATCTTCTTCTTCTACCGAGAGCTTGGCTACTCTTTCTGAGATTTCTCAAAGTTTGTGTATGTGTGGGGAGGGGGTTCCTCTGTATGAGACTTAAAGTCTTGGGGCCTTTATATAGGGCAAGCTGATTTGTTCAATCGGTTAAGGAGATCTTTTCTCCAATTGATTTGGGGATTTCCCCACCGTTGGATCTTTGATCTAAGGGCTTCTGATTTACAGAAAGCAATTTTCTTGTTTTTAATAAGATTGGGAAGTCTTTTCCATACAGAAATTATTCTGTATTTTGGTGATTTTTAATCACCTTTGGATCATTGATCCAACGGTGCTCTGATTTGCAGAGCACAAACTTCTTGTTTGGAAAGATTTTAAGGAATCTCTCCTTAACAGAATTTTATTCTTGTTAATTGATTTATCATCTTTATGGGATCTTTGATCTGACGGTGGGGAGCTTTTAGTTCCAGCGCTAGCGCACCCGCGCTTTGCACGTGGTGCGCTGCTTAGAGTGCAACGCACTTAGCGCTAGCGCACACGTGCTTTGCACGTGGTGCACTGCTTAAGTGCAGCGCTCTTAGCGCTAGCGCACACGTGCCTTGCACGTGGTGCGCTGCTTAGGGCGCAGCGCACTTGGCGCTGCTATGAAGTATTGCTTCATTTCAAAATTTGAAATTTGAACAGAGTTTTGCTCTGATTGGGGGAAACAAATGCCCCCCACCGTTGCGCTCACGTGGCCCACATGTGAGTGCAGCGGTGGCAACATCTGTGCCTTTGGATCAACTCAGAAGTTGAAACGGCATCTCAGTGCTTATAAATAGGACCCTTGGCCCTTGAGATGATTTCTGTTCATCTTCTTACTTTCTGAGAATTTTTATTCTCCTTCTGAGCATAGCTCTCTGTTTTAAGAACTTTCAAGAGTCAAAACTCTGCCAAATTTTTGGTAAGATTTGAGCTTTATCAATAGAGTTTTGCAGTTCCTCAGATCATAGATCTCAAAATGTTTTTAGGGTTTTACCCATTAACAGAGCTTTGCTCTTCATAGATCTTAGATCTAAAGAAAACCCTTTTAGGGTTTCATTAACAGAGCTTTGCTCACATAGATCTTTCTTGGGGTTTGTTAACCTATTAACAGAGCTTTGCTCTTTTCAAATCATGTAGATTTATTAATCTCTTATGAAGAACTATTAAGAGTTTGTTCATGGATCTTGAAGATCTCATAATTTTAATTCATTAAAAATTTTATTTCAATTTTTCTGATGGGTTATTCTATCATTTTTACAGAGCAAGGCTCTTGAGGATTCCCGGAGAATTTTTAATTCCCCTCATAATTGACTTCGACATGTGTTATTTCTGTCTGCAGAGTATTGCTCTTGAGGAGTTTAACTCCTTGGCCTGAGAAACTTTTTATTAAATGTGAAATCCTTTTTTGGATTCCTTTCTTAATTGCACAGAATTAAATTCGTTGGGTGATTTAATTAGTACTTATTTCCTCCTTGGGGATATCAAGAGTTGTTTAAATCCCGTGTCTGTTTCAATAAGCTTTTTCTTAATCAGTCTGTATACTAATTCTTACTGATTTTCCTTTTCAGACTTTATGGACGCTCATATGTATGATCTTGACGAGAATATTTCTTACGGAGACATTCGCGCACTCGGCCGTTCTCAAAACCAAGAATTTACAAATGCCAAGTGTGCTGAAATTATGGGTCGCTTTGATGCATACAATGGTCGACTGCTTCCTCGTCGTTCCTCTCTCTTGAAGCTTATTGTGGGCGCGAGCTGGGGAGCACTTCCTCTATTCTATGCTGGCATGCCGCTTAAGGCATTGGACGATGCTGAAAATAAGGTGCACTCAGTGTATCTGATGGGCTTGATCTCAAAGCAAAGGCGAGACAACCTTGTTGATATCCTGCATCAAGCTTTTCAGCAGGCGGCGATACTCGCTGCCTATCAAAGGGTGGAGGACATCAGTGGGGATCCTGACGCTTGTGATCGTGAAAGGATGCATACGAAGATAGTCTGAGAGGCCCGAAAATTTTTGGATGGACTTTTGAATTTCTCAATCCATGTCCTGGATTTGATGTCTTGCCTTTATAACATTTTAATGGCGTTTTTGTTTACTGTTTTCATTGATGTAGGAATTTTCTGAAGTATGCGTAGCAATATTTTCCATTTCCATGTGTTTATTTTATTCATTAAACCTTTTCGCACATGCACTTATGGGTAGCTTTGAACGCTTAATTGAATGCGAATCAAATGTTCTTCTTACTGTCGCTTTCTTCTCTTTGCTGTGTCGTTGCTATGTGATTTTAGCAAGTGTGGCCTGTAGATAGTAAGTGACGGTCCATCTTGGACTCTCTGCGGGGTAACGATGGCGTAGGAAACAAATTCAAATCTGCTGCCTAAGGCTTTTCAACTTTATGAGCCGTGAGGGTCTCATAAAGACTTTTCTCTCTACGAGTCGAGAGGATCTCGTAGGTGTATTTTCTCCTTAGGAATCGTGAGGATTCCTAAGTGTGTTTTCTCTTGAGAGTCGTAAGGATCTCACAAGAGAATTTCCTCCTTACAAGTCGAGAGGACTCGTAAGTGGTTGCTTCCTTTCTTTTTGATGTTTGATATAGGAGAGTGTGGCCTATAGAAAATCTACCTTAACCTTTCTGCGAGGCAATGATGGCTTGGGAGACAGGGTTAGGATCTGTCACCTAAGACTTTTCAACTTTATGAGCCGTGAGGGTCTCATAAAATTTTTTCTTCCTACAGGTCGAGAGGATCCCGTAGGTGTATTTTCTCCTTAGGAATCATGAAGATTCCTAAGTGTGTTTTCTCTTGAGAGTCGTAAGGATCTCATAAGAAAATTTTCTCCTTACAAGTCGAGAGGACTTGTAAGTGGTTGATGAGTTGACTTGCTCCCGAATCAAAGAATTACTTTGACGGGGAAGTCGAGGGTTGACTTTATCCACATTTCACGGAGTCAGGGGTTGACCTTGTCCGCATTTCATGGGGTCAGTGGTTGACTTTATCCGCATTTCACGGTGTCAGGGGGTTGACTTTATCCGCATTTCACGGAGTCAGGGGGTTGACTTTATCCGCATTTCACGGAGTCAGGAGTTGCTCTGGACGTTTCCCACGGGGTCAGGATTGACATTAGCTGTGTTCTACGGGACCAGGAGGTGCTCTGGGCGCTTCCCACGGGGTCAGGATTGACATTAGCCGTGTTCCACGAGACCAGGAGGTGCTCTGGGCGTTTCCCACGGGGTCAGGATTGACATTAGCTGTGTTCCACGAGACCAGGATTTGCTCTGGGCGCTTCCCATGGGGTCAGGATTGACATTACCCGTGTTCCACGAGACCAGGATTTGCTCTGGGCGCTTCCCACGGGGTCAGGATTGACATTAGCCGTGTTCTACGAGACCAGGATTCGCTCTGGATGCTTCCCACGGGGTCAGGATTGACATTAGCCGTGTTCCACGAGACCAGGATTTGCTCTGGTCACTTCCCACGGGGTCAGGATTGGCATTACCTGTGTTCCACGAGACCAGGATTTGCTCTCTCGGGTGTCTGTGAACCGTCGAAGTTTGGAACAGGAACTTTGCCATGGCTCCAAGGTTGATTGTCGCGTTTAAATCCTGCTGGAATGAGGAGGAGCGCTGTTGTGGGTCTCTAGGCCATTTGTGAACCGTCGAGATTTGGCTCTCTGTCTGATGGAGCCTGATGGGAAGGTATGGTTCCCTTCTTGTTTATGCCCCTGGATTATATACAGGGATGGAGGTGATCTCACCTGTAGGGCAAAAAGTTTCATTTTATATATTTTTCTTTCCGCGATGCTCTATCATTTCAGCTTTTATATCGCGAAAGTCGCGATTGCCCAATCATTTCGGCTATTTGTTTTATTTACTCGCTGCTTTTTATTGCGAGTTGCCCAACCATTTCGGCTATTTTGGATGCATACATTTTTACTTGCTAATTTTGTTGCAAGTTGCCCCATCATTTCGGCTATTTCATATGCATTTGTTGCTCGCTGGCTTTTCGCCGCAAGTTTGGGATTTGATACCGATTTAGGCATCAGCATCGCTACAACTGGGATATTGCCAGAAGCGAATCATCATTTGCCTCTGTCGATGTCGAACAAAGGTGGCTTAGCGAACATGGTTAGGATCATGTCGACTAAGGCTTTTAACTTCATGAGCCATAAGGGTCTCGTGAAGGTATTTCTCCCTACGAGTCGTGAGGATCTCGTAGGTGCGTTTTCTCCTTAGGTATCGTGAGGATTCCTAAGTGTATGTTCTCTTATAAGTCGTAAGGATCTTACAAGATTATTTTTTCCTTATAAGTCGAGAAGACTTACAAGGGCTGTCCACTGTGTAAACATATCCCAAGTTGCGGGTGAGACTTTGTTAGGGAAATGTCTATTCGCGCCCGTGGATTGTATACAAGGGTCAGCATTGAACCTCTTGTAGGGCAATCTGGGGATTGTGATGGCTTAAGAACAGGTTCAGATCCCTGTAGCTTAAGGCTTTTGAATCTTATGAGCCGTGAGGGTCTCATAAGAGGGTTCTCCTTACGAGTCGTGAGGATCTCGTAAGTGTAATTTCTCCTTAGGAATCGTGGGGATCCCTAAGTGTGTTGCTCCTTTGTGAGTCGTAAGGATCTCACGCAGGTATTTTCTCCTCACAAGGTCGAGAGGACCCTGCGAGTGTCTTTGAACGAGATTGCGCCCTTTCGGGTTTTCACAAAACTCGCCGGTAGCCCTACTGTTTTTACTCACGGAGCCCTTTCGGGTTTTCATCCGTGCCCATCTCGATTATGGACATACCTTTTTTTTGCGTCGTCAGCCTTAGGATGCTGCGGTCAATAGTAGTTTATCGACGTCTTGGTCAATAGCCAGTTTTAGGACATAGTGGTCCATTGTTAGTTTAAATACATTTCGGTCCGTTTGCCGGATACTACTTATAGAGCTTGGGATTAGGAAGATAGCGGACGGACATAGGCGTCGTCATCTATCGTTAACCTAGGCCGTGACTCGTCAGGCGTAGTATTTTTTTAGGAAGCGACCGTTTATTGGCCTGAAAGGTCTTTCACCATGCATGTCCATGAGTAGATAGGCTCCACCCTGGTAAACTTTGTCTATGATGTACGGGCCTTCATAATTCGGCTCGAATTCCCCCGTTTGGCACGATTGGGTATCGTAGGTCTTTTGACCACTAGCACGAGTTCGCCTTGGCGGAATGTCCTCGGCCTAGTCAATCTCTCGTATGAGCGCGTTATCTTTGCTTTATAAGCCTCCAGATTTTGTTGCGCCATGAGCCGGGTTTCATCAAGGGCGTCAAGCTCTTCAAGCTGAAGGTGAGCATTTTTTTCGTCTGTTAGTTCGTAGTGAACCACCACTCATAGAGAGGGTAACTATATCTCGAGGGGGAGTACCGCTTCTGTGCCGAATACCAATGCATACGGCGTTGTGTTTGTGGCCGTTTTGAACGTAGTTCGATATGCCCAGAGATCATGTAGTCTGTCGTACCAGTCCCTCTTATTTCGAGACACTGTCTTTTTCACGATCTTCGTCAAGAAAGCCTCACTAGACCGTTAGCTCGGGGATTATAGACTGAAGAGTATCTCCAGTCTATATTATGTTGTTGTGCGAAGCGGCTGATCTTATGGCTTCTATAGGCTGGTCCATTATCGAAGATAATCCGTCGTGGAGTGCCGAACCGATAAATGACGTGTGTCTTGAAGAAATGGAGAATGTTCTCCATCTTCACTTTTCTTAGTGGTACTGCTTCTGCCCATTTGGAGAAATAATCAGTTGGTGCCAATATGAACCGATGTCCTCTGGATGATGCCGGTTCGATGGGCCCGATTATGTCAGTTCCCCACATTTCGAACGGCCAGCTAGTCACCGTTGGATGTAGCGGATTTGGATGCTGGTGGATAAAATCCCCGTGAATTTGGCACGAGTGGCACTGCTTCGCATATTCTAGGCAGTCTTGGATCATCGTGGGCCAATAGTAGCCCATCCTTTTGATCTTTAGTTTCATCTTCGGGCCGGTTTGGTGAGAACCGCAGAGTCCGTCATGAGTTTCTTGGACGAATCTCTTTGCCTCTTCAGGTCACAGGCATCTTAGCCATAAAGAATCAAATGATCTCTTATACAGAGTATCATTGACGAAGGCAAAAGATAGAGCTCGTTTCATGAGCTGATGTCTTGAGGAGGCATCTTCAGGTGTTCGACGGGATTTGAAATAGTCTATAAAGTATTCTCTCCAATTCTTAGCCTTTTCCTGGTCTTTTATTTGTTGAGTCGTTTGCTCGGTCGCTCCCTTTTCTTCGGACAACTCTGGAGACATTTCTGTCGGTGCAAAAACCCGACGGCTTTGCACAACGATCCTCACGTCATCGAGGTTCTCGTCAGCCAATTCTTTAGCGAGCTTGGACAATGCATCCGCCTTACTATTTTCCGCACGCGGTATGTTTTCTAGGGTGTAAGAAGGTATTTGAGTTAGTAGTTGCAGCACTCTCTCGCCGTACTTCACCAACTCCGGTTTGCACGTCTGATAGTCACCGTTTACTTGGCTAACGACCAGTTGGGAGTCTCCGTATATGAGGAGGTTTTCAATTCCTATGTCGACAGTGATCTCAAGACCTGCTATCAAAGCTTCATATTCAGCTTCATTGTTTTTCCTCGGCTCTGTCAAGGAAAAGGCAAAGCGCATTATCCCTCCTTGTGGGGTCACAAAAATGAGGCCTACCCCTGATTTGATTATGGGGGCACATTGTTTGCGTTTTTCATGGAAGATGCTCTATCGAAGTAGAGTTCCCACCGGGTATCATTCTCCTCGTCGATCGTGTCAAACGCGTGCTCGCCAGGCAATTCGTAGTTCAAAGGAGAGTCGGCAGGTATCGGATGCTCAGCGAGGAAGTCGGCGATGGCCTGACCTTTCACTGCCTTGAGGGGATGATAAGTTATCGAGAACTCCATCAAGAGCAAGACCCATTTAGCGAGTCGTCCTGTTAGCATGGCTTTTGACATCAAATACTTGAGAAGATCCACTTTTGATATGAGGCGGACCTCATGCGCCAACACGTAGTGCCGGAGCTTCATTATCGTGAAGATCAACGCCAGACAATGTTTTTTGATGGGGGAGTAGTTGCTTTCTGCCCCCAGGAGAACTCGACTCAAATAGTAGAGGGCTCTCTCCTTCCCTTGGTCGTTTTCTTGTGCCCACAGCGCGCTTAAGGAACCTTCAAGGGCAGTTGTATACAGAATGAGGGGCTTTAGCTTGACTGGAGAGGTCAGCACCGGAGGATTCTGCAGCTATTGCTTGATTTCGTCCAGTGCGCTTTGGCATTTGCGATCCCAGACGAAAGGGATTCCTTTCTTCATCAGGTGACTGTAGGGACGGCACTTGCCGGAGAGATTGGCTATAAACTGCCGGATATACGCGAGCTTTCCTTAGAGAGACCGCAGTTGTTTGAGAGTTCTTGGCGGGGGCATTTCCATAATCGCCTTGATCTTCGACGGGTCTATCTCGATGCCTTTGTGTCGGACGATGAATCCCAGGAACTTGCCTGAGGAAACTCCGAATGCGCATTTGAGAGGGTTCATCTTCAAGTTGTATTCCGAAGGCACTGAAACACGATCTTCAGATGCTCCCAATGCTCCTCGTGCGATTTGCTTTTCACCACAAGGTCGTCAATATAGCATTCGACGATTTCATGTATGAGGTCATCGAAAATCTTCGTCATGGCCCTCTGATAGGTGGCGTCGGCGTTCTTTAGACCAAAGTCACCTTGTAACAGAATATGCCCAAAGGGGGGTCCGGAAAGCGGTATGCTTCTGGTTCTCGGGATGCATCTTTATCTGATTGTATCCTGATGAGCCATCCATAAAGGAGAAAACTTCATGAGTGGACGTATTGTCTATCATCAGCTCGGTGACCGGTACAGGAAAATCGTCCTTCGGCAAGCTTTATTGAGGTCCCTAAAGGTCCACGCAGATGCGCACCGTCCCATTTTTCTTCATCACTGGGACAATGTTGGCAATCCAGTCAGGGTACTGAACTTCTTGGATGAAGCTGGAGTCGATTAGCTTTTTGACCTCAGCGTTGATGCTCATCTCAAGCTCGAGTCGCATCCTTCTCGGCGCTTTTTTGACTGGCTTGATGTCCAGAGAAATCGCCAATTTGTGGACAACAATCTCTGGATCAAGTCCCGGCATCTTGAATAGTTCCATGTAAAGCAATCTTTATACTGCATGAGCATGTCTTTTAGCGTAGCCAACCCTTTTTTCAGACAACAGCTCACTGATGAATGTCGGCCGCGGGTCACTTGCCGTCCCTAAGTCAATTTTCTTGAGGTTATCTGCAGTAGTATGTATCCCATCTTCAGCTCTTTTGGCGCTGGTGGAAACTCTGAGATCACCTCGTCATCATCATTTTCGAAGCACCAGGGGAGGTCATCCATATTCTTGGGTTCTTTTCTGACAACGTTATCACGTGACAGGTACGAGATCGCTTCCAAGACCGATGTTGGTCTGGTTCTACTCCCTCCACATACGTGGCTTTCGGTTCATGTTTCTGTGGTGGGGTTACCTTCCAACTGCTGGATAGAGCGAACCTGCCTTACTGCCTTACTGATACTGGTCTTCTACCCAGTCCTTGAATGTGAAGCAGTCTTCGAGAGGATGTCCTATCGCTCGATGATAGGAGCAATATACCGGGTGAGAGGCCTCGCCTGCCTGCCCGGGGTGATTGGACTCCGGGAGTGTCATCATTTGATGTTTTATGACAAGATCAAATATCTTCTTTGTCTTGTCTTGGGGAAAAGAATATGCTCGACCCATCTTCTTTATAAGAGACAGACCATGTCTGCTCGATTCTCGATCACGTGGCTTCTCAAACCCGCTTTGCCGCCGTCGAACGTTTTTTCCGTTCTTTGATTTACTTTTGCCTCTGCGTCAGGTCTTTTGTATGACGGGTTGACGACGAGGATCATTGTCATTCTCCGCAGCCTGTTGAAGGAGGCGTTGCGTCCTGGCTTTCTCGTAGATGGCCATTTCGCGGCTATGATCATCCCGGACCTTTTGACCCGCTTTCCTTATTAGCTTGTCCATCTGTTCTTCGAACGACGGACTTGGCATTTTCACGGCGGGACCTCATTTTGGTTCAGGGTTATCATCTTCCCACAGAGCATTTCGTTCTTCATCGAAGTCATGTATGACGTAGCAGCCATGGAATCGCTCCGTTTCTTAGATTGAACATATCCAAGCCCGCTCGTTTCCATTCTCCCATTAGGCAATTTCCGCCGAGTTCCGGGGACGTTCCAGATCCTGTTGTAGAACTGGGCTTGTCGAGCAGTCTGTTTGAAGCGTACGCCTTGACGCCTCAACAGCCTTTTTAATCCTTCTGTATAGTATCTGGGCAGACGGATGTGCTGGAGCCTGTCAAGCGTAGAATTGGCGCCATGCCAGATTTCTTTCTCACTTGGTTTTTGCGGATCGATAAAGAGGATTGCCTTTTCATCTCTTCGCCTGGGAGGGACGTAGAATGTCTGCAGTTCCTGCACACTATAGGTATCAAGTGCGTCGAGCTCTTGTAGTGCTCTCGCAGAACCATGGTGATTTGCAAACTCCGATCATCATCTGCGAAAGCTTGTATTGATGGCCGAACAGAAAATACGGCATTGACCTCATCTTCTGAGTCGCTGCCGAAGTCAACATAGGGGTGGATGGTCTCGGCTTGTTGCATTAGGGCGACCCTGAATAGACTATCTCTTCCTCCTCCTTGGTATCACTCCCAAAGACCGAAATGGTGGTGATGGCTTTTTGCTTTTCCTCCGGTTTATGGCATCTCTCCGTGTCCTCAAATTCTGGTAAAAAGTACTTTGCATCTTCGTACTTTCGGACTTCATTTACGGAGAATGGGTTCAATTCCCCTGTCACAGTATATTCAAGCCCATCTCTGAAGTACTTCATACACTGATGCTGTATAGAAGGAATAATGTTGTACTCATGTAACCAAGGCCGGCCGAGTAAAGCATTGTTGCAGGTCTTGGCGTCAATGACGTGAAAATTGATGTATGTGACGAGCAGCCCAAAGCGTAGTGTCAGTATCACAGACCCGAGCGTCCTTGATGACTGGGAGTCAAACCCGGAGATAGTGATCTTATCCTGAGCGAGGTGTTGAACGCTCATGCAGATTTCCTTCAATAGCTCTTACATTGAGGAGGTTGACGGAGGACCCATTGTCAACCAGGATCTTGCCTATCTTAATATCATGACAGTATTCAGAGACATAAAGGGGACGGTTATGCTCGCACATCCCGAGGAGGAGATCTTCATCGCCGAAGGTGATATCGGCTGTGTGCACTTCTTCCAACTCGTCCTTCATCTTTTCTTCGGCGAGGAAAGCTTAGAACTGCTCGGGCTCTTGTAGTTCCTTGATCAAAGAATCTCTCGCCTCTTTGGATAGCAGAAGGGCGTCGAGAATGCTTAGCTGTGAGGGTATCTTCCTCAGGTGTGCCAGAACGTTGTAATCCACCGTGTTCTTCTTGGACGGGTCCTTGGGTGTCAGCTCTTCGACGGCTTGGGTCATTGAGGGTGATATCCTCAGGACCTTTTTTTTTTCCCTTATCCTTTTTGTTCGACCCCTTGTTCGCAGGTCCGAGATTCTTTTCAGATAGCGTGCGATTGCGCAGCTGAATGTTCTCGCAACTCTTCGGTTCTTCTTCTTTTCCCGAGGTGGATTCTTTGAGAGAGGGCCGCGAGTCATTTCTTCTTCAGA